>JACWNB010000006.1:1835000-3069294 GCA_016165855.1 Pseudocercospora ulei | reverse complement strand
TCTAAGGTTAAACTAGTAGAGAGGGAGGCTAACAGTTAGGTACCTAGGCAAGGACGGGAAAACGCTACTTAGCAAAGGAACACTAGGAGCTAAGGGTGTTCGGTACGCCGCTGTACGAAAAGGGCACTATAAGAAGGGAGGGAGGGGGTATTGTTAGGGGGCGCCGCCTAGCCTAGGTCCTAGACCTAACCTAAGCTAGCCGTCGCCCTAAGGACTGCGACTTAGCAGCGCTAGCACGACCCTACCCTCTGTACGGAATCACTAACAGGACCCTACTCCTATACAGAGGGAGAACCCTATAGCCCTATATAGAGAGGAATTGCTGTCCCTCTAAACAGAGGGAAAACTCTACACTACTGTACAGAAGGAGAACTCCTAATCCTCTGTATAGAGTGTAAACCTTGCACCCCTATATAGAGGGAAATTGCTAGCTTAGCTTCGTAGATACAAATTGTACTACAGTAGACGACGAAGGAACTGCCTATTAGTTCCTTTATATAGATACCTAACCTTAAGTTTCTAAACCAAGATTCTTAAGCCCTTACACTAAGTGGTAACATGCCGCACCCTATACGATCCCTAATTTAGTAGGGAGAGGCCATTATACAGACGATTACGAATGCCTATTAATAGGCGAAGGCGAGTCTAGCTATAGCTTAACAGAATACGGAAGAGCAGGCCAATAAGGGACGACAGGCTGCACTAAGGTACAAGGCAGGGGATAAGGTCTAGCTAAACCAGCGAAACATCTGTACAGACTAGCTAAGCCAGAAGCTAGATTGGAGGAACAGGAAGTTTACAGTAGTCCAACTAGTAGGGACATACGCTATACGACTAAACACTCTCCTAGGGATTTATGCAGTCTTCTACGTAGACCTCGTACAGCTAGCGAACACGGATCCCCTACTGCACTAGACGACAGACGACGCGCGCCTACCGGCGATTATAACCGAGGGCTAGGAAGAGTACAAGGTAGAAGGAATCCTTAAGAGCTAAAGGAAGCGGAAGAGGGTAGAGTACCTAGTAAAATAGAGAGGATAGGCAGAGCCTATATAGGAACCGTACGAGGCCCTACAGGACACAACTGCACTAGACAGGTAGGAGGAGAACTATCCCCCTGCCTAGTTACAGTAACGCTGCGCCGTATAGCGAAAAAGGGCATAATCTACCCTAAGGACAGGGTAGCCGCTAGCAACTTAAGTTGCCAAAGGATCGAGAATTACGATATAGGACACTATAGGATCCTACTAACACTACATCGTACGACACTGTACAGAAAAGGGGCAGAAGGAAGGGGATAGCTAGGAGACAGGTAAGATAGGTAGAAATAAGAAGGGAACAACACTGTCCGAAAACTTTTACATGCTACCTTAAGGTAGCTACTAGCCACTACTCCTAAGATCCAGGGCAGCCAACTCTACACCCGAAATCTCAATTACCCCCTCTAGACAGAAGGGGCCCTAGCACTAGGAAAAGTAGAAGGGTAGCTTAGCAACACCCTGCTGCTAGTTAATATAGCACCTAAGACGTTAGCTTAGACTATGCAGAGGACGGGAACCTGTACGAACTGGAAGCGAAGCTGCTAGTCGAATTAAGTATTCTACTACTAGAGGTAGAAATAGGAGGGGACTCCAGCCGAACGAGCAGAGGGGGAGACAGCGACTATAAGGGAGCTACGACGAGCACGGCCAGACGGGGCGGGTAGCAGAGTAGTAGCAACTAGTAGTAGCTAGTAGGTAGTAGTAACTAGTAGTAGGGCCGGGGTAGATAGTGCACGTAGTTAGTAATAGTAGTTAGTAGGAGTAATAGTAGTAGCAGCGGACGGCTAGGCGGACGAGTAGCAGGTAGAGAATAGAAAAGAAAGAGAAGAAGAGAGAAAGAGGAAGGGGAAGGGTTTATATACAGGGCAGTAGCTGCCTGCCTTATAGGGCAATAACAACTAGGGCAGCTGCTACAACTATATAAGGGAGGACAAACGAGGCAACTACCACCTAGGGCCTATACGAGCGACGACCTACTAGACGACTAGACAGAGGCGGGAACATCCACCTAGGAGTAAGACTCTAGATAACGACCGAGGGACAAAGACAGAGCCAAATAGCCTAGTAGCGCTGGACTATACAGTTAGGACGTAGAATGCATAGCTAGAGCTAGAGGGTAGGAGGGGAAGGAGCAGACGGGACCGAGCACCTCCTGCATCTTTATAACTGCTTGCAGGCCTCCTTAGCCTTAGCCTCGGCTTCGTTAAATTAGCAAACGGAACTGGCCAAGGTTAGGTAGAAGCGATCTAGCACTACCCGCCTTCCTTGCCTAGAGATCTAGGAGGACAAGTCTAAGGCTAGACTAGCGGAAAGGGGGGGTTAACAGTTAAGTGCCTAGGCGAAGAGGGGAAAGCGCTACGCACTAGAGGAACAGCTAAGCGTATACGACACGCTGCTGTACGAAAGAAGCACTACGAGAAGGGAGGGGGGGGGGATATTATTAGGGGGCGCTGCCTAGCCTAGGTCCTAGACCCGACCTAAGCTAGCCGTCGCTATAAGGACCGCGATTTAGCGGCGCTAGCACGACCCTACCCTCTGTACGGAATTACCGACAGGACCCTACTCCTATATAGAGGGAGAACCCTATAGCCCTATATAGAGGGGAATTGCTGCCCCTATAAACAGAGGGAAAACTCTGCACTACTGTATAGAGGGAGAACTCCCGATTCTCTGTACAGAGTGTAAACCTTGCATCCCTGCACAGAGGGAAATTGCTAGCTTAGCTTCGTAGGTAAAAATTGTACAGCAGCAGACGACGAAGGAACTGCCTATTAGCTCTTTTATATAGATACCTAACCTTAAGTTTCTAAACTAAGATTCTTAAGCCCTTACAACTACGTTAAGCTTAGTAAACTACTTTGCCTTACTGATCTGCCCGAGAGTCTCCTTAATAAGGGGTAGGAGGTACTAGTCCTTCTTAGTAATCGCGTTAATGCCTCTATCGTCTACGCAGAAACGTAAGCCGGCCTTGCCCTCCTTATAGACAAACAGCACTAGGGCTCCTGTGGATAAGGTACTCGCCTAAATAAAACCTTTAGCAAGTAGGTCGTCCAGTGTCTTGCGCAGTACTAGGAGTTCTCTAGAGGACATTCTGTATAGCGGACCGTATAGTACCTTTAGCAGACTCCTTTCCGGACGGGGCTCTAGCTAGATGTCGTAGTTAATCTCTTCTCCTTAGTGTAGCGGCAGTTTCGAGGCCGACTTTAGCTTAAAGAGGTCTAGGTATCCTACGTATTCTCTTAGGAGCTTCGTATAGGGGTCCGTTGCTTTCTTAGGCACTAATGCCTTCTTAATGTCTGCAGTCGCAGTGTTGATTTCGGCCTTAGTATTGCCGCCCTATAGAACCCTCCCTTAGTCTCGGAGCCTCTGCTTTGTCGCTGCCAGGTACAGCCGTCCTCGTCCAACGTCTAGCTTGCTCTTCTAGCGCTCTATCTATAGCTTCCCTAATATTAGGTTATACCCTAACTTGTCCTATACGACATAGAGGTATAAGTCCTACTTATAGTGTCCCTATAGCTCCATCGTTACTTTTACTATATAGGTAATGTCCGGTCCTCGCCTGGTAATGCCTAGTATACGTATAGGTACAGTAGGGGTCATCTTAATGCAGTGTTTTTGTACGAAGTCTTCGCTAATTACTCTGTACACCAAACATTCTATATTAATTAATGTCCGCGCTATTGCGGACCCGTTTAGCATAGGCCGTACGATAAACGGCGTAGTTGTTATGTAGTTGCTCTTAAAAGATAGCTAAGTAGTACTTTGATTTAGCAATCTATCTCGTATATGCCTCTAGTAGAGCCTTCGCTTAGAGGCTACTCTTTTCCCAACTTGTCGTCGTCCGAGTAGGACTCCTAATCCTCTTGTTAAGGCGCTGCAGTTGCTACCCTTACAGTAGTCGGCCGTCCCCTAGGTCTCTCTGCTAGCAAAAGCCTACAATTCCGTACAGTGTAGCCTATCTTGCTATACCTGTAGCAGCTCCCTTCTGCTCGTCTCTTATTGAGGGTAGCTATATCTACCTGCTATGCCCTTTTAGCAGCGGCCCTTAGCTATACAGTAACGGCTGCTGCTACCCTCGTTGTCGTTAGTTCCTAGTCTATAGCGTGTGTCTACTGCTAGAGGGGTTGTCGCATCCTATAAGTGCAGCTTATCCGTCCGAGCCTGCGCTGCTAGTCGTCGACTATTCTAAGGAGATTACAGAATTCCTCGTACGTAGCTGGTCGCATTACGTCTACTAGTCCTATTATAATCTCCTTAGAGAGGCCTACCTCTAAGGTAGCAATTTTTATCCTGTCCTCCTATTAGAGCCCTCCTGCCTCTGCTAGGGTCTAGTCGTACTCTGCGAGGAACTCTTATACAGTCTTACGCCCTTGCTTTATTGTGTTAACCTATATAAGTGCTCGGCTCTCGCAGTCTGGGTCCTTATAGCTCTTGTTAAGAGCTGTCTAGAGCATCGTCGTCGTTGCTATTGCTAGGTTAGCAATCGCCGTCTAGTAGTACAGTAGAATCTATGCTGCCGCCCTGCCCTTTAACCTCCTAAAGAGGTACACTACCTTGTCTAGCTCGGTCGGGTATGCTCCTAAGTCGTCTAGAAGCTTAGAGCATATCTAGGCAGCCTAGGAGGGTACTCGGCTAGAGCCTAACTATCGTAAGTAGTAGCGTTAGGGAGTTTGCTCTTAGAGGCCGGGGTGTAGGCTATCGTGTTCGTCGTCGTAGGGGTCGGATCGCAATCAGATGCCCTAAGCTGTCGTAGCTCCTGTTCCTGTTAGGAAATTATCGCAGCCTAGTAGCTTACTTGCTGTTCGAGCTGCCTCTTATGTTCTAGCAGCTCTTCGTACGCACAGTGCATCTGTCCCTGTATAGCTGTAGGTTCTATAGAGATGTCGCTGTCTATCTTCGTTATATTACTACGGTTACCGACAGTAAGATCAGTTCCTAATATAAGGGCTTAAGAATCTTGGTTTAGAAACTCAAGGTTAGGTATCTATATAGAGGAACTAATAGGCAGTTCCTTTGTTGTCTACTGCTATATAATTTGTACCTACGAAGCTAAGCCAGGAATTTCTCTCTATATAGGGATGCAAGGTTTACACTCTGTACAGAGGATCGGGAGTTTCCCTCTATATAGTAGTGTAGAGTTTTCCCTCCGTTTAGAGGGGCGGTAATTCCCCTCTATATAGGGCTATAGGGTTCTTCCTCTGTACAGGAGTGGGATCGTATTTGTAACTCTATACAGAGGGTAGGGTCGTGCTAGCGCCGCTAAGTCGCAGTCCTTAGGGCGACAGCTGGCTTAGGTCCAGGACCTAGGCTAGGCGACGTCCCCTAACAATAAGGAGGGCAAGACCGGCTTGCGTTTCTGCGTAGACTACAGAGGTATTAACGCGACTACTAAGAAGGACCGGTACCCCCTACCCCTTATTAAGGAGACTCTCGGACAGATTAGCAAGGCAAAGTAGTTTACTAAGTTTAACGTAGTCTCGGCTTTCTACAAGATACGGATTAAGGAAGGCTGTAAATAGATAACTGCCTTCTGTACGAGATATAGTCTTTTTAAGTAGCTTGTAACCCCCTTCAGCCTTGCCAATGCACTAGCGACCTTCTAGAGGTACATTAACAGGTCCCTATAAGGGTTACTAGACGACATCTATTTAGCGTACCTCGACGACATACTGGGTTTTACAGACGGCACCTACGCAGACTATATGCAGGACGTTAAGAAGGTATTAGATCGACTGCAACAGGCTGGCTTGTACCTTAACATCGACAAATGCAAATTTAGTATACAGCGTACGAAATACCTAGGGTTTATTTTCGAGGCAGGGAAAGGCATTAGCATAGATAGGAAGAAGATTAATGCTATTAAGCAATAGAAGCTGCCTATAAGCGTTAAGGGCATACAGGAATTCCTTAGGTTTGCCAACTTCTACTGCCAGTTAATACAGAACTACTTAGAGATCGTACGCCCCCTAGTCGAGCTAACATACAAGGACAAGCAGTTTAAGTAGACGGACGAGCGTAATAGGAGCTTCAACAGGCTAAAGGAGCTCTTTACTACAGGACCAACGCTTGCCGCCTTCGACCTAGAATGTACGACGATACTAGAAACTAACTCCTTAAGATACTGCATAAGGGGTATCCTGTTATTTGTAGGCTCGGACAGACGTCTGCATCTATATGCGTACTTCTCTAAGAAGAACTCCCTAGCTAAGTGCAACTATCCTATCTATAACAAGGAATTGCTAGCAGTTATATAGTGTTGCGAAGCGTAGGATAGAGAACTCTGCTTAGTTCCCGAGTTCCTCGCCCTAACCGACTACAAGAATCTAGAGTACTTTACGCAGCCCTAGAAGCTGTCTAAGAGGCACGTACGATAGGCAATGTACCTAAGCCGGTTTAATATAAGACTCTAGTATCGCAAGGGTAAGGACAACAGCAGGGCCGATAGGTTATCTAGACAGGACCAAGACATGCCAACGACGTACGAGGACGACTAGTTAAAGTTACGAACATTCCAGATGTTTAAGGGGGAGCCAGGCGAAGGAACTATCCGCCTAGTAGCGACATACATATAGGAACCCTAACTGTAGTTATAGGAAGAGGCAGTAGAAAAGGACAACGTCTATCGAGGGGCCTGTACAGCGATCTAAGGAGGACAGCGGAAGCCCCTAGCAGAGCTTTACCTTAAGGTGTTAGCAGCAGAGTCCTTAGTAGACAAGGAGAGCAACCTAAAGTTTAGAAATCGGATTTAGGTCCTAGCGAACGAGAAGCTCCGTACGAGCTTAATATAACAGGTGTATAATTCTATAGCAACTAGGCACCTAGGGCGCAAGGAGACGTACAGTATCGTCGCTAGGGACTACTACTAGCCGGCGATAGCAAAGGACATCCGCAGGTTCGTACAGAACTGCAATGTCTGCAGACAGACGAAGCCCTAGCGTAAACTAAAGCATAGGCTGCTAAAACCCCTACTAATACTAGACCGGCCCTAGTAAGACCTAACAGTAGACTTTATTACAGATCTCCCTAAGAGCGACGGACAGCAGAACATTATAGTAGTTACGGACAAGCTAACGAAGGGGGTAATATTAGAAGGAATAGATTCTATTACAGCTAAGGACACTGCCTAGGTATTTATACGGACGACGTTTAGCAAACACAGATTCCCTAGGTTAATTGTATTGGACTAGGGTACACAGTTTACGAGCTAGCTCTAGGCTAGGGTATGTTAGTTGCTAAACGTAGAACGTCGCCTGTCGACCGTATAGCACCTGCAGACAGACAATGCAACAGAGAGGGTCAATTCGACATTGGAAGCGTACCTCTAAGCGTACGTCGACTATAATTAGACTAACTAGAACCGCCTTCTCCCTATAGCAGAGCTAGCTATTAACAGCTGTATAGCTAATGCTATAGGATTGTCCCCCTTCTTTATAGCCTATAGATACGACTACTCCCTGCTTCTACTAACCCTAAGTAGTAATACTCTACGCTCTGTACGATCTCCGATTTAGCAGGGAGAGGCTATTGTATAGACGATTACGAATGCCTATTAATAGGCGAAAGCGAGTCTAGCTATAGCTCAACAGAATACAGAAGAGCAGGCCAATAAGGGACAGCAGGCTGTATCAAGGTATAAGGCAGGAGATAAGGTCTGGTTAAACTAGCGCAACATCTGTACAGACCGGCCAAGCAAGAAACTGGATTAGAAGAACCGGAAGTTTACAGTAGTCCGACCGGTAGGGACATACGCTATACGACTTAACACTCCCCTAGGGATCTACCTAGTCTTCTACTTAGACCTCGTACAGCTAGCATATACGGACCTCCTACTGCACTAGATAACGGACGACGCGCGCCTACCGGCGATTATTACTAAAGGCTAGGAAGAGTACGAGTTAGAAGGAATCCTTAAGAGCCGAAGGAAGCAGAAGAGGGTAGAGTACCTAGTTAAATAGAGAGGGTAGGCAGAGTCTACGTAGGAACTGTACGAGGCTCTCTAGGACACAACCGTGCTAGACAGGTAGGAGGAGAACTACCCCCTGCCCAGTTACAGTAACACTGCGCTATACGGCGAAAAGGGGCACAATCTACCGTAGATACAGGGCAGCTACTAGCAACTTAGGTTGTTAAAGGATCGGAAAGCAAGATGTAGGACCCTACCGGGTCCTACTGTACTACACTGTACAGAAGGAGGCAGGAGGAAGAGGACAGCTAGGAGACAGGTAGGAATAAGAGTAGAAGTAGGAGGGGAACGAGAGCAACACTGTCTAAAAACTTTTACATACTACCTTAAGGTAGCTTACTAGCCACTACCCCCTAGGACTAGGGCAGCCGACTCTACACCCGAAATCTTAATTACCTCCCGGCCGGCAGGGGCCCCAACACTAGAAGGAGTGAAAGGGTAGCTTAGCAACATTCTACTACTTATTAATATAGCACCTAAGACGTTAGCTAGGACTGTACAAAGGAGGAAGACTATACGAACCGGAAGCGGAGTTGCTAGTTAAGCTAAACATCCTACAGCTAGAGGTAGAGGTATAGAAGGACAGGCCGGCAACTACAAGAGAGCTACGACAGCACTAGGCGGACGGAATAGTAGCGTTAGTAGTAGTAGTTGTAGTTAGTAGTAGTAGTAGTTATAGTAATAGTAGTAGTAGTAAACGACTAGGCGGACAGGTAGCAGATAGGGGAATAGAAGAGAAAGAGAAGAAGAGAGAGAGAAGGGATGGAAGGGTTAATATACAAAGTAGTAGCTGCCTGCTATATAAGGCAATAGCAACTAGGGCAGCTGCTACAACTATATAAGGGAGGGCAAACGAGGCAACTACGACCTAGTGCCTAGACGAGCAACGGCCCTCTAGATGACCAGACAGAGACGGGAACATCTACCTAGGAGCTAGACTCTAGACGACGACCAGGGCACAGGACAGAGCCAGACGGCCTGCTGCTGCAAGACCGTACGGCTAGGAGGCAGAGAACATAGCTAGGGCTATAGGGTAGGAGGTTAGCGCCGGACTATACAGTTAGGACGTAGAATGCATAGGTAGAGCTAGAGGGTAGGAGGGGAAGGAGCAGAGAGGACCGAGCACCTCCTGCACCTTTATAACCGCTTGCAGGCCTCCTTAGCCTTAGCCTCGGCTTCGTTAAATTAGCAAACGGAACCGGCCAAGGTTAGGTAGAAGCAATCCAGCACTACCCGCCTTCCCTGCCTAGAGATCCAGGAGGACAAGTCCAAGGTTGGACCAACAGAAAGGGGGGGTCAACAGTTAAGTGCCTTACCGAAGAGGGGAAAGCGCTATACGCTAGAGGAACAGCTAAGGGTATACGACTCGCTGTCGTACGGAAGAAGCGGAACAAGAAGGGAGGGGGGTATTATTAGGGGGCGCCGCCCAGCCTAGGTCCTAGACCTAAGCTAGCCGTCGCCCTAAGGACTGCGACTTAGCAGTGCCAGCACGACCCTACCCTCTGTACGGAGTTACTAACACGACCCTACTCCTATACAGAGGGAGAATCCAATAGCCCTATATAGAGGGGAATTGCTGCCCCTCTAAACAGAGGGAAAACTCTGCATTACTATACAGAGGGAAACTCCCGATCCTCTGTACAGAGTGTAAACCTTATATCCCTATATAGAGAGAAATTGCCAGCTTAGCTTCGTAGGTACAAATTGTACAGTAGCAGACGATAAAGAAACTGCCTATTAGTTCCTTTATATAGATACCCAACCTTAAGTTTCTAAACTAAGATTCTTAAGTCCTTACACTTGTTTTCTTCTATATTCTTATAAAACTTCTTTTCGACAAAGGTAATAATGTCAAACATCTTCTCGGCTCTATGTTCTACTAGATATTCTCCTATTTCATCCGGCGTACGTACGTACAGCTCCGCATAGCCCGCTATTCCTTTCTTCGCTTTATCTGTCTCTTCTTCTGTAAGGCCCTTAGTGGCCGTTCTATCGTCGAGGATGCTAGTGCGCCTATCCCTCGGTCTGTTAGTCTTTCTCTTTCTGCTGCGGCCTGTAACGCCGCCCTCTACTATTAAGACGCTCTCTATAGCTGTCTTACGGTAGTCGTGTTTAGTTTGGTGTAGTGTGTACGTGCGTTATTTAGGTGTCTAGACAGTTCAACAGTCCCTTTCGTACAGTGCAGAGTTGGTATAGTAAGTAAGTTCGAGATATAATAATCCGAGCGTGTAGATATAATTCAATACAGCTGTTTTAATAACTATATCTCGAACTCAAGAAGGAAAGGAATCTATGCAGCGGTAGGTAAGGGCTTTAGGGATAGTGTACTAAGGCCCAGCTCAGTCTAGAAGGGCCAAGCCGAAATTCCAAGGGTCCACTCTATTACTTAGTCCTGCCCCTTTCTGCCGCTGCAACAAATACGTCTAGCGCTACGTAGGCCTCCCTAATAGCATTACCTCTAACAGGCTCTTAGTTTATTGCTAAATTTTGGAAACGCCTATACAAGCTTCTAAACATTAACTACTACATTTCGACCTCCTACTACCTAGAAACAGATAGACAGACAGAGATTGCTAATGCCCTATTCGAACAGACGCTGTGTTGCTTTATTAACTACTACTAGAAGGATTAGCTAAAACACATTCCTATAGTGGAATTCTCAGCTCGCAACTAGGAATTAGAGACAACTAGACACTCCCCCTTCTACACTACTAGAGGCTACTACCCTAGAACAGGAATAGAACCTTAAGACCTACTACTACGACCTGTTAGGGGGCGCCGCCCAGTCCAGGTCCTAGTCCTAAGCTAGCCGTCGCCCTAAGGACTGCGACTTAGTAGCGCTAGCACGACCCTACCCTCTGTACGGAATTACTAATACGACCCTACTCCTGTATAGAGGGAGAATCCTATAGCCCTATATAGAGGGGAATTGCTGCCCTTCTAAACAGAGGGAAAACTCTGTACTACTGTACAGAGGGAGAACTCTCGATCCTCTGTACAGAGTATAAACCTTGCATCTCTATACAGAGGGAAATCGCTAGCTTAGCTTCGTAGGTACAAATTGTACAGCAGCAGACGACGAAGGAACTGCTTATTAGTTCCTTTATATAGATAACTAACCTTAAGTTTCTAAACTAAGATTCTTAAGCCCTTATATTAGGAACTAATCTTACTGTCGGTAACTGTAGTAATATAACGAAGATAGACAGCGACATCTCTATAGAACCTACGGCTATACAGGGACAGATGCACTGCATATACAAGGAGCTGCTAGAGCACAAGAGGCAGCTCGAGCAGCAAGTAAGCCACTAGGCTACGATAATTTCCTAACGAGAACAGGAGCTACGACAGCTTAGGGCGTCTAATTACAATCCGACCCCTACAATAATAAACACGATAGCCTACATCCCGACCCCTAAGAGCAAACTCCCTAACGTTACTACTTACGATAGTAAGGCTCTGGCTAAGTACCCCTCCTAGGCTGCCCAGATACACTCTAAGTGTTGCGGCGGTAGAAAGGGGTGGGACTGAGTAATGGGGTGGACCCTAGATTTCGGCTCGGCCCCGTCCGGGATTTAGGCTCTAGAACGGACCGAGCCGGGCCTTGGCACACACCACTATCCATCAAAGCCCACCACCACCACCACATAGGTTCCTTTCCCTCCTCAGTTCGAGATATAGTTATCAAAAAGGCCGTATTAAATCATATCTGCGTGCCCGGATCATTATATCTCGAACTCACTCTCTACACCAAACCCGCGCTACGTAAAAGGGCCCGTTGAACTATCCGGACGCTCGAATAACGCACGCGCACACACACACTAAAACAACAACCCCCAAGGCACCGTAAGCAGATGGAAGGCTTCTCAGCGGTAGAGAGCGGCGTAACAGGCCGCCGCAGAAAGAGAAAGACTAACAGAGCGAGTAGGCGCTCTAGTGTAGTTAACGATAAGATCGTTATTACCGGGTTTACGGCGGAAGAGACTGCAGAGATTAAGGAACGAATAAGCGAATACAAGAAGATCTACGACTGTACGCTCGAGGAACTAGAAGACTATGTAAACGAGAATAGGATAGGAAAGGTCTACGACGGCATAGACCTTATTGAGATGCTGTTTTACAGAACGCTAGAAGAGAACAGACAACTAAGAGAAGAAACTAAAGCGGTAAGGGCCGAAAAGGAATCGGCAGAGACTATTATCGACGTTTTAGAAAACTAAGCGTCGAATCGACTAGCGCAACTGAAAGCGCTAAAGGATCAACTGGCTGATATGGAAGCAGCGAAGTCGTCGCCGCCACCGCGGCGAGAAACCCACGCGGAGACTGCCTTACCGGCGGCCTATAGTTAAGGTAGCACCTTAATAACATTATTGCTGGACCTGCTAGCGTTTAGAGGCGGGGATCCTAAAGACTGGGAAGCGTTTAAGAAGAAGATAAAGAATAAGATAGACCGCGACTACGCTGGAAACAGTGCCGGAGATAGATTGGCGTACCTGGAATCGCGATTAGAAGGTAAAGCTTTTTCGCTAGTGGCGGACCTGGAAGAGGCGACTGCGAAGGAAGCGGTCAAAGCGCTGGATCAACGCTTCGGAGATCCCTTCAGGAAGAAGACGGCCCGTAAGCAGCTGGATAAGATCAACCAGAACCGGCAGACGTTCGAGGAATTCTACGGTTTGTTCAGAAAATATGCGATCAGGGCCCGAGTAGCGGAAGACGAGCAGCTCCACCTATTAAGGCAGAAGCTGAACCCTGAACTGGCCGCCGCTATAGCGTCTATAGAAGACGAAGACCTTAAGAGCTTCGTGCACAGAGCGAGAGTTACTGCGAGAAACTTGAGCGCTTACGCGAAATCACGCGAATCGAACTAGAAGCTGCTAATAACGCAGACTACACGACCCCCTGCGCCTTTCCGGAGAGCACCACAGCAGCCACCTTATCAGTCGCAGCGCTCGTCGTTCGTCCCTACCTGTTTCGCGTGCGGAAAACCCGGCTATATCGCCACGAGATGCCAAGCAACGGCCCAGCAGAAGCAGGAGTATCGTGTTATAAAGCAGCCGCAGCAGCAGCCGCAGCTGCCGAGAAAGACTATTCAAGCCATCGAACCGGCGCCGAACGACACCGAGAGCGTAGACGGTAGGGTGCAGTTAAGGATTATAGGAAAAGACTAGCTAGACGGATAGGCCCCCTATCCAGCATTGACAATAGGGCACCGCACCGAAGCGAATCGACACGAGAAGAAAGCATCAACAGCTGTAGCGATCCGCTCTCGGTAGCCGTCGAAGTAAATACGGAAACGGCGATCATCCTTCCTATTACGATCCACCCTGTTAAGAAGCAACGCCCACCGCTCCAGCTAAAAGCCTTTATCGACACGGGAGCTCTCATCGGCGCGGCGATCCACTACCGACTGGTTCAGAAACTGGCGAATGGATACGGCTATCCGGTGGAATTAGCGTTACCGACGAAGATTTTGGCATACAACGGAGAAGACATAGAAAGCGTTACGCACTACGTGCCGCTAAAGACCACCCTGGCTGGTCGCACCACGGAAGCGACGTTCCGAATTATGGATATTGGAAGGTTTGACATCATTATAGGGCAGAAATAGATAAAGAACCAGAAAGCCATTATCGACGTAGGCGAAGGAACGATCAGATTTAAAACTCCGGGTAGCGGAGCAGGGGCTATCGGAAAGGTCGCCACTGCCGCCGAGCCGAAAGCTACAGAGTCCGCGAAAGAGGCTCCGTCCGATCGTTCCGAACCCCTGGTCACCGTCGGAATAATGAGTTTAGAAGCTATAACGACCCTCGCGAAGTCGCCGGACAATAAGATCTACGCTATCTCTATAAAGGACATCGAAGACTACAGGAAGATAATGGCGGAAGAAGAAGCAGACCCGCTAGAGGTGCTGCTAAACGAGCTCTACGGTTACGCTAACGTGTTCTTAAAGGCAGACTCCAACCTCCTGCCGCTCTACCAGCCGGAATACGACAACAAGATCAGATTGAAAGAGGGGGCTACGCTGCTAAGAACCGAGCCCCTAAGACGACTGTCGCCGGCGGAACTGGACCAGGTAGAGGTGTTCGTTCGCGAAAATCTGGCGAAGAAGTTTATTATGCTGAGTTCTGCCGAATACGCGTTACTGATTCTTTTTATAAGGAAACTAGGGGGTGGTCTGCGACTCTGCGTAGACTATCGAGGCCTTAAGGAGGTCACTAAGAGAGACGTATATCTACTGCCGCTAATAGATAAGACTATACAGCGCGTAGCAAAGGCTAAGTAGTTCAGCAAGCTGGACATCTGCCAAGCGTTCTATCGACTAAGAAATAAGGAAGGGCAAACAGAAGACCTTACGACGTTCGCGACGCGTATAGGCAATTTCAAGTAGTTGGTGATGCCTTTCGGACTCACCAACGCGCCGGCAGTGTGGTAACGTTTTATAAACTACGCTTTTATAGACATGCTAGAACGGTTCGTGTCCATCTATTTGGACGACATTCTTATCTATACGGACGGAACGAGAGATCAGCACACGGACTACGTTAAGAGGGTGCTGAAGAGACTCCGCGAAGTGGGATTAAACGCGGACACGAAGAAGAGCGAGTTCTATCAGACGGAGGTCAAGTATCTCGGTCTTATCGTCGGAAGAAACGGAATTCGTATAGACCCCTTAAAGGTCGCTGCTGTCGCCGAATGGAAGCAGCCGAAGTCTGGGAATACTACGCAAATCAGAGCGTTTCTCGGCTTCTGCAGCTACTATCGACGGTTCATTAAGGACTTTAGCAAGATAGCAAGACCCCTGAATAAGGCATTGAAAAAGGAGGCCGCTAGCCTATAGAACGAGAAGTGCACAGAAGCCTTTAACTGGCTGAAAGAAGCGGTGGCCTCTGCGCCAGTTCTGGCGCACTTCCGGCCGGAAAAGACGATCTACGTAGAAACGGACGCTTCCGATACAGTGACGGCAGGGGTCCTTTCTCAATACGCTGACGATAGCGAGACCCTTCACCCGGTGGCCTTTTTTAGCAAATCTATAACGGAAGCTAAGCGGAACTACGCTATCTACGATAAGGAGCTGCTGGCGATTATTCAGGCTTTCGAGGAGTGGAAACCGGAGCTTATAGCTGGACAGAGCACGATCCAGGTCCTTACGGACCACCAGTCGCTGACCTACTTTATAAAGACGCAGAAGCTCTTACAGCGTCAAGCACAGTAGGCCGCATACTTATTAGGGTTCGATTTTAAGATCACTTATCGACTAGGGGCTTAAAACGGAAAGGCTAACGCGCTAACGAGAAGAGAAGGAAAGACCAGCCGCGCGAAAGAAGATCCGAACATGTTCCAGAAGGTGTTGACCGAGCGGATAGTAGACGCAGAGGTGTTGAAAGAGGTAGGGGTCTGCGCAGTGGAACCGGCCCCTAAGGAAGAGACTCTCTACGAGAAGGTGGAGCAGCTCAATTAGCAACAGAAACTCGGCAAAACCGGTTCAGGGAGGCTGATAGTTCCGGAAGAACTAATTACAGAGGTCATCCAGCGGGTCCATAACTCTATAGATGTTGGCTATGCCGGAGCAAAGAAAACGATGCAGGCAGTAAGAACGATCTACTAGTTTCCGCGGATCTACGAGCGGATCCACCGATTTATTGCCAATTGCCACGTGTGCCGAGCCGCGAAGCCACGTTACGGTCTCCCGGCGGGCCTACTAAAGCCGCTTCCGATCCCTAAGAGGCCGTAGCAGCACATTACGATAGATTTTGTGACCGGACTGCCGGACTCGGACGGCTACGACGCTACGCTCAATGTAGTGGATCGGCTGAGCAAAGAGCGCCATTTCATCCCCTGTCGAACTAAGGATAAAGGAACTACTGCGGAAGAAACGGCGAGAATGTTGATCCAATACGTATAGAAGCACTATAGGCTGCCGGACACTATCACTACGGATAGGGGTCCTCAATTCACCGCCGACGTGTGGAAAGCTATTAACCAAGCTCTCGGAATTCGTAGAAAGCTCAGCACAGCCGCTTACCCGCAGACCGACGGTCAGTCTAAAGTGGCTAACCAAGAGATAGAGCGATATCTGCGAACCTTCTGCGGCCATCACCAAGAAGAATGGATCAAGGTGTTACCGATAGCTAAGTTCTGCGCCAACTCGGCACTATCTGAAGCCACCTCGCTGGCGCCGTTTGAGATAACGCATAGCTATCTTCCGAGGATAAGCTTTCAGCTACCGAACAAACCCAGCTCCTCGGAACCATCCACCGCCACGTCGTTAAAGAGAGTCGCCGCGGCAGCGGCGGAAGCGCTCCGATCTCGGATAGAAGAAGCGATTAAAGTGGCGAAAGACGCGATGGAATCGGCTTAGAAAAAGATAGTAACTCGAGCTAATAAGAAGCGGTTACCGATGGAATTCGAGGAAGGCCAAAAGGTATAGCTCAACACGCGAAACCTGAGGCTAAAAGGCAACGCGAAGCTCAACCCGCGCTACGTAGGTCCGTTCAAGATAATGGAAAAGAGGTCGCCGGTAACCTATCGGCTCCAGCTGCCGAAATTATTCCAGATCTACGATGTCTTCTATTCGGACCTGTTAAGCTTGGACCCTAAAGACGGCCTGCCGGAACAGGGGTTCGCCGAACCCCTGCCAATCGAGATAGACGATAAGGAAGAACAGGAGGTAGAAGACATAATAGACGTAAAGAAGACGAGGGGGTCCATCAAAGCAAGGATCTCGTAGAAGGGGTGGCCGGAAGACTATAAATAGTATCCGGTCGAGAACCTGCGGAATTCGGCAGAGCTGCTAAGAGAGTTCTACGTGCAGAACCCGAAGAAGCCGAAACCCGGATGGCTCCAAAACTGACGACCTCCGAAAGAGATAAAAGAAGAAAGCCGCGTCCGCTCTACCGGCGCCGAAGCCGATAAAGACGATTGTAACGGTCGCCTTAGGGAGGTCTTCGACGCAGCCACTACCTACCGGCAGTGCAGCAGGAAGCTCGCCGACACTGTAGCGTGCCAGCGCTGCCGACCCTGCGGTAGGTAAGGGCTTTAGTAGAAAAGAAAAAGAAGAAGAAGAAACGACGCTGCGGACGGATCTATGTAGACCTCCGAGGCGACGCACAGACCAGCCGCGCCGCAGCTCAGATGACCCACAGTTCAGATCAGATGGCACGGATCAGGCGCACAGATCAGATAGACGCCAAGTAAAGGAATTCAAAAAAAAATTAAGAGAAGAAAAAGAAGGATAAGTAAGCGGTCAAGGGCGACCGCTGGTAAGGGAGGGGGGTGGTGTTACGGCGGCAGAAAGGGGTGGGACTAAGTAATAGGGTAGACCCTTGGAATTTCGGCTCGGCCCTTCCGGGCCGAGCCGGGCCTTGGCACTACTACTACGAAAGCCCACTACTAACACTACATAGATTCCTTTCCCTCCTCAGTTCGAGATATAGTTATCAAAAAGGCCGTATTAAATCATATCTGCGTGCCTGGATCAACTAACAGTAAGATTAGTTCCTAATATAAAGGGCTTAAGAATCTTAGTTTAGAAACTTAAGGCTAGGTATCTATATAAAGGAACTAATAGGCAGTTCCTTCGTCGTCTGCTGCAGTACAATTTGTACCTACGAAGCCAAGCCAGCAATTTCCCTCTATCCAGGGGTGCAAGGTTTACACTCTATATAGAGGATTAGGAGTTCTCCTTCTATATAGTAGTACAGAGTTTTCCCTCTGTTTCGAGGAACGGCAACTCCCCTCTATATAGGGCTATAGGGTTCTCCCTCTGTACAGGAGTGGGGTCCTGTTAGTGATTCCGTACAGAGGGTAGGGTCGTGCTAGCGCCGCTAAGTCGCAGTCCTTAGGGCGACGGCTGGCTTAGGTCGGGTCCAGGACCTGGGCTGGGCGGCGTCCCCTAACAGGATACACATCTCTCTTAGTAACCTTATTAAGGCTACGGTAATCTACGTAAAGTCGGAGACTACCTCTGGGTTTCTGTACGAAAAGAATCGGTAACGTATATTCTGTAGAGCTTGGCGTAATAAACTTCTTTGCTAGGTTCTCTCGAACAAACACTTCTACCTAGTCCAGCTCGGCCGGCGATAAGCGTCTTAGGGGTTCGGTCCTTAGCAGCGCGGCTCCTTCTTTCAACCGGATCTTATTGTTATATTCCGGTCGGTAGAGCGGCAAGAGGTTGGAGTCAGCGTTCGAGAACACGTCGGTGTAACTATAAAGTTCTTTCGGTAACACCTCTAGTAGATCTACTTCTTCTTCCGCTATTATCTTCTGGTAGTCTTCGATATCCTTTTTTAAGATAGCGTAAATCTTATTATCTAGCGACCTTGCAAGGGTCGTTAAAGCTTCTGCGCTTATTATTCCGATCGTGTCTTAAGGGTCGGACCGATCCTTCGGAACCGCTTCAATAGTCGTAGCGTTCGGTTCTACTGCGACGACGGTAACCGATTTGGCGGCGACTCTGTTCTGCTGGTTTTTGAACCCTAGCGTGCCTTTACTTACGTCGATAACAGCCTTCTCGTTCTTTATCCATTTCTGCCCTATAATAATGTTAAACCTTCTAATATCTATAATTTAGAACGTTGCTTCTGTAGTGCGACCTGCTAAGGTAGTCTTTAATAGCACATAGTGCGTAACACTCTTAGTGTCCTGTCCGTTGGATGCCGAAATCCGTGTCTGCGACGCTAGCTCTACTAGATAGCCGTATCCGTTTATTAGCTTTTGAACCAATCGATAGTGGATCGCCGCGCTAATAAGGGCTCCCGTGTCGATAAAAGCTCTTAGCTAAAGTGGTTTGCTCGAGCTATCGAAAGGGTGAACAGTAATTAGAAGGATAATAGCTGTTTCCGTGTTGACTTCTACTGCCGCCGAGAGCGGGTCGCTGCAGCTGTTAATACTTCCCCCTTCCTGCGACGTAGTCCTTGTCCGTGCCCTGTTGTCTATGCTGGATAGGGGGCCTATCTATCTAGCTGGTCTTTTCCTAGGATTCGCAGTAGCACTCTACTGTCTACGCTGTCTTAGGTAGTAACGTTATCGAAGTGCTACCTTAACTGTAGGCTGCCGTTAAGGCGGTTTCTGCTTAGCCTTCTTATAGTAGCAGCAGCGCTAATAATGCCGCTGCCTCTAAGTTAGCTAACTAAGCTCTTAGCGCTTTTAGTTGCGCTATTCGTGCCGCTGCTTAGTTCTCTAATACTCCGATAATAGTCTCTGCCGATTCCTTCTCGGCTATTACTGCCTCTATCTCTTCTTTTAGCTGTTTGTTCTCTTCTATCTTCTTATAGAACGTCTTTTCGATAAAGGTAATAGTGTCGTATACCTTTCCGGACCCGTGTTCCGCTAGGTATTCCTTAAGTTCGTTAGCTATGCAGGCGTACAGCTCCTTATAGCCGGCTATGCCCTTCTTCGCTTTATCCGTCTCTTCTTCTCTAAGACCTTCTGTAGCCGTCCTCTTATTAAGGATGCTAGCGCGCCTATCTCTCGCTCTGTTAGTCTTTCTCTTTCCGCTACAGCCTGTAACGCTGCCCTCTACCGTCGAGAAGCCTTCTATAGCCTTCTTACAGTGCTAATGTGCTTGGTTTCAGGTTGTAGTATACGCGTGCGTTATTCGGGTAGCCGGATGTAGTTTAACAGGCCCTTTCGCGCAGCGCAGGGTTGGTATAGCTAGTAAGTTCGAGATATAATAATCCGAGCACGCAGATATAATTTAATTCAGCTGTTTTAATAACTATATCTTAAGCTAAGGAGGGAAAGGAATCTATACGGCGGTAGGTGAGGGCTTCAGGGGTAAGCACGCCAAGGCCCGGCTCGGTCCAGAAGGGCCGAGCTAAGATTCTAAGGGTCCACCCTATTACTTAGTCCTACCCCTTTCTGCCGCTGTAATAGTTAGTACTTGCTTAATGTAGTCTGTGTGCTGCTGTCTTGTTCCGTTGGTATATAATACGGATTAGTGTGCCCGGTCGCAAAACCCAAGACCTAAAGGTTTATATATCTAGTACACATTAGTTAAGTTACTTCTAAGTTACTTAACTAGTCCCTTTTATAGCTTAAGTGTACTGCGTTACATCAATTAACTCAGAAGTGACTGCTAACCTGTATAATAAGGTCCTAGGTTCAATTCCTAGGGGCGCGTCCTTAACGAGAGAATGGAAGCAGTATAATTCGCTCTGTTTGTCTAATATTCTATATAATACGGGGTAGTTGGCCTGTATTATTACTATGCCTTGCCAAGGTTTATATATCTAGTACATATTAGTCAAGTTACTTCTAAGTTACTTAATTAGTTCCTTTTAGCCTAAGTGTACTGCGTTACATTACTTAACTTAGAAGTAACTGCTAAAAGTGTACAATAAAAGGCCTGGGTTTAATTCCTAGGAGGCGCATCTTTTAACAGGAGAGTGCAAGCAGCGTTAACGTATGTCCATTTGTCCACTACTCTGTACAGAATAAGGCAGACCCGGTAAAGGTCCAGCTAGCTGTGTGCAGACCTGCCGGGGGGGGGTTGATTGCGTATGCTGTATAGGGGGGCTGTGCAATAGCATACGTAGCCTGTAAGTAAGCGCAGCTTACTGTAAGGGGCTTAAGAATCTTGGTTCAGAAACTTGAGGCTGGGTATCTATATAAAGGAACTGATAGGCAGTTCCTTCGTCGTCCGCTGCTGTACAATTTGTACCTACAAAGCTAAGCTAGCAATTTCCTCCTATATAGGGGTGCAAGGTTTACACTCCGTACAGAGGATCGGGAGTTCCCCCCTCTGTACAGTAGTACAGAGTTTTCCCTCTATTTAGAGGGGCGGCAGTTCCCCTCTATATAGGACTATAGGGTTCTCCCTCCGTACAGGAGTAGGGTCCTGTCGGTAATTCTGTATAGAGGGTAGGGTTATGCTAGCGCCGCTAAGTCGCAGTCCTTAGGGCGACGGCTAGCTTAGGTCAGGTCCAGGACCTAGGCTAGGCGGCGCCCCCTGATAATACCCCCTCCCTCCCTTCTCGTAGTGCCTTTTCGTATAGCGCCGTGCCGAACACTCTTAGCTCCTAGTCTTCCTCTGCCGGGTGGCGCTTTCCCGTCCTCGCCTAGGTACCTAACTGTTAGCCTCCCTCTTTGCCGGTTTAACCTTGGACTTGTCCTCCTAAGTCTGTAGGCAGGGAAGGCAGGGGGTGCTAGATCGCTTCTGCCTAACCTTGGCCGGCTCCGTTTTCTAATTTAACAGAGCCGAGGTTAAGGCTAAGGAGGCCTGCCTGCAGTTATAAAGGTGCAGGAGGCGCTCGGTCCTGCCTGCTCCTTCTCCTCCTACCCTCGAGCCCTAGCTATGCGCTCTACGTCCTAACTGTACAGTCTAGTGCTACCGGGCTATTTGGCTTTTGTCCCTGTTCCTTGGTCGTCGTCCGGAGTTTTACTCCTAGGTAGATGTTCCTGCCTCCGTCTGGTTGTCTAGTAGGCCGCCGCTCGTACAGGCTCTAGGTCGTAGTTGCCTCGCTCGTCCCCCTTTATACAGTTGTAGCAGCTGCCCTAGCTGTTATTGCCCCCTAAGGCAGGCAGCTCCTACCTTGTATATAAACCCCTTCCCTTTCCCCTCTCTCTCCTCTTCTCTTTCTTCTTTATCCTCTAACTGCTACCCTTCCGTCCGGCCGTCTACTACTACTACTATTACTACTACTAACTACTATCTACTAGCTACTACTAGTTACTATTACTATGCTACCTGCCCCGTCCAGCCGTGCTTATCGTAGTTCCCTCTCTGCTCGTCTAGCTAGGGTCTCCTCCTATTTCTACCTCTAGCAGTAGGATGCTTGATTTAACTAGCAGCTTCGCTTCTAGTTCGTACAGGTTTCCATCCTCTATATAGTCTAAGCTAACGTCTTAGGTGCTACATTAACTAGCAGCAGAGTGTTGCTAAGCTACCCTTCTATATTTCCTAGTGCTAGGGTCCCTTCCGTCTAGGAGGTAGTTAAGGTTATAGCTGTAGAGTTGGCTGCCCTGGGTCCTAGGGGTAGTAGCTAGTAGGCTGTCTTAAGGTAGTATATAAAAATTTTCGGACGGTGTCCCTCTTAACCTTTCTTACTTCTACTTTCCCTCCCTCCTGTTTTCTAGCTGTTCCCTTCCTCTAGCCCTTCCTTCGTACAGTATCGTACAGTGTCGTATTAGTAGGATTCTATAGTGTCCTATATCGTTATCCTCGATCCTTTAGCAACTTATGTTGCCGGCGGCTACTCTGTCCTTAGGGTAGATCGTACCCCTCTTCGCTGTACAGTGCAGTATTACTGTAACTGGGCAGGGGGATAGTTCTCCTCCTACCTGTCTAGTGCAGTTGTGTCCAGCAGAGCCTTGTATAGTTCCTACGTAGGCTCTGCCTATCCTCTCTACTTTACTAGGTACTCTACCTTTCCCCGCTTCCTTTAGCTCTTAAGGATTCCTTCTACCTCGTACTCCTCCTAGCCCTCGGTTATAATTGCTAGTGGGCGCGCGTCGTCTGTCGTCTGGTGCAGCAGGGGGTCCGTGTTTACTAGCTGTACGAGGTCTATGTAGAAGACTAGATAGATCCCTAGGGGAGTGTTTAGTCGTACAGCGTATTTCCCTACTGGCCTAACTACTATAAACTTCCTGTTCTTCCAGTCCAGTTTCTTGCTTAGCCGGTCTGTACGGATGTGCCGCTAGTTTAGCTAGACCTTATCCCCTGCCTTGTACCTTAGTGCAGCCTGCCGTCCTTTATTAGCCTGCTCTTCTGCATTCTGTTAAGCTATAGCTAGACTCGCCTTCGCCTATTGATAGGCGTTCGTAATCGTCTGTACGATGGCCTCTCCTTGCTAAATTAGGGATCGTACAGAGCGCAGGGTGTTACTACTTGGTGTTAGTAGGAGCAGGGAATTGTCGTATCTATAGGCTATAAAGAATGGAGACAGTCCTGTAGCATTAGCTATACAGCTGTTAATAGCTAGCTCTGCTATAGGGAGAAGTCGGTTCCAGTTCGTCTAGTTATAGTCGACGTACGCTTAGAGGTACGCTTCTAACGTCGAATTGACCCTCTCCGTCGCCCTGTCCGTCTGCAGGTGCTATATAGTTAACAGGCGATGTTCTACCTTTAGCAATTAGCAGACCCTTGCCTAGAGCTGGCTCGTAAACTGCATGCCCCGGTCCGACACAATCGACCGAGGGAATCCGTGTTTGCTAAACGTCGTCTGTATAAATGCCTAGGCAGTGTCTTCGGCTGTAATAGAGTCTATTCCCTCTAGTATTACTCCCTTCGTTAACTTGTCTATAACTACTATAATGTTCTGCTGTCCGTCGCTCTTAGGGAGGTCTGTAATAAAGTCCACTGTTAGGTCTTGCTAGGGCCGGTCCAGTATCGGTAGGGGCTTCAGCAGCCTATGCTTTAGCTTACGCTAGGGCTTCGTCCGTCCGTATACATCGCAGTTCTGTACGAACCTGCGAATGTCCTTTGCTATCGCTGGCTAGTAGTAGTCCCTAGCGACAATGCTGTACGTCTCCTTACGCCCTAGGTGCCGAGTAGCTCTAGAATTATATGCCCGTTATATTAAGCTCGTATAGAGCTTCTCGTCTGCCAGGACCTAAATCCGATTCCTGAACTTTAGGTTGTTCTCCTCGTCTACCGAGCACTCTACTGCCGATACCTTAAGATAGAGCTTAGCTAGGAGCTTCCGTTGCCCTCCTTAGATCGCTGTATAGGCCCCTCAGTATACCTTATCCTTCTCTACTGCCTCTTCCTATACTTGTAGTTAGAGTTCCTATAGGTGCGTCGCTGCTAGGCGGATAGTCTCCTCGCCTGGCTCCTCCTTAAAAATCTAGAATGTTCGTAACTTTAACCGGTCGTCCTCGTACGTCGTTCGCATATCCTAGTCCTGTCTAGATAGCGCATCGGCCCTACTGTTGTCCTTACCTTTGCGATACTAGAGTCTTATATTAAACCGGCTTAGATACATTGCCTATCGTACGTGCCTCTTAAACAACTTCTAGGGCTAAGTAAAGTACTCTAGATTCTTATAGTCCGTTAGGGCGAGGAACTCGGGCACCGAGCGGAGTTCTCTATCCTATGCTTCGCAACACTATACGACTGCTAGCAACTCTTTGTTGTAGATAGGGTAGTTGCACTTAGCTAGGGAGTTCTTCTTAGAGAAATATACGTATAGGTGCAGGAGTCTATCCGAGCCTACCTGTAACAGGATACCTCTAATGCAATACCCTAAGGAGTCGGTTTCCAGTATCGTCGTATGCTCTAGGTCGAAGGCGGCAAGCGTTGGTCCTGTAGTAAAGAGCTCCTTTAGCTTGTTAAAGCTCCCGTCGCACTCGTCCGTCTACTTAAACTGCTTGTCCTTATGTGTTAGTTCGACTAGTGGGCGTACGATCTCCAAGTAGTTCTGTATAAACTAGCAGTAGAAGTTAGCAAACCTAAGAAATTCCTATATGCCCTTAACGTTCGTAGGCGGCTTCTATTGCTTAATAGCATTAATCTTTTTCCTATCTATGCTAATGCCTTTCCCTACCTTAATAATAAACCCTAGGTATTTCGTACACTAGACACTAAATTTACATTTATTAATATTAAGGTACAAGCCAGCCTGCCGCAGTCGGTCCAGCACCTTCTTAACGTCCTATACGTAATCTGCGTAGGTGCCGTCCGTAAAAACCAGGGTATCGTCGAGGTACACTGAGCAGATATCGTCTAGTAACCCTTATAAGGACTTATTAATATACCTTTGGAAGGTTGCTAGTGCGTTAGCAAGGCTAAAGGGGGTAACAAGCTACTTAAAAAGATTATATCTCGTATAGAAGGCAGTTATTTATTTATAGCCTTCCTTAATCTGTATCTTGTAGAAGGCTAAGACTACGTTAAGCTTAGTAAACTACTTTGCCTTGCTAATCCGTCCGAGAGTCTCCTTAATAAGGGGTAGGGGGTACCGGTCCTTCTTAGTAATCGCGTTAATGCCTCTGTAGTCTACGCAGAAACGCAAGCTGGCCTTCCCCTCCTTATAGACAAACAATACTGGGGCTCCTGCAGACGAGGTACTTTCCTAAATAAAACCTTTAGCAAGCAGGTCGTCTAGTGTCTTGCGCAGTACTAGAAGTTCTCTAGAGGACATTCTATATAGCGGTCCGTATAGTACCTTAGGCAGGCTCCTATCTAGACGGGGTTCTAGCTAGATGTCGTAGTTAATCCCTTCTCCTCGGTGTAGTAGCAGCTTTAAGGCCGACTTTGGCTCGAAGAGATCCAGGTATCTAGCATACTCCTTTAGAAGCTTCGTATAGGGGTCCGTTACTTTCCTAGGTGCTAATGCCTTCTTAATGTCTGCTGTTGCTGTATTAATTTCGGCCTTAGCATCGTTACCCTGCAGAGCCTTCCCTTAGTCTCGGGGCCTCTGCTTCGTCGTTATGTTAGCCCCGGCTGTAGCGTTGTCGTCCTGCTAGACCCTCCCCTAGTCTTAGAGCCTCTGCTTCGTTACTGCTAGGTACAGCCGTCCTCGTCCAACGTCTAGCTTGCCCCTCTAGCGCTCTATCTATAGTTTCCCTAGTATTAGGTTATACTCTAACTTGTCCTATATAACATAGAGGTATAAGTCCTGCTTATAGTGTCCCTGTACCTCTATCGTTACTTTAACTATATAGGTAATGTCCAGTCCTCGCCTAGTAATGCCTAATATACGTACAGGTACAGTAGGGGTCGTCTTAATCTAGTGTCTCTGTACGAAGTCTTCGCTGATTACTCCGTACACTAAACATCCTGTGTTAATCAATGTCCGCGCCGTTGCAGACCCGTTTAACGTTAGCTGTACGATAAACGGCGTCGTCGTTATATAGTTGCTCTTAAAAGATAGCTAAGTAGTGCTTTAATTTGGCAATCTATCTCGTCTACGTCTCTAGTAGAGCCTTCGCTTAGAGGCTACTCTTTTCCCAACTTGTCGTCGTCCGAGTAGGACTCCTAATCTTCTCATTAGGGCGCCGCAGTTGCTACCCTTACAGTGGTCGGCCGTCCCCTAGGTCTCTCTACTAGCAAAAGCCTGCAATTCCGTACAGTGTAGCCTATCTTGCTATACTAGTAGCAGCTCCCTTCTGCTCGTCTCTTGTTAAGGGTAGCTATGTCTACCTATTGCGCCCTTTTAGTAGCAGTCCTTAGCTGTACAGTAGCGGCTGCCGCTACCCTCGTTATCGTTAGTTTCTAGTCTATAGCGTCCGTCTGTCGCTAGAGGGGTTGTCTTATCTCTTAAGCGCAGCTTATCTGTCTAAGCCTGCACTGCTAGTCGTCGACTATCCTAAGGAGATCGCAGAATTCCTCGTACGTAGCTAGTTGCATTACGCCTACTAGCCCTGTTATAATCTCCTTAGAGAGGCCTACCTCTAAAGAGGTAATTTTTATCCTATCCTCCTATTAGAGACCTCCTGCTTCTGCTAAAGTCTAGTTAAATTCCGCGAGGAACTCTCGTATAGTCTTGCGTCCTTGCTTTATTATATTGACCTGTAGGAGTGCCCGGCTTTCGCATTCTAGGTCCTTGTAGCTCTTGTCTAGAGCTGCCTAGAGCATCGTCGTCGTAGCCATTGCTAGGTCGGCAATAGCCGTCTCGTAGTACAGCAGAATTCGTGCTGCTGCCCTGCCCTTTAACCTCCTAAAGAGGTAAACTACCTTGTCTAGCTTAGTTAGGTATGCTCCTAAGTCGACTAGAAGCTTAGAGCGCATCTAGGCAGCCTAGGAGGGGTACTCGGCCAGAGCCTTACTATCGTATATAGAGACGTCGGGGAGTTTGCTTTTAGGGGTTAGGGTATAGGCTATCGTATTCGTCGTCGTCGTAGGGGTCGGATTGCGATCGGACGCCCTAAGCTGTTATAGCTCCTGTTCCTGTTAGGAAATTATCGCAGCCTAGTAGCTTACTTGCTGCTCGAGCTGCCTCTTGTGCTCTAGCAGCTCCTCGTACGCGCAGTGCATATGTCCCTCTATAGCTGTAGTTTCTATAGGGATGTCGCTGTCTATCTTTGTTTTATTACTGCAGTTACCGATAGTAAGATTAGTTCCTAATGTAAGGGGCTTAAGAATCTTAGTTTAGAAACTTAAGGCTAAGTATCTATATAAAGGAACTAATAGGCAGTTCCTTCGTCGTCCGCTGCTGTACAATTTGTGCCTATAAAGCTCAGCTAGCAATTTCCTCCTATATAGAGGTGCAAGGTTTACACTCTATATAGAGGATCGGGAGTTCCCCCCTCTATACAGTAGTGCAGAGTTTTCCCTCTATTTAGAGGGGCGGCAGTTCCCCTCTATACAGGACTATAGGGTTCTCCCTCTGTACAGGAGTAGGGTCCTGTTAGTAATTCCGTACAGAGGGTAGGGTTATACTAGCACTGCTAAGTCGCAGTCCTTAGGGCGACGGCTGGCTTAGGTCAGGTCCAGGACCTGGGCTAGGCGGATTGTTATGCTGGCGCCGCTAAGTCGCAGTCCTTAGGGCGACAGCTGGCTTAGGTCGGGTCCAGGACCTGGGCTGGGCAGTGATCCGGGCACGCAGATATGATTCAATACGGCCTTTTTGATAACTATATCTCGAACTAAGGAGGGAAATGAGTCTATGTGGTGTTGGTGGTGGGCTTTCGTAGTAGTGGTGCCAAGGCCCGGCTCGGCCCGGAAGGGCCGAGCCGAAATTCTAAGGATCCACCCTATTACTTAGTCCCACCCCTTTCTGCCGCCGTAACACCACCCCCCTCCCTTACCAGCGGTCGCCCTCGACCGCTTAGTCACCCTATCTATCCGAAAATCTTTACTTTTTTTTTTATCGTCTCCTTCTCGAAAATCCCCTCTAACGCCGATGTTACCTCTTCTATCTTCTATTAAAAACAACGTTCTCTTTATCTCTTCTTTAATTTCGTACGTCGTCGGTGTCTGAAGTCCTTTACCTAGCGTTTATATAATCGACGCTATCTGATCTAATCCGCGGTCTTCTAAGCTGCGGCTCGGCTAGTCTGTACGTCGCCTCGGAGGTCTATATAGATCCGTCTGCGGCGTCGTTTCTTCTTCTTCTTTTTCTTCCCTACCGAAGTCTACACCCTATCGTAGGGGCGGCGGCGCTAGCACGCTACAGCGTCGGCGAGCTTCCTGCCGCACCGCCGATAGGTAGTGGACGAGTCAAAGACCTCCCCGAGGCGACTGTTACAATCGTTTTTATTAGCTTCTGCGTCGGTGGAGCGGACGTAGCTTTCTTCTTTCTTTCTTCCGACATAATCAGCTTCGGACCCATTCGGGTTTCGGCTTCTTCGGGTTCCGCACGTAGAACTCTCTTAGCAGCTCCGCCAAATTCCGGAGGTTCTCGACCGGATACCATTTATAGTCTTCCGGCCACCCCTTCTACGAGATCCTCGCTTTGATAGACCCCCTCGTCTTCTTTACGTCCATTACGTCTTCTACCTCCTACTCTTCTTTATTACTGTCTATCTTGACTAGTGGGGGTTCGACGAAGCCCTGCTCCGGCAGACCGTTCTTAGGGTCCAGGCTTAGCAGATCTGAATGGAAAACGTCGTAGATCCGGAACGCCTTTGGCAGCTGGAGCCGATAAGTCACCGGCGATCTCTTTTCCACTATCTTAAACGGACCTATGTAGCGTAGGTTGAGCTTGGCGTTGCCTTTTAGCCTTAGGTTTCGCGTCTTAAGCTATACCTTTTGGCCTTGCTTAAATTCTATCGGTAACCGCTTCTTATTAGCTCGAGTTACCATCTTCTTCTAAGCCGATTCTATCGCTTCTTTCGCCACTTTAATCGCTTCTTCTATCTGAGATCGGAGCGCTTCCGCCGCCGCGGCGGCGACTCTCTTTAACGACGTAGTAGTGGAAAGCTCCGGCGAGCCGGCGTCGCTCAGCGGATGGAAGCTCAGCCTCGGGAGATAACCGTGGGTTATCTCGAACGGCGCCAGCGACGTTGCTTCCGATCGTGCTGAGTTGGCGCAGAATTCAGCTATCGGCAACACCTTAACCCACTTTTCTTAATAATAGCTGTAGAAGGTTCGCAGATATCGCTCTATCTCGCGATTGGCCACTTTAGACTGACTATCGGTCTAAGGGTAAGCTGCTGTGCTGAGCTTTCCACTAATTCCGAGAGCTTGGTTAATGGCTTTCTATACGTCGGCGGTGAATTAAGGACCCCTATCCGTAGTGATAGTGTCCGGCAGGCTATAGTGCTTCTACATGTATTGAATCAACATCCGTGCGGTCTCTTCTGCAGTGGTTCCTTCGTCTCTCGCTCGGCAGGGGATAAAGTAGCGTTCTTTGCTTAGTCGGTCCACTACGTTTAGCGTAGCGTTATATCTATCGGAGTCCGGCAGGCCGGTTACGAAGTCCATCGTAATGTGTTGCTACGGTTTCTCGGGGATCGGACGTGGCTTTAGCAGACCGGCCGGAAGACCGTAACGTGGCTTCGCAGCCCGGCACGCGTAGCAGTTGCCGATAAACCGGTGGATCCGCTCGTAGATTCGCAGAAACCAGTATGTCGTCCTTATAGCTTCTATCGTTTTCTTTGATCCTGCGTAACTAACGTCCTTAGAGCTATAGACCAATTGGATGACCTCCGTAACCAGTTCTTCCGGAACTATCAGCTTTCCTAAGCCTGTTCTGCCGAGCTTCTGTTGTTGATTAAGCCGTTCCACCTTCTCGTAGAGCGTCTCTTCTTCGATTAGCGGCTCTATCGCACAGATCCCTACTTCTTTTAACACCTCCGCGTCTACTATTCGTTCTGTCAGCACCTTCTGAAACATGTTTAGATCTTCTTTCGCGCGGCTGGTCTTCCCTTCTCTTCTCGTTAACGCGTCAGCCTTTCCATTTTGAGCTCCGGGTCGATAAGTGATCTTAAAGTCGAACCCGGATAAGTAGGCCGCCTACCGCGCTTGACGGCGTAAGAGCTTCTGCGTCTTTATAAAGTAAGTCAGCGACTAGTGGTCCGTAAGGACCTGGATCGGGCTCTTTCTAGCTATAAGTTCCGGTTTCCACTCCTCGAAAGCCTAAATAATGGCTAGCAGCTCCTTATTGTAGATGGCGTAGTTCCGCTTAGCTTCGTTTATAGACTTGATAAAGAAAGCCACTGGATAGAGGGTTTTGTCGTCGCTATATTAAGAAAGGACCCCTGCTGTAACTGTGTCGGAAGCGTCCGTTTCCACGTAGATCGTCTTTTCCGGCCGGAAGTGTGCCAGAACCAGCGCCGAGGCCACTGCTTCTTTCAGCCGGTTAAAGACCTCTATGCACTTCTTATTCTATAAGCCGGCGGCCTCTTTCTTTAACGCTTCGTTTATAGGTCTTGCTATCTTGCTAAAGTCCTTAATAAACCTTCGATAGTAGCTGCAGAATCCGAGAAACGCTCTGATCTGCGTAGTGTTTCCGGATTTCGGCTGTTTCCATTCCGCGACAGCGGCGACCTTTAAGGGGTCTATCCGAATTCCATCTCTTCTAACGATAAGGCCGAGATACTTGACCTCGGTCTAATAGAACTCGCTCTTCTTCGTGTCCGCGTTCAATCCGACCTCGCGGAGCCTGGTTAGCACCTTCTCGATGTGGTCCGTGTGTTGCTCTCTCGTTCTATCTGTATAGATAAGGATGTCGTCTAAGTAGATAGACACGAACCGCTCCAGCATGTCTATAAAGGAGTGGTTCATAAAGCGTTGCTACACCGCCGGCGCATTGGTGAGTCCGAAAGGCATCACCAACTACTTGAAATTGCCTATGCGCGTAGCGAATGTCGTAAGGTCTTCCGTTTGTCCCTCTTCGTTCCTTAGTCGATAGAACGCTTGGCGGATGTCCAGCTTGCTGAACTACTTAGCCTTCGCTACGCGCTATATGGTCTCGTCTATCAGCGGCAGCGGGTATACGTCTCTCTTAGTGACCTCGTTAAGGCCTCGATAGTCTACGTAGAGTCGCAGACTACCCCCTGGTTTCCTTACGAAAAGAATTGGTAACGCATATTCCGCGCTGCTCGGTGTAGTGAACTTCTTCGCTAGGTTTTCTCGAACAAACACCTCTACTTAGTCCAGTTCCGCCGGCGATAAGCGTCTTAGGGGCTCGGTTCTCGGCAGCGCGGCTCCTTCTTTCAGCCGGATCTTGTTGTCGTATTCCGGCTAGTGGAGCGGCAGGAGGTTGGAGTCGGCTCTTAAGAACACGTTAGCGTAACCGTAGAGCTCGTTTGGCAACACCTCCCGTAGGTCCACCTCTTCTTCCGCCATTATCTTCCTATAGTCTTCGATGTTCTTTATAGAGATAGCGTAAATCTTATTGTCCGGCGACTTCGCGAGGGTCGTTATTGTTGCGGCGGTGGAAAGAGGTGGGACAGATTGATGGGGTGGACCCTGGATTTCGGATCGGCCCGTCCGGGCCGAGCCGGGCCTTGGAACCACTACCACGAAAGCCCACCACCGCCACTACATAGATTCCTTTCCCTCCTCAGTTCGAGATATAGTTATTAAAAAGGCCGTATTGAATCATATCTGCGTGCCCGGATTATTATATCTCGAACTCACTCTCCATAACCCCGCGCTGCGCAAAAGGGCCTGTCGAACTATCCGGAAACCCGAATAACGCACGCGCACCAACACTAACAACCCCCCCCCCACGGCACTGCGAGAAGATGGAAGGCTTCTCGACGGTAGAGAGCGGCGTTATAGGCCGCAGCAGAAGCAGAAGAGGAAAGACTAACAGAGCGAGCAGACGCTCCAGTGTAGTTAATAATAAGATCGTTATTAGAGGTTTTACAGCAGAAGAGACCGCCGAGATTAAGGAACGAATAAGGGAATACAAGAAGATCCACGACTGCACGATCGAGGAACTGGAAGACTACGTAAACGAGAATAGAATAGGGAAGGTCTACGACGGTATAGACCTCATTAAGATGCTGTTTTATAGAACGCTAGAAGAGAACAGACAGCTAAGAGAGGAAGTAGAGACGGTAAGAGCCGAGAAGGAATCGGCAGAGACTATCATCGACGTGTTAGAAAACCAAGCGTCGAGTCGACTAGCGCAGCTAAAGGCGCTAAAGGATCAACTGGCTGATATAGAAGCAGTGAAGTCGCCGCCACCGTGTCGAGAAGAACAAGCAGAGACCGCCTTACTGGCGGCCTACAGTCAAGGCGGCACGTTAATGACGTTACTACCGGATCCACTAGTGTTTAGAGGCGGAGATCCTAAGGATTAGGAAGCGTTTAAGAAGAAGATCAAGAATAAGATAAGCCGCGATCATGCATTAAACAGCGCCGGAGATAGATTGGCGTACCTAGAATCGCGATTAGAAGGTGAAGCTTTTTCGCTAGTGGCGGACCTGGAAGAGGTAACCGCTAAAGAAGCAATCAAAGCGCTGGATCAACGCTTCGGAGACCCGTTCCGGAAGAAGACAGCCCGTAAGCAGCTGGATAAGATCAACCAGAACCGGCAGACGTTTAAGGAATTCTACGGGTTATTCAGAAAACATGCTATTAGGGCCAGAGTGGCAGAAGATGAGCAGCTGCACTTACTAAGGCAGAAACTGAGCCCTAAGCTGGCCGCCGCTATAGCGTCTGTAGAAGACGAAGACCTTGAGAGCTTCGTGCACCAAGCGAGAGTCACCGCGAGAAACTTGAGCGCTTACGCGAAATCACGCGAATCGAACCAGAAGCCGCTGATAACGCAGACCACACGACCCCCTGCGCCTTTCCGACAGCGCCTCCACCAGCCGCCTTACGTGCCGCGACCGTCGTTCGTCCCCACCTGCTACGCGTGTAGCAAGCCTGGCCACATCGCTACGAGGTGCCAAGCGTCGGATAAGCAGAAGCAGGAGTATCGTGTTATAAAGCAGCCGCAGCAGCAGCAACTACCGAGAAAGACTATACAAGCTATAGAGACGGCTCCGAACGAAACTAACAGCGTAGACAGTAGAGTGCCACTGCGAATCTTGGGAAAAGACCAGCTGGAAGGATAGGCCCCCTATCCAGCATAGACAACAGGGCATTAACGCGAACCACGTCGACGAAAGAGAGCATCAATAGCTGCAGCGATCTGCTATCGGCCGCGATGGAAGTGAACACGGAAACAGCTATTATCCTTCCAATCACTGTCCACCCCCTTAACGGATCGAGCAAACCACTTTAGCTGAGAGCTTTTATCGATACCGGAGCTCTCATCGGAGCAGCTATCTACCACCGACTAGTTCAGAAACTGATAAAAGGATACGGTTATCTGGTGGAACTGGCGTCGCCGACGAAGATTTCGGCGTATAACGGACAAGACACAGAGAGTGTTACGCACTATGTGCCATTAAGGACCACTTTGGCTGGTCGCACTACGGAAGCGACGTTCCGAATTATGGATATCGGAAGGTTTGACATTATTATAGGGCAGAAATGGATGAAGAACCAGAAAGCCATCGTCGACGTAGATAAAGGAACGATCAGATTCAAAACCCCGGGTAGCGGAGCAGGGGCTATCGGAAAGGTCGCCGCCGCTGAGCCGAAAGCTACGGAGCCCGCGAAAGAGGCTCCGTCCGATCGTTCCGAACCCCTGGTCACCGTCGGAATAATAAGTTCAGAAGCTATAACGACCCTCGCGAAGTCGCCGGACAGTGAGATCTACGCTATCTCTATAAAGGACATCGAAGACTACCGGAAGATAATGGCAGAAGAAGAAGTGGATCCGCTGGAGGTGCTACCGAAAGAACTCTATAGTTACGCTGACGTCTTCTTAAAAGCCGACTCCAATCTCCTGCCGCTCTATCGACCGGAATATAACAACAAGATCCAACTGAAAGAGGGAGCTACGCTGCCAAGAACCGAGCCCCTAAGACGGCTGTTACCGGCCGAACTGGACTAAGTAGAGGTGTTTGTTCGCGAAAATCTGGCGAAGAAGTTTATTACACCGAGTTCTGCCGAGTACGCGTTACCGATTCTTTTTGTAAGGAAACTAGGGGGTAGTCTGCGACTCTGCGTAGACTATCGCGGCCTTAACGAGGTTACTAAGAGAGACGTATACCCGCTGCCGCTAATCGACGAGACCATCCAGCGCGTAGCAAAGGCTAAGTGGTTCAGCAAGCTGGACATCCGCTAAGCGTTCTATCGATTAAGAAACGAGGAAGGACAAACAGAAGATCTTACGACGTTCGCGACGCGTATGGGCAATTTCAAGTAGTTGGTAATGCCTTTCGGACTTACCAACGCGCCGGCAGTGTAGCAACGCTTTATAAACCACACCTTTATAGACATGCTGGAACGGTTCGTGTCCATCTACTTAGACGACATCCTTATCTACACTAAAGGAACGAGAGAACAGCACACGGACTACATCAAGAAGGTGCTGATTAGGCTCCGCAAGGTCGGATTAAACGCGGACACGAAAAAGAGCGAGTTTTATTAGACTAAAGTCAAATACCTCGGTCTTATCGTCGGAAGAAAAGGGATCCGGATAGACCCCTTAAAGGTCGCCGCCGTCGCGGAATGGAAGCAGCCGAAATCCGGAAATACTACGCAGATTAGAGCGTTTCTCGGATTCTGCAGCTATTACCGACGGTTTATTAAGGACTTCAGTAAGATAGCGAGACCCCTGAACGAGGCGCTAAAGAAAGAGGCCGCCGGCCTATGGAATAAGAGGTGTACGGAAGCCTTTAACCGGCTGAAAGAAGCAGTGGCTACGGCGCCGGTTCTGGCGCACTTCCGACCGGAAAAGACAATCTACGTAGAAACGGACGCTTCTGACACAGTAACCGCAGGGGTCCTTTCTCAATATAGCGACGACGAGACCCTCTATCCAGTAGCTTTCTTCAGCAAGTCTATAACGGAAGCTAAGCAGAACTACGCGATCTACGATAAAGAGCTGCTAGCGATTATTCAGGCTTTCGAGGAGTGGAAACTGGAGCTTATAGCTGGAAAGAGCACGGTTCAGGTCCTTACGGACCACCAATCGCTGACCTACTTTATAAAGACGCAGAAGCTCTTACGACGTTAAGCACGGTGGGCTGCCTACTTATCAGGGTTCGACTTTAAGATCACCTATCGACCAGGGGCTCAAAACGGAAAGGCCGACGCGTTGACGAGAAGAGATAGAAAGACCAGCCGCGCGAAAGAAGATCCGAACATGTTCCAGAAGGTGTTGACCGAGCGGATAGTAGACGCAGAGGTGTTGAAAGAGGTAGGGGTCTGCGCAGTGGAACCGGCCCCTAAGGAAGAGACGCTCTACGAGAAGGTGGAACAGCTCAATCAACAACAGAAGCTCGGCAGAACAGGCTCCGGAAAGCTGATAGTTCTGGAAGAACTAATTACTGAGGTCGTCCAACTGGTCTATAACTCTATAGATGTTGGCCACGCCGGCTTAAAGAAGACGATAGAAGCCATAAGGACGATCTACTGGTTTCCGCGGATCTACGAACGGATCCACCGATTTATCGCCAATTGCTACGTGTGCAGAGCCGCGAAACTACGTTACGGTCTTCCGGCCGGTCTGCTAAAGCCACTTCCGATCCCCGAGAAGCCGTAGCAGCACATTACGATGGATTTCGTAACCGGACTGCCGGACTCGAACGGCTACGACGCTACGCTCAATGTAGTAGACCGGCTGAGCAAAGAACGCTACTTCATCCCCTGTCGAGCTAAAGACGAAGGAACTACTGCGGAAGAGACCGTACGGATGTTAATCCAACACGTATGGAAGCACTATAGGCTGCCGGACACTATCACTACGGATAGGGGTCCCCAATTCACCGCCGACGTATAGAAGGCTATCAATTAAGCTCTCAGAATTAGCGGAAAGCTCAGCACAGCCGCTTACCCGCAGACCGACGGTCAATCAGAAGTAGCCAACCGTAAGATAGAGAAATATCTACGGATTTTCTGCAGCCACTATCAAGAAAAGTGGGTAGAGGTACTGCCAATGGCCGAATTCTGCGCCAATTTAGCACGGTCAGAAGCGACGTCGCTGGCGCCGTTCGAGATAACCTATAGTTATCTTCCGAGGCTGAGCTTCCAGCCGCCAAGCGACACCGGCTCGCCGGAGCTTTCCACCGCTACTACGTCGTCAAAGAGAGTCGCCGCTGCGGCGGCGGAAGCGCTACGATCTTAGATGGAAAAAGCAATCAAAGTGGCGGAAGAAGCGATGGAGACGGCTTAGAAGAAGATGGTAACTCGAGCTAATAGAAGCCGGTCGCCGATAGAATTCGAAGAAGGTCAAAAGGTATGGCTCAATACGCGAAACCTGAGGCTAAAAGGAAACGCGAAGCTCAACCTACGCTACGTAGGTCCGTTTAAGATAATAGAAAAGAGGTCGCCGGTGACCTATCGGCTCCAGCTGCCGAAATCGTTCCGGATCTACGATGTCTTTCATTCGGATCTGCTAAGCCTGGACCCTAAGAACGGTCTGCCGCAGCAGGGGTTCGCCGAACCCCCAGCAATCGAGATAGACGGTAATAAAGAAGAGTAGGAGGTGGAAGATATAATGGACGTAAAGAAGATAAGGGGGTCTATTAAAGCGAGAATATCGTAGAAAGGGTGGCCGGAAGACTACGAATAGTATCCGATCGAGAACCTGCGGAATTCGGCGGAGCTGCTGAGAGAGTTCTACGGGCGGAACCCGGAAAAGCCGAAACCGGCGTAGCTCTAATGTCGACAATGCCGGAAGAAAGAAGAAAGCTACGTCCGCTCTACTGGCGCGAAGCCGATAAAGACGATCGTAGCGGTCGCCTTCCGGGAGGCCTTCGACTCGGCCACCACCTACCAGCGGATCGACAGCGGCTCGCAGACGCCGTAGCGTGCTAGCGCCGCCGACCCCGCGGTAGGTAAAGGCTTTGGTAGAGGGGAAAAGAAGAAGAAGAAACGGCGCCGCGGACGGATCTATATAGACCGCCGAAACAGCGCACAGACTGCCCGAGCCGCAGCTCAGATGACCGGACAGCTCAGATCAGATGGCGACGATCACATAAACGCCAAGTGAAGAACTTCAGACACCGACGACGTAAAAAATTGAAGAAGCGATGAAGAAAACGTTGTTTTTAATGGAAGACGGAAGAAGTAACGTCGGCGTTGGAGGGGATTTTTCGAGAAGGAGACGACGAATTAAAAAAAAAAAAAAAAAAAAAAAAGCGGAGATTTTCGGATGGATAAGGTGACTAAGCGGTCGAGGGCGACCGCTGCTGAGGGAGGGGGGTAGTGTTGCGGCGGTGGAAAGAGGTGGGACAGATTGATAGGGTGGACCCTGGATTTCGGATCGGCCCGTCCGGGCCGAGCCGGGCCTTGGCACCACCACTACGAAAGCCTACCACCGCCACCACATAGATTCCTTTCCCTCCTCAGTTCGAGATATAGTTATTAAAAAGGCCGTATTGAATCATATCTGCGTGCCCGGATCAGTTATAGCTTCTAAACTTATTATTCCGACGGTAACTAGGGATTCGGAGCGATCGGACGGAGCCTCTCTCGCGGACTCCGTAGCTTTCAGCTCGGCGGCGGTAGCGGCCGTTCCGAGGGTCCCTGCTCCGCTACCCGGGGTTTTGAATCCTATCGTTCCTTTATCTACATCAATAATAGTCTTCTGGTTCTTTATCCATTTCTGCCCTATAATGATGTCAAATCGTCCGAGATCTATAATCCGGAACGTCGCTTCCGTAGTTCGACTAGCCAGTGTAGTCCTTAACGGCACGTAGTGCGTAACGTTTTCCGTGTCTTGTCCGTTGTATGCCGAAATCTGCGTCGGCGACGCCAGTTCCACCGGATAGCCGTATCCATTTATTAGCTTCTGAACCAGCCGGTGGTGGATCGCCGCGCCAATAAGAGCTCCGGTGTCGATAAAAGCTTTCAGCTAGAGGGGTTGGCGCGACTTCTTAACAGGGTGGATCGTAATAGGAAGGATGATGGCCGTTTCCGTATTCACTTCTACAGCCGCTAAGAGCGGGTCGTTACAGCTGTTGATACTCTCTTCTCGCAGCGATTCGTTTCTATTCGGTGCCCTTCTATTAATGCTAGGTAGGGGGTCTATCCGTCTAGCTGGTCTTTTCCCGTAATTCTTAACTAAACCCCGCCGTCGACGCTGTCAGTGTCGTTCTGAGCCGGCTCTATAGCTTGTATAGTCTTTCTTAGTGGCTGCGGCTGCTTCATAACACGATACTCCTGCTTCTGCTTATCCGATGCTTGGCATCTCGTAGCGATGTGGCCAGGCTTGCTACAAGCGTAGCAGGTAGGGACGAACGACGAACGCTGCGAATTAAATGGCTGCTGGGGGCGTTGTCGGTATAGGACGGGGGCTCTGGTTCCCTGCAGCGACGGCGACGGCTTCTGAACCAATTCGCGTAATTTCGCGTAAGCGCTCAAGTTTCTCGCAGTGACTCTCGCTCTGTGCACGAAGCTCTTAAGGTCTTCGTCTTCTACAGACGCTATAGCAGCGGCCAGTTCAGGGTTCAGCTTCTGCCTTAATAGGTGGAGCTGCTTATCTTCCGCTACTCGGGCCCTAATCGCATATTTTCTGAACAAACCGTAGAACTCCTCGAACGTCTGCCGGTTCTGGTTAATCTTGTCCAACTGCTTACAGGCCGTCTTCTTCCGGAATAGGTCTCTAAAGCGTTGATCTAGCGCTTTGATCGCTTCCTTAGCGGTTACCTCTTCTAGGTCCGCTACTAGCGAAAAAGCTTTACCTTCCAATCGCGATTCCAGGTACGCTAATCTATCTCCGGCGCTGTTTCCGGCATAGTCTCGATCTATCTTGTTCTTTATCTTTTTCTTAAACGCTTCCCAATCCTTAGGATCTCCTCCTCTAAAAGCCGGTAGATCCGGTAGTAACGTCGTCAACGTGCCGCTTTGACTGTAGGCTGCCGGTAAGGCGGTTTCTGCGTAGGTTTTTCGCTGCGGTAGCGGCGATAGTCTCGCTGTTTCTATATTAGCTAGCTGATCCTTTAGCGCCTTCAGTTGCGCTAGTCGATTCGCCGCCTAGTTTTCTAATACGTCGATAATAGTCTATGCCGATTCCTTTTCGGCCCTTACCGCTTTAGTTTCTTCTCTTAGTTGTCTGTTCTCTTCCAGCGTTCTGTAAAACAGCATCTCGATAAGGTCTATACCGTTGTAGACCTTCCCTATTCTATTCTCGTTTACATAGTCTTCCAGTTCCTCGGGCGTACAGTCGTAGATCTTCTTATATGCGGCTATTCGTTCCTTGACCTCCGCAGTCTCTTCCGCTGTAAAACCGCTAATAATAATCTTATTATTAATTACACTGGAGCGCCTACTCGCTCTGTTAGTCTTTCCTTTCCTACTTCTGCTGCGGCCTGTAACGCCGCTCTCTACCGTCGAGAAGCCTTCCATCTTCTTACGGTGCCTTAGGGGTTGTTGTTTTGGTGTGTGTGTGCGCGTGCGTTATTCGAGCGTCCGGATAGTTCGACGGGCCCTTTCGCGCAGTGCGGGGTTTGGTGTAGTGAGTGAGTTCGAGATATAATAATCCGGGCACGCAGATATAATTCAATACGGCCTTTTTGATAACTATATCTCGAACTAAGGAGGGAAAGGAGTCTATGTAGTGTTGGTAGTGGGCTTTCGTGGTGGTGGTGCCAAGGCCCGGCTCGGCCCGGAAGGGCCGAGCCGAAATTCCAAGGGTCCACCCCATCACTCAGTCCCACCCCTTTCTGCCGCCGTAACAGGCAGCGCCCCCTAACACTTACAAGGTCGTAAGCCTGTAGCGCAGGGGGTAGTGATGGCCTTTCTCTTCTTCTTGTTTGTAGCTTGTCTTGTGTATCTGATTAAGAAACTCCTTTTTAGTCCTTATTTTCAGTCAAGTCCCTGAGGTCTTACTCTAACTCTCTACCTTTAAGTACAACACAGAACAGTCCACAGCCGCCCCCTTAACAGCCAGTTGGCTGTGCCAAGAAATCTGTGCCATCCTAATGGTCCTGCCAAGCTAATGGTCATATACGTTACGGCAACACTCGACATAACGCCCGCACCTGTCACAATAGGGCAGAAATACCTTCTTAATCTGGTCGAGGCATAAGATTCCAGCATTACACTTTTGATAGCTTCTGAAATAGATAATTTGTTGTACCAGTTGGTGGCACTCCTGCCATCTTCATGATACTGCCAAGCTAATGGTCATATACGTCACATGGCATGGATGTCTTTTGCCCGTGACAGTAGGAGTGTGTGCGGCGCGTCAGTCACAGGGGTGGGCACGGTCACGTTGGTAGGGTAATATACGGGACTCTCATTTGTTCCGAAGTGGCTCGGAATTCCAGCGAAGACGCTATATCACAGCCGCTTCACTGCTCTCAGACACGACGTGGTTCCACACCATCTTCATCCGCACTTCGATTTGACATCATCGGCGGCTTCACTCTCGTCGGGGAAAGCCATCTCCTGCGTGCTCCACAGCTCGGAATAGATGCCGTCGTGGCGCAGCAGGTCGTCGTGCGTGCCCTGCTCGGCGACGGTGCCGCGGTTGAGCACGATGATCTCATCGCTGTCGCATATCGTCCTCAGTCGGTGTGCGATGAAGACACTGGTGCGGGCTTTCTCTTTGAGCAGACCGTTGATGTTGTGCAGGAGGCTCTGTTCGGTATGCGTGTCGAGAGCGGACGTGGCCTCGTCGAAGAAGAGGAAGGGGGCGTCCTTGAGAATGACGCGCGAGACGGCGAGCCGCTGCTTTTCCCCCCCGCTGATCATCATGCCTCGCTCGCCGACCATGGTCTGGTATCCGTCGGGGAGGGATTCGATGAGTTCGTGAATGCGAGCACGTTTGGCGGCGGCGATGACCTCCTCTGGGGAAGCAGTGATCTTGCCGTACCGAATGTTGTGTTCAATGCTATCGTTGAAGAGGGGCGTGTCTTGGGGCACGACTCCGACACTCTTTCGGAGGGATTCCAGGGAGACGGAGCGAATGTCTTGGCCGTCGATCGTGATGCGGCCGGATTGGACGTCGTAGAAACGGAAGAGCAGGCGTAAGATGGTGGATTTCCCACAGCCGGAAGGTCCGACGATGGCGACTTTCTTTCCCGCTGGGATGGTCAGGTTCAGGTTCCGGAGGATTGGGCGGTCGGGGCGGTATCCGAATGTGACATTTTCGAATTTGATTTCGCCGCCGCGGTTGAGGAGGAGTGGTTTTGCGTCAGGAGACTCCTGGACTTGAACGTTGACCTTCTGGAGATTGAACAGTGTTTCCATGTCCAGCAAGGACTGACGCAGCTCGCGATAGACACTGCCGAGGAAGTTGAGCGGGACGGAGAGTTGGAAGACGAGTTGGTTGACCATGACAAGATCACCGACGGTCAGGCTGGCGCCTGCGACGCCCTGGGCGGCCATGTACATCATGCCAGTCAAGGCGGTGGAAAAAATCAAGTTCTGTCCACTGTTGAGGTAGGCGAGGGATGTGGCGACTTTGATGCTGGCGTCTTGGTAGTTCTTGAGTGCGCCGTCGTAGCGCTTGGCTTCGTAGGCTTCATTGTTGAAGTACTTGACGGCCTCGTAATTGATGAGGCTGTCGACGGCGACAGTCGCACCCTTGTTGTCGGCAGCATTCGCTTGCTTTCGGAACTTGGTGCGCCAGGCTGTGGTTGCGATGGTGAACCACGAGTATGCTGCCATGGTGCCCACGGTGAGTGCGGCAAACTTCCAGCCGTAGTTGTATGTCAGGATACCCGACACCAGGCCGATCTCGAGCGCGGTCGGGATGATGTGGAAGACCATGCTGGTGAGCAGGAAGCTGATGCCCTTGGTGCCACGATCGATGGCGCGCGTCAAGCCTCCGGTCTGCCTGGCGAGGTGGAAGTTGAGATCGAGCTTCAGCAAATGCTCAAAGACGTTTCCAGCCACGTTCCGGATGGCCTTTTGGGACACAGTCGCGAAGATGGCATTGCGCAATTCCTGAAAGACTGCTGCGCCGATCCGGGCCGCTCCATATGCGAAGATGGCCGCACCTGCCACCGTCATGGCGCTTCCGCCGGCGGCGGCGAAGTCGATGTTCATCGAGTCGACGATGGTCTTGAAGCAGAAGGGGACTTGGACATTGAGGACCTACATACGCTATCAACGCTGAGTCCGAGGGCGACGTGGGCACCGCGCACCGACCTTGGCGCCGACGAGCAGACCGACACTCAGCCCAACCCTCATCTTGGTGCCGAAATCGTGCTTGGGCCACAGGTAGTTGGACATGTGCTTGATGATCGCCCAATCCGCCCGCCGCTGCTCCTTGCCCGCGGCGGCGTGCGCGGCGAGGAGCAGGTCATGGTGGGCTGCTGGTCTGGCCGACGCGTCGCCCGCCGCATTCTGCGCGGTGCTGGCCGCCTTCTCCGGCACCGCGTCTGCACGCCGTGCCCGGTCTGCAGCGGGCCGAGTGGGTGTATGCTGCTTGTGCGGCCGGGGGCGGGCTCGACCATCGTCCTGCGCCTGCCGCCGCCGTGCGGTGGCGAATGGCTGCACGTGCAGCGGCAACGACGGACGGCGTGCTGCAGCGGCGCATGGCCTCAGAGCCGCCCGCAGGCCTGCGTTGCTCGCCAACATCGTGATCATGCTCCCTCGGCTGCTCCCTCAGCTCCTGTTGCGCGTTGGCGCCGTGGTGGGCAGCCGCCCTGACAGCATGACGCGTGCTCCCGCGCAGGAAAAGGAAAAGGAAGCGCTCGGCCGGGGGTCAGGCCACCATTCAGGCCGCAACCGAGCTGCTGGGCTCGCGGCAACCAAAGCTCCTGCTGCTGCCCGTCTCAAGCCTCGCAGAGCAGGGCCACATCAAGGCCACATCAAGGCCATCCCACGGCCAACCCAAGGCCAACCCACGGCCCAACCCAAGGCCCAACCCTCGCGATGCGCCGGCGCGCACTGCGCCCGCTCGGCGTGTCCTGCCGCCCCGCCAGACCCGCCCGCGGCTTGGGCGGCACAACGGGCAAGCGACATGTCCAGCTCAGCGCCACACCCTCCTCCACACAGCCCATCCAGAGCCTCCTGCCGGGCGGCCCGGCGAGCTCGAGTCCAGCAGCGGGTATGGAACGCGCTCAGGCCTGTATCGTGGCACCGGGCTGATTGGCGCGTGCAGATGCGCGGTTCGAAGTGCTCGGCGCGCCGTTCTCGCTGCTCTCTGCGTCCATATCCGCCTCGCAAAACTTGTATACGCGCAAAGGCAGCCTGGTGGGCTTCAGTGGCAAGGCGGAAAACGTGAGAGGGCACGACCCGGCGTTGGCACCCCGTGCTGATCTTCCTAGGCTGTGTCCACGCTCTCACTCCTGGCCCCCTTCCGGCGAGCACTCCTCGGCATCCCATTTGTCTACCAACGCATCTCCTCGACTGCGCCCTACACAGCCCTCATCGCTACCAAATCACCCATCACATCGCTCGTGGTAGTCCATCTCGACGGCAGGTTGGATTGGATGGTGGCGAGAAGGGATTCGTTGCTCGCGTGGACTGGACATACGTTGCAGCTCCAGCCGCGATGGAACTTCAAAATGGCCATGGCGCATTGGGGCAGCACAGCCGTCACTGGCCGAGGACTGCTGGCCTTGTCTGGCAACGGCCTGATCCATCAGATATCGCTCAAGACGGGCGAGGAATACGTGGTGCACCCGAGCAACGTCGTGGCGTACAGCATGATGCAGCACGCCCCGCAGCCGTTTCGATTCAAGGCGAATCACCTGCGACTGCAGATCCCGAACTCGTTGACGTGGCTCCCGGACACGAGATTCTTCCGCACCCTCCGTGCGAGCACAGCTTACAAGCTGCATCGGGATGCCGCGTTCAGGATACGAACCTGGGCGAGGAGAGCAATCTGGGGAGACCGGGTAAGTGGGGCAGACTGCCGCGGTTGAAGAGCAACACACCAACATCTCACAGCTGTTCCTTCACTTTCACGGGCCAGCCACTATACTCATATCCTCTCGCGGCGCGAGAATCACGGACGTACTTACATCGCAGGACGTCAACGAGATCGCCGACAGCCCAGCAGGAGCCGTGCCATCCGCACTGCACGCCAAATCTGCCGCAGAAGCTGGCGCAGCTCTCGAGGCACCGCCTGCGAGGCAGTCGACGCAAAAGCTCACCTATGCAACTGTCCACAAAGGCACTGTCAAATTTGACGACGTAAAGGCACCCGGTGGCACCACGTCGGTCCCAACAGCAGCGACCGCAGCCGAGGGTGGCAAGTCGCCTGCAGCAGGGACGAATGCTCGACTCACGCGGTGAGAGTCTCCATCTGGAAGTTTAGACGCCCATGTTCGAGCAGCAGTTCCGTAGGCAGACCACTCTCCACCCGGATCGCCCTGCCTATATTATCAAGCTGGCCTCTTTCCGCCACTTGATGCTCTCCTCGGGACCACAACTGGCAAAACGACCACTCTTGCCGCTGGATCGTTTAGAGGGATCCATGTGCACTCTGGAAAGCAGCCTTGTTCGCCGATGTATTGACGTTGATACCTTGCACCGCCGCGAATAGTTGACACCAACCTGACGCGCTTCCGCTCGAGGCCGCGTCGCGGTCCAAAGCAATCCGCGTCGAACGACGCCCTGGCCCTTTCCAAAGTCTTGACCGTAGATCTACATACCTGGTAGCTCCATTGCCCCTCGAGCAAGTCCTCCTCTAGCTTGCTTGTCGCGATTGATATGCTTCATCACCTCTCCCACACCCAGCTGGCAACAGCCAAATGCCGGTTTCGAATGGGATGGTGACCATGGCGATCAAAGGCTGAGCTACCAGGCTGCGCGTCCATGCGCGAACATGAACGTGCAAGTAGGCCCGATATCCTTGTGCACGCAAGCAGCTACCCTTTGCCACACGCTATCCTCGGCACATCAACGGAGCGCAGGATATACCACCTGGCACCGCTCCTGCGAGCTCATGATCCAGCCATCACTCTCACTTGATCGCCATTCTTGCCCTGCCGCATCTCTTCACCCAATCCTACTCGCGCTGTGGCCCGCAGTTCAAAAGCACAGTAGGTCCGCCGACATTGTCCCGAGTATCGGTTTGAGTGGGACATCTGCTTTAGGGAAGGAAGGTAGTTGTTATAAGCGACCGCCGATAAGGGAGGGGGGTAGTGTTGTTCCGAATTATAGATATCGGACGGTTTAATATTATTACAGGGCAGAAATAGATAAAGAACTAGAAAGCCGTTATTAACGTAGGTAAAGGCACACTCGGGTTTAAAACCCAGCAGAGCGGCGTCGCCGCCGCTAAGTCGGTTACCGTTGTTACCGCGAAACCGAACGCTACGACTACTAGAGCGGTTCCGATTCGATGCTCCGACCCCCCAGACACTGTAGGAATAATAAGCTCGGAAACCCTAACGACCCTCGCGAGGTCGCCAGAGAATAAGGTCTACGCTATCTCGATAAAAGACATCGAAGATTACTAGAAGATAATAGCGGAAGAAGAAGTGGACCTACTAGAGGTGTTACCAAAAGAACTCTATAATTACACTAACGAGTTCTTAAAAGCTAACTCTAACCTCCTGCTGCTCTACAGACCGGAATATAACAACAAGATCCGACTAAAAGAAAGAGCCGTGCTACCGAGAACCGAACCCCTAAGACGCCTATCGCCGGCCGAGTTAGACTAAGTAGAAGTGTTTGTTCGAGAAAACCTAGCGAAGAAGTTTATTATGCCAAGCTCCGCTAAGTATACATCGCCGATTCTTTTCGTACAGAAACCTGGAGGTAGTCTCCGACTGTACGTAGACTACCGAGGTCTTAATAAGGTTACTAAGAGAGACGTATATCTACTGCCGCTAATCGATAAGACTATACAACAATTAGCGAAAGCTAAGTAGTTCAGCAAGCTGGACATTCGCTAAGCGTTCTATCGACTAAGGAACGAAGAAGGGCAGACCGAAGACCTTACGACATTCGCTATGTATATAGGCAACTTTAAGTAGTTAGTTATGCCTTTCGACCTTACTAACGCGCTAGCTATATAGTGTTACGGCAGCAGAAAGGGGTGGGACTGAGTAATGGGGTAGACCCTTGGAATTTCGGCTCGGCCCTTCCGGGCCGAGCCGGGCCTTGGCACCACCACCACGAAGGTCCACCACCACTACCACCACATAGATTCCTTTCCCTCCTCAGTTCGAGATATAGTTATCAAAAAGGCCGTATTAAATCATATCTGCGTGCCCGGATCATTATATCTCGAACTCACTCACTACACCAAGCCCCGCGCTGCGCGAAAGGGCCCGTCGAACCATCCGGACGCTCGAATAACGCACGCGTACATACACACCAAAACAACAACCTCTAAGGCACTGTAAGAAGATAGAAGGCTTCTCGACGGTAGAGAGCGGCGTTATAGGCCGCAGCAGAAGTAGGAAAGGAAAGACTAACAGAGCGAGTAGGCGCTCCAGTGTAATTGATAATAAGATCATTATTAGCGGTTTTACGGCGGAAGAGACCGCAGAGGTTAAGGAACGAATAGCCGAATATAAGAAGATCCACGACTGTACGCTCGAGGAACTAGAAGACTATGTAAACGAGAATAGAATAGGGAAGGTCTACGACGGCATAGACCTTATCGAGATGCTGTTTTACAGAACGCTAGAAGAGAACAGACAACTAAGAGAAGAAACTAAAGCAGTAAGGGCCGAAAAGGAATCGGCAGAGACTATTATCGACGTATTAGAAAACCAAGCGTCGAATTGACTAGCGCAACTAAAGGCGCTAAAGGATCAGCTAGCTAATATGGAAACAGCGAGACCATCGCCGCTACTGCAGCGAGAAACCTACGCAGAAACCGCCTTACCGGCAGCCTACAGTTAAGGCGGCACGTTGATAACGCTACTACCGGATCCACCGGCGTTTAGAGGAGGAGATCCTAAGGATTAGGAAACGTTTAAGAAAAAGATAAAGAACAAGATAGATCGAGACTATGCCGGAAACAATACTGGAGATAGATTGGCGTACCTGGAATCGCGATTGGAAGGTGAAGCTTTTTCGCTAGTAGCGGACATAGAAGAGGTAACCGCTAAGGAAGCGATCAAAGCGCTAGATTAACGCTTCGGAGACCCATTCCGGAAGAAGACGGCCTGCGAGCAGTTAGACAAGATTAACCAGAACCGGCAGACGTTCGAGGAGTTCTACGGTTTGTTCAGAAAACATGCGATTAGGGCCCGAGTAGCAGAAGATAAGCAGCTCTACCTATTAAGGCAGAAGCTGAACCCTGAACTGGCCGCCGCTATAGCGTCTGTAGAAGACGAAGACCTTAAGAGCTTCGTGCACAGAGCGAGAGTCACCGCGAGAAACTTGAGCGCTTACGCGAAATTACGCGAATCGAACCAGAAGCCGTTAGTAACGCAGACTATACGACCCCCTGCGCCTTTCCGGAGAGCACCACAGCAGCTACCTTATCAGCTACAGCGTTCGTCGTTCGTCCCTACCTGCTACGCATGCGGAAAGCCCGGCTATATCGCTACGAGATGCCAAGCAACGGCCTAGCAGAAGCAGGAGTATCGTGTTATAAAGCAGCAGCAGCCGCAGCCACCGAGAAAGACTATACAAGCTATAGAGCCGGCTCCGAACGATACTAACAGCGTAGAAGGTAGAGTGCTACTGCGAATCCTAGGAAAAGACTAGCTGGAAGGATAGGCCCCCTATCCAGCGTAGAAGACAGGGCACCAACAAGAGCTACGTTACAGAGAGACGAGAGCATCAACAGCTGCAGCGATCCGCTCTTAGTGGCGGTGGAAGTGAACACGGAAACAGCTATTATCCTTCCAATTACTGTCCACCCCCTTAACGGATCGAGCAAACCACTTCAGCTAAGAGCCTTTATCGACACGGGGGCCCTTATCGGAGCGGCTATCCACCATCGATTGGTTCAAAAGCTAATAAAAGGATACAGCTATCCGGTAGGGATAGCGTCGCCGACGAAGATTTCGGCATACAACGGACAAGACACGGAAAGCGTTATGCACTACGTGCCGCTAAAGACTACCTTGGCTCGTCGCACTACGGAAGCGACGTTCCGAATTATAGATATCGGAAGGTTTGACATCATTATAGGGCAGAAATGGATAAAGAACCAGAAAGCCATTATCGATGTAGATAAAGGAACGATCAGATTCAAAACCCAAGGTAACAGCGCCGTTACTACCGAATCGGTCGCAGCTGCGACAGCAAGATCAGAGGCGACCAGCGGCGAAACGGCTCTGCCTACCTCTACCGAGCCTGCGCCTACGATCGGAATAATGAGCTCGGAAGCTTTATCGACCCTCGCGAAGTTACCGGACAACGAGATTTACGCTATCTTAATAAAAGACATCAAAGACTACCAGAAGATAGTGGCAGAAGAAGAAGTGGATCCACTAGAGGTGCTGCCAAACGAGCTCTACGGTTACGCCGACGTCTTCTTAAAAGCCGACTCCAACTTATTGCCGCTCTATCGACCGGAATATAACAACAAGATCCGACTAAAAGAGGGAGCTACGCTGCTAAGAACCGAGCCCCTAAGACGACTGTCGCCGGCGGAACTGGACTAAGTAGAGGTGTTCGTTCGCGAAAATCTGGCGAAGAAGTTTATTACGCCGAGTTCTGCCGAATATACGTTACCGATTCTTTTCGTAAGGAAACTAGGGGGTGGTCTGCGACTCTGCGTAGACTATCGAGGCCTCAACAAGGTCACCAAGAGAGACGTATATCTACTGCCGCTAATAGATAAGACTATACAGCGCGTAGCAAAGGCTAAGTAGTTCACCAAGCTGGACATCCGCTAAGCGTTCTATCGACTAAGGAACGAAGAAGGGCAGACAGAAGACCTTACGACGTTCGCGACGCGTATAGGCAATTTCAAGTAGTTGGTAATGCCTTTCGGACTCACTAACGCGCCGGCGGTGTAGCAACGCTTTATAAACCACTCCTTTATAGACATGCTAGAGCGGTTTGTGTCTATCTACTTAGACGACATCCTTATCTATACAGATAGAACGAGAGAGCAACACACGGACTACATCGAGAAGGTGCTGACCAGGCTCCGCGAGGTCGGACTAAACGCGGACACGAAGAAGAGCGAGTTCTATTAGACCGAGGTTAAATATCTCGGCCTTATCGTCGGAAGAGATAGAATTCGGATAGACCCCTTAAAGGTCGCCGCCGTCGCGGAATAGAAGCAGCCGAAATCCGGAAACACTACACAGATCAGAGCGTTTCTCGGATTCTGCAGCTACTATCGAAGGTTTGTTAAGGACTTTAGCAGGATAGCAAGACCCCTAAACGAAGCGTTGAAGAAAGAGGCCGCAGGCCTATAGAACGAGAAGTGCACAGAAGCCTTTAACCGGCTAAAAGAAGCAGTGGCCTCGGCGCCAGTTCTGGCACACTTCAGACCGGAAAAGACGATCTACGTAGAAACAGACGCTTCCGACACAGTTACGGCAGGGGTCCTTTCTCAATACGCTGACGACGAAGAGACCCTCCATCCGGTAGCTTTCTTTAGCAAGTCCATAACGGAGGCTAAACGGAACTACGCAATCTACGATAAAGAACTGCTGGCTATTATACAGGCGTTCGAGGAGTAGAAGCCAGAGCTTATAGCTAGAAAGAGCACGGTCCAGGTCCTTACGGATTACCAGTCGCTAACCTACTTTATAAAGACGCAGAAGCTCTTCCGACGTCAAGCACGGTAGGCTGCCTACTTATCCGGGTTCGACTTCAAGATTACCTATCGACCTGGAGCTCAAAACGGAAAGGCTGACGCACTAACGAGAAGAGAAGGAAAGACCAGCCGCGCGAAAGAAGATCCGAATATGTTTCAGAAGGTGTTGACTGAGCGGATAATAGACGCAGAGGTATTGAAAGAGGTAGGGGTCTGCGCGGTAAAGCCGGCCCCTAAGGAAGAAACTCTCTACGAGAAGGTAGAGCAGCTTAATCAGCAACGGAAGCTCGGCAAAACCGGTTTAGGGAAGATAATAGTTCCAGAAGAACTAATTACAGAGGTTATCCAGCTGGTCTATAGCTCCGTAGATGTTGGCTACGCAGGCGCGAAGAAGACGATGCAGGCAGTAAGAACGATCTACTGGTTTCCGCGGATCTATAAGCGGATCTACCAGTTTATCGCCAATTGCTACGTATGCCGAGCCGCGAAGCTATGTTACGGTCTTCCAGCGGGTCTACTAAAGCTACTTCCGATCCCTAAGAAGCCGTAGCAGCACATTACGATGGATTTCGTAACCGGACTGCCAGACTCGGACGGCTACGACGCTACGCTTAACGTAGTGGATCGGCTAAGCAAAGAGCGCTACTTCATCCCCTGCCGAGCGAGAGACGAAGGAACTACTGCGGAAGAAACGGCGAGAATGTTGATCCAATACGTATAGAAGCACTATAGGCTGCCGGACACTATTACTACGGATAGGGGTCCTCAATTTACAGCCGACATATAGAAAGCTATTAACCAAGCCCTCGGAATTCGTAGAAAGCTTAGCACAGCCGCTCATCCTCAAACTGACGGTCAGTCTGAAGTAGCTAACTGCGAGATAGAACGATATCTGCGAACCTTCTGCAGCTACTATCAAGAAGAATAGGTTAAGGTGTTGCCGATAGCCGAGTTCTGCGCCAACTCGGCACCGTCTAAGGCCACCTCGCTGGCACCGTTCGAAATAACGCATAGCTATCTTCCGAGAATGAGTTTCTAGCCGCCGAGCGACGCCAGCTCGCCGGAGCTTTCCACCACTACGTCGTCAAAGAGAGTAGCCGCAGCGGCGGCGGAAGCGCTCTGATCTCAGATAGAAGAAGCGATCAAAGTAGCGAAAGAAGCGATGGAATCGGCTTAGAAGAAGATAGTAACTCGAACTAATAGAAAGCGGTCGCCGATAGAATTCGAGGAAGGCTAAAAGGTATAGCTCAATACGCAAAACCTAAGGCTAAAAGGCAACGCCAAGCTTAATCTACGCTACGTAGGTCCGTTTAAGATAATAGAAAAGAGGTCGCCGGTAACCTATCGGCTCTAGCTACCGAAATCGTTCCGGATCTACGATGTCTTCTATTCGGACCTGTTAAGCTTGGACCCTAAAGACGGCCTGCCGGAACAGGGGTTCGCCGAACCCCCGCCTATCGAGATGGACGGTAAGGAAGAAGAGTGGGAGGTAGAAGATGTAATGGACGTAAAGAAGATAAGGGGGTCCATCAAAGCGAGGATCTTGTAGAAGGGGTAGCCGGAAGACTACGAATAGTATCCGATCAAGAACCTGCGGAATTCGGCGGAGCTGCTAAGAGAGTTCTACGGGCGGAACCCGAAAAAGCCGAAACCCGAATAGCTCCGAAGCTGATCGTTCCGAAAAAAGAAGAAAGCCGCGTCCGCTCTACCGACGCGGAAGCCGATAAAAACGATCGTAACGGTCGCCTTAGGGAGGTCTTCGACTCGTCCACTACCTATCGGCAGTGCAGCAGGAAGCTCGCCGACGCCGTAGCGTGCCAGCGCCGCCGCCCCTGCGATAGGGTGTGGACTTCGGTAGTAAAGAAAAAGAAGAAGAAGAAACGACGCCGCGGACGGATCTATATAGACCTCTGAGGCGACGCACAGACCAGCCGAGCCGCAGCTTAGAAGACCGTAGATCAGATCAGATAGCGTCGATCACATAAACGCTAAGTGAAGGACTTCAGACGCCGACGACGTAAGAAATTGAAGAAGCGATAAAGAGAACGTTGTTTTTGATAGAAGACGGAAGAGGTAACACCGGCGTTGGAGGGGATTTTCGAGAAGGAGACGACGAATCAAAAAAAAAAAGGTGAAGATTTTCGGATAGATAGGGTGACTAAGCGGTCGAGGGCGACCGCTAGTAAGGGAGGGGGGTGGTGTTACGGCGGCAGAAAGGGGTAGGACTGAGTAATGGGGTAGACCCTTGGAATTTCGGCTCGGCCCTTCCGGGCCGAGCCGGGCCTTGGCACCACCACCACGAAGGTCCACTACCACCACCACCACATAGATTCCTTTCCCTCCTCAGTTCGAGATATAGTTATCAAAAAGGCTGTATTGAATCATATCTGCGTGCCCGGATTATATAGCAACGCTTTATAAACTACACCTTTATAGACATGCTAGAACGGTTCGTGTCTATTTACTTAGACGACATCCTTATCTATACCGATAGAACAAGAGAACAACACACGGACTACATTAAGAAAGTGTTAACTAGGCTCCGCGAGGTCGGATTAAACGCAGACACAAAGAAGAGCGAATTCTATTAGACTAAGGTCAAATACCTTAGCCTTATCGTTAGAAGAGAAGGAATCTGGATAGACCCCTCGAAGGTCGCTGCTATAGCAGAGTAGAAGCAGCCGAAGTCCGGAAACACTACCTAAATCAGAGCTTTTCTCGGATTCTGCAGCTACTATCGACGATTTATTAAGGACTTTAGCAAGATAGCAAGACCCCTAAATAAGGCATTAAAGAAGGAGGCCGCTAGCTTATAGAATAAGAAGTGTACGGAGGCGTTTAATCGACTAAAAGAAGCGGTGGCCTTAGCGCTAGTGCTGGCGCACTTCCGACCAGAAAAGACGATCTACCTAGAAACGGACGCCTCCGACACTGTAACAGCAGGGGTCCTTTCTTAATATAGCGACGACGAGACCCTCTATCCGGTAGCTTTCTTTAGCAAGTCTATAAACGAGGCTAAGCAAAACTACGCTATCTACAATAAAGAACTGTTGGCTATTATCCAGGCTTTCGAGGAATAGAAGCTGGAGCTTATAGCCAGAAAGAGTACGGTCTATGTCCTTACAGACTATTAGTTACTGACCTACTTTATAAAGACGTAGAAGCTATCGCGCTGCCAAGCTCGGTAGGCCGCCTACTTATCCGGATTCAACTTTAAGATTACCTATCGACCCGAAGCTTAAAATAGAAAGGCTAACGCACTAACAAGAAGAGAGGGGAAGACCAGCCGCGCGAAAGAAGATCCGAACATGTTCTAGAAGATGCTAACCGAACGGATAGTGGACGCTAAGGTGTTGAAAGAAGCAGGGATCTGCGCGGTAGAGCCGCTAACTGAGGAAGAGACGCTCTACAAGAAAGTAGAGCAGCTTAATTAGCAGCAGAAGCTCGGCAAAACCGGCTTAGGCAAGCTAATAGTTCCAGAAGAACTAATTACAGAAGTTATCTAGCTAGTCTATAGTTCTAAGGATATTAGCTACGCCGGCTTAAAGAAGACGATAGAAGCCGTAAGGACGATCTACTAGTTTCCGCGGATCTTCGAGCGGATTCACCAGTTTATTGCCAATTGGTACGCGTGCAGAGCCGCAAGGCTGCGCTACGGCCTTCCGGCTGGTCTACTAAAGCCACTTCCGATCCCTAAGAAGCTCTAGCAGCACATTACGATAGATTTCGTAACAGGCCTGCCGGATTCCGATAGATATAATGCTATCCTTAACGTAGTGGATCGCTTAAGCAAGGAACGCTACTTTATCCCCTGCTAAGCGAAGGATAAAGGCACTACAGCAGAAGAGACAGTAAGGATGCTAATTTAGCACGTATAGAAGCACTATAGCCTGCCGGACACTATCACTACGGATAGAGGTCCTTCATTTACTGCTAATATATAGAAGGCCATTAACTAAGTTCTCGGAATTCGCGGAAAGCTTAGCACAGCCGCTTACCCTTAGACCGACAGTCAGTCTAAAGTAGCTAACTGTACGATAGAGAAATATCTACGAATCTTCTACAGCTATTATTAAGCAGAGTAGGTTAAGGTGTTGCTAATAGCTGAATTCTACGCTAATTGGGCACAGTCTAAGGCCACCTCGCTAGCGCCGTTCGAGATAACTTACAGTTATCTTCCGAGAATAAGTTTCTAGCCGCCGAACGAACCCAGCTCTTCAGAACCTTCTACTACTACCTTATTAAAGAGAGTCGCCGCCGCCGCGGCAGAAGCACTCAGATCTTAGATAGAAGAAGCGATCCGAGTAGCGAAAGAAGCGATAGAATCGGCACAGAAGAGGATAGTAACTCGAGCTAATAGAAAGCAGTTACTAATAGAATTCGAAGAAGGCCAAGAGGTATAGCTTAATACAAGGAACCTAAGGCTAAAAGGCAACGCTAAGCTTAACCCCCGCTACGTAGGCCTATTTAAGATAGTGGAAAAGAGGTCGCCAGTAACTTATTAGCTCTAGCTACTGAAGTCCTTCGTAATCCGAGCACGCAGATATAATTCAATACGGCTGTTTTAATAACTATATCTCGAACTGAAGAGGGAAAGGAATCTATATAGTAGTGAGTAAGGGCTTTAGGGGTAGTGTACTAAGGCCCGGCTCGGTCTAGAAGAGCCGAGCCGAAATTCCAAGGGTCTACCCTATTACTTAGTCCCACCCCTTTCTGCCACTGTAACACTACTCCCTCCCTTACTAGCGGTCGCCCTCGACCGCTTACTTATCTTATCTGAGCCTTTTTTTTATTCGCCTTTCTTGTCTTTCTTTTCTGTTTCTTCGTCTTCTTCCTCCTTCTAATTCGCAGCTCTTTCTGCAGAAAATCCCTCTTAAAATCGACTCTACCTTATCGTTTCTTCTACCTCGAAAACATCGTCCCTTCGTTATCTTCTTTCTCCTCTTACATCGTCGCTATCTGAAGTCCTTTATTTGTCGTCTATCTAATCGGAGCTATCTAATCTAAGCCGGCAGTTATCTAAGCTGCAGCGTAGCTGGCCTGTGCGCCGCTGCGGAGGGTCTATATAGATCCATCTGCAGTGCTCTATCTCTTCTTCCTTTTCTTCTCTACTAAGGTCTTAAGTGTTACTGCAAAGGCTGCTTTAATAGCGTCGGCTCCGTTCTTCGCTGTTATTATCCGTCCGGTATAGTCGGCGGCTAATAATAGCAAAGGCAAAGACCGTTACAAAGTGCGCCGACGCGGTGGCGCCGTCCTCGACCTTATCGCTATTATCTAATCGGCAAAGCCAGTGGTAGTAGTGGTAGAGCCAAGGACTCTAGCTAAGCGATCGCTGCGATCGTTTCTATTGATTTTCGTACTAGTAGAGCGGACGCGACCTTTCTTCCTCTTCTTCCGTCTCTTACGGAGCGATCAATCTCGGAGCCACTTAGGCCTCGGCTTCTTCGGATTCCGTATATAGAACTCCCTTAACAGCTCTGCCGAATTTCGGAGACTCTCGATTAGATACTACTTATAGTCTTCCGGCTATCCTTTCTACGAGATCCTCGCTTCGATGGACCTTCTTATCTTTCTTATATCTATTACATCTTCTACCTCCTATTCTTCTTCCTTACTATCTATCTCAATTGGTAGGGGTTTAGCGAACCCCTGTTCCGGAAGGCCGTCTTTAGGGTCCAGACTTAGCAGATCCGAATAGAAGATATCGTAGATCTGGAGCGACTTTAGTAGCTAGAGCCGATAAGTTACTGGCGACCTCTTTTCCACTATCTTAAATAGGCCTATATAGCGGGGGTTAAGCTTAGCGTTGCCTTTCAGCCTTAGGTTCCTTGTATTAAGCTATACCTTTTGGCCTTCTTTAAATTCTATTGGTAACTGCTTTCTATTAGCTCGAATTACTATCCTCTTCTGTGCCGATTCTATCGCTTCTTTCACTACCTAGATCGCTTCTTCTATCTAAGATCTAGTCGCTTCTGCCGCGGCGGCGGCGACTCTCTTTAACGAGGTAGTAGTAGAAGGTTCCGAAGAGCTGGGTTCGTTTAGCGGCTGGAAACTTATTCTCGGAAGATAGCTGTAAGTTATCTCGAACGGCGCTAGTAAGGTAGCCTCGGACTGTGCAGAATTGGCGCAGAATTCGGCTATCGGCAACACCTTAACCTACTCTGCTTAATAATAGCCGTAGAAGATTCGTAGATATTTCTCTATCTTACGGTTAGCTACTTTAGACTGACCGTCGGTCTAAGGGTAAGCGGCTGTGCTAAGCTTTCCGCGAATTTCGAGAACTTAGTTAATGGCTTTCTATATGATAGCAGTAAATTGAGGACCTCTATCCGTAGTAATAGTGTCCGGCAGGCTATAGTGTTTCTATACGTACTGAATTAGTATTCTCGCTGTCTCTTCTGTAGTAGTTCCTTTATCCTTTGCTTAGTAGGGGATAAAGTAGCGTTCCTTGCTCAAACGATCTACTACGTTAAGGGTGGCATTATATCTATTGGAATCCGGTAGGCCGGTTACGAAATCTATCGTAATATGCTGCTACGGTTTCTTAGGGATCGGAAGTAGCTTTAGTAGACTGGCCGGAAGGCCGTAACGTAGTTTCGCAACTCGGCACACGTAACAATTAGCAATAAACTAGTGGATCCGCTCGAAGATCCGCGGAAACTAGTAGACCGTCCTTATAGCTTCTATCGCCTTCTTTAAGCCAGCGTAGCCAACATCCTTAGAAATATAGACTAGCTAGATAACCTCGGTAATTAGTTCTTCTGGAACTATTAGCTTCCCTAAGCCAGTTTTGCCGAGTTTCTGCTGCTAATTAGGCTGCTTCACTCTCTTATAGAGTGTCTCTTCCTTAGTCAGCGGTTCTACTGCGCAGATCCCTGCTTCTTTTAACACCTCGGCGTCTACTATCCGTTCGGTCAACACCTTCTAGAACATGTTCGGATCTTCTTTCGCGCAGCTGGTCCTTTCTTCCCTCCTCGTTAACGTATTAGCCTTTCCATTCTAAGCTCCGGGTCGATAGGTAATCTTGAAGTCAAACCCGGATAGATAAGCGGCCTACTAAGCTTAGCAGTGCAATAGCTTCTGCATCTTTATAAAATAGGTTAGTAACTGATAGTCTGTAAGGACCTGGACTGTGCTCTTTCCAGCTATAAGCTCCAGCTTCTACTCCTCGAAAGCTTAGATAATAGCTAACAGCTCCTTGTCGTAGATAGCGTAGTTCCGTTTAGCCTTATTTATAGATTTGCTAAAGAAAGCTACTAGATAGAGGGTCTTGTCGTCGTTATCGTATTAAGAAAGGACCCCTGCAGTTACTGTATTAGATGCGTCCGTCTCTAGATAGATCGTCTTTTCCGGTCGGAAGTGCGCTAGCACTAGCGCTAAGGCCACTGCTTCTTTTAGCTAATTAAAAGCCTCCGTACACTTCTCGTTCTATAGGCTAGCGGCCTCCTTCTTTAATGCTTTGTTTAGGGGTCTTGCTATCTTACTAAAGTCCTGAATAGATCGCTAATAGTAGCTGTAGAGTCTGAGAAAACCTCTGATTTAGATAGTGTTTCCAGACTTCGGCTGCTTCTACTCCGCGACAGTAGCAACCTTTAAGGGGTCTACCCGGATCCCTTCTCTTCTAACGATAAGACCGAGATATTTGACTTTAGTCTAATAGAATTCGCTCTTCTTTGTATCTGCGTTTAATCCAACCTCGCGGAACCTAGTTAGCACTCTCTTGATATAGTCCGTATGCTGCTCTCTCGTTCTATTAGCGTAGACGAGAATATCGTCTAAGTAAATAGACACGAACAGTTCTAGCATGTCTATAAAGGTGTAATTTTTACAACGCTGCTATACCGCCGGCGCGTTGGTAAGTCCGAAAGGCATTACCAACTACTTAAAATTGCCTATACGCGTAGCGAATGTCGTAAGATCTTCCGTCTGATCCGGGCACGCAGATATGATTCAATACGGCCTTTTTAATAACTATATCTCGAACTGAGGAGGGAAAGGAATCTATGTAGTAGTGGGCGAGAGCTTTAGGGGTGGCATGCCAAGGCCCAGCTTGGTCCGGAAGGGCCGAGCCGAAATTCCAAGGGTCCACCCTATCACTTAGTCCCACCCCTTTCTGCCGCTGCAACACCACCCCCCTCCCTTATCAGCAGTCGCCCTCGACCGCTTACTTATCTGTTCGTCCTTTTTTTTTTTTTTTTTTTTTTTTTTTTTTTACATCGTCACTATCTGGCGTCTTCACTTGGCGTCCATCTGATCCGTTCTATCTGATCGGAGCCATCTGATCGGAGCCAGCGGTTACTAGAGCTGCGGCGTAACCGGTCCGTACGCCACTGTATGGATCTATATAGATCTATCTGCGGCTCCTTATCTTCTTCTTTTTCTTTCTCCACTAAAGACCTTACCTACCGCAGGGCTAGAGGCGTCGACGCCGATTTATAGCGTCGGCGAGCTTCCTGCTGATGCGAAGATAGGTAGTGGCTGATCTAAAGACTCCGGCGAAGCGACCGTTACGATCGTTTTCTTCGGCTTCCGTGCCGATGGAGCAGACTTGGTCTTCTTTTCAACCGTCGAGCCACTTGGGCCTCGGCTTCTTTAGGTTCCGGGCGTAAAATTCTCTTAGCAGCTCCGCCGAATTCCGTAGGTTCTCGGCCAGATACTATTTATAGTCTTCCGGCTATCCTTTCTATAAGATCCTCGCTTCGATGGATCTCCTTTGTCTTCTTACGTCTATAACATTATCAACTTCTTATTCTTCTTCTTTTCCGTCTATTTCGATTGGTGGAGGTTCGGCGAACCCCTGATCCGGAAGACCATCCTCAGGGTCTAGGCTTAGTAGATCTGAACAAAAGACATCGTAGATCCGGAACGATTTCGGCAGCTGGAGCCGGTAGGTTACCGGCGACCTCTTTTCTATTATCTTAAACGGACCTACGTAGCGAGGGTTAAGCTTCGCGTTGCCTTTCAGCCTTAGGTTCCGCATGTTAAGCTATACCTTTTGGCCTTCCTCGAATTCTATCGGTAACCTCTTTTTATTGGCTCGAGTTACTATCTTTTTCTAAGCTGATTCTATCGCTTCTCTCGCTACCTTAATCGCTTCTTCTATCTGGGATCGGAGCGCTTCTGCCGCTGCCGCGGCTATTCTCTTCGACGAGGTGGCGGTAGAGAGTTCTAAAGAGCTGGGTTCGTTCAGTAGTTGAAAGCTTATCCTCGGAAGATAACTATGTGTTATCTTAAACGGCGCCAGTAAGGTGGCTTCCGACCGTGCTAAATTGGCGCAGAATTCGGCTATCGGCAACACCTTAACCCATCCTTCTTAATAATGGCTGCAGAAGATTCGTAGATACTTTTCCATCTTACGGTTAGCTACTTTAGACTGTCCGTCGGTCTAAGGGTAAGCGGCTGTGCTGAGCTTTCTATAAATTCCAAGGGCTTGGTTGATGGCTTTCTATACGTCTGCGGTAAATTGAGGACCCCTATCCGTAGTGATAGTGTCCGGCAGCCCGTATACCTTCTATACGTGCTGGATCAACATTCTCGCCGTTTCTTCTGTAGTAGTTCCTTTATCCTTAGCTCGACAGGGGATAAAATAACGTTCCTTGCTTAGTCGATCTACTACATTGAGCGTAGCATCGTACCTATCGGAATCCGGCAGGCCGGTTACGAAGTCCATCGTAATATGCTGCTATAGTTTCTCGGGGATCGGAAGTGGCTTTAGCAGGTCGGCCGGAAGGCCGTAACGTAGCTCCGCTGCTCGGCACACGTAACAGTTAGTAATAAACCGATGTATCCGCTCGAAGATTCGCGGAAACCAGTAGGTCGTCCTTATTGCTTCTATTGTCTTCTTCGATCCTGCGTAGCCAACGTCCGTAGAGCTATAAACCAGCTGGATAACCTCTGTAATCAGTTCTTCTAGAACGATCAGTTTCCCTAAGCCGGTTTTGCCGAGCTTCTGCTGCTGATTAAGCCGTTCTACTTTCTCGTACAGCGTCTCTTCTTTAATCGGCGGCTCTACCGTACAGATCCCTACCTCTTTTAACACCTCGGCGTCTACTATTCGTTCTGTTAGCACCTTCTAAAACATGTTCGGATCTTCCTTCGCTCGGCTAGTCTTTCCTTCTCTTCTCGTCAGCGCATTAGCCTTTCTATTTTGAGCTCCAGGTCGATAAGTAATCTTAAAGTCGAACCCGGATAAGTAGGCTGCCTACCGGGCTTAGCGGCGTAATAGCTTCTGCGTCTTTATAAAGTAGGTTAGTAACTAGTGGTCCGTAAGGACCTGGATCGTGCTCTGTCTAGCTATAAGCTCCGGTTTCCACTCTTTAAAGGCCTGAATAATAGCTAGCAGTTCTTTATTATAGATAGCGTAGTTCCGTTTAGCATTATTTATAGACTTGCTAAAGAAAGCCACCGGATGGAGCGTTTCGTCGTCGTCAGCGTATTAAGAAAGGACCCCTGCTGTTACTGTGTCGGAAGCGTCTGTCTCTACGTAGATTGTCTTTTCCGGTCCAAAGTGCGCTAGCACTGGCGCTAAGGCTACTGCCTCTTTTAGTCGGTTGAAAGCTTCCGTACACTTCTTATTCTATAGGCCAGCGGCCTCCTTTTTCAACGCCTCGTTCAGTAGTCTCGCTATCTTACTAAAGTCCTTAATAAACCGTCGATAGTAGCTGCAGAATCCGAGAAACGCTCTTATTTGCGTAGTGTTTCCGGATGTCGGTTGCTTCCATTCTGCGACGGCGGCCACTTTCGAAAGGTCTATCCTAATTCCTTCTCTTCCGACGATAAGACCGAGATATTTGACTTCGGTCTAGTAGAACTCGCTCTTCTTTGTGTCCGCGTTTAATCCTGCCTCGCGGAGTCTTTTCAACACCCTCTCGATGTGGTCCGTATGTTGCTCTCTCGTTCCTTCGGTGTAGATCAGAATGTCGTCTAAGTAGATTGAAACAAACTGTTCCAGCATGTCTATAAAAGTGTGGTTTATAAAGCGTTGCTACACTGCCGGCACGTTAGTAAGTCCGAAAGGCATTACCAACTACTTGAAATTACCTATACGCGTAGCGAATGTCGTAAGGTCTTCTGTTTGTCCTTCTTCGTTCCTTAATCGATAGAATACTTAGCGAATATCCAGCTTGCTAAACTACTTAGCCTTAGCTACTCGTTGTATAGTCTTATCGATCAGAGGCAGCAGATACACATCTCTCTTAGTGACCTTATTAAGGCCTCAGTAGTCTACATACAGTCTGAGACTACCTCCGGGTTTCCGTACGAAAAGAATCGGTGACGCATATTCCGCTAAGCTTGGCGTAATGAACTTCTTTGCCAAGTTTTCTCTAACAAACACTTCTACCTGGTCTAGCTCGGCCGGAGATAAGCGTCTTAGGGGTTCGGTTCTCGGCAGTACGGCTCCTTCTTTTAGCCGGATCTTGTTGTTATATTCCGGTCGGTAGAGCGGCAAGAGGTTGGAGTTAGCCTTTAAGAACACGTTAGTGTAACTATAGAGTTCTTTTAGTAACACCTCTAGTAGATCCACTTCTTCTTCCGCTATTATCTTCTAGTAGTCTTTAATATCCTTTATTAAGATAGCATAAATTTCGTTGTCCAGCGACCTCGCGAGGGTCGTTAAAGCTTCGGAACTTATTATTCCGATCGTGTCTTAAGGGTCGGACCGATCCTTCGGAACCTCTTCGATGGTTGTAACGTTCGGTTCTACTGCGACCTCGGTGACTGATTTGACAGCGGCGGAGCCTCTGTATAGTGTTCTAAATCCGAGTATGCCTTTACCTACGTCAATAATTGCTCTCTAGTTCTTTATCTATTTCTGCCCTATAATAATGTCAAACCTTCCGATATCTATAATTCGGAACGTCGCTTCCGTAGTGCGACCTGCCGAGGTAGTCCTTAATAGCATATAATGCGTGACACTCTCTGTGTCTTGTCCGTTGTACGCCGAAATCTGTGTCGGCGACGCTAGCTCTACTGGATAGCCGTATCCTTTTATTAGCTTTTGAACCAATCGATAGTGGATAGCCGCTCCGATAAGGGCCCTTGTGTCGATAAAAGCTCTTAGCTGAAGTGGTTTGCTCGATCTATCGAGGGGGTGGACGGTAATTAGAAGGATAATAGCTGTTTCCGTGTTCACTTCCACTGCCGCTAAGAGCGGATCGCTGCAGCTGTTGATGCTCTTATCTTTCTGTAATGTAGTTCTTGTTAGTGCCCTGTTTTCTACGCTAGATAGGGGGCCTATCCTTCTAGCTGGTCTTTTCCTAGGATTCGCAGTAGCACTCCACCGTCTACGCTGTCGGTGTTGTTCGGAGCCGGCTCTATAGCTTGTATAGTCTTTCTCGGTAGCTGTAGCTGCGGCTGCTTTATAACACGATACTCCTGCTTTGGCTAGGCCGTTGCTTGGCATCTCGTAGCGATATAGCCAGGCTTTCTATACGCGTAACAGGTAGGGACGAACGACGAACGCGGTGACTGATAAGGTGGCTGCTAGGGTGCTCTCCGGAAAGGCGCAGGGGGTCTCGTTGTCTGCGTTATTAACGGCTTCTAGTTCGATTCGCGTAATTTCGCGTAAGCGCTCAAATTTCTCGCAGTAACTCTCGCTCGGTGCACGAAGCTCTTAAGGTCTTCGTCTTCTACAGACGCTATAGCGGCGGCCAGTTTAGGGTTTAGCTTCTGCCTTAGTAGGTGGAGCTGCTTATCTTCTGCTACTTAGGCCCTAATCGTATGTTTTCGGAATAGCCTGTAGAATTCCTCGAACGTCTGTCGGTTCTGGTTGATCTTATCTAGCTGCTTACAGGCCGTCTTCTTTCGGAAGGGGTCTCCGAAACGTTGATCTAGTGCTTTGATCGCTTCCTCGGCGGTTACCTCTTCTAGGTCCGCCACTAGCGAAAAAGCTTCTCCTTCTAATCGCGATTCCAGGTACGCCAATCTATCTCCGGCACTGTTTCCGGCATAGTCTCGATCTATCTTGTTCTTTATCTTCTTCTTAAATGCTTCCTAATCCTTAGGATCTCCGCCTCTAAACGCCGGTAGATCCGGTAATAACGTTATTAACGTGCTGCCTTAACTGTAGGCCGCCAGTAAGGCGGTCTCTGCTTGTTCTTCTCGATGCAGTAGCGGCGCCGACGACATCGCTGCTTCCATCTTATCTAGCTAAGCCTTTATCGCTTTCAATTGTACTAGTCGGTTCGCTGCTTGGTTTTCCAGCACATCTATAATGGTCTCGGCCGATTCCTTCTCGGCTCTTACCGTCTCTACTTCCTCTTTTAACTGTCTCTTTTCTTCTAGGGTTCTGTAAAACAGCTTCTTAATGAGGTCTATGCTGTCGTAGACCTTTCCTACTCCGTTCTCGTTTACGTAATCCTTAAGTTCCTTAAGCGTACAGTCGTAGATTTTCTTGTATTCGCTTATTCGTTCCTTAATCTTTGCAGTCTCTTCTGCAGTAAAACCTCCGATAATGAACTCATTATCGATGACACTGGAGCGCCTGCTCGCTCTGTCTGTCTTTTCTCTTCTGCTTCTGCTTCGGCCTGTAACGCCGCTCTCTACCGCTGAGAAACTCTCTATAGCTTTCTTACGGTACTAGGGTTGTTTGGTTTGGTGTGTTGGTGCGCGTACGTTATTCGGGAGTCTAGATGATTCAACGGTCCCTTTCGCGCAGCGCAGTATTAGTGTAGGGAATGAGTTCGAGATATAATAATCCGGGCACGCAGATATAATTCAATACGGCCTTTTTAATAACTATATCTCGAACTAAGGAGGGAAAGGAATCTATGTAGTGGTAGGCGAGAGCTTTAGGGGTGGCGTGCTAAGGCCCGGCTCGGTCCGGAAGGGCCGAGCCGAAATTCCAAGGGTCTACCCCATTACTCAGTCCTACCCCTTTCTGCCCCTGCAACATCGTCTGTCCTTCCTCGTTCCTTAGTCGGTAGAACGCTTAGCGAATATCCAGCTTGCTGAACTACTTAGCCTTAGCTACTCGTTGTATAGTCTTATCGATTAGCGGTAGCGGTTACACATCTCTCTTAGTAACCTTATTAAGGCCTTAGTAGTCTACGCACAGTCGGAGACTACCTCCGGGTTTCCGTACGAAAAGGATCGGTAACGTATACTTAGCAGAGCTCGGCGTAATAAACTTCTTTGCTAGGTTTTCTCGAACAAACACTTCTACTTAGTCTAGCTCGGCCGGCGATAAGCGTCTTAGGGGTCCGGTTCTTAGTAGCGTAGCCCCTTCTTTCAATCAGATCTTGTTGTCGTATTCCTGTCGATAGAGTGGCAGGAGGTTAGAGTCGGCTTTCGAGAACACGTTAGCGTAGCTATAGAGTTCTTCTAGTAACACCTCTAGAGGGTCTACTTCTTCTTCTGCTATCATCTTCTGGTAATATTCGATGTCTTTTATTAAGATAGCGTAGATCTTATTCTCCGGCGACTTCGCGAGAGTCGTTAGAGCCTCTAAGCTTATTATTCCTACAGTGTCTTGGGGTTTGGATCGGCAGGACGGATCCGCTCTAGTAGTCGTAACGTTCGGTTTAGCAGCGACGACAGTAACCGATTCGGCGGCGGCGGCACCGCCCTGCTAGGTTTTAAATCTGAGTGTGCCTTTACCTACGTTAATGACAGCTTTCTGGTTCTTTATCTATCTCTGCCCTATAATATTGTTAAACCGTCCGATATTTATAATTCAAAACGTCGCTTCTATAGTGCGACCAGCTAAGGTAGTCTTTAATAGCATATAATGCGTAATACTCTCTGTGTCTTGTCCGTTGTATGCCGAATTTGTGTCGGCAATGCTAACTCTACCAGATAACTGTATCCTTTCGTCAGTTTCTGAACTAATTAATAATAGATTGCCGCGCTAATAAGCGCTCCTGTGTCGATAAAAGCTTTTAATCAAAGGGGGCAGTGTAAGCCGTTAAGAGGGTAGACCGTAATCGGAAGGATAATAGCGTTCTCTGTATTTACTTCCACTGCCGCCGAGAGCGGATTGTTACAACTGTTAATGCTCCCTTCTTCTAGCGATGCGGTTCGTAGCGGTGCCCTATTGTCTATGCTAGATAGGGGGCCTATCCGTCTAGCTAATCTTTTTCTATAATCCTTAATAGCACCCTACTGTCTATACTGTCTGTATCGTTCGGCGCCGGTTCGATAGCTTAGATAGTCTTTCTCGGTAGCAGTAGCTTCGTAGCGCGGTATTCCTGCTTCTGCTAATTCGTTGCTTAGTATCTACTAGCTATATAACCAGACTTCCTATATGCGTAGCAAGTAGGGACGAACGGCGAACGCAGCGAATAAGATAGCTGCTAGGGGCCTCGGCGGAAAGGTGCAGAGGGGGGGGCGCATAGTCGGCGCCGACTGATCTGAGCACGTAGATATAGTTCAATACAGCTGTTTTGATAACTATATCTCGAACTAAAGAAGGAAAGGAATCTATACGGCGGTAGGTAAGGGCTTTAGGGGTGGGTGTGCCAAGGCCCGGCTTAGTCCGGAAGGGCCGAGCTAAAATTCCAAGGATCTACCCTATTACTTAGTCCCACCCCTTTCTGCCGCTGCAACACTACCCCCCTCCCTCTCGAGCGGTCGCCCCCGACTGCTTACTTATCTTATCTATTGCTTCCTCTCTTTTTTTTTTTAATTCGTCCTTTTCTTCTTTTTTTTCCTTTTCTTCGTTTTCTTCCTTCTTAAAAACATCCTTCTTTCCTTATCTTCTTTCTTTTTACATCGTCGCTATCTGACGTCTTTTACTTGCCGTCTATCTGATCGGACCTATCTGATCTAAGCTAGCAGCTATCTGAGCTGCGGCGTAGCTGGCCCGTGTACTGCTATAGAGGTCTATATAGATCTATCTGCAGCACGCTATCTCTTCTTCTTTTTCCTCTTTACTAAGGCCTCAAGCGCTACTGCAAAGCCGCTGTCGCCGGCGCCGTCCACGATATCGAACGGCTGTAGGCCTTTCTTGTTTAGGGCGGCGTCGGCGACCGTCGCGTCGATGCAGTAATAGGTAGTAGTCGAGTCGAAGACCCTAACTAAGCGCGTTACTACGATCGTTTCTATCGGTTTTCCTACCGATAGAGCGGACGCGGTTTATCTTCTTGTTTTAGAGCTATTAACTTCGCAGCTTCTTAGGCCTCGGCTTCTTCGGATTTTGGACGTAGAAATCCTTTAGCAGCTCTACCGAATTCCAGAGATTCTCGACTGGATACTATTTATAGTTTTCTAGCTACCCTTTCTATAAGATCCTCGCCTCGATAGACGACTCCCTTATCTTTCTTATATCTATTACATCTTCCACCTCCTATTCTTCTTCTTTACTATCTATCTTCATTAGTAGGGGTTCAGCGAACCCCTAATTCGAAAGACCGTCTTTAGGGTCTAAACTTCGCAGATACGAATAGAAGACATCGTAGATCTGGAACGATTTCGGTAGCTGGAGCCGATAAGTTACCGGCGACCTCTTTTCCACTATCCTAAACGGGCCTACGTAGCGGGGCCTAAGTTTGGCGTTGCCTTTTAGCCTTAGGTTACGCGTGTTAAGCTATATCTTTTGGCCTTCTTCGAATTCTATTAGCAACCGCTTTCTATTAGCTCGAGTTACTATCTTCTTCTAAGCTGATTCTATCGCTTCCTTCGCTATCCGGATCGCTTCTTCTATCTAAGATCTAAGCGCTTCTGCCGTAGCAGCGGCGACTCTCTTTAATAAGGTAGTAGTAGAAGGTTCCAAAGAGCTGGGTTCGTTCAGAAGCTGGAAACTCAGTCTCGGAAGATAACTATAAGTTATCTCGAATTGCGCTAGCGAGGTGGCCTCTGACTGTGCCGATGTTAGGGGGCGCTGTCCAGCCCAGGTCCTGGACCTAAGCTAGCCGTTGCCCTAAGGACTGCGACTTAGCGGCGCTAGCACGACCCTACCCTCTGTACAGAGTTACTAATACGACCCTACTCCTGTATAGAGGGAGAATCCTATAGCCCTATATAGAGGGGAATTGCCGCTCCTCTAAACAGAGGGAAAACTCTGCATTACTATACAGAGGGAAACTCCCGATCCTCTGTACGGAGTGTAAACCTTGCATCCCTATACAGAGGGAAATTGCTAGCTTAGCTTCGTAGATACAAATTATACAGCAGCAGACGACAAAGGAACTGCCTATTAGTTCCTTTATATAGATACCTAGCCTTAAATTTCTGAACTAAGATTCTTAAGCCCTTACATTAGGAACTAATCTTACTATCGGTAACCGCAGTAATATAACAAAGATAGACGGCGACATCCCTATAGAACCTACGGCTATGCAGGACCAGATGCACTGCGCGTACGAGGAGCTACTAGTACACAAGAGGCAGCTCGAACAGCAAGTAAGCCACTAGGCTGCGATAATTTCCTAACGGGAACAGGAGCTACGACAGCTTAGGGCGTCCGATTGCGATCCGACCCCTACGACGACGACGACGGACGCGATAGCCTACACCCTAGTCCCTAAGAGCAAACTCCCTAACGTTACTACTTACAATAGTAAGGCTCCAGCCGAGTACCCCTCCTAGGCTGCCTAGATACGCTCTAAGCTTCTGGTCGACTTAGGAGCATACCTAACTGAGCTAGACAAGGTAGTGTACCTCTTTAGGAGGTTAAAGGGCAGGGCGGCAGCACGGATTCTGCTGTACTACGAGACGGCTATTGCTAACCTGGCAATAGCAACGAGGACGATACTCTAGGCAGCTCTTAACAGGAGCTATAAGGACCTAGACTGTAAGAGCCAAGTACTTCTACAGGTCAATACGATAAAGCAAGGGCGCAAGACCGTACAAGAGTTCCTTACAAAATACGACTAGACCCTAGTAGAGGCAGGAGGACTCTAATAGGAGGACAGGGTAAAAATTACTACCTTAGAGGTAGGCTTCTCTAAGGAGATTATAATAGGACTAGTAGACGTAATGCAACTAGCTACGTACAAGGAATTCTATAATCTCCTTAGGATAGTCGACGACTAGCAGCGCAGGCTCAGACGGATAAGCCGCGCTTATAAGATACGACAACCCCTCTAGCGGCAGACAGACGCTATAGACTAGGAACTAACGACGACGAGAGTAGCGGCAGCCGTTACCGTACGGCTAAGGGCCGCTGCTAAAAGGGCACAGTAGGTAGATATAGCTACCCTTAACAAGAGACGAGCAGAAGGGAGCTGCTATAGGTGTAGCAAGATAGGCTATACTGCACAGAATTGCGGGCTTTTGCTAGCAGAGAGACCTAGGGGACGGCCAACTACCGCAAGGGTAGCAACTATAGCGCCCTAACAAGAGAATTAAGAGTCCCCCTTAGATAACGACGAGTCGGGAAAAGAGTAGCTTCTAAGCAAAGGCTCTACTAGAGGCGTATACGAGATATATTGCTAAATCAAAGCACTACTTAGCTATCTTTTGAGAGTAATTATATAACGACTACGGAGTTTATCGTACGGCCTACGCTTAACGGGACCGCTACAGTGCGGACACTGATTAATATAGGATGTTTGGTATACAGAGTAATTAGCGAAGACTTCGTACAGAGACACTACATTAAGACGACCCCTACCGTACCTGTACGCATACTAGGCATTACCGGACGAGGACTGGACATTACCTATATAGTAAAAGTAACAATAGAGCTGTAGGGACACTATAAGCGGGACTTATACCTCTATATTATATAGGACAAGTTAGGGTATAATCTAATATTAGGGAAGCTATAGATAGAGCGCTAGCAGGGCAAGCTAGACGTTGGACGAGGACGGCTGTACCTGGCCGTAACGAAGCAGAGGCTCTAAGACTAAGGGAGTGTTAGGGGGCACCGCCCGGCCCAGGTCCTAGACCCGACCTAAGCCAACCGTCGCCCTAAGGACTGCGACTTAGCGGCGCCAGCACGACCCCACCCTCCGTACAGAACTACTAACAGGACCCCACTCCTGTACAGAGGGAGAACACTACAGTCCTGCACAAAGGGGAACTACTGCCCCTCTGAATAGAGGGAAAACTCTACACTACCGTACAGAGGAGGTAACTCCCGATCCTCCGTACAGAGAGTAAACCTTGCACCCCTACATAGAGGGAAATTGCTGGCTTAGCTTTGTAGGTACAAATTGTACAGCAGCAGACGACGAAGGGACTGCCTATTAGTTCCTTTATATAGATACCCAGCCTTAAGTTTCTAAACTAAGATTCTTAAGCCCTTTACATTAGGAACTGATCTTACTGTCGGTAACTACAGTAATAAAACAAAGATAGACGGCGACATCCCTATAGAAACTACGGCTATAGAGGGGCATATGCACTGCGTATACGAGGAGCTGCTAGAAAGCAAGAGGCAGCTCGAGCAACAAGTAAGCTACTAGGCTGCGATAATTTCCTAACCGGAACAGGAGCTACGACAGCTTAGGGCATCCGATCGCAATCCGACCCCTACGACGACGACGAACATAGTAGCCTACACCCCGACCCCTAAAAGCAAACTCCCCGACGTCTCTACGTACGATGGTAAGGCTCCGGCCGAGTACCCCTCCTAGGCTGCCCAGATGCGCTCTAAGCTTCTGGTCGACTTAGGAGCATACCCGACTAAGCTAGACAAGGTAGTTTACCTCTTTAGGAGGTTAAAGGGCAGGGCGGCAGCACGAATTCTGCTGTACTACGAGACGGCTATTGCCAACCTAGCAATAGCTACGACGACGATGCTCTAGGCAGCTCTAGACAAGAGCTATAAGGATCTAGACTGCGAGAGCCGAGCACTCCTACAGGTCAACACGATAAAACAAGGACGCAAGACCGTACAAGAATTCCTCGCGGAATTTAACTAGACTTTGGCAGAAGCAGGAGGTCTCTAGTAGGAGGACAGGATAAAAATTACCTCTTTAGAGGTAGGCCTCTCTAAGGAGATTATAACGGGGCTAGTAGGCGTAATGCGACCAGCTACGTACGAGGAATTCTGCGATCTCCTTAGGATAGTCGACGACTAGCAGCGCAGGCTTAGACAGATAGTCCGCGCTTAGGAGATAAGATAACCCCTCTAGCGGCAGACGGACGCTATAGACTAGGAACCGACAACGACGAGGGTAGCAGCGGCCGTTACTGTACAACCAAGGGCTGCTACCAAAAAGGCGCAATAGGTAGATACGGCCACCCTAGACAAGAGACGAGCAGAAGGGAGCTGCTACCAGTGTAGCAAGATAGGCTACACTGTACAGAATTGCGGACTCTTGCCGGTAGAGAGACCTAGGGTACGGCCGACCACCGCAAGGATGGCAACTGCGGCGCCCTAACGAGAAGATTAGGAGTCCTACTCGGACGACGACGAGTCGGGAAAAGAGTAGCCTCTAAGCTAAGGCTCTGCTAGAGGCGAGTGCAAGATAGACTGCCAAATCAAAGCATTACTTAGCTATCTTTTAAGAGCAACCACATAACGACGACGCCGTTTATCGTACGGCCAACATTAAATAGGTCCGCAACAGCGCGGACATTAATTAATATAGGATGTTTGGTGTATAGAGTAATCAGCGAAGACTTCGTACAGAGACATCGGATTAAGACGACCCCTACGGTACCTGTACGCATGTTGGGCATTACTAGGCGAGGACCGGACATTACCTATATAGTGAAAGTAACGATAGAGGTTCAGGGACACTATAAGCAGGACTTATACCTCTATGTCGTACAGGACAAGCTGGGGTATAACCTAATACTAGGGAAGCCTTAGATAGAGCGCTAGAGGGGCAAGCTAGACGTCGGACGAGGACGGCTGTACCTAGCAGTAACGAAGCAGAGGCTCCGAGACCAAGGGAAGGCTCCGCAAGGTAACAATGCTAAGGCCGAAATCAACATAGCAACGGCGGACATCGAGAAGGCATTGGCACCTAAGAAAGTAACGAACCCCTATACGAAGCTCCTAAGGGAGTATGCTGGATACCTAGACCTCTTCGAGCCAAAGTCGGCCTCAAAGCTGCCGCTATACCGAGGAGAAAGGATTAACTATAACATCTAGCTAGAACCCTGTCCGGATAGGGGCCTGCTAGAGGTACCGTACGGACTACTGTATAGAATGTCCTCTAGAGAACTCTTAGTACTGTACAAGACACTGGACGACCCGCTTGCCAAAGGGTTCATTTAGGCAAGTATGTCGTCTGTAGGAGCCCCAGTACTATTTGTCTACAAGGAGGGGAAGGCCGGATTGCGTTTCTGCGTAGACTACAGAGGCATTAACGCGATTACTAAGAAGGACCAGTACCCCCTACCCCTTATTAAGGAGACTCTCAGACGGATTAGCAAGGCGAAGTGGTTTACTAAGCTTAATATAGTCTTAGCCTTCTACAAGATACGGATTAAGGAAGGCTATAAATAGATAACTGCCTTCTGTACGAGATATAGTCTTTTTAAGTAGCTTGTTACCTCCTTCGGCCTTGCCAATGTACCGGCAACCTTCTAAAGGTACATTAACAAGTCCCTGCAAGGGTTTCTAGACGACATCTGCTTAGCATACCTCGACGATACCCTAGTTTTTATAGACGGCACCTACGCAGATTACGTACAGGACGTTAAGAAGGTGCTGGACCGACTGCAGCAGGCTAGCTTGTACCTCGACATTAACAAATGCGAATTCGGTGTCCAGCGTACGAAATACCTAGGTTTTATTATCGAGGCAGGGAAAGGCATTAGTATAGATAGAAAGAAGATTAATGCTATTAAGCAATAGAAGCTGCCTACGAACGTTAAGGGCGTACAGGAATTTCTTAGGTTTGCCAACTTCTACCGCCAGTTTATACGGAACTACTCGGAGATCGTACGCCCCCTAGTTAAGCTAACGCATAAGGACAAGCAGTTCAAATAGACGGACGAGTGCGATAGGAGCTTTGACAAGCTAAAGGAGCTCTTTACTACAGGACCAACGCTTGCTACCTTCGACCCGGAGCGTACGACAATACTGGAAACTAACTCCTTAGGGTACTGTATTAGAGGTATCCTGTTATAGGTAGGCTCGGACAGACTCCTACACCTATACGCGTATTTCTCTAAGAAGAACTCCCTAGCTAAGTGCAACTACCCTATCTACGACAAAGAGTTGCTGGCAGTCGTACAGTGTTGCGAAGCATAGGATAGAGAACTCCGCTCGGTGCCCAAGTTCCTCGCCCTAACGGACTACAAGAATCTAGAGTACTTTACTTAACCCCGGAAGCTGTCCGAGAGGCACGTACGATAGGCAATGTACCTAAGCCGGTTTAATATAAGACTCCAGTATCGCAAGGGTAAGGACAACAGCAAGGCCGATACACTGTCTAGACGGGACTAGGACATGCTAACGACGTACGAGGACGACCGGCTGAAGTTACGAACATTCTAGATGTTTAAAGGGGAGCCAGGCGAGGAGACTATCCGCCTAGCGGCGACATACCTATAGGAACCCTAACTGCAAGTATAGGAAGAGGCAGTGGAAAAGGACGAGGTATACCGAGGGGCCTGTACGGCGATCTAAGGAGGGCAACGAAAGCTCCTAGCCGAGCTCTACCTTAAGGTGTTAGCAGCAGAGTGCTTAGTAGACGAGGAGAACAACCTGAAGTTCAGGAATCGGATTTAGGTCCTAGCAGACGAGAAGCTCTGTACGATCTTAATACAACGGGCGCATAACTCTATAGCTACCGGGCACCTAAGGCGCAAGGAGACGTACCGCATTATCGCCTAGGACTACTACTGGCCGGCAATAGCGAAGGACATTCGCAGGTTTGTACAGAACTGCGATGTATGCAGAGGGACGAAGCCATAGCGCGAGCTAAAGCATAGGCTGCTAAAGCCCCTACCGATACCGGGCCGGCCCTAGCAAGATCTAACAATAGACTCTATTACAGACCTTCCTACGAGCGACGGACAGCGAAACATTATAGTAGTTACAGACAAGTTAACGAAGGGGGTAATACTCGAGGGAATGGACTCTATTACGGCTAAAGACACTGCCTAGGCTTTTATACAGACGACGTTCAGCAAGTACGGTTTCCCTAGGTCAAATGTATTAGACCGGGGGACACAGTTTACGAGCCAGCTCTAGGCAAGGGTCCGCTAGTTGCTAAAGGTAGAACGTCGCCTGTTAACCGTATAGTACCTATAGACGGACGAGGCGACGGAGAGGGTCAATTCAACTTTAGAAGCCTACCTCTTGATACGGATGTAGATGTGGACAGCTGGCAGGGCCAGGCTTGGCGCACACTCAAATACCTCCACCTCCGCTTGTACGTAGATTCTTCCCTCTCCAGCCTTGGATATAGTTATCAAAGACGGGTATTGACCTTGCGTCTACTGCAGTCAGATCATTATATCCAAGGCTCACTTCAACAACACCCGCACTACGCGAAAGAGCCCGTTGAATTACATCCGGGTACTCGAATAACGTACGTGCAACCGACAACCCAGAGTGTGTACTGTAGATGTACGAAGGAGGCCGTTGAATTACATCCGGTTACTTAATCGTACATGTGCATACTACTCTACCCTCCCCCGATCGAGAAGAAGAGAGAGTTTTAGGGAAGAGAAGTGCCCCTATCGAGAAGAGAGAGAGTTTTAGGGAAGAGAAGTGCCCCTACGAGCAGATCGTACAAGTTTTGAAGTTCTAAGATAGGACGAGAAGGACGAGAGCGAGAACGACGATGTAGGAGCGACGAGGACGAGGAGCGAGAGCGACAAGCGAGAGCGACGACGACGGGAGCGCACCTAGCAGGACCTAGGGCGACGACATTCGTTTTTTCGGGTCTTTGACAGACTAATTCAGGTCTTTGACAGACTATTCTATTCGGACAAGGCCAATTAGGACATTTAGCAATCGAGGACAAGACACAGGCAAGGTACAGGCACGAGCACACAGGCACAGCTGCTGCAGGCAACACACTGTTCAGGTTCAGAAGAGCACAAGGCAGAGTACAAGGCACAGCTGCAGAGCACCTAGGCACGAGCACCCAGCTACAGAGCCCCTAGGCAGACTGCAGACAACAGCAGCTGCAGACAACACAAGGCTGCTGCAGACAGGCACAGCTGCTGCAGACAACACAGACAACAGAGGCACAGCTGCAGACAACTAAGGCACGAGCTCCAGGCAGAGCACTAGGCAGAGCACTAGGCAAAGCACAGGCAGAGCACCAGGCAAAGCACAGGCGAAGCGACTGTCGAAAAGCGACCGTCAAGAAGCGACCGTCTAAGAAGCAAGCGACGGCTTGAGAAGCGAGCGACGGCTCGAGAAGCAAGCGACCGTCGAGAAGTGACCGTCCGAGAAGCGACCGTCGAGAAGCGACCGTCGAGAAGCGACCGTCGAGAAGCGACCGTCGAGAAGCGACATACGTAGGCTGCGACCTCCGCGACCCCGACGACCCCCGCGGCCCCGACAACTTCTGCAGCCTCGACGACCTCCGCGACTGCTGCAACCTCTGCGACTCTACGACCTCCGCGACCTCCGAGACCTCTACGACCGTCGAGAGGCGACCGTCGAGAAGCAACTGTCCGAGAAGCGACCGTCGAGAAGCAACTGTCCGAGAAGCGACTGTCGAGAAGCGAAGCGACGGCTCGAGAAGCGACCGTCCGAGAAGCGAAGCGACGGCTCGAGAAGCGAGCGACCGTCTGAGAAGCGAGCGACGGTCTAAGAAGCGAGCGACGGCTTGAGAAGCGAGCGACGGTCTGAGAAGCGACCGTCCGAGAAGCGACACGTGTTTGCAAGACAACCTCTGCGAGCTCCGCGGCCTCAACGACCTCCGCGACCTCCGCGGCCCCGACAACCTCTGCAGGCCTCTGCGACCTCCGCGACCCCGACGACCTCCGAGACCTCTGCGACGGCTTAAGAAGCGACGGCTTGAGAAGCGACCGTCTAAGAAGCGAGCGACCGTCGAGAAGCGACCGTCGAGAAGCGACCGTCGAGAAGCGACAGCTCGAGAAGCGACACGTGTCTGCAAGGCAACCTCTGCGACCTCGAGCTCTGCGACCTCCGCGACCTCCGCGACAATCTAAGAATTCTGCAGCCTTAGCAAGGCACCAAACAAGGCACCAAAGTGACAGCGAACAAGGCACCAAACAAGGCACCAGAGCGACGGCAAAACGCACGAAATTAAGGCTCAAAAAGGCACGAGATTGAGGCTCAAAAAGGCACGAGATTGAGACTCAAAACACACGGAAATTGAAGCTCAAAAGCGACCTCAAAAGCGACCTGTTTTGGAGCGACCTGATTGGCCGATAGCGAAGCTGAATCTGCGACCCCTACGACCTGGTTTAGCACGACGCGACCTAGTTTGGCTGATTGCGATTAATGGGCTGATTGCGATTGATTGGCTGATTGCGATTAAGGGCAATCGCTGGTTGGGGAGGGCGGTAGTGATACGGATGTAGATGTGGACAGCTGGCAGGGCCAGGCTTGGCGCACACTCAAATACCTCCACCTCCGCTTGTACGTAGATTCTTCCCTCTCCAGCCTTGGATATAGTTATCAAAGACGGGTATTGACCTTGCGTCTACTGCAGTCAGATCATTTGGTGATCCGGGGTGGTGTGCCCGGGTCACTGCTATGCCTTGCCAAGGTTTATAATCTGGTACACATTGATCAAGTCACTTCCGAGTCACTTGATCAGTCCCCTTTTGGCTCAAGTGTACCGCGCCGCATCACTTGACTCGGAAGTAACTGCTGAAACTGTACGTAAAAGGCCTGGGTTCAATTCCCAGGGGGCGCATCTTTCAACGCCGAGTGGAAGCAGCGTTGACGTATGTCCGTTTGTCCACCACTCCGTACAAATAAGGCAGACCCGGTAAAGGTCCAGCTGGCTGTGTGCAGACCTGCCGGGGGGGGGTTGATTGCGCACGATTCACAGGGGGGCTGTGCATAAGGTGCGTAGCCTGTAAGCAAGCGCAGCTTACGAGGTCGTAAGCCTGTAGCGCAGGGGGTGGTAATCCGGGGTGGTGTGCCCGGGTCACTGCTATGCCTTGCCAAGGTTTATAATCTGGTACACATTGATCAAGTCACTTCCGAGTCACTTAATCAGTCCCCTTTTGGCTCAAGTGTACCGCGCCGCATCACCTCTGAGCGTACGTCGACTATAACTAGACGAACTGGAACCGACTTCTCCCTATAGCGGAGCTGGCCATTAACAGCTGTACGGCTAATGCTATAGGACTGTCCCCCTTCTTTATAACCTATAGATACGACTATTCCCTGCTCCTACCGACCCTAAGTAGTAACACCCTGCGCCCTGTACGATCCCTAATTTAGCAAGGAGAGGCCATCGTACAGACGATTACGAACGCCTACTTATAGGCAAAGGCGAGCCTAGCTATAGCTTAACAGAATGCGGAAGAGCAGGCTAACAAGAGACGACAGGCTGCACTAAGGTACGAGGCAGGGGATAAGGTCTGGCTAAACCAGCAAAACATCTGTACAGACCGGCTAAGCAAGAAGCTAGATTAGAGGAACAGGAAGTTTATAGTAGTCCGGCTAGTAGGGACATACGCCGTACGACTAAACACTCCCCTAGGGATTTATCTAGTCTTCTACGTAGACCTCGTACAGCCGGCAAACACGGACTCCCTGCCGCACTAGACGACTAACGACGCGCGCCTACCCGCAATTATAACCAAGGGCTAGGAAGAGTATAAAGTAGATAGGATCCTTAAGAGCCGAAGGAAGCGGGGGAAGGTAGAGTACCTAGTAAAATAGAGAGGATAGGCGGAGCCTACGTAGGAACCGTACGAGGCTCTATAGGACACAACTGCACTAGACAGATAGGAGGAGAACTATCTCCCTGCCTAGTTACAGTAACACTGCGCTATACGGCAGAAGGAGGCACGATCCACCCTAAGGACAGGGCAGCTGCGGGCAAACCTAGGTTGTTAAAGGATCGGGAATTACGATATAGGACACTACGGGATCCTGCTAATACGACATCGTACGACACTGTACGAGATAAGGGCTGGAAGAAAGGAACAGCTAGGGGACAGATAGGAGGGAGAGTAGAAATAAGAGGAGTTAGGAAGAGGACTGTCCGAAATTTGTTACACTACCTGGGGGGGGGGGTAGCTTACTAGCTACTACCCTAGGGGACTAGAGCGACCGACTCCTTATCTAAGATCTCAACTACCTCCCGCCTGGCCAGGCCCCTACCCCTACTAGGGCTAGCCCTAGGAAGCAGAGGCACCCCCCTACCCCTACGTGCCTCCCCTAGACAGCGGTAGGGGTAGTAGAAGGAGCTATCCTTCTACTTGCACAAGGCACACACCCTAGCCTAGACGCCTAGGAGGCGGTATAGGCTAAGTAAGGGCTAGGGGGAGTTAGGGCAGGGGGCATAAGGCTGGCCCTAGGTAGCGATAAGGAGGGCGTTAACGTACGACGCCCAGGCTGTAGCTAGCCGCTAGGGTGTAACCTAGGCAGGGTTATACTAGAAGGCGTAGTAGGGCAGCCCGGCCGCATCCTGCTGCTCGTAGGTGTAGCACCTAAGACGTTAGCTTAGACCGTACAGAAGACGAGAATCCGTACGAACCGGAAGCGTAGCTGCTAGTTAAATTAAGGGCCTTACTGCTAGAGGTGGAAATAGGGGGGGACCCTGGCTAGACAGGAGGAGGAGGAGGGGCCACCAACTACAAGGGAGCCACCGGACGGGGCGGACGATATAGTAGTAGTAGGTAGTAGATAGTAGCTAGTAGTAGTAGTAGATAGTAGATAGTAGACAGTAGTAGATAGTAGTAGATAGTAGACAGTATAGGGGGAGAAGAGAAAGGGGAAGGAAAGAGAAGGGAGAGGCTTAAGGTAACTGCCTACTATAAGGGGAATAGCAAGCAGGGCAGCTGCTACAAACAGGTAAAATGGCAAGAGGCAACCGCGACCTAGGGGGCGACGAGGGACAACGACTTAGACGACTAGACAAAATAGGAAGCCGCGACCTGCCAAAGGAACAGCAGGAGCTAAGTAAGTTCGGCACGCCGCTGTACAGAAGAGGCACTACAAGAAGGGAAGGGGGGGGGGTATTGTTAGGGGGCACCGCCTGGCCTAGGTCCTAGACCTAACCTAAGCCAACCGTCGCCCTAAGGACTGCGACTTAGCGGTGCCAGCACGACCCTACCCTCCGTATAGAACTACCGACAGGACCCTACTCCTATATAGAGGGAGAACACTACGGTCCTGCACAAAGGGGAACTACTGCCCCTCTAAATAGAGGGAAAACTCTACACTACTGTACAGAGGAGGTAACTCCCGATCCTCTGTACGGAGGGTGAACCTTGCACCCCTGCACAGAGGGAAATTGCTGGCTTGGCTTCGTAGGTACAAATTGTACAGCAGCAGACAACGAAGGAACTGCCTATCAGTTCCTTTATATAGATACCCAGCCTTAAGTTTCTAAACTAAGATTCTTAAGCCCTTTACAGGGAGGGTCCTATAGGGTAGCAATGCTAAGGCCAAAATCAACACTGCGACTACAGACATTAAGAAGGCATTAGCGCCTAAGAAGGCAACGGATCCCTACACGAAGCTCCTAGCGGAATACGCAGAGTACCTAGACCTCTTCGAGCCAAAGTCGGCCTTAAAACTGCTACTATACTAAGGAGAAGGAATTAACTATAACATCTAGCTAGAGCCCCGTCTAGATAGGAGCCTGCCTAAAGTACTGTACGGCCTACTATACGGCATGTCCTCTCGAGAACTCCTAGTACTGCGCAAGACACTGGACGATCTACTTGCCAAAGGTTTTATTCGCGCAAGTACATTATCTACAGGAGCCCTAGTGCTGTTTGTCTATAAGGAGGGCAAGGCCGGCTTGCGTTTCTGTGTAGACTACAGAGGCATTAACGCGATTACTAAGAAGGACTGGTACCCCCTACCCCTTATTAAGGAGACTCTTAGATGGATCAGCAAGGCAAAGTAGTTTACTAAGCTTAACATAGTCTCGGCTTTCTACAAGATACAGATTAAGGAAGGCTGTAAATAGATAACTGCCTTCTGTACGAGATAAAGTCTTTTCGAGTAGCTTATTACCTCCTTTAGCCTTGCTAACGCACTAGCAACCTTCTAGAGGTACATTAACAGGTCCCTGTAAGGGTTACTAGACGACATCTGTTTAGTGTACCTCGACGACATACTGGTTTTTACAGACGGCACCTATACAGATTACGTACAGGACGTTAAGAAGGTATTAGATCGACTGTAACAGGCTGGCTTGTACCTCGACATCGACAAATGCGAATTCGGAGTACAGTGTACGAAATACCTAGGGTTTATTATCGAGGTAGGGAAAGGCATTAGTATAGATAGGAAGAAGATTAATGCTATTAAGCAATGGAAGCCGCCTACGAGCGTTAAGGGCGTACAGGAATTCCTTAGGTTTGCCCACTTCTACTGCCAGTTTATAAGGAACTACTCGGAGATCGTACGCTCCCTAGTCGAGCTAGCATACAAGGACAAGCAGTTTAAGTAGACGGAAGAGTGTAATAGGAGCTTTAACAGGCTAAAGGAGCTCTTTACTATAGGACTTACGCTTACCGCCTTCAACCTAGAACATACGACGATACTGGAAACTGACTCCTTAGGGTACTATATAGGGGGTATCCTGTTATAGGTAGGCTTAGACGGACTTCTGTACCTATACGCGTACTTCTCTAAGAAGAACTCCCTAGCTAAGTGCAACTACCCTATCTAGGACAAGGAATTGCTAGCAGTTGTACAGTGTTGCGAAGCGTAGGATAGAGAACTCCGCTTAGTTCCCGAGTTCCTCGCCCTAACCGACTACAAGAACCTCGAGTACTTTACGTAACCCTAGAAGCTGTCTAAGAGACATGTACAATAGGCAATGTACCTAAGCCGCTTTAATATAAGACTCTAGTATCGCAAGGGAAAGGACAACAGCAAGGCCGACGCGCTATCCAGACAGGATTAGGACATGCTAACGATGTACGAGGACGACCGGCTGAAATTACGAACATTCCAGATGTTTAAGGAGAAACTAGGCGAGGAGACTATCTACCTAGTAGCGATACACCTATAGGAACCCTAACTGCAGGCATAGAAAGCGGCAGTAGAAAAGGACGACGTTTACTAAGGGGCCTCTACGGCGATCTAAGGAGGACAGCAGAAGCTCCTAGCAGAGCTTTACCTTAAGGTGTTAGTAGCAGAGTGCTTAGTAGATAAGGAGAACAACCTAAAGTTCAGGAATCGGATTTAGGTCCTGGTAGACGAGAAGCTCTATATAAGCTTAATACAACAGGCGCATAATTCTATAGCAACCGGGTACCTAGAACGCGAGGAGACATACAGTATCGTCGCTAGGGACTACTACTAGCCGGCGATAGTAAAGAACATCCGCAGGTTTGTACAGAACTGCGATGTCTGCAGACGGACGAAGCTCTAGCGTAAACTAAAGCACAGGCTGCTAAAACCCCTACTAATACCGGACCGGCCCTAGCAAGACCTAACAGTAGACTTTATTACAGACCTCCCTAAGAGCGACGGACAGCGGAACATTATAGTAGTTACGGACAAGCTAACGAAGGGGGTAATATTAGAAGGAATAGACTCTATTGCGGCTAAAGACACCGCTTAGGCATTTATACAGACGACGTTTAGCAAGTACGGGTTCCCTAGGTCAATTGTATCGGACTGGGGTACACAGTTTACGAGTTAGCTCTAGGCAAGAGTATGTTAATTGTTAAACAGAGAACGTCGCCTATTAACTGCATAGCACCTACAGACGGACGGTGCGACAGAGAGGGTTAATTCGACGTTGGAAGCGTACCTCCGAGCGTACGTCGACTATACCTAGACAAACTGGAACTGCCTCCTCCCTATAGCGGAGCTGGCGATTAACAGCCGTACGGCTAACGATACCGGATTGTCTCCCTTCTTTATAGCCTACAGATACGACTACTCCCCGCTCCTACCGACCCTAAGTAGTAACACCCTACGCCCTATACGATCCCTGATTTAGCAGGGAGAGGCTATTGTACAGACGATTACAAACGCCTATTAATAGGCAAATGCAAGTCTGGCTATAGCTTAATAGAATGTAGAAGAGCAGGCTAACAAGGGACGGCAGGCTGCACTAAGATTTAAGGCAGGAGATAAGGTCTAGCTAAAGCAGCGCAACATCTATATAGACCGGCCGAGCAAGAAACTGGACTGGAAGAACCGGAAGTTTACAGTAGTTTGACCAGTAGGGACATACGCTGTACGACTTAACACTCCTCTAGGGATTTACCCAGTCTTCTATATAGACCTCGTACAGCCGGCATATACAGACCCTCTGCCGCACTAGACGACAGATAACACGCGCCTACTAGCGATTATTACTAAAGGCTAGGAAGAGTACGAGGTAGAAGAAATCCTAAAGAGCTAAAGGAAGCAGAAGAGAATAGAGTACCTAGTTAAATAGAGAGGATAGGCAGAGCCTACGTAGGAACTATACAAGGCCCTCTAGGACACAACCGCGCTGGACAGGTAGGAGGAGAACTATCCCCCTGCCCAGTTACAGTAACACTGCGCCGTACGGCGAAAAGGGGCATAATCTACCCTAGGTATAGGGCAGCCGCTAGCAACTTAGGTTGTCGAAGAATCGGGAATTAAGACGTAGGACCCTACTAGGTCCTGCCGACACTACACTGTACAGGAGAGGGGCAGGAGGAAGGGAACGGCCAGGAGACAGGTAAGATAGGTAGAAATAAGAAAGGGATAAGAGCAGAACTGTCCGAAAATTCCTTACACTACCTTAGGGGTAGCTTACTAGCTACTACCCCTTAGGACTAGGGCGGCCGACTCCCTATCTGAAATCTTAATTACCTCCCGGCTAGCAGGACCCTTACCTAGGCTAGCACTAGGGAGCAGAGGCACCCCCCTACCCCTACGTGCCTCCTCCGGACAGCGGTAGGGGCAGTAGAGGGAGCTATTCTTCTACTTATATAAGGCGCAGACCCTAGCCTAGAAGCTAGGGAGGCGGTATAGGCTAAATAAGCCTTAGGGCGAGTTGGTGCAGGCGGCATAGAGCTGGCCGTAGGTAGCAATAAGCATAGCATTAACGTACGATAGGCGGGCTATAGCGACCTTCTAAGGCATAACCTAGACAGGGTAATACTAGAAGGCGTAGAAGGGCAGCTTAGCAGCGTCCTGCTGCTTATTAGTATAGCATCTAAGACGTTAGCTTAGACCGTACAGAAGACGGAGACCTGCACGAACTGGAAGCGAAGTTGCTAGTCGAGCTAGGCGTTCTATAGCTAGAGGTAGAAGTAGGGGGGGACACTAGCCGGACAGGGGGAAGAGGGGCCAGGAACTACAAGAGAGGAAGAGCTAGGAAGCACAAGAGAACTACGGCGGGAGTGGCTAGACGGGGTACGTAGCATAATAGTAGTAGCTAGTAGTAGTAGCTAGGTTAATAGTAGTAGACGTTAGTAGTAGACAGTAGACAGTAGATAGTAGACGGTAGTAGCAGACGGCGTAGGTAGAGGGGTAGCAGGCAGGGAAATAGAAGAGAAGGAGGGAAGGGAAAGAGAAGGGGGAAGGCTTAACATTTAGGGGGTGGCTGCCTGCTATGCGAGGCAATAGCAACTAGGGCAGCTTCTACAACTGTATAAAAAGGGAGCAAAGAAGGCAACTACGACCTAGTAGCCGACGAGCAGCAGAGCTACGGACGACTAGACAGAGACGGGAAGTCGCGACCTACTAGAGGAACACCAGGAGCTAAGGGTGTACGATACGCCGTCGTACGAAAGAAGCACTATAAGAAGGGAGGGGGGTATTGTTAGGGGGCGCTGTCCAGCCTAGGTCCTAGACCTAAGCTAGCCGTCGCCCTAAGGACTGCGACTTAGCAGCGCTAGCACGACCCTACCCTCTGTACGGAGTTACTAATACGACCCTACTCCTATACAGAGGGAGAATCCTATAGCTCTATATAGAGGGGAATTGCCGCCTCTCTAAACGGAGGGAAAACTCTGCATTACTATACAGAGGGAAACTCCTAATCTTCTATATAGAGTATAAACCTTGCATCCCTATATAGAGGGAAATTGCTGGCTTAGCTTCGTAGGTACAAATTGTACAGCAGTAGACGACGAAGGAACTGCCTATTAGTTCCTTTATGTAGATACCTAGCCTTAAGTTTCTGAACCAAGATTCTTAAGCCCTTACAGCCGAATTGGTATAGAATTCGGCTATCGGCAACACCTTAACCTACCCTTCTTAATAATAGCTACAGAAGATTCGCAAATATTTTTCTATCTTACGATTAGCTACTTCGGACTAACTGTCGGTTTAAGGGTAAGCGGCTATGCTAAGCTTTCTGCGAATTCCGAGAACTTAGTTAATAGCCTTCTATACATCGGTAGTGAATTGAAGACCCCTATCCGTAGTAATAGTGTCCAGTAGGCTATAGTGTTTCTATACGTGCTAAATCAGTATTCTCGCTGTCTCTTCTATAGTAGTTCCTTTATCCTTTGCTCGGCAGGGGATAAAGTAGCGTTCCTTGCTTAAGCGATCCACTACGTTAAGCGTAGTATTATATCTATCGGAATCCGATAGGCCGGTTACGAAATCCATCGTAATATGCTGCTACGGTTTCTTAGGGATCGGAAGTAGCTTCAATAGGCCAGCCGGAAGGCTATGCTGTAGTTTCGCAGCTCGATATACGTAACAGTTAGCGATAAACCGGTGGATCCGCTCGAAGATCTGCGGAAACCAGTAGATCGTTCTTATTGCTTCTATCGTCTTCTTCGAGCCTACGTAGTGTAAGGGCTTAAGAACCTTGGTTTAGAAACTTAAGGTTAGGTATCTATATAAAGGAACTAATAGGCAATTCCTTCGTCGTCTGCTGCTGTACAATTTGTACCTACAAAGCCAAGCTAGCAATTTCCCTCTATGCAGGGGTGCAAGGTTTACACTCTATATAGAAGATTAGGAGTTCTCCCTCTATACAGTAGTACAGAGTTTTCTCTCTGTTTAGAGGGGCAGCTATTCCCCTCTGTATAAGGCTATAGGATTCTCCCTCTATACAGGAGTAGGGTCGTGTTGGTAATTCCGTATAGAGGGTAGGGTCGTGCTAGCGCTGCTCAGTCGCAGTCCTTAGGGCAACAGCTAGCTTAGGTCTAGGACCTGGGCTGGGCGGCGCCCCCTAACAATACCCCCCTCCCTTCTCGTAGTGCTTCTTTTATACGACAGCGAGTCGTATACCCTTAGCTGTTCCTCTAGTAGGTAGCGCTTTCCGTCTTCGCCTAGACACTTGCCTGTCGACCTCCCTCTCCGCTATTGCAACCTTGGACTTGTCCTCCTAGATCCTATAGCTTAGACGGAGGAGAATCTGTAGGCAGGGAAGGCAGGTAGTGCTAGATCGCTTCTACCTAAACTTGACCTATTCTGTTTGCCAATTTAAGGATGCCGAGGCTAAGGCGAAGGAGGCCTACGAGCAGTTATAAAGGTGCAGGAGGTGCTCGGTCCCGTCTGTTTATTCCCCTCCTACCCTCTAGCCTCTAGCTATACACTCTGCGTCCTAATCGTACAGTCTAGCGCTACCAGGCTATCTGGCTCTGTCCCTGTCCTTAGGTCGTTGCCTAGAGTTTACTTCTAGATAGATGTTCCCGCCTCTGTCCAGTCGTCTAGTAGGCCGTTGCTCGTACAGGCCCTAGATCGTAGTTGCCTCGTTTGTCCTCCCTTATACAGTTGTAGCAGCTGCCCTAGTTGTTATTGCCCTATATAGCAGGCAGCTACTACCCTGTATATAAACCCTTTCCCCTTTCTCTCTCTCTCTTCTTCTCTTTTCTCCTTTATTCCCCCTATCTGCTACCCGTCTGCCTAGCCGTCTACTACTACTACTACTAATACTATTACTACTACTAGCTACTACTACTAGCCAATACTACCAGCTACTACCGTTATACTACGTATCCCGTCCGGCCGTTTCCGCCGTAGTTCTCTTGTAGTTGCTGGCTCTTCTTCCGCCTATCTAGCTAGTGTCCCCTCCTATTTTTACTATTAGCAATAGAGTACCTAGCTCGACTAGCAGCTTCGCTTCCGGTTCGTACGGGTCCCTGCCTTCTATATAGTCTAAGCTAAGCTCTTAGGTGCTGTATTAACTAGCAGCAGGGTGTCGCTAAGCTACCCTTCTACTTCCTCTAGTGCTAGGGCCTCTGCCGGCTAGGAGGCGATTGAGATTTCGGGTATAGAGTTGGCTGCCTTAGTCCTAGGGGTAGTAGCTAGTAAGCTACCTTAAGGTAGCACATAAAAGCTTTCGGACGGTGTTGCTCTCGTTCCCCTCCTACTTCTACTCTTATTCCTACCTGTCTCCTAGCTGTTCTCTTCCTCCTGCCCCCTTCTATACAGTATAGTACGGTGTAGTGTCGGTAGGATCCCGTAGTGTCCTACGTCTCGATTCTCGATCCTTTTACTACCTAAGTCGCTAGCAGCTGCCCTATACTTAGAGTAGATCGTGCCCCTTTTGCTATATAGCGCAGTGTTACTGTAACTGGGCAGGGGGATAGTTCTCCTCCTACCTATCCAGTGCAGTTATGTCTTGTAGGGCCTCGTACAGTTCCTACGTAGACTCTGCCTATCCTCTCTACTTAACTAGGTACTCTACCCTCTTCTACTTCCTTTAGCTCTTAAGGATTCCTTCTACCTCGTACTCTTCCTAGCCCTTAGTTATAATCGCTAGTAGGCGCGCGTTATCCGTTATCTAGTACAGCAGGGGGTCTGTGTTCGTTGGCCGTACGAGGTCTACGTAGAAGACTAGGTAGATCCCTAGGGGAGTGTTAAGTCGTACAGCGTATGTCCCTACTAGTCGGACTACTGTAAACTTCCGGTTCTTCCAATCTAGCTTCTTGCTTAGCCGGTCCGTATAGATGTTGCGCTAGTTTAGCCAGACCTTATCCCCTGCCTCGTACCTTAGTACAGCCTGCTGTCCCTTGTTGGCTTGCTCTTCCGCATTCTGTTAAGCTATAGCTAGACTCGCTTTCGCCTATTAGTAGGCGTTCGTAATCGTCCGTACGATAGCTTCTCCTTGCTAAATCAGGGATCGTACAGGGCTTAGGGTAGCGCTATTTAGGATCGGTAGGAGCAGGGAGTAGTCGTATCTATAGGCTATAAAGAAGGGGGACAATCCTATAGCATTAGCCGTACGGCTATTAATAGCTAGCTCTACTATAGGGAGAAGGCAGTTCCAGTTCGTCTAATTATAGTCGACGTACGCTCGGAGGTACGCTTCCAACGTCAAATTAACCCTCTCCATCGCACCGTCCGTCTACAGGTGCTATGCGGTTAACAGACGACGTTCTACATTTAGCAACTAACACACCCTAGCCTAGAGCTAGCTCGTAAACTGTGTACCCTAGTCCGATACAATTAACCTAGGGCATCCGTACTTGCTAAACGTCGTCCGTATAAATGCCTAGGCAGTGTCCTTAGCTGTAATAGAGTCTATTCCTTCTAATATTACCCTCTTCGTTAGCTTGTCCGTAACTACTATAATGTTCTGCTGTCCGTCGCTCTTAGGGAGGTCTGTAATAAAGTCTACTGTTAGGTCTTGCTAGGGCCGGTCCGGTATCGGTAGGGGTTTCAGCAGCCTATGCTTTAGTTTACGCTAGGGCTTTGTCCTTCTGTATATATCGCAGTTCTGTACGAACCTGCGAATGTCCTTCGCTATCTCTCGCTAGTAGTAGTCCCTAGCGACGATACTATACGTCTCCTCGCACCCTAGGTACCCGGTTGCTATAGAATTATGCACCCGTTATATTAAGCTTATATAGAGCTTCTCGTCTGCCAGGACCTAAATCCGATTCCTGAGCTTTAGGTTGTTCTCCTCGTCTACCGAGCACTCTGCTGCTGACACCTTAAGGTAAAGCTCTGCTAGGAGCTTCCGCTGTCCTCCTTAGATCGCTATACAGGCCCCTTAGGATACGTCGTCCTTTTCTACTGCCTCTTCCTATGCCTGCAGTTAGGGTTCCTATATCTATGTCGCTGCTAGGCGGATAGTCTCCTCGCCTAGCTCCTCTTTAAACATCTGGAATGTTCGTAACTTTAGCCAGTCGTCCTCGTACGTTGTTAGCATGTCCTAGTCCTGTCTAGATAGCGTATCGGCCCTGCTATTGTCCTTACCCTTATAGTACTAGAGTCTTATATTAAACTGGCCTAGGTACATTGCCTATTGTACGTGTCTCTTAGACAGCTTCCGGGGTTGCGTAAAGTACTCTAGATTCTTGTAGTTAGTTAGGGCGAGGAACTCAGGAACTAAGCGGAGTTCTCTATCCTATACCTTGCAACACTGTACAACTGCTAGCAATTCCTTGTCGTAGATAGGGTAATTGCATTTAGCTAGGGAGTTCTTCTTAGAGAAGTACGCGTATAGGTGTAGAAGTTCGTCCGAACCTACCTATAATAGAATACCTCCTATAGAGTACCCTAAGGAGTTAGTTTCTAGTATCGTCGTACGTTCCAGGTCGAAGGCGGCAAGCGTTAGTCCTATAGTAAAGAGCTCCTTTAGTTTGGTAAAGCTCCTATTGCACTTATCTGACTACTTAAACTGCTTGTCCTTATATGTTAGCTCGACAAGGGGGCGTACGATCTCTAAGTAGTTCTGTATAAACTGGCGGTAGAAGTTGGCAAACCTAAGAAATTCCTGTACGCCCTTAACCTTCGTAGGCAGCTTCTATTGCTTAATAGCATTAATCTTCTTCCTATCTATGCTAATGCCTTTCCCTACCTCGATAATAAACCCTAGGTATTTCGTACGCTGTATACCGAATTTACATTTGTCGATGTTAAGGTACAATCCAGCTTGTTGCAGTCAATCTAGTACCTTCTTAACGTCCTGTACGTAATCTGTATAGGTGCCGTCTGTAAAAACTAGGGTATCGTCGAGGTACACTAAGCAGATGTCGTCTAGTAACCCTTATAGGGACCTGTTAATGTACCTCTAGAAGGTCGCTAGTGCGTTAGCAAGGCTAAAGGGGGTAATAAGCTATTCGAAAAGACTATATCTCGTACAGAAGGTAGTTATCTATTTACAGCCTTCCTTAATCTGTATCTTGTAGGAAGCTAAGACTACGTTAAGCTTAGTAGACTACTTTGCCTTGCTAATCCGTCCGAGAGTCTCCTTAATAAGGGGTAGTAGGTACCGGTCCTTCTTAGTAATCGCGTTGATGCCTCTATAGTCTATGCAGAAACGCAAGCCGGCCTTCCCTTCCTTGTAGACAAACAGCACTAGGGCTCCTACGAACGAGGTACTTGCCTAAATAAAACCCTTAGCAAATAGGTCGTCTAGTGTCTTGCACAGTACTAGGAGTTCTCTAGAGGACATATCGTACAGCGGACTGTACGGTACCTTAGGCAGACTCCTATCCGGACAGGGCTCTAGCTAGATGTCGTAGTTAATCCCTTCTCCTCAGTATAGCGGCAGTTTTAAGGCCGACTTCGGCTCGAAGAGGTCCAGGTATCCTGCGTATTCCTTTAGGAGCTTCGTACAGGGGTCCGTTGCTTTCTTAGGCGCTATGCCTTCTTAATGTCCGCAGTCGCAGTGTTGATTTCGGCCTTAGCATTGCTACCCTGCAGAGCCCTCCCTTAGTCTCGGAGCCTCTGCTTCGTTGCTGCTAAGTATAGCCGTCCTCGTCCAACGTTCAGCTTGCCTCGCTAGCGCTCTATCTATAGCTTCCCTAGTATTAGGTTATACCCCAACTTGTCCTGTACAATATAGAGGTATAAGTCCTGCTTATAGTGTCCCTGTAGCTCTATCGTTAATTTTACTATATAGGTAATGTCCGGTCCTCGCCCGGTAATGCCCAACACGTGTACAGGTACCGTAGGGGTCGTCTTAGTATAGTGTCTCTATACGAAGTCTTCGCTAATTACTCTGTACACTAAATATCCTGTGTTAATTAATGTCTGCACTGTTGCGGACCTGCTCAGCGTAGGCTATACGATAAACGGCGTAGTCGTTATATAGTTACTCTTAAAAGATAGCTAAGTAGTGCTTTAATTTAGCAATCTATCTCGTATACGCCTCTAGCAGAGCCTTTACTTAGAGGCTACTCTTTTCCTGACATGTCGTCGTCCAAGTAGGACTCCGAATCCTCTTGTTAGGGCGCCGCAGCTGCTACCCTTGCAGTGGTCGGCCGTCCCCTAGGTCTCTCTGCTAGCAAAAGTCCGCAATTCCGTACGGTATAGCCTATCTTGCTACACCTGTAGCAGCTCCCTTCTGCTCGTCTCTTGTTAAGGATAGCTACATCTACCTACTGTGCCCTTCTAGCAGCGGCCCTTAGCCGTACGGTAATAGCTGCCGCTACCCTCGTTATCGTTAGTTCCTAGTCTATAGCGTCCGTCTGCCGCTAGAGGGGTTGTCGTATCTTATAAGTGCAGCTTATCTGTCCGAGCCTACGCTGCTAGTCGTCGACTATCCTAAGGAGATTACAGAATTCCTTGTACATAGCTAGTCGCATTACGCCTACTAGTCCTGTTATAATCTCCTTAGAGAGGCCTACCTCTAAAGAGGTAATTTTTATCCTGTCCTCCTATTAGAGTCCTCCTGCCTCTGCTAGAGTCTGGTCGTATTCTGTAAGGAACTCTCGTACGGTTTTGCGTCCTTGTTTTATTATGTTAACCTATAGAAGTGCTCGGCTCTCGCAGTCTAGGTCCTTATAGCTCTTGTTAAGAGCTGCCTAGAGCATCGTCGTTGTAGCTATTGCTAGGTTGGTAATAGCCGTCTCGTAGTACAGCAGAATCCGTGCTGCTGCCCTGCCCTTTAACCTCCTAAAGAGGTATACTACCTTGTCTAGCTCGGTCGGGTATGCTTCTAAGTCGACTAGAAGCTTAGAGCGTATCTAGGCAGCCTAGGAGGGGTACTCGGCCGGAGCTTTACTATCGTAAGTAGTAACGTTAGGGAGTTTGCTCTTAGGGGTCGGGGTGTAGGCTATCGTGTTCGTCGTCGTAGGGGTCGGATCGCGATCGGACGCCCTAAGCTGTTGTAGCTCCTGTTCCCGTTAGGAAATCATCGCAGCCTAGTGGTTCACTTACTGCTCGAGCTGCCTCTTGTGTTCTAGCAGCTCCTCGTACGCGCGGTGCATCTGTCCCTGTATAGCCGTAGGTTCTATAGAGATGTCGCTGTCTATCTTCGTTATACTACTGCGGTTACTAACAGTAAGATCAGTTCCTAATGTAAGGGCTTAAGAACCTTAGTTCAGAAAATTAAGGCTAGGTATCTATATAAAGGAACTAATAGGCAGTTCCTTCGTCGTCTGCTACTGTACAATTTGTACCTACGAAGCTAAGCTAGCAATTTCCCTCTGTATAGGGGTATAAGGTTTACACTCTGTATAGAGGATTAGTAGTTCTCCCTCTATAGAGTAGTATAGAGTTTTCTCTCTGTTCGGAGGGGCGGCCATTCCCCTCTGTGCAGGGCTATAGGATTCTCCCTCTATACGGGAGTAGGGTCGTGTCGGTAATTCCGTACAGAGGGTAGGGTCGTGCTGGCGCCGCTAAGTCGCAGTCCTTAGGGCGACGGCTAGCTCAGGTCTAGGACCTGGGCTGGGCGGCGCCCCCTAACACGTAGCTAACATCCTTAGAACTATAGACCAACTAGATAACTTCTGTAATTAGTTCTTCTGGAACTATTCGCTTCCCCGAACCGGTTTTGCCTAGCTTCTGCTGCTAATTAAGCTGCTCTACTTTCTCGTAGAGTGTCTCTGCTTCTGTTAGCGGCTCTACTGCGCAGATCCCTGCTTCTTTTAATACCTCGGCGTCTACTATCCGCTCGGTTAACACCTTCTAGAACATGTTCGGATCTTCTTTCGCACGGCTAGTCTTCCCCTCCCTTCTTGTTAGCGCGTTAGCCTTTCCGTTTTAAGTTCCGGGCCGATAAGTAATCTTAAAGTCGAACCCGGATAAGTAAGCGGCCTACCGAGCTTAGCAGCGCGATAGCTTCTGCGTCTTTATAAAATAGGTTAGCGACTAATAGTCTGTAAGGACCTGGACCGTGCTCTTTCTGGCTATAAGCTCTAGTTTCCACTTATCGAAAGCCTAGATAAAAGCCAACAATTCTTTGTTATAGATAGCGTAGTTCTGCTTAGCCTCGTTTATAGACTTGCTAAAGAAAGCTACTAGATAGAGGGTCTCGTCGGCGTTATGATACTAAGAAGGGACCCCTGCCGTTACTGTATCGGATGCGTCCGTCCCTAGGTAGATCGTCTTTTCCGGCCGGAAGTGCGCTAGCACTAGCGCCGAGGCCACCGCTTCTTTTAGCTGATTGAAAGCCTCTATGCACTTCTTATTCTATAGGCCGGCAGCCTCCTTCTTTAATGCCTTATTTAGTGGTCTCGCTATTTTGCTGAAGTCCTTAATAAACTGTCGGTAGTAGTTGCAGAACCCAAGAAACGCTCTGATCTAGGTAGTGTTTCTGGATTTCGTGTTAGGGGGCGCCGTCCAGCTAGGTCCTGGACCTAAGCTAGCCGTCGCCCTAGGGATTGCGACCTAGCGGCGCTAGCACGACCCCTTACCCTGTACAGAGGAAGAATCCTACGGCCCTATACAGGGGGAAATAGCCGCCCCTCTATACGCAGGGAAAACTCCGTATCCCTATATAGAGGGAAACTCCTTACACTCTGTATAGAGCGAAACACCTACACCCCTATACAGAGGGAAATTGCTGGCTTAGCTTCGTGGATACAAATTGTACAGCAGCGGATAACGAAGGAACTGCCTATTAGTTCCTTTATATAGGTACCTAGCTTTAAGTTTCTAAACTAAGATTCTTGAATCCTTTATATTAGGAACTAATCTTACTGTATATAACCGCAGTAATACAACGAAGATAAACAGCGAAATCCCTATAGAACCTACGACTATGCAGGATTAGATGCACTGCATATATAAGGAGCTGCTAGCACGCAAGACTCAGCTCGAAGACTACGTAGGCTACTAGGCCTCGACAATTTCCCGACAGGAACAAGAGCTCCGACAGCTTAGGGCGTCCGGTTGCGACCCGACCCCTACGACAACAAACACGATAGCCTACACTACAATTACAAAGAGCAAACTCCCTAACGTTACTACCTACGATAGTAAGGCATTAGCTAAGTACCCCTCTTAGGCTGCCTAGATGCGCTCTAAGCTTCTAGTTGACTTAGGAGCATACCCGACTAAGCTAGACAAGGTAGTATATCTCTTTAGGAGGTTAAAGGGCAAGGCAGCAGCACGAATTCTGCCGTACTACGAAACGGCTATTGCTAACCTAGCAATAGCAACTACGACAGTGCTCTAGGCAGCTCTCGACAGGAGCTACAAGGACCTAGACTGCGAAAGCCGAGTCCTTGTACAGGTTAATACTATCAAGCAAGGACGTAAGACTGTATAAGAGTTCTTTATAGAGTACGACTAGACCCTAGCAGAGGCAGGAGGACTCTAATAGGAGGACAGGGTAAAAATTACTACCCTAGAGGTAGGCTTGTCTAAGGAGATTATAACAGGACTAGTAGGCATAGTGCGGCTAGCCTCGTATAAGGTGTTCTGTAACCTCCTTAGGATTATCGACGACTAACAGCGCAGGCTCGAACAGATAAGCTGCGCCTATAAGATGCGACAACCCCTCTATTAGCAACAGGACGCTATAGACTAGGAACTAACGACGACAACGAGAGTAGCAGCAGCCGTTACTGTATAGCTAAGGGCCGGCGCCAAAAGGGCGTAGTAGGTAGATATAGCTACCCTTAACAAGAGATAAGCAGAAGGGAGCTGCTACCAGTATAGCTAGATAGGGCACACTGCACGGAAGTGCAGGCTCTTACCAGCAGAGAGACCTAGGGGACGGCCGACCACTGCGAGGATAGCAACTGCAGCGCCAAAACAGGAGACCTAAGAGTCCCCTTTAGATAACAACGAGTCGGGAAAAGAGTAGCCTCTAAGCGAAGGCTCTGCCAGAGGCATATACGAGATAGATTACTAAATCAAAGCATTACTTAGCTATCTTTTAAGAGCAACTACATAACGACTACGCTGTTTATCGTACGACCTACTCTAAACAGGACCGCTACTGCGCGGACGCTAATTAATATAGGATGTCTAGTGTACAGAGTAATTAGCGAAGGCTTCGTACAGAGACACTGCATTAAGACGACCCCTACTGTACCTATACATATACTAGGTATTACCAGACGAGGACCGGACATTACCTATATAGTAAAAGTAACAATAGAGCTGCAAGGACACTACGAGCAGGACTTATACCTCTACGTCGTACAGGACAAGTTAGGGTATAACCTAATATTAGGGAAGCTATAGATAGAGCGCTAGCAGGGCAAGCTGGACGTCGGACGAGGACGCCTGTACCTAGCAGCGACAAAGCAGAGGCTCCGAGACCAAGGGAGAGTTCTGCAGGGCGGCAACGCCAAGGCCGAAACTAACGCTAACCCCGAGGTCAACACTGCGACTACAGATATTAAGAAGGCTTTGGCGCCTAAGAAAGCGACGGACCCCTATATAAAGCTCCTATCGGAATACTCAGAATACCTGGACCTCTTCGAGCTAAAATCGGCCTTAAAAATGCCCCTATACCTAGGAGAAGGGATCAACTACGACATCCAGCTAGAGCCCCGTCCAGATAGGAGCCTACCTAAAGTACTGTACGGCCCGCTATATAGCCTGTCCTCTAGAGAACTCCTAGTACTGCGCGAGACACTGGACGACCTACTCGCTAAAGGTTTTATTTGCATAAGTACATTATCTACAGGAGCCCTAGTGCTGTTTGTCTATAAGGAAGACTCGGCCGGCTTGCGTTTTTGCATAGACTATAGAGGCATTAACGCAATTACTAAGAAGGATCGGTACCCCCTGCCCCTTATTAAGGAGACCCTCGGACAGATTAGCAAGGCAAAGTAGCTTACTAAGCTTAACGTAGTCTCGGCCTTCTACAAGATACAGGTTAAGGAAGGCTGTAAATAGATAACCGCCTTCTGTACGAGATATAGTCTTTTCGAGTAGCTTGTTACCCCCTTTAGCCTTGCCAACGTACTGGCAACCTTCTAGAGGTACATTAACAGGTCCCTATAAGGGCTACTAGACGACATCTGCTCTGCGTACCTCGACGATACACTAGTATTTACGGACAGCACCTATACGGACTACGTACAGGACGTTAAGAGAGTATAGGACCGACTGCAACAGGCTAGATTGTACCTCGACATTAGCAAATGTAAATTCGGTATATAGCGTACGAAATACTTAGGGTTTATTATTAAGGCAGGGAAAGGCATTAGCATAGACAGGAAGAAGATTAATGCTATTAAGCAATAGAAGCCCCCTATAAGTATTAAGGGCGTACGAGAATTCCTTAGGTTTGCCAACTTCTACCGCTAGTTTATACAGAACTACTCGGAGATTGTACGCCCCCTAGTTAAGCTAACACATAAGGACAAACAGTTTAAGCAGACGGACGAGTATAATAGAAGCTTCAACAGGCTAAAGGAGCTCTTTACTATAGGACTAACACTTGCTGCCTTCGATCCGGAATGTACGACGATACTGGAAACCGACTCCTTAGGGTACTGCATAGGAGGTATTTTGTCGCAGGTAGGCCCAGACGGACTCCTGTACCTATACGCGTACTTCTTTAAGAAGAACTCTCTAGCCGAATGCAACTACCCTATCTACGACAAGGAATTGCTAGCAGTCGTACGGTATTACGAGGCGTAGGATAGAGAACTCCGCTTATTCCCTAAGTTCCTCGCCCTAACCGACTATAAGACCCTTAAGTACTTTACGTAACCCTAGAAGCTTTCTAAGAGACACGTACGATAGGCGATATACCTAAGCCGATTTAATATAAGACTCTAGTATCGTAAGGGAAAGGACAACAGTAGGGCTAACGTACTATCCAGACAGGATTAAGACATACTAGCGACGTACGACGACAACCGACTGAAATTACGAACGTTCCAGATGTTTAAGGAAGAACTAGGCGAGGAGACTATCCGCCTAGCGGCGATATATATATAGGAACCCTAACTACAAGCGTAGGAAGAAGCAGTAGAAAAGGACGACATATACCGAGGGGCCTGTACGGCGATCTAAGGAGGACAGCGGAAGCTCCTAGCAGATCTCTACCTTAAGGTGTTAGCAGCAGAGTGCACAGTAGACGAGGAGAACAACCTAAAGATCAGGAATCGGATTTAGGTCCTAGCAGATGAGAAGCTCTATATAAGCTTAATACAACAGGCGCATAATTCTATAGTAATCGGGCATCTAGGGCGCGAGGAGACCTACAGCATCGTCGCTAGGGACTACTACTAGCCAGCGATAGCAAAGGATATCCGTAGAATCGTACAGAACTGCGATGTCTGTAGACGGACGAAGCTCTAGCGTAAACTAAAGCACAGGCTGCTAAAACCCCTACTAATACCGGACCGGCCCTAGCAAGACCTAACAGTAGACTTTATTACAGACCTCCCTAAGAGCGACGGACGACGAAACATTATAGTAGTTACCGACAAGCTAACAAAGGGGGTAATACTAGAAGGAATAGGCTCTACTACGGCTAAGGACACTGCTTAGGAATTTATATAGACGACGTTTAGCAAGCACGGATTCCCTAGGTCAATTGTATTAGACCGAGGTACGCAGTTTATAAGTTAACTCTAGGCAAGGATCTGCTAACTATTAAACGTAGAACGCCGCCTATCTACTACTTAGCACTAGTAGACGGACGGCGCGACGGAGAGGGTCAACTCGACATTAGAAGCGTACCTCTAGGCATACGTTAACTACGACCAGACGAATTGGAACTGCCTCCTCCCTATAGCGGAGCTGGCTATTAACAGTTGTACAGCTAACGCTACAGGACTGTCCCTATTCTTTATAGCCTATAGGTACGACTACTCCCTGCTCCTACCAACCCTAAGCAGCACTACCCTACGCCCTGTACGATCCCCGATTTAGCAGAGAGAAGCTATTGTACAGACGATTACGAACGCCTACTAATAGGCGAAAGCGAGCCTTGCTATAGCCTAACAGAGTGCAGAAGAGCAGGCTAACAAGGGACGACAGGCTGCACTAAGGTACGAAGCAGGGAATAAAGTATAGCTAAGCTAGCGCAATATCCGTACAGACCGGCTAAGCAAGAAACTGGGCTGGAAAAGCCAGAAGTTTATAGTAGTCCGGCCGGTAGGGACACACGCTATACGACTTAACACTCCTCTAGGGATTTACCCGGTTCTCTATATAGACCTCGTACAGCTAGCATATACAGATCCCCTGCTGCACTAGACGACGGACGACGCGCGCCCCCTAGCGAGTATTACTAAAGGCTAGGAAGAGTATAAGGTAGAAGAAATCCTTAAGAGCCGAAGGAAGCAGAAGAGGATTAAATACCTAGTTAAATAGAGAGGGTAGGCAGAGCCTACGTAGGAGCTATACGAGGCTCTCTGGGACACATCCGCACTAGACAGGTAGGAGGAGAACTATTCCCCTAGCTAGTTACAGTAATACTGTACTGTACAGTAGGAAGGGTATAGTCTACCCTAGGTACAGGACAGCTGCTAGCAACATTAGGTTTCTAAAGGATTGGGAATCGAGGCGTAGGACCCTACTAGGTCCTACTAACACTACACTATATAGCAGGGGGCAGGAGGGAGAGAACAGCTAGGAGACAGGTAGGAATAAGAGTAAAAATAAGAAGGGAATAAGAGCGGAACTGTCTGAAAACTTTTATATACTATCTTAGGGGTAGCTTACTAACCGCTACCCCCGGGGACTAGGGCAGTCGACAATAAGGCCGCCGACTCCCTATCTAAGATCTCGATAATCTCCTAGTCGGCTAGGGGCCTACCTAGCTTACTACCCTAGAGCAAGGCCACCTCCCTATAGGCCTCCCCTGGACGGCGGTAGGAGCAGTAGAGGGAGCCGTCCTTCCACTTATACAACGCGTATACGCCGGCCTAGAAGCTAGGCAGGCGGTACAGGCTAAGCGAGTCCTAGAGGGAGTTAGTATAGGCAGCGTAGGCCTAGCTGCAGGTAGCAATAAGAATAGCGTTAACATACGAGGGGCAGGCTGTAGCGACCTGCTAGGGCATAATGCGAGCGTAGTTGCACTAGAAAGAGTGGAATAGCAGCTTAGCAGCGTCCTGCTACTCGCTAGTATAGCACCTAGGACATTAGCTAAAACTGTACAGAAGAGGAGGGCCTATATAAACTGGAACCGGACTTGCTAATCAAACTAGGCATTCCACTCCTAGAGGTAGAAGTATAGAGGGACGCTAGCCGGACGGTAGGCGGACGGGCCGGCAACTACGAGGGAGCTACGGCAGGACCAGGCGGACGGGGTGCAGGGTATAGTAGTGTTAGTAGTGTTGGTAGTAGTAGTTGTAGTAGTAGTAGCGGCAGACAGGTAAGAGGAGGGGGGAATAGAAAGGGAGAGGAAGGGAAAAGATAGGGGGAGGCCTAATATTTGGGGATATAGGTTGCCTGCTATACGAGGCAACGCTAATAGGGCAGCTGCTACTGCTATATAAGGGAGGGCGAACAAGTCAACCGCTACCTGGCGCCTAAACGAGCGACTACCCTTTAGACGACCGGACGAGGACGGAAAGGCAGCGGCTACAAGAGGAATACTAGGAGCCTAGGCTGTACGACGCCGGGCTATACAGAGGAAACACTACAAGAAGGGAGGGGGGTATTGTTAGGGGGCACCGTCTAGCCAGGTCCTAGACCTAAGCTAGCCGTCGACCTAGAGATTGCGACTTAGCAGCGCTAGCACGACCCCTTACCCTGTACAGAGAAAGAACCCTACGGCCCTACATAGAGGGAAATAGCCGCCCCTCTATATATAGGGAAAACTCTGCATCCCTATACAGAGGGAAACTCCTAACACTCTGTACAAAGTAAAATCCCTATACCCCTATATAGAGGGAAATTTCTAGCTTGGCTTCGTAGGTACAAATTGTACAGTAGCGGACGACGAAGGAACTGCCTATTAGTTCCTTTATATAAATATCCAGCTTCAAGTTTCTAAACTAAGATTCTTGAATCCTTTACATTTCGGCTGCTTCCACTCTGCAACAGCAGCGACCTTTAAAGGGTCCATCCGAATTCCCTCTCTTCTGACGATAAGACCGAGATATTTAACCTCGGTTTGGTAGAATTCACTCTTCTTCGTATCCGCATTCAATCCAACCTCGCGGAGCCTAGTTAACACTCTCTTAATGTAGTCCGTATATTGTTCCCTCGTTCTATCTGTATAGATAAGAATGTCGTCTAAGTAAATAGACACGAACCGTTCCAGTATATCTATAAAGGTGTAGTTTATAAAGCGTTGCTATACAGCCGGCGCGTTAGTAAGTCCGAAAGGCCTTACCAACTACTTGAAATTGCCTATACGCGTAGCGAATGTCGTAAGATCTTCTGTTTGTTCTTCCTCGTTCCTTAGTCGGTAGAACGCTTAGCGAATATCCAGCTTGCTAAACCACTTAGCTTTAGCTACTCGTTGTATAGTCCTATCGATTAGCGGCAGTAGATACACATCTCTCTTAGTAACCTTATTAAGGCCTCGATAGTCTACGTATAGTCAGAGACTACCTCTAGGTTTTTATACGAAAAGGATCGGCGACGTATACTAAGCAGAGCTTGGCGTAATAAACTTCTTTCCTAGGTTTTCTCGAACAAACACCTCTACTTAGTCCAGCTCGGCTGGCGATAACTGTCTTAGGGGTTCGGTTCTTAGCAGCGCGGCACCTTCTTTCAACCGGATCTTGTTGTTATACTCCAGTCGGTAGAGCGGTAGGAGGTTAGAGTTCGCTTTCGAGAACACGTTAGTGTAGCTATAGAGTTCTTTTAGTAACATCTCTACTAGGTCTACCGCCTCTTCCGCTATTATCTTCCGGTAATCCTCGATATCTTTTACCGAGATAGTGTAGATCTTATTGTCCGCTGACCTTGCGAGGGTCGTTAAAGCTTTCGAGCTTATTATTCTAATAGTGTCTAGCGGATCGGGTCGATCGGTAGGAATCGCGTCGGTAGCCGTAACGTTCTGTTTTGCGGCGACGACAGTGACCGATTCGGCGGCGGCGACGCCGCTCTGCTGGGTTTTAAACCCGAGTGTACCTTTACCTATATCAATAACTACTTTCTGGTTTTTTATCTATTTCTGCCCTATAATAATAACAAACCGTCCGATATCTATAATTCGGAACGTCGCTTCTGTAGTGCGACTAGCTAGGGTCGTCTTTAATAGCACATAATGTGTAACACTCCTAGTGTCTTGTCCGTTGTATGCCGAAATTCGCGTCGGCGACGCTAGTCCTACTAGATAACTGTATCCTTTCGTCAGTTTCTGAACCAATCGATAGTGGGTTGCCGCTCCGATAAGCGCTACTATATCGATAAAGGCTCTTAACCAAAGGGGGCTGTACGAGCTATTAAGGGCGTAGACAGTAATCGGAAGGATAATAGCGGTTTCCGTATCCACTTCTACAGCCGCCGAGAGCGGATCGCTACAACTGTTAATGCTTCCTTCTTCTAGCGATGTAGTTCGTAGCGGTGCCCTATTGTCTATGCTGGATAGGGGGCCTATCCGTCTAGCTGGTCTTTTCCCAGGATCCTTAACGGAACTCCGCCGTCTACACTGTCGGTGTCGTTCGGCACCGTCTCGATAGCTTGGATAGTCTTTCTCGGTAGCGGCGGCGGTAGCTTCGTAGCACGATATTCCTGCTTCTGCTAATTTGTTGCTTGGCATCTAGTGGCGATATAGCCAGGCTTTCCGTATATGTAGCAGGTAGGGACGAACGACAGACGCGGTGAATAACCCGGCTGCTAAGGGCCTTTTCGGAAGGGCGCAGCAGGGGGACGCGTTGTCGACGCTAGCGACGACTTCTAAATCGATTCGCGCGCTAACGATTTTCTGTATACGTTTAGGTTTCTAGCGGTGACTCTCGCTTAGTGTATAAAGCTCTCGAGGTCTTCGTCTTCTACTGAAGCTATATCTCCGGCTAGCTCGGGGCTTAGCTTCTGTCTTAATAAGTGTAGCTGCTTACCTTCCGACACCTTAGCTCTAATAGCATATTTTCTGAACAGGCTGTAGAATTCTTTAAACGTTAGCTAGTTCTGGTTCATCTTGTCCAACTGTTTACAGGCTGTCCTCTTTCGGAAGGGGTCTCCGAAACGCTAGTCTAGAGCTTTAATCGCTTTGCCAGCGGTTACCTCTTCTAGGTCTGCTACTAGTAAGAACGCTTCGCCTTTTAGTCGCGATTCTAAGTAGGCCAATCTGTCCTCTTTACTGCTTCCGGCATAATCGCAGTCTATCTTATTCTTTATCTTCTTTTTAAATGTCTCCTAGTCTTTAGGGTCTCTACCTCTAAACGCCGGCGGATCGGGTATTAACGTTATAGAGGTGCCACCTTAACTGTAGGCCGCTGGTAAGGCGGTCTCCGCTTGTTCTTCTCGATGTAGCGGCGGCAGCGCTAACGACATCGCTGCTTCTATGTCGGCTAACTAAGCCTTCAGCGTCTTTAGTTGTACTAGCCGGTTCACTGCTTGGTTTTCTAGCACATCGATAATAGTTTCCGCCGATTCCTTCTTAGCTATTACCGATTCTATCTCCTCTCTTAGCTGCCTGTTTTCTTCTATGTTTTTGTAAAACTTCTTTTTAATAAAGGTAATAATGTCGACTACCTTCCTAGCTCTATGTTCTGCTAGATATCCTTCGATTTCGTCCAGCGTACGGGCATACAGCTCCTTGTAGCCTTCTATTCCCTCTTTTGCTTTATATGTCTCTTCTTCTGTAAGGCCCTTAGTGGCCGTTCTATTGTCGAGGATGCTAGTGCGCCTATCCCTTGCTCTGTTAGTCTTTCTCTTTCCGCTGCGGCCTGTAATGCCGCCTTCTACCGTTAAGAAGCCCTCTATAGCTGTCTTACAGTGCTGGTGTTTAGTTTGGTTTGTGCGCGTGCGTTATTCGGGTGTCCAGATAGTTTAACAGTCCCTTTTGCGCAGCGCAGGGTTGGTGTAGTAAGTAAGTTCGAGATATAATAATCTGAGCATGCAGATATAGTTCAATACGGCTGTTTTAATAACTATATCTCAAACTAAAGAAGGAAAGGAATCTATGCGGCAGTGGGTAAGGGCTTTAGGGGTGGGTGTACCAAGGCCCGGCTCAGTCCGGAAGGGCAGAGCCGAAATTTCAAGGGTCTACCCTATTACTTAGTCCTACCCCTTTCTGCCGCCGCAACACAGACGGCTTCTAAATCGGTTCGCGCGCTGCCGATTTTCTATAGGCGTTTAGGTTTCTGGCAGTAACTCTCGCTTAGTGCACGAAGCTTTCGAGATCTTCGTCTTCTACCGAAGCTATAGCTCTGGCCAGTTCAGGGTTCAACTTCTGCCTTAGTAAGTGTAACTGTTCGTCTTTAGACACCTTTGCTCTAATAGCATATTTTCTAAACAGTCTATAGAATTCCTCGAACGTTAGCCGGTTTTGGTTGATCCTGTCCAGCTCGCAGGCCGTCTTTTTCGAAAGGGGTCTCCGAAGCGTTAGTCTAGTGCTTTAATCGCTTCGCTAGCAGTTACCTCTTCTAGGTCTGCTACTAGTAATAACGCTTCGCCTTCTAGTCGCGATTCTAAGTAGGCCAATCTGTCCTCTTTACTGCTTCCGGCATAATCGCAGTCTATCTTATTCTTTATCTTCTTCTTAAATGCCTCCTAGTCTTTAGGGTCTCTACCCCTAAAGGCTAGTATATTAGGTAGTAACGTTATGGCAGTGCTACCTTAACTGTAGGCCGCTAGTAAGGCGGTTTCTGCTTGGTTTTCTCGTAGTAGCGGCAGTAACGGCGATGTTGCTGCCTCTATGTTAGCTAATCGAGCCTTTAGCTCCTTTAGTTGCGCTAGTCGAGTTGCCTCTTAGTTCTCTAGTACGTTAATAATAGTCTCTGCCGATTCCTTCTTAGCTATTACTGCTTCTATTTCTTCTCTTAACTGCTTGTTCTCTTCTATCTTCTTATAGAACGTCTTCTCGATAAAGGTAATAGTGTCGTATACCTTTCCGGATCCGTGTTCTGCTAGGTGTGCCTCGAGCTTGTCTAGCGTGCAGGCGTACAGCTCCTTATAGCCGACTATGCCCTCCTTCGCTTATTCGTCTCTTCTTTAGTAAGACCTTTAACGACTGCTCTGTCGTCTAGGAGGCTAGCGCGCCTGTCCTTTGCTCTGTTAATCTTTCTCTTTCCGCTGCAGCCGGTAACGCTGCCTTCTACTGTCGAGAAGCCTTTTATAGCTATCTAATAGTGCTAGTGCTTAGTTTGTTTGTAGTGTGCGCGTGCGTTATTCGGGTAGCCGGATAGTTTAACAGGCCCTTTCGTATAGCGCAGGGTTAGTGTAGTTAGTGAGTTCGAGATATAATAATCTGAGCACGTAGATGTGATTTAATACAGCTGTTTTAATAACTATATCTCGAACTAAAGACGGAAAGGAATCTATGTAGTAGTATGTAAGGACTTTAGGGGTAGTGTGCTAAGGCCCGGCTCGGTCCGGAAGGGCCGAGCCGAAATTCCTAGGATCTACCCTATTACTTAGTCCCACACCTTTCTGCTACTGTAACACTCGTAATACGGAGTAGTTGGCCCGGGTTATTACTATACCTTGCTAAGGCTTATATATCTGGTATACATTAGTTAAGTCACTTCCGAGTTACTTAATTAGTCCCTTTTGGCTTAAGTGTACTGCGTTACATTACTTAACTTAGAAGTAACTGCTGAAAGTGTACGATAAAAGGCCTGGGTTCAATTCCTAGGGGGCGCATCTTTTAATAAGAGAGTAGAAGCAGCGTTAACGTATGTCCGTTTGTCTACCACTCTGTAGAGAATAAGGCAGACCTGGTAAATGTCCAGCTGGCTGTATGCAGACCTGCCGGGGGGTAGTTGATTGCGTATACTGCACAGGGGGGCTGTGCGATAGCATACGTAGCCTGTAAGTAAGCGCAGCTTACAAGGTCGTAAGCCTGTAGCGCAGGGGGTAGTAATACAGGGTAGTTGGCCTAGGTTATTAATATGCCTTGCCAAGGTTTATATATCTAGTACACATTAGTCAAGTCACTTCTGAGTTACTTAATTAGTCCCTTTTGGCTTAAGTGTATTGCGTTACATTAGTTCCGGATCTACGATGTCTTCTATTCGGATCTGCTAAGTCTGGACCCTAAAGACAGTCTTCCGGAACAGGGGTTTACTAAACCCCTACTAATTAAGATAGATAGCGAAGAAGAAGAGTAGGAGGTAGAAGATGTAATAGATAGAAGAAAGATAAGGGGGTCTATCGAAGCGAGGATCTTATAGAAAGGATGGCCGGAAGACTACAAATAGTATCCGGTCGAGAATCTCCGGAATTCGGCGGAGCTGCTAAGAGAGTTTTACGTCCGGAACACGAAGAAGCTAAGGCCTAATTAGCTCCGAAGTTAGTAGCTCTAGAGAGATAGAAGAAGAAGAAGAAAGGCCGCGTCCGCTCCATCGGTATAGAAACCAATAGAAACGATCGCAGCGATCGCTTAGCTAGAGTTCTCGGCTATACTACTACCACCGCTGGCCTGGCCGGCTGGATAATAACGATAAGGCCGAGAGTGGCGCCACCGCGTCAGCGAGCTTTATAACAGTCTTCGCCTTTGCTATTATTAACTGCCGACTATATAGGACGGATATTAACGGCGAAGAACGAAGCTAACGCTATTAAAGCAGCCTTTGTGGTAACGCTTAAGGCCTTAGTAGAGAAGAGAAAAGAAGAAGAGATAGCGCACTGCGGATAGATCTATATAGACCTCTGCAGCGGCGCACAGGCTAGCTACGCCGCAGCTTAGATAGCTACCGGCTTAGATCAGATAGCTCCGATTAGATAGACACTAAGTAAGGGACTCCAGATAGCGACGATGCAAGAAGAGAAAGAACATAGCGAAAGGACGATGTTTTCGAGGTAGAAGAAACGAAGAGGTAACGTCGATTTTAAGAAGGATTTCCGCAGAGAAAGCCGCAAATTAGATAGAAGAAGAAGACAATAAAAAAGAAGAAAAAGAAGAAAAAGGACGAATTAAAAAAAAAGCAAGGCAGATAAGATAGGTAAGCGGTCGAGGGCGACCGCTAGTAAGGGAGGAGGGTAGTGTTGCGGCGGCAGAAAGGGGTAGGGCTAAGTAATAGGGTAGACCCTTAGAATTTCAGCTCGGCCCTTCTGGACCGAGCCGGGCCTTAGTGCACCTACTCCTAAAGCCCTTACCTACTGTCGCATAGATTCTTTTCCCTCCTTAGTTCGAGATATAGTTATCAAAACAGCCCTATTGTTAAGGGGGAAGCTAAGAGGTCGGAGGAGGTCGATGTAAAAGTCGAAGTAAGAAGGAGGAGTTGGATAAAAGAAAGTTTAAAAGGAGGGATGTAAAAGTTAATGTTAGAGGGGGAGGCTAAAGTCTGATGTAAGGGATGTAAAAACTAAGTAAAGAAGGGAAGGGCTGGAGTCTAGAGTGTAAAAGCTAAATTAATGCACAAGACGAGCTATAAACAAGAAGAAGAGAAAGATTAGGGGGGCGGCAGCAGGTTCTTATATCCCCCTGCGCTGGCTGGTTGTTTGCTAAGTGTGTGCTAGTAACTTTCTTATTAAACTCTGTTTCTTTGTTCTGCAAGCAGATTTATTTCCTAGACCCACTTTTTCCAAAGGTTCCAGAACTAAGCTAGAAGTGTTTGCATCGCGAGATAATTCGCCTTTTACTCTCTAGGAGTCTTCTTCTATCTAGTAGTTGTTAGCCTGTAGTCTGTAAATCTTGATAGTTCTAGTTGGGCCCTAGATGCTGTTGTTTTCCGTTTTACCTCTAGTAACTGTATTTTCCGTTTTACATCTGCTAACTGTAACAGTAGCCCTCCCTAATATAGCGGAGTTCCTACGAAGCCTTAGTAGTTCGAGATACTAGGGGTAAGTCTGCTTATTCCCAGGAGCAGGTCTAGTGTTACGGTCTATATTCTATTAGTAAGCAGACTCCAGTTCTCTTTAGCTGTACCGGGTTTCCAGGCGGTAGTCTCTGGAGTCTAAGAGGTTTTAACAGTAGAAGGCTTCAATCTTGTCCTTGTCGAAGATAATGTTTCTAAGGGGTTCCTAAGTAGTGTCCTAGTCTTCGTAGCTTTGCTATTAAACTTTGTACTTTGTCTGTCTATTAATCACTTAACAGTCTGTAATTTTGCGTACGTAGTATTCTCCTTCTTCGTCTTCGTCGTCGTCTTCTGTAGGGAGAATACGGGTTCGTTCTTAGTCTTACAATTAGATTAGGAAGGGGTCTCCTTCTTTAGGTCTTAGTCGAATAGGATAGAAGACGTCGTAGATTTCCTAGTCTTCCGGCAGTTGGAGGCAGTATGCATGCAAGCTGATCTTCTCTATAATAAGGAATGGGCCTAGTTTTTTCCAATTAAGTTTGCGAGAAGGTCTTCCTATAACAATGTTCTTAGAGTCTAGGTACACTCTGTCTCATACTTAATAGTCTAGGGCTGGTTGTCGTTTTCGGTTAGCTGGTTCTTCGTAGATAGCCTAGGCGTAAGTTATTTCTTCTTAGACTTCCTAATAGATCTAGGAGAGGTGCGTTGCCCAGTCGTCTGCATCGACTTCGTCTGGGTCGTCGGGTCGCGGTAGTAGGTCTTAAGGCTCTATTCCTGTTCAGGGGTAGTAGCCTCTAGTAGTGTAAAAGAGTAAGTGTCCTGTTGTTTCTAACTCCTAGTTACGTGCCGAGAATTCTACTGTTAGGATATGTTTTGGCCAGTCCTTTTAGTAGTAATCGATAAAGCAATGTAGCGTCTGTTCGAACAGTGCATTCGCAATTTCCGTTTAACTATCTGTTTCTGGGTAGTAGGACGTTAAGATGTGGTAATCGATGTTTGAAAGCTTGCAGAGGCGTTTCCAGAACTTAGCAATAAACTAAGAGCCTCTGTTAGAGGTAATGCTGTCTAGAAGGCCTACGTAATGCTAGACGTATTCGTAAAAGAGTCGAGCGGTTTCCTTAGAAGTTATGCTCTAGCAGGGTACTACAAAGCGGTCCTTAGAGTGTCGGTCTACAACTACAAAGACGTTCTTTGCCTTAACGCCTGCCTAAGTAGTCCCTTAAGGGAGACAGGTAACAAAGTCTATTATAATATGTTTCTACAGGTGCTCGGGGGCTCGGAGAGGCTTTAGCAATCCTTGTAGACGTTGTCGGTCGTATTTGGCTGCCTTGCAGATAGGACAGTTGTTTCTATATCTGCGGACGTGCTTCTACATTAACAGCTACTAGTAGTAACGGGAAGTAAGCTTGTAAAGCTTCGATCGTCCTAGGTAGCCTCCTGCTGCCGAGTTGTAAACTGTCCTAAGGATGTATAGTCGTATTAAATCGTCTGCACCTTAAGGAACAAAAAGACGAGATCGAAAGTAAACTAGTCTATTCCTAAGTTCGCATTCTAAGAGAGAAAAGCTAGGGAAGGTACGCTGACCTATTTTAAGGGCCTGGATCAGTTCTTAAGCCTGTTCGTCCGATTCGTAAGCTTCTCTAATTATTAGGAGCAGTTCTCTAGGTTGATTTGCTTCTTTAGTTGCTTTATTATCGTTCTGTTCGTTGTCGGAGGTAACAGAGCCTTCAGTTTCGGAGTCTTCGGTTTTAAATGTTTCGTTGTCTGGTCCGCTTTCTAAATCGTTATCCTCTAGGAAGGCGGGTGCCAGACACAGAGCAAAAGAGACAGCGATTAATAGTGTACCTTCTTTTAGGTAGGTCTTCAGGTCTTTGCTTAGGTTATAGGCCTTTAGGATAGTTTGGTTACACATTGTCTAGCCTTCTTTTCGGTCTACTGGATAGGTTCTAGGCATCCAGGTAAGGGCATTAGCCCTTAAATTAAGAGATCTAGGCGCGTATTAAATAACAAAGTTGAACCTTAAGGGGAATTCGCTCTAGCGGGCTTGTCTTCCATTCAGGATTTTGCTCTTTATAAAATGAATTAAGTTCTTGTAGTCTAAACTGACTTAGGTCGGGTAGGCTGCACCTTCGAGTTCTGGTCGCTACTCTTTAAATGCTTTAACGATTGCAAGGAGCTCTTTGTCGTATATCTCGTAATTGCATTCGGCAGGTAGCATCTTCTTTAACAGGTAAGCTACTAGGAGCTATAGCTGGTTAGGCGATTTTCGTTAAAGGAGAACTGCTGTAATAGCTCCGTTAGAGGTGTCTGTTTCTACGCAGGTTTCTAAGTTAAAGTTAAAGTGTTAAAGGATTAGATCTTTAGTAAATTGTTGTCGTAGGAGGTTAAATGCGTATTAGCAGGAGTTAGTCCAGTTAAACTTAGCTTCTTTCTTTGTTAGAGCAGTTAGTAGCTTTACTATTAAGCTAAAGCCCTAAATAAAACGACGGTAGAAGTTAGCGAACCTAAGGAAGCCTTGCACTTCTTTAACAGTCTTTAGGATCTTCCAGTCCAGGATTGCTTAAATCTTTGCTGGGTCTATACGGATGCCTTTGTCTAAGATAATAAGGCTAAGGAATTGAACTTCTTGTTAGTAAAATTCGCACTTGTTAATGTCCAGATGCAAGCCTGCTTCTGCCAGTTTCGCTAGTACCTTTCGGACGTGTTCTTAATATTCTTTTAGTGTAGTGCTATAGACCAGGATATCGTTAATGTAAGCGGTAACAAATTAGTCCAAGTACTCTCTTAGTATGTCGTTTATATATTCTTAAAAAGTGCTAGGTGCATTGCACATTCTAAAGGGCATTACTAGGGATTCGAACAGGCTGTACTAGGTTCTAAAGGCAGTTAACTATTCTTTTCCTTTAGCTAGCCGAATCTTGTTAAAGGCCGCAATTATATTGAGCTTAGTAAACTATTTTGCTTTCGAGAGGCGTTCTAGTGTTTCTTAGATGAGAGGGATCGGATACCGGTTCTTCTTAGAGATAGCGTTAAGGTTGCGGTAGTTAACACAGAAGCGTAGCCCTCTACTAGGCTTCTTAACAAATATAACAGAGCTAGCAGCAGGTAAGCGACTAGAGCGAATAAAGCCTTTCTAAAGGTTTTGTTATAGAAACTTTTGCAGGACTTAGAGTTCTTCGCAGGACATTTAGTAGAGAGGTCCGAAAGGGGGCGTCTAACCTTCTTCCAGTTCAATCTTGTAATCGTAAAGTCGGTAAGGACGTAGCTTGTTAGCTTCTTTAACTGACTATATACTAAGGAAGTCGTAGTATTCTGTAAGTACTTTTGTCTCTAGATTGGTAGCTTCTCGGTTTTCGTCGAACTTAGCAAGGGCTTTCTCGATGTCTTCTATTAACGCAGCAAAGATTTGAGCTGCTTTTTCCTTTGCAGCTGTATAGAAAGCAGCTGTAGATACTTAGAGGATCGAATCTTTTGTGCTGTTTGTAGGAGTAAGCTAAGTCAAAGTGTAGCAATAGTTTCGGCAGTGTTCTAAGTCTATATCGAGGCTTCTAGTGTCCTAGTTAATCTGTAGGTTATAGCGCTTTAGCTAAGGCAATCCTAGGATTGATTTCTAGTTAGGTAGAGGTGTAACAAAGCAAGAGAGGTGTTCTTCGTAGTTGTTCCTAAGTTGAAGTTTAACGTAGGCAATCTAAGTTATACCTCTAGCGGAGGCCTCGCTACCGTTAAACATCTTTAAGGGTCTAGGGTATTTCAAGTTCTAAGTAGGGATTCCTAAGGAGTTAGCAAGTCTAGGGTTAATAAAACTCTTGCTAGTTGCGCTGCAGTCAATTATCGTAAGTACTAAGTGTGTATAATTCTTCCTAGTATAGATATTTGCTCTAACTACAAAGGGAGGACAAGTTAACTTATCGTCTACCTTAGTACAGAATTGCACTGTAGAAGAAGAGATCGCACGATATCGATCTAAATGCTTACCTGTTAGGCGTCTTGTTAACAGGCCTAAGCGTTTCCCTAGTGCTTGTTATTGTCCTTTAGTGCTAGGGCGGCTGCAGAGAATCCGAGAGGGGTGCCTGCCTTGTTGCGGCGATTAACTAGAGTTGGGCAGTTAATTGCGATGTAGTTTGGCTCTCTACAGTATATGCAGAGACGTTGGTTGCGGCGACGCTGCTTTTTTTCTTATATAAGTCGACTATCTTAAAGCTTAGCTAAACTAAGGTCTATAGGTTCGCCGTTAACAGGAGGAAGTCGTAGGGCTAAGGGAGGATTAGGTTGGTTTTAGGTAAAGGTAGGAAGAGTCGTAACCGGACGCTAGCTCGTACAGTTGTTAAGTAGGTTGCCTCGTGCCTTAATAATGTTTAAGAACAGGTTTCGACGACTGTCGAGGCGTTGGCAGAGGGTAACCAGTTTGTAAAATAACAAAAATTTATGCTCTTAGTCATCTAGTTTAGTAAGAAGTTCAGTGCTTAGGCCAGCAACCAAAGCCGACTTTTGAGCTTCTGTATCGTATTCGCAGTAACCGATTTCCTGTAAGAACTGTGCATAGTAGTTAGAGAATAGCTTGTTGGTTTGCTTAAGGTTTCGGATTAGCTGCTGCGCCGTAGACTTGCAGTATAGGTTGCTAAAGGCTAAGTCGAGAGCAGTAAGCAAGGTAGTAACATTTGGACAAGTAACTTGTAGTGTCTTTAGGTCAAACCAGTGTAAGACCTATTGCAGTGCCTTGCCAGCAAGGAGGGAGAACGCGTACGAGACCTTCTGTTGTTCGTTTAGGAAGTGGTCTGCGTTAGCTAAGAGTTTAATTAACAACCGTAGTCGAAATTCATTTAACTTGTCCTTGTCTCTATAAAATTGTTCTAGGCTAGCTACTCTCTTGCTAGTAGGTTCTCTGTTAGTGTTCTGTGTCCTTAGGTTTAAAGCTTCCTGCAACTGTCCTTATGTCTAAGCTTTCTTAATTGTAAGATTAGCAATCTTTCGTTCTATCTCTTATACCTAATCCTTGCTATCTAATAGCATTGCTTCTAGGCTATTAATGTATTGGTTAAGTTCCTTTACTTGTTCAATACCTGTACGGACGATGTTCGTTACTGTAAAGAAGACTCGGACGGCAAGGTTAGGATCGTTGTTTATTAGGTTAATAATTCCTTCTGCTAATAGGTCTAGTTGTAAGTATTCCTTAAAGGGGACCTCTTCTCGTAGAGTGTAGAAGACTATATTGATAGTCTGGTGTTTAGTTAATAGCTCGTAATGTTAAGGGGGAAGCTAAGAGGTCGGAGGAGGTCGATGTAAAAGTCGAAGTAAGTGGGAGGAGTTAGATAAAACAAAGTTTAAAAGGAGGGATGTAAAAGTTAATGTTAGAGAGGGAGGCTAAAGTCTAAAGTAAGGGATGTAAACACTAAGTAAAGAAGGGAAGGGCTGGAGTCTAGGGTGTAAAAGCTAAATTGATGTACAAGACGAGCTATAAACAAGAAGAAGAGAAAGATTAGGGGGACGGCAGCAGGTTCTTATATCCCCCTGCGCTGGCTGGTTGTCTGCTAAGTGCTTGCTAGTAACTTTCTTATTAAACTCTGTTCCTTTGTTCTGCAAACAGATTTATTTCCTAGACCCGCTTTTTCTAAAGGTTCCAGAACTAAGCCAGGAGTGTTTGCATCGCGAGATAATTCGCCTTTTACTCTCTAGGAGTCTTCTTCTATCTAGTAGTTGTTGGCCTGTAGTCTGTAAATCTTAATGGTTCTAGTTAGGCCCTAGATGCTGTTGTTTTCCGTTTTACCTCTAGTGACTGTGTTTTCCGTTTCACATCTGTTAACCGTAACACGTATTGAATTATATCTACGTACTCGGATTAGAAGGTAGTTGTTATACGCGCGTATACTATAGGAGACGCGCAGGAGGCAAACTTATTAGACGTAAAGAATAGCCTCTAAGCAAAAGGCTTAGCTAGAGGCATATACGAGATAGATTGCTAAATCAAAGCACTACTTAGCTATCTTTTAAGAGCAACTATATAACGACTACGCTGTTTATCGTACGACCTACGCTAAACGGGACCGCGCTACTACGCGGACGCTAATAGATACAGGGTGTTTAGTGTACGGAGTAATTAGTAAAGACTTCGTACAGAAACACTATATTAAGACGACCCCTACTATACCTATACGTATACTAGGCATTACCGGACGAGGACCGGACATTATCTATAGAGTAAAAGTGACAATAGAGCTGTAAGGACACTATAAGCAGGACTTATACCTCTATGTCGTACAAGACAAGCTAGGGTATAACCTAATATTAGGGAAAACTATAGATAGAGCGCTAGCAGGGCAAGCTCGACGTCAGACGGGGACGCCTGTACCTAGTAGCTACGAAGCAGAGGCTCTAAGACTAAGGGAGGATTCTACTAGGTAGCAATACTAAAGCCGAGGGCAAGGCCAGCTTAAACGCCGAGGTCAACACTGCGACTATAGATATCGAGAAGGCCTTAGTGCCTAAGAAAGTTACAGACCCCTATACGAAGCTCCTATCGGAATACGCAGACTGTTAGGGGACGCCGTCCTGTCAGGTCTCGGACCTGGACCGGCCGTCGTCCTAAGGAGTACGACTTAGCTGCACTAGCAAGACCCAGCTAGACCGAGCCCTAACCCGGCCTAGCCGAGTCGGCAGCCCCTCCCCCTGCCCCTATACAGAGGGAAATCTCTATACCCCTATACAGAGGGAAATCTCTGCACCCTATATAGAGGGAAATTGCTGGCTTGCTTCGTAAGTACAAAATGTACAGTAGCGGACGACGAAGGAACTGCCTATTAGTTCCTTTATATAGATACCTAGCTTTAAGTTTCTAAGCTAAGATTCTTAGGCCTATTATATTAGGAACTGATCTTACTGTTAGTAACTGTAGTAATACAACGAAGATAGACAGCGATATCCCTATAGAAACTACGGCTATGCAGGATTACATACGCAACATGTACGAGGAGCTGCTAAATTGCGCGAACTAGCTCGAAGAACAAATAGGCTATTAGGCCTTAACGATTTCCCGACAGGAACAGGAGCTCCGACAGCTTAGGGCGTCTAGTTGCGACCCGACCCCTACGACGACGATAAACACGACAGCCTACACTGCGGTCCCTAAGAGCAAACTCCCTAACGTTACTACCTACGATAGTAAAGCACTGGCCGAGTATCCCTCCTAGGCTGCCTAGATGCGCTCTAAGCTTCTGGTCGACTAAGCAGCATACCCTACTAAGCTTAACAAGGTAGTGTATCCCTTTAGGAGGTTAAAGGGCCAGGCGGCAGTACAAATTTTGCCGTACTACAAAACAGCTATTGCTAGTCCGGCAACAGCAACTACGATAATGCTCTAGGCAGCTCTAGACAGGAGCTACAAGGACCTAGACTGCGAGAGTCGAGCCCTTATATAGCTTAATACTATAAAGCAAGGACGCAAGTCTATATAGGAGTTTCTTGCAGAATACGACTAGACCCTAGCTAAAGCAGGAGGCCTTAGCTAGGAGGACAGGTTAAAGGTAACTACCCTAGAGGGTAGACTCTCTAGGGAGATTATTACAGGACTAGTAGGCGTAATGCAACCAGCCTCGTATAAGGCATTCTGTAATCTCCTTAGGATAATCGACGACTAGTAGCGTAGGCTTAGACAGATAAGCTGCGCCTACGAGATACGACAGCCCCTCTATTAGCAGCAGGACGCTATAGACTAAAAACTTTACGACGACGACGACGAGAGTAGCGGCAGCTGTTACTGTACAGCTAAGGGCTGGCGCTAAGAGGGCGTAGTAGGCGGACGTAGCTACCTTTAATAAAAGACGAGCAGAGGGGAGCTGCTACTAGTGTAGCTAGACAGAGCATACTGTACAGAATTGCAGGCTTTTGCTAGCAGAGAGACCTAGGGGACGGCCGGCCACTGCAAGGGTAGCAACTGCAGCACCCTAACATAAGATCTAGGAGTTCCCCTTAGACGACAACGAGTCGGGAAAAGAATAGCCTCTAAGCAAAGGCTTAGCTAGAGGCATATACGAGATAGATTGCTAAATCAAAGCACTACTTAGCTATCTTTTAAGAGCAACTATATAACGACTACGCTGTTTATCGTACGACCTACGCTAAACGGGACCGCTACTACGCGGACGCTAATAGATACAGGGTGTTTAGTGTACGGAGTAATTAGTAAAGACTTCGTACAGAAACACTATATTAAGACGACCCCTACTATACCTATACGTATACTAGGCATTACCGGACGAGGACCGGACATTATCTATAGAGTAAAAGTGACAATAGAGCTGTAAGGACACTATAAGCAGGACTTATACCTCTATGTCGTACAAGACAAGCTAGGGTATAACCTAATATTAGGGAAACTATAGATAGAGCGCTAGCAGGGCAAGCTCGACGTCAGACGGGGACGCCTGTACCTAGTAGCTACGAAGCAGAGGCTCTAAGACTAAGGGAGGATTCTACTAGGTAGCAATACTAAAGCCGAGGGCAAGGCCAGCTTAAACGCCGAGGTCAACACTGCGACTATAGATATCGAGAAGGCCTTAGTGCCTAAGAAAGTTACAGACCCCTATACGAAGCTCCTATCGGAATACGCAGAATACCTAGACCTCTTCGAACCGAAATTGGCCTCGAAACTGCTCCTATACTAAGGAGAAGAAATCGACTACAACATCTAGCTCGAGCCCTGTCCAGATAGAAGCCTGCCCGAAGTACTGTATAGCCTACTATATAGCATGTCCTCTAGAGAACTCCTAGTGCTACGCAAGACACTAGACGACCTACTTACTAAAGGTTTTATTTGCGCAAGTACGTTATCCGCTAGAGCCCTAGTACTGTTTGTTTATAAGGAAGGCTCGGCCGGCTTGCGTTTCTGCGTAGACTATAGAGGTATTAACGCAATTACTAAGAAGGACCAGTACTGTTAGGGGACGCCGTCCTGTCAGGTCTCGGACCTGGACCGGCCGTTGTCCTAAGGAGTACGACTTAGCTGCGCCAGCAAGACCTAGCTAGACCGAGTCCTAACCCGGCCTGGCCGAGTCGGCAGCCCCTCCCCCTGCTCCCTATACAGAGGGAAATCTCTATACCCCTATACAGAGGGAAATCTCTGCACCCTGTATAGAGGAAAATTGCTAGCTTGCTTCGTAGATACAAATATACAGTAGCAGACGACGAAGGAACTGCCTATTAATTCCTTTATATAGATACCTAGCTTCAAGTTTCTAAACTAAGATTCTTAAACCCTTTACATTAGGAACTGATCTTACTGTCGGTAACTGCAGTAATACAACGAAGATAGACAGCGACATCCCTATAGAAACTACGGCTATGCAGGATTATATATGCAATACGTACGAAGAGCTGCTAAGGCGCGCGAACTAGCTCGAAGAACAAATAGGCTATTAGGCCTCGACGATTTCCCAACAGGAACAGGAGCTCCGACAGCTTGGGGCGTCCGGCTGCGACCCGACCCCTACGACGACGACGACGACGAATACGACAGCCTACACTGCGGTCCCTAAGAGCAAACTCCCTAACGTTACTACCTACGATAGTAAAGCACTGGCCGAGTATCCCTCCTAGGCTGCCTAGATGCGCTCTAAGCTTCTGGTCGACTAAGCAGCATACCCTACTAAGCTTAACAAGGTAGTGTATCCCTTTAGGAGGTTAAAGGGCCAGGCGGCAGTACAAATTTTGCCGTACTACAAAACAGCTATTGCTAGTCCGGCAACAGCAACTACGATAATGCTCTAGGCAGCTCTAGACAGGAGCTACAAGGACCTAGACTGCGAGAGTCGAGCCCTTATATAGCTTAATACTATAAAGCAAGGACGCAAGTCTATATAGGAGTTTCTTGCAGAATACGACTAGACCCTAGCTAAAGCAGGAGGCCTTAGCTAGGAGGACAGGTTAAAGGTAACTACCCTAGAGGGTAGACTCTCTAGGGAGATTATTACAGGACTAGTAGGCGTAATGCAACCAGCCTCGTATAAGGCATTCTGTAATCTCCTTAGGATAATCGACGACTAGTAGCGTAGGCTTAGACAGATAAGCTGCGCCTACGAGATACGACAGCCCCTCTATTAGCAGCAGGACGCTATAGACTAAAAACTTACGACGACGACGAGAGTAGCGGCAGCTGTTACTGTACAGCTAAGGGCTGGCGCTAAGAGGGCGTAGTAGGCGGACGTAGCTACCTTTAATAAAAGACGAGCAGAGGGGAGCTGCTACTAGTGTAGCTAGACAGAGCATACTGTACAGAATTGCAGGCTTTTGCTAGCAGAGAGACCTAGGGGACGGCCGGCCACTGCAAGGGTAGCAACTGCAGCACCCTAACATAAGATCTAGGAGTTCCCCTTAGACGACAACGAGTCGGGAAAAGAATAGCCTCTAAGCAAAGGCTTAGCTAGAGGCATATACGAGATAGATTGCTAAATCAAAGCACTACTTAGCTATCTTTTAAGAGCAACTATATAACGACTACGCTGTTTATCGTACGACCTACGCTAAACGGGACCGCTACTACGCGGACGCTAATAGATACAGGGTGTTTAGTGTACGGAGTAATTAGTAAAGACTTCGTACAGAAACACTATATTAAGACGACCCCTACTATACCTATACGTATACTAGGCATTACCGGACGAGGACCGGACATTATCTATAGAGTAAAAGTGACAATAGAGCTGTAAGGACACTATAAGCAGGACTTATACCTCTATGTCGTACAAGACAAGCTAGGGTATAACCTAATATTAGGGAAACTATAGATAGAGCGCTAGCAGGGCAAGCTCGACGTCAGACGGGGACGCCTGTACCTAGTAGCTACGAAGCAGAGGCTCTAAGACTAAGGGAGGATTCTACTAGGTAGCAATACTAAAGCCGAGGGCAAGGCCAGCTTAAACGCCGAGGTCAACACTGCGACTATAGATATCGAGAAGGCCTTAGTGCCTAAGAAAGTTACAGACCCCTATACGAAGCTCCTATCGGAATACGCAGAATACCTAGACCTCTTCGAACCGAAATTGGCCTCGAAACTGCTCCTATACTAAGGAGAAGAAATCGACTACAACATCTAGCTCGAGCCCTGTCCAGATAGAAGCCTGCCCGAAGTACTGTATAGCCTACTATATAGCATGTCCTCTAGAGAACTCCTAGTGCTACGCAAGACACTAGACGACCTACTTACTAAAGGTTTTATTTGCGCAAGTACGTTATCCGCTAGAGCCCTAGTACTGTTTGTTTATAAGGAAGGCTCGGCCGGCTTGCGTTTCTGCGTAGACTATAGAGGTATTAACGCAATTACTAAGAAGGACCAGTACTGTTAGGGGACGCCGTCCTGTCAGGTCTCGGACCTGGACCGGCCGTTGTCCTAAGGAGTACGACTTAGCTGCGCCAGCAAGACCTAGCTAGACCGAGTCCTAACCCGGCCTGGCCGAGTCGGCAGCCCCTCCCCCTGCTCCCTATACAGAGGGAAATCTCTATACCCCTATACAGAGGGAAATCTCTGCACCCTGTATAGAGGAAAATTGCTAGCTTGCTTCGTAGATACAAATATACAGTAGCAGACGACGAAGGAACTGCCTATTAATTCCTTTATATAGATACCTAGCTTCAAGTTTCTAAACTAAGATTCTTAAACCCTTTACATTAGGAACTGATCTTACTGTCGGTAACTGCAGTAATACAACGAAGATAGACAGCGACATCCCTATAGAAACTACGGCTATGCAGGATTATATATGCAATACGTACGAAGAGCTGCTAAGGCGCGCGAACTAGCTCGAAGAACAAATAGGCTATTAGGCCTCGACGATTTCCCAACAGGAACAGGAGCTCCGACAGCTTGGGGCGTCCGGCTGCGACCCGACCCCTACGACGACGACGACGACGAATACGACAGCCTACACTGCGGTCCCTAAGAGCAAACTCCCTAACGTTACTACCTACGATAGTAAAGCACTGGCCGAGTATCCCTCCTAGGCTGCCTAGATGCGCTCTAAGCTTCTGGTCGACTAAGCAGCATACCCTACTAAGCTTAACAAGGTAGTGTATCCCTTTAGGAGGTTAAAGGGCCAGGCGGCAGTACAAATTTTGCCGTACTACAAAACAGCTATTGCTAGTCCGGCAACAGCAACTACGATAATGCTCTAGGCAGCTCTAGACAGGAGCTACAAGGACCTAGACTGCGAGAGTCGAGCCCTTATATAGCTTAATACTATAAAGCAAGGACGCAAGTCTATATAGGAGTTTCTTGCAGAATACGACTAGACCCTAGCTAAAGCAGGAGGCCTTAGCTAGGAGGACAGGTTAAAGGTAACTACCCTAGAGGGTAGACTCTCTAGGGAGATTATTACAGGACTAGTAGGCGTAATGCAACCAGCCTCGTATAAGGCATTCTGTAATCTCCTTAGGATAATCGACGACTAGTAGCGTAGGCTTAGACAGATAAGCTGCGCCTACGAGATACGACAGCCCCTCTATTAGCAGCAGGACGCTATAGACTAAAAACTTACGACGACGACGAGAGTAGCGGCAGCTGTTACTGTACAGCTAAGGGCTGGCGCTAAGAGGGCGTAGTAGGCGGACGTAGCTACCTTTAATAAAAGACGAGCAGAGGGGAGCTGCTACTAGTGTAGCTAGACAGAGCATACTGTACAGAATTGCAGGCTTTTGCTAGCAGAGAGACCTAGGGGACGGCCGGCCACTGCAAGGGTAGCAACTGCAGCACCCTAACATAAGATCTAGGAGTTCCCCTTAGACGACAACGAGTCGGGAAAAGAATAGCCTCTAAGCAAAGGCTTAGCTAGAGGCATATACGAGATAGATTGCTAAATCAAAGCACTACTTAGCTATCTTTTAAGAGCAACTATATAACGACTACGCTGTTTATCGTACGACCTACGCTAAACGGGACCGCTACTACGCGGACGCTAATAGATACAGGGTGTTTAGTGTACGGAGTAATTAGTAAAGACTTCGTACAGAAACACTATATTAAGACGACCCCTACTATACCTATACGTATACTAGGCATTACCGGACGAGGACCGGACATTATCTATAGAGTAAAAGTGACAATAGAGCTGTAAGGACACTATAAGCAGGACTTATACCTCTATGTCGTACAAGACAAGCTAGGGTATAACCTAATATTAGGGAAACTATAGATAGAGCGCTAGCAGGGCAAGCTCGACGTCAGACGGGGACGCCTGTACCTAGTAGCTACGAAGCAGAGGCTCTAAGACTAAGGGAGGATTCTACTAGGTAGCAATACTAAAGCCGAGGGCAAGGCCAGCTTAAACGCCGAGGTCAACACTGCGACTATAGATATCGAGAAGGCCTTAGTGCCTAAGAAAGTTACAGACCCCTATACGAAGCTCCTATCGGAATACGCAGAATACCTAGACCTCTTCGAACCGAAATTGGCCTCGAAACTGCTCCTATACTAAGGAGAAGAAATCGACTACAACATCTAGCTCGAGCCCTGTCCAGATAGAAGCCTGCCCGAAGTACTGTATAGCCTACTATATAGCATGTCCTCTAGAGAACTCCTAGTGCTACGCAAGACACTAGACGACCTACTTACTAAAGGTTTTATTTGCGCAAGTACGTTATCCGCTAGAGCCCTAGTACTGTTTGTTTATAAGGAAGGCTCGGCCGGCTTGCGTTTCTGCGTAGACTATAGAGGTATTAACGCAATTACTAAGAAGGACCAGTACTGTTAGGGGACGCCGTCCTGTCAGGTCTCGGACCTGGACCGGCCGTTGTCCTAAGGAGTACGACTTAGCTGCGCCAGCAAGACCTAGCTAGACCGAGTCCTAACCCGGCCTGGCCGAGTCGGCAGCCCCTCCCCCTGCTCCCTATACAGAGGGAAATCTCTATACCCCTATACAGAGGGAAATCTCTGCACCCTGTATAGAGGAAAATTGCTAGCTTGCTTCGTAGATACAAATATACAGTAGCAGACGACGAAGGAACTGCCTATTAATTCCTTTATATAGATACCTAGCTTCAAGTTTCTAAACTAAGATTCTTAAACCCTTTACATTAGGAACTGATCTTACTGTCGGTAACTGCAGTAATACAACGAAGATAGACAGCGACATCCCTATAGAAACTACGGCTATGCAGGATTATATATGCAATACGTACGAAGAGCTGCTAAGGCGCGCGAACTAGCTCGAAGAACAAATAGGCTATTAGGCCTCGACGATTTCCCAACAGGAACAGGAGCTCCGACAGCTTGGGGCGTCCGGCTGCGACCCGACCCCTACGACGACGACGACGACGAATACGACAGCCTACACTGCGGTCCCTAAGAGCAAACTCCCTAACGTTACTACCTACGATAGTAAAAGCACTGGCCGAGTATCCCTCCTAGGCTGCCTAGATGCGCTCTAAGCTTCTGGTCGACTAAGCAGCATACCCTACTAAGCTTAACAAGGTAGTGTATCCCTTTAGGAGGTTAAAGGGCCAGGCGGCAGTACAAATTTTGCCGTACTACAAAACAGCTATTGCTAGTCCGGCAACAGCAACTACGATAATGCTCTAGGCAGCTCTAGACAGGAGCTACAAGGACCTAGACTGCGAGAGTCGAGCCCTTATATAGCTTAATACTATAAAGCAAGGACGCAAGTCTATATAGGAGTTTCTTGCAGAATACGACTAGACCCTAGCTAAAGCAGGAGGCCTTAGCTAGGAGGAGGTTAAAGGTAACTACCCTAGAGGGTAGACTCTCTAGGGAGATTATTACAGGACTAGTAGGCGTAATGCAACCAGCCTCGTATAAGGCATTCTGTAATCTCCTTAGGATAATCGACGACTAGTAGCGTAGGCTTAGACAGATAAGCTGCGCCTACGAGATACGACAGCCCCTCTATTAGCAGCAGGACGCTATAGACTAAAAACTTACGACGACGACGAGAGTAGCGGCAGCTGTTACTGTACAGCTAAGGGCTGGCGCTAAGAGGGCGTAGTAGGCGGACGTAGCTACCTTTAATAAAAGACGAGCAGAGGGGAGCTGCTACTAGTGTAGCTAGACAGAGCATACTGTACAGAATTGCAGGCTTTTGCTAGCAGAGAGACCTAGGGGACGGCCGGCCACTGCAAGGGTAGCAACTGCAGCACCCTAACATAAGATCTAGGAGTTCCCCTTAGACGACAACGAGTCGGGAAAAGAATAGCCTCTAAGCAAAGGCTTAGCTAGAGGCATATACGAGATAGATTGCTAAATCAAAGCACTACTTAGCTATCTTTTAAGAGCAACTATATAACGACTACGCTGTTTATCGTACGACCTACGCTAAACGGGACCGCTACTACGCGGACGCTAATAGATACAGGGTGTTTAGTGTACGGAGTAATTAGTAAAGACTTCGTACAGAAACACTATATTAAGACGACCCCTACTATACCTATACGTATACTAGGCATTACCGGACGAGGACCGGACATTATCTATAGAGTAAAAGTGACAATAGAGCTGTAAGGACACTATAAGCAGGACTTATACCTCTATGTCGTACAAGACAAGCTAGGGTATAACCTAATATTAGGGAAACTATAGATAGAGCGCTAGCAGGGCAAGCTCGACGTCAGACGGGGACGCCTGTACCTAGTAGCTACGAAGCAGAGGCTCTAAGACTAAGGGAGGATTCTACTAGGTAGCAATACTAAAGCCGAGGGCAAGGCCAGCTTAAACGCCGAGGTCAACACTGCGACTATAGATATCGAGAAGGCCTTAGTGCCTAAGAAAGTTACAGACCCCCTATACGAAGCTCCTATCGGAATACGCAGAATACCTAGACCTCTTCGAACCGAAATTGGCCTCGAAACTGCTCCTATACTAAGGAGAAGAAATCGACTACAACATCTAGCTCGAGCCCTGTCCAGATAGAAGCCTGCCCGAAGTACTGTATAGCCTACTATATAGCATGTCCTCTAGAGAACTCCTAGTGCTACGCAAGACACTAGACGACCTACTTACTAAAGGTTTTATTTGCGCAAGTACGTTATCCGCTAGAGCCCTAGTACTGTTTGTTTATAAGGAAGGCTCGGCCGGCTTGCGTTTCTGCGTAGACTATAGAGGTATTAACGCAATTACTAAGAAGGACCAGTACTGTTAGGGGACGCCGTCCTGTCAGGTCTCGGACCTGGACCGGCCGTTGTCCTAAGGAGTACGACTTAGCTGCGCCAGCAAGACCTAGCTAGACCGAGTCCTAACCCGGCCTGGCCGAGTCGGCAGCCCCTCCCCCTGCTCCCTATACAGAGGGAAATCTCTATACCCCTATACAGAGGGAAATCTCTGCACCCTGTATAGAGGAAAATTGCTAGCTTGCTTCGTAGATACAAATATACAGTAGCAGACGACGAAGGAACTGCCTATTAATTCCTTTATATAGATACCTAGCTTCAAGTTTCTAAACTAAGATTCTTAAACCCTTTACATTAGGAACTGATCTTACTGTCGGTAACTGCAGTAATACAACGAAGATAGACAGCGACATCCCTATAGAAACTACGGCTATGCAGGATTATATATGCAATACGTACGAAGAGCTGCTAAGGCGCGCGAACTAGCTCGAAGAACAAATAGGCTATTAGGCCTCGACGATTTCCCAACAGGAACAGGAGCTCCGACAGCTTGGGGCGTCCGGCTGCGACCCGACCCCTACGACGACGACGACGACGAATACGACAGCCTACACTGCGGTCCCTAAGAGCAAACTCCCTAACGTTACTACCTACGATAGTAAAGCACTGGCCGAGTATCCCTCCTAGGCTGCCTAGATGCGCTCTAAGCTTCTGGTCGACTAAGCAGCATACCCTACTAAGCTTAACAAGGTAGTGTATCCCTTTAGGAGGTTAAAGGGCCAGGCGGCAGTACAAATTTTGCCGTACTACAAAACAGCTATTGCTAGTCCGGCAACAGCAACTACGATAATGCTCTAGGCAGCTCTAGACAGGAGCTACAAGGACCTAGACTGCGAGAGTCGAGCCCTTATATAGCTTAATACTATAAAGCAAGGACGCAAGTCTATATAGGAGTTTCTTGCAGAATACGACTAGACCCTAGCTAAAGCAGGAGGCCTTAGCTAGGAGGACAGGTTAAAGGTAACTACCCTAGAGGGTAGACTCTCTAGGGAGATTATTACAGGACTAGTAGGCGTAATGCAACCAGCCTCGTATAAGGCATTCTGTAATCTCCTTAGGATAATCGACGACTAGTAGCGTAGGCTTAGACAGATAAGCTGCGCCTACGAGATACGACAGCCCCTCTATTAGCAGCAGGACGCTATAGACTAAAAACTTACGACGACGACGAGAGTAGCGGCAGCTGTTACTGTACAGCTAAGGGCTGGCGCTAAGAGGGCGTAGTAGGCGGACGTAGCTACCTTTAATAAAAGACGAGCAGAGGGGAGCTGCTACTAGTGTAGCTAGACAGAGCATACTGTACAGAATTGCAGGCTTTTGCTAGCAGAGAGACCTAGGGGACGGCCGGCCACTGCAAGGGTAGCAACTGCAGCACCCTAACATAAGATCTAGGAGTTCCCCTTAGACGACAACGAGTCGGGAAAAGAATAGCCTCTAAGCAAAGGCTTAGCTAGAGGCATATACGAGATAGATTGCTAAATCAAAGCACTACTTAGCTATCTTTTAAGAGCAACTATATAACGACTACGCTGTTTATCGTACGACCTACGCTAAACGGGACCGCTACTACGCGGACGCTAATAGATACAGGGTGTTTAGTGTACGGAGTAATTAGTAAAGACTTCGTACAGAAACACTATATTAAGACGACCCCTACTATACCTATACGTATACTAGGCATTACCGGACGAGGACCGGACATTATCTATAGAGTAAAAGTGACAATAGAGCTGTAAGGACACTATAAGCAGGACTTATACCTCTATGTCGTACAAGACAAGCTAGGGTATAACCTAATATTAGGGAAACTATAGATAGAGCGCTAGCAGGGCAAGCTCGACGTCAGACGGGGACGCCTGTACCTAGTAGCTACGAAGCAGAGGCTCTAAGACTAAGGGAGGATTCTACTAGGTAGCAATACTAAAGCCGAGGGCAAGGCCAGCTTAAACGCCGAGGTCAACACTGCGACTATAGATATCGAGAAGGCCTTAGTGCCTAAGAAAGTTACAGACCCCTATACGAAGCTCCTATCGGAATACGCAGAATACCTAGACCTCTTCGAACCGAAATTGGCCTCGAAAAACTGCTCCTATACTAAGGAGAAGAAATCGACTACAACATCTAGCTCGAGCCCTGTCCAGATAGAAGCCTGCCCGAAGTACTGTATAGCCTACTATATAGCATGTCCTCTAGAGAACTCCTAGTGCTACGCAAGACACTAGACGACCTACTTACTAAAGGTTTTATTTGCGCAAGTACGTTATCCGCTAGAGCCCTAGTACTGTTTGTTTATAAGGAAGGCTCGGCCGGCTTGCGTTTCTGCGTAGACTATAGAGGTATTAACGCAATTACTAAGAAGGACCAGTACTGTTAGGGGACGCCGTCCTGTCAGGTCTCGGACCTGGACCGGCCGTTGTCCTAAGGAGTACGACTTAGCTGCGCCAGCAAGACCTAGCTAGACCGAGTCCTAACCCGGCCTGGCCGAGTCGGCAGCCCCTCCCCCTGCTCCCTATACAGAGGGAAATCTCTATACCCCTATACAGAGGGAAATCTCTGCACCCTGTATAGAGGAAAATTGCTAGCTTGCTTCGTAGATACAAATATACAGTAGCAGACGACGAAGGAACTGCCTATTAATTCCTTTATATAGATACCTAGCTTCAAGTTTCTAAACTAAGATTCTTAAACCCTTTACATTAGGAACTGATCTTACTGTCGGTAACTGCAGTAATACAACGAAGATAGACAGCGACATCCCTATAGAAACTACGGCTATGCAGGATTATATATGCAATACGTACGAAGAGCTGCTAAGGCGCGCGAACTAGCTCGAAGAACAAATAGGCTATTAGGCCTCGACGATTTCCCAACAGGAACAGGAGCTCCGACAGCTTGGGGCGTCCGGCTGCGACCCGACCCCTACGACGACGACGACGACGACGATACGACAGCCTACACTGCGGTCCCTAAGAGCAAACTCCCTAACGTTACTACCTACGATAGTAAAGCACTGGCCGAGTATCCCTCCTAGGCTGCCTAGATGCGCTCTAAGCTTCTGGTCGACTAAGCAGCATACCCTACTAAGCTTAACAAGGTAGTGTATCCCTTTAGGAGGTTAAAGGGCCAGGCGGCAGTACAAATTTTGCCGTACTACAAAACAGCTATTGCTAGTCCGGCAACAGCAACTACGATAATGCTCTAGGCAGCTCTAGACAGGAGCTACAAGGACCTAGACTGCGAGAGTCGAGCCCTTATATAGCTTAATACTATAAAGCAAGGACGCAAGTCTATATAGGAGTTTCTTGCAGAATACGACTAGACCCTAGCTAAAGCAGGAGGCCTTAGCTAGGAGGACAGGTTAAAGGTAACTACCCTAGAGGGTAGACTCTCTAGGGAGATTATTACAGGACTAGTAGGCGTAATGCAACCAGCCTCGTATAAGGCATTCTGTAATCTCCTTAGGATAATCGACGACTAGTAGCGTAGGCTTAGACAGATAAGCTGCGCCTACGAGATACGACAGCCCCTCTATTAGCAGCAGGACGCTATAGACTAAAAACTTACGACGACGACGAGAGTAGCGGCAGCTGTTACTGTACAGCTAAGGGCTGGCGCTAAGAGGGCGTAGTAGGCGGACGTAGCTACCTTTAATAAAAGACGAGCAGAGGGGAGCTGCTACTAGTGTAGCTAGACAGAGCATACTGTACAGAATTGCAGGCTTTTGCTAGCAGAGAGACCTAGGGGACGGCCGGCCACTGCAAGGGTAGCAACTGCAGCACCCTAACATAAGATCTAGGAGTTCCCCTTAGACGACAACGAGTCGGGAAAAGAATAGCCTCTAAGCAAAGGCTTAGCTAGAGGCATATACGAGATAGATTGCTAAATCAAAGCACTACTTAGCTATCTTTTAAGAGCAACTATATAACGACTACGCTGTTTATCGTACGACCTACGCTAAACGGGACCGCTACTACGCGGACGCTAATAGATACAGGGTGTTTAGTGTACGGAGTAATTAGTAAAGACTTCGTACAGAAACACTATATTAAGACGACCCCTACTATACCTATACGTATACTAGGCATTACCGGACGAGGACCGGACATTATCTATAGAGTAAAAGTGACAATAGAGCTGTAAGGACACTATAAGCAGGACTTATACCTCTATGTCGTACAAGACAAGCTAGGGTATAACCTAATATTAGGGAAACTATAGATAGAGCGCTAGCAGGGCAAGCTCGACGTCAGACGGGGACGCCTGTACCTAGTAGCTACGAAGCAGAGGCTCTAAGACTAAGGGAGGATTCTACTAGGTAGCAATACTAAAGCCGAGGGCAAGGCCAGCTTAAACGCCGAGGTCAACACTGCGACTATAGATATCGAGAAGGCCTTAGTGCCTAAGAAAGTTACAGACCCCTATACGAAGCTCCTATCGGAATACGCAGAATACCTAGACCTCTTCGAACCGAAATTGGCCTCGAAACTGCTCCTATACTAAGGAGAAGAAATCGACTACAACATCTAGCTCGAGCCCTGTCCAGATAGAAGCCTGCCCGAAGTACTGTATAGCCTACTATATAGCATGTCCTCTAGAGAACTCCTAGTGCTACGCAAGACACTAGACGACCTACTTACTAAAGGTTTTATTTGCGCAAGTACGTTATCCGCTAGAGCCCTAGTACTGTTTGTTTATAAGGAAGGCTCGGCCGGCTTGCGTTTCTGCGTAGACTATAGAGGTATTAACGCAATTACTAAGAAGGACCAGTACTGTTAGGGGACGCCGTCCTGTCAGGTCTCGGACCTGGACCGGCCGTTGTCCTAAGGAGTACGACTTAGCTGCGCCAGCAAGACCTAGCTAGACCGAGTCCTAACCCGGCCTGGCCGAGTCGGCAGCCCCTCCCCCTGCTCCCTATACAGAGGGAAATCTCTATACCCCTATACAGAGGGAAATCTCTGCACCCTGTATAGAGGAAAATTGCTAGCTTGCTTCGTAGATACAAATATACAGTAGCAGACGACGAAGGAACTGCCTATTAATTCCTTTATATAGATACCTAGCTTCAAGTTTCTAAACTAAGATTCTTAAACCCTTTACATTAGGAACTGATCTTACTGTCGGTAACTGCAGTAATACAACGAAGATAGACAGCGACATCCCTATAGAAACTACGGCTATGCAGGATTATATATGCAATACGTACGAAGAGCTGCTAAGGCGCGCGAACTAGCTCGAAGAACAAATAGGCTATTAGGCCTCGACGATTTCCCAACAGGAACAGGAGCTCCGACAGCTTGGGGCGTCCGGCTGCGACCCGACCCCTACGACGACGACGACGACGAATACGACAGCCTACACTGCGGTCCCTAAGAGCAAACTCCCTAACGTTACTACCTACGATAGTAAGGCACTAGCCGAGTACCCCTCCTAGGCTGCCTAGATACGTTCTAAGCTTCTGGTCGACTTAGGAGCATACCCGACCGAGCTTAACAAGGTAGTGTATCTCTTTAGGAGGTTAAAGGGCAAGGCGGCAGCACGAATTCTGCTGTACTACGAAACGGCTATTGCTAACCCGGCAATAGCAACTACAACGATGCTCTAGGCAGCTCTGGACAGGAGCTACAAGGACTTAGACTGCGAAAGCCGAGCCCTCGTATAGGTTAACACTATAAAGCAAGGACGCAAGACTGTATAAGAGTTCCTCGCGGAATTCGACTAGACTATAGCAGAGGCAGGGGGACTTTAATAGGAGGACAGGGTAAAGGTAACTACCCTAGAAGTTAGACTCTCTAGGGAGATTATAACAGGACTAGTAGGCGTAATGCGACTAGCCTTGCATAAGGCGTTCTATAATCTCCTTAGGATAATCGACGACTAGTAGCGCAGGCTTAGACAGATAAGCTGCGCCTACGAGATCCCACAACCCCTCTATTAGCAGCACGACGCTATAGACTAGGAACTAACGATAACGACGAGAATAGCAGCAGCCGTTACTGTACGACTAAGGGCCGGCGCTAAGAGGGCGCTATAGGTAGATACAGCTACCCTTTACAAGAGACGAGCAGAAGGGAGCTGCTACTGGTATAGCCAGATAGGGTATACTGTACGGAATTGCGGGCTTTTGCTAGCAGAGAGACCTAGGAGACGGCCGGCCACTGCGAGGGTAGCAACTGCAGTACCCTAACACAAGACCTAGGAGTTCCCCTCGGATGATAACGAGTCGGGAAAAGATTAGCCTTTAAGCGAAGGCTTAGCTAGAGGCATATACAAGATAGATCGCTAAATCAAAGCACTACTTAGCTATCTTTTAAGAGCAACTATATAACGACTACACTGTTTATCGTACGACCTACGCTGAACAGGACTGCCACTGCGCGGACGCTAATCGATATATGGGGTTTAGTATACAGAGTAATTAGCGAAGACTTTGTATAGAAACACTCTATTAAGACGACCCCTACTGTACCTGTACACATGCTGGGCATTACCGGACGAGGACCGGACATTACCTATATAGTAAAAGTGACAATAGAGTTGCAAAGACACTACGAGCAGGATTTATACCTCTACTTCGTATAGGACAAGTTAGGGTATAACCTAATATTAGGGATACTATAGATAGAGCGCTAGCAGGGCAAGCTCGACGTCGGACAAGGATGCCTGTACCTAGCAGCTACGAAGCAGAGACTCGGAGACTAAGGGAGAGTTCTACAGGGCAGCAATGCCAAAGCCGAAGTCAACGCTAACGCTAAAGTCAATACTGCGACTATAGACATTAAGAAGGCCTTAGCGCCTAAGAAAGTTACAGACCCCTGCTCGAAGCTCCTACTGGAATACTCGGCATACCTGGATCTCTTCGAACCAAAATCGGCCTCGAAACTGCCTCTACACTAAGGAGAAGGAATCGACTATAACATCTAGCTTAAGCCCCGTCTAGATAGAAGCCTGCCTAAAGTACTGTACGGCCTACTGTATAGCATGTCCTCTAGAAAACTCCTAGTGCTACGCAAGACACTAGACGACCTACTTGCTAAAGGATTTATTTGCGCAAGTACGTTGTTAGCTAGAGCCCTAGTGCTGTTTGTTTACAAGAAAGGCTCGGCTAGCTTGCGTTTCTGCGTAGACTATAGAGGCGTTAACGCGATTACTAAGAAGAACCGGTACCCCCTGCCCCTTATTAAGGAGACCCTTAGACGTATTAGCAAGGCAAAGTAGTTTACTAAGCTTAACGTCGTTTCGGCCTTCTACAAGATACGAGTTAAGGAAGAATGCGAATAGATAACTGCCTTCCGTACGAGGTACGGACTATTCGAGTAGCTTGTTACCTGTTTCGGCCTTACGAATGCATCTGCGACCTTCTAGAGGTACATTAACAGGTCCCTACAAGGACTTCTAGACGACATCTGCTCTGCGTACCTCGACGACACACTAGTGTTTTCGGACGGGACCTATAAGGACTACATACAGGATGTTAAGAAAGTGCTAGACTGCCTGCAACAAGCTAGACTGCACCTCGACATCGACAAAGGTAAATTCGGCGTACAGCGTACGAAATACCTAGCATTTATTATCGAGGCAGGGAAGGGTATTAGTATAGACCGGAAGAAGATTAATGCCATTAAGCAATAGAAGGCCCCTACGAGTGTTAAGGACGTACGGGAATTCCTTAGGTTCGCTAACTTCTACTGCCAGTTGATACAGCACTACTCGGAGATAGTGCACCCCCTAATTAAGCTAACATACAAGGACAGGCAGTTCTTATAGATAGACGAATGCAATAAGAGCTTTAACAAGCTAAAGGAGCTCTTTACTACAGGACCGACGCTCGCAGCCTTTAACCTAGAACGTATAACGATACTGGAAACCGACTCCTCGGGATACTATATAGGAGGTATCCTCTTATAGGTAGGTCCAGACAGCCTCTTATACCTATACGCGTACTTCTCTAAGAAGAACTCCCTAGCCGAATGCAACTACCCTATCTACGACAAGGAATTACTAGCGGTTATACAGTGCTGTAAAGCGTAGGATAGGGAACTCCGCTCGGTTCTTAAGTTCCTCGCCCTAACTAACTACAAGAACCTCGCGTACTTTACACAACCCCGGAAACTCTCTAAGAGACACGTACGATAGGCGATATATCTAAGCTGCTTTAATATAAGACTCTAGTACTGCAAAGGAAAGGACAACAGCAGGGCCGACGTATTATCTAGACAAGACTAAGACATGCTAGCGATATACGACGACGAGCGACTAAAGTTACGAATATTCTAGATGTTGAAGGAGGGACCAGGCGAAGATGCTATCCGCCTAGCGGCGACACATATATAGAAACCCTAGCTACAGGCGTAGGAAGAAGCAGTAGAAAAGGACGACGTATACTGAGGGGCCTGTACGGCGATCTAAGGGAGACAGCGGAAGCTCCTAGCAGAGCTCTACCTTAAGGTGTTAGCAGCAGAGTGCACAGTGGACGAAGAGAACAACCTAAAGTTTAGGAATCGGATTTAGGTCCCTGCAGACGAGAAACTCCGTACGAGCTTAATACAACGGGCGTACGACTTAAAAGCAACCGGATACCTAAGGCGCAAGGAGACATATAGCATCCTCGCTAGGGACTACTACTGGCCGGCGATAGCAAAGGATATCTATAGGTTTATATAGAACTGCGATGTCTGCAGACGGACGAAGCCCTAGCGTAAACTAAAGCACAGGCTGTTAAAACCCCTATTAATACTGGACCGGCCCTAGTAAGACCTAACAGTAGACTTTATTACAGACCTCCCTAAGAGCGACGGACGACGGAACATTATAGTAGTAATAGACAAGCTAACGAGGGGGGTAATACTAGAGGGAATAGACTCTATTATAGCCGAGGACACTGCCTAGGCATTTATATAGACGACGTTCAGCAAGCATAGGCTCCCTAGGTTAATTGTGTCTGACTGTAGTACGCAGTTTACGAGCTAACTCTGGGCGAGGATATGCTAATTGTTAAATATAGAACGTTGCCTATCGACTACATAGCACCTATAGATAGACGGCGCGACGGAAAGGGTTGACTTAATACTGGAAACGTACCTCTAGGCGTACGTTAACTATAATTAGATAAATTGGAACTGCCTCCTCCCTATAGCAGAGCTGGCAATTCACAGCCGTACGGTTGACGCTACAGGATAGTCCCCCGTCTTTATAACCTATAGGTACGACTACTCCCTGCTCCTACTAACCCTAAGCGGCGCTACTCTACGCTCTGTACGTTCCCTAATTTAGCAGGGGGAAGCTATTGTACGGACGATTACGAGCGCCTAGCAATAGGCAAAAGCGAGCCTTGCTATAGCCTAACAAAGTGCAGAAGAGCAGGCTAACAAAGGACGGCAGGCTGCACTAAGGTACGAGGCAGGGGATAAAGTATAGCTAAACTAGTGCAATATCTATACAGACTAGCTAAGTAAGAAACTAGACTAGAAGAACTGGAAATTTACAGTAGTCCAGCTAGTAGGGACACATACTGTACGACTTAACACCCCCCTAGGGATCTATCCAGTTTTCTACGTAGACCTCGTACAGCCAGTATATACAGACCCCCTCCTATACCAAACGACGGATAACGTACGCCCCCTAGCAATTATTACTAAGAGCTAGGAGGAGTATAAGGTAGAAGAAATCCTTAAGAGCTAGAAGAAGCAGAAGAGGTTAGAATACCTAGTTAAGTAGACAGGGTAGGCAGAGCCTAAATAGGAACTGTATAAGGCCCTCTAGGACATATTAGCACGAGACAGGTAGGAAGAGAAACACCCTGTTAACTAGTTACAGTAATACTGTACTATACAGGGTAGGACAGATAGCAGCTATAAGGGATATTAGGCAGCTACAGAAGACATTAGGCAGCTGTAGCTAGGACTAGGCAGCTGCAAGAGACGTTAGGCAGCTACAGACAGGACTAGGCAGTTACAGAGGACATTAGGCAGCTGCAGACAGGACTAGGCAGCTACAGGAGATATTAGGCAGCTATAGAGGACATTAGGAAGCTGCAAAGGAGGGGTAGGAATAGAGGGGAACTAGGGACAGCTACCCCTAGAGACAAGGAGAAGGAGACGACACTAAGGAACCTGCAAGAGGAATAGCACAGTTATAGGGAGCAGAAGGATATAAAGAGTAGGAATAGAGGGAATAGTTTAGGGGGGGGGGGTAGAACTGTACGAGATAACCAGACTGCCTAAGGCTATACAGACGACCGCTAGAGGAACGCCTACTACCTTACCCTACAGACGACAACAGGCTAAAAACATCTACCTAAGTCCTTAATAACCCTAGACAGCAGAGCAGTCGTTAAAGGTCTTACTAAAGAAGAGACGAATAAAGCGAAGGAGGGTATAGCCGGCTATAAGAAGCTGTACGCCTGCACGCTAGGCGAGCTCGAGGGACACCTAGCGGAACACGGATCCGGAAAGGTATACGATACTATTACCTTTATCGAGAAGACGTTCTATAAGAAGATAGAAGAGAACAAGCAGTTAAGAGAAGAAATAGAAGCGGTAATAGCTAAGAAGGAATCAGCAGAGACTATTATCGACATGCTAGAGAACTAAGCAGCAAATCGACTAGCGCAACTAAAGGCGCTAAAGGCTTAGTTAGCTAACATAGAGGCAGCGACGTCGTCGCCACTGCCGCTACTATAAGAAAACTAAGCAGAAACCGCCTTACTAGCGGCTTACAGTTAAGGTAGCACCTCGATAACGTTACTGCCTAACCTATCGGCCTTTAGGGGTAGAGACCCTAAAGATTAGGAGGCCTTTAAGAAGAAGATAAGAAACAAGATAAGTCGCGATTATGCTAGAAGCAGCGAGGAAGACAAGCTAGCCTATTTAGAAGCGCGACTAGAAGGTAAAGCGTTCTCGCTAATAGCGGACCTAGAAGATATAACTGCTAATGAAGCGATTTAAGCTCTGGGCCAGCGATTCGGAGACCCCTTTCGGAAGAAGATGGCCTGTAAGCAACTAGATAAAATCAACCAAAACCGACTAATGTTTAAGGAGTTTTACAGACTGTTTAGGAAGTATACTATTAGAGCTAAAGTGTCCGAAGACGAGCAGCTGCACTTACTAAGGCAGAAGTTAAGCCCTGAACTGGCCGGAGCTATAGCTTCAGTAGAAGACGAAGATCTCGAAAGTTTCGTACACTAGGCGAGAGTTACTGCCAGAAACCTGAATGCATACGGAAAATCGACAACGCGCGAGTCGATTCAGAAGCAGTCGGTGCCGGCGACGCGCCCCCCTGCTGCGCCCTTCCGACGAGGCCCCTAGCAGCTATCTTATTTGCTGCGCTCGTCGTTCGTCCCTACCTGCTACGCGTGCAGAAAGCCTAGCTATATCGCTACTAGATTCCAAGCGACGGCTTAACAGAAGCAAGAAAATCGTGCTATAAAGCTACTGCTACCGAGGAAGACTATCCAAGCTATAGAGCTAGCACCGAACGACACTGACAGTGTAGATAGTAGAGTGCTACTAAGAATCTTAGGAAAAGACCAGCTAGACGGATAGGCCCCCTATCTAGTATAGACAATAGGGCACTGCTACGAACTACATTGCCGGAAGAAGGGAGCATTAACAGTTGTAACGATCCGCTCTTAGCAGCGGTGGAAGTAAATACAGAAACCGCTATTATCCTTCCGATTACTGTCTACCCCCTTAGCGGCTTGCAATGCCTACTTTAGTTAAAAGCCTTTATCGACACAGGAGCTCTTATCGGCGCCGCGATCTACTATCGACTAGTCCAGAAACTGATAAACGGATATAGTTATCTAGTAGAGTTAGCGTTACCGACACGAATTTCGGCATACAACAGACAAGACACGGAGAGTGTTACACATTATATACTATTAAAGACTACCTTAGCTGGTCGCACTACAGAGGCGACGTTCCGAATTATAGCTATCGGACGGTTTAACATTATTATAGGGCAAAAATAGATAAATAACTAGAAAGCTGTTATCAACGTAGGTAAAGGCATACTCGGATTTAAACCCTAGCAGAGCGGTGCTGCCGCCGCCGAATCAGTTACTGTCGTCGCTGCTAAACCGAACGTTACGACTACTAGAGCGGTTCCGTCTAGCCGATCCAAACCCCCATACACTGTAGGAATAATAAGCTTAGAGGCTCTAACGACTCTTGCAAAGTCGCTAGAGAATAGAATCTACGCTATCTCGATAAAAGACATTGAAGATCACCAGAAGATCATAGCGGAAGAAGAAGTGGACCCGCTTAAGGTGTTACTAAAAGAACTCTATAGTTACACTAACGTGTTCTTAAAAGCCGACTCCTACCTCCTGTCGCTCTACCGACCGGAATACGACAACAAGATCTGATTGAAAGAAGGGGCTACGCTACCGAGAATCGAACCCCTAAGACGCTTATCGCCGGCCGAGCTAGACTAAGTAGAAGTGTTTGTTCGAAAAAACCTAGCAAAGAAGTTTATTACGCCAAGCTCCGCCGAGTATACGTCGCTGATCCTTTTTGTACAAAAACCTAGAGGTAGTCTCCGACTGTACGTAGACTACTAAGGCCTTCATAAGGTTACTAAGAGAGATGTGTATCCGCTGCCGCTAATCGATAAGACTATACAATAAGTAGCGAAAGATAAGCAGTTTAGCAAGCTGGACATTCGCCAAGCGTTCTACCGACTAAGGAAGGAAGAAGGACAAACCGAAGATCTTACGACATTCGCTACGCGCATAGGCAAGTTTAAGTAGTTAGTTATGCCTTTTGGCCTTACCAACGCGCCGGCTATGTAGCAAAGCTTTATAAACCACACTTTTATAGACATGCTGGAACGGTTCGTGTCTATTTACCTAGACGATATTCTTATCTACACCGATAGAACAAGAGAACAATATACAGACTACATTAGGAGAGTGTTAACTAGGCTCTGCGAGGTTAGCTTAAACGCAGACATAAAGAAGAGCGAGTTCTATTAGACCGAGGTTAAATATCTTAGTCTTATTGTCGGAAGAGAAGGAATTCGGATAGACCCTTTAAAGGTCGCCGCCGTCGCGGAGTAGAAGCAGCCGAAGTCCGGAAACACTACCTAGATTAGAGCTTTTCTCGGATTCTGCAGCTACTATCGACGATTTATTAAGGACTTTAGCAAGATAGCAAGACCCCTAAACGAGGCACTAAAGAAGGAGGCGGCTGGCCTGTAGAATAAGAAGTGTACAGAGGCTTTTCATCGGCTAAAAGAAGCAGTGGCCTTGGCGCTTGTGCTAGCGCACTTCCGATCGGAAAAGACGATCTACTTAGAGACAGACGCATCCAATACAGTAACTGCAGGGGTCCTTTCTTAATATAGCGACAACGAAGCCCTTTATCCGGTAGCTTTCTTTAGCAAGTCTATAAACGAGGCTAAGCGGAACTACGCTATCTACGATAAAGAACTATTAGCTATTATCTAGACTTTCAAGGAGTGGAAGCCGGAGCTTATAGCCGGAAAGAGCACAGTCCAGGTCCTTACGGACTATTAGTTACTAACCTATTTTATAAAGACGCAGAAGCTATCGCGCTGCTAAGGCTAGTAGGCCGCCTACTTATCCGGATTCGACTTTAAGATTACCTATCGACCCGGAGCTTAAAATGGAAAAGCTAACGCACTAACAAGAAGAGAAGGAAAGACTAGCCGAGCGAAAGAAGATCTAAACATGTTCCAGAAGGTGTTAACCGAGCGGATAGTAGACACTAAGGTGTTAAAAGAAGCAGAGATCTGCGCAGTAGAGCCGCCGACTGAGGAAGAGACGCTCTACGAGAAAGTAGAACAGCTTAATTAGCAGCAGAAGCTTGGCAAAACCGGTTCAGGGAAGCTAATAGTTCTAGAAGAACTAATTACAGAGGTTATCCAGCTAGTCTATAGTTCTAAGGATTTTGGCTACGCTAGCACGAAGAAGACAATAGAGACTGTAAGAACAATCTACTAGTTTCCGCAGATCTTTAAGCGAATCCACCGGTTTATCGCTAACTGTTACGTATATCAAGCTGCAAAACTACGTTATATCCTTCCGGCCGGTCTATTAAAGCCACTTCCGATCCCCGAGAAACCGTAGCAGTATACTACAATAGATTTCGTAACCGGCCTGCCGGATTCCGATAGATACAACGCTACGCTTAACGTAGTAGACCGGCTAAGCAAAGAACGCTACTTTATCCCCTACTAAGCAAAGGATAAGGGAACTACTGTAGAAGAGATGGCGAGAATGCTAATCTAGCATATGTAGAAGCACTATAGCCTGCCGGACACTATTACTACGGATAGGGGTCCTTAGTTTACCGCTAATGTATAGAAGGCTATTAACTAAGTTCTCGGAATCTAGGGGAAACTTAGTACAGCTACTTACCCTTAGACCGACGGCCAGTCTAAAGTAGCTAACCGTAAGATAGAGAAACATCTACGAATCTTCTATAGCCATTATTAAGAAGAGTAGGTTGAGGTGTTGCCGATAGCCGAATTCTGCGCTAATTTGGCACAGTCCGAGGCTACCTCGCTAGCGCTATTCGAGATAACCTATAGTTATCTTCTAAGAATAAGTTTCTAACTACTAAACGAACCTAGCTCTTTAGAACCTTCTACTACCACTTTATTAAAGAGAGTCGCCGCCGCTGCGGCAGAGCGCTCAGATCTTAGATAGAAGAAGCGATCCGGGTAGCGAAAGAAGCGATAGAATCGGCCTAGAAGCAGATAGTAACTCGAGCTAATAGAAAGCGGTCGCAGATAGAATTCGAAGAAGGCCAAAAGGTATAGCTTAATATACAGAACCTAAGGCTAAAAGGAAACGCTAAGCTTAACCCCTACTATATAGGTCTGTCTAAGATAGTAGAAAAGAGGTTACCGGTAACTTATCGGCTCTAACTACCGAAGTCGTTACGAATCTACGATGTTTTCCATTCGGATCTGTTAAGTCTATATAAGGGTTTAAGAATCTTGGTTTAGAAACTTAAAGCTGGGTATCTATATAAAGGAACTAATAGGCAGTTCCTTCGTTATCTGCTGCTGTACAATTTGTACCTACAAAGCCAAGCTAGCAATTTCCCTCTGTATAGGGGTGTAGGGGTTTCGCTCTGTACAGAGGGCTAGGAGTTTCCTTCTGTATAGGGATGCAGAGTTTTCCCTATGTACAGAGGGGCGGCTATTTCCCTCTATATAGGGCTGTAGGATTCTCCCTCTATACAGAGGTAGGGTCGTATTAGTAACTCTGTACAGAGGGTAGGGTCGTACTAGCGCTGCTAAGTCACAATCCTTAGGGCGACGGCCAGTTTAGGTACAGGACCTAGTAGGGCAGCGTCCCCTAACATTACCCCCCTCCCTCCTCGTAGTCTCGTCCCTGTACGCCGTCGTATCGCACAATCGCTCGTAGCGTACCCTTCCTAAATAGCGCTTGCCTATACTCGTCTAGTTGTCTGTAAAGTCGACTGTCGTCCAGGCACTTGCTAGTTGGCAATGCCTGCTAGATGCCCTCCCTCTACGCTGCTGCAACCTTAGACCTGTCTATTTGGATCCCGAAGCTAAGGCAGAGGAGGACCTAGAAGTAGGGAAAACAGGTAGTGCTAGATCGCTTCTACCTAATCTTAACCGATTCCGGTTACTACTTTAAGGATACCGAAGCTAAGACAGAGGAGGACCTGCGAGCGGTTATAAAGGTGCAGGAGGCGCTCGGTCCCGTCTGGTTTATTGTCTATTTACTTTAACTCCGTTATCCAGACGGGATCCCTGTCGTCTGGTTAGGGCATAAGATCCGCAATCTCGTGGTTTTCCAGTGCTTCGGACGCCGGCTGTAGTCTTAAGGGCTTAGGTAGGTGTTCCGGTCTGTCGTTGTCTGTAGGGTAGGGTAGTAGTTATTTACCTAGTAGTTGTCTGTACAGTCTCGCCTAGGCCGGTTATCCCGTACGGTCCCTCCCTACCCTATACCGGCTCTATTCCTATTCTTCTACCTCTCCCTATTTCCTGCATCTGTGCTATGCTTCTTGCAGGTTCCCTAGTGTCGTCTCCTCTTTTATATCCCTAGGGATAGATATCCCTAGTTCCCCTCTATTCTTGCTCCTCCTTTGCAGCTTCCTAGTCTTGCCTGTACCTGCCTAATCCTGTCTATAGCTGCCTAACGTCTGTTGTAGCTGCCCGGTCCAGGCTGCAGTCGCTTAATATTACTTGCAGTTGCCCCGTCTTGCAGCTGCTATCTGTCCTACCCTGTATAGTACAGCGTTACTGCGACCGTTTACTAGGGTGTCTCTCCTCCTACTTATCCAGTGCCTGTATGTCCTAGAGAGCCTCGTACAGTTCCTGTATAGGCTCTGCCAAACCTGTCTATTTAACTAGGTATTCTATCTTCTTCCGCTTTCTCTAGCTCTTAAGGATTTTTTCTGCTTTATACTCCTCCTAGTCTTTAGTAATAATCGTTAGGAGGCGTGCGTCGTCCGTCGTCTAGTATAGGAGGGGGTCTGCGTATGCCGGCTGTACGAGGTCTATATAGAAGACTAGGTAGATCCCTAGGAGAGTGTTAAGTCGTATAGCGTATGTCCCTACTAGCCGGATTACTGTAAACTTCCAGTTCTTCCAATCCAGTTTCTTGCTTAGCTAATCTATACAGACGTTGCGCTAGTTTAGCTAGACCTTATCTCCTGCCTCGTACCTTAGTGCAGCCTGCCGACCCTTGTTGGCCTGTTCTTCCGCATTCTGTTAAGCTATAGCTAGACTCGCTTTCGCCTATTAAGAGACGTTCGTAATCGTCTGTACGATAGCTTCTCCCTGCTAAATCGCAGATCGTACAGGGCATAAGGTAGCGCTGCTTAGGGTTAGTAGGAGCGGGGAGTAGTCGTATCTGTAGGTTATAGAGAAGGGGGACAGTCCTATAGCGTTAGCCGTACAGCTGTTAATAGCCAGTTCCGCTATAGGGAGGAGGCGGTTCCAGTTTGTCTGATGGTAGTCGACGTACGCTTAGAGGTACGCTTCCAATGTCGAGTTAACCCTCTCCGTCGCGCCGTCCGTCTACGGGTGCTATACAGTTAATAGGCGACGTTCTACGTTTAACAACTAACAGACCCTAGCCTAGAGCTGGCTTGTAAACTGTGTACCCCAGTTAGATACAATTAACCTAGGGAACCTATACTTGCTGAACGTCGTCCTTATAAATGCCTAGGCAGTGTCCTTAGCTGTAATAGGGTCTATTCCCTCTAGTAAAACCCCCCTCGTTAACTTGTTAGTAACTACTATAATGTTTCGCCGTCCGTCGCTCTTAGGGAGGTCTGTAATAAAGTCTACTGTTAGGTCTTGCTAGGGCCGGTATAGTATTAGTAGGGGTTTCAGCAGTCCGTACTTTAGTTTACGCTAGGGCTCCGTCTGTCCGTAGACATCGCAGCTCCGTACGAACCTATAGATATCCTTTGCTATCGCCGGCCAGTAGTAGTCCCTAGCGATAATAATGTACGTTTTCTTGCGTCCTGGATGTCCGGTTGCTATAGAATTATGCGCCTGTTGTATTAAGGTCGTACAGAGCTTCTCGTCTGCCGGGACCTAAATCCGATTCCTGAACTTTAGGTTGTTATCCTCGTCTACTATGCACTCTGCCGCTAATACCTTAAGGCGGAGCTCTGCTAGGAGTTTCCGCTATCCTCCTTAAATCGCTATACAGGCACCTCGATAAACGCCGTCCTTTTCTACTGCCTCTTCCTACGCCTATAGCTAGGGTTCCTATATATATGTCGCCACTAGGCGGATAGTCTCCTTGCCTGGTTCTTCCTTAAATATCTGGAATGTCCGTAATTTCAGCCGGTCGTTATCGTACGTCGTTAGCATGTCCTAGTCCCGTCTGGATAGCGCGTCGGCTCTGCTGTTGTCCTTGCCTTTATAGTACTAGAGTCTTATATTAAAGCGGCTTAGGTACATCGCCTATCGTATATGTCTCTTAGAAAGTTTCTAGGGCTGCGTAAAGTACTCGAGGTTCTTATAGTCGGTTAGGGCGAGGAACTCGGGAACTAAGCGGAGTTCTCTATCCTATACCTTGTAATACTGTACGACTGCTAGCAATTCCTTGTCGTAGATAGGGTAGTTGCATTCGGCTAGAGAGTTCTTCTTAGAGAAATACGCGCATAGGTATAGGAGCCCGTCCGAGCCTACCTGTAACAGGATACCTCCTATACAATACTCTAAGGAGTCGCTTTCTAGTATCGTCGTACGTTCTAGATCGAAGGCGGCAAGCGTTGGTCCTGTAGTAAAGAGCTCCTTTAGCCTATTAAAGCTTCTATTACACTCGTCCGTCTACTTAAACAGCTTGTCCTTATATGTTAGCTCGACTAGGGGGCGTACGATCTCTAAGTAGTTCCGTATAAACTGGCGGTAGAAGTTAGCAAACCTAAGGAATTCTCGTACGCCCTTAACACTTGTAGGAGGCTTCTATTGCTTAATAGCATTAATCTTCTTCCTGTCTATGCTAATGCCTTTCCCTACCTCGATAATAAACCCTAAGTACTTCGTACGCTGTACCCTAAATTTACATTTATTGATGTCGAGGTACAGTCCAGCCTGTTGCAAACAGTCTAGCACTTTCTTAATATCCTGTACGTAGTCTTCGTAGGTCCCATCTGTAAACACTAGCGTATTATCGAGGTATACAGAGCAGATGTTATCTAGTAGCCCTTATAGGGACCTGTTAATGTACCTCTAGAAGGGTGCTAGTACGTTAGCAAGGCTAAAGGGGGTAACAAGCTACTCGAAAAGACTATATCTCGTACGGAAGGCGATTATCTATTTACAGCCTTCCTTAACCTATATCTTGTAGAAGGCCGAGACTACGTTAAGCTTAGTAAACTACTTTGCCTTGCTAATCCGTCCGAGGGTCTCCTTAATAAGGGGTAGGGGGTACTGGTCCTTCTTAGTAATTGCGTTAATGTCTCTATAGTCTATATAAAAACGCAAGCTAGCCGAGCCTTCCTTGTAGACAAACAGCACTAGGGCTCCTACAGATCATGTACTTACGCGAATAAAACCTTTAGCAAGTAGGTCGTCTAGTGTCTTACGCAGTACTAGGAGTTCTCTAGAGGACATGCTATACAGCGGGCCGTACGGTACTTCGGGCAGGCTCCTATCCGGACGGGGCTCTAACTAGATGTTGTAGTCAATCCCTTCTCCTCGGCGTTGGGGCAGTTTTAAGGCCGATTTTGGCTCGAAGAGGTCTAGGTATTCTGAGTATTCCGATAGGAGCTTCGTATAGGGGTCCGTCGCTTTCTTAGGCGCCAAAGCCTTCTTAATATCTGTAGTCGCAGTGTTGACCTTAGCGTTTAGGCTAGCCTTGCCCTCGGCTTTAGCATTGCCGCCTAGTCGAACTCTCCCTTAGTCTTAGAGTCTCTGCTTCGTCGCTGCCAGGTACAAGCGTCCTTGTCCGACGTCGAGCTTGCCCTGCTAGCGCTCTATCTATAGCTTCCCTAGTATTAGGTTATACCCCAACTTGTCCTGTACGACGTAGAGGTATAAGTCCTGCTTGTAGTGTCCTTGCAGCTCTATCGTTACTTTCACTATATAGGTAATGTCCAGTCCTCGTCCGGTAATGCCCAATATGCGTACAGGTATAGTAGGGGTCGTCTTAATATAGTGTTTCTGTACGAAGTCTTCGCTAATTACTCCGTATACTAAACACCCTATATTAATTAGTGTCCGCGCAGTGGGGGTCCCGTTCAGCGTAGGTCGTACGATAAACAGCGTAGTCGTAATATAGTTGCTCTTAAAAGATGGCTAAGTAGTGCTTTGATTTGGTAATCTATCTCGTATATGCCTCTAGCTAAGCCTTTGCCTAGAGGCTATTCTTTTCCCGACTCGTTATCGTCTAAGGGGGACTCTTGCATCTTGTGTTAGGGCGCCGCAGTTGCTACCCTTGCAGTAGTCGGCCGTCCCCTCGGTCTCTCTGCTAGCAAAAGCCCGCAATTCCGTACAGTATGCCCTATCTTGCTATACCGGTAGCAGCTCCCTTCTGCTCGTCTCTTGTCGAAGGTAGCTGTATCTACCTACTACGTAGCGCCGGCCCTTAGCCGTATAGTAACGACCGCCGCTACTCTCCTCGTCGTCGTTAGTTCCTAGTCTATAGAGTCCTGCTACCGATAGAGGGGCTATCGCATCTTATAGGCGCAGCTTATTCGTCCGAGCCTGCGCTGTTGGTCGTCGACTATCCTAAGGAGATTACAGAACTCCTTGTACGAGGCTGGTCGCATTATGCCTACTAGTCCTGTTATAATCTCCTTAAAGAGGCCTACCTCTAAGGTAGTAATTTTTACCCTATCCTCCTATTAGAGTCCTCCTGCCTCTGCTAGGGTCTAATCGTATTCTGTAAGGAACTCTTGTACAGTCTTGCGTCCTTACTTTATAGTGTTAACCTGTACGAGGGCTTAGCTTTCGCAGTCTAGGTCCTTGTAGCTCCTGTTAAGAGCTGCCTAGAGCACTGTCGTAGTTGCTATTGCTAGGTTGGCAATGGCTGTTTCGTAGTATAGCAGAATCCGTACTACCGCCTTACCCTTTAATCTCCTAAAGAGATACACTACCTTGTCTAGCTTAGTCGGGTATGCTCCTAAGTCGACTAGAAGCTTAGAGTGCATTTAGGCAGCCTAGGAGGGGTACTCGGCCAATGCCTTACTATCGTAGGTAGTAACGTTAGTGAGTTTGCTCTTTATAACCGTAGTGTAGGCCGTTGTGTTTGTCGTTATAAGGGTCGGGTCGCAACCGGACGCCCTAAGCTGTTAGAGCTCTTGTGCCTGTTAGGAAATCGTCGAGGCCTAGTAGCCTATATAGTCTTCGAGCTGGGTCTTGCATGCTAGCAGCTCCTCGTACATACAGTGTATCTAATCCTGCACGGTCGTAGGTTCTATAGGGATGTCGCTGTCTAACTTCGTTATATTACTGCAGTTACTAATAGTAAGACTAGTTCCTAATGTAAGGGTTTAAGAATCTTAGTTTAGAAACTTAAAGCTAGGTATCTATATAAAGGAACTAATAGGCAGTTCCTTTATCGTCCGCTACTGTACAATTTGTTCCTACGAAGCTAAGCTAGCAATTTCCCTCTATATAGGTGTAAAGGGGTTTCGCTCTATACAGAGGGCTAAGAGTTTCCTTCTATACAGGGATGCAGAGTTTTCCCTACGTATAGAGGGGCGGCCATTTCCCTCTGTATCGGGCTGTAGGATTCTCCCTCTGTACAGGGGTAGGGTCGTATTAGTAACTCTGTATAGAGGGTAGGGTCGTGCTAGCGCCGCTAAGTCGCAATCCTTAGGGCGACGGCTAGTTTAGGTACAATACCTGGCGGGGCGGCGTCCCCTAACAGTCGAGACCCTAAAGATAGTCTTCTGGAACAGGGGTTCGCTAAACCCCTGCTAATCGAGATAGACAGTAAAGAAGAAGAATAGGAGGTAGAATGTAAGGGCTTAAGAATCTTAGTTTAGAAACTTAAGGTTAGGTATCTATATAAAAGAACTAATAGGCAGTTCCTTCGTCGTCTGCTACTATACAGTTTGTACCTACGAAGCCAAGCTAGCAATTTCCCTTTATATAGGGATGCAAGGTTTACACTCCGTATAGAGGATCGGGAGTTTCCCTCTATATAGTAGTGCAGAGTTTTCCCTCTGTTTAGAGGGGGGGCAACTCCTCTCTATATAGGGCTATAGGATTCTCCCTCTGTATAGGAGTAGGGTCCTGTTAGTAACTCCGTATAGAGGGTAGGGTCGTGCTAGCGCTGCTAAGTCGCAGTCCTTAGGGCGACGGCTGGCTTAGGTCTAGGACCTAGGCTAGGCAGCGCCCCCTAACAATATCCCCCTCCCTTCTCGTAGTGCTTTTTTCGTACGATAGCGTATTATATACCCTTAGCTCTTAGGGTTCCTCTAGCGGGTAGCGCTTTCCTGTCTTTGCCTAGGCACTTGCCTGTCGACCTCCCTCTCTGCTGTTGCAACCTTAGGCCTATCCTCCTAGATCCTGTAGCTAGGGCAGAGGAGGACCTGCAGGCAGGAAAGGCAGGTAGTGCTGGATTGCTTCTACCTAACCCTAACCGATTCCGTTTGCTACTTTAAGGATGCCGAGGCTAAGGCAGAGGAGGCCTGCAAGCGGTTATAAAGGTACAGGAGGTGCTCGGTCCTATCTGTTCGTTTACCTCCTACCCTATAGCCCCTAGCTATACACTCTACGTCCTAACCGTACGGTCCGGCGCCGCCGGGCTATCTGGCTCTGTCCCTGTGCCTTGGTCGTCGTCTGGAGTTTAGCTCTAAGGTAGATGTTCCCGTCTCCGTCCGGTCGTCTAGAAGGCCGTCGCTCGTACGGGCCCTAGGTCGTTATTGCCTTGTTTATCCTCCCTTATACAGTTGTAGCAGCTGCCCTAGTTGCTATTGCCCTATATAGCAGGCAGCTACTACCCTGTATATAAACCCTTTCCCCCTTCTCTCTCTCTCTTCTTCTTTTTCCTTTATTCCCCTATCTGCTACCTATCTGCCTAGCCGTCTGCTACTACTACTGTTACTACTACTACTATTATTACTACTAACTACAACTACTACTACTAACGCTACTATTCCGTCCGCCTAGTGCTGTCGTAGCTCTCTTGTAGCTGCCGGCCTGTCCTCTTATACCTCTACCTCTAGCCTTAGGGTGTTTAGCTTAACTAGCAACTTTGCTTCTAGTTCGTACAGCCTTCCTCCCTTGTACGGTCCTAGCTAATATCCTAGGTACTATATTAATACGCAGCAGGATGTTGCTAAGCTACCCTTCTACTTCTTCTAATGCTGGGGCCCCTGCCGGCCAGGAGGTAATTAAGGTTTTAGATAGGAAGTCGGCTGCCTTGGTCCTAGGGGGTAGTGGCTAGTAAGCTACCTTAAGGTAGTATATAAAAGTTCTCGGACAGTGTTGCTCTCGTTCCCCTCCTACTTCTACTCTTATTCTTACCTATCTCCTGGCCGTTCCCTTCCTCCTGCCCCTCTTCCGTATAGTGTAGTGCTAGCGGGACCTAGTAGGGTCCTACGTCTTAATCCTTAATCCTTCGATAACCTAAGTTGCTAGCGGCTGCCCTGTACTTAGGGTAGATCGTGCCCCTTTTCGCCGTACGGCGCAGTGTTACTGTAACTAGGCATGGGGATGGCTCTCCTCCTACCTGTCTAGGGCAGTTGTATCCTATAGGGCCTCGTACAGTTTCTACGTAGGCTCTGCCTATCCTCTCTATTTTACTAGGTACTCTGCCCTCTTCCGCTTCCTTCGGCTCTTAAGAATTTCTTCTACCTTGTACTCTTCTTAGCCTTTAGTAAGGATCGCTAGGGGGCGCGCGTCGTCTGTCGTCTAGTGCGGCAAGGGGTCTGCGTTCGCTAGCTGTACGAGATCTACGTAGAGGACTAGATAGATCCCTAGGGGAGTGTTAAGTCGTACGGCATATGTCCCTACTAGTTGGACTACTGTAAACTTCCGGTTCTTCTAATCTAGCTTCTTGCTCAGCCGGTCTATACAGATGTTGCGCTAGTTTAACTAGACCTTATCTCCTGCCTCGTACCTGGGTACGGCCTGTCGTCTCTTGTTAGCCTGCTCTTCCGCATTCTGTTAAACTATAGCCAGACTCGCTTTCGCCTATTAGTAGGCATTTATAATCGTCCGTACGATAGCCTCTCTCTGCTGGATTGGGGATCGTACAGGACGCGGGGTGTTACTACTTAGGGTCGGCGGGAGCGGGGAGTAGTCGTATCTATAGGCTATAAAGAAGGGGGACAATCCTATAGCATTAGCCGTACAGCTGTTAATAGCTAGCTCTGCTATAGGGAGAAGGCGGTTCCAGTTTGTCTAATTATAGTTCGAGGTACGCTTCTAACGTCGAATTAACCCTCTCCGTCGTACCGTCCGTCTGCAGGTGCTATACAGTTAACAGGCGACGTTCTACGTTTAGCAACTAACAGACCTATGCCTAGAGCTGGCTCGTAAACTGTGTGCCCCAGTCCAATACAATTAACCTAGGGAACCTGTACTTGCTAAACGTCGTCTATATAAAGGCCTAGGCAATGTCCTTAGCTGTAATAGAGTCTATTCCTTCTAGTATTACCCCCTTCGTTAGCTTGTCTATTACTATTATAACATTCCGCCGTCCATCGCTCTTAGCGAGGTCCGTAATAAAGTCTACTGTTAGGTCTTGCTAGGGCCGGTCCAGTATCGGTAGGGGTTTTAGCAGCCTATACTTTAGTTTACGCTAGGGCTTCGTCCGTCTGCAGACATCGCAGTTCTGTACGAACCTACGGATATCCTTTGCTATCGCCGGCCAGTAGTAGTCCCTAGCGACGATGCTGTACGTCTCCTCGCGCCCTAGGTGCCCGGTTGCTATAGAATTATGCGCCCGTTGTATTAAGCTCGTACAGAGCTTCTCGTCTGCTAGGACCTAAATCCGATTCCTAAACTTTAGGTTGTTCTCCTCGTCTACTAAGCACTCTGCTGCCGACACCTTAAGGTAAAGCTCTGCTAGGAGCTTCCGCTGTCCCCCTTAAATCGCTGTACAGGCTCCTTAGTACATTTCGTTCTTTTCTACTGCCTCTTCCTATACCTGCAGTTAGGGTTCCTATGTATGTGTCGCTGCTAGGCAGATAGTCCCTTCGTCTGGCTCTTCCTTAAACATCTAGAATGTTCGTAATTTTAGCCGATCGTCCTTATATATTGTTAGCATGTCCTAGTCCTGTCTGGATAGCGTATCAGCCTAGCTATTGTCCTTTCCCTTGCGATACTAGAGTCTTATATTAAACTAGCTTAGGTACATCGCCTATCGTACGTATCTTTTAGAAAGCTTCCGGGGTTGCGTAAAGTATTCCAGATTCTTGTAGTTAGTTAGGGCAAGGAACTTAGGAACTGAGCAGAGTTCTCTATTCTACGCTTCGCAACACTGTACGACTGCTAGCAATTCCTTGTCGTAGATAGGGTAGTTGCACTTAGCTAGGGAGTTCTTCTTAGAGAAGTATACGTATAGGTGCAGAAGTCCGTCTAAGCCTACCTGTAATAGGATGCCTCCTATACAGTACCCTAAGGAGTCGGTTTCTAGTATTGTCGTACGTTCTAGGTCGAAGGCGGCAAGCGTTAGTCCTATAGTAAAGAGCTCCTTTAGCCTGTTAAAGCTCCTATTGCACTTATCCGTCTACTTAAACTGCTTGTCCTTGTATATTAGCTCGACTAGGGGGCGCACGATCTCCGAGTAGGTCCGTATAAACTGGCAGTAGAAGTTAGCAAACCTAAGAAATTCCTGTATGCCCTTAACGCTCGTAGGCGGCTTCTATTGCTTAATAGCATTAATCTTCTTCCTATCTATACTAATGCCTTTCCCTGCCTCGATAATAAACCCTAGGTATTTTATAAAGTGTATACCGAGTTCGCATTTGTCGATGTTAAGGTACAATCCAGCCTGTTGCAGTCGGTCTAGTACCTTCTTAACGTCCTGCATATAGTCTGCGTGGGTGCCGTCTCAAAAAACCAGGGCGTTGTCGAGGTACGCCGAGCAGATGTCGTCTAGTAACCCCTGCAGGGACCTATTAATATACCTCTAGAAGGTTGCTAGTGCGTTGGCAAGGCTAAAGGGGGTAACAAGCTACTCGAAAAGACCATATCTCGTACAGAAGGCAGTTATCTATTTACAGCCTTCCTTAATCTGTATCTTGTAGAAAGCCGAAACTACATTAAGCTTAGTAAACTACTTTGCCTTGCTAATCCGTCCGAGAGTCTCCTTAATAAGGGGTAGGGAGTACCGGTCCTTCTTAGTAATCGCGTTTATGCCTCTGTAGTCTATACAGAAACGCAAGCCGGCCTTCCCTTCTTTATAGACAAACAGTACTAGGGTTCCGGCGGACGAGGTACTTGCGCGAATAAAACCTTTAGTAAGTAGGTCGTCTAGTGTCTTGCCCAGTACTAGGAGTTCTCTAGAGGACATGCCGTACAGCAGACTATACAGTACTTTAGGCAGACTCCTATCCGGCCGGGGCTCTAGCTAGATGTTATAGCTAATTCCTTCTCCTTAGTATAGTAGCAGCTTCGAGGCTAACTTTGGCTCGAAGAGGTCTAGGTATTCTGCGTACTCTGCTAGGAGCTTCGTACAGGGGTCCGTCGTTTTCTTAGGCGCCAATGCCTTCTCAATGTCCGCAGTCGCAGTGTTAATTTCGGCCTTAGCATTGTTACCCTACGGAACTCTCCCCTGGTCTCGGAGCCTCCGCTTCGTCGCTGCCAGGTACAGCCGTCCTCGTCTAACGTCCAGCTTGCCTCGCTAGCGCTCTATCTATAGCTTCTCTAGTATTAGGTTATACCCTAACTTGTCCTATACGATATAGAAGTATAAGTCCTGTTTATAGTGTCCCTGCAGCTCTATCGTTACTTTTACTATATAGGTAATGTCCGGTCCTTGCCCAGTAATGCCCAGTATGCGTACAGGTACAGTAGGGGTCGTCTTAATGCAGTGTCTCTGTACGAAGTCTTCGCTAATTACTCCGTACACTAAACATCCTGTGTTAATTAATGTCCGCGCTGTTGCAGACCCGTTTAGCGTAGGCCGTACGATAAACGGCGTAGTCGTTATGTAGTTACTCTTAAAAGATAGCTAAGTAGTGCTTTGATTTAGCAATCTATCTCGTAAACGCCTCTAGCAGAGCCTTTACTTAGAGGCTACTCTTTTCCCGACTCGTTGTCGTCCGAGTAGGACTCTTGTTAGGGCGCCGCAGTTGCTACCCTTGCAGTGGTCGGCCGTCCCCTAGGTCTCTCTGCTAGCAAAAGCCCGCAATTCCGTACAGTATAGCCTATCTTGCTATACCTATAGCAGCTCCCTTCTGCTCGCCTCTTGTCTAGGGTAGCTATATCTACCTACTGTGCCCTTTTAGCGGCGGCCCTTGGCCGTACAGTAACGGCTGCCGCTACCCTCGTTGTTGTTAGTTCCTAGTCTATAGCGTCCGTCTGCCGCTAGAAGGGTTGTCGCATCTTATAAGTGCAGCTTATCTGTCCGAGCCTACGCTACTAGTCGTCGACTATCCTAAGGAGATTACAGAATTCCTTCTACGTAGCTAGTCGCATTACGCCTACTAGTCCCGTTATAATCTCCTTAGAGAAGCCTACCTCTAAGGTAGCAATTTTTATCCTGTCCTCCTATTGGAGTCCTCCTGCCTCTGCTAGGGTCTAGTCGTATTCTGCGAGGAACTCTCGTACAGTCTTGCGCCCTTGCTTTATCGTATTAATCTGTATAAGTGCTCGGCTCTCGCAGTCTAGGTCCTTGTAGCTCTTGTTAAGAGCTGCCTAGAGCATCGTCGTCGTTGCTATTGCTAGGTTAGCAATAGCTGTCTCGTAGTACAGCAGAATCTGTACTGCCGCCCTGCCCTTTAACCTCCTAAAGAGGTACACTACCTTATCTAGCTTAGTCGGGTATGCTCCTAAGTTAACTAAAAGCTTAGAGCGCATCTAGGCAGCCTAGGAGGGGTACTCGGCCAGAGCCTTACTATCGTAAGTGGTAACGTTAGGGAGTTTGCTCTTGGAGGCCGGGGTGTAGGCTATCGTGTTCGTCGTTGTAGGGGTCGGATCGCAATCGGATGCCCTAAGCTGTCGTAGCTCCTGTTCCCGCTAGGAAATTATCGCAGCCTAGTGGCTTACTTGCTGTGTAAGCTGCCTCTTGTGTTCCAGCAGCTCCTCGTACGCGCAGTGCATCTGTCCCTGTATAGCCGTAGGTTCTATAGAGATGTCGCCGTCTATCTTCGTTATATTACTGCAGTTACCGACAGTAAGATCAGTTCCCAATGTAAGGGCTCACTTGCTGTTCGAGCTGCCTCTTGTGGTCTAGCAGCTCCTCGTACGCGCAGTGCATCTGTCCCTGTATAGCCGTAGGTTCTATAGAGATGTCGCCGTCTATCTTTGTTATATTACTGTAGTTGCTAATAGTAAGATCAGTTCCTAATGTAAGGGCTTAAGAATCTCAGTTTAGAAACTTAAGGTTAGGTATCTATATAAAGGAACTGATAGGCAGTTCCTTCGTCGTCTGCTGCTGTACAATTTGTATCTACGAAGCCAAGCTAGCAATTTCCCTTAATATAGGGACACAAGGTTTACACTCTATACAGAGGATTAGGAGTTTCCCTCTGTATAGTAGTGCAGAGTTTTCCCTCCGTTTAGAGGGGGGGCAACTCCCCTCTATACAGGGCTATAGGATTCTCCCTCTGTACGGGAGTAGGGTCCTGTCGGTAACTCCGTACAGAGGGTAGGGTCGTGCTGGCGCTGCTAAGTCGCAGTCCTTAGGGCGACGGCTGGCTTAGGTCTAGGACCTAAGCTAGGCGGCGCCCCCTAACATAGAAGATGTAATAGACATAAGGAAGATAAGAGGGTCTATTAAGGCAAGGATCTTATAGAAGGGATAGCTAGAAGACTATAAATAGTATCCAGTTAAGAATCTCCAAAATTCGACAGAGCTGTTAAGAGAGTTTTATATGCGGAATCCGAAGAAACCGAGGCCTAAGTAGCTTAGTGATCCGGGCACGCAGATATGATTCAACACGGCCTTTTTGATAACTATATCTCGAACTAAGGAGGGAAAGGAATCTATGTAGTAGTAGGCGAGAGCTTTAGGGGTAGCGTGCTAAGGCCCGGCTCGGTCCGGAAGGGCTGAGCCGAAATTCTAAGGGTCTACCCTATTACTTAGTCCCACCCCTTTCTGCCGCCGCAACACCGCCCCCCTCCCTTATTAGCGGTCGCCCTCGACCGCTTACTTATCTGTTCGTCCTCTTTTCTTTTCTTTTTTTTTATATCGTTACTATCTGGCGTCTTTACTTGGCGTCCATCTGATCCGTTCCATCTGATCGGAGCCATCTGATCGGAGCCAGCGGTCACTAGAGCTGCGGCGTAACCGGTCCGTGCACTACTGCATAGATCTATATAGATCTATCTACAGCTCCTTATCTTCTTCTTTTTCTTTCTCTACTAAGGCCTTCGGTGTTACCGCGAGACCCCCTTAATGGCGGCCTCTTCGTTCTTTATCGTTACCATCCTTTCGGCGGATAGCGGTAACGGAGAGCAAAGACAGTTACGAGGCGGGCCGCTACGGTGGCACCGTTCTTGGCCTTACCGCTCTATCCGCCGGTCCTGGCCAGCGGTAGTGGAGGTAGTGAGGCCTAAGACACCGGCCGGAGGATTCTACGATCGTTTCTTTCGGCTTCCGCGTCGATAGAGCGGACGTAGATATCCTTCTTCTTTATCGGCTTTCGAGCTATATAGGCCTCGGCTTCCTCAGGTTTTTAACGTAAAATTCTCTTAGCACCTCCTCTGAATTCCAGAGGTTCTCGACCGGATACCATTTATAGTCTTCCGGCTATCCTTTCTATAAGGTCCTCGCTTCGATAGATCCTCTTTGTTTTCTTATATCAATTACGTCTTCTACCTCCTACTCTTCTTCTTCTCCTTCTATTTCGATTGGTAGGGGTTTATCGAACCCCTGATCCGGAAGACCATCTTTAGGGTCTAGGCTTAGCAGGTCCGAGTGAAAAACATCGTGGGTCCGGAACGATTTCGGCAGCTGGAGCCGGTAGATTACTGGCGACCTTTTTTCTATTATCTTAAACGGACCTACGTAACGAGGGTTGAGCTTCGCGTTGCCTTTTAGCCTTAGGTTCTGCGTGTTAAGCTATACCTTTTGGCCTTCCTCGAATTCCACCGGTAACCTCTTTCTATTAGCTCAATTACTATCTTTTTCTAAGCTGATTCCATCGCTTCTTTCGCTACCTTGATCGCTTCTTCTATCTGGGATCGGAGCGCTTCTGCCGCCGCCGCGGCTATTCTCTTCGACGAGGTGGCAGTAGAGAGTTCTAAAGAGCTGGGTTCGTTCGGTAGTTAAAAGCTTATCCTCAGAAGATAACTATGTGTTATCTTAAACGGCGCCAGTAAGGTGGCTTCTAACCGTGCTGAATTGGCGCAGAATTCGGCCATCGGCAACACCTTAACCTATCTTTCTCAATAATGGCCGCAGAAGATTCGTAGATACTTTTCCATCTTACGGTTAGCCACTTTAGACTGTCCGTCGGTCTGAGGGTAAGCGGCTATGCTGAGCTTTCTGCGAATTCTAAGGGCTTGGTTGATAGCTTTCTATACGTCTGCAGTGAATTAAGGACCCCTATCCGTAGTTATAGTGTCCGGCAGCCTGTAGTGCTTCTATACGTACTGGATCAATATTCTCGCTGTTCCTTCTATAGTAGTTCCTTTATCCTTAGCTCGACAGGGAATGAAATAGCGCTCTTTGCTTAGCCGATCTACTACATTGAGCGTGGCGTTATATCTATCGGAGTCCGGCAGGCCGGTTACGAAATCCATCGTAATGTGCTGCTATGGTTTCTCGGGGATCGGAAGTGGCTTTAGCAGGCCGGCCGGAAGGCCGTGACGTGGTTTCGCTGCTCGGCACACGTAATAGTTAGTTATAAACTGGTGGATCTTCTCGAAAATTCGCGGGAACTAGTAGGTCGTCCTTACTGCTTCTATCGTCTTTTTCGATCCTGCGTAACCAACATCCGTAGAGCTATGGACCAGCTTAATAACCTCGGTAATCAGTTCTTCTGGAACGATCAGTTTCCCTAAGCCGGTTTTGCCGAGCTTCTGCTGCTAATTAAGCCGTTCCACTTTCTCGTACAGCGTCTCTTCTTTCATCGGCGGCTCTACTGTATAGATCCCTACCTCCTTTAACACCTCGGCGTCTACTATTCGTTCTGTTAGCACCTTCCGAAACATGTTCGGATCTTCCTTTGCTCGGCTAGTCTTTCCTTCTCTTCTCGTTAGCGCATTAGCCTTTCCATTTTAAGCTCCAGGTCGATAAGTAATCTTAAAGTCGAACCCGGATAAGTAGGCTGCCTACCGGGCTTGGCGGCGTAATAGCTTCTGCGTCTTTATAAAGTAGGTCAGTAACTGGTGGTCCGTAAGGACCTGGATCGTACTCTGTCCAGCTATAAGCTCCGGTTTCCACTCTTTAAAGGCCTGAATAATGGCTAGCAGTTCTTTATTATAGATGGCGTAGTTCCGTTTAGCATTATTTATAGACTTGCTAAAGAAAGCCACTGGATAGAGCGTTTCGTCGTCGCTAGCGTATTGAGAAAGGACCCCTGCTGTTACTGTGTCAGAAGCGTCTGTCTCTACGTAGATCGTCTTTTCCGGTCTGAAGTGCGCTAGCACTAGCGCTAAGGCCACCGCCTCCTTTAGTCAGTTAAAAGCTTCCGTACACTTCTTATTCTATAGGCTAGCGGCCTCCTTCTTTAACGCCTTATTCAGTAGTCTCGCTATCTTGCTGAAGTCCTTAATAAACTGTCGATAGTAGCTGCAGAATCCGAGAAACGCTCTAATTTGCGTAGTGTTTCCGGATGTCGGTTGCTTCCATTCCGCGACGGCGGCCACTTTCGACGGGTCTATCCAAATTCCTTCTATTCTGACAATAAGACCGAGATATTTGACTTCGGTCTAATAGAACTCGCTCTTCTTCGTGTCCGCGTTCAATCCGACCTCTCTGAGTCTTTTTAACACCCTCTCGATGTAGTCCGTATGTTGTTCTCTCGTTCCTTCGGTGTAGATCAGAATGTCGTCTAAGTAGATTGACACGAACCGTTCCAGCATATCCATAAAGGTGTAGTTTATAAAGCGTTGCTACACTGCCGGCGCGTTAGTAAGTCCGAAAGGCATTACCAACCACTTAAAATTGCCTATGCGCGTAGCGAATGTCGTAAGGTCTTCCGTTTGTCCTTCCTCGTTCCTTAACCGATAGAACGCTTGGCGAATATCCAGCTTGCTAAACCACTTAGCCTTAGCCACTCGTTGTATAGTCTTATCGATTAGAGGCAGCGGATACACATCTCTCTTAGTAACCTTATTAAGGCCCTGGTAATCTACACACAGTCGAAGACCGCCTCCGGGTTTCTGTACGAAAAGAATCGGCGACGCATATTCTGCTAAGCTTGGCGTAATGAACTTCTTCGCTAGATTCTCTCGAACAAACACTTCTACCTAGTCCAGCTCGGCCGGCGATAAGCGTCTTAGGGGTTCCGTTCTCGGCAGCGCGGCCCCTTCTTTTAGCCGGATCTTGTTGTTATATTCCGATCGGTAAAGCGGCAGGAGGTTGGAGTTAGCCTTTAAGAACACGTTAGTACAACTATAGAGTTCTTTCGGTAATACCTCTAATAGATCCACTTCTTCTTCCGCTATTATCTTCTAGTGGTCTTCGATGTCTTTTATTAAGATAGCATAAATTTCGTTGTCCGACGACCTCGCGAGGGTCGTTAAAGCTTCGGAACTTATTATTCCGATCGTGTCTTAAGGTTCGGGCCGCTCCTTCGGAGCCGCTTCGATGGTCTTGGCGTTCGGTTCTACAGTGACGACGGTAGCCGGTATAGCGGCGACTCCGTCCTGCTGGTTTTTGAACCTAAGGGTGCCTTTACCTACGTCAATAACGGCTTTCTGGTTCTTTATCTATTTCTGTCCTATAATGATGTCAAATCATCCGATATCTATAATTCGGAACGTCGCTTCTGTAGTGCGACCTGCCAGGGTGGTTCTTAATGGCATATAATGCGTAACACTCTCTGTGTCCTGTCCGTTGTACGCCGAAATCCGTGTCGGCGATGCTAGCTCTACTGGATAGCTATATCCTTTTATTAGCTTTTGAACCAATCGATAGTGGATAGCCGCTCCGATAAGGGCCCCCGTGTCGATAAAAGCTCTTAGCTAAAGTGGTTTGCTCGATCCGTTAAGGGGGTGGACGTTAATTAGAAGGATAATAGTTGTTTCTGTATTTACTTCCACCGCCGCTAAGAGCGGATCGCTGCAGCTGTTAATGCTCTTATCTTTCTGTAACGTAGTTCTTGTTAGTGCCCTGTTTTCTACGCTGGATAGGGGGCCTATCCTTCCAGCTGGTCTTTTCTCAGGATTCGCAGTAGCACTCCACCGTCTACACTGTCGGTGTCGTTCGGAGCCGGCTCTATAGCTTGTATAGTCTTTCTCGGTAGCTGCGGCTGCTTTATAATACGATACTCCTGCTTCTAATGGGCCGTTGCTTGGCATCTCGTAGCGATATAGCCAGGCTTTCTATACGCGTAACAGGTAGGGACGAACGACGAGCGCGGTGACTGATAAGGTGGCTGCTGGGGTGCTCTCCGGAAAGGCGCAGGGGGTCTCGTTGTCTGCGTTATTAACGGCTTCTAGTTCGATTCGCGTAGTTTCGCGTAAGCGCTCAAATTTCTCGTAGTAACTCTCGCTCGGTGCACGAAGCTCTTAAGGTCTTCGTCTTCTACAGACGCTATAGCGGCGGCCAGTTCAGGGTTTAGCTTCTGCCTTAGTAGGTAGAGCTGCTTATCTTCTGCTACTCGGGCCCTAATCGCATATTTTCGGAATAGTCCGTAGAATTCCTCGAACGTCTGTCGGTTCTGGTTAATCTTATCCAGCTGCTTACGGGCCGTCTTCTTTCGGAAGGGGTCTCCGAAACGTTGATCTAGTGCTTTGATCGCTTCCTCGGCGGTTACCTCTTCTAGGTCCGCTACTAGCGAAAAAGCTTCTCCTTCTAATCGCGATTCTAGGTACGCCAATCTATCTCCGGCACTGTTTCCGGCATAGTCTCGATCTATCTTGTTCTTTATCTTCTTCTTAAATGCTTCCTAATCCTTAGGATCTCCGCCTCTAAACGCCGGTAGATCCGGTAATAACGTTATTAACGTGCCGCCTTAACTGTAGGCCGCCGGTAAGGCGGTCTCTGCTTGTTCTTCTCGATGCGGTGGCAGCGCCGACGACATCGCTGCTTCCATCTTATCTAGCTAAGCCTTTATCGCTTTCAATTGTGCTAGTCGGTTCGCCGCTTGGTTTTCCAGCATATCTATAATAGTCTTAGCCGATTCCTTCTCGGCTCTTACCGTCTCTACTTCCTCTCTTAACTGTCTCTTTTCTTCTAGGGTTCTGTAAAACAGCTTCTTAATAAGGTCTATACTGTCGTAGACCTTTCCTACTCCGTTCTCGTTTACGTAATCCTTAAGTTCCTCGAGCGTATAGTCGTAGATTTTCTTGTATTCGCTTATTCGTTCCTTAATCTCTGTAGTCTCTTCTGCTGTAAAACCTCCGATAATGAACTTATTATCGATAACACTAGAGCGCCTGCTCGCTCTGTCTGTCTTTTCTCTTCTGCTTCTGCTTCGGCCTGTAACGCCGCTCTCTACCGCTAAGAAACTCTCTATAGCTTTCTTACAGTACTGGGTTGTTTGGTTTAGTGTGTTGGTGCGCGTGCGGTATTCAGGGGTCCGGATAATTTAACGGTCCCTTTCGCGCAGCGCAGTGTTGTTGTAGGGAGTGAGTTCGAGATATAATAATCTGGGCACGCAGATATAATTCAATACGGCCTTTTTGATAACTATATCTCGAACTAAGGAGGGAAAGGAATCTATGTAGTAGTGGGCGAGAGCTTTAGGGGTGGCGTGCCAAGGCCCGGCTCGGTCCGGAAGGGCCGAGCCGAAATTCCAAGGGTCCACCCTATTACTTAGTCCCACCCCTTTCTGCCACCGCAACACTTAGAAGCTAACGGTTCCAGAAGAAGAAGAAGAAAAGCTACGTCTACTCTATTAGTGCAGAAGCCGGTAGAAACGATTAAGGTAGCGCGTTTGCTTAGGGTCTTTGGCTCTACCACTACTACTGCCGACCAGCTTCGCCGGCCGGATAATAGCAATAAGTCCAAAGATAGCGCTACTGCATTAGCGCGCTTTGTAACAGTCTTCGCCTTCGCTATTATTAGCTGCTGGACCTGCTAGGTCGGATAATAATAGCGAAGAACGAAGCCGACGCTAACAGAGCGGCTTTGCGATAGCGCTTAAGGCCCTAGTAGAGAAGAAAAAGAAGAAGAGATAGCGCGCTATAGATAGATCTATATAGACCCTCTGCAGCAGCTTACAGGCTAGCTACGCTGCAGCTTAGATAACTGCTAGCTTAGATTAGATAGCTCCGATCAGATAGACAGCAAGTAAAGGACTTCCGATAGCGACGATATAAGAGAAGAAAGAAGATAAAGAAGGAACAATGTTTTCGAAGTAGAAGAAACGGTAAGGTAACGTCGATTTCGAGAGATTTTCTGTAGAAAGGGCTGCGAATCGGAAGGGGGAAGAAGACAAAGAGACAGAAAAGAAAGAAAAGAAGGACGAATCAAAAAAAAAAGAAGAAAGAGAGCGAAAGGCATGCGAGATAAGTAAGCGGTTAAGGGCGACCGCTAGTAAGGGAGGGGGGTAGTGTTGCAGCGGCAGAAAGGGGTAGGACTAAGTAATAGGGTAGATCCTTAGAATTTCAGCTCGGCCCTTCCAGACTGAGCCGGGCCTTAGCATACCCACCCCTAAAGCCATTACCTACTGCTGTATAGATTCCTTTCCTTCCTTAGTTCGAGATATAGTTATTAAAACAGCTGTATTAAATTATATCTGCGTGCTCGGATAAAGGGCTAGGGCTCTATTAAGGGAGGTTCCCAGATTCCCTACTACCAACCTACTGTCTAGCCCTACGACCATACAAGGCAAATAACTAGGGCATTGCTAACATCCTACCTAGGTTAACTACCTCCTACTAGATAACATCGTAGACATATATAGGCTATATAAGCTTTATCTAGACAGCGACCGTCTATTTACTGTTTAGGAGAACCTCTAGTTATAGGGATTGCCTAACGGTATATATACGACTATTATATTAAAGGAGAGGCTATAACTATAGCTGGCAATACTGTGCTACCCATCTTTACTAAGCACGTGTTTAAGGAGTGCTTTTAGGCACTAAAGTATACTAAGGGAGAGATAGGGTGTTTAACCCCTGCCAATAGGCTTAGAGATATAGCAGCATCGAGGAGGGGGAGGGAGGTATTATTAGGGGACGCTGTCCTGCTAGGTCTCGGACCTAGACCGGCCGTCGTCCTAAGGAGTACAACTTAGCTGCGCTAGCAAGACCCAGCTAGACCGAGCCCTAACCCGGCCTGGCCGAGTCGGCACCCCCTCCCCCCTATACCCTATATAGAGAGAAATCTCTGCACCCCTATATAGAGGGAAATCTCTGCACCCTGTACAGAGGGAAGTTGCTAGCTTGCTTCGTAAGTACAAAATATACAGTAGCGGACGACGAAGGAACTGCCTATTAGTTCCTTTATATAGATACCCAGCTTTAAGTTTCTAAACTAAGATTCTTAAACCTATTACATTAGCCGATAGCGAAGTTGAATTTGCAACCCCTATAACCTAGTTTGATGCGACCTCTGCGACCTGGTTTAATGCGACCTCTGCGACCTAGTTTAGCACGATGCGATTAATAGACTAATTGCGATTAATAGGCTAATTACAATTAAGGGCAATCGCTAGTTAGGGAGGGCAGTAGTAATATAGATATAGAGGGCTAGAAACTAGGCTTTGCAGGGCTAGGCTTGGCGCACACCTAAATACCTCTACCTCTGCTTGTACGTAGATTCTTCCCTCTCTAGCCTTAGATATAGTTATTAAAGTAGCCGTATTAAATTATCTACGTGCTTAGATCAGCAGTAGACTACCCTTAGGTTTGCAGTCGCGCCCTTAGAGCAACTCTGTGCCGCTGTAAGACCTCCTCGATAGTGATTCTATAACAGTAGTAGTAGTGGTAGGCTTTCGAAGTAGTAGTACGCCAAGGCCCGACCCGGTCCAGAAGGGCCGAGCCAAAATTTCAGGGTCTACCCTAATCCGAGCACGCAGATATAGTTCAATACAGCTGTTTTAATAACTATGTCTCGAACTAAGGAAGGAAAGGAATCTATGCGGCGGTAGGTAAGGGCTTTAGGAGTGGATGTGCTAAGGCCCGGCTTGGTCCGGTAGGGCTAAGCCGAAATTCCAAGGGTCTACCCTATTACTTAGTCCTACCACTTTCTGCCGCCGCAACACTACCCCCCTCCCTTACCAGGGGTCGACCTCGACCGCTTACTTCTCTCTCTTTTTTTTTTTGATTCGCCCTCTTCTTTATCTTCTGCTTCCGCTTTATCGCCTTTTTCTCTCGTTTGATTTACGGCTCTTTCTGCGGAAACCCCTTATTGAGTTCGACGTTACCTCTTCTTTTCTTCTATCTCGAAAACATCCTCCTTTTCTTATCTCCTTCTTCTTACATCGTCGTTATCTGAATCCTTTACTTGGCATCTATCGGATCGGAGCTATCTAATCTAAGCTAACGGCTATCTAAGCTGCAGTGTAGCTGGCCTGTGTGCTGATGCGGAGGTCTATATAGATTATCTGTAGCGGGCTATCTCTTCTTCTTTTTCTTCTCTACTAAGGCCTTAAGCGCCACCGCAAAGCTGCTTTGGTTGCGTCAGCTTCGTTCTTCGCTGTCTAGTCCTAGCAAGGAACGAAGACTCTAACAAAGTGCGCTAGCGGTAGTGCCGTCTTCGGCCTTACTGCCGCCGTCCGGCCGGCGAAGCCGGTCGGCAGTAGTAGTGGAGCCGAGGGCTCTAGCTAAGCAATCGCTACGATCGTTTTTATCGGCTTCTGTACCGATAGAGCGGACGCGGTTTATCTTCTTCTTCTAGAGCTATTAACTTCGGAGCTACTTAGGCTTCGGCTTCCTTAGGTTCTGGACGTAAAACTCTCTTAGCAGCTCCGCCGAATTCCGAAGATTTTCGACTAGATACTACTTATAATCTTCTAGCTACCCCTGCTATAAAATCCTTGCTTTAATGGACCCTCTTATCTTCTTTACGTCCATTACGTCTTCTACCTCCTATTCTTCTTCCTTACTATCTATCTCGATCGGCAGTAGTTTAGCGAACCCCTGTTCCGGAAGGCTGTCTTCAGGGTCCAGGCTTAGCAGATCCGAATAGAAGACATCGTAGATCCGGAACGACCTCGGTAGCTAGAGCCGATAAGTTACCGGCGACCTCTTTTCCACTATTGTAAATAGACCTACGTAGCGGGGGTTAAGCTTAGGGTTTCCTTTTAGCCTTAGGTTCCGCGTATTAAGCTATACCTTTTAGCCTTCTTCGAATTCTATCAGCGACCTCTTTCTATTAGCTCGAGTTACAATCTTCTTCTAAGCCGATTCTATCGCTTCTTTCGCTACCCAGGTCGCTTCTTCTATCTAAGATCTAAGTGCTTCTGCTGCGGCGGCAGCGACCCTCTTTGACAGGTAAGTAGTAGAAGGTTCTAAAGAGCTGGGTTCGTCCAGCGGTTAGAAGCTTATTCTCAGAAGGTAACTATAAGTTATCTCGAGTAGCGCTAGCGAGGTGGCTTCTAACTATGCCGAATTGGCACAGAATTTGGCTATCGGCAACACCTTAACCCACTCTTCTTAATAATTGTTGCAGCGGCAGAAAGGGATAGGACTAAGTAATAGGGTGGACCCTTAGAATTTCGGCTCAGCCCTTCCAGACCGAGCCAGGCCTTAGCAAGCCACCCCTAAAGCTCTTACCCACTACTACATAGATTCCTTTCCCTCCTTAGTTTGAGATATAGTTATTAAAAAGGCCGTATTGAATTATATCTGCATGCCCGGATCATTATATCTCGAACTCACTCACTATACTAACTCCGCGCTGCGCGAAAGGGACCGTTAAACAATCTAGACACCCGAATAACGCACGCGCACTACATACACCAAACCAAACACCAGCACCGTAAGAAAGCTATAGAGAGCTTCTTAACGGTAGAGGGCGGCGTTACAGGCCGCAGCGGAAAGAGAAAGACTGACAGACCGAGGGATAGGCGTACCAGCATCCTCGACGATAGAATAGCTACTAAGGGCCTTACAGAAGAAGAGATAGATAAAGCGAAGAAGGGTATAGAGAGCTATGCCGAACTGTACGTACGCAAGCCGGAGGAAATAGAAGAGTATCTGGCAGAAAATAGAGCTAAGAAGGTGTTCGACATTATTACCTTCGTCGAAAGGAATTTTATAGGAATACGGAAGAAAGCAGGAAACTAAAGGAAGAAATAGAAACGGTAATAGCCGAGAAGGAGTCAGCAGAAACTATTATCAACGTGTTAGAAAATCAAGCGGCGAATCGGCTAGCACAACTAAAGGCAATAAAGGCTTAGTTAGCTGAAATGGACGTGGCAGCGACGCCGTCGGCGCCGCGACTACGACAAAAAGAACAAGCAGAGACCGCGTTACCAGCGGCCTATAGTTAAGGTGGCACACCGATAACGTTACTACCTGACCTACCAGCGTTTAGGGGCAGAGACCCTAAACATTGGGAAGCATTTAAAAAGGAAATAAAGAATAAGATAGACCGCGATTACGCCGGAAGCAGTACAGGGGACAGGCTGGCATACCTGGAGTCGCAGCTAGAAGGTAAAGCTTTTTCGTTAGTAGCGGACCTAGAAGAGGTAACCGCTAAAGAAGCGATTAAAGTACTAAATCAACGCTTCGGAGACCCCTTCCAAAAGAAGACAGCCCGTAAGCAACTGAATAAGATTAACTAGAACCGGCAAACGTTCGAGGAGTTCTACGGACTGTTAAGAAAATATGCAATTAGGGCCAGAGTGTTAGAAGATAAGCAGCTCTACCTACTAAGGCAGAAGCTAAACCCTAAACTGGCTGCAGCTATAGCATCGGTAGAAGACGAAGACCTTAAAAGCTTCGTACACCGAGCGAGAGTTACCGCCAGAAACCTGAGCGCCTACGCGAAATCGGCATTGCGCGAACCGATTCAGAAGCAGTCGGCGCCGATAACACGACCCCCTGCTCCTTTCCGCCGAAGCCCTACATAGCAGAAATCTTATCCGCCGCGTTCGTCGTTCGTACCTACCTGCTACGCGTACGGAAAGCCTGTCTACATCGCTACGAGATGCCAAGCGACGGATCGACAGAAGCAGGAATATCGTGCCGCAAAGCTGCAGCTACTAAGAAAGGCTACCCAAGCTATAGAGCCGGCTTAGAACGACACCGACAGTATAGACAGTAGAGTGCTACTGCGGATCTTGGGAAAAGACTAGCTGGACGGATAGGCCCCCTATCCAGCACGGACAATAGGGCAACAACGCGATCCGCGCTACTAGAAGAAGGAAGCATTGACAGTTGTAGCGATCCGCTCTTAGCGGCAGTGGAAGTGAACACAGAGACTGCTATTATTCTTCTGATTACGGTCTACCCCTTCAAAGGCTCGCATCGACCACTCTAATTAAGAGCTTTTATCGACACAGGAGCTCGTATCGGAGCCGCGATCCACTACCGATTGGTTCAGAAGCTAATAAACGGATACAGTTACCTAGTGGAACTAGCGTCGCCAATGCAGATTTCGGCATACAACGGACAAGACACGGAGAGCGTTACGCATTATATGCTGCTAAGGACTACCCTGGCTGGTCGCACTACGGAAGCTACGTTCCGAATTATAGACATCAGATAGCTCGACATTATTATAGGGCAGAAATGGATAAAGAACCAGAAAGCTGTTATTGACATAGGTAAAGGTACGCCAGGGTTTAAAGACCAGCAGAACGGAGTTACTGCAGAATCAGTCACCGCCGTCGCCGCGAAACCGAATGTTACAACTATTGAGGCGGTTCCGATAGATCGATCCGACCCTCTAGACACGATCGGAATAATAAGCTCGGAAGCTTTAACGACCCTCGCGAGGTCGCCGGACATCGAGATTTACGCTATCTTAATAAAAGACATCGAAGATTACCGGAAGATTATAGCGGAAGAAGAATTAGATCCGCTAGAGGTGTTGCTAGAGGAGCTCTATAGCTATACTAACGTATTCTCAAAAGCTGACTCCAACCTCCATCAGCTCTACCGACCGGAATATAACAACAAGATCTGGCTAAAAGAAGGAGCTACGCTACTAAGAACCGAGCCCTTAAGAAGACTATCGCTAGCCGAGCTAGACTAGGTAGAAGTGTTTGTTAGAGAAAACTTGGCAAAGAAGTTTATTATGCCAAGCTTAGCTAAGTATACGTCGCCGATTCTTTTCGTAAGAAAGCCCGGAGGTAGCCTCCGACTGTGTCTAGACTACCGAGGCCTTAACGAGGTCACTAAGAGAGACGTGTATCCGCTGCCGCTAATCGATAAGACTATATAGAGGGTGGCGAAGGCCAGGTAGTTTAGCAAGTTGGATATTCGCAAAGCTTTCTATTAACTAAGGAACGAAGAAGGGCGGACAGAAGATCTTACAACGTTCGCTACGCGTATAGGCAATTTCAAGTAGTTGGTTATGCCCTTCGGCCTTACTAACGCACCGGCAGTGTAGCAGCGTTTTATAAACTACACCTTTGTAGACATGCTAGAGCGGTTCGTGTCTATTTACTTAGACGACATCCTTATCTACACCGAAGGAATGAGAGAGCAACACACAGACTACATCGAGAAAGTGTTAACTAGGCTCCGCGAGGTTAGCTTAAACGCAGACACGAAGAAGAGCGAGTTCTATTAGACCGAAGTCAAATATCTCAGTCTTATCGTTAGAAGAGAAGGGATTTAGATAGACCCCTTAAAGGTCGCTGCTATAGCAGAATAGAAGCAACCGAAATCCGGAAGCACTATACAAATCAGAGCGTTTCTCGGATTCTGCAGCTACTATCGACAGTTTATTAAGGACTTCAGCAAGATAGCGAGATCCCTAAACGATAAACGAAGCACTAAAGAAGGAGGCCGCTGGCCTATAGAATCAGAAGTGTACGGAAGCTTTTATCCGACTAAAAGAAGCAGTAGCCTCGGCGCCAGTCCTGGCGCACTTCTGACCGGAGAAAACGATCTATCTAGAGACGGACGCTTCCGACACAGTAACTGCAGGGGTCCTTTCTCAGTATAATAACGCTAACGAGACCCTCTACCTAGTAGCTTTCTTCAGCAAGTCTATAACTAAGGCCGAACGGAACTACGCTATCTACGATAAACAACTGTTAGCTATTATACAGGCGTTCGAGGAGTGGAAGCTGGAGCTTATAGCTAGAAAGAGCACGGTCCAAGTCCTTACAGACCACCAGTCGCTAACCTACTTTATAAAGACGCAGAAGCTATTACGACGTTAAGCTCGGTAGGCCGCATACTTATTAGGATTCGACTTCAAGATTACCTATAGACCAGGAGCTTAAAAATGGAAAGGCTAACGCGCTAACGAGAAGGGAGGGGAAGACCAGCTGCGCGAAAGAAGATCCGAACATGTTCCAGAAGCTGTTAACCGAACGGATAGTAGATGCCGAGATAATAAAAGAGGCAGGGATCAGCACAATAGAACCGCCGACTGAAGAAGAGACGCTCTACGAGAAAGTGGAACGGCTTAATTAGCAGCAGAAGCTCGGCAAACCCGGATCAGGGAAGCTAATACTTCTGGAAGAACTAATTACAGAGGTTATCCAGCTAGTTTATAGTTCTAAAGACGTCGGCTACGCAGGCTTAAAGAAGACGATAGAAGCCGTAAGGACGATCTACTAGTTTCCGCGAATCTTCGAACAGATCCACCGGTTTATAGCTAATTGTTAAGTGTGCCGAGTCGCGAAGCCCCGTTACGGCCTTCCAGCCGGTTTGCTAAAGCCGCTTCCGATCCCCGAGAAACTGTAGCAGCACATTACGATGGATTTCGTGACCGGCCTGCCGGATTCCAATAGATATAATGCTACGCTTAACGTAGTAGATCGACTAAGCAAGGAGTGCTATTTCATCCCCTGCCGAGCTAAGGATAAAGGAACTACAGCGGAAGAGACGGCGAGAATGCTAATCCAGCACGTATGGAAGTACTATAGTCTGCCGGACACTATCACTACGGATAGGGGTCCTCAGTCTACCGCTAATGTATAGAAAGCTATTAACGAAGCTCTCGAAATTCGTAGAAAACTCAGCACAGCCGCTTACCCTTAGACCGACAGTCAGTCCAAAGTGGCTAACCGCGAGATAGAAAAATATCTACGAATTTTCTGCAGTTATTATTAAGCAGAGTAGGTTAAGGTGTTGCCTATAGCCGAATTCTGCGCTAATTCAGCACGGTTAGAGGCGAACTTACTAGCGCCGTTTGAAATAACTTATAGTTATCTTCCGAGGATAAGCTTTTAACCGCTAAACGAACTTAGCTCTTCGGAATCTTCTACCGCCACTTCGTTAAAGAGAGTCGCCGCCGCTGCGGCCAAAGCACTTAAGGCCTAGATAGAGGAAGCAATCAAGGTAGCAAAGGAGGCGATAGAATCGGCCCAGAAGAAGATAGTAACTCGAGCTAATAGAAAGCGGTTACTAATAGAATTTGAAGAAGGGCAAAAGGTATAGCTTAACACGAGGAACCTAAGGCTAAAAGGCAACGCCAAGCTTAACCCACGCTACGTAGGTCCGTTTAAGATAGTGGAAAAGAAGTCCCTAGTAACCTACCGGCTCCAGCTACCGAAATCGTTCTGGATCTACGATGTCTTTTATTCGGATCTGCTGAGTTTAGACCCGGAAGACGGTCTTCCGGATTAGGGGTTCGCTGAACCTCTACCAATCGAGATAGACGGTAAAGAAGAAGAATAGGAGGTAGAAGATGTAATAGATATAAGAAAAATGAGAGGGTCTGTCGAAGCAAGGATCTCGTAGAAACGATAGCTAAAAGACTACGAATGGTATCCGGTCGAGAATCTCCGAAATTTGGCGGAACTGCTAAGAGAGTTTTACGTCCGGAACCCGAGGAAGCCGAAGCCTAAGTGGCTCGGAAACTGATAAGGAAGAAGAAAACCTGCGTCCGCTCTATCGGCGCGAAAGCCGATAGAAACGATCGTAGAAATCGCTGGCCGGTGTCTTCGGCTCTACTACTACGACTGCTAGCTAGGACCGGCGGATAATAGCGGTAAGGCCGAGGACGGCGCCACCGCGTTAGCGCGCTTTGTAACAGTCTTTGCTCTCTGTTACCGCTATCCGCCGACTCGGCCGGAAGGATAATAACGACGAAGAACGAAGCCGACGCTATCAAAGCAGCCTCGCGGTAGCGCCAAAGGCTATAGTAGAAAAGAAAAGAAGAAGAGATAGCGAGCTGCGGATAGATCTATATAGACCTCTGCAGCAGCGTACAAACCGGTTACGCTGCAGCTTAGGTAACTGCTAGCTCTAATTAGAGAACTCTTCCGATTAGATAAAAGCCGAAGTAAGAGACGTCAGATAGCGACGATGTAAGAAGAACGAAGATAAAAAAAGGGGATAGTTTCGAAATAGAAGAAAGCGAAGAGGTAACAGCGGAATCAAAAAAAAGAGAGAAACAGATAAGTAAGCGGTCGAGGTCGACTGCTAGTAAGGGAGGGGGGTGGTGTTGCGGCGGCAGAAAGGAATGGGACTAAGTAATAGGGTAGACCCTCGGAATTTCGGCTCGGCCCTTCCGGACTGAGCCGGGCCTTAGCAAGCCACCCCTAAAGCTCTTACCTACCACTACAGATATTCCTTTCCCTCCTTAGTTCGAGATATAGTTATCAAAAAGGCCGTATGGAATTATATCTGCGTGCCCGGATCAATAATAGCTACAGAAGATTCGCAGATATTTTTTTATTTTATAATTAACTACTTCAGACTAACTGTAGGTTTAAGGGTAAGCGGCTATAGTGAATTTTCCGCGAATTCTAAGAGCTTAGTTAATAGCCTTCTATACATTAGCAGTGAAATAAGGACTCCTATCCGTAGTAATAGTGTCTAGCAGACTATAGTACTTCTATATATACTGAATCAGCATTCTCGCCGTCTCTTCTATAGTAGTTCTGTCGTCCTTCGCTTAGTAGGGGATAAAGTAGCGTTCTTTGCTTAGCTGATCTACTACGTTAAGCGTAGCGTTGTATCTATCGGAATCCGGCAGACTGGCTACGAAATCTATTGTAATGTGCTGCTACGGTTTCTCGGGGATCGGAAGTAGCTTCAATAGACCGGCCAGAAGACTATAACGTAGTTTCGCAGCTCGATATACGTAACAGCTAGCGATAAACCGGTAGATTTGCTTAAAGATCCGCAGAAACTAGTAGATCGTTCTTACGGCCTCTATAGTCTTCTTTGTACTGGCGTAGCCAACATCCTTAGAACTATAGACCAACTAGATAACCTCTGCGATTAGTTCTTCTAGAACTATTAGCTTCCTTAAGCCGGTTCTGCTAAGCTTCTGCTGCTAATTAAGCTGTTCTACTTTCTCGTAGAGCGTCTCTCCTTCGGTCGGCGGCTCTATCGCGTAGATCTCTACTTCTATAAACACCTCGGCGTCTACTATCCGTTCGGTTAATATCTTCTAGAACATGTTTAGATCTTCCTTCGCTCGGCTAGTCTTTCCTTCTCTTCTCGTTAGCGCGTTAGCCTTTCTATTCTAAGCTCTAGGTCGATAGGTAATCTTAAAGTCGAGCCTAGATGAGTAGGCGGCCTACCGAGCGTAGCAACGCAATAGTTTCTACATCTTTATAAAGTAGGTTAGTAACTGATAGTCCGTAAGGACCTAGACTGTGCTCTTTCCGGCTGTAAGCTCCGGCTTCTACTCCTCGAAAGTCTAGATAATAGCTTACAGTTCTTTATCGTAGATAGCGTAGTTTTGCTTAGACTCGTTCATAGACTTGCTAAAGAAGGCTGATTCGGGCACGCAGATACGATTCAATACGGCCTTTTTAATAACTATATCTCGAACTGAGGAGGGAAAGGAATCTATTTAGTAGTAGGTAAGAGCTTTAGGGGTCGCGTGCTAAGGCCCGGCTCGGTCCAGAAGGGCCGAGCCGAAATTCCGAGGGTCCACCCCATTACTTAGTCCTACGCCTTTCTGCCGCCGCAACACTACCCTCCTCCCTTACTAGCGGTCGACCTCGACCGCTTACTTATCTGTTTGTCTTTTTTTTTAATTCCGCTGTTACCTCTTCGCTTTCTTCTATTTTGAGACTATCCCTCTTTTTTTATCTTCTTTCTTCTTACATCGTCGCCATCTAACGTCTCTTACTTCGGCTTCTATCTAATCGGAAGAGCTATCTGATCTGAGCGAGCAGCCGTCTAAGCTGCGGCGAGGCTAGCCTGTACGCCGCTGCGGATATCTACATAGATCTATCCGCAGCTCGCTATCTCTTCTTCTTTTTCTTTTCTACTATAGCCTTTGGCGCTACCGCGAGGCTGCTTTAATGGCGTCGGCTTCGTTCTTCGTCGTTATTATCCTTCCGGCTAAGTCGGCGGATAGCAGTAACAGAGAGCAAAGACCGTTACAAAGCGCGCCGACGTGGTAGCGCCGTCCTCGGCCTTACCGCTATTATCTGCCGGTCCTAGCCAGCATTAGTGGTGGTGGAGCCGAGGACTCCAGTCAAGCAATCGCTACGATTGTCTTTATCGGCTTCTACGCCGATAGAGCGGACGCGGCTTTTCTTTTTTTCTTTTTCCGTAATTATTAGCTTCGGAGCTACTCCGAGTTTGGCTTCTTCTGGTTCCTTGTATAGAATTCCTTTAGTAGCTCTACCGAATTCCGGAGATTCTCGATCGGATACTATTTATAATCTTCTAGCTATCCCTTCTACGAGATCCTTGCTCCGATAGATCCTCTTAGCTTTCTTATATCTATTACGTCTTCCACCTCCTATTCTTCTTCTTCGCCGTCTATTCCGACCAGCAGGGGTTTAGCGAACCCCTAATCCAGAAGACCGTCTTTAGGGTCCAAACTTAGCAGATCCGAATAAAAGACATCGTAGATCCGGAACGATTTCGGTAGCTAGAGCCGGTAGGTTACCGGCGACCTCTTTTCCACTATCTTAAACGGCCCTACGTAGCGGGGGTTGAGCTTGGCGTTGCCTTTTAGCCTTAGGTTCCTTGTGTTAAGCTATACCTTTTGGCCTTCTTCGAATTCTATCGGTAACCGCTTTCTATTAGCTCGAGTTACTATCTTCTTCTGAGCCGATTCCATCGCCTCCTTCGCTACCTTAATTGCTTCCTCTATCTAAGCCTTAAGTGCTTCGGCCGTAGCGGCGGCGACTCTCTTTAACGAAGTGGCAGTAGAAGATTCCAAAGAGCTAAGTTTGTTCGGCGGTTAAAAGCTTATCCTCGGAAGATAACTGTAAGTTATCTTAAACAGCGCCAGTAAGGTGGCCTCTAAGTGTGCTAAATCGGCGCAGAATTCGGCTATGGGCAACACCTTAACCCACTTTGCCTAATAATAACTGCAGAAGATTCGCAGATATTTCTCTATCTCGCGGTTAGCTACTTCGGACTAACTGTCGGTCTAAGGGTAAGCGGCTATGCTGAGTTTTCTATAAATTCCGAGAGCTTGGTTGATAGCCTTCTATACATTGGCAGTAAATTAAGGACCCCTATCCGCAGTAATAGTGTCCAGCAGACCGTAGTGTTTCTATACGTGCTCAATCAGCATTCTCGCCGTCTCTTCTGCAGTAGTTCCTTTATCCTTCGCTTAGTAGGGGATAAAGTGGCGTTCTTTGCTTAGTCAATCTACTACATTAAGCGTAGCTTTATATCCACTAGAGTCCAGCAGGCCGGTTACGAAATCTATTGTAATATGCTGCTATAGTTTCCTAGGGATTGGAAGTAGCTTTAACAGACCGGCCGGAAGGCTATAACGTGGCTTCGCGACTCGGCATACGTAACAATTAGCAATAAACCGGTAGATCTGCTCGAAGATTTGCGGAAACTAGTAGACCGTCTTCTTGGAGCTAGCGTAGCCAACATCCGTAGAACTATAGACTAGCTGGACGACCTCTGTAATTAGTTCTTCCAGAACTATTAGCTTCCCTAAACCGGTTTTGCCGAGCTTCTGTTGCTGGTTAAGCCGCTCTACTTTTTCGTAGAGAGTCTCTTCCTTAGTCGCCGGCTCTACTGCGTAGACCCCTACCTCTTTCAACACCTCGGCGTCTACTATTCGCTCGGTTAGCACCTTTTGGAACATGTTCGGATCTTCCTTCGCACAGCTGGTCTTCCCTTCTCTTCTTGTTAACGCGTCGGCCTTTCCATTTTGAGCTCTGGGTCGATAGGTAATCTTAAAGTCAAATCCAGATAAGTAGGTAGCCTACCGAGCTTGGCGGTGTAATAGCTTCTGCGTCTTTATAAAGTAGGTAAGCGACTGGTGGTCCGTAAGGACCTGGACTGTGCTCTGTCTAGCTATAAGCTCCGGCTTCTACTCCTCGAACGCCTGTATAATAGCTAACAGTTCTTTGTCGTAGATAGCGTAGTTCCGTTCGGCCTTAGTTATAGACTTGCTAAAGAAGGCCACCGGATAGAGGGTCTCGCTATCGTTAGCGTATTAAGAAAGGACCCCTGCTGTTATTATGTTAGAAGCGTCCGTTTCTACCTAGATCGTCTTTTCCGGTCGGAAGTGCGCCAGAACTGGCGCTGAGACTACTGCTTCTTTCGGCTAGATAAAAGCTTCTGTGCACTTCTTATTCTATAGGCCAGCAGCCTCCTTCTTTAGTGCTTCGTTTAGGGGTCTCGCTATCTTGCTAAAGTCCTTAATAAACCGTCGATAATAGCTGCAGAATCTGAGAAACGCTCTGATTTGTGTAGTGTTCCCGGATTTCGGCTGCTTCTATTCTGCGATAGCGGTGACCTTTAAGGGGTCTATCCGAATCCCTTCTCTTCTAACGATAAGACCGAGATATTTGACTTCGGTCTAATAAAACTCGCTCTTCTTGGTGTCCGCGTATAATCCGACTTCGCGGAGTCTCTTTAGCACCCTCTTACTGTAGTCTGTATGCTGTTCTCTAGTTCTATCTGTATAGATAAGGATGTCATCCAAGTAGATAGACCCGAATCGTTCTAGCATATCTATAAAGGTGTGGTTTATAAAACGCTGCTATACCGCCGGCGCGTTAGTAAGTCCGAAAGGCATTACCAACTACTTGAAATTGCCTATGCGCGTAGCGAATGTCGTAAGGTCTTCCGTTTGTCCGTCTTCGTTCCTTAGTCGATAGAAAGCTTAGCGGATATCCAGCTTACTAAACTACTTAGCTTTAGCTACTCGTTGTATAGTCTTATCGATCAGCGGCAGCAGGTACATGACTCTCTTAGTAACCTTATTAAGGCCTCGGTAATCTACGCACAGTTGGAGGCTACCTCTGGGCTTTCGTACGAAAAGAATCGGCGACGTATACTCGGCTAAGCTTGGCGAAATAAACTTCTTTGCCAAGTTCTCTCTAACAAACACTTCTACCTAGTCCAGCTTAGCTGGCGATAGTCTTCTTAAGGGCTCGGTTCTTGGCAGCGTAGCTCCTTCTTTTAGCTGGATCTTGTTGTTATATTCCGGTTAGTAGAGCGGAAGGAGGTTGGAGTCGGCTTTCGAGAACATATTAGTATAACTATAGAGTTCTTTAGGTAACACCTCTAACGGATCTACTTCTTCTTCCGCCATTATCTTCTGATGATCTTCGATGTCTTTTATTAAGATAGCGTAAATCTCATTGTCCGGCGACCTCGCGAGGGTCGTCAAAGCTTCTAAGCTTATTATTCCGATTGTGTCTAGAGGGTCGGACCGCTCTATCGGAACCGCTTCGATAGTCGTAACGTTCGGCTTCGCGACGACGACGGTGACCGACTCAGCGGCGGCACCTCCCCTCTGCTGGGTTTTGAATCCGAGGGTGCCTTTACCTACGTTAATAACTGCCTTCTGGTTCTTTATCTATTTCTGTCCTATAATAATGTCAAACCTTCCGATATCTATAATTCGGAACGTCGCTTCCGTAGTGCGACCAGCTAGGGTAGTCTTTAATAGCATGTAATGTATAACGCTCTCGGTGTCCTGTCCGTTGTATGCTGAAATTCGCGTCGGTGACGCTAGCTCTACTGGATAGCTGTATCCTTTTATCAGTTTCTGAACTAATCGATAGTGGATCGCGGCTCCGATAAGGGCTCCTATATCGATAAAAGCTCTTAGCTAAAGTGGTCTGCTTAAGCCATCGAGGGAGTAGACAGTAATTAGAAGGATAATAGCTGTTTCCGTGTTTACTTCTACCGCTGCTAAGAGCAGATCGCTGCAGCTAATACTTCCTTCTTCTAGCGACGTAGTTCGTGTCGGTGCCCTATTGCCTATGCTGGATAGGGGGCCTATCCGTCCAGCTAGTCTTTTCCTAGGATTTGCAGTAGCACCCTACTATCCACACTGTCGATGTCGTTCGGAGCCGGCTCGATGGCTTGGATAGTCTTTCTCAGAGGCTGCGGCTTCGTAGCACGATATTCCTGCTTCTGCTAGGCCGTTGCCGGACATCTAGTAGCGATGTGGTAACGATAACACTGAGATATTTGACTTCGGTCTATTAGAATTCGCTCTTCTTCGTGTCTACGTTTAGACTAACCTCGCGGAGCCTAGTTAACACTCTCTTAATGTAGTCCGTATATTGTTCTCTTATCTATCGGTATAGATAAGGATGTCGTCTAAGTAAATAGAAACGAACTGTTCTAGCATGTCTATAAAGATGTAGTTTATAAAGCGTTGCTATATAGCCGGTACGTTGGTAAGGCCGAAAGGCATAACTAACTACTTAAAGTTGCCTATACGCATAGCGAATGTTGTAAGGTCTTCGGTCTGCCCTTCTTCGTTCCTTAGTCGATAGAACGCCTAGCAAATGTCCAGCTTACTAAAGTACTTAGCTTTCGCTACTCGTTGTATAGTCTTATCGATTAGCAGCAGTAGATATATGTCTCTTTTAGTAACCTTATTAAGGCCTCGGTAGTCTACGTGTAGTCGGAGACTACCTCCGGGTTTCTGTACGAAAAGAATCGGTAACGTATACTTAGCAGAGCTTAGCGTAATGAACTTCTTCGCTAGGTTTTCTCGAACAAACACCTCTACGTAGTCTAGCTTAGCTAGCGATAATCGTCTTAGGGGTTCGGTTCTCGGCAGCGTAGCTCCTTCTTTTAGCTAGATCTTGTTGTCGTATTCCGGTCGGTAAAGCGGCAGGAGGTTGGAGTCGGCTTTTAAGAACACGTTAGTGTAACTATAGAGTTCTGTTAGGGGGCGCCGTCCAGCCCAGGTCCTGGACCTAAGCCAGCCGTCGCCCTAAGGACTGCGACTTAGCGGCACCAGCACGACCCTACCCTCTGTACAGAGTTACTAATACGACCCTACTCCTGTACGGAGCGAGAATCCTATAGCCTTGCATAGAGGGGAATTGTCGCCCCTCTATACAGAGGGAAACTCCCGACCCTCTATACAGAGTGTAAACCTTGCACCCCTACATAGAGGGAAATTGCTGGCTTAGCTTCGTAGGTACAAATTGTACAGCAGCAGACGACGAAGGAACTGCCTATTAGTTCCTTTATATAGATACCTAGCCTTAAGTTTTCAAACTAAGATTCTTAGGCCCTTACATTAGGAACTGATCTTACTGTCGGTAACTGCAGTAATACAACGAAGATGGACGGCGACATCCCTATAGAACCTACGGCCATGCAGGATCAGATGCACTGCGTATACGAGGAGCTGCTGGCCTACAAGAGGCAGCTCGAACAGCAAGTAAGCTACTAGGCTGCGATAATTTCCTAACAGGAACAGGAGCTACGACAGCTTAGGGCGTCCAATTGCGATCCGACCCCTACGACGACGACGAACACGACAGCCTATATCCCAGCCCCTAAGAGCAAACTCCCTAACGTTACTACCTACAATAGTAAGGCTCCGGCCGAGTACCTCTCCTAGGCTGCCTAGATACGCTCTAAGCTTCTAGTCGACTTAGGAGCATACCCGACCGAGCTAGACAAGGTAGTGTACCTCTTTAGGAGGTTAAAGGGCAGTGTTGCACCGGCAGAAAGGGGTGGGACTAAGTAATAGGGTGGACCCTCGGAATTTCAGCTCGGCCCTTCCGGACTAAGCCGGGCCTTGGCACACCACCCCTAAAGCTCTCACTTACCACTACATAGGTTTCTTGCCCTCCTTAGTTCGAGATATAGTTATCAAAAAGGCCGTATTGAATTATATCTGCGTGCCCAGATTATTATATCTCGAACTCGCCTACTACACTAACTCCGAGCTGCGCGAAAGGGACCGTTGAACTATCCGGACACCTGAATAACGCACGCGCACCAAAACACCAAACCAAACACCAGCACTGTAAGACAGCTATAGAGAGCTTCTTAACGGTAGAGAGCGGCGTTACAGGCCGAAGCAGAAGCAGAAGAGAAAAGACTAACAGAGCGAGTAGGCGCTCCAGCATTATTAATAATAAGTTCATTGTTAGAGGTTTTACTTCGGAAGAGACTGCAGAGATTAAGGAACGAATAACCGAATATAAGAAGATTTACAACTGCATACTCGAAGAACTTAAAGATTACGTAAACAGGAACGGAGTAGGGAAGGTCTACGACGGTATAGACCTTATTAAGACGCTGTTTTACAGAACCCTGGACGAGAAGAGGCAGTTAAGAAAGGAAAACGAAGCGGTAAGGGCGGAGAAGGAATCGGCAGAGACTATTATAGATATACTAGAAAACCAAGCGGCAAACCGACTAGTACAACTAAAGGCGATAAAGACTTAGTTAGCTAAGATGGAAGCAGCGATGTCGTCGGCGCTGCCACTGCATTGAGAAGAACAAGCAGAGACCGCCTTACTAGCGGCCTACAGTTAAGGTAGCACCTTAATAACGTTACTACCGGACCTACCGGCGTTTAGAGGCGGAGACCCTAATAACTGGGAGGCATTTAAGAAAAAGATAAAGAACAAGATAGACCGCGACTATGCCTGAAACAGTAGAGAAGATAGGCTGGCCTACCTAGAGTCGCGGTTAGAAGGTAAAGCTTTTTCGCTAGTAGCGGACCTAGAGGAGGTAACTGCCGAAGAAGCGATTAAAGCGATAAATCAACGCTTCGGAGACCCCTTCCGAAAGAAGACAGCCCGTCAACAGCTCGACAAAATTAACTAGAGCCGGCAGACGTTTAAGGAATTCTACGGACTGTTCCGAAAATATGCTATTAGAGCTAGAGTGTCAGAAGATAAGCAGCTCTACCTACTAAGGCAGAAGCTGAACCCTGAACTGGCTGCAGCTATAGCTTCTGTAGAAGACGAAGACCTTAAGAGCTTCGTGCACTGAGCGAGAGTTACTGCCAGAAACCTAAGCACTTACGCGAAATCGCGCGAATCAAACTAGAAGCCGTCAATAATGCAGACAACGCGACCCCCTGCAGCTTTCCGGAGAGCACCTTAGCAGCTATCTTATTCGCTGCGCTCGTTGTTCGTCCCTACCTGCTACGCGTATAGAAAGCCTGGCTACATCGCTACAAGATGCCAAGCTACGGATTAGCAGAAGCAGGAGTATCGAGCTACGAAGCAGCAGCAGCCGAGAAAGACTATCCAAGCTATCGAGCTGGCTCCAAAAGATACCGACAGTGTAGATAGTAGAGTGCCTCTGCGAATCTTAGGAAAACACTAGCTAGACGGATAGGCCCCCTATCCAGTATAGACAATAGGGCACTGGCAAGAACTACGTCGCTAGAAGAAGGAAGTACTAACAGCTGCAGCAATCCGCTCTTAGCAGCGGTGGAAGTAAATACGGAAACAGCTATTATCCTTCTAATTACTGTCTACCCCCTCGATAGCTTAAGCAGACTACTTTAGCTAAGGGCTTTTATCGACACAGGAGCTCTTATTAGAGCCGCGATCCACTATCGATTAGTTCAGAAACTGATAAAAGGATACAGCTATCCGGTAGAGCTAGCGTCGCCGACGCGAATTTCGGCATATAACGGACAAGACACCGAGAGCGTTACGCACTATATGCTGTTAAAGACTACCCTAGCTGGTCGCACTACGGAAGCGACGTTCCGAATTATAGATATCGGAAGGTTTGACATTATTATAGGACAGAAATAGATAAAGAACTAGAAAGCCGTTATTGACGTAGGCAAAGGCACCCTCGGATTTAAAACCCAGCAGAGCGGAGGCGCCGCCGCTAAGTCAGTTACCGTCGTCGTCGCGAAACCGAACGTTACGACCGTCGAGGCGGTTCCGATAGAGCGGTCCGACCCTCTAGACACAATCGGAATAATAAGCTCGGAAGCCTTAACGACCCTCGCGAGGTCGCCGGACAATAAGATTTACGCGATCTTAATAAAAGACATCGAAGATTATCGGAAGATAATAGCGGAAGAAGAAGTGGATCTGCTAGAGGCGTTACCGAAAGAGCTCTACGGCTACACTAACGTGTTCTTAAAAGCCGACTCCAATCTCTTGCCGCTACACCGACCGGAATATAACAACAAGATCTGGCTAAAAGAAGGAGCTACACTGCCAAGAACCGAGCCCTTAAGAAGACTATCGCTAGCAGAGCTAGACTAGGTAGAAGTGTTTGTTAGAGAAAACTTGGCGAAGAAGTTTATTACGCTAAGCTTAGCCGAGTATACGTCGCCGATTCTTTTCGTACAAAAGCCTAGAGGTAGCCTCTGACTGTACGTAGATTACCAAGGCCTTTATAAGGTCACTAAGAGAGATGTGTATCCTCTGCCGCTAATAGACGAGACTATATAATGAGTAGCTAAAGCTAAGTAGTTTAGTAAGGTGGATATTCGACAAGCGTTCTACCGACTAAGAAACGAGGAAGGACAAACCGAAGATCTTACGACATTCGCTACGCGTATAGGCAATTTCAAGTAGTTGGTAATGCCTTTCGGACTTACCAACGCGCCGGCAGTGTAGCAACGCTTTATAAACTACACCTTTATAGACATGCTGGAACAGTTCGTGTCTATCTACTTAGACGACATTCTCGTCTACACCGATAGAACAAGAGAACAGCATACGGACTACATCGAGAAGGTGCTAACTAAGCTCTACGAGGTCGGATTGAACGCAGACACGAAAAAGAGCGAGTTCCATTAGACCGAAGTTAAGTATCTCAGTCTTATCGTCGGAAGAGAAGGAATTAGGATAGACGCCTCTAAGGTCGCCGCCGTCGCGGAATCGAAGCAACCGAAATCCAGAAACACTATACAAATCAGAGCGTTTCTCGGATTCTGCAGCTACTATCGACGGTTTATTAAGGACTTCAGCAAGATAGCGAGGCCCTAAACGAAGCACTAAAAAAGGAGGCCGCTGGCCTATAGAATAAGAAGTGCACGGAAGCTTTTATCCAGCTAAAGGATGCAGTAGCCTTAGCGCCGGTTCTAGCGCACTTCCGACCGGAAAAGACGATCTACGTAGAAACGGACGCTTCTAACACAGTAACAGCAGGGGTCCTTTCTTAATATACTGACGACAGCGAGACCTTCCATCTAGTGGCCTTCTTTAGCAAGTCTATAACTAAGGCCGAACGAAACTACACCATCTACGATAAAGAACTGTTAGCTATTATACAGGCGTTCGAAGAGTGGAAGCCAGAGCTTATAACTAGAAAGAGTACAGTCCAGATCCTTACGGACTACCAGTCGCTTACCTACTTTCATAAGACGCAGAAGCTATTACGTCGCTAAGCCCGGTAGGCTGCCTACTTATCCGGATTCGATTTTAAGATTACCTATTGACCCGGAGCTTAAAATAGAAAGGCCGACGCGTTAACGAGAAGAGAAGGGAAGACCAGCCGCGCGAAAGAAGATCCAAACATGTTCCAGAAGGTGCTAACCGAACGAATAGTAGACGCCGAGGTGTTAAAAGAGGTAGGGGTCTGCGCGGTAGAGCCGGCGACCGAGGAAGAGACTCTCTACGAAAAAGTAGAGCGGCTTAACCAGCAACAGAAGCTCGACAAAACCGGTTTAGGGAAGATAATAGTTCTGGAAGAATTAATTACAGAGGTCGTCCAGCTAGTCTATAGTTCTACAGATGTCGGTTACGCAGGCTCGAAGAAGACGATAGAAGCAGTAAGGACGACCTACTAGTTCCTGCGAATCCTCGAACAGATCCACTGGTTTATCGCTAACTACTACGTCTGCCGAGCAGTAAAGCTACGTTACGGCCTTCCGGCCGGTCTATTAAAGCCACTTCCGATCCCCGAAAAACCGTAGCAGTATATTACAATAGATTTCGTAACCGGCCTGCCGGATTCTAATAGATATAATGCCATGCTTAACGTAGTGGATCGACTAAGCAAAGAGCGCTACTTTATCCCCTGCCGAGCAAAGGATAAAGGAACTACTGCGGAAGAAACAGCGAGAATGCTAATACAGCATATCTAGAAGCACTACGGTCTGCCGGACACTATTACTACGGACAGGGGTCCTCAATTTACCGCTAATGTATAGAAGGCTATTAACTAAGCTCTCGGAATTTGGGGAAAGCTCAGCACAGCCGCTTACCCTTAAACCGACAGTCAGTCCGAAGTAGCTAACCGCAAGACAGAGAAATATCTACGAATCTTCTGCAGTTATTATTAAGCAGAGTGGATTAAGGTGTTGCCTATAGCCGAATTCTGCGCCAATTTAGCACGGTTAGAGGCCACCTTACTGGCGCCGTTTAAGATAACTTATAGTTACCTTCCGAGAATAAACTTCCAACCGCCGAACGAACCCAGCTCTTTAAAACCTTCTACATCTACTGCTACCTTATTGAAGAGAGTAGCAGCGGCCGCGGCAGAAGCGCTTAGATCTTAGATAGAAGAAGCAATCCGTATAGCAAACGAGGCGATAGAATCGACTTAGAAGAAGATAGTAACTCGAGCTAATAGAAAGCGGTTGCTAATAGAATTCGAAGAAGGCCAAAAGGTATAGCTTAATACGCGGAACCTAAGGCTAAGAGGCAGCGCTAAGCTTAACCCCCGCTACCTAGGCCCGTTCAAGATAGTAGAAAAGAGGTCGCCGGTGACTTATCGGCTCTAGCTACCGAAATCGTTCCGAATCTACGATGTCTTTGATTTGGACCTGCTAAGTTTGGACCCTAAAGACGGCCTTCCGGAACAGGGGTTCGCCGAGCCCCTACCAATCGAGATAGACAGAGAAGAAGAAGAATAGGAGGTAAAGGATGTAGTAGACATAAGAAAGATAATAGGGTCCGTCGAAGCAAGGATCTCGTAGAAAGGATAGCTAGAAGACTATAAATAGTATCCAGTCGAGAATCTCCAAAATTTGGCAGAGCTGCTAAGAGAGTTTTACGTCCGAACCCTAAGGAAGCCAAAGTCTAAGGAGCTCGGAAGCTGATAAAGAAGAAGAAAACCTGCGTCCGCTCTATCGGCGCGAAAGCCGATAGAAACGATTGTAGAAATCGCTGGCCGGTGTCTTCGGCTCTACTACTACTACCGCCAGCGTACTTCGTTAACGACCCCGCTCTTTGCCTTCGCGCAGCACTATCCGCCGGCTTGGCCGGACGAACGATAAAGGCGAAGAACGAAGCTGATGCAAACAAAGCGGCCCTGCAGTAGGTAAGGCCCTTAATAGAGAAAGAAAAAGACGAAGAGACGGCGCTGCAGACGGATCTATATAGACCTCCGCAGCGGCGCACAGACCGGTTACGCTGCAGCTTAGGTAACCGCTAGCTCTAATTAGATAACTCTTCCGATTAGATAAAAGCTAAAGTAAGAGACGTCAGATGGCGACGATATAAGAAGAAAGAAGATAAAGAAAGGGGATAGTTTCGAAATAGAAAGAAGCGAAGAGGTAATGCTAAAAAAAAAGAAGAAAAAAGAAAAAGAAGAAGAGAGACACATAAGTAAGCGATCGAGGTCGACCGCTGGTAAGGGAGGGGGGTAGTGTTGCGGCGGCAGAAAGGGGTAGGACTAAGTAATAGGGTAGACCCTTGGAATTTCGGCTCAGCCCTTCTGGACCAAGCCGGGCCTTGGCACACTACCCCTAAAGCTCTTACTCACTACTATATAGGTTCCTTTCCCTCCTTAGTTCGAGATATAGTTATCAGAAAGGCCGTATTAAATTATATCTGCATGCCCAGATCAGGCAGGGCGGCAGCACAGATTCTGCTGCACTACGAGACAGCTATTGCCAACCCGGTAATAGCAACTACGACGACACTCTAGGCAGCTCTTAACAGGAGCTATAAGGACCTAGACTACGAAAGCCGAGCACTCCTATAGGTTAATACGATAAAGCAAGGACGCAAGACTATATAAGAGTTCCTCGTAGAATACGACTAGACCCTAGCAGAGGCAGGAGGACTCCAATAGGAGGACAGTATAAAAATTACTGCCTTAGAGATAGGCCTCTCTAAGGAGATTATAACGGGACTATTAGGCGTAATGCAGCCAGCCTTGTACGCGGTGTTCTGTAATCTCCTTAGGATAATCAACGACGAACAGCGCAGGCTCGGACGGATAAGCTGCGCCTATGAGATACGACAGCCCCTCTATCGGCAGCAGGACGCTATAGACTAGGAACTAACGACGACAACGAGAGTAGCGGCAGCCGTTACTGTACGGCCAAGGGCCGCTGCCAAAAGGGCACAGTAGGTAGACATAGCTACCCTTAACAAGAGACGAGCAGAAGGGAGCTGCTACAGGTGTAGCAACATAGGCTACACTGTACAGAATTGCGGGCTTTTGCTAGCAGAGAGACCTAGGGGATAGCCATCTACTGCAAGGGTAGCAACTGCGGTGCCCTAACAAGAGACCTAAGAGTCCCCCTTAGACGACAACGAGTTAGGAAAAGAGTAGCCTCTAAGCGAAGGCTCTACTAGATGCGTATACGAGATAGATTGCCAAATTAAAGCACTACTTAGCTATCTTTTAAGAGCAACTACATAACAACTACGCCGTTTATCGTACGACCTACGCTAAACGGGACCGCTACGGCGCAGACACTAATTAACACAGGATGTTTGGTATACAGAGTAATTAGCGAAGACTTTGTACAGAGACACTACATTAAGACGACCCCTACTGTACCTGTACACATACTAGGCATTAGCAGGCGAGGACTAGACATTACCTATATAGTGAAAGTAACGATAGAGCTGCAAGGACACTACGAGCAGGACTTATACCTCTACATCGTATAGGACAAGTTCGATTATAACCTAATATTAGGGAAGCTATAGATAGAGCGCTAGCAGGGCAAGCTAGACGTTGGACGAGGACGGCTGTACCTAGTAGTAACGAAGCAGAGGCTCCGAGACCAAGGGAGAGTTCCGTAGAGCGGCAATGCCAAGGCCGAAATCAACACTGCGACTATAGACATTAAGAAGACATTAGTGCCTAAGAAGGCAACAGACCCCTGTATAAAGCTCCTATCGGAATATGCAGAATACCTAGACCTCTTCGAGCCAAAGTCGGCCTCGAAATGGCTACTACACTAAGGGGAAGGAGTTAACTACGACATCTAGCTAGAGCCCTGTCCGGATAGGAGTCTGCCCGAAGTGCCGTACGGCCCGCTATACGGCATGTCCTCTAGAGAACTCCTAGTACTGCGCAAGACACTGGACGACCTACTTGCTAAGGGTTTTATTCGTGCAAGTACCTCGTCCGCAGGAGCCCTAGTGCTGTTTGTCTATAAAGAAGACAAGGCCGGCTTGCGTTTTTGCATAGACTACAGAGGTATCAACGCGATTACCAAAAAGGACCGGTACCCTCTGCCTCTTATTAAGGAGACTCTTAGACAGATTAGCAAGGCAAAGTGGTTTACTAAGCTTAACGTAGTCTCGGCTTTCTACAAAATACGGATTAAGGAAGGCTATAGATAGATAACTCCCTTATGTACGAGATATAGTCTTTTCGAGTAGCTTATTACCCCCTTTAGCCTTGCCAACGTACTAGCAACCTTCTAGAGGTACATTAACAGGTCCCTGCAAGGGTTACTAGACGACATCTGTTCGGTGTACCTTAATAACATATTAGTATTTACAGACGGCACCTATACAGATTACGTACAGGACGTTAAGAAGGTACTAGATTAACTGCAACAGGCTAGCTTATACCTCGACATCGACAAATGTAAATTCGGTGTACAACGTACGAAATACCTAGGGTTTGTTATCGAGGCAGGGAAAGGCATTAGCATAGACAGGAAGAAGATTAATGCTATTAAGCAATAGAAGCTGCCTACAAGTGTTAAGGGCATACGGGAATTCCTTAGGTTTGCTAACTTCTACCGCTAGTTTATACGGAACTACTCAGAGATCGTACGCCCCCTAGTCGAGCTAATACATAAGGACAAGCAGTTTAAGTAGACGGATAAGTATAATAGAAGCTTTAACAGGCTAAAGGAGCTCTTTACTACAGGACTAACGCTTGCCGCTTTTGATCCAGAACGTACGACGATACTGGAAACCGACTCCTTAGGGTATTGCATATAAGGTATCTTATTACAGGTAGGCTCGGACGGACTCCTACACCTATACGCGTACTTCTCTAAGAAGAACTCCCTAGCTAAGTGCAACTACCCTATCTATAACAAGGAATTGCTAGCAGTCGTCCGATGTTGCAAAGCGTAGGATAGAGAACTCCGCTTAGTTCCCGAGTTCCTCGCCCTAACCGACTATAAGAACCTAGAGTACTTTACGCAACCCCGGAAGCTTTCTAAGAGATATATACAATAGGCGATGTACCTAAGCCGATTGAATATAAGACTCTAGTACTGCAAGGGCAAGGACAATAGCAGGGCTGATACGCTATCTAGATAGGATTAGGATATGCCAACGACGTACGATAATAACTAGCTGAAATTACGGACATTCCAGATATTTAAGGAGGAACTAGGCGAGGAGACTATCCGCCTAGTAGCGACATATATATAGGAATCCTAGCTACAGGCGTAGGAAGAGGCAGTAGAAAAGGACGACGCCTACCGAAGGGCCTGTACAGCGATCTAAGGGGGACAGCGGAAGCTCCTAGCAGAGCTTTACCTTAAGGTGTTAGCAGCAGAGTGCACAGTAGATAAGGAGAACAACCTAAAGTTTAGGAATCGGATTTAGGTCCTAGCAGACGAGAAGCTCTATATAAGCTTAATATAACGGGTGTATAATTCTATAGTAACTGGACACCTAGGGCGCGAGGAGACGTACAGCACTGTTGCTAGGGACTACTACTAGCTAGCGATAGCAAAGGATATCTGTAGGTTTGTACAGAACTACAATGTCTATAGAAGGACGAAGCCCTAGCGTAAACTGAAGTACAGGCTGCTAAAACCCCTACCAATACCGGACTAGCCTTAGTAAGACCTAACAGTAGACTTTATTACAGACCTCCCTAAGAGCGACGGACGGCAGAACATTATAGTAGTTACGGACAAGCTAACAAAGGGGGTAATACTAGAAGGAATAGACTCTATTACAGCTAAGGATACTGCTTAGGCATTTATACAGACGACGTTTAGCAAGTACGGATTCCCTAGGTCAATCGTATCGGACCGGGGTACACAGTTTACGAGCTAGCTCTAGGTAAGGGTCTGCCAGTTGCTAAATGTAGAACGCCGCCTATTAACTGTATAGCACCTGTAGACAGACAGCGCGACGGAGAGAGTCAACTCAACATTGGAAGCGTACCTCCGAGCGTACGTCGACTACGACTAGACAAACTGGAACCGCCTCCTCCCTACAGCGGAGCTAGCTATTAACAGCTGTACGGCTAACGCTACAGGATTGTCCCCCTTCTTTATAGCCTATAGATACGACTACTCCCCGCTCCCGCCGACCCCGAACAGCGCTACCTTACGCTCTGTACGATCCCTAATTTAGCAGGGAGGAGCTATTGTACAGACGATTACAAACGCCTATTAATAGGCGAAAGCAAGCCTAGCTATAGCTTAATAGAATGCAGAAGAGCAGGCACAAAGGACGGCAGACTGCACTAAGGTACAAGGCAGGAGATAAGGTCTAGCTAAACCAGAGTAACATCTGTATAGACCAGCCGAGCAAGAAACTAGATTAGAAGAACCGGAAGTTTACAGTAGTCCGGCTAGTAGGGACCTACACTGTACGACTTAACACTCCCCTAGGGATCTACCTAGTCTTCTATATAGACCTCGTATAGCCGGCATATACGGACCCCCTACTGCACTAGACGACGGACGGCGCGCGCCCTCTAGCGATCCTTATTAAAGGCCAGGAAGAGTATAAGGTAGAAGAAATCCTTAAGAACTAAAGGAAGCAGAAGAAGGTAGAGTACCTAGTTAAATAGAGAGGGTAGGCAGAGCCTATATAGGAACTATACGAGGCCCTGTAGGACACAACCGCGCTGGATAGGTAGGAGGAGAACTATCCCCCTACCCAGTCGCAGTAACACTACGCTGTACAGCGAAAAGGGGCACGATCTACCCTAGGTATAGGGCACCTGCCGGCAACTTAGGTTATCAAAGGATCAGGATTAAGACGTAGGACCCTGCTAGGGCCTACCGACACTATACTGTATAGAAGGGGGCAGGAGAAAGGGAACAGCTAGGGGACAGGTAAGAATAAGAAGGAAAATAAGAAGGGGATAAGAGCAGAACTGTCCGAAATTTTTACATACTACCTTAGGGATAGCTTACTAGCCACTACCCCCTAGGACTAGGGCAGCCGACAACGAGGCCGCCGACTCTCTATCTAAAATCTTAATTACCTCCCGGCCGGCAGGACCCCTACCTAGGCTAGCACTAGGGAGCAGAGGCACCCCCCTACACCTATATACCTCCTCTAGACAGCAGTAGAGGCAGTAGAGGGAGCTATCCTTCTACTTATACAAGGCGCAGACCCCAGCCTAGAAGCTAGAGAGGCAGTACAGACCGAATAAGCCCTAGGGGGAGTTGGTACAGGCGGCATAGAGCTGGCTGCAGGTAGCTATAAGTATAGCGTTTATGTACGAAGGGCGGGCTGTAGCGACCTGCTAAGGCGTAACCTAGACAGGGTTATACTAGAAGGCATAGAAGGGCAGCTTAGCAGCGTCCTGCTGCTTATTAGTATAGTATCTAAGACGTTAGCTTAGACCGTACAGAAGACGGAGACCTGTACGAACCGGAAGCAGAGTTGCTAGTTAAGCTAAGCATTCTATAGCTAGAGGTAGAAGTAAGGAGGGACGCTAGCTGGACGGTAGGAGGAAGGGCTAGCAACTACAAGGGAGCTATAGCGGAAACGGGCGGACAGAGTGCGTAGCATAGTAGCGAGGCAGGTAGTGGTAGCTAGTAGTAGTAGCTAGGTTAGTAGTAGTTAGACGTTGGACGGTAGACGGTAGACGTTAGTAGTAGACGGTAGACGGTGGACAGTAGTAGTAGACGGCGGGGTAGAGGGGTAGCAGGCAGGGGAGTAGAAGAGAAGGAGGGAAGGGAAAGAGACAGGGGGAGGCTTAATATTTAGGGGGTAGCTGCCTGCTATGCGAGGCAATAGCAGCCGGGGCAGCTGCTACAACTGTATAAAAGAGGGCAAACAAGGCAACTACGACCTAGTAGCCGGACGAGCGACAGTCCTATAGACAACCAGACAGAGACGGGAAATCGCGACCTGCTAGAGGAACCCTAAGAGCTAAGGGTGTACGACACGCCGTCGTACGAAAGAAGCACTATAAGAAGAGAGGGGGGTATTGTTAAGGGGCGCTGTCTAGCCTAGGTCCTGGACCTAAGCTAGCCGTCGCCCTAAGGACTGCGACTTAGCAGCGCTAGCACGACCCTACCGTCCGTACAGAGTTACTAATACGACCCTACTCCTATATAGAGAGAGAATCCTATAGCCCTATATAGAGGGGAATTGTCGCCCCTCTGTACAGAGGGAAACTCCCGACCCTCTGTACAGAGTGTAAACTTTGCACCCCTGCACAGAGGGAAATTGCTAGCTTAGCTTCGTAGATACAAATTGTACAGCAGCAGACGACAAAGGAACTGCCTATCAGTTCCTTTATATAGATACCTAGCCTTAAGTTTCTAAACCAAGATTCTTAAGCCCTTACAAGTTCTTTTAGTAATACCTCTAATAGGTCTACTTCTTCTTCCGCTATTATCTTCTAGTAATCTTCGATGTCTTTTATCGGGATAGCGTAGATCTTATTCTCTAGCGACTTCGCGAGGGTCGTTAGGGCTTCTAAGCTTATTATTCCGACAGTATCTAGGGGATCAGAACGGTTGGTCGGAGCCGCGCTAATAGTCGTAACGTTCGGCTTGGCGGCGACGACGGCGACCAGTTTAATAACGGCGGCGCCGTCCTACTAGGTTTTTGATCTGAGCATGTAGATAATTCAATACAGCTACTTTAAAAACTATATCCAAGGCGAGAGAGGGAAGAATCTACGTACAAGCGGAGGTGTAGTATTTAAGTGTGCAGCTGCCAAGCCTGGCCCTGCCAAGCCTGCCACCTTCCAGCACCTTCCAGCCTACATCCGTATTACTACCGCCCTCCCTAACCAGCGATTGCCCTCAATCGCAATCAGCCAAACCAGGTCGCAGGGGTCACAAATTCAGCTTCGCTATCGGCCAATCAGGTCGCTCCAAAACAGGTCGCTTTTGAGGTCGCTTTTAAGGTCGCTTTTGAGGTCGCTTTTAAGGTCGCTTCTGAGGTCGCTTTTAAGGTCGCTTTTAAGCTTCAATTTCCGTGCATTTTAAGTCTCGATCTCGTGCCTTTTTGAGCCTTAATCTCGTGCCTTTTTGAGCCTTAATCTCGTGCCTTTTTAAGCCTCAATCTCGTGCCTTTTTGAGCCTCAGTCTCGTGCCTTAATTAGTGCCCTGTCTGGTGCCTGGTTTAGTGCCTTGCCAAGGCTGCAGAATTCTCAGATTGTCGCAGAGGTCGCGGAGGTCGCGGCTACAGATGTCGCAGAGGTCGCGGAGGTCGCGGAGGCTGCAGAATTCTCAGATTGTCGCGGAGGTCGCGGAGGTCGCAGCCTACGTATGTCGCTTCTCGACGGTCGCTTCTCGACGGTCGCTTCTCGACGGTCGCTTCTCGACGGGTCGCTTCTCGACGGTCGCTTCTCGACGGTCGCTTCTCGACGGTCGCTTCTCGACGGTCGCTTCTCGACGGTCGCTTCTCGACGGTCGCTTCTCGACGGTCGCTTCTCGACGGTCGCTTCTCGACGGTCGCTTCTCGACGGTCGCTTCTCGAGCTGTCGCTTCTCGACAGTTGCAGAGGTCTTAGAGGTCGCGGAGGTCGTAGAGGTCGCGGAGGTCGTCGGGGCTGTGTTGCCTGCAGCTGTGCCTCTGTTGTCTGCAGCTGCCTGCCTGCAGCTTTGCCTGTCTAGTGCTCTGCCTTGTGCGCTGCCTTTTGCTCTGTATAGCAGCCCTGTATGCAGCAGTCTTTGTTGTCTGCACCTATGTTGCCTGTAGCTGTGCCCTCTGTTGTCTACAGCTACCTGTTGTCTGCAGCTGTATTGTCTGCACCTGCCTGCTGCCTACAGCAGCCCTGTCTGCCCTATGTTGCTTGCCCTATTGTACCTGTATACAGCAGCCTTGTGTTGTCTGCACTGTCTGCACCTGTGTTTTCTGCAATTGCCTTGTACTTGTGCCTAGGTGCTCGTGCCTGGGTGCTCGTGCCTAGTGCTCTGCCTAGTGCTTCGCCTGGTGCTTGGGCTCGCCTGTGCTTGGGCTCGCTAGTGCTTGGATTTATGTCGCTTATCGATAGGCCTTGTCCAAATAGAATGGTCTTTTAAAGACCTAAAAAATAAGTGTCGTCGCCCTAGGACCTGCTAGGTACGCTGTCTTCTTCCTCGTCCTCGTCCTCGCTCTCCTTCTCGTCGCTCGTACATCGTCGTCCTCGCGTCGTCGTCGTCGTCGTCCTCGCTCTCGCCGCTCTCGTCGCTCTCGTCGCTCTCGTCGCTCTCGCTCTTCTTCAAAACTTACGATCTACTCGTAGGGGCACTCTCTTCCCTAAAACTCTTCTTCTCTATAGGGGCACTTCTCTTCCCTAAAAACTCTCTCTTCTTCTCGATAGGGGCACTTCTCTTCCCTAAAAACTCTCTCTTCTTCTTCTTCTCGATTAGGGGGAGGGGGGGTAGAGTAGTATGCACATATACGATTAAGTAACCGGATATAATTCGACGGCCTCCTTCGTACATCTGCAGTACATACTCTAGGTTGGTTGCACGTACGTTAATCGAGTACCCGGGTTTAATTCGACGGGCTCTTTCGCGTAGTGCGGGTGTTGTTAAAGTAAGCCTTGGATATAATAATCTAAGCACGTAGATAATTCAATACGGCTACTTTGAAAACTATTTCCAAGGCTAGAGAGGGAAGAATCTACGTACAAGCGGAGGTATAGTATTTGAGTGTGCAGCTGCCAAGCCTGGCCCTGCCAAGCCTGCCACCTTCTAGCACCTTCCAGCCTACAACCGTATCAGTTTTGAACCGAAGTGTGCCTTTACCTACGTTAATTACGGCTTTCTAGTTCTTTATCTATTTCTGCCCCATAATAATGTCAAACTGTCTGATATCTATAATTCGGAACGTTGCTTCCGTAGTTCGACCGGCTAAGGTAGTCTTTAATAGCACATAATGCATAACGCTCTCTATGTCTTGTCTATTGTAAGCTGAAATCCGCGTCGGCGATGCTAACTCTACCGGATAGCTATATTCTTTTGTCAGTTTCTGAGCTAGTCGATAGTGGATCGCCGTGCCAATAAGGGCTCCTGTGTCGATAAAAGCCTTCAATTAAAGTGGTTGGTACGAGCCGTTAAGGGGGTAGACTGTAATCGGAAGGATAATAGCGGTCTCTGTGTTTACTTCTACCGCTGCTAAGAGCGGATCGCTACAACTGTTAATGCTTCCTTCTTCTGGCGATGTAGTCTGTAGTAGTGCCCTATTCTCTATACTAGATAGGGGGCCTATCCGTCTAGCTAGTCTTTTCCCAAGATCCTTAGTAGCACTCTACTATCTACACTGTCGGTGTCGTTCGGTGCCGGCTCTATAGCTTAGATAGTCTTCTTTGGTAGCAGTAGCTTCGTAGCACGATACTCCTGCTTTTGTTAAGCCGTCGCTTAGCATCTAGTAGCGATATAGCCAGGCTTTACCTACGCGTAGCAGGTAGGGACGAACGACGAGCGCGGCGGATAAGATGGCTGCTAGGGGCCCCTTCGGAAGGGCGCGGCAGGGGGGCGCGTTGTCGGCGCCAACGATAGCTTCTAGGTCGATTCGCGCGCCGTCGATTTTCTATATACGTTCAAGTTTCTAGCAGTAACTCTCGCCTAGTGCACGAAGCTCTTAAGACCTTCGTCTTCTACCGAAGCTATAGCTCCGGCTAGCTTAGGGTTCAACTTCTGCCTTAGTAGGTGGAGCTGCTCGTCTTCGAACACTTTAGCTCTAATAGCATATTTTCTAAACAGGCCGTAGAATTCTTTAAACGTTAGCCGGCTCTAGTTAATCTTGTCTAACTGTTTACAGACTGTCTTCTTTCGGAAGGGGTCTCCAAAACGCTAATCTAGAGCTTTAATCGCTTTTTCGGCAGTTACTGTTAGGGGGCGCCGCCTGGCCTAGGTCCTGGACCTAAGCTAGCCGTCGCCCTAAGGACTGCGACTTAGCGGCGCCAGCACGACCCTACCCTCTATACGGAATTACTAACACGACCCTACTCCTGTATAGAGGGAGAATCTTATAGCCCCGCACAGAGGGGAATGGCTGCCCCTCTAAACGGAGGGAAAACTCTGCACTACTGTATAGAGGGAGAATTCCCGATCCTCTATACAGAGTATAAACCTTGCATTCCTATATAGAGGGAAATTGCTAGCTTAACTTCGTAGGTACAAATTGTATAGCAGCAGATGACGAAGGAACTGCCTATTAGTTCCTTTATATAGATACCTAACCTTAAGTTTCTAAACTAAGATTCTTAAGCCCTTACATTAGGAATTAATCTTACTGTTAGTAACTGCAGCAATATAACGAAGATAGACAGCGACATCTCTATAGAACCTACAGCTATGCAGGGACAGATGCACTGCGCGTACGAGGAGCTGCTAGAACACAAGAGGCAGCTCGAGCAGCAAGTAAACTACTAGGCTGTAATGATTTCCCAACAGGAACAGGAGCTACGACAGCTTAGGGCGTCTAATCGCGATCCGACCCCTACGACGACGAACACAATAGCCTACACCCCGACCCCTAAGAGCAAACTCCCCGATATTACTACTTACGATAGTAAAGCTCCGGCCAAGTACCCCTCCTAGGCTACCTAGATACGCTCTAAGCTTCTGGTCGACTTAGGAGCATACCCGACCGAGCTAGACAAGGTAGTGTACCTCTTTAGGAGGTTAAAGGGCAGGGCGGCAGCACGGATTCTGCCGTACTACGAGACGGCTATTGCCAACCCGGCAATAGCTACGACAACGATGCTCTAGGCAGCTCTTAACAAGAGCTATAAGGACCTAGACCGCAAGAGCCGAGCACTCCTACAGGTTAATACAATAAAATAAGGACGCAAGACTGTACGAGAGTTCCTCGCGGAATACGACTAGACTCTAGCAGAGGCAGGAGGACTCTAATAGGAGGACAGGATAAAAATTACCTCCCTAGAGGTAGGCCTCTCTAAGAAGATTATAACAGGACTAGTAGGCGTAATGCGACCAGCTACGTACGAGGAATTCTGTAATCTCCTTAGGATAGTCGACGACTAGCAGTATAGGCTCGGACAGATAAGCTGCGCTTATAAGATGCGACAACCCCTCTAGCGGCAGACGGACGCTATAGACTAGGAACTAACAACGACGAGGGTAGCGGCAGCTGTTACTGTACGGCTAAGGGCCGCTACTCAAAGGGTATAGTAGGTAGATATAGCTACCCTAGACAAGAGAAGAGCAGAAGGGAGCTGCTACTAGTGTAGCAAGATAGGCTATACTGTACAGAATTGCAGGCTTTTGCTAGCAGAGAGACCTAGGGGACAGCCGACTACTGCAAGGGTAGCAACTGCAGCGCCCTAACAAGAGGATTAGGAGTCCTACTTGGACGACGACAAGTTAGGAAAAGAGTAGCCTCTAAGCAAAGGCTCTGCTAGAGGCATATACGAGATAGATTGCTAAATCAAAGCACTACTTAGCTATCTTTTAAGAGCAACTACATAAAGACTACACCGTTTATCGTACAGCCTACGCTAAACGGGTCCGCAACGGCGCGGACATTAATTAATATAGGATGTTTAGTGTACAGAGTAATTAGCGAAGACTTCGTACAGAGACACTATATTAAGACGACCCCTACGGTACCTGTACGCATGTTAGGCATTACTAGGCGAGGACTGGACATTACCCATATAATAAAAGTAACGATAGAGCTATAGGGACACTATAAGCAGGACTTATACCTCTATATTATACAGGACAAGTTGGGGTATAACCTAATACTAGGGAAGCTATAGATAGAGCGCTAGCAAGGCAAGCTGGACGTTGGACGAGGACAGCTGTACTTGGCAGCGACGAAGCAGAGGCTCCGAGACCAAGGGAGGGCTCTGTAGGGTGGCAATTGTCACAGTCAGCAGCTGGAAGAACAAGGACAACAGTACCAAAGTCCCACCAAGCACTACTATAGTTTACAGACTATATCTTAACAACCAAAGGTCCAACCAAGACCATTCTTGCCGCGTTGGAAGCGCTACAATCGGTTCTACAAGGACGAACAATCGGGTTAAGAGAGCCACGAGAACTATAGCTAGCAGACAGTGGAGAACCCTCAACAGTTCTAAGGTCCTATCTAGCTCCACTACCCCTAACAGCCTACAACTTAACACTTACTGGTCTAACTAAGAAGCTTCTAGATTTACTAGAAGCGACTCGACCCGCTCTTTAGAATATTCTGTTTCAGCTCTAGAACCTTTAGGAAAAGAAGGTTTTAGAAGTAACTCGGTTAACAGAACAAAGGAGAGAAGTTTGTTAAGAAACTTCTTAGGAAATCTAGCAGCAAAAGGGCAAACAACTAGCTAGGGCAGGAGGACATAAGAAGCAGCTGCCGCTCCCTTACCTTTCTGTTTTCCTTCTTTATATCTTGTCTTGTACAATTAACTTAGAACAACCTTCTAACTCCTAACTTACAACTACTCTTTAGACTTCAGTTCTCCAGCTCCTCCTCTTAACTTTAGCTCTTACAACAACCTATACACACCTTAGCCTCTTCTCTAACATTTTAAGCTATTAACTAACCTAAGACTATTAATTAATATAGTCTTCTACATACTACCTTAAGAGATTCCCTTTAAGGAATACTCCAAACTGGATCTTTCTGCATAAGGCACTTCTAATTTAATAAACAGTGACCCTACCCTTGCCCTACGAGTCCTTTTTACAGCAGCAAACATTGTTCGTACAGGAACAGAGCAAATAAAAGACCTTAGCAACTACATTAATAGTCTAGAGGCAATGCTATCTAAAGGCAAGGAACAGCTGCAAGAGATAGAACAAAAGATAGCTACCCTTACGCTTAAGAAGGCACAAACATAAGGACAACTACAAGAGGCCCTAAACCTAAGGACACCCACTGCTACTAGAGATTCTACTAGCAAGAAAGTTGCTAATCCTAAAACATTCTATAAGGACAAAGAAAAGTTTAATAAATTTCGCCTACGACTATCTATTAAACTCTTAGCTAATGCAGACCATTTCCCTAATGAAAATCAGAAGGTCTCCTACGCATTCTCCCTCCTAGCAGGCAAGGCACTTTAGCAAGTCTTACACTAGTTCAACCTACAGACACTCTAAGTTACGTGTCCAGACATTAAGGCCCTACTTACCTCTCTTAATTTAGCCTTTGGAAACCTATATCGCAAGTCTACGGCTTAACAATCTATTAGAACACTTAAGCAGACCAACAAGCCCTTTGCAGACTATTACGTACAGTTCTTACGAGAGATTGGACACTGTAAATACGATATAGAGGCTCAGAAGTGAGCTCTAGTTGCTGGGTTAAGCACAGAACTCCTTACGAAACTTAAGGATTAGGAACATAAAGCCCTATCCTTCTAGGAACTTGTTACCCTCTGCCAATACCTTAACAGCCGTAGGAATTTGTTTGCAGACATTATTAAGGCCAGAAGCAACAACCGTAACAGTTAACGCCCTGTTTTGACTCCTGCAAACGCTACTCCAAATGTAGGAACCTACAGACTAACCTTACGCCTTCCCCCTTAACCAGTTGTTACCTAAGGAGATCCTATAGACTTAAGCTTAGCTAAGCTCTAAGACGGCCGCCTTACGCAGGACGAGAAAGAACGACGCCGCCGCCTACGCTTCTGCATGTACTATAGTAAACCAAACTACATTGCTGTTAACTGTCTAACACTAGCTACAAGACGTACTAAGATAGGCACCCCTCTTGGTTTCTCTGCAGCAGCTCCTACGCTATAAGACAACAACAAGGACTAGGGAAACGCCTAAGCCTGTTAACAAGACGCCTAACAGGCAGGCACTTAGATCGACATTATGCAATCTCTTCTTCTACTATACAATTCTATACAAAGACAAAGGATAAACTAACTTGTCCTCCTTTAGTTGTTATAGTAAAAATTTACACAAAGAAGAACACAGCACACTTAGTACTTACGATAATCGATTGCGGCGCAACTGGCAAAAGCTTTATTAACCCTTAACTTGCTAACTCTTTAGAAATCACTACTTAGACCTTAAAGTACCCTAGACCCTTAAGAATGTTTGACGGCAGTAAGGCCTCCTTAGGAGGCGTAACTTAGATCGCCTATGTTAAGCTCAACCTTGGAAACTACTAGGAACACCTCTCTTGCTTTGTTAACCCTCTGCCTAACCAGAAGCTTATCCTTGGACTGCCTTAGTTAAAGCTTTATAACCTACAGATTAACTGGAACACTGGAACCCTTTGCCTAAACTTAGAACACTGCCAAACCTATTGCTACCCTTCTACTTAACCTACTCCTATATACAGCAATAATAATTTAATCTTCTAAGTATCTGCAGCTGCTTTCTATACAGCTGCAAAGGAGAAAGGAGCTTAAATCTTTGCTGCGTTAACAGAGGACATTAAGAAGGCTCTTGCTAAGTATAATAACAAAAGAGAAGCTACTAACCTAGAGACAAAAGTACCAGAAGAATACTACGACTTCCTTGGTGTCTAGTTAGTTAAAGAAGCTAGTAAGCTGCCTCCTTACTGCCCCTACGACTACAAGATTGAACTGGAAGAGGGCAAGACACCCCCCTTTGGCCCCCTTTACTAGATGTCTCGCGAAGAACTCCAAGTCCTGTAAAAGTTCCTACAGCAGAACCTCCAGAAAGGCTTTATTAGATCCATTCGCTCTCTAGCAGCCAGTCCTGTTATGTTTGTTAAGAAACCTAGTAGAGGGCTACGCTTCTATGTCGACTATCGCAACCTTAATGCTATTTCTAAGAAGAATCGCTACCTAATCCTTCTAATATAGGAAACTCTAGAACGCCTTTCAAAAGCAAAATAGTTTACTAAGCTGGATGTAATCGCAGCATTTAACAAGATTCGAATAGCAGAAGGACAAGAATAGATAACTGCATTCAGGACTCGATACAGCTTGTTTGAATCCTTAGTTATGCCCTTTAGCATATGCAATGCACCTAGTACCTTCTAGGAATACATAAACGACACCCTAAGAGAATACTTAGATCAGTTTGTTACGGCTTACATTAACGACATCTTAGTGTACAGCAAGACACTAAGAGAACACCAGGGACACGTCCGCAAAGTACTGGCCAAACTAGAAGAAGCAGGCTTATATCTGGACATTAACAAGTATAAATTCTACAAGCAAGAAGTCCAATTCCTAAGGCTTATTATTTTAGACAAAGGCATACGCATAGACCTAGCAAAGATCCAAGCAATTCTTAACTGGAAGGTTCTAAAGACAGTTAAGGAAGTACAAGGCTTCCTTGGGTTTGCTAATTTCTATCGCCGCTTTATTTAAGGCTTTAGCTTAATTGTAAAGCCTCTAACAGCTCTAACAAGGAAAGAAGCCAAGTTTGAATAGACTGGAGCATGCCAACAAGCCTTTAACCTCCTACGACAAAGGTTTACTAAGGATCCTATCCTTTAACACTTGGACTTTAATTTACAAACCCGTATAGAAACAGACGCCTCTAATAGAGCTATTAGAGCTGTCCTTCTTTAAAGAAAAGCACCCAACTAACTATAGCTTCCAGTAGCCTACCTCTCCAAGAAGATAATTCTAGCTAAATGCAATTACGAAATTTACGACAAGGAACTCCTGGCTATTGTAAAGGCCTTTAAAGAATGGCGTCCAGAACTTAAAGGTGCAGCCTTTCTAACTTAGGTCAGCTCTAATTACAAGAACTTGGTTTACTTTATAAAGAACAAGATCCTTAACAGACAACAAGCTAGATAGAGTAAATTCCTTTCTAGGTTTAACTTTGTTATTCAATACGCACTAGGATCCCTCAATTTAAGAGCTAACTCCCTTACTAGAATACCTGGAATCTATCCAGTAGACAGAGGAGAAGGTTAAGCAATTTGTAACCAAACTATCCTAAAGGCCTACAACCTAAGTAAAGACTTAAAGACCTACTTACAGGAAGGTAACCAATCAATTGCTGCCTCTTTTGCCCTGTGTCTTGCGCCTGCTTTCCTAGAAGATAACGATTCAGAAAGCACAATAGACAACACTAAAGACTCTGAAACTAAAGGCTCTGTTATCTCTAACACTGACTTAGAAGAGAAAGAAGTAGCTAAAGAAGCAAACCACCCTAGAAGACTACTCCTAATAATTAGAGAGGCTTACGAATCAGACTAGCAAGCTTAAGAGTTGATCCAAGCCCTTAAGATAGGCTAACGCACCTTCCCTGGCTTTTCCCTCTTAGAATGTAAGCTTAGGGATGGACTGGTCTACTTTCGCTCTCGCCTTTTTATTCCTAAAGGGGCAGACAACTTAATACGACCTTACATCCTTAGGACAGTTTACAACTTAGCAGCAGGAGGCCACCTAGGACACTCAAAGCTTTACAAGCTTACCTTACGCTACTACTAGTAGCTATTAATGTGGAAGTATGTACGCAGATATAGAAACAACTGTCCTATCTGTAAAGCAGCCTGTAAGGGGCCCAAGAGTCTTAGTTCAGAAACTTGAGGTTGGGTATCTACATAAAGGAACTAATAGGCAGTTCCTTCGTCGTCTGCTGCTGTACAATCTGTACCTACGAAGCCAAGCTAGCAATTCCCCTTTATATAGGGGTGCAAGGTTTACCTTCCGTACGGAGGATCGGGAGTTACCTCCTCTGTACGGTAGTGCAGAGTTTTCCCTCTATTTAGAGGGGCGGCAGCTCCCCTTTGTACAGGACCGTAGTGTTCTCCCTCCGTACAGGAGTGGGGTCCTGTCGGTGGTTCCGTACGGAGGGTGGGGTCGTACTGGCGCCGCTAAGTCGCAGTCCTTAGGGCGACAGTTGGCTTAGGTCGGGTCTAGGACCTGGGCCGGGCGGCGCCCTCTAACAATACCCCCCCCCTTCTCTTCTTGTAGTGCCTCTTCCGTACAGTAGCGTGTTGAAATTACCTAGCTCCTGCTGTTCCTTTAGCAGGTCGCGGCTTCCTATTTCGTCCGGTCGTCCAAGTCGTCGTCCCTCGTCGCCCCCGGGTTGCGGTTGCCTCTTGCTATTTTACCTGTTTGTAGCAGCTGTCCTGCTTGCTATTCCCCTTATAGCAGGCAGTTATCTTAAGCCTCTCCCTTCTCTTTCCTTCCCCCTTTTCTCCTCCCCCTCTACAGTCTACTGTCTACTACTATCCACTACCGTCTACTATCTACTATCTACCACTACTACTAGCTATTATCTACTACTAGCTACTATCTACTATCCACTACTACTATGTCGTCCGCCCCCGTCCGGTGGCTCCCTTATAGTTGCTAGCCCCGCCTCCTCCCCTCGTCCGGCCGGGGTCCCCCCCTATTTCTACCTCTAGTAGTAGGGCCCTTAATTTGATTAGCAGCTACGCTTCCGGTTCGTACAGATTCTCGTCTTCTATACAGTCTAAGCTAACGTCTTAGGTGCTACACCTGCGAGCAGCAGGATGCGGCCGGGCTCCCCTACTACGCCTTCTAGTGTAACCCCGCCTGGGTTATACCCTAGCGGCTGGCTACAGCCTAGACGTCGTACGTTAACGCCCTCCTTATCGCTACCTGGGGCCAGCCCTATGCCCCCTGCCCCAACTCCCCCTAGCCCTTACTTAGCCTATACCGCCTCCTAGGCTTCTGGGCTAGGGTATGTGCCTCGCGCAAGTAGAAGGATAGCTCCTTCTACTGCCCCCTACTGCCGTCCGGGGGAGGCATATAGGGGTAGGGGGGTGCCTCTGCTTCCTGGGGCTGGCCCTAGTAGGGGTGGGGGCCCGGCCGGGCGGGAGGTAGTTAAGATCTTAGATAAGGAGTCGGTTGCTCTGGTCCCCCGGGGTGGTAGCTAGTAAGCTACCCCCTTCCCCCCCCTAGATAGTATAAGAAATTTCGGACGGTTTTCCCCTAACTCCTCTTATTTCTACTCTCCCTCCTATCTGTCCCCTAGCTGTTCCTTTCTCCTAGCCTTTATCTCGTACGGTGTTGTACGATGTCGTGTTAGCAGGCTCCTATAGTGTCCTACGTCGTAATTCCCGATCCTTTAACAACCTAGGTTTGCCTGCAGCTACCCTATCCTTAGGGTAGATCGTGCCTCCTTCCGCCGTACAGCGCAGTGTTACTGTAACTAGGCAGGGGGGTGGTTCTCCTCCTATCTGTCCAGTGCAGTTGTGTCCTGCAGAGCCTCGTACAGTTCCTACGTAGGCTCTGCCTATCCTCTCTATTTTACTAGGTACTCTGCCTTCCTCCGCTTCCTTCGGCTCTTAAGGATCCCCTCTACTTTATACTCTTCCTGGCCCTCGGTTATAATTGCGGGTAGGCGCGCGTCGTTAGTTGTCTAGTGCAGCAGGGGGTCTGTGCTCGCCAGCTGTACAAGATCTACGTAGAAGACTGGATAAATTCCTAGGGGGGTGTTTAGTCGTATAGCGTATGTCCCTACCGGCTGGACTACTATAAACTTCCTGTTCCTCTAATCTAGCTTCTTGCTCGGCCGGTCTGTACGGATATTTCGCTGGTTTAGCCAGACCTTATCCCCTGCCTCGTACCTTGGTACAGCCTGTCGTCCCTTGTTAGCCTGCTCTTCCGCGTTCTGCTAAGCTATAGCCAGGCTCGCCTTTGCCTATTAGTAGGCATTCGTAATCGTCTATACGATAGCCTCTCCTTGCTGAATTGGGGATCGTACAGGGCGCAGAGTGTTACTACTTAGGGTCGGTAGGAGCGGGGAATGGTCGTATCTATAGGTTATAAAGAAGGGGGACAGTCCTGTAGCATTAGCTATACGGCTATTAATAGCTAGCTCCGCTATAGGGAGAAGTCGGTTCCAGTTCGTCTAGTTATAGTCGACGTACGCTTAGAGGTACGCTTCCAAGGTTGAATTGACCCTCTCCGTCGCCCCGTCTGTCTATAGGTGCTATACGGTTAACAGGCGACGTTCTACCTTTAGCAACTGGCAGACCCTTGCCTAGAGCTAGCTTGTAAACTGTGTCCCCCGGTCTAATACATTTGACCTAGGGAAACCGTGCTTGCTAAACGTCGTCTGTATAAAGGCCTAGGCAGTGTCCTTAGCCGTAATAGAGTCTATTCCCTCTAGTATAACCCCCTTCGTTAACTTGTCTGTAACTACTATAATGTTTCGCTGTCCGTCGCTCTTAGGGAGGTCCGTAATAAAGTCTACTATTAGATCTTGCTAGGGCCGGTCCGGTATCGGTAGGGGCTTTAGCAGCCTATGCTTTAGCTCGCGCTAGAGCTTCGTCCGTCTGCATACATCGCAGTTCTATACAAACCTGCGAATTTCCTTCGCTATCGCCGGCCAGTAGTAGTCCCGGGCGATAATGCTGTACGTCTCCTCGCGCCCTAGGTGCCTAGTAGCTATAGAGTTATGCGCCCGTTGTATTAAGCTCGTACGGAGCTTCTTGTCTGCCGGGACCCAAATCCGGTTCCTAAACTTCAGGTTGTTCTCCTCGTCTACTAAGCACTCTGCTGCTAACACCTTAAGGTAGAGCTCGGCTAGGAGCTTCCGTTGCCCTCCTTAGATCGCTGTACGGGCCCCTCGGTATACCTCGTCCTTTTCTACTGCCTCTTCCTATGCTTGCAGTTAGGGTTCCTATAGGTGTGTCGCTACTAGGGCGGATAGTCTCCTCGCCTGGCTCCCCCTTAAACATCTGGAATGTTCGTAACTTTAGCCGGTCGTCCTCGTACGTCGTTAGCATGTCCTAGTCCCGTCTAGACAGTGCATCGGCCCTGCTGTTGTCCTTACCCTTGCGATACTAGAGTCTTATGTTAAACCGGCTTAGATACATTGCCTATCGTACGTGCCTCTTAGACAGCTTCCAGGGTTAAGTGAAGTATTCTAGATTCTTATAGTCCGTTAGGGCGAGGAACTCGGGCACTGAGCGGAGTTCTCTATCCTATACTTCGCAACACCGTACGACTGCTAGCAACTCTTTGTCGTAGATAGGGTAGTTGCACTTAGCTAGGGAGTTCTTCTTAGAGAAATACGCGTATAGGTATAGGAGTCCGTCTAAGCCTACCTGTAACAAGATACCTCTAATGCAGTACCCCGAGGAGTCAGTTTCCAGTATTGTCGTACGCTCCGGGTCGAAGGCAGCGAGCGTTGGTCCTGTAGTAAAGAGCTCCTTTAGCTTGTCGAAGCTCCTATCGCATTCGTCCGTCTATTTAAACTGCTTGTCCTTATGCGTTAGCTTAACTAGGGGGCGTACGATCTCCGAGTAGTTCTATATAAACTAGCGGTAGAAGTTAGCAAACCTAAGAAATTCCTATACGCCCTTAACGTTTGTAGGCGGCTTCTATTGCTTAATAGCATTAATCTTCTTTCTATCTATACTAATGCCTTTCCCTGCCTCGATAATAAAACCTAGGTATTTCGTACGTTGGACACCGAATTCGCATTTGTCGATGTCGAGGTACAAGCCGGCCTGCTACAGTCGGTCCAGCACCTTCTTAACATCCCGTACGTAATCTGTATAGGTGCCGTCTGTAAAAACTAGGGTGTCGTCGAGGTATACCGAGCAGATGTCGTCTAGTAACCCTTATAGGAACTTGTTAATGTACCTTTAGAAGGTTGCCGGTGCATTGGCAAGGCCGAAGGGGGTAACAAGCTACTCGAAAAGACTATATCTCGTACAGAAGGCAGTTATCTATTTACAGCCTTCCTTAATCTGTATCTTGTAGAAGGCTAAGACTACGTTAAGCTTAGTAAACCACTTTGCCTTGCTGATCCGTCCGAGAGTCTCCCTAATAAGGGGTAGTAGGGACCGGTCCTTCTTAGTAATCGCGTTGATGCCTCTATAGTCTACGCAGAAACGCAATCCGGCCTTCCCCTCCTTATAGACAAACAGTACTAGGGCTCCTGCGGACGACGTACTAGCCCGAATAAACCCTTTGGCAAGCAGGTCGTCCAGTGTCTTGCGCAGTACTAAGAGTTCTCTAGAGGACATTCTATATAGCGGTCCGTACGGTACCTCCGGCAGGCCCCTATCTGGACGGGGTTCTAGCTAGATGTTATAGTTAATCCCTTCCCCTCGGAGTAGCAGCAGCTTCGAGGCCGACTTTGGCTCGAAGAGGTCTAGGTATCCAGCATACTCCCTTAGGAGCTTCGTACAGGGGTTCGTTACTTCCTTAGGTACTAATGCCTTCTCGATGTCCGCCGTTGCCGTGTTGATTGATTTCGGCCTTAGCATTGTTACCTTGCAGGATCCTCCCCTAGTCTCGGAGTCTCTGTTTTGTTACTGCTAGGTACAGCTGTCCTCGTCCGACGTCTAGCTTGCCCCTCTAGCGCTCTATCTAAGGCTTCCCTAGTATTAGGTTATACCCCAACTTGTCCTGTACGACATAGAGGTATAAGTCCTGCTTATAGTGTCCCTATACCTCCATCGTTACTTTTACTATATAGGTAATGTCCGGTCCTCGCCCGGTAATGCCCAACATGCGTACAGGTACTATAGGGGTCGTCTTAATCCGATGTCTCTGTACGAAGTCTTCGCTAATTACTCTATACACCAAACATCCTATATTAACCAATGTCCGCGCCGTTGCGGACCCGCTTAACGTTGGCCGTACGATAAACGGCGTCGTCGTTATGTAATTGCTCTTAAAAGATAGCCAAGTAATGCTTTGATTTAGCAGTCTATCTCGCACCTGCCTCTAGCAGAGTCTTCGCTTAGAGGCTACTCTTTTCCCGACTCGTCGTCGTCCGAGTAGGACTCCTAATCTTCTCGTTAAGGCGCCGCAGTTGCCACCCTTGCGGTAGTCGGCCGTCCCTTAGGTCTCTCTACTGGCAGAAGCCTGCAATTCCGTACAGTGTAGCCTATCTTGCTATACCTATAGCAGCTCCCTTCTGCTCGTCTCTTGTTAAGGGTAGCCGTATCTACCTATTGCGCCTTTTTGGTAGCGGCCCTTAGCCGTACGGTAGCTGCTGCCGCTACCCTCGTCGTCGTCGGTTCCTAGTCTATAGCGTCTGTCTGTCGCTAGAGGGGTTGTCTTATCTCCTAAGCGCGGCCTATCCGTCTAAGCCTGCGCTGCTAGTCGTCGACTATCCTAAGGAGATCGCAGAATTCCTCGCACGTAGCTAGTCGTATTACGCCGACTAGCCCCGTTATAATCTCCTTAGAGAGACCTACCTCTAAAGAGGTGATTTTTATCCTGTCCTCCTATTGGAGACCTCCTGCTTCTGCCAAAGCCTAGTCAAATTCCGCGAGGAATTCTCGTACAGTCTTGCGTCCTTGTTTTATCGTATTGACCTGTAGGAGTGCTCGGCTCTCGCAGTCCGGGTCCTTGTAGCTCTTGTCTAGAGCTGCCTAGAGCATCGTCGTCGTAGCTATTGCCAGGTTAGCAATAGCTGTCTCGTAGTACGGCAGAATTCGTGCTGCCGCCCTGCCCTTTAACCTTCTAAAGAGGTAAACCACCTTGTCTAGCTCAGTCGGGTATGCTCCTAAGTCGACCAGGAGCTTAGAGCGCATCTGGGCAGCCTAGGAGGGGTACTCGGCCGGAGCCTTACTATCGTACGTAGAGACGTCGGGTAGTTTGCTCTTAGGGGTCGGGGTGTAGGTCATTATGTTCGTCGTCGTCGTAGGGGTCGGATCGCGATTAGACGCCTTAAGCTGTCGTAGCTCCTATTCCCGTTAGGAAATCATCGCAGCCTAGTAGCTTACTTATTGCTCGAGCTGCCTCTTGCTTTCCAGAAGCTCCTCGTATACGCGGTGTATATGTCCCTCTATAGCCGTAGTTTCTATAGGGATGTCGCCGTCTATCTTTGTTTTATTACTGCGGTTACCGACAGTAAGATTAGTTCCTAATGTAAGGGGCCTAAGAGTCTTAGTTCAGAAACTTAAGGTTGGGTATCTACATAAAGGAACTAATAGGCAGTTCCTTCGTCGTCTGCTGCTGTACGATTTGTACCTACGAAGCTAAGCCAGCAATTCCCCTTTGTATAGGGGTGCAAGGTTTACCCTCTGTACAGAGGACCGGGAGTTACCTCCTCTGTACGGTAGTGCAGAGTTTTCCCTCTATTTAGAGGGGCGGCAGCTCCCCTTTATGCAGGACCGTAGTGTTCTCCCTCTGTACGGGAGTGGGGTCCTATCGGTAGTTCTGTACGGAGGGTAGGGTCGTGCTGGCGCCGCTAAGTCGCAGTCCTTAGGGCGACGGTTAGCTTAGGTCGGGTCCAGGACCTAGGCCAGGCGGCGCCCCCTAACACAGCCAAACATAATCGACAACCTCTACAGGGCTTACTAAAACCTCTGCCGGCTCCTAAACACCCTTAGAAACACATTACAATAGACTTTGTTACCTGTCTCCCTTAAGGAACTACTTAGGCAGGTGTTAAGGCAAAGAATGTCTTTGTAGTTGTAGATCGACACTCTAAGGACCGCTTTATAATACCCTGCTAGAGCATAACTTCCAAGGAAACCGCCAGGCTCTTTTACGAATACGTCTGGCGCTACGTAGGCCTCCCTAACAGCATTATATCTAACAGAGGCTCTTAGTTTATTGCTAAGTTCTGGAAACGCCTATGCAAGCTTTTAAACATTAACTACCACATTTCGACCTCCTACTACCTAGAAACAGATGGACAGACAGAGATTGCTAATGCCCTGTTTGAACAGACGCTGCATTGCTTTATTAACTACTACTAAAAGGATTGGCCAAAACACATTCCTATAGTAGAATTCTTAGCTCGCAACTGGGAATTAGAGATAACTGGACATTCCCCCTTCTATACTACTAGAGGCTACTACCCTAGAACAGGAATAGAACCTTAAGACCCACTACTACGACCTAACAACCTAGACGAAGTTAACGCAGACGACTAGGCAACACACCTTTCCCAGATCTACGAAGAAGTCTAAGAAGAGATAACTTACGCTTAGGCTGTCTACGAAGATTAAGCTAATCGAAAAAGACAGCTAGCTCCTTGTGAGAGGCTCAAGAATCCTGGTTCAGAAACTTGAGGTCGGGTATCTATATAAAGGAACTAATAGGCAGTTCCTTCGACGTCTGCTCCGTACGATTTGTACCTACGAAGCCAAGCTAGCAATTTCCCCTTTGTGCCAGGGTGCAAGGTTCACCCTCCGTACAGAGGATCGGGAGTTACCTCCTCTGTACAGTGGTGCCGGGTTTCCACCCCCCCCCCCCCCCCCCCTAATCCGAGGGGCGGTAGCTTCCCTTTAAGCAGGACCGTAGTGTTCTCCCTCCGTACAGAGGTGGGGTCCTGTCGGTTGCTCCGTACAGAGGGTAGGGTCGTGCTGGCGCCGCTAAGTCGCAGTCCTTAGGGCGACAGTCGGCTTAGGTCGGGTTCAGGACCTGGGCCGGGTAGCGCCCCCTAACAATACCCCCCCCCTTTCCCTTTCTCGTAGTGCTTCGTCCGTACAGCGGCGTGTCCAAACCACCCAGCTCCTGCTGTTCCTTTAGCAGGTTGTAGCTTCCTATTTCGTCCGGTCGTCCGAGTTGTCGTCCCTCGTTACTTCCCCTAGGTCGTAGTTGCCTCTTGCTATTTCACCCGTCTGCAGCAGCTGCCTTGCTTGCTATTCCTACTATAGCAGGCAGTTAGCCTACCCTTCTCCCTTCTCTTCCCTTCCCCTTTCTCTTTTCCTGTACAACGTCTACTGTCTACTACTGTCTACTACCGTCTACTATCTGCTACTACTAGCTACTAACTACCAACTACTAACTAACTACTACTACCAACCAACCACTACTAGCTACTATGTCTGCCCCGTCCGGTCCCCTCGTCGCTGCTGGCCCCGCCCCTCCCCCTCGTCCGGCCAGGATCCCCCCCTACTTTGACTATGTACAGTAGGGCCCCTAACTTAACTAGCAGCTACTCTTCCGGTTCGTACGGATTCTTATCTTCTGTACGGTCTGATCTGACGTCTTAGGTGCTATACCTGCGAGCAGCAGGATGCGGCCGGGCTCCCCTTCTACCCCTTCTAGTGTAACCCCGCCCAGGTTACACCCGATCGGGTAGCTACGGCCCGGCCGTCGTACGTTAACGCCCTCCTTATCGCTACCCGGGGCCAGCCCTGTGCCCCCTGCCCCAACTCCCCCCGGCCCTTACTTAGCCTATACCGCCTCCTAGGTTTCTGGGCTAGGGTGTATGCCTCGTGCAAGTGGAAGGATAGCTCCCTCTACTGCCCCTTCTGCCGTCTAGGGGAGGCACGTAGGGGTAGGGGGGTGCCTCTGCTCCCTAGGGCTAGCCCTGGTGGGGGTGGGGGGGTGCCTCTGCTCCCTGGGGGTGGCCCTGGTGGGGGTGGGGGCCCGGCCGGGTCTGAGGTAGTGGAAATCTCAGATGATAAGTAGGGTGTTCTGGTCCCTGGGGGGGGGGGGGGGGGGGGGGGGGGTGGCCAGTAAGCCACCCCCCCCCCTTAGGTAGTGTAAGAAATTTCGGACAGTGTCCTTCCCAGCTCTTCTTATTTCCACTTCCCCTCCTATTTGTCCCTTGGCTGTTCCTTCTCTCCAGCCCTTATCTCGTACAGTGTCGTACGAAGTTGTGTCAGTAGGGTACTATAGCGTCCTACGTCGTAGTATTTGATCCTTTGACAACCTAGGTTTGTCTACGGCTACCCTGTCCTTAGGGTAGATCGTGCCTCCTTCCGCCGTACGGCGCAGTGTTACTATAGCTGGGCAGGGGAGTGGTCCTCCTCCTATCTGTCCAGTGCAGTTGTGTCTTGCAGGGCCTCGTATAGTTCCTATATAGGCTCTGCCCATCCTCTCTATTTTACTAAGTACTCTGCCTTCCCCCGCTTCCTCCGACTCTTAAGGATCCCTTCTACCTTATACTCTTCTTAGCCCTCGGTTATAATTGCGGGTGGGCGCCCGTCGTTAGTCGTCTGATGCGGCAAGGGGTCCGTGCTCGCCGGTCGTACGAGGTCTACATAGAAGACTAGGTAAATCCCTAGGGGAGTGTTTAGTCGTACAGCGTATGTCCCTACCGGCCGGATTACCGTAAACTTCCTGTTTCTCTAATCCAACTTCTTGCTCGGCCAGTCCGTACGGATGTTTCGCTGGTTTAGCCAGACCTTATCCCCTGCCTCGTACCTTAGTGCAGCCTGTCGTCCCTTGTTGGCCTGCTCTTCCGCGTTCTGCTAGGCTAGGTCCAGGCTTGCTTTTGCCTATTAGTAGGCGTTCGTAATCGTCCGTACGATGGCCTCTCCTTACTGGATTGGGGATCGTATAGGGCGCGGGGTGTTGCCACTTGGGGTCGGTAGGAGCGGGGAATGGTCGTATCTATAGGTTATAAAGAAGGGGGACAGTCCTGTAGCATCGGCCGTACAGCTGTTAATAGCCAGCTCTGCTATTAGGAGAAGGCGGTTCCAGTTCGTCTAGTTATAGTCGACGTACGCTCGGAGGTACGCCTCTAGGGTTAAGTTGGCCCTCTCCGTCGCCCCGTCTGTCTGCAGGTGCTATGCGGTGGACAGGCGACGCTCCACCCTTAGTAACTAGCAGATCCGTGCCCAGAGTTGGCTCGTAAACTGTAACCCCCGGTCTGATACAATTGACCTGGGGAAACCGTGCTTGCTGAACGTCGTCTGGATAAAGGCCCAGGCGGTGTCTTTAGCCGTAATAGAGTCTATTCCCTCTAGTATTACCCCCTTCGTCAACTTGTCCGTAACTACTATAATGTTTCGCTGTCCGTCGCTCTTAGGGAGGTCCGTAATAAAGTCTACAGTTAGGTCTTGCTAGGGTCGATCCGGTATCGGCAGGGGCTTCAGCAGCCTATGCTTCAGCTCGCGCTAGGGCTTCGTTCGTCCGCATACATCGCAGTTCCGTACGAACCTGCGAATGTCCTTCGCTATCGCTGGCCAGTAGTAGTCCCGGGCGATAATGCTGTACGTCTCCTCGCGCCCTAGGTGCCCGGTGGCTATAGAGTTATGTGCTCGTTGTATTAAGCCCGTACGGAGCTTCTCGTCTGCCGGGACCTATATCCGATTTCTGAACTTCAGGTTGTTCTCCTTGTCCACTGAACACTCGGCTGCCGATACCTTTAGGTAGAGCTCGGTTGGGAGTTTCCGTTGCCCTCCCTAGATCGCCGTATAGGCCCCTCGGTATGCCTCGTCCTTTTCTACTGCCTCTTCCTAAGCTTGCAGTTAGGGTTCCTATAGATATGTCGCCGCTAGGTGGATAGTCTCCCCGCCTGGCTCTTCCTTAAACATCTGGAATGTCCGCGACTTCAGCCGGTCGTCCTCGTACGTCGTTGGCATGTCCTGGTCCTGTCTAGACAGTGCGTCGGCCCTGCTGTTGTCCTTACCCTTGCAGTACTGGAGTCTTATGTTAAACCGGCTTAGGTACATTGCCCATCGTACGTGCCTCTTAGACAGCTTCCGGGGTTAAGTAAAGTATTCCAGGTTCTTGTAGTCCGTTAGGGCGAGGAACTTAGGCACCGAGCAGAGTTCCCTATCCCAGGCTTCGCAACACCGTACGACTGCCAGCAACTCTTTGTCGTAGATAGGGTAGTTGCACTTAGCTAGGGAGTTCTTCTTGGAGAAATACGCGTATAGGTATAGGAGTCCGTCTGGGCCTACCTATAACAGGATACCCCTAATGCAGTACCCTAAGGAGTCGGTTTCCAGTATTGTCGTACGCTCCGGGTTAAAGGCGGCGAGCGTTGGTCCTGTAGTAAAGAGCTCTTTTAGCTTGTCGAAGCTCTTATTGCATTCGTCCGACCATTTGAACTGCTTGTCCTTGTGCGTTAGCTTAACTAGGGGGCGTACGATCTCCAAGTAGTTCCGTATAAACTGGCGGTAGAAGTTGGCAAACCTAAGGAATTCCCGTACGCCCTTGACGTTTATGGGCGGCTTCTATAGCTTGATAGCATCAATCTTCTTCCTATCTATGCTGATGCCTTTCCCTGCCTCGATAATAAAACCTAGGTATTTCGTACGTTGGACACCGAACTTACACTTGTCGATGTCGAGGTACAAGCCCGCCTGCTGCAGACGGTCTAGCACCTTCTTGACATCCCGTACGTAGTCTGCGTAGGTGCCGTCTGTAAAAACCAGGGTGTCGTCGAGGTATGCCGAGCAGATGTCGTCTAGTAACCCTTGCAGGGACTTGTTAATGTACCTTTAGAAGGTTGCCGGTGCATTGGCAAGGCTAAAGGGGGTAACCAGCCACTTAAAAAGACTGTATCTCGTACGGAAGGCAGTCATCTATTTACAGCCTTCCTTAATCCGTATCTTGTGGAAGGCCGAGACTACGTTAAGCTTAGTGAACTACTTCGCCTTGCTGATCCGTCCGAGGGTCTCCTTAATAAGGGGTAGAGGGTACCGGTCCTTCTTAGTAATCGCGTTAATGCCTCTGTAGTCTACGCAGAAACGCAATCTAGCCTTCCCCTCCTTATAGACAAACAGTACTAGGGCTCCTGCGGACGACGTACTGGCCTGGATAAACCCTTTGGCAAGCAGGTCGTCCAGCGTCTTGCGCAGTACTAGGAGTTCTCTAGAGGACATCCCGTACAGCGGTCCGTACGGTACCTCCGGCAGGCTCCTATCCAGGCAGGGTTCTAGCTGGATGTTATAGTCAATCCCTTCCCCTCGGTGTAGCAGCAATTTCGAGGCCGACTTCGGTTTAAAGAGGTCCAGGTACCTAACATACTCTCTTAGGAGCTTCGTACAGGGGTTTGTCGCTTCCTTAGGTGCCAATGCCTTCTCGATGTCCGCCGTTGCTGTGTTAATTTCGGCCTTAGCATTGCCACCTTGCAGGGACCTGCCCTGGTCCCAGATTCTCCGCTTTGTTGCTGCTAGGTACAGCCGTCCTCGTCCGATGTCTAGCTTGCCCTTCCAGCGCTCTATCTAAGGCTTCCCTAGTATCAGGTTATACCCCAACTTGTCCTGTACGACATAGAGGTACGAGTCTTGCTCGTAGTGTCCTTGTACCTCTATTGTTACTTTCACTATGTAGGTAATGTCCGGTCCCTACCCGGTAATGCCTAGCATGCGTACAGGTACCGTAGGGGCCGTCTTAATCCGATGTCTCTGTACGAAGTCTTCGCTGATCACTCTATACACCAAACATCCTGTGTTAATCAGTGTCCGCGCTGTTGCGGACCCGTTTAATGTCGGCCGTACGATAAACGGCGTCGTCGTTATGTAATTGCTCTTAAAAGATAGCTAAGTAATGCTTTGATTTGGCAGTCTATCTCGCACCCGCCTCTATCAGAGTCTTCGCTTAGAGGCTACTCTTTTCCCGACTCGTCGTCGTCCGAGTGGGACACCTGATCTTCTCGTTAAGGCGCTGCAGTGGCTACCCTTGCGGTGGTCGGCCGTCCCCCAGGTCTCTCTGCTAGCAGGAGCCCGCAATTCCGTACGGTGTGGCCCATCTTGCCACACCTGTAGCAGCTCCCTTCTGCTCGCCTCTTGTTAAGGGTGGCTGTGTCCACTTATTGCGCCTTCTTAGTGGCGGCCCTTGGCCGTACGGTGGCTGCTGCTGCCACCCTCGTCGTCGTCGGTTCCCAGTCTATAGCATCTGTCTGTCGCTAGGGAGGTTGTCTTAACTCCTAAGCACGGCCTATCCGTCCCAGCCTGCGTTGCTGGTCGTCGACCATCCTAAGAAGGTTACAAAATTCCTTGTATGTAGCTGGCCGCATTATACCTACTAGCCCCGTTATGATTTCCTTAGAGAGGCCTACCTCTAGAGAGGTGATTTTTATCCTATCCTCCTATTGGAGACCCCCTGCTTCTGCCAAAGTCTGGTCAAATTCCGCAAGGAATTCTCGTACGGTCTTGCGTCCTTGTTTTATCGTGTTAACCCGTAGGAGCGCTCGGCTCTCGCGGTCCGGGTCCTTGTAGCTCTTGTCTAGAGCTGCCTAGAGCATCGTCGTCGTAGCCATTGCCGGGTTGGCAATAGCCGTCTCGTAGTACGGCAGAATTCGTGCTGCCGCCCTGCCCTTCAACCTCCTAAAGAGGTAGACTACCTTGTCCAGCTCGGTCGGGTATGCTCCTAAGTTAACTAGGAGCTTAGAGCGCATCTAAGCCGCCTAGGAGGGGTACTCGGCCGGGGCCTTACTATCGTACGTAGAGACGTCGGGGAGTTTGCTCTTAGGGGTCGGGGTAGGGGTTATCGTGTTCGTCGTCGTAGGGGTCGGATCGCGATCGGACGCCCTAAGCTGTCGTAGCTCCTGTTCCTGTTAGGAAATCATCGCAGCCTAGTGGCTTACTTGCTGTTCGAGCTGCCTCTTGCTTTCCAGCAGCTCCTCGTATACGCGGTGCATGTGTCCCTCTATAGCTGTAGGTTCTATAGGGATGTCGCTGTCCATCTTGCTCTATTACTGCGGTCACCGACAGTAAGATCAGTTCCTAATGTAAGAGGCTTAAGAATCCTGGTTTAGAAACTTGAGGTCGGGTATCTACATAAAGGAACTGATAGGCAGTTCCTTCGACGTCTGCTCCGTACGATTTGTACCTACGAAGCCAAGCTAGCAATTTCCCCTTTGTGCCAGGGTGCAAGGTTCACCCTCCGTACAGAGGATCGGGAGTTACCTCCTCTGTACGGTAGTGCCGGGTTTCCACCCCCCCCCCCCCCTAATCCGAGGGGCGGTAGCTTCCCTTTGAGCAGGACCGTAGTGTTCTCCCTCCGTACGGAGGTGGGGTCCTGTCGGTTGCTCCGTACAGAGGGTAGGGTCGTGCTGGCGCCGCTGAGTCGCAGTCCTTAGGGCGACGGTCGGCTCAGGTCGGGTTCAGGACCTGGGCCGGGTGGCGCCCCCTAACACTCCTAACTATTAAGTAGGAGACAGAGTGTACCTGGACTCTAAGAACATTGTTATAGGAAGACCTTCTCGCAAACTCGACTAGAAAAAACTAGGCCCCTTTACTATTACAGAGAAGATCAGCTCGTACGCATACCGTCTCTAACTGCCTAAAGAATAGGAAATCTACAACGTCTTTTATCCTATTAGGCTAAGGCCTAAAGAAGGAGATCCCTTCCTAATTTAAGTACAAGATTAGGAACGAACTTACATCCTCCCTGCAGTAGATAATAATAAAGATAAGGAAGAAGAGTACTACGTACGCAACATTGCAGACTGTCAAGTTGTGGATAGACAAACTAAGTACAAAGTCTAATAGCAAAGCTATAAAGACTGGGACACTACTTAGGAACCCCTTAGGAACATGATTTTTAACAAGGACAAGATTGAAGCCTTCCACCAACAGGACCTCTTAGGCTCTTAAGGACATCGCCTTAAAAACAGGTACAGCAAAGAGGAACTGGATGCTGCATACCAATAGAATATTAACCGTAACATCAGACCTGCTCCTAGGAATAAACAGGCTTACCCTCAGTATCTGGAACTACTTAGGCTTCGTAGGAACTCAGCTATATTAAGGGGGGCTACTGTTACGGTCAACAGCTAGAAGAACAAGGACAACAGTACTAAAGTCCCACTAAGTACCACTATGGTTTACAGACTATATCTTAACAACCAAAGGTCCAACTAAGACCATTCTTGCCGCGTTGGAAGCGCTACAATCGGTTCTATAAGGACGAACAATCGGGTTAAGAAAGCTACTAGAACTACAGCTAGCAGACAGTGGAAAACCCCTAACAGTCCCAAGGTCCTATCCAGCTCTACCACCCCTAACAGCCTACAACTTAACACTTACTGGTCTGACCAAGAAGCTTCTAGGTTCACTGGAAGCGGCTCGACCCGCTCTTTAGAATGTTCTGTTTTAGTTCTGGAACCTTTAGGAAAAGAAGGGTTTAGAAGTAACTCGGTTAACAGAACAAAGGAGAGAAGTTTGTTAAGAAACTTCTTAGGAAATCTAGCAGCAAAAGGGCAAACAACTAGCCAGGGTAGAGGGACATAAGAAGCAGCTGCCGCCCCCTTACCTTTCTGTTTTCCTTCTTTATAGCTTGTCTTATACAATTAACTTAGAACAACCTTCCAACTCCTAACTTACAACCACTCTTTAGACTTTAGTTCTCTAGCTCCTCCTCTTAACTTCAGCTCTTACAACAACCTACATACACCTTAGCCTCTTCTCTGACAGCAATGCTAAGGCCGAAATTAACACTGCGACTGCGGACATTAAGAAGGTATTAGCGCCTAAGAAAGCGACGGACCCCTGTACGAAGCTCCTAAAGGAATATGCAGGATACCTGGACCTCTTCGAGCCAAAGTCGGCCTTAAAACTACTGCTATACCGAGGAGAAGGGATTAACTACGACATCTAGCTAGAGCCCCGTCTAGATAGGAGTCTGCCTAAGGTACTGTACGGTCCGCTGTACGGAATGTCCTCTAGAGAACTCCTAGTACTGCGCAAGACACTAGACGACCTACTTGCCAAGGGTTTTATTTAGGCAAGTACCTCGTCTGCAGGAGCCCTAGTACTGTTTGTCTATAAGGAAGGGAAGGCCGGCTTGCGTTTCTACGTAGACTACAGAGGCATTAACGCGATTACTAAGAAGGACCGGTACCTACTACCCCTTATTAAGGAGACTCTTAGACAGATCAGCAAGGCAAAGTAGTTTACTAAGCTTAACGTAGTCTCGGCTTTCTACAAGATACGGATTAAGGAAGGCTGTAAATAGATAACTGCCTTCTGTACGAGATATAGTCTTTTCGAGTAGCTTGTTACCCCCTTTAGCCTTGCTAACGTACTAGCGACCTTCTAGAGGTACATTAACAGGTCCCTGCAAGGGTTACTAGACGACATCTGCTTAGTGTACCTCGACGACACTCTGGTTTTTACAGACGGTACCTATGCAGATTATATACAGGACGTTAACAAGGTACTAGATCGACTGCAACAGGCTGGATTGTACCTTAACATCGACAAATATAAATTCGGTATACAGCGTACGAAATACCTAGGGTTTATTATCGAGGCAGGGAAAGGCATTAGCATAGATAGGAAGAAGATTAATGCTATTAAGCAATATAAGCCGCCTACGAACATTAAGGGGCTATAGGAATTTCTTAGGTTTGCCAACTTCTACTGCCAGTTTATACAGAACTACTCGGAGATCGTACGCCCCCTTGTTAAGCTAACACATAAGGACAAGCAGTTTAAGTAGATAGATAAGTGCAATAGGAGCTTTAACAAACTAAAGGAGCTCTTTACTATAGGACCAACGCTTGCCGCCTTCGACCTAGAACGTACGACGATACTGGAAACTAACTCCTTAGGGTACTATATAGGAGGTATCCTGTTACAGGAAGGTTTAGACGGACTTCTGCACCTATACGCATACTTCTCTAAGAAGAACTCCCTAGCTAAGTGCAATTACCCTATCTACGATAAGGAATTGCTAGCAGTCGTATAGTGTTACAAAGTATAGGATAGAGAACTCTGCTTAGTTCCCGAGTTTCCCGCCCTAACTAACTACAAGAATCTAGAGTACTTTACGCAACCCCGGAAGCTGTCTAAGAGATACGTACGATAGGCAATATACCTAAGCCGGTTTAATATAAGACTCTAGTACTATAAGGGTAAGGACAACAGTAGGGCTAGTACGCTATCTAGACGGGACTAGGACATGCCAACGATATACGAGGACGACTAGCTAAAGTTACGAACATTCCAGATGTTTAAGGAGGAGCTAGGCGAGGAGACTATCCGCCTAGCAGCGACATATATATAGGAACCCTAACTGCAAGTATAGGAAGAGGCAGTGGAAAAGGACGACGTATACTAAGGGGCCTATACGGCAATCTAAGGAGGACAGCGGAAGCTCCTAGCGGAGCTTTACCTTAAGGTGTTAGCAGCAGAGTGCTCAGTAGACGAGGAGAACAACCTAAAGTTTAGGAATCGGATTTAGGTCCCAGCAGACGAGAAGCTCCGTACGAGCTTAATACAACAGGCGCATAATTCTATAGCAACCGGGCACCTAGGGCGCAAGGAGACGTACAGCATCGTCGCTAGGGACTACTACTAGCCGGCGATAGCGAAGGATATTCGCAGGTTCGTACAGAACTGCGATATATACAGAAGGACAAAGCCCTAGCGTAAACTAAAGCATAGGCTACTAAAACCCCTACTAATACCGGACTAGCTCTAGCAAGACCTAACAGTAGACTTTATTACAGACCTCCCTAAGAGCGACGGACGGCAGAATATTATAGTAGTTATAGACAAGCTAACAAAGGGGGTAATATTATAAGGAATAGACTCTATTACAGCTAAGGACACTGCCTAGGCATTTATATAGGCGATGTTTAGCAAGCACGGATTCCCTAGGTTATATATATCGGACTGGAGTATACAGTTTACGAGCTAGCTCTAGGCTAGGGTGTGTAAGTTGCTAAACGTAGAACGTCGCCTGTTAACTGCCCAGTACCTGTAGACAGACAGTGCGACGGAGAGGGTCAATTCGACGTTGGAAGCATACCTCTGAGCGTACGTCGACTATAATTAGACGAACTGGAACTGGCTTCTCCCTATAGCGGAGCTAGCTATTTGTTGCAGCGGCAGAAAGGGGTGGGACTAAGTGATGGGGTAGACCCTTGGAATTTCGGCTCGGCCCTTCCGGACCGAGCCGGGCCTTGGCACGCCACCCCTAAAGCTCTCGCCCACCACTATATAGATTCCTTTCCCTCCTTAGTTCGAGATATAGTTATCAAAAAGGCCGTATTAAATCATATCTGCATGCCCGGATTATTATATCTCGAACTCACTCCCTACAACAACACCGCGCTGCGCGAAAGAGACTGTTGAATTATCCGGACCCCCGAATAACGCACGCGCACCAACACACCAAACCAAACAACCCAGTACCGTAAGAAAGCTATAGAGAGTTTCTTAGCGGTAGAGAGCGGCGTTATAGGCCGAAGCAGAAGCAGAAGAGAAAAGACAGACAGAGCGAGCAGGCGCTCCAGTGTTATCGATAATAAGTTCATTATTAGAGGTTTTACAGCAGAAGAGACCGCAGAGATTAAGGAACGAATAAGCGAATACAAGAAAATCTACAACTATACGCTCGAGGAACTTAAGGATTACGTAAACGAGAACGGAGTAGGAAAGGTCTACGACAGTATAGACCTTATTAAGAAGCTGTTTTACAGAACCCTAGAAGAAAAGAGACAGTTAAGAGAGGAAGTAGAGACGGTAAGAGCCGAGAAGGAATCGACTGAGACTATTATAGATATGCTGGAAAACTAAGCGGCGAACCGACTGGCATTATTAAAAGCGATAAAGGCTTAGCTAGATAAGATAGAAGCAGCGATGTCGTCGGCGCCGCCACTACATCGAGAAGAACAAGCAGAGACTGCCTTACCGGCGGCCTACAGTTAAGGCGGCACGTTAATAACGTTATTACCAGATCTACCGGCGTTTAGAGGCGGAGATCCTAAGGATTGGGAAGCATTTAAGAAGAAGATAAAGAACAAGATAGATCGAGACTATGCCGGAAACAGTGCCGGAGATAGATTAGCGTACCTGGAATCGCGATTGGAAGGAGAAGCTTTTTCGCTAGTAGCGGACCTAGAAGAGGTAACCGCCGAGGAAGCGATCAAAGCACTAGATCAACGTTTCGGAGACCCCTTCCGAAAGAAGACGGCCTGTAAGCAGCTGGATAAGATCAACCAGAACCGACAGACGTTCGAGGAATTCTACGGACTATTCCGAAAATATGCGATTAGGGCCTAAGTAGCAGAAGATAAGCAGCTCTACCTACTAAGGCAGAAGCTGAACCCTGAACTGGCCGCCGCTATGGCGTCTATAGAAGACGAAGACCTTAAGAGCTTCGTGCACCGAGCGAGAGTTACTGCGAGAAATTTGAGCGCTTACGCGAAATTACGCGAATCGAACCAGAAGCCGTTAATAACGCAGACAACGAGACCCCCTGCGCCTTTCCGGAGAGCACCCCAGCAGCCACCTTATCAGTTACCGCGCTCGTCGTTCGTCCCTACCTGTTACGCGTATAGAAAGCCTAGCTATATCGCTACGAGATGCCAAGCAACGGCCCAGCAGAAGCAGGAGTATCGTGTTATAAAGCAGCCGCAGCCACCGAGAAAGACTATATAAGCTATGGAGCCGGCTCTGAACGACACCGATAGCGTAGACGGTAAAGTGCCACTGCAAATCCTGGGAAAAGACCAGCTAGAAGGATAGGCCCCCTATCTAGCGTAGAAAACAGGGCACTAACGAGAACCACGTTACAGAAAGATAAGAGCATTAACAGCTGCAGCGATCCGCTCTTAGCGGCGGTGGAAGTAAATACAGAAACAGCTATTATCCTTCTAATTACCGTCCACCCCCTTAACGGATCGAGCAAACCACTTTAGCTAAGAGCTTTTATTGACACGGGGGCCCTTATCGGAGCGGCTATCCACTATCGATTGGTTCAAAAGCTAATAAAAGGATATAGCTATCCAGTAGAGCTAGCATCGCCGACAAGGATTTCGGCGTACAACGGACAGGACACAGAGAGTGTTACGCATTATATGCCATTAAGGACCACCCTGGCAGGTCGCACTACAGAAGCGACGTTCCGAATTATAGATATCGGAAGATTTAACATTATTATAGGACAGAAATAGATAAAGAACCAGAAAGCCGTTATTGACGTAGGTAAAGGCACCCTTGGGTTCAAAAACCAGCAGGACAGAGTCGCCGCTATACCGGCTACCGTCGTTACTGTAGAACCGAACGCCAAGACCATCGAAGCGGCTCCGAAGGAGCGGCCCGAACCTTAAGACACGATCGGAATAATAAGTTCCGAAGCTTTAACAACCCTCGCGAGGTCGTCGGACAACGAAATTTATGCTATCTTAATAAAAGACATCGAAGACTACTGGAAGATAATAGCGGAAGAAGAAGTAGATCTATTGGAAGTGTTACCGAAAGAACTCTATAGTTACACTAACGTGTTCTTAAAGGCTGACTCCAACCTCCTGCCGCTTTACCGACCGGAATATAACAACAAGATCCGGCTGAAAGAAGGGGCCGCGCTACCAAGAACGGAACCCCTAAGACGCTTATCGCCGGCCGAGCTAGACTAGGTAGAAGTGTTTGTTCGAGAGAATCTAGCGAAGAAGTTCATTACGCTAAGCTTAGCAGAATATGCGTCGCCGATTCTTTTCGTACGGAAACCTAGAGGCGGTCTCCGACTGTGTGTGGATTACCGGGGCCTTAATAAGGTTACTAAGAGAGATGTGTATCCGCTGCCTCTAATCGATAAGACTATACAACGAGTGGCTAAGGCTAAGTGGTTCAGCAAGCTGGATATTCGCCAAGCGTTCTATCGATTAAGGAACGAGGAAGGACAAACGGAAGACCTTACGACATTCCCTATACGCATAGGCAATTTCAAGTAGTTGGTAATACCTTTCGGACTTACTAACGCGCCGGCAGTGTAGCAACGCTTTATGAACTACACCTTTATAGATATGCTAGAACGGTTCGTATTAATCTACTTAGACGACATTCTGATCTACACCGAAGGAACGAGAGAACAACATACAGACTACATCGAGAGGGTGTTGAAAAGACTTAGAGAGGTCGGATTGAACGCAGACACGAAGAAGAGCGAGTTCTATTAGACCGAAGTCATATCTCGGTCTTATCGTCAGAAGAGAAGGAATTCGGATAGACCCGTCGAAAGTGGCTGCCGTCGCGGAATGGAAGCAACCGACATCCGGAAACACTACGCAAATTAGAGCGTTTCTCGGATTCTGCAGCTACTATCGACGGTTTATCAAGGACTTTAGCAAGATAGCGAGACTACCGAATAAGGCGTTAAAGAAGGAGGCCGCTAGCCTATAGAATAAGAAGTGTACAGAAGCTTTTAACCGACTAAAGGAGGCGGTAGCCTCAGCGCCAGTGCTAGCGCACTTTAGACCGGAAAAGACGATCTATGTAGAGACAGACGCTTCCGACACAGTAACAGCAGGGGTCCTTTCTTAATACGCTAACGACGAAACTCTCTATCCGGTAGCTTTCTTTAGCAAGTCTATAAATAATGCTAAACGGAACTACGCTATCTATAATAAAGAACTGCTGGCCATTATTCAGGCCTTTAAAGAGTAGAAACCGGGGCTTATAGCTAGACAGAGCACGATCCAGGTCCTTACGGACCACCAGTTACTAACCTACTTTATAAAGACGCAGAAGCTATTACGCTGCTAAGCCTAGTAGGCAGCCTACTTATCCGGGTTCGACTTTAAGATCACTTATCGACCTAGAGCTTAAAATGGAAAGGCTGATGCGCTGACGAGAAGAGAAGGAAAGACTAGCCGAGCGAAGGAAGATCCGAACATGTTTCAGAAGGTGCTAACAGAACGAATAGTAGACGCCGAGGTGTTAAAGGAGGTAGGGATCTATACAGTAGAGCCGCCGATTAAAGAAGAGACGCTGCACAAGAAAGTGGAACGGCTTAATTAGCAGCAGAAGCTTGGCAAAACCGGCTTAGGGAAACTAATCGTTCCGGAAGAACTGATTACCGAGGTTATTAAGCTGGTCTATAGCTCTACGGATAATGGTTACGCAGGATCGAAAAAGACGATAGAAGCAGTAAGGACGACCTACTGGTTCCTGCGAATTTTCGAGAAGATCCACCGGTTTATAACTAACTGTTACGTATGCCGAGCAGCGAAACCACGTTACGGCCTTCCGGCCGGCCTGCTAAAGCCACTTCCGATCCCTAAGAAACTATAGCAGCACATTACGATAGATTTCGTAACCGGCCTGCCGGACTCCGATAGATATAACGCCACGCTCAATGTAGTAGATCGGCTAAGCAAAGAGCGCTATTTCATCCCCTGTCGAGCTAAGGATAAAGGAATTACTGCAGAAGAAACGGCGAGAATGTTGATCCAGCACGTATAGAAGCACTACAGGCTGCCGGACACTATAAATACGGATAGGGGTCCTCAATTCACTGCAGACGTATAGAAAGCCATCAACCAAGCCCTTAGAATTCGTAGAAAGCTTAGTACGGCCGCTTACCCTTAGACCGACGGACAGTCTAAAGTGGCCAACCGTAAGATAGAAAAGTATCTACGAATCTTCTGCGGCTATTATTAAGAAGGATAGGTTAAGGTGTTGCCGATGGCCGAATTCTGCGCCAATTTAGCACGGTTGGAAGCCACCTTACTGGCGCCGTTTAAGATAACATATAGTTATCTTCTAAGGATAAGCTTTCAACTACTGAACGAACCCAGCTCTTTAGAACTCTCTACCGCTACCTCGTCGAAGAGAATAGCCGCAGCGGCGGCAGAAGCGCTCCGATCCCAGATAGAAGAAGCGATCAAGGTAGCGAAAGAAGCGATAGAATCAGCTTAGAAAAAGATAGTAACTCGAGCTAATAGAAAGAGGTTACTAATCGAATTCGAGGAAGGCCAAAAGGTATAGCTCAACACGCGGAACCTAAGGCTAAAAGGCAACGCGAAGCTCAACCCTCGTTATATAGGTCCGTTTAAGATAATAGAAAAGAGGTCGCCGGTAACCTACTGGCTCCAGCTGCCGAAATCGTTCCGGATCTACGATGTTTTTCACTCGGACCTGCTAAGCCTAGACCCTGAAGATAGTCTTCCGGATCAGGGGTTCGATAAACCCCCACTAATCGAAATAGAAGGAGAAGAAGAAGAGTAGGAGGTAGAAGACGTAATTAATATAAGAAAACAGAGAGGATCTATCGAAGCGAGGATCTTATAGAAAGGATAGCTAGAAGACTATAAATAGTATCTGGTCGAGAACCTCCGGAATTCAGAGGAGGTGCTAAGAGAATTTTACGTTAAAAACCCGAGGAAGCCGAGGCCTGTATAGCTCGAAAGCCGATAAAGAAGAAGGATATCTACGTCCGCTCTATCGATGCAGAAGCCGATAGAAACGATCGTGGAATCCTCCGGCCGGTGTCTTAGGCCTTACCACCTCTACTACCGCTAGCCAGGACCGGCAGATAGAGCGGTAAGGCCAAGAACGGCGCCACTATAGCGGCCCGCCTTGTAACCGTCTTTGCTCTCTGTTACCGCTATCCGCTAAAAGGATAGTAACGACGAAGAACGAAGAGGCCGCCATTAAGGGGGTCTTGCGGTAACGCCGAAGGCCTTAGTAGAGAAAGAAAAAGAAGAAGATAAGGAGCTGCAGATAGATCTATATAGATCTATACAGTGGCGCACGAACCGGTTACGCCGCAGCTCTAGTAACCGCTGGCTCCGATCAGATAGCTCCGATCAGATGGAACGGATCAGATAGACGCCAAGTGAAGACGCCAGATAGTAACGATATAAATCAAAAAAAAAGGAGGACGAACAGATAAGTAAGCGGTCGAGGGCGACCGCTAATAAGGGAGGGGGGTGGTGTTGCAGCGGCAGAAAGGGGTGGGACTAAGTAATAGGGTAGACCCTTGGAATTTCGGCTCAGCCCTTCCGGACCGAGCCGGGCCTTGGCACGCTACCCCTAAAGCTCTCGCCTACCACTACATAGATTCCTTTCCCTCCTTAGTTCGAGATATAGTTATTAAAAAGGCTGTATTGAATTATATCTGCGTGCCCGGATCACTATTAACAGCTATACGGCTAATGCTACAGGATTGTCCCCCTTCTTTATAGCCTACAGATACGACTACTCCCTACTCCTACTAACCCTAAATAGCGCTACCCTAAGCCCTGTACGATCCCTAATTTAGCAAGGAGAAGCTATCGTACAGACGATTACGAACGTCTACTAATAGGCGAAAGCGAGTCTGGCTATAGCTTAACAAAATGCGGGAGAGCAAGCTAACAAGGGACAGCAGGCTGCACTAAGGTACGAGGCAGGGGATAAGGTCTAGCTAAACCAGCGCAATATCCGTATAGACTGGCCGAGCAAGAAGCTAGATTAGAAGAACTAGAAGTTTACAGTAGTCCGACTAGTAGGGACATACGCCGTACGACTTAACACTCCCCTAGGGATCTACCTAATGTTCTACGTAGACCTCGTACAGCCAGCGAACACAGACCCCCTACTGCACTAGATAACGGATAACGCGCGCCTACTAGCGATTATAACTAAGGGCTAGGAAGAGTACGAGGTAGAAGGAATCCTTAAGAGCCGAAGGAAGAAGAAGAGGGTAGAGTACCTAGTTAAGTAGAGAGGATAGGCAGAGCCTATATAGGAACTGTACGAGGCCCTGCAAGACATAACTGCACTAGATAGGTAGGAGGAGAACTATCCCCCTGCCTAGTTATAGTAACACTACGCTGTACAGCAAAAGGGGTACGATCTACCCTAAGTATAGGGCAGCCGCTAGCGACTTAGGTAGTTAAAGGATGGAGAATCAAGACGTAGGACACTATAGGATCCTACCGACACTACACTATACTACACTATATAGAAGGGGGCAGGAGGAAGGGAACAGCTAGGAGACAGGTAGGAATAAGAGTAGAAGTAGGAGGGGAACGAGAGCAACACTGTCTAAAAGCTTTTATATGCTACCTTAAGGTAGCTTACTAGCTACTACCCCTAGGACTAAGGCAGCCAACTCTACACCGGAAATCTTAATCGCCTCCTGGCCAGTAGGGGCCCTAGTACTAGAGGAAGTAGAAGAGTAGCTTAGCGACACCCTACTGCTAGTTAATGCAGCACCTAAGAGCTTAGCTTAGACCGTACAGAAGGCAGGGACCTATACGAACCGGAAGCGAAGCTGCTAGTCGAGCTAGGTACTCTATTACTAATAGTAAAAATAGGAGGGGACACTAGCTAGACAGGCGGAAGAAGAGCTAGCAACTACAAGAGAACTACGGCAGGAACGGCCGGACGGGATGCGTAGTATAACGGTAGTAGCTAGTAGTGTTAGCTAGTAGTAGTAGCTAGTAGTAGTAATAGTAGTAATAGTAGTAGTAGTAGCGGACGGCTAGGCGGACGGGTAGTAGATAGGGGAAATAAAGGAGAAAAGAGAAGAAGAGAGAGAGAGAAAGGGGAAAGGGTTTATATACAGGGTAGTAGCTACCTGCTATATAGGACAATAACAACTAGGGCAGCTGCTACAACTGTATAAGGGAGGACAAACGAGGCAACCACGATCTAGGGCCTGTACGAGCAACGGCCTACTAGACGACTAGACGGAGGCAGGAACATCTACCTAGAAGTAAACTCTAGGCAACGACCTAATGACAGGGACAGAGCTAGATAGCCCGGTAGCGCCGGACTGTACGATTAGGACGCAGAGTGTATAGCTAGGAGCTAGAGGGTAGGAGGGGAATAAACAGATAGGACTAAGCACCTCCTACACCTTTATAACCGCTTGCAGGCCTCCTCTGCCTTAGCCTTAGCATCCTTAAATTAGCAAACGGAATAGGTCAAGTTTAGGTAGAAGCGATCTAGCACTACCTGCCTTCCCTGTCTATAGATTCTCCTCCGCCCTAGCTATAGGATCTAGGAGGACAAGTCTAAGGTTGTAACAGCGGAGAGGGAGGTCGACAGGCAAGTATCTAGGCGAAGACGGAAAGCGCTACCTGCTAGAGGAACAGCTAAGGGTATACGACTCGCCGTCGTACGAAAGAAGCACTACGAGAAGGGAGGGGGGTATTGTTAGGGGGCGCTGCCTAGCCTAGGTCCTAGACCTAAGCTAGCCGTCGCTCTAAGGACTGCGACTTAGCGGCGCTAGTACGAGCCTACCCTCTATACAGAATTACTAATACGACCCTACTCCTGTACAGAGGGAGAATCCTATAGCCCTATATAGAGGGGAATAGCCGCCCCTCCGAACAGAGGGAAAACTCTGCACTACCGTATAGAGGGAGAACTCCCGATCCTCTATACAGAGTGTAAACCTTACACCCCTGCACAGAGGGAAATTGCTAGCTTAGCTTCGTAGGTACAAATTATACAGTAGCAGACGACGAAGGAACTGCCTATTAGTTCCTTTATGTAGATACCTAACCTTAAGTTTCTAAACCAAGATTCTTAAGCCCTTATAGTTACCTCTTCTAGGTCTGCTACTAGTAAGAACGCTTCGCCTTCCAGTCGCGATTCTAAGTAGGCCAATCTGTCCTCTCCGCTGCTTCCGGCATAATCGCGGTTTATCTTATTCTTTATTTTCTTTTTAAATGCCTCTTAGTCTTTAGGGTCTCTACCCCTAAAGGCTAGTAGATTAGGTAGTAACGTTATCGAAGTACTACCTTAACTGTATGCTGCCAGTAAGGCGGTATCTGCTTGTTCTTCTCGATGTAGCGGCAGCGCCAACGACATCGCTGCTTCCGTTTCGGCTAACTAAGCCTTTAGCGTCTTTAGTTATGCTAGTCGGTTTGCTGCTTAGTTTTCTAGTATATTAATAGTAGTCTCCGCCGATTCCTTCTTAGCTATTACCGATTCTATCTCCTCTCTTAGCTGCCTGTTCTCTTCTATTTTCTTATAAAACTTCTTCTCGATAAAGGTAATAGTATTGTATACCTTTCTAGCTCTACGTTCTGCTAGATATTCTTCGAGTTTATCTAGTGTGCAGGCATACAGCTCCTTGTAGCACGCTATTCCTTCTTTTGCCTCGTCTGTCTCTTCTTCTATAAGACCTTTAGTAATTGTCTTATCGTCGAGGATACTAGTGCGCCTATCTCTTACTCTGTTAGTCTTTCTCTTTCCGCTACAGCCTGTAACGCCGCCCTCTACTGTTAAGAAGCCTTCTATAGTCTTCTTACAGTGCTAATGTGTTTGGTTTATAGTGTGCGTATGCGTTATTCGGGTAGCCGGATGCAGTTTAACGGTCCCTTTCGCGCAGCGTAGAGTTAGTGTAGATAGTAAGTTTAAGATATAATAATCTGAGCACGCAGATATAGTTTAATACGGCTGTTTTAATAACTATATCTCGAACTAAGGAAGGAAAGGAATCTATGCAGCGGTAGGTAAGGGCTTTAGGGGTGGGTGTGCCAAGGCCCGGCTCGGTCCGGCAGGGCCGAGCCAAAATTCCAAGGGTCCACCCTATTACTCAGTCCCACCCCTTTCTGCCGCCGCAACATACCCTATTAATCTGTCCTACCCCTTTCTACTACTGCAACAGAGAGAGAGAGTTTGTAGAGAAGCTTAGTAGCCAGCCTACTAGCACAAATCCTGCTGCAGTATACTAACCTTTCTCTTCTTCTTTATAGCTTGTCTTATAAATCAATTTAGGACTATTATTCTTAGTCTTAGAATTTAGCTTAGTCTTCAGATCTTAGTTCAGTCTTTAGACTCTGGCTTAGCTAGACAAACCCAGGACATTCTGCAGCATATCTTGATACCTGGCACTTTAGCATACCTTAGCACACTTTAGCACACTTTGGCCCACTTTAGTACACCTTAGCCTACCTTAGTACATCTTTGACGCCCTGAGACCTTGACATTAGTATTCTGTAAATATATAGTTACTGGATTTTTCTGGCTTTCTTGTAAAGCTTTTCGCATTATCACTAGTCTTGTTAGTTGATTTCCATAATCACCTTACCTTTTGCCACCAAGTCAGTTATGCTAAACAGGGGCCCAACTTCATGTCTCAATTCTTACCGTCGTCTTCGCACTTGACTTCCCAATGGTCCTGCATCATCGGAATCAGAAGAAAATGAGCGTAGATTACGACGACTGGGGCAATCCTACAAGAAAGCCCCTCTATAGCTGGCAGCAAACCAACCAGGGCACACTCGGCAACCTGAAAGCTTACGTCGCATTCATGTCTCGACGACATGGAACTGTTCTATCGACAATCCTGTTCGCAGTCTGCCTACTCTTCTACTTCAGCAGAGACAGCGCACACGACGTGAGGCCAGCTCCGATCGACTGGACCAAATATGCTTATGTTCAGTGAGAGCCTTGCCGACCATGCTACGCCACTGACCCATTCTCACGCTTCCGTCAGATACGTAACAGACACCCACAACCTCTGCAACGCCTACATGGTGTTTGAGTCCCTTCATCGGCTCAAGAGTAAGGCAGAACGCGTTCTCTTGTATCCAAAAGAATGGGACGCAATCGACCACCCCCCCGGCGACCGCAACTCGCAACTCCTCATCCGTGCCAGGAAACTGTACCATGTGAAACTCCATCCCATCACCGTGCTCGACATAGGTGGCGAAAGCAGCCCAGGGACTCTCAACGCACCAAGTGCTTGGGACGCATCTATAACAAAGTTGCGAGCGTTTGAGCTGTATGAATACGATCGTGTGCTCCATCTCGACAGCGATATCACGTTGTTCCAGAATTTGGACGAACTCTTCCAGCTTCCCAAAACGCCCATCGCCATGCCCAGGGCATATTGGACGGAGAAGAAGGAAGGAGAGGCGTGGCCCTTGACGAGCATGCTGATGCTCATCGAGCCCAACCCCTTCGAACTCAAGAACTTCGTCGACATGCTGATGAGCTGGAAACTCCAACCCGGCTTCCAGCTCGGACGAAACTTGGACATGGACCTGCTCAACCACCGTTTCGCCGCTTCCGCCATGGTGCTCCCCCATCGTCCCTACGCCCTCATCTCCGCCGAATTCCGCAACCACGACCACTCGGCCTACCTCGGCACGGTCAACGGCCCTCGCGACCGCTACCCCTCCAAATACGAGTGGGACGCGGATTCCATCCTCCGCGAAGCCAAACTGGTCCATTTCTCCGACTGGCCCCTCCCGAAGCCGTGGGTCATGTGGCCGCACGAAGGGGTTGCGGAAATGCAGCCGGATTGCGCCGGCGCGAACGAAGGCACGTGCCGAGAGCGCGAAATTTGGAAGGACCTGTACGATGGGTTCCGCAAGCGACGGAAGGATGTATGCCGGATCTTGAGCGTGCCGGCGCCGACGTGGGCGGAAATCAAGAACGCGACGCACAAAATGGAGAGACCGCGGGAATGAACGGTCCGAGTGAATCGACGTCTTTTGCTGTGCGTCCCCACATGTCGTATGCCGTTGCGACGAGCAAGTCCCTCCCATCTCATTCTGCAACGTATGCGTTTTGAAGTCGTCGAACACGCGCGTTTGATCCAATTCTGTCATGTGTGCCTTTTATGTACTTTCGGGGCGGCAGCAGCCGTGCTTGGCAGTAGGCCCTCGAGGTGCTCGATCAGCGATCGGCTAGACGATAACATATATACTCAGACTGAAAGTAGAGCAGCTAGCTTATCGAGATATCCAACTCTATTTCCCTCCAACTGCTAGTTATACTGGCAGGTAGTTTACTCTTCTTTTGCTACTCTATTACTCCATACCTGAGTACTGTACAGCCTGACCTTCGAGGATAATATTACACTCCGAGCTGCCGGCGTCGCGTGGCGAAAGGTCGGTACTAATACGGTTAACCGTGGTGCCGCTTGTCTGGTGCTTGTTATCGTCCTTGGTGACTTTAGCTTTAGGTGACTTTAGTCAGGGTTCTGTCTGCACGTCGCGGCCAATCGACCCAACTCGCCCACGCGTCAGCAACATGTTCCACTTCACGCCGCTGCTGGGCGCGCAGTCGGCGTCGCCGGCGTCGCAGTCGCTGCTGGAGCTGGACGGCGGCGTCAAGATCCTGGTGGACGTGGGCTGGGACGCGGGACTGGCCGGCGACCAGCTGGCGGCGGTGGAGCAGCAGGCGGCGGCGCTGTCGGCGGTGCTGCTGACCCACGCCACCATCGCCCACGTCGGCGCCTACGCCCACTGCTGCAAGCACGTGCCGGGCTTCGCCGCCGTCCCCGTCTACGCCACCGCGCCCGTCATCAACCTGGGCCGCACGCTGGCCGCCGACCTGTACGCGTCGACGCCGCTGGCCGCCACCACGATTCCGCCGCCGCCGCCGCCCGCCACGACGCCGACCGTCTCCGCCGCCGCCGCCGCCTCCGCCACCACCACCTCCACCCCCCCACAGCTCCTGCGGCCCGCCCCGACGCCCGCCGAGGTCGCGTCCTACTTCAGCGCCATCCACCCGCTGAAGTACTCGCAGCCGCACCAGCCGCGGCCCGCGCCGCACGGCCCGCCCGTCGGCAACCTGACCATCACCGCCTACAGCGCCGGCCACACGCCGGGCGGCACCATCTGGCACATCCAGCACGGCCTGGAGAGCATCGTCTATGCGGCCGGCTGGCACCAGGGCCGCGAGAACCTGCTGCCGGGCGCCGCGTGGCTCGGCGGCGGCGGCGGCGGCGGCGGCGGTGGCGGCGGCGGCGCCGACGTCATCGAGCCCCTGCGGCGGCCGACCGCGCTGGTCTGCAGCAGCCGGGGGGTGGAGCGCACGGACCGGCTGCCGCGGAAGAAGCGCGACGAGGCGCTGGTCAGCCTGGTGCGGGACACGATCGCGCAGGGCGGCAAGGTGCTGGTCCCCACCGACTCCAGCGCGCGCGTGCTCGAGCTGGCCTTCGTCCTGAACCGCGCCTGGCGCGACCACGTCGCCGGCCCGCACGCCGACACCTTCCGCAGCGCCACGATCTACCTGGCCAGCCGCAGCAGCACCAGCACCGTGCGCCAGCTGCAGGGCATGCTGGAGTGGATGGACGACGCCGTCATCCGCGACGCCGAAGCGGCCATGAGCAAGGGCGCCGCCGACGACGCCGTGCCCGCCCTGCTCGACTGGGAATTCGTCACCCCGATCGAGCGCCCACGTCAGTTGCGCCGGGCATTGCGGCGCGCCAGCCCGTGCGTCGTCCTCGCCAGCGATGCGTCCATGGACTGGGGCTTTTCGCGCCACGCGCTGGACCAGCTGGCGGCCGATGCTCGGAATCTGGTCGTGCTGACGGAGAACGTCTCGGCCGCCCCGTCGGCCCACGCCAGCGTCGCCGCCCAGCTTGCCGATGCGTGGCGCGCGAGCAACACGTCCGTCTCGCGCACCGGAGCCAAAGTCGTCGCTGCGGACGGTCGTGCCATCCTGCTTCGTGACGCCACCACCGAGCATGTGAGCCCCGACGAAGATGTGCTGTACCAGCAGTACCTGGCTCGACAGCGCCAGATCCACAGCGCACACACCGCCGACAACCCCGAGGCCGATGCCACCACCACAGAGGTCGCCGATCAGGACGCAGAAGAGTCGTCCGAATCGGAGGACGAAGACGAAGACCCGGAACACCAGGGCCGTGCCCTGAACCTGTCTGCCCACATGACTCACGGCAACAAGCGCAAAGCGGGCGTGTCCGACGCCGAACTGGGCGTCAACGTCCTCATCCGAAGCAAGAACGTGCATGACTACCATGTGCGGAACAAGCGGGGACGAGAGAAGATGTTCCCGTTCGTGTCGCGCCGACCGAAGACCGACGATTACGGTGATGTCATCAAGCCCGAAGACTACCTCCGCGCGGAAGAACGGGACGACGTCGACGGCGTGGATATGCGTGACGGCGCCAAGCAGGGCGAGGCGGCGGTGGGGCAGAAGCGCAAGTGGGATGATGCCGCCCGCGCGGCCGGCAAGAAATCTGCCGCCAAAAAGCAGAAGCAGGACAGGCCGCCCCAGCCTCCAGCCGCCGAGCGGGAACCCGACGACATCGATGCCCTGATCGCTCGTGCGACCGGCGTGGTGGGAGGCGGCGACGCGGCCGATGCCCACGACGCCGAGCCGGAGGAGAGCAGCGGCAGCGAAAGCGACAATGATCCGGAAGACGCCGCTGACGCGCCACGGCCCAAGAAGCTGGTCTTCGTCGAACGTCGCTTGACCCTCCACCTCCGCATCGCGCATGTCGACTTTTGCGGTCTGCACGAAAAGCGTGATCTGCAAATGTTGATCCCGCTCATCCGACCGCGAAAGCTGATTCTGATCGCGGGCGATGCCCGCGAAACGCAGACGCTGGCGGCCGAGTGTCGTGAACTGCTGGCCGAGGGCGAAGCCAAGTCTCCGGACGTGTTGGCACCTCGACTGGGCGAGACGGTGGATGCCAGCGTCGACACCAACGCCTGGACGCTCAAGCTCAGTCGTCAACTGGCCAAGAAGCTGACGTGGCAGAACGTCAAGGGACTCGGCGTCGTTGCCGTGACCGGCAGATTGGACGCTGCGCCGATCGAAAGCGCTCCTCCGCCGGAAGAGACGGCGGCGAGAAAGAAGCTCAAGCTTTCCGAGAGCGAGGGAGAGACGGGGGAGGAAGACAAAGCGAAACCTGCCGAGATTCCCGCAATTCCCATCCTCGACCTCCCAGCGACTGCTGCAACGGCAACGCACCCGCGCGCGACCCAGCCTGTCCACGTTGGAGACCTGCGACTCGCCGATCTGCGACGATTAATGCAAGCCTCGGGCCATACCGCAGAGTTCCGTGGCGAAGGCACGTTGCTCGTTGACCGCGCCGTCGTTGTGCGGAAGTCTGTCACCGGCACGATTGAAGTCGAGGCTTACCACGCACCGTCGTCGCACCCATCCGATCGTGCCCCGGAGAACGAGGTCAGCTTCTACGCCGTGAGGAAGCTGATCTACGGCCGTTTAGCGGTCGTTGCGGGCGTGTAAAGTAGTGATATCATACCCCCCATGAGAGAGCTCCATGGACGAGCACATGCTCAACCAGACAGACTTGGCCCGTCTCATGTGGAAGCATTGCGCAATCGCCTCCCCGATGCCAACAAGCATCAAGAGCTGGAGAGGCAGCCTCCAGGCCCACCAGACAGAACAGCTTCCCGTGCCTCCATCTGCGAACCGCCATGTGGGCCAGCAAACATGTGCGAGGCATCCGCATCATTCCCCGTGGGACATGGCGAGTCACCTGGAACGTGACCATCCCGAAAAAGACACATCCGAGGCCTTGGAATCCCGACTGACAGCCCGCGTGGGCGGTCACGGGCCGTCATGACCACGCCGTCACGGTTTGCTCGGAATGATGTGTTGGCTTCCGCACGGCTTCCGCAAATCCCCAACTATAAATGAATGGCCCATCGAAGCAAAGCGACCTGAAAGACTCTAACCACACTCCGCCAGGCCTTCAACCGGCACTCGTCAGGCATCGAGCGACGCCATCAGCATCCACCAGAGAAGGACTGCGCCATCGGCATCCACCAAAAGAACCACATGCCGTTCGCGCCATATCAGTGGCGCGCAGACCAAGGCTATCTTCCTCCCTCAGGTATGTATCCCATTCACGACCACGACCCTACCCTTGGCACATCGAGGGTGACCGCTGGCTGCAATTCCTCTCGCACTCTCACTCTCTCTCTCTCTCTCAATGGCCAACCTCCCATCATACATCCACTGACATGCCCCTCTCCGCTGCAGATAGCGTCCCCGTCCCGGTCATTCCAATGGCTATGCCCCAGCTCGCCCCCATGTACTCCCCCCAGATCGCCTACGGGCCAGCCTATGGACGACCAACATGCTACTACCCTCATCTCGGCCAACCCGTCCTGGCCGCCGCCGCCGCCGCCGCCGCTCCTCCTTCTCCTCCTCCATCACCTCCAGCACCCAGCTCGCGCATCTCGCGTAGCACAGCCGTCCAACCCAAAGACTCGTCCTCCAATGCACCCAGCCAACCCAAAGACGCGTCCAATGCAACCAGCCAACCCAACGACGCGTCCTCCAATGCACCCAGCCAACCCAAAGACTCGTCCTCCAATGCACCCAGCCAACCCAAAGACTCCGCCTCAAAGGCACCCAGCCACTCGTCTTCCGCCGTGGCCAGCGTCAAGAGCACAGGCGCCAAATCCACGCCTTCGGCCCGCGCCTCCACCCCCAGACCCCCCGCCTCCGCCTGCCCCTCGCTCCGCCCCGGCGTCAACTACATGTTCCCCCCGAAGACCGAGCACACGATGCTGCACATCTTCAGCAAAGCCGCGCCGATCTGGGAAGAGAAGTACCACGGCCGGAACCTGAACTTCAAGATGTTCAAAGTCAGCACGCACTTTGCCGTCAAGAAGGTGATCGAACGCGTGCTGCAGAAGGAGGGTGGGGACGGGCCGGGGGCCGAATGTGACCCGTGGGCCGTCACCGAGGTCGTCGAGGCGGGCAGCGGGTGTTGGAGGAAAGGCACGACCATCCCTTACGCACACGACATGGCCCAGGGCAGCCTGGAGAGCGTGGGCTGGAATCGGAAGAGGGGCCGCGAGTTGCCGCCCGTCTGGTTGGTCGTCCATCGCGTGTGAAATGTCATCAGTCATGGCGACTGTTTGGCATGGCGACTGTTTGGCATGGCGACTGTTTGGGGCGGCGACCGGTCGGGATGGCGACTGGTTGGGATCGTGACTGATGGGCATGGCGACTGATTGGGATGGCGACGGAGCCTGCGACTGCGACGACGATTGGAGATGGGGCTGCCCGGCCCGGGGGAAGTTCTGTCCACCAACCAGATATCCGTCGGCGACACCCCATTCCGTCCGCGAGACGTGGGGGACCGAGAAGAAGTGATGGAAGTGATGATGGCTGAGATTTTGTGAAAACCCATGTTCTGTGGCACGTAGTTGACGTATATGGACCAATTAATCGGCTGGCCATACCCGTCGACCGGCCACTTGTTCTTGGCACGACCAACCTGCACAACACCCATGTCTGTTCAACGCGGTCAACTGTCCAACATTCACATATCATGCTATGGTCTGACCGGAAAGGCATTTCGTCAGGGTGTGTAACGGTGCAGACTCGTCAGCAGTCCAGATTTTCCATGTATCACCGAGCCAGTGCGCCAGAATCCGCCGACTGCATCACGACTGCTCAAGATATGGTATATATGCAATTCACAAGTCGGGGTGGTAGGAAGAAAATTCCGCGAGCCGTGGGAGGCGGACGAGGTCGAGGGTGGATGGGGGCGAAAGGGGAAAAGAAGGGGACCGGTCAAGGGTTGACGGAAGAGAAAAAATGGATCGATCACGTTTCGGAAGGCGGTCGCGACCGCACGACGTGGAGCCGTTCGACGCAAGTCTCGAGTGTGCTTCTTCCACGGGGGCCGTCTAGACACAGCCGAGGTACAGATCTGAGCCAAAGTCAGCATGGGCAGTGAAACGCTGGGGGGGGGAGCACGGACCATTCGCATACAGGGCATAGGTATCCGCATTGTTGACGGCCTGGTCGCTGGTCAGATCCTGCGCGGCTTCGTAGCCGTACGCATAGTCGACGGTTCCCGGTTCATAGACCGCCGGGGCGTGGGTTTCCTCGTGGAGGACGGTGGTGGCCTGGTCTTGATCGTGGCATTGAGATGACAGGGGGGGCAGGTACTCGTAGAAGATGTCGCAGTAGGCCACATAGTTGTATCGTGGGAGGGTGTACGCCAGCACGCCCGGTTCGCAGTAGCCGTGGGAATCGGCACACGAGGTTTCCGTGGCGCCGTGGGAGTGAGAGCCGCAGTCTTGCGCGATGGCGCGGAAACGTGCGGCGACGGTGTGCTGGACGGCGCGGGAGGAGGATTTGAAGTATTCTCGGAGAGCGCGGCCCGACTCGGCAGCGCGGGCGGCGTTGCTGGCGAGGGTGGAGCAGTTGTCGAGAGCGGTGCGGATGGCCCGGGAGCGTTCGCTGGAGCAGCCGTCGGTGGCGAGAGTGGTGCGTCGTTGGGAGGTGCGATGGACGGCGTAAGGGACCTTCATGGCCATGTCGCCGTCGATGTCCATGGTGATGGTGTTGCTGGCGAAGGCCAGCGACTGGCCGGTCAAGTTGCTCGAACCGAGCTCGGCATATGGCATGGAGCCGACGGCGCGTACCGCGTACGAGCCGGAGCGCTCAACATCGTATAGCTCGGCGACATCGATGTCGGTCTCGATTGTTTGGCCGGATACGAGGGGAAGGAATTGGGATTCGGTCAGGTGGCTCGTAGCCATTCGCAAGAGCACGCCGTGGAATGTTGCGCGTTGCGCTGCACACAGTCAGACGCCGCCCGTCACGTCGCCCTCCTCACGTGCGCACCTGTTCCCTGGACCACGAATTTGTCCACGGGTGAATTGCAGTCGAGAAAAGAGCCTTTGTAAAAGAGGTTGTAGCTCTCCGCGCCAGTGTTGGTCACCGCCGCTCTGACCTTGGAGTTGTCTCCTGCCACCTGCGCGAGCTCGACTTGCAAAGGCGTGCGTCGCGTGTCCCGGTCGATGGCGCCCGCAGCCACGAGAGCAACGAGAGCGGGAACGGTAGAGATTGTGGATTTCATGGTGTCGGTGGGCAAGGCGAGGATGCGGCTAATCAGGCGTGCTTGGTCTCAGGATGTGCGCCGAACAGAGGCGGAGTGAATGGACGTGACACCGGGCCACGAGAAACAGAAGGGATGGAGGGGCTCCGGGGCCGGAGGCGGCGAGCACGACAGATGGATATATATGTCGGCGTGCATGTATACATCTGTGTCTGCTGCGCGGCGGCGCTGTGTGCGACAACGCCCAGAAGCCAAGACTGCACGGAGGCGACGGGCATGTGTCCGTCCTCGGCGGCTCTCGGGTACATGCAGTCGACGGTGAGCGTCGGGAGGCGACGGCCGTGTGGTCTGCCCGGGCGGCAGACGGATCCAAGGCATCATGAGCGTCGACGATTCCGTTCGTGGACCACGCGCCTTCCGTTCGCGGCCCACGCGCCTTCCGTTCGTGGCCCACGCGCCTTCCGTTCGTGGCCCACGCGCCTTCCGTTCGGGGTCGGCGAGCCTCCCGTCCGCGGCCGATGCGCCGAATGCTGCTGGCGCCGTCGTCTCACTTCTGCATGCGGGCGGGAAGAGGCGGGAGCTGGCGTGGCGGGAGATTGCCATGCAGTGCTGACTGGAGGTGGTCCGGCAGCGGTGGCGGTCGGCTGTCGGCGGCCATGCAGCGGTGGCTGGAGGTGGCCGCTGGATATGGCCAAGGAGCACCCGGCTGGCGGTCGGTGGCGATGCAATGGGGGCTGTCGGCTGTGGGTGGTCATGCAGTGGCGGCTGTCGGTGGTCATGCTCATGCTGTGGCGGCTGTCGGTGCTCATGCTCATGCTGTGGCAGCGGTCGGTGGTGGCGGTCGATGGCCAAGGAGCACTCGCCACTCGGCCCGTCTCTCCACATGGACATGGCCGCGCGATGAGATCAAGGCTGTCCGGCTCCGGCCGTGGCTCCGCAGCACACGCCGTGACACGCTCCGTCCCAGCGCCATCTGAGGCTGTGTGCGGGTGATGAAACCGGCGTGCGCAAACGAAGGTGGTGCAGATCGGGAGGGGGGAAACAGAGGCGGGAATGGCTCACGCGCAGCCGCCCCCAAAGGCCAAGTCGACCACGATGTGAGGTTAAGCGCTCCTGTCAAATAGACGTCGCACTCCCGTCAAATGGACGTCGCACTCCTGTCAAATGGACGTGGAGAAGGAGAGTGTGGTTGGACCATGTTTGTAGCTCTCGGGTGATACCGATTCAACCTGCGATCAATGACGCTCTTCTATAATTTGGGATCTTCCTATCCTAGAAAATATGCAAATATTGATTCTCGTCATTTGGTATTATATTGACTGCGTCTATTCTAAGCCTCCAATAGGCTCCCACCATAGCAGGCTGGAGGTACAGCGTCCTGTAGATCTCTATATAGGTATAAGTTAGGTACAGCATAGGTCCCGCTCTTAGGGGGACCTGATTAGTGCTTAGTATAGGGCGCTGCTGCCTCTGCTAGGCCCCTTAGGTGCTCTATAGAGATTAGCCGCTTACGAATATATAGTACTTAGATTCTCTAGACCTCTCTATCCTCTACCTCTAGTAGTATATATATCTACAGCGACAATTTTGCCTAGAGGGTAGGAAGCAGACTAGAGACTTTCCCCATAAACTCTATATAGTTACTGCATCTTAATAGCGCGCTAGCAGGATTCTTATTACCTACCTAATATTGCAGTTGTTGCTGTTACGGTAGTGGAAGGATGGAGAGTGGATGGATGGAGTGGACCCTGGATTTTGGCTCGGCCCCTTCCGAGATTTAGGTTCCAGAACAGACCAAGCCGGGCCTTGGCACACCACACCACAAAAGCCTACCACTACTACCACATAAAGTCTTCCCTCCTTAGTTTGCGATATAGTTATCTCTAAGCTTACGCAGATGTTATTCAGTACAGCCTATTTGATAACTATATTGCAAACTGAGGAGGGAAAGCTCTATATAGTAGTGGTCGTGGCCTTTCGTAGTGGTAGTGCGCCAAGGCCCGGCTCGGTCCGTTCCGGAACCTAAATCCTGGAAGGAGCTAAGCCGAAATCCAGGCTCCACCCTATCTATCTATCTATTCCCTTCTACTACTGTAACACTACCCTCCTCCCTTACTAGCAGTTGCCCTTAACTGCTTACTTATCTATTCCGGCTCTTCTATTTCTATTGAAGATTGATCTAAGCTTGCGCAGATATTAATTTCTAGTCTCTAGGCCTCGCATAGGGACCTTACCGTCGCTTAAGCAATCGAGGCGTTAGACTAACGCTATACTAACTACTTTAAATTAAGGACGGCTGGCACCGTTTTGCATAGCATCTATTAGAAGCCCTTCCAGTCTTTCGACGAATTCTATAGGGAATCCAGAAAGTAGGACGACTGGGGCGGCCTTACTACTAACAAGCAGATCTATATACTAAGAGAAAAGATGTCCGCTTGGCTAAGGGATACTATAACGACGGTAGAAGACACCGATTGCCTCGAAACTGTTACAGCGGCAGAAAGGGGTAGGACTAAATATAGGGTAGACCCTTGGAATTTTGGCTCGACCCTTCCGGACCGAGCCAGGCCTTAGTATGCCACCCCTAAAGCCCTTACCCACTGCTACATAGATTCCTTTCCCTCCTTAGTTCGAGATAGAGTTATTAAAACAGCCGTATTAAATTATATCTGCGTGCTCGGATTATTATATCTCGAACTCTCTAACTACACTAACCCTACGCTGTGCGAAAGGGCCTGTTAAACTACATCTAGTTACCCAAATAACGCACGCGTACACTACAAACCAAACCAATCTAATCAGCACAGTAAGAAGGCTATAGAGGGCTTCTTAACGAGAGAGAGCAGCGTTACTAGCTGTAGCGGGAAGAGAAAGACTAACAGAGTAGAAGACAGGCACGTTAGCATCCTAGACTATAGGACAGTTACAGAAGGTCTTATAGAAGAAGAGATAGATAAAGCAAAGGAGGGCATAGCCGGCTATAAGGAGCTGTACGCCTGCACGCCCGACGAACTAGAGGAACACCTAGCGGAACACAGATCTGGAAAGGTATACGACATTATTACCTTTATCGAGAAGACGTTTTACAAGAAAATAGAAGAGAACAAGCAGCTAAGAGAGGAGATAGAGGCAGTAATAGCTAAGAGGGAATCGGCAGAAACTACTATCGAGGTGTTAGAGAATTAAGCGGCGTTACCACTAGCGCAACTGAAAATGCTAAGGGCTTAGTTAGCTAATACAGCAGCAGCGATGTCGTCAGCACTGCTGCTACTACGAGAAGACTAAGCGGAAACTGCCTTACCTACTGCCTACAGTTAAGGTAGCACTTCAATAACGTTATTGCCTAATCTACTAGCCTTTAGGGGTAGAGACCCTAAGGCCTGGGAAGCCTTTAAGAAGAAGATAAGGAACAAGATAAGTCGCGATTACGCAGCAAGCAGCGAAGAAGACAAACTGGCCTATCTAGAGGCGCGACTAGAAGGTAAAGCGTTCTCGCTAGTAGCGGACCTAGAAGATGTAACCGCCGACGAAGCTATTAAAGCTCTGGACCAACGCTTCGGAGACCCTTTCTACAAGAAGACGGCCTGCGAGCAACTGGACAAGATAAGCTAAAACCGGCTAACGTTCGAGGAATTCTACGGACTGTTTAGAAAATATGCTATTAGAGCTACAGTGTCTAAGGATAAACAGTTACATTTACTAAGGCAGAAGCTAAACCCTAAACTAGCCGTAGCTATAGCTTCGGTAGAAGACGAAGACCTTAAAGGCTTCGTGCACTAGGCGAGAGTTACCGCTAGAAACTTGAACGCGTATAGAAAATCGGCAGCGCGCGAACCAAATTAGAGATCGTCGTTAGCGCAGACAACGCGACCCTCTGCCCCCTTCCGACGAGGCCCCTAGCAGCTATCCTATCTGATCCGGGCACGCAGATAAGATTCAATACGGCCTTTTTGATAACTATATCTCGAACTAAGGAGGGAAAGGAATCTATGTAGTGGTAGGCGAGAGCTTTGGGGGTAGTGTGCTAAGGCCCGGCTCGGTCCGGAAGGGCCGAGCCGAAATTCCGAGGGTCCTGTTGCGGCGGTGGAAAGAGGTGGGACAGATTGAAGGGGTGGACCCTGGATTTCGGCTCGGCCCGTCCGGGCCGAGCCGGGCCTTGGCACACCACCCTCCATCAAAGCCCACCACTACCACTACATAGGTTCCTTTCCCTCCTCAGTTCGAGATATAGTCATCAAAAAGGCCGTATTAAATCATATCTGCGTGCCCGGATCATTATATCTCGAACTCGCTCTCCACACACCCCGCGCTGCGCGAAAGGGCCCGTTGAACCATCCGGAAACCCGAATAACGCACGCGCACCCACCAACACACCAACAACCCCCCCCCAAGGCACCGTAAGAAGATGGAAGGCTTCCCGACGGTAGAGAGCGGCGTTACAGGCTGCAGCAGAAGTAGGAAAGGAAAGACTGACCGAGCGAGTAGACGCTCCAGTGTAGTTGACGATAAGATCGTTATTAGAGGTTTTACAGCGGAAGAGACTGCTGAGATCAAGGAACGAATAAGCGAATATAAGAAGATCCACGACTGCACGATCGAGGAACTGGAAGATTACGTAAACAAGAATAGGATAGGAAAGGTCTACGACGGTATAGACCTTATTAAGACGCTGTTCTACAGAACGCTAGAAGAGAACAGACAACTAAGAGAAGAGACTAAAGCGGTGAGGGCCGAGAAGGAATCGGCAGAGACAATCATCGAAGTGTTAGAAAACCAGGCGGCGAATCGACTAGCGCAGCTAAAGGCGCTGAAGGATTAGCTAGCTGATATGGAAACAGCGAGATCGTCGCCGCTACCGCGGCGAGAAGCCCACTACGTAGAAACCACCTCGCCGGCGGCCTATAGTCAAGGTGGCACTACGATAACGCTACTGCCGGACCTACCTGCTTTCGGTAGCGGAGACCCTAAAGCGTAGGAGGCGTTCAAGAAGAAGATCAAGAATAAGATATGCCGCGATTACGTAGCAAGCAGCGAAGAAGACAGACTGGCCTATTTAGAGGCGCGACTAGAAGGCGAAGCGTTCTCGCTAGTAGCGGACCTGGAAGAGGTAACTGCTAAGGAAGCGATCAAAGCGTTAGATCAACGCTTCGGAGACCTATTCCGAAAGAAGACAGCCCGTAAGCAGCTAGATAAGATCAACCAGAACCGGCAGACGTTCGAAGAGTTCTACGGACTGTTCAGGAAATATGCTATTAGAGCGAGAGTAGCAGAAGATAAGCAGCTGCACTTACTGAGGCAGAAACTGAGCCCTGAGCTGGCCGCCGCTATAGCGTCTGTGGAAGACGAAGACCTTAAGAGCTTCGTGCACCAAGCGAGAGTCACCGCGAGAAACTTAAGCGCCTACGCGAAATCACGCAAATCGGTTCAGAAGCCGTCGCCGTCGCTAATGCAGACAACCAGAGCCCCCGCACCCTTCCGACGCGGCCCCCAGCCGCCTTACGTGCCGCGACCGTCGTTCGTCCCCACCTGTTTCGCGTGCGGAAAACCCGGCTATATCGCTACGAGATGCCAAGCAACGGCCTAGCAGAAACAGGAGTATCGTGTTATAAAGCAGCCGCAGCAGCAGCCGCAGCCGCCGAGAAAGACTATTCAAGCCATCGAGCCGGCTCCGAACGACGCTGACAGCGTAGACGGTGGGGTACAGCTGAGAATTATAGGAAAAGACCAGCTGGACGGATAGGCCCCCTATCCAGCATAGACAACAGGGCATTAACGCGAACTACGTCGACGAAAGAGAGCATCAATAGCTGCAGCGATCCGCTCTCGGCGGCGGTGGAAGTGAACACGGAAACAGCTATTATCCTTCTAATCACTGTCTACCCCCTTAACGGATCGAGCAAACCCATCTAGCTGAAAGCTTTTATCGACACCGGAGCTCTTATCGGCGCGGCGATCCACCACCGACTGGTCCGGAAGCTGACGAATGGATACGGTTATCCAGTGGAACTAGCGTCGCCGACGAAGATTTCGGCATACAACGGACAAGACACGGAAAGCGTTACGCACTACGTGCCGCTAAAGACTACACTGGCTGGTCGCACTACGGAAGCGACGTTCCGAATTATAGATATCGGAAGGTTTGACATCATTATAGGGCAGAAATGGATAAAGAACCAGGGAGCGATTATTGACGTAGGAGAAGGCACACTCGGATTCAGAAAATCGACCAGCGGCTTAGCCGCCGTTAAATCAGTTACCGAATCGGTCATAGCGGCCGACGCTAAACCGAACGTTACGACGGTCAAAGAGGCTCCGTCCGATCGTTCCGAACCCCTGGTCACCGTCGGAATGATGAGTTCAGAAGCCATAACGACCCTCGCAAAGTCGCCAGAAAATGAGATCTACGCCATTTCGATAAAAGACATCGAAGACTACAGGAAGATGATAGCGGAAGAAGAAGTGGATCCGCTGGAGGTGCTACCAAACGAACTCTATAGTTACGCTAACGTCTTCTTAAAAGCCGACTCCAATCTCCTGCCGCTCTATCGACCGGAATATAACAACAAGATCCGACTAAAAGAGGGAGCTACGCTGCTAAGAACCGAGCCCCTAAGACGGCTATCACCGGCCGAACTGGACTAGGTAGAGGTGTTTGTTCGCGAAAATCTAGCGAAGAAGTTTATTACACCGAGTTCTGCCGAGTACGCGTTACCGATTCTTTTCGTAAGGAAACCAGGAGGTGGTCTGCGACTCTGCGTAGACTATCGCGGCCTTAACGAGGTCACCAAGAGAGACGTATACCCGCTGCCGCTGATCGACGAGACTATCCAGCGCGTAGCAAAGGCTAAGTGGTTCAGCAAACTGGACATCCGCCAAGCGTTCTATCGACTAAGGAATAAAGAAGGGCAGACGGAAGACCTTACGACGTTCGCAACGCGTATAGGCAATTTCAAGTAGTTGGTAATGCCTTTCGGACTTACCAACGCGCCGGCAGTGTGGCAACGCTTTATAAACTACACTTTTATGGACATGCTAGAGCGGTTCGTGTCTATCTATTTGGACGACATCCTTATCTACACCGATAGAACGAGAGAGCAACACACGGACTATATCGAGAAAGTGTTGAAGAGGCTCCGCGAGGTCGGATTAAACGCGGACACGAAGAAGAGCGAGTTCTATCAGACCGAGGTCAAATATCTCGGTCTTATCGTCGGAAGAGATGGAATTCGTATAGACCCCTTAAAGGTCGCTGCCGTCGCGGAATAGAAGCAACCGAAATCCGGCAACACTACGCAGATCAGGGCGTTTCTCGGATTCTGCAGCTACTATCGACAGTTCATTAAGGACTTTAGCAAGATAGCGAGACCCCTGAACGAAGCGCTAAAGAAAGAGGCCGCCGGCCTATAGAATAAGAGGTGTACGGAAGCCTTTAACCGGCTGAAAGAAGCAGTGGCCAGTGCGCCGGTTCTGGCGCACTTCCGACCGGAAAAGACAATCTACGTGGAAACGGACGCTTCCGACACAGTAACGGCCAGAGTCCTTTCTTAATATGGCGACGACGAGACCCTCCATCTAGTAGCTTTCTTTAGCAAGTCCATAACGGAAGCTGAGCGGAACTACGCGATCTACGATAAGGAGCTGCTAGCGATTATTCAGGCTTTCGAGGAGTAGAAACCGGAGCTTATAGCTAGAAAGAGCACGGTCCAGGTCCTTACAGACCACCAGTCGCTGACCTACTTTATAAAGACGCAGAAGCTCTTACGACGTTAAGCACGGTAGGCTGCCTACTTATCTGGGTTCGACTTCAAGATCACCTATTGACCTGGAGCTCAAAACGGAAAGGCTGACGCGCTGACGAGAAGAGATGGAAAGACCAGCCGCGCGAAAGAAGATCCGAACATGTTTCAGAAGGTGCTGACCGAACGGATAGTAGACGCCGAGGTGTTGAAGGAAGCGGGGATCTGCGCAGCGGAACTGCAGACCGAACCAGAACCAATAGAACCGGCCCCTAAGGAAGAGACGGTCTACGAGAAGGTAGAACGGCTTAATTAACAGCAGAAGCTCGGCAGAACAGGCTTAGGGAAGCTGATAGTTCCAGAAGAACTAATCACAGAGGTCATCCAGCTAGTCTATGGCTCCGTAGACGTTGGTTACGCCAGTTCGAAGAAGACGATAGAAGCCGTAAGGACGATCTACTAGTTTCCGCGGATCTACGAACGGATCCACCGATTTATTGCCAATTGCTATATGTGCCGAGCCGCGAAGCCGCGTTACGGTCTTCCGGCGGGTCTACTAAAGCCACTTCCGATCCCTAAGAAACCGTAGCAACACATTACGATGGATTTCGTAACCGGCCTGCCGGAAGCCGATAGATATAACGCTACGCTAAACGTAGTGGACCGGCTAAGCAAAGAGCGCTACTTTATCCCCTGCCGAGCCAGAGACAAAGGAACGACTGCGGAAGAGACCGCGCGGATGCTGATTAGACACGTATAGAAGCACTATAGCCTGCCGGACACTATTACTACGGATAGGGGTCCTCAATTCACCGCCGACGTATAGAAAGCTATCAATCAAGCTCTCGGAATTCGTAGAAAGCTCAGCATAGCCGCTTACCTGCAGACCGACGGTCAATCAGAAGTGGCCAACCGTTAGATAGAGAAATATCTACGGATTTTCTGCAGCCACCATTAAGAAAAGTAGGTAGAGGTGCTGCCAATAGCCGAATTCTGCGCCAATTCAGCACGGTTAGAAGCAACGTCGCTAGCGCCGTTCGAGATAACGCATAGCTATCTTCCGAGGATGAGCTTTCAGCTACTGAACGAACCCAGCTCCGCGGAACCATCCACCGCTACGTCGTCGAAGAGAGTCGCCGCCGCGGCGGCAGAAGCGCTACGATCTCAGATAGAAGAAGCGATCAAAGTGGCGAAAGAAGCGATGGAGACGGCTTAGAAGAAGATAGTAACTCGAACTAATAGAAGCCGGTCGCCAATAGAATTCGAAGAAGGTCAAAAGGTGTAAGGGGCCCAAGGATCTTGGTTCAGAAACTTAAGGTTGGGTATCTACATAAAGGAACTAATAGGCAGTTCCTTCGTCGTCTCCTCTGTACGATTTGTACCTACGAGGCCAAGCTAGCAATTTCCCCTTTGTGCCGGGGAGCAAGGTTCACCCTCCGTATAGAGGATCGGGAGTTACCTCCTCCGTACGGTAGTGCAGGGTTCCCCCCCCCCTAATCCAAGGGGCGGTAGCTCCCCTTTATGCAGGACTGTAGTGTTCTCCCTCTGTACGGGAGTAGGGTCCTGTCGGTAGCTCCGTACAGAGGGTAGGGTCGTGCTGGCGCCGCTAAGTCGCAATCCTTAGGGCGACGGTCGGCTTAGGTCGGGTTTAGGACCTAGGCCAGGCAGCGCCCCCTAACAATACCCCCCCCCTTTCCCCTTCTCGTAGTGCTTCTTCCGTACGGCGCTGTGCTCAAACTACCTAGCTCCTGCTGTTCCTTTAGCAGGTCGTAGCTTCCTATTTCGTTCGGTCGTCTAGGTCGTCGTCCCTCGTCGCTTCCCCTAGGTCGTAGTTGCCTCTTGCTATTTTACCTGTCTATAGCAGTTGCCCTGCTTGCCATTCCCACTATAGTAGGCAGCTAGCCTAAGCCTTCTCCCTTCTCCTCCCTTCCCTTTTCTCTTCTCCCTATACACCGTACACCGCCTACCGTCCACCGTCCACTATCTACTACTAACTACTACTAGCTACTAACTACTACTAGCTACTAGCCCCTACTAGCCGTTATGTCGTCCGCCCCGTCCGGTAGTGCCCTTGTAGCTGTTGGCCCCGCCTCCCCCCCTCGTCTGGATAGGGTCCCCCCCTACTTTGAATTCGTACAGTGGGGTCCTTAACTTAACTAGCAGCTACGCTTCCGGTTCGTACAGTCTCGTCTTCTGTACGGTCTAAGCTGACATCTTAGGTGCTACACTTGCGAGCAGCAGGATGCGGCCGGGCTCCCCTACTACGCCTTCTAGTGTAACTCCGCCTAGGTTACACTAGAGCGGGTGGCTACGGCCCGCCCGTCGTACGTTAACGCCCTCCTTATTGCTACCTAGGGCCAGCTCTGTGCCCCCTACCCTAGCTCCCCCTGGCCCTTACTTAGCCTATACCGCCTCCTAGGTTTCTGGGCTAGGGTGTGTGCCTCGTGCAAGTAAAAGGATAGCTCCTTCTACTGCCCCTTCCGCTGTCTGGGGGAGGCACGTAGGGGTAGGGGGGTGCCTCTGCTTCCTGGGGCTAGCCCTAGTGGGGGTGGGGGCCCGGCCGGGCCCGAGGTAGTGGAGCTCTCAGATAATAAGTAGGTGGTTCTGGTCCCCGGGGGGGGTAATGGCCAGTGGGCCACCCCCCCCCCCCCCCCAGATAGTGTAAGAAATTTCGGACAGTGTTCTCTTAGCTTATCTTATTTCCACTCTCCCTCCTATTTGTCCCTTAGCTGTTCCTTTCTTCTAGCCCTTATCCCGTACAGTGTCGTACGATGTCGTATTAGCAGGGCCCGTAGTGCCCTACGTCGTAGTACTCGATCCTTGGACAACTCGGGTCTGCCTGCGGCTGCCCTGTCCTTAAGGTAGATCGTGCCTCCTTCCGCCGTACAGCGCAGTGTTACTGTAACTGGGCCGGAGGGTGATTCTCCTCCTATCTGTCCAGTGCGGTTGTGTCTTGCAGAGCCTCGTACGGTTCCTACGTAGGCTCTGCCTATCCTCTCTATTTCACTAAGTACTCTGCCTTCCCCCGCTTCCTCCGACTCTTAAGGATCCCCTCTACCTTATACTCTTCTTAGCCCTCGGTTATAATTGCAGGTAGACGCGCGTCGTTAGTCGACTAATGTAGCAGGGGGTCCGTACTCGCCGGTCGTACGAGGTCTACGTAGAAGACTGGATGAATCCCTAGGGGAGTGTTTAGTCGTACGGCGTGTGTCCCTACCGGCCGGATTACTATAAACTTCCTGTTCCTCCAATCTAACTTCTTGCTCGGCTAGTCTATACGGATGTTTCGTTAGTTTAACCAGACCTTATCCCCCGCCTCGTACCTCGGTGCCGCCTATCGTCCCTTGTTGGCCTGCTCTTCCGCGTTCTGCTAGGCTATAGCCAGGCTCGCCTTTGCCTATTAGTAGGCGTTCGTAATTGTCCGTACGATAGCCTCTCTCTGCTGGATTAGGGATCGTACAGGGCGCGGGGTGTTGCCGCTTAGGGTCAGTAGGAGCGGGGAATAGTCGTATCTATAGGTCGTAAAGAAGGGGGACAGTCCTGTAGCATCGGCCGTACAGCTGTTAATAGCCAGCTCCGCTATTAGGAGAAGGCAGTTCCAGTTCGTCTGGTTATAGTCGACGTACGCTCGGAGGTACGCTTCCAAGGTTGAATTGGCCCTCTCCGTCGCCCCGTCTGTCTACGGGTGCTATACGGTGGACAGACGACGCTCTACCTTTAGCAACTAGCAGATCTGTGCCTAGAGCTAGCTCGTAAACTGTGTCCCCCGGTCTGATACAATTAACCTAGGGAAACCGTGCTTGCTAAACGTCGTCTGGATAAAGGCCTAGGCAGTGTCTTTAGCTGTAATGGAGTCTATCCCCTCTAGTATTACCCCCTTCGTTAGCTTGTCCGTAACCACTATAATGTTTCGCCGTCCGTCGCTCTTAGGGAGGTCAGTAATGAAGTCTACGGTCAGATCTTGCTAGGGTCGGTCCAGTATCGGCAGGGGCTTCAGCAGCCTATGCTTCAGCTCGCGCCAGGGCTTCGTCCGTCCGCATACATCGCAGTTCCGTACGAACCTGCGAATGTCCCTCGCTATCGCTGGCCAGTAGTAGTCCTAGGCGATAATGCTGTACGTCTCCTCGCGCCCTAGGTGCCTAGTAGCTATAGAGTTATGTGCTCGTTGTATTAAGCCCGTACGGAGCTTCTCGTCCGCCGGGACCTATATCCGATTTCTGAACTTTAGGTTATTCTCCTCGTCTACTAAACACTCGGCTGCCGACATCTTTAGGTAGAGCTCGGCTAGGAGCTTCCGTTGCCCTCCCTAGATCGCTGTACGGGCCCCTCGGTATGCCTCGTCCTTTTCTACTGCCTCTTCCTATGCTTGCAGTTAGGGTTCCTATAGGTGTGTCGCCGCTAGGCGGATAGTCTCCCTGCCTAGCTCCCCCTTAAACATTTGGAATGTCTGCGACTTTAGCCGGTCGTCCTCGTACGTCGTTGGCATGTCCTAGTCCCGTCTAGACAGTGCGTCGGCTCTGCTGTTGTCCTTCCCCTTGCGGTACTGGAGTCTTATATTAAACCGGCTTAGGTACATTGCCTATCGTACGTGCCTCTCGGACAGCTTCCGGGGTTAAGTGAAGTATTCCAGGTTCTTGTAGTCCGTTAGGGCGAGGAACTCGGGCACTGAGCGGAGTTCCCTATCCTAAGCTTCGCAACACTGTACAACTGCCAGCAACTCTTTGTCGTAGATAGGGTAGTTACACTTAGCTAGGGAGTTCTTCTTAGAGAAGTATGTATATAGATATAGGAGTCCGTCCGAGCCTACCTATAATAGGATACCCCTAATGCAGTACCCTAAGGAGTCGGTTTCCAGTATTGTCGTACGCTCCGGGTCAAAGGCGGCGAGCGTTGGTCCTGTGGTAAAGAGCTCCTTTAGCTTGTCGAAGCTCCTATCGCATTCGCCCGTCTATTTGAACTGCTTGTCTTTGTGCGTTAGCTTAACTAGGGGGCGTACGATTTCCGAGTAGTTCTGTATAAACTGGCGGTAGAAGTTGGCAAACCCAAGGAATTCCCGTACGCCCTTGACGTTCGTAGGCGGCTTCTATAGCTTAATAGCTTCAATCTTCTTCCTATCTATACTGATGCCTTTCCCTGCCTCGATAATAAAACCTAGGTATTTCGTACGTTGGACACCGAATTCGCATTTGTCGATGTCGAGGTATAAGCTAGCCTGCTGCAGTCAGTCCAGCACCTTCTTAACATCCTGTACGTAGTCCGCGTAGGTGCCGTCTGTAAAAACTAGGGTGTTGTCGAGGTATGCCGAGCAGATATCGTCTAGTAACCCTTACAGGGACTTGTTAATGTACCTTTAGAAGGTTGCCGGTGCATTGGCAAGGCCGAAGGGGGTAACCAGCTACTTAAAAAGACCGTATCTCGTACGGAAGGCAGTTATCTATTTACAGCCTTCCCTGATCCGTATCTTGTAGAAGGCCGAGACTACGTTAAGCTTAGTAAACCACTTCGCCTTGCTGATCCGTCCGAGGGTCTCCTTAATAAGGGGTAGGGGGCACCGGTCCTTCTTAGTAATCGCGTTGATGCCTCTGTAGTCTATGCAGAAACGCAATCTAGCCTTCCCCTCCTTGTAGACAAACAGTACTAGGGCTCCTGCGGACGACGTACTGGCCCGAATGAACCCTTTAGCAAGCAGGTCGTCCAGCGTCTTGCGCAGTACTAAGAGTTCTCTAGAGGACATTCTATACAGCGGTCCGTACGGTACCTCCGGCAGGCCCCTATCCGGACGGGGTTCTAGCTGGATGTTATAGTTAATCCCTTCCCCTTAGTGTAGCAGTAGCTTCGAGGCCGACTTTGGTTTAAAAAGGTCCAGGTACCCGATATACTCTCTTAGGAGCTTCGTACAGGGGTTTGTCGTTTCCTTAGGTGCTAATGCCTTCTCGATGTCCGCCGTTGCTGTGTTGATCTCGGCCTTAGCATTGCTACCTTGCAGGAACCTCCCCTAGTCCCGGATTCTCCGCTTCGTTACTGCTAGGTACAGTCGTCCTCGTCCGACGTCTAGCTTGCCCCTCTAGCGCTCTATCTAAGGCTTCCCTAGTATTAGGTTATACCCTAACTTGTTCTGTACGACATAGAGGTATAAGTCTTGCTCGTAGTGTCCCTGTACCTCTATTGTTACTTTTACTATATAGGTAATGTCCGGTCCTCGCCCGGTAATGCCCAGCATGCGTACAGGTACCGTAGAGGTCGTTTTGATCTGGTGTCTCTGTACGAAGTCTTCGCTAATCACTCTATACACTAAACATCCTGTGTCGATCAATGTCCGCGCTGTTGCGGACCCGTTTAACGTCGGCCGTACGATAAACGGCGTCGTCGTTATGTAATTGCTCTTAAAGGATAGCCAAGTAATGCTTTGATTTGGCAGTCTATCTCGCACCCGCCTCTAGCAGAGTCTTCGCTTAGAGGCTACTCTTTTCCCGACTCGTCGTCGTCTAAGTAGGACACCTGATCTTCTCGTTAGGGCGTTGCAGTTGCTACCCTTGCGGTAGTCGGCCGTTCCCTAGGTCTCTCTGCTAGCAGAAGCCCGCAATTCCGTACAGTATAGCCTATCTTGCTACACCGGTAGCAGCTCCCTTCTGCTCGCCTCTTGTTAAGGGTGGCCGTATCTACCTATTGCGCCTTTTTAGTAGCAGCCCTTGGCCGTACGGTAGCTGCCGCTGCCACCCTCGTCGTTGTCGGTTCCCAGTCTATAGCGTCTGTCTGTCGCTAGGGGGGTTGTCTTATCTCCTAAGCACGGCCTATCCGTCCTAGCCTGCGTTGCTGGTCGTTAACTATCCTAAGGAGGTCGCAGAATTCCTCGTACGTAGCTGAGCGCATTACACCTACTAGCCCCGTTATAATCTCCTTCGAGAGGCCTACCTCTAAAGAGGTAATCTTTATCCTATCCTCCTATTAGAGACCCCCTGCTTCTGCCAAAGTCTGGTCAAATTCCGCGAGGAATTCTCGTACGGTCTTGCGTCCTTGTTTTATCGTATTAACCCGTAGGAGTGCTCGGCTCTCGCGGTCCGGGTCCTTGTAGCTCTTGTCCAGAGCTACCTAGAGCATCGTCGTCGTAGCTATTGCCGGGTTGGCAATGGCCGTCTCGTAGTACGGCAGAATTCGTGCTGCCGCCCTGCCCTTTAACCTCCTAAAGAGGTAGACTACCTTGTCTAGCTCGGTCGGGTATGCTCCTAAGTCGACTAGGAGCTTAGAGCGTATCTAAGCCGCCTAGGAGGGGTACTCGGCCGGAGCCTTACCGTTGTACGTAGAAACGTCGGGGAGTTTGCTCTTAGGGGTCGGGGTAGGGGTTATCGTGTTCGTTGTCGCAGGGGTCGGATCGCGATCGGACGCCCTAAGCTGTCGTAGCTCCTGTTCCTGTTGGGAAATCATCGCAGCCTAGTGGCTTACTTGCTGTTCGAGCTGTCTCTTGCTTTCCAACAGCTCCTCGTATACGCGGTGTATATGTCCCCCTATAGCCGTAGGTTCTATAGGGATGTCGCCGTCCATCTTGCTCTATTACCGCAGTCACCGACAGTAAGATCAGTTCCTAATGTAAGGGGCCTAAGGATCTTGGTTCAGAAACTTAAGGTTAGGTATCTATATAAAGGAACTGATAGGCAGTTCCTTCGTCGTCTCCTCCGTACGATTTGTACCTACGAGGCCAAGCTAGCAATTTCCCCTTTGTGCTAGGGAGCAAGGTTCACCCTCTGTACGGAGGATCGGGAGTTACCTCCTCCGTACAGTAGTGCAGGGTTCCTCCCCCCCCCTAGTCCGAGGGGCGGTAGCTCCCCTTTGTGCAGGACCGTAGTGTTCTCCCTCCGTACGGGAGTGGGGTCCTGTCGGTAGCTCCGTACAGAGGGTAGGGTCGTGCTGGCGCCGCTAAGTCGCAATCCTTAGGGCGACGGTCGGCTCAGGTCGGGTTCAGGACCTGGGCCGGGCGGCGCCCCCTAACAAAAGGTCTGGCTTAATACGCGGAACCTAAGGCTAAAAGGGAACGCCAAGCTCAACCCCCGCTACGTAGGTCCGTTCAAGATAATAGAAAGGAGGTCGCCGGTGACTTATCGGCTCCAGCTACCGAAATCGTTCCGGATCCACGACGTTTTCCATTCGGATCTGCTAAGCCTGGACCCTGAAAACGGCCTGCCAGAACAGGGCTTCGCCGAACCCCCACCAGTTAAGATAGACGGTAATAAAGAAGAGTGGGAGGTAGAAGATGTAATGGACGTAAAGAAGATAAGGGGGTCCATTAAAGCGAGGATCTCGTAGAAGGGGTGGCCGGAAGATTATAAATGGTATCCGATCGAGAATCTCCGGAATTCGGCGGAGCTGCTAAGAGACTTTTACGCGCGGAACCCGGAAAAGCCGAAGCCAGCGTGGCTCTAATGCCGACAATGGAGACACGTCCGCTCTACCGGCGCGGAAGCCGATGAAAGCGATCGTGCTTCTGGAATTAATAGCTCTAGGCACCACTACGTCAGCCGGTAGCTCGCGCACGCCGTAGCGTGCCAGCACCGCCGACCGCGTAGTAGGTGAAGGCTTTAGTAGAAGAGAAAAAGAAGAAGAAAAACGGCGCCGCAGAAAGATCTATATAGACCTCCGCGCCGGCGCACAGACCAGCCACGCCGCAGCTCAGATGACCCACGGCTCAGATCAGATAGCACGGATCAGATGGCGTCGATCACATAAACGCCAAGTGAAGGACTTCAAATGCCGATAACGTAAGAAGTTGAAAAAGAGATAAAGAAAACGTTGTTTTTGATAGAAGACGGAAGAAGTGACGTCGGCGTTGGAGGGGATTTTTCGAGAAGGAGACGATGAAAAAAAAAAAAAAAAAAACAGCGGAGATTTTCGGATGGATGGAGTGACTAAGCGGTTGAGGGCGACCGCTGGTAAGGGAGGGGGGTAGTGTTGCGGCGGTGGAAAGAGGTGGGACAGATTGAAGGGGTGGACCCTGGATTTCGGCTCGGCCTGTCCGGGCCGAGCCGGGCCTTGGCATACCACCCTCCATCAAAGCCCACCACCACCACCACATAGGTTCCTTTCCCTCCTTAGTTCGAGATATAGTTATCAAAAAGGCCGTATTGAATCATATCTGCGTGCCCGGATCAGGTCCGCCCTATCGCTCGGTCCTACCCCTTTCTGCCGCCGCAACACCGCCCCCCTCCCTTATTAGCGGTCGCCCTCGACCGCTTAGCTATCTGTTCCTCCAAATTTTTTTTTTTTTTACATTGTTACTATCTAACGTCTTCACTTGTCGTCTATCTGATCCGTTCCATCTAATCGGAGCCAGCGGTCACCCGAGCTGCGACTTGACCGGTCTATGCGCCGTCTAGTGGGTCTATATAGATCTATCTGCCTCTCGCTATCTTCTTCTTTTTCTTTCTCTACTAAAGCCCTTACCTATCGTAGGGCCGGCAGCGCCGACGCCGGTTTACGGCGTCGGCGAGCTGCCTGCCGATGCGAAGATAGGTAGTGGCCGAGTCGAAGACTCCGGCGAAGCGACTGCTATAATCATCTTTATCGGTTTCTTTATCGATAGAGCGGACGCGGCTTTTCTTCTTCTTCCGGATTTATTAATTTCCTAGCTACTCGGGTCGCGGCTTTCTCAGATTCCGGACGTAAAATTCTCTTAGCACCGCCGCCGAATTCCGGAGGTTCTCGGCCAGATACTATTCGTAGTCTTCTGGCTATCCTTTCTATAAGATCCTCGCTTCGATAGATCCTCTTCGTTTTCTTATATCGATTACGTCTTCTACCTCCTACTCTTCTTCTTCGCCGTTTATCTCTACCGACAGGGGTTCGGCAAACCCCTGTTCCGGAAGGCCGTCTTTAGGGTCTAAACTTAACAGGTCCGAATAGAAGACATCGTAGATCTGGAACGATTTCGGCAGCTAGAGCCGGTAGGTTACTAGCGACCTCTTTTCCACTATCTTGAACGGACCTATGTAACGAGGGTTAAGCTTCGCGTTGCCTTTTAGCCTTAGGTTCTGCGTGTTAAGCTATACCTTTTGGCCTTCCTCAAATTCTATCGGTAACCTCTTTCTATTAGCTCGAGTTATTATCTTTTTCTAAGCCGATTCTATCGCCTCCTTTGCCACCCTGATCGCTTCTTCTATTTGAGATCTAAGCGCTTCTGCCGCTGCTGTAGCGATTCTCTTCGACAAGGTAGCGGTAGAAGGTTCTAAAGGGCCGGGTTCGTTTGGCGGTTAAAAGCTTATCCTTAGAAGATAACTGTAGGTTATCTCGAACGGCGCCAGTAATATAGCTTCTAATCGTGCAGAATTGGCGCAGAATTCGGCTATCGGCAACACCTTAACCTATTCTGCTTAATAATGGCCGCAGAAGATTCTTAGATATTTCTCTATCTCTCGGTTAGCTACTTTAGACTGGCCGTCGGTCTGAGGGTAAGCGGCAGTGCTAAGCTTTCTACGAATTCCGAGGGCTTGGTTGATGGCTTTCTATACGTCGGCGGTAAATTAAGGACCCCTATCTGTAGTGATAGTGTCCAGCAGGCCGTAGTGCTTCCACATGTACTGGATCAGCATTCTCGCTGTTTCTTCTGCAGTAGTTCCTTTATCCTTAGCTCTGTAGGGGATAAAATAGCGTTCTTTGCTTAGTCGATCTACTACATTAAGCGTAGCGTTATATCTATCGGAATCCGGCAGGCCGGTTACGAAATCTATTGTAATGTGCTGCTATAGTTTCTCCGGGATCGGAAGTAGCTTTAACAGGCTGGCTAGAAGGCCGTAACGTAGCTTTGCTGCTCGGCATATGTAACAGTTAGTAATAAACTGATGTATCCGCTCGAAGATTCGTAGAAACCAGTAGGTCGTTCTTACGGCTTCTATCGTCTTCTTCGATCCTGCGTAACCAACATCTTTAGAACTATAGACCAGCTGGATAACCTCTGTAATTAGTTCTTCCGGAACAATCAGTTTCCCTAAGCCGGTTTTGCCGAGCTTCTGCTGCTAATTAAGCCGTTCTACTTTCTCGTACAGCGTCTCTTCTTTAATTAGTGGCTCTATCGTACAGATCCCTACCTCTTTCAACACCTCGGCGTCTACTATTCGTTCTGTTAGCACTTTCTGAAACATGTTCGGGTCTTCTTTCGCGCGGCTAGTCTTTCTTTCTCTTCTCGTTAGTATATTAGCCTTTCTATTTTAAGCTCCAGGTTAATAAGTGATCTTGAAGTCGAATCCGGACAAGTAGGCGGCCTACCTAGCCTGGCGGCGTAATAGCTTCTGCGTCTTTATAAAGTAGGTCAGTAACTGGTAGTCCGTAAGGACCTGGACTGTGCTCTGTCTAGCTATAAGTGATCCGGGCACGCAGATATAATTCAATACGGTCTTTTTGATAACTATATCTCGAACTGAGGAGGGAAAGGAATCTATGTAGTAGTGGGCGAGAGCTTTAGGGGTGGCGTGCCAAGGCCCGGCTCGGTCCAGAAGGGCCGAGCCGAAATTCCAAGGGTCTACCCTATTACTCCGTCCCACCCCTTTCTGCCGCCGCAACACCACCTCCCTCCCTTATCAGCGGTCGCCCTCGACCGCTTACTTATCTGTTCGTCCTCTTTTTTTTTTTGACATCGTTACTATCTGGCGTCTTCACTTGGCGTCTATCTGATCCGTTCTATCTAATCGGAGCTATCTAATCGGAGCCAGCGGTCACTAGAGCTACAGCGTGACCGGTCTGTACGCTACTGTATAGATCTATATAGATCTATCTATAGCTCCTTATCTTCTTCTTTTTTCTTCCTCTACTAAAGACCTTACCTACCGCAGGGCTGGAGGCGTCGGCGCCGATTTATGGCGTTGGCGAGCTTCCTGCCGATGCGAAGATAGGTAGTAGCCGATCCGAAGACTCTGGCGAAGCGACTGTTACGATCGTTTTCTTCGGCTTCTGTGCCGATAGAGTGGACTTGGCCTTCTTTTCAACCGTCGAGCCACTTAGGTCTCGGCTTCTTCGAGTTCCGGGCGTAAAATTCTCCTAGCAGCTCCGCCGAATTCCGTAGGTTCTCGGCCGGATACTATTTATAGTCTTCCGGCTATCCTTTCTGTAAGATCCTCGCTTTGATGGATCCCCTTTGTCTTCTTACGTCTATAACATCTTCAACTTCCCATTCTTCTTCTTTTCTGTCTATTTCAATTAGTAGGGGTTCGGCGAACCCCTGATCCGGAAGACCATCTTTAGGGTCTAGGCTTAGCAGATCCGAATAAAAGACATCGTAGATCCGGAACGATTTCGGCAGCTGGAGCCGGTAGGTTACTAGCGACCTCTTTTCCACTATCTTAAACGGACCTACGTAACGAGGGTTGAGCTTCGCGTTGCCTTTTAGCCTCAGGTTCCGCGTGTTGAGCTATACCTTTTAGCCTCCCTCGAATTCTATCGGTAACCTCTTTTTATTAGCTCGAGTTACTATCTTCTTCTAAGCTAATTCTATCGCTTCTTTCGCTACCTTGATCGCTTCTTCTATCTGAGATCGTAGCGCTTCTGCCGCCGCTGCAGCGATTCTCTTCGACGAAGTAGTAGTAGAGGGTTCTAAAGAGCTGAGTTCATTTGGCGGCTAAAAGCTTATCCTCGGAAGATAACTATATGTTATCTTAAACGGCGCCAGTAAGATGGCTTCCGACTGTGCTGAATTGGCGCAGAATTCGGCTATCGGCAACACCTTAACCTATCCTTCTTAATGATAGCTGCAGAAGATTCGTAGATACTTTTCTATCTTACGGTTAGCCACTTTAGACTGTCCGTCGGTCTAAGGGTAAGCGGCCGTGCTAAGCTTTCTACGAATTCCAAGGGCTTAGTTGATAGCTTTCTATACGTCTGCAGTAAATTGAGGACCCCTATCCGTAGTAATAGTGTCCGGCAGCCTGTAGTGCTTCTATACGTGCTGGATTAACATTCTCGCCGTTTCTTCTGCAGTAGTTCCTTTATCCTTAGCTCGATAGGGGATGAAATAGCGCTCTTTGCTTAGCCGATCTACTACATTGAGCGTAGCGTTATATCTATCGGAGTCCGGCAGGCCGGTTACAAAATCCATCGTAATGTGCTGCTATAGTTTCTCGGGGATCGGAAGTGGCTTCAGCAGGCCGGCCGGAAGACCGTAACGTAGTTTCGCTGCTCGGCATATGTAACAGTTAGTTATAAACTGGTGGATCTTCTCGAAAATTCGCGGGAACTAGTAGGTCGTCCTTACTGCTTCTATCGTCTTTTTCGATCCTGCGTAACCAACATCCGTAGAGCTATAGACCAGCTTAATAACCTCGGTAATCAGTTCTTCCGGAACGATTAGTTTCCCTAAGCCGGTTTTGCCGAGCTTTTGCTGCTAATTAAGCCGTTCCACTTTCTCGTGCAGCGTCTCTTCTTTAATCGGCAGTTCCACCGTACAGATCCCTACCTCTTTTAACACCTCGGCGTCTACTATTCGTTCTGTCAGCACCTTCTAAAACATATTCGGATCTTCCTTCGCTCAGCTAGTCTTTCCTTCTCGTCTCGTTAGCGCATTAGCCTTTCCATTTTAAGCTCTAGATCGATAAGTGATCTTGAAGTCGAACCCGGATAAGTAGGCTGCCTACCGGGCTTGGCGGCGTAATAGCTTCTGCGTCTTTATAAAGTAGGTTAGTAACTGGTAGTCCGTAAGGACCTGGATCGTGCTCTGTCTAGCTATAAGCTCCGGTTTCCATTCTTTAAAGGCCTGAATAATAGCTAGCAGTTCTTTATTATAGATAGCGTAGTTCCGTTTAGCATTATTTATAGACTTGCTAAAGAAAGCTACCGGATGGAGCGTTTCGTCGTCGTCAGCGTATTAAGAAAGGACCCCTGCTGTTACTATGTTAGAAGCGTCTGTTTCTACGTAGATCGTCTTTTCTGGTCGGAAGTGCGCTAGAACCAGTGCTAAGGCTACTGCTTCTCTTAGCTAGATTAAAGCTTCTGTGCACTTCTTATTCTATAGGCTAGCGACCTCCTTCTTTGGTGCTTCGTTCAGGGGTCTCGCTATCTTGCTAAAGTCCTTAATAAACTGTCGATAATAGCTGCAGAATCCGAGAAACGCTCTGATTTGCGTAGTGTTTCCAGATGTCGGTTGCTTCCATTCCGCGACGGCGGCCACTTTCGACGGGTCTATCCGAATTCCTTCTCTTCCGACGATAAGACCGAGATATTTGACTTCGGTCTGATAGAACTCGCTCTTCTTCGTGTCCGCGTTCAATCCGACCTCGCAGAGTTTCTTCAATACCCTCTTAATGTAGTCCGTATGTTGCTCTTTCGTTCCTTCGGTGTAGATTAGAATGTCGTCTAAGTAGATTAAAACGAACTGTTCTAGCATGTCTATAAAAGTGTAGTTTATAAAGCGTTGCTACACAGCCGGCGCGTTGGTAAGTCCGAAAGGCATTACCAACTACTTGAAATTACCTATACGCGTAGCGAATGTCGTAAGGTCTTCCGTTTGTCCTTCTCCGTTCCTTAATCGATAGAATGCTTGGCGAATATCCAGCTTCCTGAACTACTTAGCCTTAGCCACTCGTTGTATAGTCTTATCGATTAGAGGCAGCGGATACACATCTCTCTTAGTAACCTTATTAAGGCCTCGGTAGTCTATACACAGTCGGAGACTACCTCCGGGTTTCCGTACGAAAAGAATCGGTAACGCATATTCCGCTAAGCTTGGCGTAATGAACTTCTTTGCCAAGTTTTCTCTAGCAAACACTTCTACCTAGTCTAGCTCGGCCGGAGATAAGCGTCTTAGGGGTTCGGTTCTCGGCAGCACGGCTCCTTCTTTCAGCCGGATCTTGTTGTTATATTCCGGTCGGTAGAGCGGCAAGAGGTTGGATTCAGCCTTTAAAAATACGTTAGTGTAACTATAGAGTTCTTTCGGTAACACCTCTAGTGGATCTACTTCTTCTTCCGCTATTATCTTCCGGTAGTCTTCGATATTCTTTATTAAGATAGCATAAATTTCGTTGTCCGACGACCTCGCGAGGGTCGTTAAAGCTTCGGAACTTATTATTCCGATCGTGTCTTAAGGTTCGGGCCGCTCCTTCGGAGCCGCTTCGATAGTCTTAGCGTTCGGTTCTACGGTGACGACGGTAGCCGGTATAGCGGCGACTCCGTCCTGCTGGTTTTTGAATCTAAGGGTGCCTTTACCTACGTTAATAACGGCTTTCTGGTTCTTTATCTATTTCTGTCCTATAATAATGTCAAATCTTCCGATATCTATAATTCGGAACGTCGCTTCTGTAGTGCGACCTGCCAGGGTGGTCTTTAATAGCATATAATACGTAACACTCTCTGTGTCCTGTCCGTTGTACGCCGAAATCCGTGTCGGTAATGCTAGCTCTACTTGATAGCTATATCCTTTTATTAGCTTTTGAACCAATCGATAGTGGATAGCCGCTCCGATAAGGGCCCCTGTGTCGATAAAAGCTCTTAGCTAAAGTGGTTTGCTCGATCCATTAAGGGGGTAGACAGTAATTAGAAGGATAATAGCTGTTTCCGTGTTCACTTCTACTGCCGCTAAGAGCAGATCGCTGCAGCTGTTGATGCTCTTATCTTTCTGTAACGTAGCTCTTGTTAGTGCCCTGTCTTCTACGCTAGATAGGGGGCCTATCCTTCTAGCTGGTCTTTTCCCAGGATTCGCAGTAGCACTCCACCGTCTACGCTGTCGGTGTCGTTCGGAGCCGGCTCTATAGCTTGTATAGTCTTTCTCGGTAGCTGCGGCTGCGGCTGCTTTATAACACGATACTCCTGCTTCTGCTAGGCCGTTGCTTGGCATCTCGTAGCGATATAGCCAGGCTTTCTATACGCGTAACAGGTAGGGACGAACGACGAACGCAGTGACTAATAAGGTAGCTGCTAGGGTGCTCTCTGGAAAGGCGCAGGGGGTCTCGTTGTCTGCGTTATCAACAGCTTCTGGTTCGATTCGCGTAATTTCGCGTAAGCGCTCAAATTTCTCGCAGTAACTCTCGCTTAGTGCACGAAGCTCTCGAGGTCTTCGTCTTCTACAGACGCTATAGCGGCGGCCAGTTCAGGGTTCAGCTTCTAGCTTAGTAGGTAGAGCTGCTTATCTTCCGCTACTCGGGCCCTAATCGCATATTTTCTGAACAATCCGTAGAACTCCTCGAACGTCTGCCGGTTCTGGTTGATCTTGTCCAGCTGCTTACAGGCCGTCTTCTTCCAGAAGGGGTCTCCGAAGCGTTGATCCAGCGCTTTAATCGCTTCTTTAGCGGTTACCTCTTCTAGGTCTGCTACTAGCGAAAAAGCTTTACCTTCTAATCGCGATTCCAGGTACGCTAATCTATCTCTAGCGCTGTTTCCGGCATAATCCCGACCTATCTTGTTCTTTATCTTCTTCTTAAATGCTTCCTAATCCTTAGGATCTCTGCCTCTAAACGCCGGTAGATCCGGTAGTAACGTTATTAACGTGCCGCCTTAACTGTAGGCCGCTGGTAAGGCGGTCTCTGCTTATCCTTCTCGATGCGGTAGCAGCGCCGACGACATCGCTGCTTCCATCTTATCTAGCTAAGCCTTTATCGCTTTTAATTGTGCCAGTCGGTTCGCCGCTTGGTTTTCCAGCACATCTATAATAGTCTCGGCCGATTCCTTCTCGGCTCTTACCGTCTCTACTTCCTCTCTTAACTGTCTCTTTTCTTCTAGGGTTCTGTAAAACAGTTTCTTAATAAGGTCTATGCTGTCGTAGACCTTTCCTACTCCGTTCTCGTTTACGTAATCCTTAAGTTCCTCGAGCGTGCAGTCGTGGATTTTCTTGTATTCGCTTATTCGTTCCTTAATCTCTATAGTCTCTTCTGCTGTAAAACCTCTAATAATGAACTTATTATCGATAACACTGGAGCGCCTGCTCGCTCTGTCTGTCTTTTCTCTTCTGCTTCTGCTTCGGCCTGTAACGCCGCTCTCTACCGCTAAGAAACTCTCTATAGCTTTCTTACGGTACTAAGGTTGTTTAGTTTGGTGTGTTGGTGCACGTGCGTTATTCGGGGGTCCGGATGATTCAACGGTCCCTTTCGCGCAGCGCGGTGTTGGTGTAGGGAGTGAGTTCGAGATATAATAATCCGGGCACGTAGATATGATTCAAAACAGCCTTTTTAATAACTATATCTCGAACTAAGGAGGGAAAGGAATCTATGTAGTGGTGGGCGAGAGCTTTAGGGGTGGCGTGCTAAGGCCCGGCTCGGTCTGGAAGGGCCGAGCCGAAATTCCAAGGGTCCACCCTATTACTCCGTCCCACCCCTTTCTGCCGCCGCAACAATAAGCTCCGGTTTCCACTCCTCGAAAGCCTAAATAATAGCTAACAGTTCTTTATTATAGATAGCGTAGTTCCTCTTAGCATTATTTATAGACTTGCTAAAGAAAGCTACCGGATAGAGAGTCTCGTTGTCGTTAGCGTATTAAGAAAGGACCCCTGCTGTTACTGTGTCGGAAGCGTCCGTTTCTACGTAGATCGTCTTTTCCGGTTCGAAGTGCGCTAGCACTGGCGCTAAGGCCACCGCCACCTTTAGCTAGTTAAAGGCTTCCGTGCACCTCTCGTTCTATAGGCTAGCGGCCTCCTTCTTTAATGCTTCGTTTAGTGGTCTCGCTATCTTACTAAAGTTCTTAAAAAACTGTCGATAGTAGCTGCAGAATCCGAGAAACGCTCTGATTTGCGTAGTGTTTCCGGATGTCGGTTGCTTCCATTCCGCGACGGCGGCCACTTTCGATAGATCTATCCGAATTCCTTCTCTTCCTACAATAAGACTAAGGTATTTAAGTTCGGTCTAGTAGAACTCGCTCTTCTTCGTGTCTGCGTTTAATCCGGCCTTGCGGAGTCTCTTTAACACCCTCTTAATATAGTCCGTATGTTGCTCTCTCGTTCCTTCGGTGTAGATTAGAATGTCGTCTAAGTAGATAGAAACGAACCGTTCTAGCATATCTATAAAGGTGTGGTTTATAAAGCGTTGCTATACAGCCAGCGTGTTGGTAAGTCCGAAAGGCATTACCAGCTACTTAAAATTACCTATACGCGTAGCGAATGTCGTAAGGTCTTCCGTTTGTCCTTCCTCGTTCCTTAACCGATAGAACGCTTAGCGAATATCCAGCTTGCTGAACTATTTAGCCTTTGCTACCCTTTGTATAGTCTTATCGATTAGAGGCAGCGGATACACATCTCTCTTAGTAACCTTATTAAGGCTACGGTAATCTACGCACAGTCGGAGACCACCTCCGGGTTTCTGCACGAAAAGAATCAGTAACGCATATTCTGCTAAGCTTGGCGTAATGAACTTCTTCGCCAGATTCTCTCGAACAAACACTTCTACCTAGTCTAGCTCGGCCGGCGATAAGCGTCTTAGGGGTTCGGTTCTTAGCAGCGCGGCTCCTTCTTTTAACTGGATCTTGTTGTTATATTCCGGTCGGTAGAGCGGCAGTAGGTTGGAGTATGCTCCTAAGAACACATTAGTGTAGCTATAGAGTTCTTTTAGTAACACCTCTAATAGATCTACTTCTTCTTCCGCTATTAACTTCTAGTAGTCTTCGATGTCTTTTATTAAGATAGCGTAAATTTCGTTGTCTGGCGACCTCGCGAGGGTCGTTAAAGCTTCTAAACTTATTATTCCGATCGTGTCTTAAGGGTCGGAACTATCCTTCGGAGCCACTTCAATGGTCGTAACGTTCGGTTTGGCGTTGGCGACTGTAACCGATTCGGCGGCGATTTCGGTCTGCTAGTTTTTGAATCCAAGGGTGCCTTTACCTACGTTAATAACGGCTTTCTAGTTCTTTATCTATTTCTGTCCTATAATAATGTTAAGCCTTCCGATATCTATAATTCGGAACGTCGCTTCTGTAGTGCGACCTGCTAAGGTGGTCTTTAATAGCATATAGTGCGTAACACTCTTAGTGTCCTGTCCGTTGTATGCCGAAATCCGTATTAGCGATGCCAGCTCTACTGGATAGCCGTATCCTTTTATTAGCTTTTGAATTAATCGATAGTGGATCGCCGCTCCGATAAGGGCCCCTGTATCGATAAAAGCTCTTAGCTAAAGTGGTTTGCTCGATCTATCGAGGGGGTGGACAGTAATTAGAAGGATAATAGCCGTTTCCGTGTTTACTTCCACCGCCGCCGAGAGCGGATCGTTGCAGCTGTTGATACTCTCTTCTTCCGGTAACGTAGTTCTTGTTAGTGCCCTATCGTCTATGCTAGATAGGGGGCCTATCTATCCAGCTAGTCTTTTCCTAGGATTCTTAGTGGCACTCTACCGTCTATACTGTCTATATCGTTCGGAGCCGGCTCGATAGCCTGTATAGTCTTTCTTAGCGGCTGCAGCTGCTTCGTAACACGATACTCCTGCTTCTGTTGGGCCGTTGCTTGGCATCTTGTAGCGATATAGCCAGGCTTTCTATACGCGTAGCATATAGGGACGAACGACAAACGCGGTGACGGATAAGGTGGCTGCTAGGGTGCTCTCCGGAAAGGTGCAGGGGGTCGCGTTGCCTGCGTTAATAACGGCTTCTGGTTCGAGTCGCGTAATTTCGCGTAAGCGCTTAGATTTCTCGCAGTAACTCTTGCTCGGTGCACGAAGCTCCCAAGATCTTCGTCTTCTACCGACGCTATAGCCGCGGCCAATTCGGGGTTCAGCTTCTGCCTTAATAGGTAGAGCTGCTTATCTTCCGACACTCTGGCCCTAATAGCATATTTTCGGAATAGCCCGTAGAATTCCTTAAACGTCTGTCGGTTCTAGTTGATCTTGTCTAGCTGCTTACGGGCCGTCTTCTTCCGGAAGGGGTCTCCGAAGCGTTAATCTAGCGCTTTGATCGCTTCTTCTACAGTTACCTCTTCCAGTTCCGCTACTAGCAAAAAAGCTTCGCCTTCTAATCGTAACTCTAGGTAGGCTAATCTATCTCTAGCACTGTTTCCGGCGTAGTCGCGGTCTATCTTGTTCTTTATCTTCTTCTTAAATGCTTCCCAATCCTTAGGATCTCTGCCTCTAAACGCCGGTAGATCCAGTAGTAACGTTATTAGCGTGCCGCCTTAACTGTAGGCCGCCGGCGAGACGGTCTCTACTGGTTCTTCTTAGCGCGGTAGCGGCGACATCGCTGCTTCCATCTTAGCTAACTAAGTTTTGTTCGCCTTTAGTTGTACTAGTCGGTTCGCCGCTTGGTTTTCTAGCATATCTATAATAGTCTCGGCCGATTCCTTCTCGGCTCTTACTGCCTCGATTTCCTCTCTTAACTGTCCCTTTTCTTCTAGGGTTCTGTAAAACAGCTTCTTAATAAGGTCTATACTGTCGTAGACCTTTCCTACTCCGTTCTCGTTTACGTAATCTTTAAGTTCCTCGAGTGTACGGTCGTAGATTTTCTTGTATTCGTTTATTCGTTCCTTAATCTCTGCAGTCTCTTCTGCTATAAAACCTCCGATGATGAACTTATTATCGATAACACTAGAGCGCCTACTCGCTCTGTCAGTCTTTTCTCTTCTGCTTCTGCTTCGGCCTGTAACGCCGCTCTCTACCGTTAAGAAGCTCTCTATAGCTATCTTACGGTACTGTTGTTTGGTTTAGTTTGTGTGTTGCGCGTGCGCTATTCGGGTGTCCGGATATTTTAACGGTCCCTTTCGCGCAGCGCGGTAGTAGTGTAGTAAGTGAGTTCGAGATATAATAATCCGGGCACGCAGATAAGATTCAATACAGCCTTTTTAATAACTATATCTCGAACTGAGGAGGGAAAGAAATCTATGTAGTAGTGGGCGAGAGCTTTGGGGGTGGTGTGCCAAGGCCCGGCTCGGTCCGGAAGGGCCGAGCCGAAATTCCCAGGGTCCGCCCTATCGCTCAGTCCCACCCCTTTCTGCTGCCGCAACACTATCTACCGCGTTTGCCGTTCGTCCCTACTTGTTATACGTATAGAAAGTCTAGTTATATTGCTACTAGATGCTAGGCGATGACTTAGCAGAAGCAGCAATACCGTGCTACGAAGCTGACGCTGCCGAGGAGGACTATCGAGGCTATATAGCCGGTGCCAAACGACACTAATAGCGTAGACGGTAGGGTGCTATTAAGAATTTTAGGAAAAGACTAGCTAGAAGGATAGGCCCCCTAACTAGCACGAAAGAGAGGGCACTACTACGAACTTCGACGCTAGAAGAAGAGGGAAGCGTTAACTGCTGCAACGATCCGCTCTCGGCGGTAGTAGAAGTAAATACAGAGACCGCTATTATCCTTCCAATTACCGTCTACCCCCTTCAGAGCTTACGCTAACCCCTCTAGCTAAGAGCTTTTATCGATACAGGAGCTCTTATCGGCGCAGCATTATATTATCGACTAGTACAGAAATTAACAAAAGAATACAGCTATCCAGTGGAATTGGCATCGCCGACGCGATTTTCGGTATACAACGGACAAGAAACCGAGAGTGTTACGTACTACATGCCGTTAAAGACTACCCTAGCTGGGCGAACGACCGAAGCGACGTTTCGAGTAATAGATATTAGACGATTTGACATTATTATAGAGCAGAAATAGATAAAGATCCAGAAAGCTGTTATTAACGTAGATAAAGGCACGCTCAGGTTTAAAACTTAGCAGAATAGCACCACCGCCGTCTAATTGGTTACCGTCGTCGCCGCAAAACCAAGCGTTACGACTACTAACGCAGTTCCGGCCGATCGTTTAGATCCCCTAACTACCGTCTGAATAATAAGCTTAGAAGCCCTAACAACCCTCGCGAAGTTACTAGAGAATAAGATCTACGCTATCTCGATAAAGGACATTAAAGACTATCGGAAGATAATAGCAGAAGAAGAAGTAAACCTATTATAGGCATTGCCGGAGGAACTCTACAGATACGCTAACGTGTTTTTAAAAGCCGACTCCAACCTCCTGCTGCTCTATCGACCGGAATACGATAACAAGATCCGACTAAAAGAGGGAGCTACGCTGCCGAGAACCGAACCCCTAAGGCGATTATCTCCGGCTAAGCTAGACTAAGTAGAAGTGTTTGTTTAAGAAAACCTAGCGAAGAAGTTTATTACGCCGAGCTCCGCTAAATACCCGTTACCGATCCTTTTCGTACAGAAACCTGGAGGCGGCCTCTAGCTATATGTAGATTACCGAGGCCTTAATAAGGTTACTAAGAGAGACGTATACCCGCTGCCGCTAATCGATAAGACTATACAACGGATAGCGAAAGCTAAGTGGTTTAGCAAGCTGGACATTCGCTAAGCGTTCTACCGACCAAGGAACGAAGAGGGATAGACGGAAGATCTTACGACATTCGCTACGCGTATAGGCAACTTTAAGTAGCTGGTTATGCCTTTCGGCCTTACTAACGCGCTGGCTGTATAGCAATACTTTATAAACTATACTTTTATAGACATGCTAGAACGGTTTGTATCTATTTACCTAGACGACATTCTTATCTATACTAATAGAACGAGAGAACAGCACACAGACTACATCGCGCAAGTATTAACTAGACTCTAAGAGTGTTGCAGCGGCAGAAAGGGGTGGGACTAAGTAATAGGGTAGATCCTTAGAATTTCGGCTCAGCCCTTCTAGACCAAGCCGGGCCTTGGCACACCCACCCCTAAAGCCCTTACCTACCGCCGCATAGATTCCTTTCCTTCCTCAGTTCGAGATATAGTGATCAAAACAGCCGTATTGAATTATATCTACGTGCTCGGATTATTATATCTCGAACTTATCCACTACACCAATCCTGCACTACGCGAAAGGGCCTGTTAAACTATCCGGCCACCCGAATAACGCATGCGCACACTACAAACAAACCAAACACCAGCACCGTAAGATAGCTATAAAAGGCTTCTCGACAGTAGAGGGCGGCGTTACCGGCTGCAGCGGAAAGAGAAAGACTAACAGAGCAAAGGGCAGGCGCGCCAGCCTCCTAGATGACGGAGCGGTTATTGAAGGTCTTACTTAAGAAGAGACGAATAAAGTGAAGGAGGGCATAGCCGACTATAAGGAGCTATACGCCTGCCTGCCAGACGAGCTAGAGGCATAACTAGTAGAACACAGATCCAGAAAGGTGTACGACACTATTACCTTCTTCGAGAAGACGTTCTATAAGAAGATAGAAGAGAACAAACAGCTAAGAGAAGAAATAGAGGCAGTAATAGCCGAGAAGGAATCGGCAGAGACTATTATCGATGTGTTAGAGAACTAAGCAGCGAATCGATTAGCGCAACTGAAGGCGCTAAAGGCTTAGTTAGCGGACATAGAGGCAGCGACGTCGTTAGCGCCGCCTCTACTACTATAGGAACAAGCGGAAACTGCCTCGCTAGCGGCCTATAGTCAAGGTAGCACCTCGATAACGTCACTACCTAATCTACCAGCGTTTAGGGGTAGAGACCCTAAAGACTAGGAGGCCTTTAAAAAGAAGATAAAGAACAAGATAAGTCGTAATTATGCCGAAAGCAGTAAAGAAGACAAATTGGCCTACCTGGAATCGCGACTAGAAGGCGAAGCGTTCTCGTTAGTAGCGGACCTAGAAGATGTAACTGCTGACGATGCAATCAAAGCCCTGGACCAACGCTTCGGAGACCCTTTCCAGAAGAAGACGGCCTGTAAGCGACTAGATAAAATCAACCAAAACTAGCTAACATTTAAGGAGTTTTACGGACTGTTTAGGAAGTATGCTATTAGAGCTAAAGTGTCCAAAGATAAGCAGCCGCACTTAATAAGGCAGAAGTTAAGCCCTAAACTGGCTAGAGCTATAGCTTTAGTAGAAGACGAAGATCTCGAGAGTTTCGTGCACTAGGCGAGAGTTACTGCCAGAAACCTGAACGTATACACGAAATCGGCGGCACGAGAATCGATCTAGAAATCGTCAGCGCCGACTACACGCCCCCCTACTGCGCCTTTCCGAAGAGGCCCCTAGCAGCTATCCTATTCGCCGCGCTCGTCGTTCGTCCCTACCTGCTACGTATACGGAAAGCCTAGCTATATCGCTACTAGATGCCAAGCGACGGCTTAACAGAAGCAGGAATATCGTGCTACGAAGCCACCGCTACCGAAGAAGACTATCTAAGCTATAGAGCCGGCACCGAACGATACCGACAGCGTAGACGGTAGAGTACTATTAAGAATCTTAGGAAAAGACCAGCTGGACGGATAGGCCCCCTACCTAGCATCAACAATAGGGTACTGCTGCGAACTGCATCGCTAGAAGAAGAAGAGAGCATTAACAGTTGTAGCGATCCGCTCTCGGCAGCGGTGGAAGTGAATACAGAGACCGCTATTATCCTCCCGATCTCGGTCTACCCCCTTAACAGCTCGCACCGACCACTTTAGTTAAAAGCTTTTATCGATACAGGAGCTCTTATCGGTGCGGCGATCCACTATCGACTGGTCTAGAAACTAATAAAAGGATATAGTTATCCGGTGGAATTGGCGTCGCCGACGCGAATTTCGGCATACAATAGACAAGACACAGAGAGTGTTACGCACTATATGCTATTAAAGACCACCTTAGCTAGTCGCACTACAGAAGCGACATTCCGAATTATAGACATCGGACGGTTCGACATTATTATAGGGCAGAAATAGATAAAGAACTAGAAAGCCGTTATCGACGTAGGTAAAGGCACACTTGGATTCAAAACCCAGCAGAGCGGTGTCGTCGTTGCCGCCGAACCAGAAGCTACGGCTATCAACGCGGTTCCGATTAACCGTTCCGGTCCTCCGGATACCGTTAGAATAATAAGCTCGGAAGCCTTAACGGCCCTCGCGAAGTCGCTAGAGAATAAGATCTACACTATCTCGATAAAAGACATTAAAGATTACTGGAAGATAATAGCGGAAGAAGAAGTAGACCCGCTTAAGATGTTACTAAAAGAACTCTATAGCTACACTAACGTATTCTCGAAAGCTAACTCCAACCTCCTGCCGCTCTATCGACCGGAATATAACAACAAGATCCGGTTAAAAGAAGGAGCTGCGCTGCTAAGAACCGAACCCCTAAGACAATTATCGCCGGCTAAGCTAGACTAAGTAGAGGGGTTTGTTCGAGAAAACCTAGCAAAGAAGTTCATTATGCTAAGCTCTGCCGAGTATACGTTACCGATCCTGTTCGTAAGGAAACCCGGAGGTAGTCTCTAACTGTACGTAGACTACCAAGGCCTTAATAAGGTTACTAAAAGAGATATGTATCTGCTGCCGCTAATCGATAAGACTATACAACGAGTGGCTAAAGCTAAGTAGTTCAGCAAGCTGGACATTCGCTAAGCGTTCCACCGTCTAAGGAACGAGGTGTTGCAGCAGCAGAAAGGGTTTGGACTAAGTAATAGGGTGGATCCTTGGAATTTCGGCTCGGCCCTTCCGGACCGAGCCGGGCCTTGGCACACCACCCCTAAAGCCCTCACCTACCGCTGCATAGATTCCTTTCCTTTTTCAGTTCGAGATATAGTTATTAAAACAGGCGTATTAAATTATATCTGCGTACTCGAATTATTATATCTCGAACTCACTACCTACACCAACCCCGCACTGCGCGAAAGGGTCTGTTAAACTATCCGGCCACCCGAATAACGCACGCGTACACAAACTAAACCAAAACACTAGTACTGTAAGAAGACTATAGAGGGCTTCTTAATAGTAGAGGGCGGCGTTACAGGCTGCAGCGGAAAGAGAAAGACTAACAGACTAAGGGATAGGCGCACTAGCATCCTTAACGATAGAATAGCTACTAAGGGCCTTATAGAAGAAGAGATAGAGGAAGCGAGGAGGGGCATAGCCGGCTACAAGGAGCTGTATGTCCGCACGCCGGATAAAATCGAAGGATATCTAGCAGAACATAGAGCTAGGAGGGTGTTCGACATTATTACTGTTGCAGCAGCAGAAAGGGGTAGGACTGAGTAATAGGGTAGATCCTTGGAATTTCGGCTCGGCCCTTCCAGACTAAGCCGGGCCTTGGCACACTACCCCTAAAGCCCTTACCTACCGCTGCATAGATTCCTTTCCTTCTTTGGTTTAAGATATAGTTATCAAAACAGCTGTATTAAATTATATCTGCGTGCTCGGATTATTATATCTCGAACTCACTACCTACACTAACTCTGCACTGCGCGAAAGGGACTGTAAAACCATCCGGACACCCGAATAACGCACGCGTACACTACACCAAACCAAACACCAGCACTGTAAGACAGCTATAGAGAGCTTCTTAACAGTAGAGGGCGGCGTTACAGGCCGTAGCAGAAAGAGAAAGACTAACAGAGCGAGGGATAGGCGTACTAGCATCCTCGACAATAGAGAAGCTATTAAAGGCCTTACAGGAGAAGAGACAGATAAAGCAAAGAAGGGCATAGCGGGCTATACGGAGCTGTACGCACGTACGCCGGATAAGATAGGAGAATATCTAGCAGAACATAGAGCTGGGAAAGTGTTCGATATTATTACCTTCGTCGAAAAGACGTTTTATAAGAACATAGAAGAGAACAGGCGACTAAGAGAGGAAATAGAAGCGGTAATAGCCGAGAAAGAATCGGCAGAAACCATTATCGATGTGCTAGAAAATAAAGCAGCGAATCGACTAGCACAACTAAAGGCAATAAAGGCTTAGTTAGCTAACATAGAAGCAGCGATGTTGTCGGAGCCGCCGCTATATAGAGAAGAACAAGCAGAAACCGCCTTACCGGCAGCCTACAGTTAAGGTAGCACTTCGATAACGTTACTACCTAACCTACCGGCGTTTAGAGGCAGAGACCCTAAAGACTAGGAGGCATTTAAGAAAAAGATAAAGAACAAGATAGACCGCGATTATGCCGGAAACAGTAAAGAAGACAGATTGGCCTACCTAGAATCGCGATTAGAAGGTAAAGCTTTTTCGCTAGTAGCGGACCTAGAAGAGGTAACCGCTAAAGAAGCAATTAAAGCGCTGGATTAACGCTTCGGAGACCCCTTCCCAAAGAAGACAGTCTGTAAACAGCTAGACAAGATTAACCAGAACCGGCTGACATTTAAAGAGTTCTACGGCCTGTTTAGAAAATATGCTATTAGAGCTAAAGTGTTAGAAAGTGAACAATTATACCTACTAAGGCAGAAGCTGAACCCTGAACTGGCCGGAGCTATAGCCTTAGTAGAAGATAAAGACCTCGAGAGCTTCGTGCACTAAGCAAGAGTTACCGCTAGAAACCTAAGCGCCTACGCGAAATCGGCATCGCGCGAACCGATTTAGAAGCAGTCGGCGCAGACAACACGACCCCCTGCTTCTTTCCAACGAGGCCCCTAGCAGCTATCTTATTCGCCGCGCTCGTCTTTCGTCCCTACCTGCGATATATGCAGAAAGCCTAGCTATATCGCCACTAGATACCAAGCAACGAATTAGCAGAAGCAGGAATACTATGCTATAAAGCCACTGCCACCGCTACCGAGAAAGACTATCCAAGCTATCGAGACGGTGCCGAACGACACCGACAGCGTAGACAGTAGAGTGCTATTAAGAATCTTGGGAAAAGACCAGCTAGACGGATAGGCCCCCTATCTAGTATAGACAATAGGGCACCGACGCGATCCGCATTACCAGAAGAAGGGAGCATTAACAGTTGTAACGATCCGCTCTCGGCGGCTGTGGAAGTAAATACGGAAACCGCTATTATCCTTCCGATTACTGTCTACCCCCTTAAAGGCTCGCACTAACCACTTTAATTGAAGGCCTTTATTGGCACAGGAGCTCTTATTGGCACTGCGATCCACTATCGACTAGTCCAGAAGCTGATAAACGGATATAGTTATCCTGTAGAACTAGCGTCGCCAACGCGAATTTCGGCGTACAACGGACAAGACACAGAGAGTGTTACGCATTATGTGCTATTAAGAACTACCCTGGCAGGCCGCACTACAGAGGCGACGTTCCGAATTATAGATATCGGACGATTTAACATCATTATAGGGCAGAAATGGATAAAGAACCAGAAAGCCGTAATTAACGTAGGTAAAGATACACTTTGGTTCAAAACCTAGCAGAGCGGCGTCGCCGCTACCGTTAAGTCGGTCACCGCCGCCGCCACAGCACCGAAAGCCGCAGCCATTAACGCGGTTCCGACTAACCGGTCCGACCCTCTAGACACGGTCGGAATAATAAGCTTAGAAGCTTTAACGACCCTCGCGAGGTCGCCGTACAATAAGATCTACGCTATCTCGATAAAAGACATCGAAGGCTACCGAAAGATAATAGCAGAAGAAGAAGTAGACCCGTTGGAGCTGTTACTAAAAGAACTCTATAGATACACTAACGTGTTCTTAAAAGCCGACTCTAACCTCCTGCCGCTCTACCGACCGGAATACGACAACAAGATCCAGCTGAAAGAAGGAGCTACGCTGCTAAGAACCGAACCTCTAAGACGCTAGACTAAGTAGAGGTGTTTGTTAGAGAAAACCTAGCGAGGAAGTTTATTACGCCAAGCTTTGCCAAGTATACGTTACCGATTCTTTTTGTGCGGAAACCTAGAGGTAGTCTCTAACTGTACGTAGACTACCAAGGCCTTAATAAGGTTACCAAGAGAGACGTATATCTACTGCCGCTAATCGATAAGACTATACAACGAGTAGCGAAAGCTAAGTAGTTCAGTAAGTTGGATATTCGCCCAGCGTTCCACCGACTAAGAAACGAGGAAGGACAAACGGAAGATCTTACGACATTCGCTACGCGTATAGGCAATTTTAAGTAGTTGGTAATGCCTTTCGGACTCACCAACGCACCGGCTGTATAGCAACGCTTTATAAACTACATCTTTATAGACATGCTAGAACGGTTCGTGTCTATCTACTTAGACAACATTCTTATCTACACCGACGGAACGAGAGAGCAGCATACGGACTACATCGAGAGAGTGCTAACGAGGCTCTGCGAGATCGGACTAAACGCGGACACAAAGAAGAGCGAGTTCTATTAGACTAAGGTCAAATATCTCGGCCTTATCGTCGGAAGAGAAGGAATTCGAATAGACCCCTTAAAGGTCGCCGCCGTCGCAGAGTAGAAGCAGCCAAAATCCGGAAACACTACCTAAATTAGAGTGTTCCTAGGATTCTGCAGCTACTATCGACAGTTTATTAAGGACTTTAGCAAAATAGCAAGACCCCTAAATAAGGCATTAAAGAAGGAGGCCGCTAGCCTATAGAATAAGAAGTGTATAGAGGCTTCTAATCGACTAAAAGAAGCGGTGGCCTCAGCGCCAGTGCTAGCGCACTTCCGACCGGAAAAGACGATCTACTTAGAGACAGACGCATCCGATACAGTAACAGTAGGGGTCCTTTCTTAATATAGCGACGACGAGACCCTCTATCCAGTAGCTTTCTTTAGCAAGTCTATAAACGAGGCTAAGCGGAACTACGCTATCTACGATAAAGAACTGTTGGCTATTATCCAGGCTTTCGAGGAGTAGAAGCCGGAGCTTATAGCCGGAAAGAGCACGATCCAGGTTCTTACAGACTATCAGTTCCTGACCTATTTTATAAAGACGCAGAAGCTATCGCGCCGCTAAGCTTGGTAGGCCGCCTACTTATTAGGGTTCGACTTTAAGATTATCTATCGACCTGGAGCTTAGAATAGAAAGGCTAACGCGCTAACGAGAAGAGAAGGAAAGACTAGCTGCGCAAAAGAAGATCCGAACATGTTCTAGAAGGTATTAACCAAACGGATAGTAGACGCCGAGGTGTTGAAAGAAGTAGGGATCTATGCGATAGAACAGCCGACCGAAGGAGAGACGCTCTACGAGAAGGTAGAGCAGCTTAATCAGCAGTAGAAGCTCGGCAAAACAGGCTTAGGGAAGCTAATAGTTCTAGAAGAACTAATTACAGAGGTTATCTAGCTGGTCTATAGTTCTAAGGATGTTGGCTACGCTGGCTCCAAGAAGACGATTAAAGCGGTAAGGACGATCTACTGGTTTCCGCGAATCTTCGAGCGGATCTACAGGTTTATCGCTAATTGTTACGTATGTCGAGCTGCGAAACCCCGTTACGGACTTCTGGCCGGTTTACTAAAGCCACTTCCGATCTCTAAGAAACCGTAGCAGTACATTATAATGGACTTCGTAACCGGCCTGCCGGATTCCGATAGATATAATGCTACGCTTAACGTAGTGGATTGCTTAAGCAAGGAACGCCACTTTATCCCCTACCAAGCAAACGATTAAGGAACTACTGCGGAAAAGACAGCGAGAATGCTGATTTAGCATATATAGAAACACTATAGCCTACTGGACACTATCAATACGGATAGGGGTCCTCAATTTACCGCCAATGTATAGAAGGCCATCAACTAAGTTCTCGGAATCCGCAGAAAGCTTAGCATAGCCGCTTACCCTTAGACCGAGGGTTAGTCTAAAGTGGCTAACTGCGAGATAGAGAAATACCTACGAATCTTCTGCAGTTATTATTAAGCAGAGTGGGTTGAGGTGTTGCCGATAGCCGAATTCTGCGCCAATTCAGCTAGGTCAGAAGGCACCTCGCTGGCGCCGTTCGAGATAACTTATAGCTATCTTCTAAGAATAAGTTTTCAGCCGCCCAGCCCTTTAGAACCTGCTACCGCCACCTTGTTAAAGAGAGTCGCCGCCGCTGCGGCAGAAGCGCTTAGATCTTAGATAGAAGAAGCAATCTGTATAGCGAAGGAGGCGATAGAATCGGCTTAGAAGAAGATAGTAACTCGAGCTAATAGAAAGCGGTCGCTAATAGAATTCGAGGAAGGCCAAAAGGTATAGCTTAATACGCGGAACCTAAGGATAAAAGGCAACGCCAAACTTAACCCCCGCTACGTAGGCCTGTTCAAGATAGTAGAAAAGAGGTCGCCGGTAACTTATCGGCTCCAGCTGCCGAAATCGTTCCGGATCTACGATATCTTCTATTCGGATCTGCTAAGTTTGGACCCTAAAGACGGCCTTCCGGAACAGGGGTTTGCCGAACCTCCACTAATCGAGATAGACAGTAAAGAAGAAGAGTAGGAGGTAGAAGATATAGTAGATATAAGAAAGATAAGAGGGTCTATCGAAGCAAGGATCTTATGGAAGGGATAGCCGGAAGACTATAAATAGTATCCAGTCGAGAACCTCCGGAATTCGTCGGAGCTGCTAGGAGAGTTTTACACCCGGAACCTAAGGAAGCCGAAGCCTAAGTGGCTCTAAAGCTAATAGCTCCGGAAGAAGAAGATAAACCGCGTCCGCTCTATCGGTGCAGAAGCTAATAGAAACGATCGCGACGATACGTTTGCTTAGGGTCTTCGGCTCCACTACTACTGCCGACCAGCTTCGCCGGTCGGATAATAGCTATAAGGCCGAAGACGGCACTACCGCTAGCGCGCTTCGTTAGAGTCTTCGTTCTTCGCCCTCGCTATTATTAGCCGCCGGACCTGCTAGGTCGGATAATAACAGCGAAGAACGAAGCCGATGCCAACGAAGCGGCTTTACGGTAGCGCTTAAAGCCTTAGTAGAGAAGAAAAAGAAGAAGAGATAGCGCGCTACAGATAGATCTATATAGACCTCTGCAGCAGCGTATAGGCCAGCTATGCCGCAGCTTAGATAGCTGCTAGCTTAGATCAGATAGCTCTTTTCGATCTAGTAGACGCTAAGTAAAGGGCTTTATTTAACGACGATGTAAGAAGAAAGAAGATAAAGAAAAGGGAATAGTTTCGAGACGGAAGAAACGAAGAGGTAACGTCGAACTTAAAAAGGGGTTTCCGCAGAAAGAACTGCTAATTAGAAAGAAGGAAAAGAAGAAAAGGGCGAATCAAAAAAAAAGAGAGAGAGAGGGAGATAAGTAAGCGGTCGAGGTCGACTGCTAGTAAGGGAGGGAGGTGGTATTGCAGCAGCAGAGAGGGGTAGGACTAAGTAGTAGGGTAGATCCTTGGAATTTCGGCTCGGCCCTTCTGGACTAAGGCGGGCCTTAGCACACTACCCCTAAAGCCCTTACCCACTGCTGCATAGATTCCTTTCCTTCTTTAGTTCGAGATATAGTTATTAAAATAGCTGTATTAAATTATATCTGCGTGCTCGGATTAATTATCTTTATCGAAAAGAAGTTTTATAAGAACATAGAAGAGAACAGGCAACTAAGAGAGGAAATAGAAGCGGTAATAGCCGAGAAGGAATCGGCAGAAACTATTATCGACGTGCTAGAAAATTAAGCGGCGAATCGAATGTCGCAACTAAAGGCAATAAAGGCTCAGTTAGCTAACATAGAAGCAGCGATGTCGTCGGAGCCGCCGCTGCCGCCACATCGAGAAGAACAAGCGGAGACCGCCTTACTGGCAGCATACAGTCAAGGTGGCACCTCGATAACGTCACTACCTAACCTACTAGCGTTTAGGGGCGGAGACCCTAAAGACTAGGAGGCATTTAAGAAGAAGATAAAGAATAAGATAAACCGCGATTATGCCGGAAGCAGCGAAGAGGACAGATTGGCCTACTTGGAATTAAGACTGGAAGGCGAAGCGCTCTTACTAGTAGCAGACCTAGAAGAGGTAACTGCCGAAGAAGCGATTAAAGCTCTAGATCAGCGCTTCGGAGACCCCTTTCGAAAGAAGACAGCCCGTAAACAGCTAGACAAGATTAACCAGAACCGGCTAACATTTAAAGAGTTCTACGGCCTGTTTAGAAAATATGCTATTAGAGCTAAAGTGTCTAAGAGTAAACAATTACACCTACTAGGGCAGAAGCTAAACCCTGAACTGGCCGGAGCTATAGCCTTAGTAGAAGATAAAGACCTCGAGAGCTTCGTGCACCAAGCAAGAGTCACTGCCAGAAACTTAAACGTATATAGAAAATCGACAGCGTGCGAATCGACCCAGAAGCTATCGTCAGCGCCGACAACGCGCCCACCTGCCGCGCCCTTCCGACGAGGCCCCTAGCAGCTATCTTATTCGCCGCGTTCGTCGTTCGTCTCTACCTGCTACGCGTACGGAAAGCCTGGCTATATAGCTACTAGATGCCAAGCGACGGCTTAGCAGAAGCAAGAATATCGTACTGCGAAGCCACCGCTACTGAGAAAGACTATCCAAGCTATCGAGCCGGCGCCGAACGACACCGACAGTGTAGATAGTAGAGTGCTGCTAAGGATCTTAGGAAAAGACCAGCTGGACGGATAGGCCCCCTATCCAGTATAGACATCAGGGCACTGCTACGGACCGCATCGCTGGAAGAAGGAAGCATTAACAGTTATCGCGATCCGCTCTTAGCATTTGATGGTAAATACAGAGACCACTACTATCCTTCCGATTACAGTCTATCCCCTTAGCGGCTCGCACCGACCACTCTAATTAAAGGCCTTTATCGACACAGGAGCTCTTATTGGCGCCGCGATCCACTATCGACTGGTTTAGAAGCTAATAAACGGATATAGTTATCTAGTAGAATTAGCATCGCCGACGCGAGTTTCGGCATACAACGGACAAGACACTAAGAGTGTTACGCATTATGTGCTATTAAGAACCACCCTAGCTGGCCGCACTACAGAAGCGACGTTCCGAATTATAGATATCGGAAGGTTTGACATTACTATAGGGCAGAAATAGATAAAGAACTAGAAAGCCGTTATTAACGTAGGTAAAGGCATACTCGGATTCAAAACTTAGCAGAGCGGCGTCGCCGCCGCCGAATCGGTTACCGCCGTCGCCGTAAAACCGAAAGTTACAATCACTGGAGCGGTTCCGATCGATCGGTCCGACCCTCTAGACATAATCGGAATAATAAGCTCAGAAGCTTTAACGACCCTCGCGAGGTCGCTAGTTAATAAGATCTACGCTATCTCGATAAAAGACATCGAAGACTACTGAAAGATGATAGCGGAAGAAGAAGTGGACCTGTTAGAGGTGTTACCGAAAGAACTCTATAGATACACTAACGTATTCTTAAAAGTCGACTCCAACCTCCTGCTGCTCTACCGACCGGAATACGACAACAAGATCCTGCTGAAAGAAGGAGCTACGCTGCCAAGAACCGAACCCCTAAGACGATTATCGCTGGCCGAGCTAGACTAAGTAGAGGTGTTTGTTAGAGAAAACCTGGCGAAGAAGTTTATTATGCTAAGCTCTGCCGAGTATGCATTACCGATTCTTTTAGTACAGAAACCTGGAGGTAGTCTCTAACTGTACGTAGACTACCGAGGCCTTAATAAGGTTACTAAGAGACACGTATATCTACTGCCGCTAATCGATAAGACTATACAACGAGTAGCAAAAGCTAAGTAGTTTAGTAAGCTAGACATTCGCTAAGCGTTCTATCGACTAAGGAACGAAGAAGGGCAGACCGAAGACCTTACGACATTCGCTATGCGCATAGGCAACTTTAAGTAGTTAGTTATGCCTTTCGGCCTTACCAACGCACCGGCTGTATAGCAACGCTTTATAAACCACACCTTTATAGACATGCTAGAACGGTTCGTGTCTATTTACCTAGATAACATCCTTATCTACACCGACGGAACGAGAGAGCAGCATACGGACTACATCGAGAGGGTGCTAACGAGGCTCCGCGAGGTCGGATTAAACGCGGACACGAAGAAGAGTAAGTTCTATTAGACTAAGGTCAAATATCTCGGCCTTATTGTCGGAAGGGATGGAATTCGGATAGACCCTACAAAGGTCGCCGCTATAGCGGAATGGAAGCAACCGAAGTCCGGAACACTACCTAAATCAGAGCTTTTCTCAGGTTTTGCAGCTACTATCGGCGATTTATTAAGGACTTTAGCAAGATAGCAAGACCCCTAAATAAAGCATTAAAGAAGGAGGCCGCTGGACTATAGAACGAAAAGTGCACGGAGGCTTTCAACCGGCTAAAAGAAGCGGTAGCCTCAGCGCCAGTGCTGGCACACTTCCGACCGGAAAAGATAATCTACTTAGAGACAGACGCATCCGATACAGTGACAGCAGGGGTCCTTTCTTAATACGGCGACGACGAGACCCTCTATCTAGTAGCTTTCTTTAGCAAATCTATAAATAAAGCTAAGCGGAACTACGCTATCTACGATAAGGAGCTGCTAGCCATTATCGAGGCTTTTAAGGAGTAGAAGCCAGAGCTTATAGCTAGAAAGAGAACGGCCCAGGTCCTTACGGACTATTAGTTACTAACCTATTTTATAAAGATGCAGAAGCTATCGCGCCGCTAAGCTCGGTAGGCCGCCTACTTATTAGGGTTCGACTTCAAGATTACCTATCGACCCAGAGCCCAAAATAGAAAGGCCGATGCGCTAACGAGAAGAGAAGGGAAGACTAGCTGCGCGAAAGAAGATCCAAACATGTTCCAGAAGGTGTTAACCAAACTGATAGTAGACGCCGAGGTGTTAAAAGAAGTAGGCATCTACGCGATAGAACCGCCGATAGAGGAAGAGACGCTCTACGAGAAAGTGGAGCAGCTTAATCAGCAGCAGAAACTCAGCAGAACCGGCTTAGAGAAGCTAATAGTTCTAGAAGAACTAATTACAGAGGTTATCCAGTTGGTCTATAGTTCTAAAGATGTTGGCTACGCCGGCTTAAAGAAGACAATGGAAGCCGTAAGGACGGTCTACTGGTTTCCGCGAATCTTCGAGCGGATCTACCGGTTTATTGCTAATTGTTACGTGTGCCGAGTCACGAAGCTACGTTACGGCCTTCCGGCCAGTCTGTTAAAGCTACTTCCGATCCCTAAGAAACCGTAGCAGCATATTACGATGGATTTCGTAACCGGCCTGCCGGATTCCGATAGATATAATGCTACGCTTGACGTAGTAGATCAACTAAGTAAGGAACGCTACTTTATCCCCTTCTAAGCGAAGGATAAAGGAACTACTACGGAAGAAACGGCGAGAATGCTAATTTAGCATATATAGAAGTACTATAGCCTGCTGGACACTATCACTACGGATGGGGGTCCTTAATTTACTGCTAACGTATAGAAAGCTATCAACTATGCTCTCAGAATTCGCAGAAAGCTTAGCACAGCCGCTTACCCTTAGACCGACAGTCAGTCCGAAGTAGCCAATCGTAAGATAGAAAAATATCTACGAATCTTCTGCAGTTACTATTAAGGAGAGTAGGTTAAGGTATTGCCGATAGCCGAATTCTGCGCCAATTTAGCACAGTTAGAGGCAACATCGCTGGCACTATTCGAGATAACTTATAGCTATCTTCTAAGGATAAGCTTCCAACCGCTAAACGAACCCAGCTCTTCGGAACCTTCTATATCTACTGCTACCTCGTCGAAGAGAGTCGCCGCCGCCGCGGCAGAAGCGCTTAGATCTTAGATAGAAGAAGCAATCTGTATAGCGAAGGAGGCAATGGAATCGGCTTAGAAGAAGATAGTAACTCGAGCTAATAGAAAGCGGTTACCGATAGAATTCAAAGAGGGCCAAAAGATGTAGCTAAACACGCGAAACCTAAGGCTAAAATATAACGCTAAGCTTAACCCCCGCTCCGTAGGCCCGTTTCAGATAGTGGAAAAGAGATCGCCGGTAACCTATTAGCTCTAGCTACTGAAGTCGTTCCGGATCTACGATATCTTCTATTTGGATCTGCTAAGCCTAGACCCTAAAGACGGCCTTCCAGAACAGGGGTTCGCTGAACCCCCACTAATCGAGATAGACGGTAAAGAAGAAGAGTAGGAGGTGGAAGATGTAGTAGATATAAGAAAGATAAGACGGTCTATCGAAGCAAGGATCTTATAGAAGGGATAGCTAGAAGACTATAAATAGTATCCGGTCAAGAATCTCCGGAATCCAGTAGAGCTGCTAAAGGAGTTTTATACGCAAAATCTGAAGAAGCCAAAGCCTAAGTAGCTCCGAAGCTAATAGCTACGGAAGAAGAAGAAAAGCCGCGCCTGCTCTATTAGTGCAGAAGCCGATAGAAACAATCGTAGCGATCGCTTAGCTAGAGTTCTCGATACTACTACCCCTAGGAGGGTAATACCGAAGAAGGCGCCACCGCGTTAGTGCGCTTTGTAACGGTCTTTGCTCTCCGTTACTACTATCCGCCGGCTTGGCTGGAAGGATTGTAATGGCAAAGAACGAAGCCGACGCTATTAAAGCAGCTTCGCAGTAGCGCCTAAGGCTATAGTAGAGAAGAAAAAGAAGAAGAGATAGCGCGCTGCAGATAGATCTATATAGACCCTCTGCAGCAGCGTACAGACTATCTACGCCGCAGCTCAGATAGCTGCCGGCTTAGATTAGATAGCTCTTTTCGATTAGATAGACAGTAGGTAAAGGACTTTAGATAGCGACGATATAAGAGAAGGAAGAAGATAGCGAAGGAACGAGGCCCTTAAGGTAGAAGAAGCGTTAAGGTAACGTCGGTCTTAAAAGGAGTTCTAGCGGAAGGAGCATCAAATTAGAAGATAGAAGAAAACAAAGAAAAAGAAGGAAACAAAGAAAAGGGCGAATCGAAAAAAAAAGGAGAGGGAGATAAGTAAGCGGTCGAGGTCGACCGCTAGTAAGGGAGGGAGGTAGTGTTGCAGCGGCAGAAAGGGGTGGAACTAAGTAATAGGGTAGATCCTTGGAATTTCGGCTCGGCCCTTCTGGACCGAGCCGGGCCTTAGCACACTACCCCTAAAGCCCTTACCCACTGCTGCATAGATTTCTTTCCTTCTTCAGTTCGAGATATAGTTATCAAAACAGCTGTATTCAACTATATCTGCGTGCTCGGATTACGAGGAAGGACAGACAGAAGATCTTACGACATTCGCTACGCGTATAGGCAATTTCAAGTATTTGGTAATGCCTTTCGGACTTACTAATGCGCCTGCAGTATAGCAGCGTTTTATAAATCATACCTTTATAGACATGCTAGAACGGTTCGTGTCTATTTATTTAGACGATATTCTTATCTACACCGATAGAACGAGAGAGCAGCATACGGACTACATCGAGAGAGTGCTAAATAGGCTCTGCAAGTTTGGATTAAACGCAGATACGAAGAAGAGCGAATTCTATTAGACCAAAGTCAAATACCTTAGTCTTATTCTCGGAAGAGAAGGAATTCGGATAGACCCCTTAAAGGTCGCTGTCGTTGCAGAGTGGAAGCAGTCGAAGTCTGGAAACACTACCCAAATCAGAGCTTTTCTCAGGTTCTGCAGCTACTATCGGCGATTTATTAAGGACTTTAGCAAGATAGCAAGATCCCTAAACAAAGCATTAAAAAAGGAGGCCGCTACCCTATAGAACGAGAAGTGCACAGAGGCTTTTAACTAACTGAAAGAAGCAGTAGCCTCGGCACTAGTGCTAGCGCACTTCCGACCGGAAAAGACGATCTACCTAGAGACGGACGTATCCGATACAGTAACCGCAGTGTTAGGGGACGCCGCCCCGACAGGTCCTGTACCTAAACTGGCCGTCGTCCTAAGGATTGCAACTTAGCGGCGCTAGTACAACCCTACCCTCTATACAGGGGAAAATCCTACAACCTGCACAGAGGGAAATGGGCGCCCCTCTATATAGAGGGAAAACTCTGCATCCCTATACAGAGGGAAAATCCTAACTCTCTATATAGACAAAAAACCTTTATACCCCTACATAGTAGGAAATTGCTAGCTTGGCTTTATAGGTAAAAATTGTATAGCAGCGGACGACGAAGGAACTGCCTATCAGTTCCTTTATATAGATACCTAGCTTTAAGTTTCTAAACTAAGATTCTTAAACTCTTTCTATTAGGAACTAATCTTACTGTCGGTAACTGCAGTAATATAACAAAGATAGACGGCGACATCCCTATAGAACCTACAACTATACAGGATTAGATGCACTGCATATATAAAGAGCTGCTCGTACGCAAGACCTAGCTCGAAGACTAAATAGGCTACTAGGCCTTAACGATTTCCTAACAGAAACAGGAGCTCCGACAGCTTAGGGCGTCCGGTTGCGATCCGACCCCTACGACGACGACGAACACGACAGCCTACACCGCGGTCCCCAAAAGCAAACTCCCCGACGTTACTACCTACAATAGTAAGGCACCGGCCGAGTATCCCTCCTAGGCTGCCTAGATACGCTCTAAGCTTCTAGTCGACTTAGGAACATACCCGACCGAGCTGGACAAGGTAGTGTATCTCTTTAGGAGGTTAAAGGGCAAGGCGGCAGCACGAATTCTGCCGTACTACGAAACGGCTATTGCCAACCCGGCAATAGCTACTACGACGGTGCTCTAGGCAGCTCTCGATAGGAGCTATAAGAACCTAGACTGCGAAAGCCGAGCCCTTATACAGGTTAACACTATAAAGCAAGGACGCAAGACTGTATAAGAGTTCCTCGCAGAGTACGACTAGACCCTAGCAGAGGCAGGAGGACTCTAATAGGAGGACAGGGTAAAAATTACTACCTTAGAGGTAGGTCTCTCTAAGGAGACTATAACAGGACTATTAGGCGTAATGCAGCCAGCCTTGTACGAGGTGTTCTGTAATCTCCTTAGGATAATCAACGACTAACAGCGCAGGCTCGGACGGATAAGCTGCGCCTACGAGATACGACAGCCCCTCTATCGGCAGTAGGACGCTATAGACTAGGAACTAACGACGACGGCGAGAGTAGCAGTAGCCGTTACTATACGGCTAAGGGCCGGCGCTAAAAGGGCGCAGTAGGTAGACGCAGCTACTATTAACAAGAGACGAGCAGAAGGGAGCTGTTACCGGTATAGCTAGATAGGGCACACTGTACAGAATTGCAGGCTTTTGCTAGCAGAGAGACCTAGGGGACGGCCGAACACCGCGAGGTTAGCAACTGCGGCGCCTTAACACGAGACCTAAGAGTTCCCCTCGGACGATAACAAGTCGGGAAAAGAGTAGCCTCTAAGCGAAGGCTCTGCTAGAGGCATATACGAGATAGGTTGCTAAATTAAAGCACTACTTAGCTATCTTTTAAGAGCAATTATATAACGACTACGCCGTTTATCGTACGACCTACACTGAACAGGACCGCCACTGCACAGACGCTAATTAACACAGGATGTCTAGTGTACGGAGTAATTAGCGAAGACTTCGTATAGAGACACTACATTAACACGACCCCTACTGTACCTGTACGCATACTAGGCATTACTGGACGAGGACTGGACATTACCTATATAGTAAAAGTAACGATAGAGCTGCAAGGACACTACGAGCAGGATTTATACCTCTACGTCGTATAGGACAAGTTAGGGTATAACCTAATATTAGGGAAACTATAGATAGAGCGCTAGCAGGGCAAGCTCGACGTTGGACGAGGACGCCTATACCTGGCAGCGACGAAGCGGAGACTCCGAGACCAAGGGAGAGTACTGCGAGGGGGCAATGCTAAAGCCGAGGTTAATACTGCGACTACAGACATTAAGAAGGCCGTAGCGCCTAAGGAAGCGACGAACCCCTGTACGAAGCTCCTATCGGAATACGCAGGATACCTAGACCTCTTCGAGCCAAAATCGGCTTCGAAACTGCCCCTATACCGAGGAGAAAGAATTAACTACGACATCCAGCTAGAGCCCTGTCCAAATAGGGGCCTGCCCGAAGTACCGTACGGCCTACTGTATAGCATGTCCTCTAGAGAACTCCTAGTACTACGCAGGACACTAGACGACCTACTTGCTAAAGGCTTTATTCGCGCAAGCATATTATCTACAGGAGCCCTAGTACTGTGTATCTACAAACAAGGAAGGCTCGGCTAGCTTGCATTTTTCCGTAGACTACAGAGGCATTAACGCAATTACTAAGAAGGACTGGTACCCCCTGCCCCTTATTAAGGAGACCCTCGGACAGATCAGCAAGGCAAAGTGGTTTACTAAGCTTAACGTAGTCTTAGCCTTCTACAAGATATAGTGTAAAGAAGGCTGTAAATAGATAATCGCTTTCTGTACGAGGTACGGACTTTTCGAATAGCTTGTTACCCCCTTTGGCCTTGAACGCGCCGGCAACCTTCTAGAGGTACATTAACAGGTCCCTGCAAGGGCTACTAGACGACATCTGCTCTACGTACCTCGATAACATGCTAGTGTTTATAGACGGGACCTACGAAGATTATGTACAGGATGTTAAGAAAATGCTAGACTGCCTATATAAGGGCTTAAGGATCTTGGTTCAGAAACTTAAGGCTAGGTATCTACATAAAGGAACTAATAGGCAGTTCCTTCGTCGTCTGCTGCTATACAATCTGTACCTACGAAGCTAAGCCAGCAATATCTCTCTATGTAGGGGTGCAAGGTTCACACTCTGTACAGAGGATCGGGAGTTTCCCTCTATATAGTAGTACAGAGTTTTCCCTCTGTTTAGAGGGGCGGCAATTCTCCTCTATATAGGGCTATAGGATTCTCCCTCTATACAGGAGTAGGGTTATATCGGTAACTCCGTACAGAGGGTAGGGTCGTGCTGGCGCCGCTAAGTCGCAGTCCTTAGGGCGACGGCTGGCTTAGGTCTAGGACCTAGGCTGGACGGTGCCCCCTAATAATACCCTCCTCCCTTCTCGTAGTGCTTCTTTCGTACGACGGCGTGTCGTACACCCTTAGCTCTTAGGGTTCCTCTAGCAGGTAGTGCCTTCCCGTCTTTGTCTAGGTCTATAGTCGGCTATCGTCTAGGCACTTACTAGTCGGCAATGCCTGCTAGATACCCTCCCTCTACACTCCTGCAACCTTAGCCCTATCTATCTAGATCCTGTAGCTAAGGCAGAGGAGGACCCGCAAGCAGGGAAGGCAGGTAGTGCTGGATCGCTTCTACCCGATCTTGACTGCTTCTGTTTGCTACTTTAAGGATGCTGAAGCTAAGGCAGAGGATAACCTGCGAGCGGTTACGAAGGTGCAGGAGGTGCTCGGTCCTATCTGTCTATCTACATCCTACCCTATAGCCCTAGCCGTATACTCTGTATTTAGCTGTATAGTTTGACAGCGGCGGGCCGTCCGGCTCTGTCCCTGTGCCCTAGTCGTCGTCTAGAGTTCAGCTCCTAGGTAGATATCCCGCCTCCGTCCGGTTGTCTATAGGGCCGTCGCTCGTCTAGGCACTAGGTTGTAGTTGCCTCGTTTGCCCTCCCTTATACAGTTGTAGCAGCTGCCCTAGTTGTTATTGCCTTATATAGCAGGCAGCTACTACCCTATATATTAAGCCTTCCCCCCTTCTATCTCTCTTCCTCTCTTTCTCTTCTATTCCCCTACCTGTTACCCGTCCGCCCGGCTGTCTACTACTACTACAACTACTACAACTACTACAACTACTACCTATAACCACTACTACTAGTGCTACTACTCTGTCCGCCTAGTGCCGTCGTAGCTCTCTTGTAGTCGCCGGCCTATCCTCCTATACCTCTACCTCTAGCTGTAGGATGCCCAGCTTAGCTAGCAACTCCGCTTCTAGTTTATAAAGTCTTCCTCCTTCGTATAGTCCTAGCTAACGTCTTAGGTGCTACATTAATAAGCAACAGGATGCTGCTAAGCTGCCCTTCTACTCCTTCTAGTATAACCCTGTCCCTGCTCTACAGTGTTGGCCTAGGTAGGGCCCCTGCCGGCTGGGAGGTGCTTAAGATTTCGGGTGTAGAGACGGCTGCCGTAGTCCTAGGGGGTAGCGGCCAGTAAGCTACCCTAAGGTAGTGTTGCGGCGGCAGAAAGGGGTGGGACTAAGTAATAGGGTAGACCCTCGGAATTTCGGCTCGGCCCTTCCGGACCGAGCCGGGCCTTGGCACACTACCCCTAAAGCTCTTACCTACTACTATATAGATTCCTTTCGCTCCTTAGTTTAAGATATAGTTATTAAAAAGGCCGTATTGAATTATATCTACGTGCCCAGATCCTTATATCTCGAACTTACTTTCTACACTAACTCCGCGCTGCGCGAAAGGGACCGTTGAACCATCCGGACACCCGAATAACGTACCCGCACCAAAAAACCAAACCAAACACCAGCACTGTAAGACAGCTATAGAGAGCTTCTTAATAGTAGAGGGCGGCGTTACAGGCCGAAGCAGAAGCAGAAGAGAAAAGGCTAACAGAGCGAGTATGATACGGACGTGGATGTGGACAGCTGGCAGCTAGGCTTGGCAGGGCCAGGCTTGGCGCACACTCAAATACCTCCACCTCCGCTTGTACGTAGATTCTTCCCTCTCTAGCCTTAGATATAGTTATCAAAGACGGGTATTGACCTAGAGTCTACTGCAGTCAGATCATTATACCCAAGGCTCACTTCAACAACACCTGCACTACGCGAAAGAGCCCGTTGAATTACATCCGGGTACTCGAATAACGTATGTGCAACCGACAACCCAGAGTGTGTACTGCAGATGTACGAAGGAGGCCGTTGAATTATATCCGGTTACTTAATCGTACATATGCATACTACTCTACCCCCCCCTCCCCCGATCGAGAAGAAGAAGAGTTTTAGGGAAGAGAAGTGCCCCTATCGAGAAGAGAGAGTTTTGAAGAGAGGGAGTGCCCCTACAAGAGGGATATTAGGAAGAGAAGTGCCCTACGAGCAGATCGTACGAGTTTTGAAGTTTCGAGATAGGACGAGAAGGACGAGGAGCGAGAGCAAAGGGGCGAGAGCGACGACGACGACGAGAGCGTACCTAGCAGGACCTAGGGCGACGACATTCGTTTTTTCGGGTCTTTGACAGACCGTTCTATTTAGACAAGGCCAATCAGGACATTCAGCAATCGAGGACAAGACACAGGCAGAGCCTCTAGGCAGAGCTGCAGACAACAGAGGCACAGCTGCAGGCACAAGCACAAGGCAATTGCAGACAATACAGGTACAGACAGCACAGTTCAGAGACAGCACAGTTCAGAGACAGCACAGTTCAGAGGCAGCACAGTTCAGAGGCAGCACAGTTCAGAGGCAGCATAGTTCAGAGGTATAGCTACAGACAACACAGAGCTGCTGCAGACAGTACAAGGCCGAGCACTAGGCCGAGCACTAGGCAGAGCACTAGGCACTGCATGTTCAGAAAGGCACTGCATGTTCAGAAAAGCAGCTGCAGACAACACATATTGTTCAGGTTCAGAAGCAGCACGTGTTTGCAAAGCGACCTCTACAAGCCTCTACGACCTTTCGCGACCGCCGCGACCTCCGCGACCTCTGCGAGCTCTATAACCTCCGCGACCTCTGAGACCCCTGCAACCGTCGAGAAGCGACGGCTCGAGAAGCGACGGCTCGAGAAGCGACATGTGTTTGCAAGACAACCTCGACGACCTCCGAGACCTCTGCGACCGCTTAAGAAGCGAGCGACGGTCTGAGAAGCGAGCGACCGTCGAGAAGCGAGCGACCGTCGAGAAGCGAGCGACCGTCGAGAAGCGACATACGTAGGCTGCGACCTCTGCGCCCCCAACAACCTCCGCGACCTCTGCGGCCTCGACGACCTCCGCGACCTCTGCAACCTCCGAGAACTCCGCGACCAAGGCAGCAAACAAGGCACCAAAGCGATGTTAAAAGGCACGAGAACAAGGCACCAAAGCGACGTCAAAAGGCACGAGATTGAGACTCAAAAAGGCACGAGATTGAGGCTCAAAAAGGCACGAGATTGAGACTCAAAACGCACGGAAATTGAAGCTCAAAAGCGACCTTAAAAGCGACCTAATTGGCCGAAAGCGATGGCAAAAAGGCACGAGATTGAGGCTCAAAAAGGCACGAGATTGAGGCTCAAAAAGGCACGGGATTGAGACTCAAAACGCACAGAAATTGAAGCTCAAAAGCGACCTTAAAAGCGACCTGTTTTGGAGCGACCTGATTGGCCGATAGCGAAGCTGAATTTGCGACCTATGCGACCTGGCTAATTGCGATTGATTGGCTGATTGCGATTGATTGGCTGATTGCGATTAAGGGCAATCGCTAGTGGGGAGGGCGGTAGTGATACAGATGTGGATGTGGACAGCTGGCAGCTAGGCTTGGCAGGGCCAGGCTTGGCGCACACTCAAATACCTCCACCTCCGCTTGTACGTAGATTCTTCCCTCTCTAGCCTTGGATATAGTTATCAAAGACGGGTATTGACCTAGAGTCTACTGCAGTCAGATCAGAGTAGACGCTCTAGCGTAATTAATAACGAGTTTATTATTAGAGGTTTTATAGCAGAAGAGACTGCAGAGATTAAGGAACGAATAACCAAATATAAGAAGATCTACGACTGCACACTCGAGGAACTTGAAGATTACGTAAACAAGAACGGAGTAGGGAAGGTCTACAACGGCATAGACCTTATTAAGACGCTGTTTTACAGAACCCTAGAAGAGAAGAGGCAGTTAAGAGAGGAAAACAAAGCGTTAAGGGCCGAAAAGGAATCGGCAGAGACTATTATAGATGTACTAGAAAACCAAGCGGCAAACCGACTAGCACAACTGAAGGCGATAAAGACTTAGTTAGCTGAGATAGAAGCAGTAATGTCGTCGGCGCCGCTACTATATCGAGAAGAACAAGCAGAGACCGCCTTACTAGCGGCCTACAGTTAAGGTAGCACCTTAATAACGTTACTACCGGATCTACCGGCGTTTAGAGGCAGAGACCCTAAAGAATAGGAGGCATTTCAGAAGAAGATAAAGAACAAGATAGACCGCGATTACGCCGGAAACAGTAAAGAAGACAGGTTGGCATACCTAGAGTCGCGATTAGAAGGTAAAGCTTTTTCGTTAGTAGCGGACCTAGAAGAGGTAACCGCCGAAGAAGCGATCAAGGCGCTGGATTAACGCTTCGGAGATCTATTCTAAAAGAAGACAGCCCGTAAGCAACTAGATAAAATCAACTAGAACCGGCAGACGTTTAAGAAATTCTACAGACTGTTCCGAAAATATACTATTAGAGCCAGAGTGTTAGAAGATAAGTAGCTCTACCCACTAAGGCAGAAGCTAAACCCTGAACTGGCCGCAGCTATAGCGTCGGTAAAAGACGAAGACCTCGAGAGCTTCGTGCACCAAGCGAGAGTTACTGCTAGAAACCTGAGCACTTACGCGAAATCGCGCGAATCGAGCCAGAAGCCGTCAATAACGCAGACAATACGACCCCCTGCACCTTTTAGGAGAGCACCTTAGCAACCGTCTTATTCGCTACGTTCGTCGTTCGTCCCCACTTGCTACGCGTACGGAAAGCCTAGCTACATCGCTACAAGATGCTAAGCTACGGATAAGCAGAAGCAGAAGTATCGGGCTATAAAGCAGCAGCCGCCGAGAAAGACTATACAAGCTATAGAGCCGGCTCCGAACGACACCGACAGTATAGACGGTAGAGTGCTACTACGAATCCTGGGAAAAGACCAGCTGGACGGATAGGCCCCCTATCCAGCATAGACAATAGGGCACTAATACGGACTACGTCGCTAGAAGAAGGAAGTATTAACAGCTGTAGCGATCTGCTCTTAGCGGCGGTGGAAGTGAACACAGAAACAGCTATTATCCTTCTAATCACTGTCTACCCCCTCGATAGCTTAAGCAGACTACTTTAGCTAAGAGCTTTTATCGACACAGGAGCCCTTATCGGAGCCGCGATCTACTATCGACCAGTTCAGAAACTAATAAAAGGATACAGTTATCCGGTAGAGCTAGCGTCGCTAACGCGAATTTCGGCGTACAACGGACAAGATACGGAAAGTGTTACGCACTATGTGCCACTAAGGACCACACTGGCTGGCCGCACTACGGAGGCGACGTTCCGAATTATAGATATCGGAAGGTTTAACATTATTATAGGGCAGAAATAGATAAAGAACCAGAAAGCAGTTATCGACGTAGGTAAAGGCACGCTAGGGTTCAAAAACCAGCAGAGCGGAGTCGTCGCCGCGAAATCGAACGCTACGACCATCGAAGCGGTTCCGATAGATCGGCCCGACCCTCTAGACACGATCGGAATAATAAGCTCGGAAGCTTTAACGGCCCTCGCAAGGTCGCCGGACTATAAGATTTACGCTATCTTAATCAAGGACATCGAAGACTACTAGAAGATAATAGCAGAAGAAGTAGATCCGCTAGAGGTGTTACTAAAGGAACTCTATAGTTACACTAATGTGTTCTCGAAAGCCGACTCCAACCTCCTTCCGCTCTACTAACCGGAATATAACAACAAGATCCGGCTGAAAGAAGGAGCCGCGTTGCCGAGAACCGAACCCCTAAGACGCTTATCGCCAGCTAAGCTGGACTAAGTGGAGGTGTTTGTCTAAGAAAACCTAGCGAAGAAGTTTATTACGCTAAGCTCTGCGGAATATGCGTTACCGATTCTTTTCGTAAGGAAACCTAGAGGTAGTCTCCGACTGTACGTAGATTACAGAGGCCTTAATAAGATTACTAAGAGAGATGTGTATCCACTGCTGCTAATAGACGAGACTATACAACGAGTAGCTAAGGCTGAATGGTTTAGCAAGCTGGATATTTGTTAAGCATTCTACCGACTAAGGAATAAGGAAGGACAAACGGAACACCTTACGACGTTCGCTACGCGTATAGGTAATTTCAAATAGTTGGTAATGCCTTTTGGACTCACTAACGCGCCGGCAGTGTAGCAACGCTTTATAAACTACACCTTTATAGACATGCTGGAACGGTTCGTGTCTATCTACTTAGACGACATCCTTATCTACACTAATAGAACGAGAGAACAGCATACGGACTACGTTAAGAAGGTGCTAATTGATCCGGGCACGCAGATATGATTCAATACGGCCTTTTTGATAACTATATCTCGAACTGAGGAGGGAAAGGAATCTATGTGGTGGTGGTGGTGGGCTTCCGTGGTGGTGGTGCCAAGGCTCGGCTCGGCCCGGACGGGCCGAGCCGAAATCCAGGGTCCACCCCATCAATCTGTCCCACCTCTTTCCACCGCCGCAACACTACCCCCCCCCTTACCAGCGGTCGCCCTCGTCCGCTTAGTCACCCTATCCATCCGAAAATCTCCGCTTCTTTCTTCTTTTTTTTTTTTTTTTTGTGTTCTTCTCGAAAATCCCCTCCAATGCTGTCGTCGCGTCTTCTATCTTCTATTACAACCGGCGTTCTTTTCGTCGCTTTTTCCATTTTTTACATCGTCGGCATCTGAAGTCCTTCACCTGGCGTTTATGTGATCGACGCTATCTAATCTGATCCGCGGTCTTCTAAGCTGCGGCTCGGTTGGTCTGTGCTCCGGCGTAGAGGTCTATATAGATCTTTCTGCGGCTCTATCTTTTCTTCTTCTTCTTTCTCTACCAAAGTCCTTACACACCGCAGGGGCGGCGGCGCTGGCACGCCACGGCGTCGGCGAGCTTCCTGCCGACCGCCGATAGGTGGTGGCCGCGTCGAAGGCCTCGCCGAAGGCGACCGACACAATCGTCTTTATCGGCTTCCGCGCCGGTAGAGCGGACGTAGCTTTCTTCGTTTCCTTCCGGAAGGATCGGCTTTAGAGCCATTCCGGCTTCGGCTTCTTCGGGTTCCGCGCGTAAAAATCTCTTAGCAGCTCCGCCGAATTCCGGAGATTCTCGATCGGATACCATTTATAGTCTTCCGGCTACCCCTTCTACGAGATCCTCGCTTTGATGGACCCCCTTATCTTCTTTACGTCCATTACCTCTTCAACCTCCTACTCTTCTTCCTTACCGTCTATCTCGATAGGCGGGGGTTCGGCGAACCCCTGTTCCGGCAGACCGTTCTTAGGGTCTAAGCTCAGCAGATCCGAATAAAAGACATTGTAGATCCGGAACGATTTCGGTAGCTGGAGCCGATAAGTTACCGGCGATTTCTTTTCTACTATCGCGAACGGACCTACGTAGCGCGGATTGAGCTTGGCGTTGCCTTTCAGCCTCAGGTTCTTCGTGTTGAGCTATACCTTTTGGCCTTCTTCGAATTCTATCGGTAACCGCTTCTTATTAGCCCGAGTTACTATCTTCTTCTGAGCCGATTCTATCGCGTCTTTCGCCACTTTGATCGCTTCTTCTATCTGAGATCGGAGCGCTTCCGCCGCTGCGGCGGCGACTCTCTTTAACGACGTAGTGGTAGTGGAAAGCTCCGGCTAGCCGGCGTCGCTTAGTGGCTGAAAGCTCATCCTCGGAAGATAGCCGTACGTTATCTCGAACGGCGCCAGCGACGTTGCTTCTGATTGTGCTAAGTTCGCGCAGAGTTCGGCTATTGGCAACACCTCGACCCACTTTTCTTAGTGATAGCTGCAGAAGGCTCGCAGATATCGCTCTATCTCGCGATTAGCCACTTCAGACTGACCGTCGGTCTGCGGGTAAGCGGCTGTGCTGAGCTTTCTACGAATTCCGAGAGCGTAGTTAATGGCTTTCTATACGTCGGCGGTGAATTGAGGACCCCTATCCGTAGTAATAGTGTCCAGCAGCCTATAGTGCTTCTATACGTGTTGGATCAACATCCGTGCGGTCTCTTCTGCAGTAGTTCCTTTATCCTTAGCTCGGCAGGGGATGAAATAGCGCTCTTTGCTCAGTCGGTCCACTACGTTCAGCGTAGCGTCGTAGCCGTCTGAATTCGGCAGGCCGGTTACGAAATCCATCGTAATGTGCTGCTACGGCTTCTCGGGGATCGGAAGCGGTTTCAGCAGACCCGCTGGAAGACCGTAACGTGGCTTCGCGGCTCGGTATACGTAGCAATTGGCGATAAATCGGTGGATCCGTTCGTAGATCCGCGGAAACCAGTAGATCGTCCTTACGGCTTCTATCGTCTTCTTCGAACCGGCGTGGCCAACATCTATAGAGTTATAGACTAGCTGGATGACCTCCGTAATTAGTTCTTCCGGAACTATCAGCTTCCCTGAGCCGGTTTTGCCTAGCTTCTGCTGCTGATTAAGCTGCTCTACCTTCTCGTAGAGAGTCTCTTCCTTAGGAGCCGGTTCTACTGCGCAGACCCCTACCTCTTTCAACACCTCTGCGTCTACTATCCGCTCGGTTAAAACCTTCTGAAACATGTTCGGATCTTCTTTCGCGCAGCTGGTCTTTCCTTCTCTTTACGTCAGCGCGTTAGCTTTTCCGTTTTGAGCCCCTGGTCGATAGGTAATCTTGAAATCAAACCCTGATAAGTAGGCGGTCTACCGTGCTTGGCGACGTAAGAGCTTCTGCGTCTTTATAAAGTAGGTCAGCGACTGGTGGTCCATAAGGACCTGAACCGTGCTCTTTCCAGCTATAAGCTCCGGTTTCCACTCCTCGAAAGCCTGAATGATCGCCAGCAGCTCCTTATTATAGATAGCGTAGTTCCGTTCGGCTTCCGTTATAGATTTGCTGAAGAAGGCCACTGGATAAAGGGTCTCGCTATTGTCAGCGTATTAAGAAAGGACCCCTGCCGTCACTGTATCGGAAGCGTCCGTTTCTACGTAGACTGTCTTTTCCGGTCGGAAGTGTGCCAGAACTGGCGCAGAGGCCACCGCTTCTTTCAGCCGGTTAAAGGCTTCCGTGCACCTCTTAGTCTATAGGCCGGCGGCCTCTTTCTTTAACGCTTCGTTCAGGGGTCTCGCGATCTTGCTGAAGTCCTTAATAAACCGTCGATAATAGCTGCAGAATCCGAGAAACGCTCTGATTTGGGTAGTGTTTCCAGATTTCGGCTGCTTCTATTCGGCGACGGCGTTGACCTTTAAGGGGTCTATCCGAATTCCATTCCTTCCGACGATCAGACCGAGATATTTGACTTCGGTCTAATAGAACTCGCTCTTTTTCGTGTCCGCGTTCAATCCGACCTCGCGGAGCCTGGTCAGCACCTTCTTGATGTGGTCCGTATGCTGTTCTTTCGTCCTATCCGTATAGATAAGAATGTCGTCTAAATAGATAGACACGAACCGTTCCAGCATGTCCATAAAGGTGTGGTTTATAAAGCGTTGCTACACTGCCGGCGCGTTGGTGAGTCCGAACGGCATTACCAACTACTTGAAATTGCCTATACGCGTCGCGAACGTCGTAAGGTCTTCCGTTTGCCCTTCCTCGTTCCTCAATCGATGGAACGCTTAGCAGATGTCCAGCTTGCTGAACTACTTGGCTTTAGCTACGCGCTGTATAGTTTCGTCGATTAACGGCAGTAGGTATACGTCTCTCTTAGTGACCTCGTTAAGGCCTCGATAGTCTACGCAGAGTCGCAGACCACCCCCTGGTTTCCTTACGAAAAGAATCGGTAATGCATATTCGGCAGAACTCGGCATAATAAACTTCTTCGCCAGGTTTTCGCGAACGAACACCTCTACCTGGTCCAGTTCGGCCGGAGATAAGCGTCTTAGGGGCTCGGTTCTCGGCAGCGCGGCTCCTTCTTTTAGCCGGATCTTGTTGTTATATTCCGGTCGGTGGAGCAGCAGGAGGTTGGAGTCGGCTTTTAAGAACACGTCAGCGTAACCGTAGAGCTCGTTTGGCAGCACCTCTAGTAGATCCACTTCTTCTTCCGCTATTATCTTCTGGTGGTCTTTGATGTCTTTTATTAAGATGGCGTAAATCTCGTTGTCCGGCGACTTCGCAAGGGTCGTTATAGCTTCTGAACTCATTATTCCGACGGTAACCGGGGGTTCGGAACGATCGGACGGAGCCTCTTTCGCGGACTCCGTGGCTTTTGGCTCGGCGGCGGCGACCTTTCCGATGGTCCCTGCTCCGCCACTCGGGGTTTTGAATCCTATCGTTCCTTTACCTACATCGATAATAGCTTTCTGGTTCTTTATCTATTTCTGCCCTATAATAATGTCAAACCTTCCGATATCCATGATTCGGAACGTCGCTTCTGTGGTGCGACCAGCCAGTGTGGTCCTTAACGGCACGTAGTGCGTGACGTTTTCCGTGTCTTGTCCGTTGTATGCCGAAATCCGTATCGGCGACGCCAGTTCTACCAGATAGCCGTATCCCTTCTTCAGTTTCTGAACTAGTCGGTGGTAAATCGCCGCGCCGATGAGAGCTCCGGTGTCGATAAAGGCTTTCAGCTGAAGTGGTTGGCTCGATCCGTTAAGGGGGTGGACAGTAATTGGAAGAATAATGGCTGTTTTCGTGTTCACTTCCACCGCCGCCGAGAGCGGATCGCTGCAGCTGTTGATGCTTTCTTCTCGTGTCGATTCGCTCCGGTGCGGTGCCCTACTGTTAATGCTGGATAGGGGGCCTATCCGTCCAGCTAGTCTTTTCCTATAATCCTTAACTGCACTCCACCGTCCACACTGTCAGTATCGTTCGGCGCCGGCTCTATAGCTTGTATGGTCTTTCTCGGCGGCTGCGGCGGCTGCGGCTGCTTTATAACGCGATACTCCTGCTTCTGCTTATCCGATGCTTGGCATCTCGTAGCGATATGGCCGGGTTTTCCGCACGCGAAACAGGTGGGGACGAACGACGAACGCTGCGAATTAAATAGCTGCTGGGGGCGTTGTCGGAAGGGCGCAGGGGCTCTTGTCGGCTGCGCCGACGGCGACGGCTTCTGAATCGGTTTACGTGTCGTCGGTTTTCCGTACGCGTTCAAGTTTCTGGCGGTGACTCTCGCCTGGTGTACGAAGCTCTTAAGGTCTTCGTCTTCCACCGGCGCTATAGCGGCGGCCAGTTCAGGGTTCAGCTTCTGCCTTAGTAGGTGGAGCTGCTCGTCTTCCGCTACTCGGGCCCTAATTACATACTTTCTGAATAGTCCGTAGAATTCTTTAAACGTCTGCCGGTTCTGGTTGATCTTGTCCAGTTGCTTACAGGCCGTCTTCTTTCGGAATGGGTCTCCGAAGCGCTAATCCAGTGCTTTAATCGCTTCCTTAGCGGTCGCCTCTTCCAGGTCCGCTACTAGCGAAAAAGCTTCACCTTCTAATCGCGATTCCAGGTACGCCAATCTGTCTCCGGCGCTGTTTCCGGCGTAGTCGCGGTTTATCTTATTCTTGATCTTCTTCTTAAACGCCTCCTACGCTTTAGGGTCTCCGCTACCGAAAGCCGGTAGGTCCGGCAGTAGCGTCATCGTAGTGCTACCTTGACTATAGGCCGCTGGTAAGGCGGTCTCTGCTTGTTCTTCTCGACGCGGTGGCAGCGACTTTGCTGCTTCTATATCAGCCAGTTAATCCTTTAGCGCCTTCAGCTGCGCTAGTCGATTCGACGCTTAGTGTTCTAACACGTCGACGATAGTCTCTGCCGATTCCTTTTCGGCCCTTACCGCTTCTACTTCCTCTCTTAGCTGTCTGTTTTCTTCCAGTGTTCTGTAGAACAGCGTCTTAATAAGGTCTATACCGTCGTAGACCTTTCCTATCCCATTCTCGTTTACGTAGTTCTCCAGTTCCTCGATCGTGCAGTCGTAGATCTTCTTGTATTCGCTTATTCGTTCCTTAATCTCTGCGGTCTCTTCCGCCGTAAAACCTCTAATAATGATCTTATTATTAACTACGCTGGAGCGTCTACTCGCTCTGTTAGTCTTTCTCTTTCCGCAGCGGCCTGTTACGCTGCTCTCTACCGCTGAGAAGCCTTCCATCTTCTTACGGTGCTGGGGTTTGTTGTTGGTGGTAGTGCGCGTGCGTTATTCGGGTTTCCGGATGGTTCGACGGGCCCTTTCGCGCAGCGCGGGGTGTGTGTGGAGAGTGAGTTCGAGATATAATGATCCGGGCACGCAGATATGATTCAATACGGCCTTTTTGATAACTATATCTCGAACTAAGGAGGGAAAGGAATCTATGTAGTGGTGGTGGTGGGCTTTCGTGGTGGTGGTGCCAAGGCTCGGCTCGGCCCGGACGGGCCGAGCCGAAATCCAGGGTCCACCCCATCAATCTGTCCCACCTCTTTCCACCGCCGTAACACTAATTAGGCTCTGCGGGGTCGGGTTAAACGCGGACACGAAGAAGAGCGAGTTTTATTAGACCGAAGTCAAATACCTCGGCCTTATCGTCGGAAGAGAAGGGATTCGGATAGACCCCTTAAAAGTCGCCGCTGTCGCGGAATGGAAGCAACCGAAATCAGGAAATACTACGCAAATCAGAGCGTTTCTTGGATTCTGCAGCTACTATCGACGGTTTATTAAGGACTTTAGTAAGATAGCGAGACCCCTAAACGAGGCATTAAAGAAGGAGGCCGCCGGCCTATAGAATAAGAAGTGTACAGAAGCTTTCAACTGACTAAAGGAGGCGGTGGCCTCAGCGCTAGTGCTAGCACACTTCCGACCGGAAAAGACAATCTACGTAGAAACAGACGCTTCCGATACGGTAACCGCAGGGGTCCTTTCTTAATACGCTAACAACGACGAGACCCTCTATCCAGTGGCTTTCTTTAGCAAGTCTATAAATAAAGCTAAGAGAAACTACGCTATTTACGATAAAGAGCTGTTAGCTATTAGTCAGGCTTTCGAGGAGTGGAAGCTAGAGCTTGTAGCTAGAAAGAGCACGGTCCAGGTCCTTATAGACCACCAGTTACTGACCTACTTTATAAAGACGCAGAAGCTCTTACGCCGCCAAGCTCGGTAGGCCACCTACTTATCCGGATTCAATTTTAAGATTACCTATCGACCTGGAGCTCAGAATAGAAAGGCTAATACACTAACGAGAAGAGAAGGAAAGACCAGCCGCGCGAAAGAAGATCCGAACATGTTTTAAAAGGTGTTAACCGAACGGATAGTAGACGCCGAGGTGCTGAAAGAGGTAGGGATCTATAGGATAGAGCCGCTAACCGAGGAAGAAACGCTCTACGAGAAAGTGGAACGGCTTAACTAGCAGCAGAAGCTCGGCAAAACCGGCTTAGGGAAGCTAATAGTTCTGGAAGAACTAATCACAGAGGTTATCCAGTCGATCTACGGTTCCAAAGACGTTGGTTACGCAGGCTCGAAGAAGACAATAGAAGCCGTAAGGACGACCTACTAGTTTCTGCGAATCTTCGAGCGGATCCACCGGTTTATCGCTAACTGTTACGTATACCGAGCCGCGAAGCTACGTTACGGCCTTCCGGCCGGTCTGTTAAAGCCACTTCCAATCCCCAAGAAGCTGTAGCAGCACATTACGATAGATTTCGTAACCGGCCTGCCGGATTCCGATAGATATAATGCTACGCTTAACGTAGTAGATCGACTAAGCAAAGAGCGCCACTTTATCCCCTGCCGAGCAAAGGATAAAGCAAATACTGCAGAAGAGACAGCGAGAATGCTGATTCAGCACGTATTGAAACACTACGGCCTGCCAGACACTATTACTACGGATAGGGGTCCTACATTCACTGCCAACGTATAGAAGGCTATGAACTAAGCTCTCGGAATTCGTAGAAAACTTATTATAGCCGCTTACCCTTAGACCGACAGTTAGTCCGAAGTAGCTAACTGCGAGATAGAAAAATATCTGCGAATCTTCTGCAGCTATTATTAAGCAGAATAGGTTAAGGTGTTCCCAATAGCCGAATTCTGCGCAAACTTAGCACAGTTAGAGGCCACCTTACTGGCGCCGTTTGAAATAACTTATAGCTATCTTCTGAAGATAAGCTTTTGACCGCCGAACGAACTTAGCTCTTCGGAACCTTCTACTGCCACTTTGTCGAAGAGAGTCGCCGCAGCAGCGGCAGAAGCGCTTAGATCTCAGATAGAAGAAGCAATCCGAGTGGTAAAGAAGGCGATAGAATCGACTTAGAAGAAGATAGTAACTCGAGCTAATAGAAAGCGGTTACCGAGGAAATTCGAAGAAGGCCAAAAGGTATAGCTTAACACGCGGAACCTAAGGCTAAGAGGTAGCGCCGAGCTTAACCCCTGCTACGTAGGTCCGTTCAAGATAGTGGAAAAGAGGTCACCGGTAACTTATCGGCTCTGGCTACCGAAATCGTTCCGGATCTACGATGTCTTTTATTCGGATCTGCTAAGTTTGGACCCTAAAGACGGCCTTCTGGATTAGGGGTTCGCTGAACCCCTACCAATCGAGATAGACAGTAAAGAAGAAGAATAGGAGGCAGAAGATGTAATAGATATAAGAAAGCTAAGAGGATCTATCGAAGCGAGGATCTCGTAGAAAGGATAGCCGGAAGACTATAAATAGTATCCGGCCGAGAACCTCCGGAACTCGAAGGAGCTGCTAAGAGAGTTTTACGTTCGAAACCCGAGGAAGCCGAAGCCTAAGTGGCTCCGAAGCTAATAGTAAGGGAGGGGGGTAGTGTTGCAGCAGCAGAAAGGGGTGGGACTAAGTAATAGGGTAGACGCTCGGGATTTCGGCTCGGCCCTTCTGGACCGAGCCGGGCCTTAGCACACTACCCCTAAAGCTCTCACCCACCACTACATAGATTCCTTTCCCTCCTTAGTTCGAGATATAGTTATCAAAAAGGCTGTATTGAATTATATCTGCGTGCCCGGATTAGGTAGTATATAAAATTTTCGGACGGTTCTGCTCTTGTTCCCCTCCTACTTCTACTCTTATTCCTACCTATCTCCTGGCTGTTCTCTTCCTCCTGCCCCCTTATGTACAGTATGGTACAGTGTAGTGTCGGTAGGACCCGGTAGGGTCCTACGTCTTAATTCCTAATCCTTCGGCAACCTAAGTTCCTAGCAGCTGCCCTGTATCTAGGGTAGATCGTACCCCTTTTCGCTATACAGCGTAGTGTTACTGTAACTAGGCAGGGGGATAATTCTCCTCCTACCTGTCTAGCGTAGTTGTGTCCTGTAGGGTCTCGTACAGTTCCTATATAGGCTCTGCCCACCCTCTCTATTTAACTAGGTATTCTACCCTCTTCTGCTTCCTTTAGCTCTTAAGAATTCCTTCTACCTCGTACTCTTCCTAGCCTTTAGTAATAATCGCTAGTCGGCGCGCGTCGTCCGTCGTCTAGTGCGGCAGGGGGTCTGTGTTTGCTAGCCGTACGAGGTCTATATAGAAGACTAGGTAAATCCCTAGGGGAGTGTTAAGTTATACGGCGTATGTCCCTACTAGTCGAACTACTGTAAACTTCCGGTTCTTCCAATCTAGTTTCTTGCTTAGCCAGTCTGTATAGATGTTGCGCTAGTTTAGCCAGACCTTATCTCCTGCCTCGTACCTTAGTGCAGCCTGCCGTCCCTTATTAGCCTGCTCTTCTGCATTCTGTTAAGCTATAGCTAGACTCGCTTTTGCCTATTAAGAGGCATTCGTAATCGTCTGTACGATAGCCTCTCTCTGCTGAACTAGGCATCGTAAGGGGCGTAGGGTAGCGCTACTTAGGGTCGGTAGGAGCAGGGAGTGGTCGTATCCGTAGGCTATAAAGAAGGGGGACAATCCGGCAGCGTTAGCCGTACAGCTGTTAATAGCCAGCTCCGCTATATGGAGGAGGCGGTTCCAGTTTGTCTAGTTGTAGTCGACGTATGCTTAGAGGTACACTTCCAACGTCGAATTGACTCTCTCTGTCGCGCCGTCCGTCTGCGGGTGCTATGCAGTTAATAGGCGACGTTCTACGTTTAACAATTGACATACCCTTGCCTAGAGCTAACTCGTAAACTGTGTACCCCAGTCCGATACAATTGACCTAGGGAACCCGTGCTTGCTAAACGTCGTCTGTAAAAATGCCTAAGTAGTGTCTTTAGCTGCAATAGAGTCTATTCCTTCTATTATTACCCCCTTCGTTAGCTTGTCTGTAACGACTATAATGTTCCGATGTCCGTCGCTCTTAGGGAGGTCTGTAATAAAGTCTACTGTTAGGTCTTGCTAGGGCCGGTCCGGTATTAGTAGGGGTTTTAGCAGCCTATGCTTTAGTTTACGCTAGGGCTTTGTCCTTCCGCATATATCGTAGTTCTGTATAAACCTACAGATGTCCTTTGCTATCGCTAGCTAGTAGTAGTCCCTAGCGACGATGCTGTACGTCTCCTCGCGCCCTAGGTGCCTAGTTGCTATAGAATTATGCGCCTGTTGTATTAAGCTCGTATAGAGCTTCTTATCTGCTAGGACCTAAATCCGATTCCTAAACTTTGGGTTGTTCTCCTTGTCTACTGTGCACTCTGCTGCTAACACCTTAAGGTAAAGCTCTGCTAGGAGCTTCCGCTGTCCTCCTTAGATCGCTGTACAGGCCCCTTAGTAAACGTCGTACTTTTCTACTGCCTCTTCCTATGCCTATAGTTGGGGTTCCTATATATATGTCGCTGCTAGGCGGATAGTCTCCTTGCCTAGTTCCTCCTTAAACATCTAGAATGTCCGTAATTTTAGCCAGTCGTCCTCGTACATTGTTAGCATGTCCTAGTCCCGTCTGGATAGCGCATCGGCCCTGCTGTTGTCCTTGCCTTTACGATACTAGAGTCTTATGTTAAAGTAGCTTAGGTATATCGCCTATCGTACGTGCCTCTTAGACAGCTTCCGGGGTTGTGTAAAGTACTCGAGGTTCTTATAGTCGGTTAGGGCAAGGAACTCGGGAACCGAGCGGAGTTCTCTATCCTATACTTCGTAACATCGTACGACTGCTAGCAATTCCTTGTCGTAGATAGGGTAGTTGCACTTAGCTAGGGAGTTCTTCTTAGAGAAGTATGCGTATAGGTATAGGAGTCCGTCCGAGTCTACCTATAACAAGATACCTCCTATGCAATACCCTAAGGAGTCGGTTTCTAGTATCGTCGTATATTCTAGATTAAAGGCGGCAAGCGTTAGTCCTGTAGTAAAGAGCTCCTTTAGCCTGTTAAAGCTCCTATTACACTTATCCGTCTACTTAAACTGCTTGTCCTTATATGTTAGCTCGACTAGGGAACGTACGATCTCCAAGTAGTTTCGTATAAACTAGCAGTAGAAGTTAGCAAACCTAAGGAATTCCTGTATGCCCTTAACACTTATAGGCAGCTTCTATTGCTTAATAGCATTAATCTTCTTCCCGTCTATACTAATACCTTTCCCTGCCTCGATAATAAACCCTAGGTATTTCGTACGCTGTACACCGAATTTACATTTGTCAATGTCGAGGTATAAGCCAGCCTGTTGCAGTCGATCTAATACCTTCTTAACGTCCTGTACGTAGTCTGCATAGGTGCCGTCCGTAAATACCAGTATGTCGTCGAGGTACGCCGAACAGATATTGTCTAGTAATCCTTATAGGGACCTGTTAATGTATCTCTAGAAGGTTGCCGGTGCGTTAGCAAGGCTAAAGGGGGTAACAAGCTATTCGAAAAGACTATATCTCGTACAGAAAGCGGTTATGCATTTACAGCCTTCCTTAACCTATATCTTGTAGAAGGCCGAAACTACGTTAAGCTTAGTAAACTACTTTGCATTGCTGATCCGTCCGAGAGTCTCCTTAATAAGGGGCAGGGGGTACCGGTCCTTCTTAGTAATCGCGTTAATGCCTCTGTAATCTATGCAAAAACGTAAGCCAGCGTTGCCTTCTTTATAGACAAACAGTACTAGGGCTCCTGCGGATAAGGTACTTGCGCGAATAAAACCTTTGGCAAGTAGGTCGTCTAGTGTCTTGCGCAGCACTCGGAGTTCTCTAGAGGACATGCCGTATAGCGGACCGTACGGTACTTTAGGCAGACTCCTATCCGGACGGGGCTTTAGCAGTTAATTCCTTCTCCTTAGTGTAGTAGCAGTTTCGAGGCTGATTCCGGCTCGAAGAGGTCTAGGTATTCTGCGTGTTCTAATAGGAGCTTCGTGCAGGGGTCCGTCGCCTTCTTAGGCGCTAATACCTTCTTAATGTCTATAGTCGCAGTATTAATTTCGGCCTTAGCTTTGCCGCCCTGCGGAGCTCTCCCTTAGTCTCGGAGCCTCTGCTTCGTTGCTACCAGGTACAGCCGTCCTCGTCCAACGTCCAGCTTGCCCTGCTAGCGTTCTATCTATAGCTTCCCTAATATTAGGTTATACCCTAACTTGTCCTGTACGACGTAGAGGTATAAGTCCTGCTCGTAGTGTCCTTGTAGCTCTATCGTTACTTTTACTATATAGGTAATTTCCGGTCCTCGCCCAGTAATGCCTAGCATACGTACAGGTACTATAGGGGTCGTGTTAATGTAGTGTCTCTATACGAAGTCTTCGCTAATTACTCCGTACACTAAACATCCTGTGTTAATTAGTGTCCGCGCTATAGCGGTCCCGTTTAGCGTAGGTCGTACAATAAACAGCGTAGTCGTTATGTAATTGCTCTTAAAAGATAGCTAAGTAGTGCTTTGATTTAGCAATCTATCTCGTATACGCCTCTAGCGGAGCCTTTGCTTAGAGGCTACTCTTTTCCCGACTCGTTGTCGTCTAAGGGGGACTCTTAATTCTCTTGTTAGAGCACTGCAGTTGCTACCCTTACAGTAGTCGGCTATCCCCTAGGTCTCTCTGCTAGCAAAAGCCTGCAATTCTGTGCAGTATAGCCTATCTTGCTACACCTGTAGCAGCTCCCTTCTGCTTGTCTCTTATTAAAGGTAGCTATATCTACCTACTGTGCCCTTTTAGCAGCAGCCCTTGGCCGTACAGTAACGGCTGCCGCTACTCTCGTCGTCGTTAGTTCCTAGTCTATAGCGTCCTGCTGCCGCTAGAGGGGTTGTCGCATCTCGTAGGCGCAGCTTATCTATCCGAGCCTATGCTGTTAGTCGTCGACTATCCTAAGGAGATTACAGAACTCCTTATACGTAGCTAGTCGCATTACGCCTACTAGTCCTGTTATAATCTCCTTAGAGAGGCCTACCTCTAAGGGAGTAATTTTTACCCTGTCCTCCTATTAGAGACCTCCTGCCTCTGCTAGGGTCTGGTCGTATTCTGCGAGGAACTCTTATACAGTCTTGCGTCCTTGCTTTATCGGATTAAACTGTAGGAGTGCTCGGCTTTTGCGGTCTAGGTCCTTATAGCTCCTGTTAAGAGCTGCCTAGAGCATCGTCGTAGTTGCTATTGCTAGGTTGGCAATAGCCGTCTTGTAGTATAGCAAAATCTGTACTGCTGCCCTGCCCTTTAACCTCCTAAAGAGGTACACTACCTTGTCTAGCTTAGTCTAGTATGCTCTAGAGTCGACTAGAAGCTTAGAGCGTATCTAGGCAGCCTAGGAGGGGTACTCGGCCGGAGCCTTACTATCGTAAGTAGTAACATTAGGGAGTTTGCTCTTAGGGGCTGGAGTGTAGGCCGTCGTGTTCGTCGTCGTCGTAGGGGTCGGATCGCAATCGGACGCCCTAAGCTGTCGTAGCTCCTGTTCCCGTTAGGAAATTATCGCAGCCTAGTAGCTTACCTACTGTTCGAGCTGCCTCTTGTATGCTAGCAGCTCCTCGTACGCGCAGTGCATCTAATCCTGCATAGCCGCAGGATCTATAGGGATGTCACTGTCTATCTTCGTTGTATTACTGCAGTTACCGACATGCCTATTAGTTCCTAATATAAGGGCTTAAGGATCTTGGTTTAGAAACTTAAGGCTAGGTATCTATATAAAGGAACTAATAGGCAGTTCCTTTATCGTCTGCTGCTGTACCATTTGTACCTACGAAGCTAAGCTAGCAATTTCCCTCTGTATAGGGGTGCAAGGTTTACACTCTGTACAGAGGATCGGGAGTTTCCCTCTATACAGTAGTGCATAGTTTTTCCTCCATTTAGAGGGGCGGCAATTCCCCTCTATATAGGGCTATAGGATTCTCCCTCTGTACAGCAGTAGGGTCGTGTTAGTAACTCTGTATAGAGGGTAGAGTCGTACTAGCGCCGCTAAGTCGCAGTCCTTAGGGCGACGGCTGGCTTAGGTCCAGGACCTGGGCTGGACGGCGCCCCCTAACAGTCTGCAACAAGCTGGACTGTACCTCGACATCGACAAATGCGAATTCGATGTACAGCGTACGAAATACCTAGGGTTTATTATCGAGGCAGGGAAGAGCATTAGCATGGACGGGAAGAGGATTAATACTATTAAGCAATAGAAGCCCCCTACGAGTGTCAAGGGCGTACGAGAATTCCTTAGGTTTGCCAACTTCTACTACCAGTTTATACAGAACTACTTAGAGATAGTACGCTCCCTAGTTAAGCTAATATATAAGGACAGACAGTTCGCCTCGACGGATAAATGTAATAAGAGTTTCAACAAGCTAAAGGAGCTCTTTACTATAGGACCAACGCTTGCTGCCTTTAACCTAGAACGTACGAGATACTAGAAACCGACTCCTTAGAGTACTGCATAGAAGGTATCTTGTCGCAGGTAGGCCCGGACAGGCTCCTACACCTATACGCATACTTCTCTAAGAAGAACTCTCTAGCCGAATGCAACTACCCTATCTACGACAAGGAATTGCTAGCGGTCGTACAGTGTTGCAAGGCGTAGGATAGAGAACTCCGCTCGGTTCCTAAGTTCCTCGCCCTAACCGACTACAAGAATCTCGAGTACTTTACGTAGCCCTGGAAGCTTTTGAAGAGACACGTACAATAGGCGATGTACCTAAGCCGATTCAATATAAGACTCTAGTATTATAAGGGAAAGGACAACAGCAGGGCTAACGCACTATCCAGACGAGATCAAGACATGCTAGCAACGTACGACGACGACCGACTGAAATTACGAACATTCTAGATATTTAAGGAGGAGCTAGGCGAAGATGCTATCCGCCTAGCGGCGACACACATATAGGAACCCTAGCTATAGGCGTAGGAAGAGGCAGTAGAAAGGGACGACGTTTACCGAGGTACCTGTACAGCAATTTAAGGAGGATAGCGGAAGCTCCTAGCAGAGCTCTACCTTAAGGTATTAGCAGCAGAGTGCACAGTAGACGAGGAAAACAACCTGAAGTTCAGGAATCGGATTTAGGTCCCAGCAGACGAGAAGCTCTGTACAAGCTTAATCTAACAGGCGCACGACTTAATAGCAACTAGGCATCTAGGGCGCGAGGAGATGTACAGTATCGTCGCTAGGGACTACTACTAGCTGGCGATAGCAAGAAACATCTGTAGGTTCGTACAGAACTGTAATGTCTGCAGACGGACGAAGCCCTAGCGTAAAAAAAACACAGCCTGTTAAAACCCCTGCCGATCCCGGACCGGCCCTAGCGAGACCTGACCGTAGACTTTATTACAGACCTCCCTAAGAGCGACAGACGGCGGAACATTATAATAGTTACAGACAAGCTAACGAGGGGGGTAATAATAGAGGGAATAGACTCTATTACGGCTAAGGACACTATATAGGCATTTATAAGGACGGCCTTTAGCAAGCACAGGTTCCCTAGGTCAATCGTATCCGATCGGGGTACACAGTTTACAGTAGTTAGGCCAGTAGGGACATACACTGTACGACTTAACACTCCCCTAGGGATCTACCTAGTTTTCTATATAGACCTTGTACAGCCAGCATATACGGACCCCCTACTGCACTAGACGACGGACAACGCACGCCCCCTAGCAATCGTAACTAAAGACTAGGAGGAGTATAAAGTAGAAGAAATCCTTAAGAGTCGGAGGAGGCGGAAGAAGATAGAATACCTAGTTAAGTAGGCAGGTTAGGCCGAGCCTATATAGGAACTATATAAGGCTCTCTAGGACATATAGGCACTAGATAAGTAGAAGGAGAAACACTCTAGTACACAGTTACAGTAACACTATAGGGTAGGTTAGATAGCAGCTACAGGACTAGGGCAGCTATAAGGAACATTAGGCAGCTGCAGCCAGGACTAGGCAGCTGCAAGAGACGTTAGGCAGCTGCAGACAGGATTAGGTAGCTAGAGGCAAGACCGGGAAGCTGCAAAGGAAGAGCAGGGATAGAGGGGAACTAGGGACATCTATCCCTAGGGATATAAAAGAGGAGACGACACTAGGGAACCTGCAAGAAGCAGAGCATAGGTGCAGGAAGTAGGGGAAGGCAGAAGAATAGAATAGAGCTAGTATAGAGTAAGGTAGGACCGTACGAGATAACCGGTCTGCCTAAGGTCGTACGGACGACCGCTAGGTAAACGGCCACTACCCTACCCTACAGACGATAACAGGCCGGAACATCTACCTAAGCCCTTAAGACCCTAGCCGGCGACCGAAGCACTAGAAAACTACGAGATTGTAGATCTTACGCCCTAACCGGACGACGGGGTTTCTGTCCAGATAATAGAGTTAAGGTAAATAGACAGGTAAGGACAGGACAGCTTACCTGTATACAGCAGGAGCCCTATAGAGGCCTATATACGAAGTTCCTACTACTAACCTATAGTCTAGACTGCGACTGTAGAAAATAGTAAACCAGACAGGACCGAGCGCCTCCTGCACCTTTATAACCGCTTGTAGGTCCTCCTCCGCCTTAGCTTCGGCACCCTAAGGGACAAGTACAAAGGTGTAGCAGCGTTAAAGAAGGGGGGAGATCTGGGACGTAGGGTAGCTACAGGCTATAGGGGGCAATAGCAAACGAGGGAACTGCTATAGGAGGCCTTAGTAACCTACGAGGAGGGAACATCTAACGGACATTGCCGGATAGTAGGTGCCCGGACGACGGTCGACTTTACGGACAACTAGGAGAGTGTAGGCAAACACTAATTGCAAAGGGAACGCTGTAAGCGAGCGTACAGTACGACGACGTACAGGGACAAGACTACAAGGAGGGAGGGGGGTAATGTTAGGGTCCGCCGCCCTGCTAGGTTCTGTACCTAAACTGGCCGTCGTCCTAAGAATTGCGACTTAGCAGCGCCAGTACGACCCTACCCTCTGTACAGAGGAAAATCCTGCAACCTGCATAGAGGGAAATAGGCGCCCCTCTATATAGAGGGAAAACTCTGTATCCCTATATAGAGGGAAACACCTAACCCTCTATATAGAGAGAAAACCTTTACATCCCTGCATAGTAGGAAATTGCTGGCTTAGCTTCGTAGATACAAATTGTACAGCAGCGGACAACGAAGGAACTGCCTATTAGTTCCTTTATATAGATACCTAGCTTCAAGTTTCTAAACTAAGATTCTTAAACCCTTTACACGCAGGGGTCCTTCCTTAATACAACGACGACAGCGAGACCATGCATCTAGTGGCTTTCTTTAGCAAGTCTATAAACAAGGCTAAGCAGAACTACGCTATCTACGATAAAGAACTGTTAGCTGTTATCTAGGCTTTCGAGGAGTGGAAGCCAGAACTTATAGCTAGAAAGAGCACGGTCCAGGTCCTTACAGACTATTAATCGTTAACCTACTTTATAAAGACGCAGAAGCTCTCGCGCCGCTAAGCTCGGTAGGCCGCGTATCTATCCGGGTTCGACTTTAGGATTACCTATTGGCCCAGAGCTTAAAAATAGAAAGGCTAAAGCGTTAACGAGGAGGAAAGGAAAAACCAGCCGCGCAAAAGAAGATTCGAACATGTTCTTGAAGGTGTTGACTAAGCGGATAGTAGACGCCGAGGTGTTGAAAGAAGCAGGGATCTGCGCGATAGAACCGCCGACCGAGGAAGAGACGCTCTACAAGAAAGTAGAGCAGCTTAATTAGCAGCAGAAGCTTGGCAAAACCGGCTTAGGGAAGTTGGTAGTTCCAGAAGAACTAATTACAGAGGTTATCTAGCTAGTCTATAGTTCTAAGGATATTGGTTACGCTAGCTTAAAGAAGACGATAGAGGCAGTAAGAACAGTCTACTAGTTCCCGCGGATCTTCGAGCGGACCCACCGATTTATCGCTAATTGTTACGCATATCGAGCTGCGAAACTACGTTACGGCCTTCCGGCCAGTCTATTAAAGCTACTTCCGATCCCCGAGAAACTATAGCAACACATTACGATAGATTTCGTAACCAGTCTGCCGGATTCCGATAGATACGATACCACCCTTAACGTAGTAGATTGGTTAAGCAAGGAACGATACTTTATCCCCTTTTGAGCAAAGAATAGAGGCACGACCGCAGAAGAGACGGCTAGAATGCTGATTTAGCACGTATAGAAGCACTATAGCCTGCCGGACACTATTACTACGGACAGGGGTCCTCAATTTACTACAGATGTATAGTGTTAGGGGACGCCGTCCTGCCAGGTCTCGGACCTAGACCGACTGTCGTCCTAGGGAGTACGACTTAGCTGCGCTAGCAAGACCCAGCCAGATCTCTGCACCCTATACAGAGGGAAATTGCTAGCTTGCTTCGTAGGTACAAAGTGTACAGTAGCGGACGACGAAGGAACTGCCTATTAGTTCCTTTATATAGATACCCAGCTTTAAGTTTCTGAACTAAGATTCTTAAACCCATTATATTAGGAACTGATCTTACTGTTAGTAACTGCAGTAATACAATAAAGATAGATAACGATGTCCCTATAGAAACTACGGCTATGCAGGACTACATAAACTGTATGTATAAGGAGCTGCTAGCACGCAAGACCTAGCTCGAACAGCAAATAGGCCACTAGGCTGCGATAATTTCCCAATAGGAACAGGAGCTCCGACAGCTTAGGGCGTCCAATTGCGGTCCGACCCCTACGACGACGACGAACACGACAGCCTATACTACAGTTACAAAGAGCAAACTCCCCGACGTCACTACCTACGATAGTAAAGCACTGGCTAAGTATCCCTCCTAGGCTGCCTAGATACGCTCTAAGCTTCTAGTCGACTTGGGAGCATACCCGATCGAGCTTAATAAGGTAGTGTATCTCTTTAGGAGGTTAAAGGGCAAGGCGGCAGCACGAATTCTACTGTACTACAAAACGGCTATTAGCAACCTAGCAATAGCAACTACGACGATGCTCTAGGCAGCTCTAGATAGGAGCTATAAGGACCCAGACTGCAAGAGCCCAGCCCTTATACAGGTTAACACTATAAAGCAAGGACGCAAGACTGTACGAGAGTTCTTCGCGGAATTTGACCAGACCCTAGCAGAGGCAGGGGGACTCCTATAGGAAGATAGGGTAAAGGTAACCACCCTAGAAGTTAGTCTCTCCTAGGAGATTACAATAGGACTAGTAGGCGTAATACGACTAGCCTTATACAAGGCGTTCTATAATCTCCTTAGGATAATCGACGACTAACAGCGCAGGCTCGGACAGATTAAGCTGCGCCTACGAGATGCGACAACCCCTTTATTAGCAGCAGGACGCCAAAGACTAGGAACCAACGACGACGACGAGAGTAGCGGCAGCCGTTACTGTACGACTAAGGGCTAGCGCTAAGAGGGCGCTATAGGTAGACGCAGCTACCCTTAACAAGAGATAAGCAGAAGAGAGCTGCTACCAGTGTAGCTAGATAGGGCATATTGTACAGAATTGCGGGCTTTTGCTAGCAGAGAGACCTAGGGGACGGCCGACTACTGCGAGGGTAGCAACCGCAGCACCCTAATATAAGAACTAAGAGTTCCCCTCGGACGATAACGAGTTGGGAAAAGAGTAGCCTCTAAGCGAAGGCTCGGGCGGAGGCATGTACGAGATAGGTTGCTGAATCAAAGCACTACTTAGCTATCTTTTAAGAGTAACTACATAACGACTACGCTGTTTATCGTACGACCTACGCTAAACGGAACCGCTACAGCGCAGACGCTAATCGACACAGGGTATTTGGTATACGGAGTAATTAGCGAAGACTTCGTACAGAAACACTATATTAAGACGACCCCTACCGTACCTGTACGTATGCTGGGCATTACCGGACGAGGACCGGACATTAACTACATAGCAAAAGTGACAATAGAGCTGTAAGGACACTACGAGCAGGACTTATACCTCTATATTGTACGAGACAAGTTAGGGTATAACCTAATATTAGGGAAACTATAGATAGAGCGCTAGCAGGGTAAGCTCGACGTCGGACGAGGACGCCTGTACCTGGCAGCTACGAAGCAGAGGCTCCGAGATCAAGGGAGGGTTCCACTAGGTAGCAATGCTAAAGCCGAGGTTAACACTGCGACTATAGACATCGAGAAGGCCCTAGCGCCTAAGAAAGTTACGGACCCCTGCACGAAGCTCCTACTGGAATACTCGGTATACCTAGACCTCTTCGAACCAAAATCGGCCTTAAAATTGCCTCTATACTAAGGAGAAGGAATCGACTAAGACATCTAGCTCGACCCCTAGCCGGACGGAAGCCTGCCTAAGGTACTGTATAGCCTACTGTATAGCATGTCCTCTAGAGAACTCCTGGTATTACGCAAGATACTAGACGACCTACTTGCTAAAGGTTTCATTTGTGCAAGTGCGTTATCGGCTAGAGCCCTAGTACTGTTTGTCTATAAGGAAGGCTCGGCCAGCTTGCGTTTCTACATAGACTACAGAGGCATTAACGCGATTACTAAGAAGGACTAGTACCCCCTACCCCTTATTAAGGAGACCCTCGGACAGATTAGCAAGGCAAAGTAGTTTACTAAGCTTAACGTTGTCTTAGCCTTCTACAAGATACGGATTAAGGAAGGGTGTAAATAGATAACCGCTTTCTGTACGAGGTACGGACTTTTCGAGTAGCTTGTTACCCCCTTTAGTCTTGCGAACGCGCCGGCAACCTTCTAGAGGTACATTAACAGGTCTTTGCAAGGACTTCTGGACGACATCTGTTCTGTATACCTTAACGAGACCCTAGTATTTACAGACGGCACCTGCGAGGACTACGTACAAGATGTTAAGAAGGTGCTGGACTGTCTACAACAGGCTAGATTGTACCTCGACATCGACAAATATAAATTCGGTATACAGCGTACGAAATACCTAGGGTTTATTATCGAGGCAGGGAAGGGCATTAGCATAAACGGGAAGAAGATTAATGCTATTAAGCAAAAGAAGCCCTCTATAAGTATTAAGGGCGTATAAGAATTCCTTAGGTTTGCCAACTTCTACTGCCAGTTTATACAGAACTACTCGGAGATAGTACGCCCTCTAGCTAAGCTAACGCACAAGGACAGACAGTTTGCCTAGACAGAGGAATATAGCAAGAGTTTCAACAAGCTAAAGGAGCTCTTTACTACAGGACCAACGCTTGCCGCCTTTAACCTAGAATGTACGACGATACTAGAAACCGACTCCTTAGGATACTGTATAGGAGGTATCCTCTTATAGGTAGGCCCGGACGGCCTTCTACATCTATATACGTATTTCTTTAAGAAGAACTCCCTAGCCGAATGTAACTACCCTATCTACGACGAGGAATTGCTAGCGCTTGTACAGTGCTGCGAGGCATAGAATAGAGAACTCTGCTCGGTTCCTGAATTCCTTGCCCTAACTAACTACAAGAATCTCGAGTACTTAACGCAACCCTAGAAGCTTTCTAAAAGACACGTACGATAGGCGATGTATCTAAGCCGCTTTAATATAAGACTCTAGTATCGCAAAGGAAAGGACAACAGCAGGGCCGACGCACTATCTAGACGAGACCAAGATATGCTAGCGACGTACGACGATGCACGACTGAAATTACGAACATTCCAGATGTTTAAGGAAGAACCAGACGAAAAGACTCTCCGCCTAGCAGCGACATGTATAAAGGAACCCTAGCTATAGGCGTAGGAAGAGGCAGTAGAAAAGGACGACGTATATCGAGGGGCCTGTACAGCGATGTAAGAAGGATAGCGGAAGCTCCTAGCAGAGCTCTACCTTAAGGTGTTAGCAGTAGAGTGCACAGTAGACGAAGAGAACAACCTAAAGTTCAGGAATCAGATTTAGGTCCCTATAGACGAGAAACTCTGTACGAGCTTAATACAACAGGCGTATAACTTAATAGCAACCGGACACCTAGGGCGCGAGGAGACGTATAGCATCGTCGCTAGGGACTACTACTAGCCGGCAATAGCGAAGGATATCCGTAGGTTCGTACAGAACTGCGATATCTGCGGACGGACGAAGCCCTAGCGTAAACTGAAGCACGGCCTGTTAAAGCCCCTGCTAATACCGGACCGGCCCTAGCAAGACCTAACAGTAGATTTTGTTACAGACCTCCCCGAGACCGACGGACAGTGCAATACTTTGGTAGTAATAGACAAGCTAACGAGGGGGGTAATACTAGAGGGAATAGACTCTATTATAGCTAAGGACACTGCCTAGGCATTCGTACGGACAACGTTTAGCAAGTACAGATTTCCTAGGTCAATCGTGTCTAGCCGGGGTACGCAGTTTACGAGCTAGCTCTAGGAGAGGATCTGCCAATTGTTAAACGTAGAACGCCGCCTATCTACTACATAGCACTTGCAGACAGACGGCGCGACAGAGAGGGTTAATTCGAAATTAGAAGCGTACCTCCAAGCGTACCTTAACTACGACTAGACGAATTGGAACTACCTCCTCCCTATAGCGGACCTGGCTATTAACAGCCGTACGGCTAATGCTACAGGACTGTCTCCCTTCTTTATAACCTACAGTGTTAGGGGGCGCCGTCCAGCCCAGGTCCTGGACCTAAGCCAGCCGTCGTCCTAAGTACTGCGACTTAGCGGCGCCAGCACGACCCTACCCTCTGTACAGAGTTACTAATACGACCCTACTCCTGTACAGAGGGAGAATGCTATAGCCCTGCATAGAGGGGAATTGCTGCCCCTCTAAATAGAGGCAAAACTCTACATTACTATATAGAGGGAAACTCCCGATCCTCTATACAGAGGGTAAACCTTGCATCCCTATATAGAGGGAAATTGCTAGCTTAGCTTCGTAGGTACAAATTGTATAGCAGCAGACGACAAAGGAACTGCCTACTAGTTCCTTTATATAGATACCTAGCCTTAAGTTTCTAAACCAAGATTCTTAAGCCCTTACATTAGGAACTGATCTTACTGTTAGTAACTGCGGTAATACAATGAAGATAGACAGCGAAATCCCTATAGATCCTACGGCTATACAGGATCAGATACACTGCGCGTACAAGGAGCTACTAGCACACAAGAGGCAGCTCGAACAGCAAGTAAGCTACTAGGCTGCGATAATTTCCTAGCGGGAACAGGAGCTACGACAGCTTAGGGCGTCCGATTGCGATCTGACCCCTATAACGACAACGACGAACACGACGGCCTACACCCCAGCCCCTAAGAGCAAACTCCCTAACGTCACTACTTACGATAGTAAGGCTCTAGCCGAGTACCCTTCCTAGGCTGCCTAGATACGCTCTAAGCTTCTAGTCGACTCTAGAGCATACTAGACTAAGCTAGACAAGGTAGTGTACCTCTTTAGGAGGTTAAAGGGCAGGGCAGCAGTACAGATTTTGCTATACTACAAGACGGCTATTGCCAACCTAGCAATAGCAACTACGACGATGCTCTAGACAGCTCTTAACAGGAGCTATAAGGACCTAGACCGGAAAAGCCGAGCACTCCTATAGGTTAATACGATAAAGCAAGGACGCAAGACCGTACGAGAGTTCCTTACAGAATACGACTAGACCCTAGCAGAGGCAGGAGGACTCTAATAGGAAGACAGGGTAAAGATTACTACCTTAGAGGTAGGCCTCTCTAAGAAGATTATAACGGGACTAGTAGGCGTAATGCGACTAGCTACGTACGAGGAGTTCTGTAATCTCCTTAGGATAGTCGACGACTAACAGCATAGGCTCGGATAGATAAGCTGCGCCTACGAGATGCGACAACCCCTCTAGCGGCAGCAGGACGCTATAGACTAGGAACTAACGACAACGAGAGTAGCGGCAGCCGTTACTGTACGGCCAAGGGCCGCTGGTAAAAGGGCACAGTAGGTAGATATAGCTACCTTTAATAAGAGACAAGCAGAAGGGAGCTGCTACAGGTGTAGCAAGATAGGCTATACTGCACAGAATTGCAGGCTTTTGCTAGCAGAGAGACCTAGGGGATAGCCGACTACTGTAAGGGTAGCAACTGCAGTGCTCTAACAAGAGAATTAAGAGTCCCCCTTAGACGACAACGAGTCGGGAAAAGAGTAGCCTCTAAGCAAAGGCTCCGCTAGAGGCGTATACGAGATAGATTGCTAAATCAAAGCACTACTTAGCTATCTTTTAAGAGCAATTACATAACGACTACGCTGTTTATTGTACGACCTACGCTAAACGGGACCGCTATAGCGCGGACACTAATTAACACAGGATGTTTAGTGTACGGAGTAATTAGCGAAGACTTCGTACAGAGACACTACATTAAGACGACCCCTAGCGTACCTGTACGTATGCTAGGCATTACTAGGCGAGGACCGGACATTACCTACATAGTAAAAGTAATACTAGAGCTGCAAGGACACTACGAGCAGGACTTATACCTCTACGTTGTACAGGACAAGTTAGGGTATAACCTAATATTGGGGAAGCTATAGATAGAGCGCTAGCAGGGTAAGCTAGAAGCTGGACAAGGACGGCTGTACCTAGCAGTAACAAAGCAGAGGCTCCGAGACTAAAAGAGAGTTCCGTAGGGCGGCAATGCTAAGGCCGAAATCAACACTGCGACTACAGACATTAAGAAGGCATTGGCGCCTAAGAAACCAACAGACCCCTATACGAAGCTCCTAGTAGAATAAGCAGAATACCTAGACCTCTTCGAGCCAAAGTCGGCCTCTAAACTGCTACTATACCGAGGAGAAGGAATTGACTACGACATCTAGCTAGAGCCCTGTCTAGATAGGAGTCTGCCTAAAGTACTGTACGGTCCGCTGTACAGCATGTCCTCTAGAGAACTCCTAGTACTGCGCAAGACACTGGACGACCTACTTGCTAAAGGTTTTATTTGCGCAAGTACCTTATCTGTAGGAGCTCTAGTGCTGTTTGTCTATAAAGAGGGCAAGGCCGGCTTGCGTTTCTGCGTAGACTACAGAGGCATTAACGCGATAACTAAGAAGAACCGGTACCCCCTACCCCTTATTAAGGAGACTCTCGGACAGATCAGCAAGGCAAAGTGGTTTACTAAGCTTAACGTAGTCTCGGCTTTCTACAAAATACGGATTAAGGAAGGCTATAAATGGATAACTGCCTTCTGTACGAGATATAGTCTTTTTAAGTAGCTTGTTACCCCCTTTAGCCTTGCTAACGCACTGGCAACCTTCTAGAGGTACATTATTAGGTCCCTACAAGAGTTACTAGACGACATCTGTTTAGCGTACCTCGACGATATACTGGTTTTTACGGACGGCACCTATGCAGACTACGTACGGGACGTTAAGAAGGTACTAGATCGACTGCAACAGGCTAGCTTATACCTCGACATCGACAAATACGAATTCGGTATACAGCGTACGAAATACCTAGGGTTTATTATCGAGGTAGGGAAAGGCATTAGTATAGATAGGCAGAAGATTAATGCTATTAAGCAATAGAAGCCGCCTACGAGCGTTAAGGGCGTACGGGAATTCCTTAGGTTTGCCAACTTCTACTGCTAGTTTATACGGAACTACTCGGAGATCGTACGCCCCTTAGTCGAGCTAATATACAAGGACAAGCAGTTTAAGTAGACGGACGAGTGTAATAGGAGCTTTAACAGGCTAAAGGAGCTCTTTACTACAGGACTAACGCTTGCCGCCTTTGATCCGGAACGTACGACGATACTAGAAACCGACTCCTTAGGGTACTATATAAAGAGTATCCTGTTATAGGTAGGCTCGGACAGACTTCTGCACCTATACGTATACTTCTCTAAGAAGAACTCCCTAGCTAAGTGCAACTACCCTATCTACGACAAGGAATTGCTAGCAGTCGTACGATGTTACGAAGTATAGGATAGAGAACTCCGCTCGGTTCCCGAGTTCCTTGCCCTAACCGACTATAAGAACCTCGAGTACTTTACACAAACCCGGAAGCTGTCTAAGAGGCACGTACGATAGGCGATATACCTAAGCTACTTTAATATAAGACTCTAGTATCGCAAGCGCAAGGACAACAGCAGGGCCGATGCCCTATCCAGACGGGACTAGGACATGCTAACAATGAACGAGGACGACTGGCTAAAATTACGGACATTCTAGATGTTTAAGGAGGAACTAGGCAAGGAGACTATCTGCATAGTAGCAATATAGCTATAGGAACCCTAACTGCAGGTATAGGAAGAGGCAGTAGAAAAGGACGACGTTTACTGAGGGGCCCGTATAGCGATCTAAGGAGGACAGCAGAAGCTCCTAGCAGAGCTTTACCTTAAGGTGTCAGTAGCAGAGTGCACAGTAGACGAGGAGAACAACCTAAAGTTCAGGAATCGGATTTAGGTCCTAGTAGACGAGAAGCTCTATACGAGCTTAATACAATAGGCGCATAATTCTATAGCAACTAGGCACCTAGGGCGCAAGGAGACGTACAGCATCGTTGCTAGGGACTACTACTAGCCGGCGATAGCAAAGGACATCCGCAGGTTCGTACAGAACTGCGATGTCTGCAGACAGACGAAGCCCTAGCGTAAACTGAAGTACAGGCTGCTAAAACCCTTACTAATACCAGACTGGCCCTAGCAAGACCTAACAGTAGACTTTATTACAGACCTCCCTAAGAGCGACGGACAGCAGAACATTATAGTAGTTACGGACAAGCTAACGAAGGAGGTAATATTAGAAGGAATAGACTCTATTGCAGCTAAAGACACTACTTAGGCATTTATACAGACAATGTTTAGTAAGCACGGATTCCCTAGGTTAATTGTATTAGACCGGGGTACACAGTTTACGAGCTAGCTCTCGGCAAGGGTCTGCCAGTTGCTAAACGTAGAGTATCGCCTATTAACTACATAGCACCTATAGACGGACGGCGCGATGGAGAGGGTTAATTCGACGTTGGAAGCGTACCTCTAAGCGTACGTCGACTACGACTAGACAAACTGGAATCGCCTCCTCCCTATAGCGGAGCTGGCTATTAACAGCTGTACGGCTAACGCTACCGGATTGTCCCCCTTCTTTCTAGCCTACGGATACGACCACTCTCTGCTCCTACCGACCCTAAGTAGCGCTACCTTACACCCTGTACGATCCCCAATTTAGCAGGGAGAAGCTATCGTATAGACGATTACGAACGCCTATTAATAGGCGAAGACAAGCCTAGCTATAGCTTAACAGAATGCAGAAGAGCAGGCCAACAAGGGACAACAGGCTGTTCTAAGGTATAAGGCAGGAGATAAGGTCTGGCTAAACTAGCGCAATATCCGTATAGACCGGCTAAGCAAGAAACTGGATTAGAAGAACCGGAAGTTTACAGTAATTCGACTAGTAGGGACATATACTATACGACTTAACACTCCCCTAGGGATTTACCTAGTCTTCTATATAGACCTCGTACAGCTAGCGAACACAGACTCCCTACTGCACTAGACGACGGACGACGCGCGCCTACTAGCGATTATTACTAAAGGCTAGGAAGAGTACGAGGTAGAAGAAATCCTTAATAGCTAAAGGAAGCAGAAGAGGGTAGAATACCTAGTTAAAGAGAGAGGGTAGGCAGAGCCTATACAGGAACTATATAAGGCCCTCTAGGACACAACTGCACTGGACAGGTAGGAGGAGAATTACCCCCCTGCCCGTTCGCAGTAACACTGCGCTGTACAGTAAAAAGGGGCACGATCTACCCTAGGTACAGGGCAGCCGCCGGCAACTTGGGTTATCGAAGGATCGAGAATTAAGACGTAGGGCCCTACCGGGTCCCACCGACACTATACTATACAGGAGAGGTGTAGGAGGACGGGCCGGCAACTACAAGAGAGCCACGACGGCACTAGGCAGACGGAGTAGTAGCGTTGGTAGTAGTAGTTGTAGATAGTAGTAGTAGTAGTAGTAGTTGTAATAGTTGTAGTAGTAGTGGACGGCCGGGCAGACAGGTAGCAGGTAGGGGAATAGAAGAGAAAGAGAGGAAGAGAGAGAGAAAGGGGGAAGGCTTAATAAACAGGGTAGTAGCTGCCTACTATATAAGGTAATAGCAACTAGGGCAGCTGCTACAACTATATAAGAGAGGGCAAACGAGGCAACTACGACCTAGTGCCCGGACGAGCGACGGCCTTATAGACAACTAGACAGAGGCGGGAATATCTACCTAGGAGCTGAACTCTAGACAACGACCAGGGCCTAGGGACAGAGCCAGACAGCCCGCCGCTGCTGGACTGTATAGCTAGGACGCAGAGTATACGGCTAGGGCTATAGGGTAGGAGGTAAATAGTCAGACAGGACTAAGCACCTCCTGCACCTTTATAACTGCTTGTAGGTCCTCCTCTGCCTTAGCTTCGGCATCCTTAAAGTAGCAAACGGAATCGGTTAAGATTAGGTAGAAGCGATCTAGCACTACCTGCCTTCCCTGCTTATAGGTTCTCCTCCGCCTTAGCTATAGGATCTAGATAGACAGGGCCAAGGTTACAACAGCGTAGAGGGAGGTCATCTAGCAGGCATTGCCGACTAGCAAGTGCCTAGACGACAGCCGACTATAGACCTAGACGAAGACGGGAAAACGCTACTTGCTAGAGGAACCCTAAGAGCTAAGGGTATACGATACGCTACTGTACAAGAGAAGCACTATAAGAAGGGAGGGGGGTATTGTTAGAGGGCGCTGTCCAGCCTAGGTCCTAGACCTAGGCTAGCCGTCGCCCTAAGGACTGCGACTTAGCAGCACTAGTACGACCCTACCCTCTATATAGAGTGACCGACACGACCCTACTCCTATATAGAGGGAGAATCCTATAGCCCCATATAGAGGGGAATTGTCGCCCCTCTAAACGGAGGGAAGACTCTGTACTACTATATAGAGGGAAACTCCCGATCCTCTGTACAGAGTGTAAACCTTACACCCCTATATAGAGGGAAATTGCTAGCTTAGCTTTGTAGGTACAAATTGTATAGCAGCAGACGACGAAGGAACTGCCTATTAGTTCCTTTATATAGATACCTAACCTTAAGTTTCTGAACCAAGATTCTTAAGCCCTTATATACAGGTACGACCACTCCCTGCTCCTACCGACTCTAAGCGGCGCTACCTTACGCCCTATACGCTCCCTAATTTAGCAGGGGGAAGCTATCGTACAGACGATTACGAACGCCTACTAATAGGCAAAAGCGAGCCTTGCTATAGCCTAACAGAGTGCGGAAGAGCAGGCCAACAAGGGACAGCAGGCTACATTAAGGTATAAGGCAGGAGATAAGGTATAGCTAAACTAACGCAACATTCGTACAGACTAGCTAAGTAGTAAACTAGACTAGAAGGACCGGAAGTTTACGGTAGTCTAGCCAGTAGGGACATACGCCGTACAACTTAACACTCCCCTAGGGATCTATCCGGTTTTCTATATAGACCTCGTACAGCCAGCATACACAGACCCCCTCCCTTACCAGACGACGGACGACGTACGTCCCCCGGCAATCGTAACTAAAGACTAGGAAGAGTATAAGGTAGAAGAAATCCTTAAGAGCTAGAGGAAGCAGAGGAGGTTAGAATACCTAGTTAAGTAGACAGGGTATGCAGAGCCTATATAGGAACTATACAAGGCCCTTTAAGACACATTAGCACTAGACAGGTAGGAAGAGAAACACCCCGTTAAGCTGTTACAGTAACACTATACTATATAGGGTAGGACAGATAGCAGCTGCAGGTAGCAGCTACAAGGAACATCAGGCAGCTATAGGGAGCAGCTACAAGGGATATAGGGTAGCTACAGACAGGACTAGGCAGCTGCAGGAGACATTAGGCAGCTGCAGAAGTTAATAGGCAGCTATAGACAAGACTAGGCAGCTGTAGAGGACATTAGGAAGCTGCAAAGGAAGAGTAGGAATAGAGGGGAACTAGGGACATACTAACCCTAGGGACAAGAAAGAGGGAACGACACTAGGGAACCTGCAAGAGGCATAGCCTAGTTGTAGGGAGCGGAAGAATGTAAGAAGAGTAGAAATAGAGGAAATAGTTTAGAGGGGGGATAGGACCGTACGAGATAACCGGACTGCCTAAGGCTGTACAGACGACCGCTAGGTAAACGCCTACTACCTTACCCTACAGGCGACGACAGGCCGAGACATCTACCCGAGTCCTTAATAAGCCCGGACAGCAACTAAAGCACTAGAAAACTACGAGATTGTAGATTTTACGCTAGTATCCGACAACGGAGGTTTCCGTCCAGATAACGGAGTTAAGGTAGGGGACGGTAATTCCCTACACTAACTACATTATCCGTAACAAAGCTCTACCAACTAAGAGCCAAAATAGCTGGCCTAAAGCCCGTCGCCGCTAGACTGTACGAGTCGGATACGGAAAGTGTAGTTAGGGCTATAAGATAAGAGATAATTAGGACAGGAGGTAGATAAATAGACAGGTAAAGACCGGACGGCTTACTTATACAGGGCTGGGACCCTATTAAGGGAGGTTCCTAGGTTCCCGACTACCAACCTACGGTCCAGCCCTGCGACTGTATTAGACAGTTAACTAGGGCATTGCCGACACCCTACCTAGGTCAGCTACTGCCTACTGGAAAACATCGTAGACATATATAGGCTACATAAGCTTTATCTAGACAGCGACCGTCTATTTACTGTTTGGGAGACCCTCCGGTTGTAGGGACTCCCTAACACGTATACATACGACTGTTATACTAGAGGAGAGGCTATAACTATAGCTAGCGATGCTGTCCTACCTGTCTTTGCTAAGCATATGTTTAAGGAGTGCTTTAAGGTACTAAGGCATACTAAGAGAGAGATAGGGTGTTTGACCCTTGCTAACAAGCTTAGAGATATAGCAGCGTAAAGAAGGGGGAGAGAGGGTATTGTTAGGGGACGCCGTCCTGCCAGGTCTCGGACCTGGACCAAGCGTTGTCCTAGGGAGTACGACTTAGCTACGCCAGCAAGACTCAGCTAGACCGAGCCCTTACCCGGCCTAGCCGAGTCAGCATCCCCTCCCCCTGCACTCTATACAGAGAGAAATCTCTGCACCCCTATACAGAGGGAAATCTCTGCACCCTATATAGAGGGAAATTGCTAGCTTGCTTTATAAGTACAAAGTGTACAGTAGCGGACGACGAAGGAACTGCCTATTAGTTCCTTTATATAGATACCTAGCTTTAAGTTTCTAAACTAACATTCTTGAACCTATTACATATAGAAGGCTATTAATTAAGCTCTCGGAATCCGCGGAAAGCTTAGCACAGCTGCTTACCCTCAGACCGACGGCCAGTCTAGAATGGCTAACTGTAAGATAGAAAAATATCTACGAATCTTCTGCAGCTATTATTAAATGGAGTAGGTTAAGGTGTTACCGATAGCCGAATTCTGCGCCAATTTAGCACAGTCCGAGGCTACCTCGCTGGCGCCGTTCGAGATAACTGACAGTTATCTTCCGAGAATAAGCTTCTAACTACCGAACGAACCCAGCTCTTCGGAACCCTCTACTACTGTTGCAGCAGCAGAAGGGGGTAGGACTGAGTAATAGGGTAGACCCTCGGAATTTCGGCTCGGCCCTTCCGGACCGAGCCGGGCCTTGGCACACTACCCCTAAAGCCCTTACCCACCACTACATAGATTCCTTTCCCTCCTCAGTTCGAGATATAGTTATTAAAAAGGCCGTATTGAATTATATCTGCGTGCCCGGATTATTATATCTCGAACTCACTTACTACACTAACTCTGCGCTACGCGAAAGAGACCGTTAAACTATCCGGATACCCGAATAACGCACGCGTACTACACAAACCAAACTAAACACTAGTACTGTAAGAAAGCTATAGAGAGCTTCTCGACAGTAGAGGGCGGCATTAAAGGCCGCAGCGGAAATAGAAAGACTAACAGACCAAGAGATAGGCGCACTAGCATCCTCGACGATAGAACGGCCACTAAGGACCTTACAGAAGAAGAAATAGACGAAGTGAAAAAGGGCATAGAGGGCTATACCGAACTGTACGCACGCACGCTGGATAAGATAGGAGAATATCTTACAAAACATGGAGCCGAGAAGGTGTTCGATGTTATTACCTTCGTTAAAAAGAAGTTTTATAGGAACATAGAAGAAAAAAGGCGACTAAGAGAAGAAATAGAAGCAGTTATAGCCGAGAAGGAGTCAGCAGAAACTATTATCGACGTGCTAGAAAATTAAGCGGCGAATCGACTAGCACAACTGAAGGTAATAAAGGCTCAGTTAGCTAAGACGAAAGCAGCGATGTCGTCGGCGCCACTACATCGAGAAGAACAAGCAGAGACCGCGTCACCGGCGGCCTACAGTCAAGGAGGCACACTAATAACGTTACTACCGGGCCTACCGGCGTTTAGGGGCGGAGACCCTAAAGATTGGGAAGCGTTTAAAAAGAAAATAAAGAATAAGATAGACTGCGATTACGCCGGAAACAGTAAATAAAATAGGTTGGCCTACTTGGAGTCGCGGTTAGAAGGTAAAGCTTTTTCGCTAGTAGCGGACCTAGAAGAGGTAACCGCCGAAGAAGCGATTAAAGCGCTGGACCAACGCTTCGGAGACCCCTTTAGAAAGAAGACAGCCTATAAACAGCTAGACAAGATTAATTAGAACCGGCTAACGTTTAAGAAGTTCTACAGACTGTTCCAAAAATATGCTATTAGAGCCAGAGTATTAGAAGACGAGCAGCTCCACCTACTAAGGCAGAAGTTAAACCCTAAACTGGCCGCAGCTATAGCTTTGGTAGAAGACGAAGACCTCGAGAGCTTCGTGCACCGAGCGAGAGTTACCGCTAGAAACCTAAGCGCCTACGCGAAATCGGCTTTGCGCGAATCGAACTAAAAGCTATCGACGACGCTGACAATACGACCCCCTGCATCTTTCCGAAGAGCGCCTTAGCAGTTATCTTATTCGCCGCGTTCGTCGTTCGTCCCCACTTGCTATACGTACGGAAAGCCTAGCCACATCGCTACGAGATGCCAAGCGACGGATTAACAGAAGCAGGCATATCGTGCCGCAAAGCCGCAGCCGCCAAGAAAGACTATCCAAGCTATTAAGCCGGCTCCGAACGACACCGACAGTGTAGATAGTAGAGTACCACTAAGGATCTTAGGAAAAGACCAGCTAGACGGATAGGCCCCCTATCCAGTACGGACAATAGGGCACCGGCGCGATCCGTGCCACTAGAAGAAGGAAGCATTAACAGCTGTAGCGATCCGCTCTTAGCGGCAGTAGAGGTAAACACAGAGACAGCTATTATCCTTCCTATTACGATCTACCATGTTAAGAAATCGCACCGACCACTCCAACTAAAGGCTTTTATCGACATAGGAGCTCTTATCGGAGCCGCGATCCACTATCGATTGGTTTAGAAGCTAATAAACAGATATAGTTACCTAGTAGAATTAGCATCGCCGACGCGAATTTCGGCATACAACGGACAAGACACAAAGAGTATTACGCATTATGTGCCACTAAGGACCACCCTAGCTAGTCGAACCACGGAAGCGACGTTCCGAATTATAGATATCGGAAGGTTAGACATTATTACGAGCTAGACTAAGTAGAAGTGTTTGTTCGAGAAAACCTAGCGAAGAAGTTCATTACGCCAAGCTCTGCCGAGTATGCGTTACCGATTCTTTTCGTCCGAAAACCCGGAGGTAGTCTCTGACTGTACGTAGACTACAGAGGCCTTAATAAGGTTACTAAGAGAGATGTGGATCCGCTGCCGCTAATCGATAAGACTATACAACGAGTAGCTAAAGCTAAGTAGTTTAGCAAGTTGGATATTCGCCAAGCTTTTTATCGACTAAGGAATAAAGAAGGGCGGACAGAAGATCTTACGACGTTCGCTACGCGCAAAGGCAGTTTCAAGTAGTTAGTTATGCCTTTCGGCCTAACCAACGCGCCGGCAGTGTAGCAACGCTTTATAAACTACACCTTTATAGACATGCTAGAGCAGTTCGTGTCTATCTACTTAGACGACATCCCTATCTACACTAATAGAACGAGAGAGCAACATACGGACTACATTAAGAGAGTGCTAAAGAGACTCCGCGAGGTCGGATTAAACGCGGACACGAAGAAGAGCGAGTTCTATTAGACCGAGGTTAAATATCTCGGTCTTATCGTCGGAAGAGAAGGAATTCGGATAGACCCCTTAAAGGTCGCCGCCGTCGCGGAATAGAAGCAGCCGAAATCCGGAAACACTACCCAAATCAGAGCCTTTCTCGGATTCTGCAGCTACTATCGACGGTTTATTAAGGACTTTAGCAAGATAGCGAGACCCCTAAACGAAGCATTAAAGAAAGAGGCCGCTGGACTATAGAATAAGAAGTGTACGGAGACTTTCAATCGACTAAAAGAAGCGGTAGCCTTAGCGCCAGTGCTGGCGCACTCTCGACCGGAAAAGACGATCTACTTAGAAACAGACGCATCCGATACAGTGACAGCAGGGGTCCTTTCTTAGTACGATAACGCCGACGAGACCCTCTATCCAGTGGCTTTCTTTAGCAAATCTATAAACGAGGCTAAGCGGAACTACGCTATTTACGATAAAGAGCTGCTGGCTATTATCTAGGCTTTTAAGGAGTGGAAGCCCGAGCTTCTAGCTAGAAAGAGCACAGTCCAGGTCCTTACAGACTACCAGTTACTGACCTATTTTATAAAGATGCAGAAGCTATCGCGCCGTTAGGCCCGGTAGGCCGCCTACTTATCCGGATTCGACTTTAAGATTACCTATCGACCAGGAGCTTAAAGTAGAAAGGCTAATACGCTAACGAGAAGAGAAGGAAAGACCAGCTGCGCGAAAGAAGATCTAAACATGTTCCAGAGGGTGTTAAACGAACGGATAGTAGACACCGAGGTGTTGAAAGAAGCAGGGATCTGCGCAGTAGAGCCGGCGACCGAGGAAGAGACTCTCTACGGAAAAGTAGAGCGGCTTAACTAGCAACAGAAACTCGGCAAAACCGGCTTAGGGAAGCTAATAGTTCCGGAAGAACTGATTACAGAGATTATCCAGTTGGTCCACAGTTCTAATAATGTTGGTTACACTAGCTTAAAGAAGACGATAGAAGCTGTAAGGACGATCTACTGGTTTCTGCGGATCTTTAAGAGGATACACCGGTTTATCGCTAGTTGCTACATCTGCTGAGCCGCGAAGCTACGTTACGGCCTTCCGGCCAGTCTGTTAAGGCTACTTCCGATCCCTAAGAAACCGTAGCAGCACATTACGATAGATTTCGTAACCGGCCTGCCGGATTCCGATAGATACGATGCTACACTTAATGTAGTGGATCGGCTTAGCAAAGAACGCTACTTTATCCCCTGCTAAGCGAAGGATAAAAGAACTACTGCGGAAGAAACAGCGAGAATGCTGATTCAGCATATGTAGAAGCACTACGGTCTGCCGGACACTATTACAACGGATAGGGGTCCTCAATTTACAGCTAATGTAGAGAAGGCTATTAACCAAGCTCTAGGAATTCGTAGAAAACTCAGCACAGCCGCTCACCCTCAAACCGACGGCCAGTCTGAAGTAGCTAACCGCGAGATAGAGAAATATCTATAAATCTTCTATAGTTATTATTAAGCAGAGTGGGTTAAGGTGTTGCCTATAGCCGAATTCTGCGCCAATTCAGCACGGTTAGAGGCCACCTTACTGGCGCCGTTCGAGGTAACTTATAGTTATCTTCCGAGAATAAGCTTCCAACTGCCGAACGAACCTAGCTCTTCGGAATCTTCTACATCTACCGCCACCTCGTCGAAGAGAGTCGCCGCAGCCGCAGCAGAAGCTCTCCGATCTCAGATAGAAGAAGCGATTAAGGTAGTGAAAGAGGCAATAGAATCGGCCCAGAAGAAGATAGTAACTCGATCTAATAGAAAGGGGTCGCCGATAGATTTCGAGGAAGGCCAAAAGGTATAGCTTAACACACGGAACCTAAGGCTAAAAGGCAACGCCAAGCTTAACCCCTGCTACGTAGGTCCGTTCAAGATAGTAGAAAAGAGGTCGCTAGTAACTTATTAGCTCCAGCTACCGAAATCGTTCCGGATGTACGACGTCTTTTATTTAGATCTGCTAAGTTTGGACCCTAAAGACGGTCTTCCGGATTAGGAGTTCGCCGAACCCCTGCTAGTCGAAATGGACGGTAAAGAAGAAGAATAGGAGGTGGAAGACGTAATAGATATAAGAAAGCTAAGAGGATCTATCGAAGCAAGGATCTCGTAGAAGGGATAGCTAGAAGATTATAAATGGTATCCGATCGAGAATCTCCGGAATTCGGTAGAGCTGCTAAAGGAATTCTATACACAGAACCAGAAGAAGCCAAAGCCAGAGTAGCTCTAAAGCTAATCGTTAAGGAAAAAGAAGAAAAGCTGCGTCCGCTCTATCGGCATAGAAGCCGATAAAGACGATCGTAGCGATCGCTTAGCTAGAGTTCTTGGTTCTACTACTACTACTGCTAGCCAGGACCGGCGGATAATAGCGGTAAGGCCGAGAACGGCGCTACCGCGTCGGCGCGCTTAGTAACCGTCCTTGCTCTCCGTTACCACTATCCGCCGGCTTGGCCGGATAGATAATAACGGCGGAGAACGAAGCTAATGCTACCAAAGCAGCCTCGCGGTAGCGCTAAAGGCTATAGTAGAGAAGAAAAAAGAAGAAGAAGATAGCGAGCCGCGGATAGATCTATATAGACCTCCGCAACAGCGCACAGGCCAGCTTCGCCGCAGCTTAGACGGCTGCCAGTTCAGATCAGATAGCTCTTCCGATTAGATAGAAGCCGAAGTAAGAGACGTCAGATAGTAACGATATAAGAAGAAAGAAGATAAAGAAAGGGGATAGCTTCGAAATAGAAGAAAGCGAAGAAGTTTCGTTAAAAAAAAAGGGGGAACAGATAAGTAAGCGGTCGAGGGCGACCGCTAGTGAGGGAGGGGGGTAGTGTTGCAGCGGCAGAAAGGGGTGGGACTAAGGAATAGGGTAGACCCTTAGAATTTCGGCTCGGCCCTTCCGGACCGAGCCGGGCCTTAGCATACCCACCCCTAAAGCCCTTACCCACCGCCGCATAGATTCCTTCCTTCCGCAGTTTGAGATATAGTTATCAAAACAGCCGTATTGAATTATATCTACGTGCTCGGATTAAAGAGGTCGGGTTGAACGCGGATATAAAGAAGAGCGAGTTCTATCGGACTAAAGTCAAATATCTCGGTCTTATTGTTAGAAGAGAAGGCATCTAGATAGACCCCTTAAAGGTCGCTGCTATAGCGGAATGGAAGTAGCCGAAGTCCGGAAACACTACCTAAATCAGAGCTTTTCTTAGGTTCTGCAGTTACTATTATCGATTTATAAAGGACTTTAGCAAGATAGCAAGACCCCTAAATAAGGCATTAAAGAAGGAGGCGGCTAGCCTATAGAACGAGAAGTGCACAGAGGCTTTTAACTAGCTAAAAGAAGCGGTAGCCTCGGCGCTAGTACTAGCACACTTCCGGCCGGAAAAGATAATCTACCTAGAAACGGACGCTTCCGATACAGTAACAGCAGGGGTCCTTTCTTAATACGACGACGACGGCGAGACCCTCTATCCGGTAGCCTTCTTTAGCAAGTCTATAAATAAGGCTAAGCGGAACTACGCTATCTACAACAAGGAGCTATTAGCTATTATCCAAGCTTTCGAGGAGTAGAAGCCAGAGCTTATAGCTAGAAAGAGCACGGTCTAGGTCCTTACACACTTCTAGTCGTTGATCTACTCTATAAAGAGGCAGAAGCTCTCGCGCTGCTAGGCTCGGTAGGCCGCCTACTTATCCGGATTCGACTTTAAGATTACTTATCGACCTGGAGCTTAAAATAGAAAGGCTAACGCATTAATAAGAAGAGAGGGAAAGACAAGCTGCGCGAAAGAAGACCTGAACATGTTCTAGAAGGTGTTAACCGAGCGCATAGTAGACGCCGAAGTATTAAAAGAAGTAGAGATCTGTACAGTAGAGCCAGCTACCGAGGAAGAGACACTCTACGAAAAAGTAGAGCAGCTTAACTAGCAACAGAAGCTTAGCGAAACCAGTTTAGGGAAGCTAATAGTTCTAGAAGAACTAATTACAGAGGTTATACAGCTAGTCTACGGTTCTAAGGATGTTGGCTACACTACTGCGAAGAAGATAATAGAAGCTGTAAGAACGGTCTACATGTTTCTGCAGATATTCGAGCAGATTTACTAGTTTATTGCTAATTATTATGCGTATCGAGCCGCGAAGCTGCGTTACGGCCTTCCGGCCGGTCTACTAAAGCTGTTGCCGACCCCCGAGAAACTGTAGCAGCATATTACGATAGATTTCGTAACTGGCCTGCCGGATTCCGATAGATACAATGCCACTCTTAACGTAGTAGATCGGTTAAGTAAGGAACGCTACTTTATCCCCTGTTAAGCAAAGGAAGAAGGCACGATAGCAGAAGAGACCGCAAGGATACTGATTTAGCACGTATAGAAGCACTATAGCCTGCCGGACACTATTACTACTAATAGGGGCCCTCAATTTACAGCTAATGTATAGAAAGCTATTAACTAAGTTCTCGGAATTCGCGGAAAGCTTAGTACAGCTGCTTACCCTTAGACTAACAGTCAGTCTGAAGTAGCTAACTGTAAGATAGAGAAATATCTACGAATCTTCTGCAGCTATTATTAAGAAGAATAGGTTAAGGTGTTGCTAATAGCCGAATTCTGCGCTAACGCGGCACTGTCCGAGGCCACCTCGCTAGCACTGTTCGAGATAACTTATAGCTATCTTCTGAGAATGAGCTTTTAACTGCTAGGTAGAACCGGCCCTTTGGAACCTTCTACCTTATCGAAGAAGGTCGCCGCCGCCACGGCAGAGGCGCTTAAATCTTAGATAGAGGAAGCGATCCGGGTAGCGAAGGAGGCGATAGAATCGGCTTAGAACAAGATAGTAACTTAAGCTAATAGAAAGCGGTTACTAATAGAATTCGAAGAAGGTTAAAAGGTATAGCTTAACACGCGGAACATAAGGCTGAAAGGCAACGCCAAGCTTAACCCCCGCTACGTAGGTCCGTTTACGATAGTGGAAAAGAGGTCGCCGGTAACTTATCGGCTCCAGCTACCGAAGTCGTTCCGAATCTACGATGTTTTCTATTTGGATCTGTTAAGTCTAGATCCTAAGAATAGTCTTCCGGAATAGGGGTTCGCTAAACCCTTATTAATCGAGATATTAAACCCCCATTAATCGAGATAGACAGTAAAGAAGAAGAGTAGGAGGTAGAAGACGTGTTAGACGTAAAAAAGATAAGAGGGTCCATTAAAGCGAAGATCTCGTAGAAGAGATAGCCGGAAGACTACGAATAGTATCTACTCGAGAATCTGCAGAATTCGGCAGAGCTGCTAGAAGAGTTCTATATCCAGAACCCGAAGAAGCCGAGACCTAAGTAGCTCCGAAGTTAATAGCTCCGGAAGAGATAGAAGAAGAAGAAAGGCTGCGTCCGCTCTATCGGTGCGAAAACCGATAGAAACGGTCGCGGCAGTGCGCTTTGGTCCTCGATTATACTGTTACTATCTACTAGCTTCGCTAGTCGGATAATAACGGTAAAGTCGAGGACGACGCTACTGCTTCGGCACGCTTAGTAACTGTCTACGTTTTCGCTAACACTAACTGCCGGCCCCTGCCGGACGGATAATAACAGCGAAAACGAAACCAACGCTACCAAAGCAGCTTTGCAGTAGCACTTAAGGCCCTTAGTAAGGAAGAAAAAGAAGAAGAGATAGCGCGCTACGAACGGATCTCCATAGACCCTCTGCAGCGGCGCACGGACCAGTTACGCCGCAGCTTAGATAGCTGTTGGCTCAGATTAGATAGCTCCGATTAGATAGACGCCAAGCGAGCGGCTTTAGATAGTAACAATATAAGAAAACAAGAAGATAATATAAGGACGATGTTTCTAAGATAGAAGAAAAGAAGAGGTAACGTCGATCTTAAGAAGAATTTTTGCAGAAGAAACTGCGAACCAGACGGAAAAAGAGGACATCAAAAAAGAAAAAAAAAAGAAAGCAGAAGCAGAAGAAATACTAGAAGGATAGAAAGAGCTAATTGGCCGAAATAAGCCGGAATAAGGGATAGGTAAGCGGTCGAGGGCGACCGCTAGTAAGGGAGGGGGGTAGTGTTACAGCGGCAGAAAGGGGTAGGACTAAATAATAGGGTGGACCCTTAGAATTTTAGCTCGACCCTTCCAGACCGAGCCGGGCCTTGGCATGCCACCCCTAAAGCCCTTACCTACCGCTATATAGATTCCTTTCCCTCCTTAGTTCGAGATATAGTTATTAAAACAGCCGTATTAAATTATATCTACGTACTCGGATTAGAAACATATATACGACATAATATAACGTAGTACACTTAAGCTATAAAAGGGACTAATTAAGTAACTCGGAAGTGACTTAACCAATATATACCAGATATATAAATCTTTAGGTCTTGGGTTTCGCCCCCGGACCCACCAATCCGTATTACTACCGCCCGCCCTACCGGCTTACAACCTTATAAGCTGCACTTACTTACAGGTTACACACGCTATCGTACAGCTCCCCTATGCAGCGTACGCAATTAACCCCCCCCCCCCCTAGCAGGTCTACACACAGCTAGCTAGACCTTTACTAGGTCTGCCTTATATATATAGAATAGTGGACAAACAGAGCGAGTTATGCTACTTCTATTCTCTCGTTAAGGACGCGCCCCTAGGAATTAAACCCAGGACCTTATTATACAGATTGGCAGTTACTTCCAAGTTAAGTAATGTAACGCAGTACACTTAAGCTAAAAAAGGGACTAATTAAGTAACTCGGAAGTGACTTAACTAATGTGTACTACATATATAAACCTTTAGGTCTTGGGTTTTGCAACCGGACCCAACAATCCGTATTACGACAGACCTGTATAGCCGATAGAAACCTCTAAGACTTGCAAAGCCTTTTGATCTAAGCACGTAGATGTAATTCAATACAGCTGTTTTAACAACTATATCTCGAACTAAAGAGGGAAAGGAATCTACGTATATACAGATATAAGCTCTTGTAGGGGTAGTGTGCCAAGACCCGGCTCGGTCCAGAAGGGCTAAGCCAAAATTCCAAGGGTCCACCCTATTACTTAATCCTACTACTTTCCGCTACTGCAACACCACCCCCCTCCCTTATTAGCAGTTGCCCTCGACTGCTTACTTATCTTTCCTTCTGTCTATTCTATCTTATTCCAACTGAATAGGCCTTCTTATTTATTCCTTTCTTAATAGGCTTCCCTTCTATTGTTCTTCTGTCTCTTTCTTCTTTTTCTTCTACGATTCGCAGTTCTTTCTACGAAAATTCTTCTTAAAATCGATGTTACTTCTTCTTTTCTCCTATCTTAAAAACATTATCCTTTTTCTCGTTTGCTTTCTTCTTACTGCTACGTCGTTGTCTAGCTAACGTTCCGTAAAGCCGAATAGCTTGGCTGAACATTGTCAGCGACAGCCGCTTAGCGCACAGGTGCAGTCGTTTCTTCGGTAGTCGCAGTTTTCTTCTTTATTGTTTCTAGAGCCATTTCTTCTTTATTGTTTCTGGAGCTATCTAGGTTTCAGTTTTCTTAGGTTCCGGATATAGAACTCTTCTAGCAGCTCTGCCAAATTCCGTGGATTTCTAATGGGGTACTATTTATAGTCTTCTAGCTACCCCTTCTATAAGATCCTTACTTTAATAGACCCCTTTGCCTTTTTTACGTCTATTACGTCTTCTACCTCCTACTCTTCTTCTTTACTGTTAGGGGACGCCGTCCTGCCAGGTCCCAGACCTGGACCAGCTGTCGTCCTAAGGAGTACGACTTAGCAGCGCTAGCAAGACCTAGCTAGACCAAGTTCTGACCTGGCCTGGCTAAGTCGACATCCCTTCCCCCTGCACCCTGTACAGAGGGAAATTTCTGCATCCTCTGTATAGAGGAAAATCCTGCAACTCTATGCAAAGGGAAAACCCTGCCCCCCTATATAGAGGAGAAATCTCTGCACCCCTGTATAGAGGGAAATCTCTGCATCCCTGTACAGGGGGAGAAATTGCTAGCTTGCTTCGTAGGTACAAAATGTACAGTAGCAGATAACGAACGAACTGCCTATTAGTTCCTTTATATATATACCTAGCCTTAAGTTTCTAAACTAAGATTCTTAAGCCTATTACATTAGGAACCGATCTTACTGTCGGTAACTGCGGTAATACAACGAAGATAGACAACGCTATCTCTATAGAAACCTCGGCTATAGAGGATTATATACAGCGTATGTATACAGAGCTAATAGCTCGTACAAACTAGCTCGAAGTACAGATAGACTACTAGGCTACGACGATTTTCCGACAGAAACAAGAGCTCCAACAGCTTAGGGCGTCCGATTGCGATCCGACCCCTACGACGACGACGACGACGAACACGACAGCCTATACTACAGTTACAAAGAGCAAACTCCTCGACGTTACTACCTACAATAGTAAAGTACTGGCCGAGTACCCCTCCTAGGCTACCCAGATGCGCTTTAAGCTTCTGGTCGACTTAGCAGCATACCTAACTAAGCTTAACAAGGTAGTGTATCTCTTTAGGAGGTTGAAGGGCAAGGCAGCAGCACGAATTCTGCCGTACTATAAAACGGCCATTGCCAGTCTGGCAGTAGCAACTACGATAATGCTCTAGGCAGCTCTAGACAGGAGCTACAAGGACCTAGACTGCGAGAGTCGAGCCCTCGTATAGCTCAACACTATAAAGCAAGGACGCAAGTCCGTACGAGAGTTCCTCGCAGAATACGACGAAACCCTAGCTAAAGCAGGAGGCCTTAGCTAGGAGGATAGGTTAAAGGTATCTACTCTAGAAGTTGGACTCTCTAGGGAGATTATAATAGGACTAGTAGGCGTAATGCGACCAGCTTCGTACGAGGCGTTCTGTAATCTCCTTAGAATAATCGACAACTAACAGCGCAGGCTCGGTCGGATAAGCCGCGCCTACGAGATGCGACAACCCCTCTATCGGTAGCAGGACACTATAGACTAGAAACTAAGGACGACGAGAGTAGCAGCAGCCCTTACTGTACGACCAAGGACTAACGCCAAGAGGGCGCAGTAGGCAGATGCAGCTACCCTTAGTAGAAGGAGTGCAGAAGGGAGCTGCTACTAGTGTAGCTAGATAGGGCACACTGTACGGAATTGCAGGCTTTTGCTAGCAGAGAGACCTAGGGGACAGCCGACCACTGCGAGGGTAGCTGTGAGAGGCTCAAGGATCTTGGTTCAGAAACTTGAGGTCGGGTATCTACATAAAGGAACTAATAGGCAGTTCCTTCGTCGTCTGCTCCGTACGATTTGTACCTACGAAGCCAAGCTAGCAATTTCCCCTTTGTGCCGGGGTGCAAGGTTCACCCTCCGTACGGAGGATCGGGAGTTACCTCCTCTGTACGGTAGTGCCGGGTTTCCCCCTAATCCAAGGGGCGGTGGTTCCCCCTTTGTGCAGGACCGTAGTGTTCTCCCTCCGTACGGGAGAGGGGTCTTGTCGGTGACTCCGTACGGAGGGTGGGATCGTGCTGGCGCCGCTAAGTCGCAGTCCTTAGGGCGACGGTCGGCTTAGGTCGGGTTCAGCACCTAGGCCGGGCGACGCCCCCTAACAATACCCCCCCCCTTCCCTTCTCGTAGTTTTCCTTCGTACAGCAGCGTGCCCAAATTACCCAGCTCCTGCTGTGTCAAGTTTTTTTTTCCTTGGCAGTTTGCAGCGTCCCATTTCGTACAGTGCCGAGTCGTCGTCCCTCGTCGCTTCCTCCGGGTCGCAGTTGCCTCTTGCCATTTCACCCGTCTGTAGCAGTTGCCCTGCTTGCTATTCCCTATAGCAGGCAGTTAGCCCAAGCCTCCTCCCTCCTCTTCCCTTCCCCCTCCTTTTCTCCCTGTACACCGTCCGCCCTCTACTATCTACTATCCACTATCTACTATTACCGTCCACCACCAGCTACCACCAGCTACCAACTAACCACTATGTCGTCCGGTGGTTCCCTCGTCGCCGCTGGCCCCGCCCCTCCCCCTCGTCCGGCTGGGCTCCCCCCCTACTTTGTCCTCGTACAGTAGGGCCCTTACCTTAACCGGCAGCTGCTCCTCCGGTTCGTACGGATTCTCGTCTCCTGTACGGTCTAGGCTGACGTCTTAGGTGCTATACCCGCGAGCAGCAGGATGCAGCCGGGCTCCCCTTCTACGCCTTCTAGTGTAACCCCGCCCGGGTTACACTAGAGCGGGTGGCTACGGCCCGGCCGTCGTACGTTAACGCCCTCCTTATCGCTACCCGGGGCCAGCTCTGTGCCCCCTGCCCCAACTCCCCCCAGCCCTTACTTAGCCTATACCGCCTCCTAGGCTTCTGGGCTGGGGTGTGTGCCTCGTGCAAGTGGAAGGATGGCTCCCTCTACTGCCCCTTCCGCCGGCCGGGGGAGGCACGTGGGGGTGGGGGGGTGCCTCTGCTCCCTAGGGCTGGCCCTGGGGGTAGGGGGGTGCCTCTGCTCCCTGGGGCTGGCCCTGGGGGTGGTCCTAGTGGGGGTGGGGGCCCGGCCGGGCCTAAGGTAGTGGAGATTTCAGATAATAAGTAGGGTAGTTTGGTTCCCCCTGGGGAATATAAGAATTTTCGGCCGGTCTTCTCTCTTGTCTTATCTCCGCTCCCCCCTCCTATTCGTCCCTTGGCTGTTCCTTTCTTCCAGCCCTTATCTCGTACGGCGTCGTACGGTGTCGTGTTAGTAGGCTCCTATAGTGTCCTACGTCGTAGTGCTCGATCCTTCGACAACCCAGTTCTGCCTGCGGCTACCCTGTCCTTAGGGTAGATCGTGCCTCTTTCCGCTGTACAGCGTAGGGTTATTGCAACTGGGTAGGGGAATGGTCCTCCTCCTATCTGTCCAGTGCGGTTGTGTCTTGCAGAGCCTCGTACAGTTCCTACGTAGGCTCTGCCTATCCTTTCCATTTTACTAAGTACTCTGTCTTCCCCCGCTTCCTCCGGCTTTTAAGGATCCCCTCTACCTCGTACTCTTCTTGGCCCTCGGTTATAATTGCGGGTAGGCGCCCGTCGTCAGTCGTCTAATGCGGTAAGGGGTCCGTGCTCGCCGGTCGTACGAGGTCTACGTAGAAGACTGGGTGAATCCCTGGAGGAGTGTTTAGTCGTACGGCGTGTGTCCCTACCGGCCGGATTACTGTAAACTTCCTGTTTCTCTAATCCAACTTCTTGCTCGGCCGGTCTGTACGGATGTTTCGCTGGTTTAGCCAGACCTTATCCCCTGCCTCGTACCTTGGTGCAGCCTGTCGTCCCTTGTTGGCCTGCTCTTCCGCGTTCTGCTAGGCTAGGGCTAGGCTTGCTTTTGCCTATTAATAGGCGTTCGTAATTGTCCGTACGATGGCCTCTCCTTGCTGGATTGGGGATCGTACAGGGCGCAGGGTGTTGCTACTTAGGGTCGGTAGGAGCGGGGAATGGTCGTATCTATAGGTTATAAAGAAGGGGGATAGTCCTGTAGCATCAGCTATACAGCTGTTAATAGCCAGCTCCGCTATTGGGAGAAGGCGGTTCCAGTTCGTCTGGTTATAGTCGACGTATGCTCGGAGGTACGCCTCTAGGGTTGAATTGGCTCTCTCCGTCGCCCCGTCCGTCTGCGGGTACTATGCAGTGGACAGACGACGCTCTACCCTTAGTAACTGGCAGATCCGGGCCCAGAGCTGGCTCGTAAACTGTAGCCCCCGGTCTGATACAATTGACCTGGGGAAACCGTGCTTGCTGAACGTCGTCCGGATAAAGGCCTAGGCGGTGTCCTTAGCTGCAATGGAGTCCATCCCCTCTAGTATTACCCCCTTCGTTAATTTGTCCGTAACTACTATAATGTTTCGCCGTCCGTCACTCTTAGGAAGGTCCGTAATAAAGTCTACGGTCAGATCTTGCCAGGGTCGATCCGGTATCGGCAGGGGCTTCAGCAGCCTATGCTTTAGCTCGCGCCAGGGCTTCGTTCGTCCGCATATATCGCAGTTCCGTACGAATCTGCGAATGTCCTTCGCTATCGCTGGCTAGTAATAGTCCCAGGCGATAATGCTGTACGTCTCCTCGCGCCCTAGGTGCCCGGTAGCTATAGAGTTATGTGCTCGTTGTATTAGGCCTGTACGGAGCTTCTCGTCCGCTGGGACCTATATCCGATTTCTGAACTTCAGGTTATTCTCCTTGTCTACTGAACACTCGGCTGCCGATACCTTTAGGTGGAGCTCGGCTGGGAGCTTCCGTTGCCCTCCCTAAATCGCCGTACGGGCCTCTTAGTATGCCTCGTCCTTTTCCACTGCCTCTTCCTATGCTTGCAGTTGGGGTTCCTATAGGTGTGTCGCCGCTAGGTGGATAGTCTCCCCGCCTGGCTCTTCCTTAAACATCTAGAATGTCCGCGACTTTAGCCGGTCGTCCCTGTACGTCGTTGGCATGTCCTGGTCCCGTCTGGACAGTGCGTCGGCCCTGCTGTTGTCCTTACCCTTGCGGTACTAGAGTCTTATGTTAAACCGGCTTAGGTACATTGCCTATCGTACGTGTCTCTTAGACAGTTTCCGGGGTTGAGTAAAGTATTCCAGGTTCTTGTAGTCCGTTAGGGCGAGGAACTTAGGCACCGAGCGGAGTTCCCTATCCCAGGCTTCGCAACACCGTACGACTGCTAGCAACTCTTTGTCGTAGATTGGGTAGTTGCACTTAGCTGGGGAGTTCTTCTTGGAGAAATATGCGCATAGGTGTAGGAGTCCGTCCGGGCCCACCTGTAACAGGATACCCCCAATGCAGTAGCCTAAGGAGTCGGTTTCTAGTATTGTCGTACGCTCCGGGTCAAAGGCGGCGAGCGTTGGTCCTGTAGTAAAGAGCTCTTTTAGCTTGTCGAAGCTCTTATTGCATTCGTCCGACTATTTGAACTGCTTGTCCTTGTGCGTTAGCTTAACTAGGGGGCGTACGATCTCCGAGTAGTTCCGTATAAACTAGCGGTAAAAGTTGGCAAACCCAAGGAATTCCCGTACGCCCTTAACGTTCGTGGGCGGCTTCTATAGCTTGATAGCGTCAATCTTCTTCCTATCTATGCTAATGCCTTTCCCTGCCTTAATAATAAAACCTAGGTATTTCGTACGTTGGACACCGAACTCGCATTTGTCGATGTCGAGGTACAAGCCCGCCTGCTGCAGACGGTCCAGCACCTTCTTAACATCCCGTACGTAGTCTGCGTAGGTGCCGTCTGTAAAAACCAGGGTGTCGTCGAGGTATGCCGAGCAGATGTCGTCTAGTAACCCTTGCAGGGACTTGTTAATGTACCTTTGGAAGGTTGCCAGTGCATTGGCAAGGCCAAAGGGGGTGACTAGCTACTTAAAAAGACCGTATCTCGTACGGAAGGCAGTTATCCATTTACAGCCTTCCTTAATCCGTATCTTGTAGAAGGCCGAGACTACGTTAAGCTTGGTGAACTACTTCGCCTTACTGATCCGTCCGAGGGTCTCCTTAATAAGGGGTAGGGGGTACCGGTCCTTCTTAGTGATCGCGTTAATGCCTCTGTAGTCTACGCAGAAACGCAATCCAGCCTTCCCCTCCTTATAGACAAACAGTACTAGGGCTCCTGCGGACGACGTACTGGCCCGGATAAACCCTTTGGCAAGCAGGTCGTCCAGCGTCTTGCGCAGTACTAGGAGTTCTCTAGAGGACATCCCGTACAGCGGTCCGTACGGTACCTCCGGCAGGCTCCCATCCGGGCGGGGTTCCAGCTAGATGTTATAGTCAATCCCTTCCCCTCGGTATAGCGGCAGTTTCGAGGCCGACTTCGGTTTAAAGAGGTCTAGGTACCTAACATACTCTCTTAGGAGCTTCGTACAGGGGTTTGTCGCTTCCTTAGGTGCTAATGCCTTCTCGATGTCCGCTGTTGCTGTGTTGATCTCGGCCTTGGCATTGCCACCTCGCAGGGACCTCCCCTGGTCCCGGATTCTCCGCTTTGTTGCTGCTAGGTACAGCCGTCCTCGTCCGACGTCCAGCTTGCCCTTCTAGCGTTCTATCTAAGGCTTCCCTAGTATTAGGTTATACCCCAACTTGTCCTGTACGACATAGAGGTACGAGTCTTGCTCGTAGTGTCCTTGTACCTCTATTGTTACTTTCACTATATAGGTAATGTCCGGTCCCCGCCCGGTAATGCCCAGCATGCGTACAGGTACCGTAGGGGCCGTCTTAATCCAATGTCTCCGTACGAAGTCTTCGCTGATCGTTCTATACACCAAACATCCCGTGTCAATTAGTGTCCGCGCCGTTGCGGACCCGTTCAATGTCGGCCGTACGATAAACGGCGTCGTCGTTATGTAATTGCTCTTGAAAGATGGCTAAGTAATGCTTTGATTTGGCAGTCTATCTCGCACCCGCCTCTAGCAGAGTCTTCGCTTAGAGGCTACTCTTTTCCCGACTCGTCGTCGTCCGAGTGGGACACCTGATCTTCTCGTTAAGGCGCTGCAGTGGCTACCCTTGCGGTGGTCGGCCGTCCCCTAGGTCTCTCTGCTGGCAGGAGCCCGCAATTCCGTACGGTGTGGCCTATCTTGCTACACCTGTAGCAGCTCCCTTCTGCTCGCCTCTTGTTAAGGGTAGCTGTGTCTACCTATTGCGCCTTCTTAGTAGCGGCCCTTGGCCGTACGGTAGCTGCTGCTGCTACCCTCGTCGTCGTCGGTTCCCAGTCTATAGCATCTGTCTATCGCTGGGGAGGTTGTCTTATCTCCTAAGCACGGCCTATCCGTCCTAGCCTGCGTTGCTAGTCGTCGACTATCCTAAGAAGGTTACAAAATTCCTCGTACGTAGCTGGCCGCATTACACCTACTAGCCCCGTTATGATTTCCTTAGAGAGGCCTACCTCTAGAGAGGTGATTTTCATCCTGTCCTCCTATTGGAGACCCCCTGCTTCTGCCAAAGTCTGGTCAAATTCCGCAAGGAATTCTTGTACGGTCTTGCGTCCTTGTTTTATCGTGTTGACCCGTAGGAGCGCTCGGCTCTCGCGGTCCGGGTCCTTGTAGCTCTTGTCCAGAGCTGCCTAGAGCATCGTCGTCGTGGCTATTGCCGGGTTGGCAATAGCTGTCTCGTAGTACGGCAGAATTCGTGCTGCCGCCCTGCCCTTTAATCTCCCAAAGAGGTAGACTACCTTGTTAAGCTCGGTCGGGTATGCTCCTAAGTCAACTAGGAGCTTGGAGCGCATCTGAGCCGCCTAGGAGGGGTACTCGGCCGGGGCCTTACTATCGTACGTAGAGACGTCGGGGAGTTTGCTCTTAGGGGTCGGGGTAGGGGTTATCGTGTTCGTCGTCGTAGGGGTCGGATCGCGATCGGACGCCCTAAGCTGTCGTAGCTCCTGTTCCTGTTGGGAAATCATCGCAGCCTAGTAGCTCACTTGCTGTTCGAGCTGCCTCTTGCTTTCCAGCAGCTCCTCGTACACGCAGTGCATGTGTCCCTCTATAGCTGTAGGTTCTATAGGGATGTCGCCGTCTATCTTGCTCTATTACTGCGGTTACCGACAGTGAGATCAGTTCCTAATATAAGAGGCTTAAGGATCTTGGTTCAGAAACTTAAGGTCGGGTATCTACATAAAGGAACTGATAGGCAGTTCCTTCGTCGTCTGCTCCGTACGATTTGTACCTACGAAGCTAAGCTAGCAATTTCCCCTTTATGCCGGGGTGCAAGGTTCACCCTCCGTACGGAGGATCGGGAGTTACCTCCTCCGTACGGTGGTGCCGGGTTTCCCCCTAATCCAAGGGGCGGTGGTTCCCCCTTTGTGCAGGACCGTAGTGTTCTCCCTCCGTACAGGAGAGGGGTCTTGTCGGTGACTCCGTACGGAGGGTGGGATCGTGCTGGCGCCGCTGAGTCGCAGTCCTCAGGGCGACGGTCGGCTCAGGTCGGGTTCAGCACCTGGGCCGGGCGACGCCCCCTAACAGTAGCGACTGCAGCACCCTAACATAAGACCTAAGAGTTCCCCTTAGACGACGACGAGTCGGGAAAAGAGTAGCCTCTAAGCGAAGGCTTAGCCAGAGGTATATACGAGATAGATTGCTAAATCAAAGCACTACTTAGCTATATTTTAAGAGCAACTACATAACGACTACGCCGTTTATTGTACGACCTACGCCAAACAGGACCGCCACTGCGCGGACGCTAATCAATACAGGGTGTTTAATGTACAGAGTAATTAGCGAAGACTTTATACAGAAACACTACATCGAGACGACCCCTACTGTACCTATACGTATGCTGGGCATTACTAGACGAGGACCGGACATTACCTATATAGTAAAAGTAACGATAGAGCTGCAAGGACACTACGAGCAGGACTTATACCTCTACGTCGTACAAGACAAGTTAGGGTATAACCTAATATTAGGGAAACTATAGATAGAGCGCTAGCAGGGCAAGCTCGACGTCGTACGAGGACGCTTGTACCTAGTAGCAACGAAGCAGAGACTCCGAGATCAAGAGAGGGTTCCACTAGGTAGCAATGCCAAAGCCGAGGGCAAGGCCAGCTTAAACGCCGAGGTCAACACTGCGACTGCAGACATTAAGAAGGCCTTAGCGCCCAAGAAAGCTACGGACCCCTGTACGAAGCTCCTATCGGAATATGCGGAATACCTAGACCTCTTCGAACCGAAATCGGCCTTAAAACTGCCTCTACACTAAGGAGAAGGAATCGACTATAACATCGAGCTCGAGCCCCGTTCGGATAGGAGTTTGCCTAAGGTACTATAGAGCCCACTGTATAGCATGTCCTAAGGAGAACTCTTAGTGCTACGCAAGACACTGGACGACCTACTTGCCAAAGGTTTTATTCGCGCAAGTACGTTATTATCTAGAGCCCTAGTGCTGTTTGTTTACAAGGAAGGCTCGGCCGGCTTGCGTTTCTGCGTAGACTATAGAGGTATTAACGCAATTACTAAGAAGGACCGGTACCCCCTACCCCTTCCTCGGACGGATTAGCAAGGCAAAGTGGTTTACTAAGCTTAACGTTGTTTCAGCCTTCTACAAGATACAGATTCAGGAAGGATGTAAATAGATAACTGCTTTCTATACGAGGTACAGACTTTTCGAGTAGCTTGTTACCCCCTTTAGTCTTGCGAACGCGCTGGCAACCTTCTAGAAGTACATTAACAGATCTTTGCAAAGACTTCTAGACGATATCTGCTCTGTATATCTTAACGACATCCTAGTATTTACAGACAGCACCCGCGAGGACTACGTACGAGACGTTAAGAAGGTGTTAGACCGTTTGTAGCAGGCTAGATTGTACCTCGACATCGACAAATGTAAATTTGGTGTACAGCGTACGAAATACCTAGGGTTTATTATTAAGGCAGGGAAGGGTATTAGTATAGACAGGAAGAAGATTAATGCTATTAAGCAATAGAAGCCCCCTACAAGTGTTAAGGGCGTATAATAATTCCTTAGGTTTGCTAACTTCTACCGCCAGTTTATACAGAACTACTTAGAGATAGTACGCCCTCTATTTAAACTAATACACAAGGACAGACAGTTTGCCTAGACGGAGGAATGTAATAAGAGCTTTAACAATCTAAAGGAGCTCTTTACTACAGGACCAACGCTTGCTGCCTTCAACCTAGAACGTACGACGATATTAGAGACCGACTCCTTAGGATACTGCATAGGAGCCATCCTCTTATAGGTAGGTCCGGACTGCCTTTTACACCTATATGCATATTTCTCTAAGAAGAACTTACTAGCCGAATGCAACTACCCTATCTACGACAAGGAATTATTGGCAGTCGTACAGTGTTGCGAGGCATAGAACGGAGAACTCTGCTCGGTTCCTAAGTTCCTTGCCCTAACCGACTATAAGAATCTCGAGTACTTTACGTAACCCCGGAAACATTCTAAGAGATACGTACGATAGGCGATGTATCTAAGCCGCTTTAATATAAGACTCTAATACTGCAAAGGAAAGGACAACAGCAGGGCCGACGCACTATCTAGGCGAGACCAAGATATGCTAGCGACATACGACGACAAAAGACTGAAATTACGAACATTCTATATGTTTAAGGAAGAACCAGACGAAGAGACTATCCGCCTAGCAGCGATATATATATAGGAACCCTAGCTACAGGCGTAGGAAGAGGCAGTAGAAAAGGACGACGTTTACCGAGGTGCCTATACAGCGATCTAAGGAGGACAGCTGAAGCTCCTTGCAGAGCTCTACCTTAAGGTGTTAGCGGCAGAGTACACAGTAGACAAGGAGAACAACCTAAAGTTTAGGAATCGGATTTAGGTCCTAGCAGACAAGAAGCTCTATACGAGCTTAATACAATAGGCGTATAACTTAATAGCAACTGGATACCTAGGGCGCGAGGAGACATACAGCATCGTTGCTAGGGACTACTACTAGCCGGCAATAGCGAAGGATATCCGTAGGTTCGTACAGAACTGCGATGTCTGCGGACGGACAAAGCCCTAGCGTAAACTGAAGTACGGCCTGTTAAAGCCCCTACCAATACTAGACAGGCCCTAGCAGGACCTAACAGTGGATTTTATTACAGACCTCCCCGAGAGCGACGGATGGTGCAATATTATAGTAGTTACGGACAAGCTAACGAGGGGGGTAATACTAGAGGGAATAGACTCTATTACAGCTAAGGACACTGCCTAGACATTCGTACGAACAACGTTTAGCGAGTATAGATTCTCCAGGTTAATTGTATCTAACTAGGGTACGCAGTTTACGAGTTAACTCTAGGCTAGGATCTGCTAATTGTTAAACGTAGAACGTCGTCTATTAACCGTATAGCATCTGTAGACGGACGGAGCGACGGAGAGAGTCAATTCAACACTGGAAGCGTACCTCCGAGCGTACGTTAACTACGACTAGACAAATTAGAACCGCCTTCTCCCTATAGCGGAGCTGGCTATTAACAGTCGTACAGCTGACGCTTTTACACCTTAGACTCCAGCCCTTCCCCTCTTTACTTAGTTTTCATACTCCTTACTCTAGACTTTAGCCTTCCCCTCCAATATTAACTTTTACATCCCTTCTCTTAGACCTTGTTTTATCCAACTCCTCTTACTTACTTCGACTTTTACATCGACCTCTTCCGACCTCTTAGCTCCCTCCTTAACATTACGAGCTATCTACTAAACACTAGACTATTAATATAGTCTTCTATATACTACGAGAAGAGGTCCCCTTTAAAGAATACTTATAACTAGACCTATTAGCAGAAGGAATTATTAACCTAATAAACAACGATCCTAACCTTGCCCTCCGAGTCTTTTTTACAGCAACGAACATCGTCCGTATAGGCATTAAACAAGTGAAGGAACTTAACTAACACATTAATAGCCTAGAAGCAATGCTTTTAGATAGCAAGGATTAGGTACAAGAGATAGAACGAAAGATTGCCAATCTTACTATTAAGAAAGCTTAGACATAAGGACAATTGCAGGAAGCTCTAAACCTAAGGACACAGAACACTACTAGAGAACCTACTAGCAAGAGAGTAGCTAACCTAGAACCATTCTATAGAGACAAGGACAAGTTTAATAAATTTCGACTACGATTGTCAATTAAGCTCTTAGCTAACGCGGACCACTTCCTAAACGAACAACCGAAGGTCTCGTATGCGTTCTCCCTCCTTACTAGCAAGGCACTGCAACAGGTCTTACACTAGTTTGACCTAAAGACACTACAAGTTACTTGTCCCGACGTTACTACCTTGCTTACCGCTCTCGACTCGGCCTTTAGTAACCTATACTGCAAATCTACGGCCTAGCAGCTAATCCGAACCCTTAAGCAAACTAACGAGCTATTCTCTAACTACTACGCACAATTCTTACGGGAAATCGGATACTGCGAATACGACACAGAAGCCCAAAAGTCGGCTTTGGTTGCTGGTCTAAGCACTGAACTTCTTACTAAACTGGAGGACTAAGAGCATAAATCTTTGTTATTTTACGAACTGGTTACCCTCTGCCAACGCCTCGACAGTTGTCGAAACCTGTTCTTAAACATTATTAAGGCACAAGGCAACCTACTTAACAACTGTACGAGCTAGCGTCCGGTTACGACTCTTCCTACCTTTACCTAAAACTAACCTAATCCTCCCTTAGCCCTACAACTTCCTCCTGTTAATGGCAAACCTATAGACCTTAGTTTAGCTAAGCTTTAAGATAGTCGACTTATACGAGAAGAAAAGCAGCGTCGCCGCAACCAACGTCTCTGTATATACTGTAGAGAGCTAAACTATATCGCAATTAACTGCCCAACTCTGGTTAATCGCCGCAATAAGGCAGGCACCCCTCTCGGATTCTCTGCAGCTGCCCTAACACTAAAGGACAACAACAAGGACTAGGGAAACGCTTAGGCCTGTTAACAAGATGCCTAACAGGCAAGCATTTAGATCGACATCGTGCAATCTCTTCTTCTGCAGTGCAATTCTGTACTAAGGCAGAGGATAAGTTAACTTGTCCTCCCTTTGTAGTTACAGCAAATATCTATACTAAGAAGAATTCTACACACTTAGTACTTACAATAATCGACTGCAGTGCAACTAGCAAGAGTTTTATTAACCCTAGACTCGTTAACTCCTTAGGAATTCCTACTTAGAACTTGAAATACCCTAGACCCTTAAAGATATTTAACAGCAGCGAAGCCTCCGCTAGAGGTATAACTTAGATTGCCTACGTCAAACTTTAACTTAGGAACAACTACGAAGAACACCTCTCTTCCTTTGTTACACCTCTACCTAACTAGAAAATAATCCTAGGATTGCCCTAGCTAAAGCGCTACAACCTACAGATTAACTAGGACACTGGAAGCCTCGACATAAACTTAGAACACTGCCGAAACTATTGCTACACTTTGACTTAGCTTACTCCTGCGAACAGCACAAAAGATTCGATCCTCTAAGTATCTGCAGCTGCTTTCTATACAGCTACAAAGGAAAAAGGAGCTTAAATCTTTGCTGCGTTAATAGAAGACATCGAGAAAGCCCTTGCTAAGTTTGACGAAAACCAAGAAGCTACTAATCTAGAGACAAAAGTAATAACAGAATACTACGACTTCCTTAGTATATAGTCGGTTAAAGAAGCTAACAAGCTACCTCCTTACTGACCTTACAATTACAAGATTGAACTAGAAGAAGGTTAGACGCCCCCTTTCGGACCTCTCTACTAAATATCCCGCGAAGAACTCTAAGTCCTATAAAAGTTTCTGTAACAAAACCTTTAGAAAGGCTTTATTTTATCCGGGCACGCAGATATGATTCAATACGGCCTTTTTGATGACTATCTCTCGAACTGAGGAGGGAAAGGAACCTATGTGGTGGTAGTGGTGGTGGGCTTTCGTAGTGGTAGTGCCAAGGCCCGGCTCGGTCCGTTCCGGAACCTAAATCCCGGAAGGGGCCGAGCCGAAATCCAGGGTCCACCCTATCAATCTGTCCCACCTCTTTCCACCGCCGCAACACTACCCCCCCCCCCCACCAGCAGTCGCCCTTGACCGCTTAGTCACCCTATCCATCCGAAAATCTCCGCTTTTTTTTTTTTTTTTGATTCGTCGTCTCCTTCTCGAAAAATCCCTTCTAACGCCGACGTCACTTCTTCCGTCTTCTATCAAAAACAACGTTCTTTTTATCGCTTCTTCAATTTCTTACGTCGTCGGCGTCTAAAGTCCTTTACTTGGCGTCTACCTAATCCGTACGCCTGATCCGTGCCATCTGATCTGATCCGTAGGTTATCCAAGCTGCGGCGTAGCTGGTCTGCGCGTCGTCTCGGAGGTCTATATAGATCCGTCCGCAGCGTCGTTTCTTCTTCTTCTTTTTCTCTTCTACCAAAGCCTTCACCTACTACAGGGTCGGCGGCGCTAGCACGCCACGGTGTCGGCGAGCTGCCTGCCGACCCTGCGGTGGGTAGTGGCCGCGTCGAAGGCCTCCTCGAGGCGACCGCTACGATCGTTTTCTTCGGCCTCTGCGCCGATAGAGCGGACGCGGCTTTCTTCTTTCTGAACTATCAACTTTGGAGCTACTTAGGCTTCGGCTTCGTCGGATTCCGGACGTAAAACTCTCTTAGCAGCTCCGCCGAATTCCGCAGGTTCTCGATCGGATACTATTCGTAGTCTTCCAGCTACCCCTTCTACGAGATCCTTGCTTTGATGGACCCCCTTATCTTCTTTACGTCCATTACGTCTTCTACCTCCCACTCTTCTTCCTCACCGTCCATCTCGATTGGCAGGGGTTCGGCGAACCCCTGTTCCGGCAGACCGTTCTTAGGGTCCAAGCTTAGCAGATCCGAATAAAAGACATCGTAGATCCGGAACGATTTCGGTAGCTGGAGCCGATAAGTTACCGGCGGCCTCTTTTCCACTATTATAAACGGACCTACGTAGCGCGGATTGAGCTTGGCGTTCCCTTTCAGCGCCAGGTTCCGCGTATTGAGCCAGACCTTTTGACCTTCCTCGAATTCCGTCGGCGACCGCTTTCTATTAGTTCGAGCTACTATCTTCTTCTAAGCCGTCTCCATCGCTTCTTTCGCCACTTTGATCGCTTCTTCTATCTGAGATCGGAGCGCTTCCGCCGCCGCAGCGGCGACTCTCTTTAATGACGTAGTGGTAGTGGAAAGCTCCGGCGAGCCGGCGTCGCTTAGCGGATAGAAGCTTAGCCTCAGAAGATAACTGTAGGTTATCTCGAACGGCGCCAGCGACGTTGCTTCTAACTGTGTTAAGTTCGCGCAGAATTCGGCCATCGGCAACACCTCGACCTACTTTTCTTAGTAATGGCCGCAGAAGGTTCGCAGATATCGATCCATCTCGCGATTGGCCACTTCAGACTGGCCGTCAGTTTAAGGGTAAGCGGCGGTTCTGAGCTTTCTACGAATTCCGAGAGCTTGGTTAATAGCTTTCTATACGTCAGCAGTAAATTAAGGACCCCTATCTGTAGTGATAGTGTCCGGCAAGCTATAGTGCTTCTATACGTGTTGAATTAACATCCGCGCTGTCTCTTCCACAGTGGTTCCTTCTTCTGTCGCTCGGCAGGGGATAAAGTGGCGCTCTTTGCTTAGTCGATCTACTACGTTCAGCGTGGCGTTATATCCGTCGGAGTCCGGCAGGCCAGTTACGAAGTCCATCGTAATGTGTTGCTACGGTTTCTCGGGGATCGGAAGCGGTTTTAGCAGACCCGCCGGAAGACCGTAACGTGGCTTCGCGGCCCGGCACACGTGGCAATTGCCGATAAATCGGTGGATCCGTTCGTAGATCCGCGGAAACCAGTAGATCGTCCTTACGGCTTCCATCGTCTTCTTCGAACCGGCGTAGCCAACATCTATAGAATTATGGACCAGCTGGATGACCTCCGTAACCAGTTCTTCCGGAACTATTAGCTTTCCTAAGCCGGTTTTGCCGAGTTTCTGTTGCTGGTTAAGCTGCTCCACCTTTTCGTAGAGAGTCTTTTCTTCGATCGGCAGCTCTATTGGTTCCAGTTCGGTCTGCGGTTCCGCCGCGCAGATCCCCGCTTCCTTTAACACCTCGGCGTCTACTATCCGCTCGGTCAACACCTTCTGGAACATGTTCGGATCTTCTTTTGCGCGGCTGGTTTTTCCTTCCCTTCTCGTCAGCGCGTCGGCCTTCCCGTTTTGAGCCCCGGGTCGATAGGTAATCTTAAAGTCGAACCCGGATAAGTAGGCGGCCTACTGTGCTTGACGTCGTAAGAACTTCTGCGTCTTTATAAAGTAGGTCAGCGACTGGTGGTCCGTAAGGACCTGGACCGTGCTCTTTCCAGCTATAAGCTCTAGCTTCCACTCCTCGAACGCCTGTATAATCGCCAGCAGCTCCTTATCGTAGATAGCGTAGTTCCGTTCGGCCTCCGTTATGGACTTGCTGAAGAAAGCCACTAGATAAAGGGTTTCATCGTCTCCGTATTGAGAAAGGACCCCTGCCGTCACTGTATCGGAAGCGTCCGTTTCTACGTAGATCGTTTTTTCCGGTCGGAAGTGCGCCAGAACCGGCGCCGAGGCCACTGCTTCTTTCAGCCGGTTAAAGGCTTCCGTGCACCTCTTATTCTGTAGGCCGGCGGCCTCTTTCTTCAGCGCTTCGTTCAGGGGTCTCGCTATCTTGCTGAAGTCCTTAATGAATTATCGATAGTAGCTGCAGAATCCGAGAAACGCCCTGATCTGCGTAGTGTTTCCAGATTTCGGTTGCTTTTATTCCGCTACAGCGGAGACCTTTAAGGGGTCCATCCGGATCCCTTCTCTTCCGACGATAAGACCGAAGTATTTGACTTTAGTCTGATAAAACTCGCTCTTTTTCGTGTCCGCGTTTAATCCGACCTCGCGGAGCCTAATCAGCACCTTCTTGATGTAGTCCGTATGCTGTTCTTTCGTCCTATCGGTGTAGATAAGGATGTCGTCCAAATAGATAGACACGAACCGTTCTAGTATGTCCATAAAGGTGTGGTTCATAAAGCGTTGCTACACTGCCGGCGCGTTGGTAAGTCCGAACGGCATTACCAGCTACTTAAAATTGCCCATACGCGTAGCAAACGTCTTAAGATCTTCCGTCTGCCCTTCTTCGTTCCTTAGTCGGTGGAACGCCTGTCGAATATCCAGTTTGCTGAACTATTTAGCTTTAGCCACTCGTTGTATAGTCTCGTCGATCAGCGGCAGCGGGTATACGTCTCTCTTGGTGACCTTATTGAGGCCTCGATAGTCTACGCAGAGTCGCAGACCAGCCCCTGATTTCCTTACGAAAAGAATCGGTAACGCATATTCGGCAGAACTCGGCGTAATAAACTTCTTCGCCAGGTTTTCGCGAACGAACACCTCTACCTGGTCCAGTTCCGCCGGCGACAGTCGTCTTAGGGGCTCGGTTCTCGGCAGTGCGGCTCCTTCTTTCAGCCGGATCTTGTTGTTGTATTCCGGTCGGTAGAGTAGCAAGAGGTTGGAGTCGGCTTTTAAGAACACGTTAGCGTAACCGTAGAGCTCGTTTGGCAGCACCTCCAGTAGATCTACTTCTTCTTCCGCTATTATCTTCCGGTAGTCTTCGATGTCTTTTATCAAGATAGCGTAAATCTCGTTGTCCGGCGACTTCGCGAGGGTCGTTATAGCTTCTGAACTTATTATTCCGACGGTAACCGGGGGTTCGGAACGATCGGACGGAGCCTCTTTCGCGGACTCCGTAGCTTTCGGGTTGGCAGCGACGGCGACCTTTCTGATGGTCCCTGCTCTGCTACCCGGGGTTTTGAATCTGATCGTTCCTTTATCTATGTCGACGATGGCTTTCTGGTTCTTTATCTATCTCTGCCCTATAATAATGTCAAACCTTCTAATATCCATAATTCGGAACGTCGCTTCCGTAGTGCGACCAGCTAGGGTAGTCCTTAGCAGCACGTAGTGCGTAACGCTTTCCGTGTCTTGTCCGTTGTATGCCGAAATCTTCGTCGGCGACGCCAGTTCCACCAGATAACCGTATCCATTTGTTAGCTTCCGGACCAGTCGGTGGTGGATCGCCGCGCCGATAAGAGCTCCGGTGTCGATAAAAGCTTTCAGCTAGAGGGGTTTGCTCGACCTGTTAAGGGGGTAGACAGTGATTAGAAGGATAATAGCTGTTTCCGTGTTCACTTCCACTGCCGCCGAAAGCGGGTCGCTGCAGCTGTTGATGCTTTCTTCTCGTAGCGATTCGCTTCGATTCGGTGCCCTATTGTCAATGCTGGATAGGGGGCCTATCCGTCTAGCTGGTCTTTTCCTATAATTCTCAACTGCACCCCGCCGTCTACGCTGTTAGTTTCGTTCTGAGCCGGCTCTATAGCTTGTATGGTCTTTCTCAGTGTCTGCGGCTGCTGCTGCGGCTGCTTTATAACACGATACTCCTGCTTCTGCTGGGCCGTTGCTTGGCATCTCGTAGCGATATAGCCGGGTTTTCCGCACGCGAAACAGGTGGGGACAAACGCCGATCGTAGTGAATGCGACGACTGCTGGGGGGTTCGTCGGAAAGGCGCAGGGGGCCGCGTTGTCTGCGTTATTAACGGCTTCTGGTTCGATTCGCGTGATTTTGCGTAAGCGCTTAGGTTTCTCGCGGTGACTCTCGCTCGGTGCACGAAGCTCTTAAGGTCTTCGTCTTCTATAGACGCTATAGCGGCGGCCAGTTCAGGGTTCAGCTTCTGCCTTAGTAGGTAGAGCTGCTCGTCTTCCGCTACTCGGGCCCTAATCGCATATTTTCTGAACAAACCGTAGAATTCCTCGAACGTCTGCCGGTTCTGGTTGATCTTGTCCAACTGCTTACGGGCTGTCTTCTTTCGGAATGGATCTCCGAAGCGTTGATCTAACGCTTTGATTGCTTCCTTAGCGGTTACCTCCTCTAGGTCCGCTACTAGCAAAAAAGCTTCACCTTCCAATCGCGATTCCAGGTACGCCAATCTATCTCTAGCACTGTTTCCGGCGTAGTCGCGGTCTATCTGATTCTTTATCTTCTTCTTAAACGCTTCCCAGTCTTTAGGATCTCCGCCTCTAAACACCAGTAGATCCGGTAGTAACGTTATTAACGTGCCGCCTTAACTGTAGGCCGCCGGTAAGTCGGTCTCTGCTTGTTCTTCTCGACGCGGTGGCGGCGACTTTGCTGCTTCTATATCAGCTATCTGATTCTTTAGCGCCTTTACCTGCGCTAGTCGATTCGCCGCCTGGTTTTCCAGCACATCTATAATGGTCTCGGCCGATTCCTTTTCGGCCCTTACCGCTTTAGTTTCTTCTCTTAGTTGTCTGTTCTCTTCTAGCGTTCTATAAAACAGCATCTCGATAAGGTCTATACCGTCGTAGACCTTCCCTATTCTATTCTCGTTTACATAGTCTTCCAGTTCCTCGAGCGTACAGTCGTAGATCTTCTTATATTCGGCCATTCGTTCCTTGACCTCCGCAGTCTCTTCTGCTGTGAAACCGCTAATAATGATCTTATTATTAATAACACTGGAGCGCCTACTCGCTCTGTCAGTCTTTCTCTTTCCGCGGCGGCCTGTTACGCCGCTCTCTACCGTTGAGAAGCCTTCCATCTTCTTACAGTGCCTTTGGGGGTTGTTGTTAGTGTTGGTGTTGGTGCGCGTGCGTTATTCGGGTTTCCGGATGGTTCGACGGGCCCTTTCGCGCAGCGCAGGTGTTGTTGAAGCGAGTTCGAGAGATAATGATCCGGGCACGCAGATATGATTCAATACGGCCTTTTTGATAACTATCTCTCGAACTGAGGAGGGAAAGGAACCTATATGGTGGTGGTGGTGGTGGGCTTTCGTGGTGGTAGTGCCAAGGCCCGGCTCGGTCCGTTCTGGAACCTAAATCCCGGAAGGGGCCGAGCCGAAATCCAGGGTCCACCCAATTAATCTGTCACACCTCTTTCCACCGCCGCAACATTATTCGCTCTAGTCGCTTACCTGCCGCCAGCCCTGTTATATTTGTTAAGAAGCCTGGTAGAGGGCTACGCTTCTATGTTAACTACCGCAACCTTAACGCTATCTCTAAGAAGAACCGGTATCCGATCCCTCTAATCTAAGAAACACTAGAACGCCTCTTAAAAGCAAAATAGTTTACTAAGCTTGATATAATTGCGGCCTTTAACAAGATTCGGATAGCTAAAGGACAAGAATAGTTAACCGCCTTTAGAACCCGGTACAGCCTGTTCGAATCCCTAGTAATGCCCTTTAGAATGTGCAATGCACCTAGCACTTTTTAAGAATATATAAACGATACACTAAGAGAGTACTTGGACCAATTTGTTACTGCTTACATTAACGACATCTTAGTCTACAGCACTACACTAAAAGAACATTAGGAACACGTCCGAAAGGTACTAGTAAAACTGGCAGAAGCAGGCTTGTATCTGGACATTAACAAGTGCGAATTTCACTAATAAGAAGTTCAATTCCTTAGCCTTATTATCTTAGACAAAGGTATCCGTATAGACCTAGCAAAGTTTCAAGCAATCCTGGACTGGAAGATCCTAAAGACTGTTAAAGAAGTGCAAGGCTTCCTTAGGTTCGCTAACTTCTACTGTTATTTTATTTAGGGCTTTAGCTTAATAGTAAAGCTACTAACTGCTCTAACAAAGAAAGAAGCCAAGTTTAACTAGACTGACTCCTGCTAATACGCATTTGACCTCCTACGATAACGATTTACTAAAGATCCAATCCTTTAACACTTTGACTTTAACTTAGAAACCCGCGTAGAAACAGACGCCTCTAACGGAGCTATTAGAGCAGTTCTCCTGTAACGAAAATCGCCTAACTAGCTATAGCTCCTAGTAGCTTACCTGTCAAAGAAGATGCTACCTGCCGAATGCAATTACGAGATATACGACAAAGAGCTCCTTGCAATCGTTAAAGCATTTAAAGAGTAGCGACCAGAACTCGAAGGTGCAGCCTATCTAACCTAAGTTAGTTCAGACTACAAGAACCTAATTCATTTTATAAATAGCAGAATCCTTAATCGCAGACAAGCCCGCTAGAGCGAATTCCTCTTAAGGTTCAACTTTGTTATTTAATACGCGCCTAGATCTCTTAATTTAAGAGCTAATGCCCTTACCCGGATGCCTGGAACCTATCTAGTAGACTGAAAATAAGGCTAGACAATGTGTAACCAAACTATCCTAAAAGCCTATAACCTAAGCAAAGACTGAAAGACCTACCTAAAAGAAGGTACACTATTAATCGCTGTCTCTTTCGCTCTGTGTCTAGCACCTGCCTTCCTAGAGGATAACGATTCAAAAAGCGAACCAGATAACGAAACATTTAACACCGAAGACTCCGAAACTGAAGGCTCTGTTACCTCCGACAACGAACAGGACGATAAGAAATCAACTAAAGAAGCAAATCAACCTAGAGAACTGCTCCCAATAATTAGAGAAGCTTACGAATCGGACGAATAGGCTTAAGGACTGATCCAGGCCCTTAGAATAGGTTAGCGTACCTTCCCTGGCTTTTCTCCCTTAGAATGCGAACTTAGGGATAGACTGGTTTACTTTCGATCTCGTCTTTTTGTTCCTAAAGGTGCAGACAATTTAATACGACTATACATCCTTAGGACAGTTTACAACTCGGCAGCAGGAGGCTACCTAGGACGATCGAAGCTTTACAAGCTTACTTCCCGTTACTACTAGTAGCCGTCGATGTAGAAGCACGTCCGCAGATATAGAAACAACTGTCCTATCTGCAAGGCAGCCAAACACGACCGACAACGTCTATAAGGATTGCTAAAGCCTCTCCCGGCCCCCGAGCACCTGTAGAAACACATTACAATAGACTTTGTTATCTGTCTCCCTTAAGGGACTACTTAGGCAGGCGTTAAGGCAAAGAACGTCTTTGTAGTTGTAGACCGACACTCTAAGGACCGCTTTGTAGTACCCTGCTAAAGCATAACTTCTAAGGAAACCGCTCGACTCTTTTACGAATACGTCTGGCGTTACGTAGGCCTTCTAGACAGCATTACCTCTAACAGAGGCTCTCAGTTTATTGCCAAGTTCTGGAAACGCCTCTGTAAGCTTTTAAACATCGATTACTATATCTTAACGTCCTACTACCTAGAAACAGATAGTTAAACCGAAATTGCAAATGCACTGTTCAAACAGACGCTACGTTGCTTTATCGATTACTACTAAAAAGACTGGCCAAAACATATCCTAACAGTGGAATTCTCGGTACGCAACTAGGAGTTAGAAACAACAGGACACTTACCCTTCTACACTACTAAAGGCTACTACCTCCGAGCAGGAATGGAGCCTTAAGACCTACTACTGCGACCCGACGACCTAGACGAAGTCGATGCAGACGACTAGGCAACGCCCCTCTTCCAGATCTATTAGGAAGTCTAAGAAGAAATGACTTACGCCTAGGCTATCTACGAAGAACAAGCTAACCGAAAACGACAACTAGCCCTAGACTATTAAGTAGGAGACAGAGTGTACCTGGACTCTAAGAACATTGTTATAGGAAGACCTTCTCGCAAACTCGATTGGAAAAAACTAGGCCCCTTCCCTATTATAGAGAAGATCAGCTCGTACGCATACTGCCTCTAACTGCCGGAAGACTGGGAAATCTACGACGTCTTCTATCCTATTCAACTAAGACCTAAAGAAGGAGACCCCTTCCCAATCTAATTGCAAGACTAAGAACGAACCCGCACTCTCCCTATAGAAGACGACGGCAAAGACGAAGAAGGAGAATACTACGTACGCAAAATTACAGACTGTCAAGTGATTAATAGACAGACAAAGTACAAAGTTTAATAGCAAAGCTACGAAGACTGGGACACTACTTAGGAACCTCTAAGAAACATTATCTTCGACAAGGACAAGATTGAAGCCTTCTAACGTTAAAACCTCTTAGACTCCAGAGACTACCGCCTGGAAACCCGGTACAGCTAAAAAGAACTGGATTCTGCTTACTAATAGAATATTGACCGTAACATTAGGCCTGCTCCCAGGAATAAGCAGACTTACCCCCAGTATCTCGAACTACTAAGGCTTCGTAGGAACTCCGCTATATTAAGGGGGGCTACTGTTACGGTCAACAGATGTAAAACGGAAAACAATAGCATCTAGGGCCTAACTAGAACTATTAAGATTTACAGACTACAGGCTAACAACTACTAGATAGAAGAAGACTCCCAGAGAGTAAAAGGCGAATTATCTCGCGATGCAAACACTCCTGGCTTAGTTCTGGAACCTTTGGAAAAAGCGGGTCTAGGAAATAAATCTGTTTGCAGGACAAAGAAACAGAGTTTAATAAGAAAGCTACTAGCAAACACTTAGCAAACAACTAGCTAGGGCAGGGGGATATAAGAACCTGCTGCCGCCCCCCTAATCTTTCTCTTCTTCTTGTTTATAGCTCGTCTTATACATCAATTTAGCTTTTACACCTTAGACTCCAGCCCTTCCCCTCTTTACTCAGTTTTTACACTCCCTACTCCAGACTTTAGCCTTCCCCTCCAACATTAACTTTTACATCCCTTCTCTTAGACTTTGTTTTATCCAACTCCTCTTACTTACTTCGACTTTTACATCGACCTCTTCCGACCTCTTAGCTTCCCCCTTAACAGATCCCTACTTCTTTTAACACCTCGGCGTCTACTATCTGTTCGGTTAATACCTTCTAGAACATGTTCGGATCTTCTTTCGTACAGCTAGTCTTCCCCTCTCTTCTCGTTAGTGCATTAGCCTTTCCGTTTTAAGCTCTGGGTCGATAAGTAATCTTAAAGTCGAGCCTGGATAAATAGGCGGCCTACTAAGCCTAGCGGCGCGAGAGCTTCTGCGTCTTTATAAAGTAGGTTAAAGACTAATAGTCTGTAAGGACCTGGACTGTGCTTTTTCCAGCTATAAGCTCTGGCTTCCACTCCTCAAAAGCTTAGATAATAGCTAATAGCTCCTTGTCGTAGATAGCGTAGTTCCGCTTAGCCTTATTTATAGACTTGCTAAAGAAGGCTACTAGATAGAGGGTCCCGCCGTCGTCGTTGTATTAAGAAAGGACCCCTGCCGTTACTGTATCAGAAGCGTCCGTTTCTAGGTAAATCGTCTTTTCTAGCCAGAAGTGCACTAGCCCTAGCGCCGAGGCTAATGCTTTTTTTAGCTAGTTTAAAGCCTCTATGCACTTCTCGTTCTATAGGCCAGCCGCCTCCTTCTTTAATGCCTTTTTTAGGGGTCTTGCTATCTTGCTAAAGTCCTTAATAGATCGACGATAGTAGCTACAGAACCCGAGAAAGCCCCTGATTTGGGTAGTGTTTCCAGACTTTAGCTGTTTCTATTCTGCTATAGCGGCGACCTATAAGGGGTCTATCTGAATTCCTTCTCTTCCAACGATAAGACTGAGATATTTAACTTCGGTCTAATAGAACTCGCTCTTCTTCAAGTCCGCATTTAACCCGACTTCGCAGAGCCTAGTTAACACTCTCTCGATGTAGTCTGTATATTGTTCTCTCGTTCTATTAGTGTAGTTAAGGATGTCGTCTAAGTAGATAGACACAAACCGCTCCAGCATGTCTATAAAGGTGTAATTTATAAAACGCTGCTATACCGCCGACGCGTTAGTCAGTCCGAAAGGCATAACTAGCTACTTAAAGTTGCCTATACGTGTAGCGAATGTCGTAAGATCTTCCGTCTGTCCTTCCTCGTTCCTTAGTCGGTAGAACGCTTAGCGAATGTCTAGCTTGCTGAACTATTTAGCCTTCGCTACTCGTTGGATAGACTTATCGATTAGCGGCAGCAGATATACGTCTCTCTTAGTAACCTTATTAAGGCCTCTATAGTCTACGTACAGTTAGAGACTACCTCCGGGTTTTCTTACAAAAAGGATCGGCGACGTATAGTTAGCAGAGCTCGGTGTAATAAACTTCTTTGCTAGGTTTTCTCGAACGAACACTTCTACTTAGTCTAGCTTAGCCAGAGATAATCGTCTTAGTGGTTCTGTTCTCGGTAGTGCGGCTCCTTCTTTTAACCGGATCTTGTTGTTATATTCCGGTTAGTAGAGCGGCAGGAGGTTGGAGTCGGCTTTTAAGAACACGTTAGTGTAACTATAGAGTTCTTTCGGTAACACCTCTAGCAGGTCTACTTCGTCTTCTACTATTATCTTCTAGTGATCTTCGATGTCTTTTATCGAGATAGTATAGATTTTATTCTCTAGCGACTTCGCGAGAGTCATTATAGCTTCCGAGCTTATTATTCCGACGGTATCTAGGGGATCAGAACGGTCGGCCGGAACCGCGTTAACGGACGCGACGTTTGGTTTCGCGGCGACGACAGTAACTGATTCGATAGCGGCAGCGCCGCTCTGCTGGATTTTAAGCCCGAGTGTGCCTTTACCTACGTTAATAACGGCTTTCTAGTTCTTTCTCTATTTCTGCTCTATAATAATGTCAAACCGTCTAATGTCTATAATTCGGAACGTTGCTTCTGTAGTGCGACCAGCTAGGGTGGTCTTTAACAGCACATAATGTGTAACGCTCTCTATGTCTTGTCCGTTATATGCCGAAGTTTGCGTCGGCGATGCTAGCTCTACTAGATAGCTATATCCCTTCGCCAGTTTCTAAACCAGTCGATAGCAAATAGCCGCGCCGATAAGTGCTCCTATATCGATAAAGGCTTTTAACTAAAGGGGGCGGTGTAAGCCGTTAAGGGGGTAGACGGTAATTGGAAGGATAATAGCAGTCTCTGTATTCACTTCTACCGCTGCCAAGAGCGGATTGTTACAACTGTTAATACTCTCTTCTTCTTCTGGCGATGCGGTTTGTAGCAGTGCCCTATTGTTTATGCTAGGTAGGGGGCCTATCTGTCTAGGTAGTCTTTTCCTAAAATCCTTAATAGCACTCTACCGTCTACACTATTGGTGTCGTTCGACGCCGGCTCTATAGCTTATAATGTGACGCGGTACACTTAAGCCAAAAGGGACTAGTTAAGTAACTCGGAAGTAACTTGACCAATGTGTACTAGATATATAAACCTTGGCAAGGCATAGTAATAACACGGGCCAACCCACCCTGTATCAGCTTGGATAGTCTTCCTCGATAGCGGCGGCTTCGTAGCCTAGTATTCCTGCTTCTACTAAGTCGTCGCTTAGCATCTAGTAGCGATATAGCTAGGCTTTCTGCACGCATAGCAAGTAGGGACGAACGGCGAACGCGGTAAGTAAGATAGCTGTTAGGGGCCTTGTCTAAAAGGAGCAGAAGGTCGCGTCGCCTACGCTAGCGACGACTTCTAATTCGGTTCGCGTGCTGCTGATCTTCCGTATACGTTTAAGTTTGTCGCAGTAACTCTCGCCTAGTGCACAAAGCTTTTAAGATCTTTGTCTTCTACTAAAGCTATAGCTCCGGCTAGTTTAGGGTTCAACTTCTGCCTTAGTAAGTGTAACTGTTTATCTTTAGATACTTTGGCTCTAATAGTATATTTCCTAAACAGTCCGTAAAATTCCTTAAACGTTAGCTAGTTTTAGCGAATCTTGTCTAGTTGTTAGCGTACCGTCTTCTTGCAGAAGGGGTCTCCGAAGCTTTGGTCCAGGGCTTTAATAGCTTTGTCAGCGGTTATATCTTCTAGGTCCGCTACTAGCGAGAACGCTTTATCTTCTAGTCGCGCCTCTAGATAGGCCAATTTGTCTTCTTCGCTGCTTCTGGCATAATCGCGACTTATCTTGTTCCTTATCTTCTTCTTAAAGGCTTCCTAGGCCTTAGGGTCTCTATCCCTAAAGGCCGGTAGATTAGGTAGTAACGTTATCGGAGTGCTACCTTAACTGTAAGCAGCGGGTAAGGCAGTTTCCGCTTAGTCTTCTCGTAGTAGCGGCAGTGCCGACGACGTCGCTGCCTCTATATCAGCTAACTAAGCCCTTAGCGTTCTTAGTTGTGTTAGTCGTATCGCCGCTTAGTTCTCTAATACCTCGATAATAGTCTCTGCCGATTCTTTCTTAGCTATTACCGCTTCTATCTCCTCTCTTAGCTACTTGTTCTCTTCTATCTTCTTGTAAAACGCCTTCTCGATAAAGGTAATAGTGTCGTACACCTTTCCAGACCCGTGTTCCGCTAGATGTTCCTCGAGTTTGTCGGGTATGCAGGCATACAGCTCCTTATAGCCGGCTACGTCCTTCTTTACTTCGTCTGTCTCTTCTTCTATAAGACCTTTAGTAGCCGTCCTATTATTAATAATGCTAGCGCGCCTATCTCCTGCTCTGTTAGTCTTTCTCTTTCCGCTACGGCTAGTAATGCCGCCTTCTACTGTTAAGAAGCCTTCTATAGCCTTCTTACAGTACTAATGTGTTTGGTTTAGGTTGTGGTATACGCGTGCGTTATTCGGGTAGCCGGATATAGTTTAACAGGCCCTTTCGCGTAGCGCAGGGTTGGTATAGCTAGTAAGTTCGAGATATAATAATCCGAGCGCGCAGATATAATTTAATACAGCTGTTTTAATAACTGTATCTCGAACTAAGGAGGGAAAGGAATCTATATAGTAGTAGGTAAGGGCTTTAGGGGTAGGCACGCTAAGGCCCGGCTCGGTCTGGAAGGGCCGAGCCGAAATTCCAAGGGTCTACCCTATTACTTAGTCCCACCCCTTTCTGCCGCTGTAACAGGGTAGACTCTTGGAATTTCGGCTCGGCCCTTCCGGACCGAGCCGGGCCTTGGAATACTACCCCTAAAGCCCTTACCTACCGCTGTATAGATTCCTTTCCCTCTTTAGTTCGAGATATAGTTATTAAACCAGCTGTATAAAATTATATCTACGCGCTCGGATTATTGCTAGTAGTTGTTTCTAAGGTTAAGCTTAATATAGGCAATCTAAGTTACGCCTCCTAAGAGTGCCTTACTACCGTTAAACATTCTTAAGGGTCTAGGGTACTTTAGGGTCTAAGTTGATCTAGGTACGTAGATATGATTTAATACAGCCTTTTTAATAACTATATCTCGAACTAAGGAGGGAAAGAAATCTATATAGTGGTAGGTAAGAGCTTTAGGGTGTTACGGCGGCAGAAAGGGGTGGGACTAAGTGATGGGGTGGACCCTTGGAATTTCGGCTCGGCCCTTCTGGGCCGAGCCGGGCCTTAGCACCACTACTACGAAAGCCCACCACCACCACTACATAGATTCCTTTCCCTCCTCAGTTCAAGATATAGTCATCAAAAAGGCCGTATTGAATCATATCTGCGTGCCCGGATTATAGGGGTAGTGTGCCAAGGCCCGGCTTAGTCTGGGAGGGCTAAGCCAAAATTCTAAGGGTCTACCCTATTACTTAGTCCTACCCCTTTCTGCTACTGCAACACTACCCCCCTCCCTTACCAGCGGTCGCCCTCGACCGCTTACTTATCTGTTCCTGTCTTCTCTCTTTTTTTTTCTATTTCGAAGCTATCCCCTTTCTTTATCTTTTTTTTTTACATTATCGCTGTCTGACGTCTTTACTTGGCGTCTATCTGATCCGTGCTATCTGATCGGAGCCAGCGGTCGCCTAAGCTGCAGCGTAACCGGTCTGTGCGCCGCCGCTAAGGTCTATATAGATCTATCCGCGGCTCGCTATCTTCTTCTTCTTCTTCCTCTACTAAAGACCTTACCTACTGCAGGGCCGGCGGCGCCGACGCCGCTTTATTTGTTCGGGGCAGCGTCGTCGACCGTCGCGTCGAACCGGCGGTAGGTAGTGGCTGCATCGAGGGCTCCAGCGGAGCTATTGCTACGATCGTCTTTATCGGCTTCTGCACTAATAGAGCGGACGCAGTTTTTCTTTTTCTTCCGGAATAATTAACTTCAGAGCTACTTAGACTTTAGCTTCTTCAGGTTCCAGACATAAAACTGTCTTAGCAACTCCGCCGAATTCTAGAGGTTCTCGGCCAGATACCATTTATAGTCTTCCGGCTATCCTTTCTATAAGATCCTCGCTTCGATAGATCCTCTTAGCTTTCTTATATCTATTATATCTTCTACCTCCTAATCTTCTTCTTTACTGTCTATCTCGACTAGCGGGGATTCAGTGAACCCCTGATCCGGAAGACCGTCTTCAGGGTCTAAACTTAGCAGATCCGAATAAAAGACATTATAGATCCGGAACGATTCCGGTAGCTAGAGCTAGTAGGTTACTAGCGACCTCTTTTCCACTATCTTAAACGGACCTACGTAGCGGGGGTTGAGCTTGGCGTTGCCTTTTAGCCTTAGGTTCCTTGTATTAAGCTATACCTTTTACTCCTCCTCGAATTCTATTAGTAACCGCTTTCTATTAGCTCGAGTTACTATCTTCTTCTAAGTCGATTCTATCGCCTCCTTTGCCACCTTCATCGCTTCTTCTATCTGAGATCTAAGCGCTTCTGCCGCAGCCGCGGCGACTCTCTTCGACGAGGTGGCGGTGGAAGGTTCTAAAGAGCTAGGTTCCTTCGGCGGTTGAAAGCTTATCCTCAGAAGATAACTGTAGGTTACCTCGAACGGCGCTAGCGAGGTGGCTTCCGATCGTGCTGAATTGGCGCAGAATTCGGCTATCGGCAACACCTTAACCTATTTAGCTTAATAATAACTGCAGAAGATTTCTAGATATTTTTCTATCTCCCAGTTAGCTACTTTAGACTAACCGTCGGTTTAAGGGTAAGCGGCCGTACTGAGCTTTCTACGAATTCCGAGAGCTTGGTTGATAGCTTTCTATATATTAGTGGTAAATTAAGGACCCCTATTCGTAGTAATAGTGTCTGGCAGGCTATAGTGCTTCTATACGTGCTGGATTAGCATTCTCACCGTTTCTTCTGCTGTAGTTCCTTTATCCTAAGCTCGGTAGGGGATGAAATAGCGCTCCTTGCTTAGTCGATCCACTACGTTAAGCGTAGCGTTATATCTATCGGAATCCAGCGGGCCGGTTATGAAATCTATCGTAATGTGCTGCTACAGTTTCTTAGGGATCGGAAGTAGCTTCAGCAGACCGGCCGGAAGGCCGTAACGTAGCTTCGCAGCTCGGCACACGTAACAGTTAGCGATAAACCGGTGGATCCGCTCGAAAATTCCCGGAAACTAGTAGGTCGTCCTTACGGCTTCTATCGTCTTCTTTGAGCCTGTATAACCGACATCCTTAGAACTATAGACTAGCTGGACGACCTCCGTAATCAGTTCTTCCAGAACTATTAGCTTCCCTAAGCCCGTTCTACCGAGCTTCTGTTGCTGGTTAAGCCGCTCTACTTTTTCGTAGAGTGTCTCTTCCTCGGTCCCCTGCTCTACCGTGCAGACCCCTACCTCTTTTAGTACCTTGGCGTCTACTATCCGTTCTGTTAACACCTTCTGGAACATGTTCGGATCTTCTTTCGCGTAGCTGGTCTTTCCTTCTCTTCTCGTTAGTGCATTAGCCTTTCTATTCTAAGCTCTAGGTTAGTAAGTGATCTTGAAGTCGAATCCGGACAAGTAGGCGGCCTACCGAGCTTGGCGCCGCGATAGCTTCTGCGTCTTTATAAAGTAGGTAAGCGACTGGTAGTCCGTAAGGACCTGGGCTGTGCTTTTTCCTGCTATAAGCTCCGGTTTGCACTCCTCGAAAGCCTGAATAATAGCTAACAGCTCTTTATTATAAATAGCGTAGTTCCGCTTAGTATCGTTTATAGACTTGCTAAAGAAAGCCACCGGATAGAGGGTCTCGTCGTCGTTAGCGTATTAAGAAACGACCCCTGCTGTTACTGTGTTGGAAGCGTCCGTTTCTACGTAGATTATCTTTTCCGGTCGGAAGTGTGCTAGCACTGGCGCTAAGGCCACCGCCTCCTTTAGCCGGTTAAATGCTTCCGTGCACCTCTTATTCTATAGGCTAGCGGCCTCTTTCTTTAGCGCTTCGTTTAGGGGTCTCGCTATCTTGCTAAAGTCCTCAATAAACTGTCGATAATAGCTACAGAATCCGAGAAACGCTCTGATTTGCGTAGTGTTTCCGGATTTCGGCTGCTTCTATTCCGCGACGGCGGCGACTTTCGATAGGTCTATCCGAACTCCTTCTCTTCCGACGATAAGACCGAGATATTTAACTTTGGTCTAGTAGAACTCGCTCTTCTTCATGTCTGCGTTTAAGCCAACCTCGCAGAGCCTAGTTAACACTTTCTCGATATAGTCCGTATATTGCTCTCTCGTTCCTTCAGTGTAAATAAGAGTATTGTCTAAGTAAATAGACACGAACTGTTCCAGCATGTCTATAAAGGTGTAGTTTATAAAGCGTTGCTACACTGCCGGTGCATTGGTAAGTCCGAAAGGCATTACCAACTACTTAAAGTTGCCTATGCGCGTAGCGAATGTCGTAAGATCTTCGGTTTGTCTTTCCTTGTTCCTTAGTCGGTAGAACGCTTGGCGAATATCCAGCTTACTGAACTACTTAGCCTTCGCCACCCTCTGTATAGTCTTATCTATTAGCGGCAGCGGATACACATCTCTCTTAGTAACCTTATTAAGGCCTCTGTAATCTACGCACAGTCGGAGACAACCTCCGGGCTACCTTACAAAAAGAATCGGTAACGTATATTCGGCTAAGCTCTGTTTAATAAACTTCTTTACTAGATTCTCTCGAACAAACACTTCTACCTAATCTAGCTTAGCCAGCGATAAGCGTCTTAGGGGCTCGGTTCCTAGCAGCGTAGCTCCTTCTTTTAGCCGGATCTTGTTGTTATATTCTGGTCAGTAGAGCGGCAGGAGATTGGAGTTAGCCTTCGAGAACACGTTAGCATAGCTGTAGAGCTCCTTTGGCAACATATCTAGGGGATCTACTTCTTCTTCTGCTTCTATCTTCTAGTAGTCTTCGATGTCTTTTATCGAGATAGCGTAAATCTTATTGTCCAGCGACCTCGCGAGAGTCGTTAAAGCCTCTGAGCTTATTATTCCGATCGTGTTTAGAGGGTCGGACCGGTCCCTCAGAACCGGTTCGGTAGTCGTAACGTTCGGTCCTGCGGCGACGACAGTGGCCGATTCGGCGGCGACTCTACTCTGCTAGTCTTTAAACCCTAACGTGCCTTCGCCTACGTCGACGACAGCTTTCTGGTTCTTTATCTATTTCTGTCCTATAATAATGTTAAACCTTCCGATATCTATAATTCGGAACCTCGCTTCTGTAGTGCGACTAGCTAGGGTAGTCTTTAGTGGCACATAATGCGTAACACTCTTAGTGTCTTGTCTGTTGTATGCCGAAATTCTCGTCGGCGACGCTAGCTTACCTAGATAACTATATCCTTTTATCAGTTTCTGAACTAGTTGATAGTGGATCGCGGCTCCGATAAGGGCTCCTATGTTAATAAAAGCTCTTAGCTAAAGTGGTCTGCTCGAGCTATTGAGGGGGTAGACAGTAATCGGAAGGATAATAGCTGTTTCCGTGTTCACTTCCACTGCTGCTAAGAGCAGATCGCTGCAGCTGTTAATACTTCCTTCTTCTGGCGGCGTTGTTCGTCTCGGTGCCCTATTGTCCTTGCTGGATAGGGGGCCTATCCGTCCAGCTAGTCTTTTTCTAGGATTCTCAGTAGCACTCTACCGTCTACACTGTCGGTGTCGTTCGGAGCCGGCTCGATAGCTTGTATAGTCTTTCTCGGCGGCTGCGGCTTTATAGCCCGATACTCCTGCTTCTGCTTATACGTAGCTTGGTATCTTATAGCGATGTAGCTAGGCTTTCTATATACGTAGCAGGTAGGAACAAACGACGAACGCGGCGAATACGATAGCTACTAAGGTGCCCTCCGAAAAGGTGCAGGGGGTCGTGTTATCGGCACCGACTGCTTCTGAATCGATTTACGCGATTTTGCATAAGCGCTTAGGTTTCTCGCAGTGACTCTCGCTCGGTGTGCGAAGCTCTTAAGGTCTTCGTCTTCTACGGAAGCTATAGCTGCAGCCAGTTCAGGGTTTAGCTTCTGCCTTAGTAGGTAGAGCTGCTTATCTTCCAACACTCTGGCTCTAATAGCATATCTTCTAAACAGTCCGTAAAATTCCTGGAACGTCTGCCGGTTCTGGTTAATCTTGTCTAGTTGCTTACGGGCTGTCTTCTTCCGGAATGGATCTCCGAAGCGTTGATCCAGCGCTTTAATCGCTCCTTTGGCGGTTACCTCTTCTAGGTCTACTACTAGCGAAAAAGCTTTACCTTCTAATCGCGATTCTAGGTAGGCCAATCTATCTCCGGCACTGTTTCCTGCATAGTCGCGGTCTATCTTGTTCTTTATCTTCTTCTTAAATGCCTCCTATTCTTTAGGGTCTCTGCCTCTAAACACCGGTAGATCCGGTAGTAACATTATTAAGGTACCGCCTTAACTGTAGGCCGCTAGTAAGGCGGTCTCTGCTTGTTCTTCTCGATGCGGTAGCGGCGTCGACGACATTGCTGCTTCTATCTTAGCTAACTGAGCCTTTATCGCCTTTAGTTGTGCTAGTCGGTTTGCCGCTTAGTTTTCTAGCATATTAATAATAGTCTCTGCCGATTCCTTTTCGGCCCTTACTGCTTCGTTTTCCTCTCTTAACTGCCTGTTCTCGTCTAGGGTTCTGTAAAACAGCTTCTTAATAAGGTCTATGCCGTCGTAGACCTTCCCCACTCCGTTCTCGTTTACGTAATCTTTAAGTTCCTCGAGTGTACAGTCGTAGATCTTCTTGTATTTGGTTATTCGTTCCTTAATCTCTGCAGTCTCTTCTGCTGTAAAACCTCTAATTATGAACTTATTATTAATGACACTAGAGCGCCTACTCGCTCTGTTAGTCTTTTCTCTTCTGCTTCTGCTTCGGCCTGTAACGCCACTCTCTACTGTTAAGAAGCTCTCTATAGCTTTCTTATAGTGCTAGGGGGGGTTGTTAGTTTGGTGTGTATATAGTGCGCGTGCGTTATTCGGGTGTCCAGATAGTTCAACGGTCTCTTTCGCGCAGTGCGGAGTTGGTGTAGTGAGTGAGTTCGAGATATAATAATCCGGGCACGCAGATATAATTTAATACGGCCTTTTTAATAACTATATCTTGAACTAAGGAGGGAAAGGAATCTATGTAGTAGTGGGTAAGAGCTTTAGGAGTAGTGTGCCAAGGCCCGGCTCGGTCCGGGAGGGCCGAGCCAAAATTCCAAGGGTCTACTCTATTACTTAGTCCTACCCCTTTCTGCTACTGCAACATAAGTAGTAATTTCTAAAGAGTTAGCAAGTTTAGGGTTAAAAAAGCTCTTGCTAGTTGCGCTACAGTCAATTATCGTAAGTACTAAGTATATTATATTCTTCTTAGTATAGATATCTGCTATAACTACTAAGGGAGGACAAGTTAGTTTATCCTCTGTCTTAGTATAGAATTGTATAGCAGAAGAAGAGATTGCATAATGTCGATCTAAGTGTCTGCCTGTTGGGAGTCTTTGTAAAAAGCTTAGGCGTTTCCCTAGTCCTTATTGTTGTCTTCTAGTATAGGAGCTGCTTTAGAGAAACTACGAGGTGTGCCTATTGTAGTACGTCTTATAGCTAGTGATCCGAACACGCAGATATAGTTTAATACAGCTGTTTTAATAACTATATCTCGAACTAAGGAGGGAAAGGAATCTATGTAGTAGTAGGTAAGAGCTTTAGAGGTAGCGTGCTAAGGCCTAGCTTAGTCTAGAAGGGCCGAGCCGAAATTCCAAGGGTCTACCCTATTACTTAGTCCTACTCCTTTCTGCTGCTGTAACACTACCCCCCTCCCTTTTTAGCAGTCGCTCTCGACCGCTTACTTATCTCTTCTTCCAGTTTATTCTAGCCAATTAGTTTCCCCTATTCTTCTAGTCGCTCTTCCGTTTCTGTACCTCTTTCTTTTTTTCTTTTTTTTTATTTGTCTTCTTTTTCCGTCCGGTTCGCGGTTTCTTCTACAAAAATTCTTCTTAAGATCGACGTTACCTCTTCTTTTCTTCTATCTCTTCCGGAGCTATTAACTTCGGAGCTACTTAGGTCTCGGGCTTCTTTAGATTCCAGATATAGAACTCTTCTAGCAGCTCTGCCGAATTCTGCAGATTCTCGATCGGATACTATTCGTAGTCTTCCGGCTATCCCTTCTACGAGATCTTCGCTTTAATGGACCCTCTTATCTTTTTTACGTCTAATACGTCTTCTACCTCCTACTCTTCTTCTTTACTGTCTATCTCGATTAGTAGGGGTTTATCGAACCCCTATTCTAGAAGACTATCTTTAGGGTCTAGACTTAACAGATCCGAATAGAAAACATCGTAGATTTAGAACGACTTTGGTAGCTGGAGCCGATAAGTTACTAGCGACCTCTTTTCTACTACTGTAAACGGACCTACGGTGTAGGGGTTAAGCTTGGCGTTGCCTTTTAGCCTTAGGTTCTGTATAATAAGCTATACCTTTTAGCCTTCTTCGAATTCTACTAGTAACTGCTTTCTATTAGCTCGAGCTACTATCTTCTTCTAAGCCGATTCTATCGCCTCCTTCGCTACCTGGATCGCTTCTTCTATCTAAGACTTAAGCACTTCTGCCGCGGCGGCGGCGACTCTCTTTAACAAGGTTGTAGTAGAAGATCCCGAAGAGCTAGGTCCCTCTAGCAGTTGAAAACTTATTCTCGGAAGATAGCTATAAGTTATCTCGAACAGCGCTAGTAAGGTAGCCTCGGACTGTACCGAGTTGGCGCAGAATTTGGCTATTGGCAACACCTTAACCTACTCTTCTTGATAATGGCTGCAGAAGATTCGTAGATATTTTTCTATCTTACGGTTAGCTACTTTAGACTGGCCGTCGGTCTAAGGGTAAGCGGCTGTGCTAAGCTTTCCGCGAATTCCGAGAACTTAGTTAATAGCCTTCTATATATTAGCGGTAAATTAAGGACTACTATCCCTAGTAATAGTGTCCGGTAGGCTATAGTGCTTCTATACGTGCTAAATCAGCATCCTTGTAGTCTCTTCTGCTGTAGTGCCTTCTTCCTTTGCTTAATAGGGAATAAAGTAGCGTTCCTTACTTAAACAGTCTACTACGTTGAGAGTAGTATTGTATCTATCGGAATCCGGCAGGCCGGTTACGAAATCTATCGCAATGTGCTGCTACAGTTTCTTAGGGATCGGCAGTAGCTTTAGTAGACCGGCCGGAAGGCCGTAACGCGGCTTCGCAGCTCGATACGCGTAACAATTAGCAATAAACCGGTAAATCCGCTTAAAGATCCGCAGAAACTAGTAGAGTGTTCTTACAGCCTCTATTATCTTCTTTATGCTAGCGTAGCCAACATCCTTAGAACTATAGACTAGCTAGATAACTTCTGTAAATAGTTCTTCTAGAACTATTAGCTTCCCTAAACCAGGTTTGCCGAGCTTCTGTTGCTGGTTAAGCTGCTCTACTTTTTCGTAGAGCGTCTCTTCCTTAGTAACTGGCTCTACTGCGTAGATCCCTACTTCTTTTAACACTTCGGCGTCTACTATCTGCTCAGTTAACACCTTCTAGAACATGTTTAGGTCTTCTTTTGCGCAGCTAGTCTTCCCCTCTCTTCTTATTAGCGCGTTAGCCTTTCCGTTCTAAGCTCTAGGTCGATAAGTAATCTTTAAGTTAAATCCGGATAAGTAGGCAGCCTACTAAGCCTAGCGGCGCGAGAGCTTCTGCGTCTTTATAAAGTAGGTTAATAACGGATAGTCCGTAAGGACCTAGACTGTGCTCTTTCTAGCTATAAGCTCCGGCTTCTACTCCTTAAAAGCTTAGAAAATAGCTAACAGCTCCTTGTCGTAGATAGCGTAGTTCCACTTAGCCTTATTTATAGACTCGCTAAGGAAGGCTACCGGATAGAGGGTCTCGCCGTCGTCGTTGTATTAAGAAAGGACCCCTACTGTTACTGTGTCGGAAGTGTCCGTTTCTAGGTAGATTATCTTTTCCGGCCGGAAGTGCGCTAGCACTAGCACTAAGGCTACTGCTTCTTTCAGCTAGTTCAAAGCCTCTGTGCACTTCTCGTTCTATAGGCCAGCTGCCTCCTTCTTTAATGCCTCGTTTAGGGATCTTGCTATCTTGCTAAAGTCTTTAATAAATCGACAATAGTAACTGCAGAACCTGAAAAAGGCTCTGATTTAGGTAGTGTTTCCGGACTTCGGCTGTTTCTATTCCGCTATAGTAGCGACCTTTAAGGGGTCCATTCGAATACCTTCTCTTCTGACAATAAGACCGAGATATTTAACTTCGGTCTAATAGAACTCGCTCTTCTTCGTGTCTGCGTTTAACCCGACCTTATAGGGCCTAGTAGCACTCTCGCAATGTAGTCCGTGTGTTGCTCTCTCGTCCTATTAGTGTAGATAAGGATGTCGTCTAAGTAAATAGACACAAAACGCTCTAGCATGTCTATAAAGATGTAATTTATAAAACGCTGCTACATAGCCGGCGCGTTGGTAAGTCCGAAAGGCATAACTAGCTACTTGAAGTTGCCTATATGCGTAGCGAACGTTAAAAGGTCTTCCGTCTGTCCTTCTTCGTTCCTTAACTAGTCAAACGCTTAGCGAATGTCGAGCTTGCTGAACTACTCAGCTTTCGCTACCTGTTGTATAGTCTTATCGATTAGCGGCAGCAGGTATACGTCTCTCTTAGTAACCTTATAAAGGCCTCGGTAGTCTACGCACAGCCAGAGGCCGCCTCTGGGTTTCTGTATAAAAAGGATTAGCGACGTATACTTAGCGGAGCTCGGCGTAACAAACTTCTTTGCTAGGTTTTCTCGAACAAACACTTCTACTTAGTCTAGCTTAGCCAGAGATAATCGCCTTAGGGGTTCGATTCTCGGTAACGTAGCTCCCTCTTTTAGTCTAATCTTGTTATCGTATTCTAGTCGATAAAGCGGCAGGAGGTTGGAGTCGGCTTCTAAGAACACGTTAGCGTAGCTGTAGAGTAATCCGAGCGCGCAGATATAATTTAATACAGCTGTTTTAATAACTATCTCTCGAACTAAGGAGGGGAAAGGAATCTATGTAGTAGTAGATAAGGGCTTTAGGGGTAGCATGCTAAGGCCCGGCTTAGTCTGGAAGAGCCGAGCCGAAATTCTAAGGGTCCACCCTATTACTTAGTCCTACTCCTTTCTGCTGCTGTAACACTACCCCCCTCCCTTATTAGCAGTCGCCCTTGACCGCTTACTTATCCCTTCTGCCCCTTTATCTTATTCCGGCCAATTAGATCCCCTTCTTCTTCTATCTATCAATCTCCTTTGCCTTTTTTTTATTGCTTGTCTTTCTTCTCTTATTTTTCTTCCACTTCTTCGTCTTCTTTTTCCGTCCGGTTTGCGGCTTCTTCTACGAAAATTCTTCTTAAAATCGACATTAACTCTTCTTTTCTTCTAACTCGAAAATATCGTCCTTTCGTTATCTTCTTCTTTTCTTATATCGTTGCTATCTCAAGTCGTTTACTTAGCATCTATCTAATCAGAGCTATCTGATCTAAGCCGACAGCTATCTGAGCTGCAGTATAACTGGTCTGTGCGCCGCTGCAGAGGGTCTATATAGATCCGTCTGCAGCGCGCTATCTCTTCTTCTTTTTCTTCCTTACTAAGGGCCTTAAGCGGCTTCTATAGTGCGACTAGCTAGGGTGGTCTTTAATAGCACGTAGTACGTAACACTCTCTGTGTCTTGTCTGTTATATGCCGAAATCCGCGTCGGTAACGCTAATTCTACTAGGTAACTATATCCCTTCGTTAATTTTCGAACCAGTCGATAATGTATTGCTGCGCCGATAAGAGCTCCTATATCAATAAAAGCTCTTAGCTGGAGGGGTTGGCGTAAGCTCTTAAGGGGGTAGATTATAATTAGAAGGATAATAGCAGTGTTCGTGCCCGCCTTAACTGTAGCTAAGAGTGGGTTATTACAACTGTTAATGCTTTGTTCTTCTTCTAGTAATGTATTTTGTGCTAGTGCCTTGTCGTTTATACTAGGTAGAGGGCCTATCTGTCTAGCTGGTCTTTTCCTATAATCCTTAACAGTACTCCGCCGTCTACACTGTCGGTGCCCGTCGGCGTTGGTTCTATAACCTGTATGCTCTTCTTCGGCGGCGGCGTAGGTCTCGTAGCTTAATATTCTCGCTTCTGTTAAGCTGTCGCTTAGCATCTAGTAGTGATATAGCCAGGCTTTCTATACGCGTAACATGTAGGGACGAACGTCGAGCGTAGTAAGTAGGGTAGCGGTTAGGGGCCTTACCGAAAGGATAAAGAGGGCCTAGTTAATAGCGTAAACGACGGCCGCTAACCTAGCTCTGAGGTCGCTAGTGTTGCGGCGGTGGAAAGAGGTAGGACAGATTGATAGGGTGGACCCTGGATTTCGGCTCGGCCCCTTCCGGGATTTAGGTTCCGGAACGGACCGAGCCGGGCCTTGGCACTACCACCACGAAAGCCCACCACCACCACCACATAGGTTCCTTTCCCTCCTCAGTTCGAGATGTAGTTATCAAAACAGCCGTATTGAAACTTATCTGCGCGCTCGGATCATTATATCTCGAACTCACTCTCTACACACACCCCGCGCTGCGCGAAAGGGCCCGTTGAACCATTCGGACGCTCGAATAACGCACGCGCACACACTACCAACAACAACCCCCAGCACTGTAAGAAGATAGAAGGCTTCTCGACGGTAGACAGCGGCGTTACAGGCCGCAGCAGAAGCAGAAAAGGAAAGACTGATCGAGCGAGTAGGCGCTCTAGTGTAATTGATAATAAGATCATTATTAGCGGTTTTACGGCGGAAGAGACCGCAGAGATTAAGGAACGAATAAGCGAATACAAGAAGATCCACGACTGCACGATCGAGGAACTGGAAGACTATATAAACGAGAATGGAATAGGGAAGGTCTACGACGGCATAGACCTTATCGAGATGCTGTTTTATAGAACGCTAGAAGAGAACAGACAACTAAGAGAAGAAACTAAAGCGGTAAGGGCCGAAAAGGAATCGGCAGAGACTATTATCGACGTGTTAGAAAACCAAGCGTCGAATCGACTGGCGCAACTGAAGGCGCTAAAGGATCAACTAGCTGATATGGAAGCAGCAAAGTCGCCGCCACCGCGTCGAGAAGAACAAGCAGAGACCGCCTTACCGGCGGCCTATAGTCAAGGTAGCACTACGATAACGCTACTACCGGACCTACCTGCTTTCAGTAGTGGAGACCCTGAAGCGTAGGAGGCGTTTAAGAAGAAGATCAAGAATAAGATAAGCCGCGATTACGTAGCAAGCAGCGAAGAAGACTGACTGGCCTATTTAGAGGCGCGACTAGAAGGCGAAGCGTTCTCGCTAGTGGCGGACCTAGAAGAAGTGACCGCCGACGAAGCTATCAAGGCGCTGGACCAGCGTTTCGGAGACCCCTTCCGGAAGAAGACGGCCCGCGAATAACTGGACAAGATCAGTCAGAATCGGCTGACATTTGAAGAATTTTACGGGCTGTTTAGGAAATATGCCATTAGAGCGAGAGTGGCTAAGGATGAGCAGCTACATTTACTAAGACAGAAACTGAGCCCTAAGCTCGCTGCGGGCATGGCGTCGGTAGAAGACGAAGACCTTCAGAGCTTCGTGCACCAGGCGAGAGTGAGAGCAAGAAATCTGAACGTATACGGAAAATCGATAACGCGAGAACCTACTCAGAAGACACCGTCGTTGATGCAGACAACCAGAGCCCCCGCACCCTTCCGACGCAGCCCCCAGCCGCCTTATGTGCCGCGATCGTCGTTCGTCCCCACCTGCTACGCGTGTGGCAAGCCTGGCCACATCGCAACGAGATGCCAAGCATTAGATAAGCAGAAGCAGGAGCATCGTGTTATGAAGCAGCCGCAGCCACCGAGGAAGGCTATACAAGCTATAGAGCCGGCTCCGAACGACACTAACAGCGTAGACGGTGGGGTGCAGTTAAGGATTACGGGAAAAGACTAGCTGGACGGATAGGCCCCCTATCCAGCATTGACAATAGGGCACCGCACCGGAGCGAATCGACACGAGAAGAAAGCATCAACAGCTGCAGCGATCCGCTCTCGGCAGCCGTAGAAGTGAATACGGAAACGGCGATTATCCTTCCTATTACGATCTACCCTGTTAAGAAGTCGCGCCAACCCCTCCAGTTAAAAGCTTTTATCGACACCGGAGCTCTTATCGGCGCGGCGATCCACTACCGACTAGTTCAGAAACTGGTAAAAGGATACGGCTATCCGGTGGAGATGGCGTCGCCGACGAGGATTTCGGCGTATAACGGACAAGACACGGAAAACGTTACGCACTACGTGCTATTAAGGACCACACTAGCTGGTCGAACCACGGAAGCAACGTTCCGGATCATGGATCTCGGACGATTTGACATTATTATAGGGCAGAAATAGATGAAGAACCAGAAGACGGTCATTGACGTAGACGAAGGCACGATAGGGTTCAAAACCCTAGGCAACGGCACCGCCGCCGAACCGACCGCCGCCACCGTAGCCGAATCGAAAGCTGCGGCTGCCAATATAACCCCGTCCGATCGTTCCAAACCCCTGGTCACTGTCGGAATAATGAGTTAAGAAGCCATAACGACCCTCGCGAAGGTGCCGGACAACGAGATTTACGCTATCTTAATAAAAGACATCGAAGACCACCGGAAGATAATAGCGGAAGAAGAAGTGGATCCGCTGGAGGTGCTACCGAAAGAACTCTATAGTTACGCTAACGTGTTCTTAAAAGCCGACTCCAACCTCCTGCCGCTCTATCGACCGGAATATAACAACAAGATCCGACTGAAAGAGAGGGCTACGCTGCCAAGAACCGAGCCCCTAAGACGACTGTCGCCGGCGGAACTGGACCAGGTGGAGGTGTTCGTTCGCGAAAATCTAGCGAAGAAGTTTATTACGCCGAGTTCGGCCGAATACGCGTTACCGATTCTTTTCGTAAGGAAACTAGGGGGTAGTCTGCGACTCTGCGTAGACTATCGAGGCCTTAACGAGGTCACTAAGAGAGACGTATATCCACTGCCGCTGATAGATGAGACTATACAGCGCGTAGCAAAGTCTAAGTAGTTCAGTAAGCTGGACATCCGCCAAGCGTTCTATCGACTAAGGAACGAAGAAGGGCAGACAGAAGACCTTACGACGTTCGCGACGCATATAGGCAATTTCAAGTAGTTGGTAATGCCTTTCGGACTTACCAACGCGCCGGCGGTGTAGCAACGCTTTATAAACCACTCCTTTATAGACATGCTAGAGCGGTTCGTGTCTATCTACCTAGACGATATCCTTATTTATACAGACGGAACGAGAGAGCAACACACGGACCACATCGAGAAGGTGCTGACCAGACTCCGCGAAATGGGATTGAACGCGGACACGAAGAAGAGCGAGTTCTATCAGACGGAGGTCAAGTATCTCGGTCTTATCGTCGGAAGAAACGGAATTCGTATAGACCCCTTAAAGGTCGCCGCCGTCGCGGAATGGAAGCAGCCGAAATCCGGAAACACTACCCAAATCAGAGCGTTTCTCGGATTCTGCAGCTACTATCGACAGTTTATTAAGGACTTTAGCAAGATAGCGAGACCCCTGAACGAGGCGTTAAAGAAGGAGGCCGCCGGCCTATAGAATGAGAAGTGCACGGAAGCTTTCGTACAGCTAAAAGAAGCAGTAGCCTCTGCGCCAGTTCTGGCACACTTCCGGCCGGAAAAGACGATCTACGTAGAAACGGACGCTTCCGACACGGTAACGGCAGGGGTCCTTTCTCAATACGCTGACGATAGCAAGACCCTCCACCCGGTAGCCTTCTTTAGCAAATCCATAACGGAAGCTAAGCGGAACTACGCTATCTACGATAAGGAGCTGCTGGCGATTATTTAGGCTTTCGAGGAGTGGAAACCGGAGCTTATAGCTAGAAAGAGCACGGTTTAGGTCCTTACAGACCACCAATCGCTTATCTACTTTATAAAGACGCAGAAGCTCTTACGTCGCCAAGCTCGGTAGGCCGCCTACTTATTAGGGTTCGACTTTAAGATTACCTATTGACCCGGAGCTCAAAACGGAAAGGCTGACTCGCTAACGAGAAGAGAAGGAAAGACTAGCCGCGCGAAAGAAGATCCGAACATGTTCCAGAAGGTGTTGACCGAGCGGATAGTAGACGCAGAGATGTTGAAAGAGGCAGGGGTCTGCGCGGTAGAACCGGCCCCTAAGGAAAAGACTCTCTACGAAAAGGTAGAGCAGCTTAACCAGCAACAGAAACTCGGCAAAACCGGTTCAGGGAGGCTGATAGTTCCGGAAGAACTAATCACAGAGATTATCTAGCGGGTCCATAACTCTATAGATGTTGGCTACGCCGGAGCAAAGAAAACGATGCAGGCAGTAAGAACAATCTACTGGTTTCCGCGGATCTACGAGCGGATCCACTGATTTATCGCCAATTGCTACGTATGCCGAGCCGCGAAGCTACGTTACGGTCTTCCGGCAGGCCTACTGAAGCCGCTTCCGATCCCCGAGAAGCCGTGGCAGCACATTACGATAGATTTTGTGACCGGACTGCCGGACTCGGACAGCTACGACGCTACGCTTAATGTGGTGGATCGGCTAAGCAAAGAGCGCCACTTTATCCCCTGCCGAGCGAGAGACGAAGGAACTACTGCGGAAGAAACGGCGAGAATGTTGATCCAACACGTATAGAAGCACTATAGGCTGCCGGACACTATCACTACGGATAGGGGTCCTCAATTCACAGCCGACGTATAGAAAGCCATCAACCAAGCCCTCGGAATTAGTGGAAAGCTCAGCACCGCCGCTTACCCTTAAACTAACGGTCAGTCTAAAGTGGCTAATCGAGAGATGGAGCGATATCTGCGAACCTTCTGCGGCCATCATTAAGAAAAGTAGGTTAAGATGCTGCCAATAGCTGAATTCTGCGCCAACTCGGCACTATCTGAAGCCACCTCGCTAGCGCCGTTCGAGATTACGCATAGCTATCTTCCGAGGATAAGCTTTCAGCTACTGAACAAACACAGCTCTGCGGAATCATCCACCGCTACGTCGTTAAAGAGAGTCGCCGCCGCGGCGGCGGAAGCGCTCCGATCTCAGATAGAAGAAGCGATCAAGGTAGCGAAAGAAGCGATGGAATCGGCTTAGAAGAAGATGGTAACTCGAGCTAATAAGAAGCGGTTACCGATGGAATTCGAGAAAGGCCAAAAGGTATAGCTTAACACGCGAAACCTGAGGCTGAAAGGCAATGCCAAGCTCAATCTGCGCTACGTAGGTCCGTTCAAGATAATAGAAAAGAGGTCGCCGGTGACCTATCGGCTCCAGCTACCGAAATCGTTCCGGATCTACGATATCTTCTATTCGGACCTGTTGAGCTTGGACCCTAAAGACGGCCTGCCGGAACAGGGGTTCGCCAAACCCCCGCCAATCGAGATAGACGATAAGGAAGAATAGGAGGTAGAAGACGTAATAGACGTAAAGAAGACGAGGGGGTCCATCAAAGCGAGGATCTCGTAGAAGGGGTAGCCGGAAGACTATAAGTGGTATCCGGTTAAGAACCTGCGGAATTCGGCAGAGCTGCTAAGAGAGTTCTACGTACGGAACCCGAAGAAGCCGAGACCCGGATGGCTCCAAAACTGACGACCTCCGAAAGAGATAAAAGAAGAAAGCCGCGTCCGCTCCACCGGCGCCGAAGCCGATAAAGACGATCGTAACGGTCGCCTTCGGGGAGGCCTTTGACTCGGCCACTACCCACCAGCGGATTGGCAGGCAGCTCGCCGACGCCGTAGCGTGCCAGCGCCGCCGACCCTGTAGTAGGTAAAGGCTTTGGTGGAAGAAAGAAGAAGAAGAAGAAACGACGCCGCGGACGGGTCTATATGGACCTCCGAGACGACGCACAGGCCAGCCACGCTGCAGCTCAGAAGACCGCGGATCAGATCAGATAGCGTCGATTACATAAACGCCAAGTGAAGGACTTCAGACGCCGACGACGTAAGAAATTGAAGAAGCGATAAAGAGAACGTTGTTTTTGATAGAAGACGGAAGAGGTAACATCGGCGTTGGAGGGGATTTTCGAGAAGGAGACAAAGAATCAAAAAAAAAAAAAAAAAGTGGAGATTTTTGGATAGATGAGGTGACTAAGCGGTCGAGGGCGACCGCTGGTAAGGGAGGGGGGTAGTGTTGCGGCGGTGGAAAGAGGTGGGACAGATTGATAGGGTGGACCCTGGATTTCGGCTCGGCCCCTTCCGGGATTTAGGTTCTGGAACAGACCGAGCCGGGCCTTGGCACCACCACCACGAAAGCCCACCACCACCACCACATAGGTTCCTTTCCCTCCTCAGTTCAAGATGTAGTTATCAAAACAGCCGTATTGAAACTTATCTGCGCGCTCGGATCAGCTAGTTTTCTGTATTCGTTTATGTTTCTAGCCGCAACCCTTGCTTTGTCTACGAAGGCTTAGAGGTCCCTAGTCCTTACTAAGACCAGTACGTTAGCTAGTTCGGGTCTTAGTTTCTTTTTCAGCAGGTGTAGTTGTTCGCTCTCTAACACCTTCCCTCGAATCGCGTGCTTCCGGAATCGTCTAGAAAATTCTTCGAATAATAGCTGGTTCTAACTGACTTTATTAAGTTCTTCGCGAGCTGTCTGCTTACCGAAGTAGTCCGCGAAGCGCTGATCTAGCGCTTCGATAGCTTCGTTAGCGGTCGCTCCTTCTAGGTCCGCTACTAATGTAAACGCCTTACTATCTAGCTGCGATTAAAGGTATGCCAACCTGTCTTCTTTGCTGTTGTTAGCATAGTTGCGGGTTATCTTATTTATTATCTTTATCTTAAAAAACTTCCTACGTCTCCGGATTTCCGCCGCGAGAGACCTGTAGGTCGGGCAGTAACGTTATCGAGATGCTACCTTAACTGCAGGCGGCCGGTAAAGCGTAGTTAGTGTAGCCTTCTGCTCGCGGCAGCGGCGCCGACGACGTTGGCACTGCCGCTTTAGCTAGCTAGGTCCTTAGCGCGTTCAGTTAAGCTAATCATGTCGCTGCCTAATTCTCTAGCACTTCGATAGTAGTCTCCGCTAATGCCCTCTCGGCTGTTACTGTTTCTACTTCCTCTTTTAGCTGTCTATTCTCTTCTATCTTCTTTTAAAACATCTTCTCGATAAAGGTTATAGTGTCGTAAACCTTCTTAACCCTGTGTTCCGTTAAGTGCTCTTTAAGCTCGTCGGGCGTGCAGGCGTACAGCTCTTTGTAATCTGCTATCCGCTCCTTTACCTCGTTCGTCTCTTCCGCTGTAAGGCCTTTGGCTACTGCCTCCTCGTTTATAGTGCTAGTGCGCCTATCTCCCGCTCTGTTAGTCTTTCTTCTTCCACTGCTGCTAGTAACGCCTCGTTCTACTATCGAGAAGCTCTCTATAGCTTTCTTACAATGCTAGTTGGTTTGGTTTTTGTGTTGTAAGGTGCGCGTACGTTATTTAGGTAGCCGGATAGTTCAACAGGCCCTTTCGCGCAGCGCGGTAGTAGTATATATAATAAGTTCGAGATATAATAATCCGAGCATACAGATATAGTTTAATACAGCTGTTTTAATAACTATATCTCGAACTAAGGAGGGAAAGGAATCTATATAGTAGTAGGTAAAAGCTTTAGGGGTAGCGTGCCAAGGCCCGGCTCGGTCCGGAAGGGCCGAGCCGAAATTCCAAGGGTCTACCCTATTACTTAGTGTTGCAGCAGCAGAAAGGGGTAGGACTAAGTAATAGGGTAGACCCTTAGAATTTCGGCTCGGCCCTTCCGGACCAAGCCGGGCCTTGGCGCACCCACCCCTAAAGCCCTTACCTACCGCTGCATAGATTCCTTTCCCTCCTTAGTTCGAGATATAGTTGTTAAAACAGCTGTATTAAATTATATCTATATACTCGGATTATTATATCTCGGACTTACTAACTACACTAACCCTACGCTGTACGAAAGGGACCGTTAAACCGCATCCAGCTACCCGAATAACGCACGCGCACACTACAAACCAAACCAAACACATTAGCACTATAAGAAGACTATAGAGGGCTTCTTAACAGTAGAGGGCAGTGTTACAAGCTATAGCGGAAAGAGAAAGACTAACAGGGCGAGTGATAGGTATACTAGCATCCTCGACGATAAGACGGTTACTAAAGGTCTTATAGAAGAAGAGACAGACGAGGCGAAAGAAGGAATAGCGGGCTATAAGGAGCTATATGCCTGTACACTAGATAAACTCGAAGAATATCTAGTAGAACATAGAGCTAGGAAGGTGTATAATCCGAGCACGTAGATATAATTCAATACGGCTGTTTTGATAACTATATCTCGAACTAAGGAAGGAAAGGAATCTATGCAGCAGTAGGTAAGGGCTTTAGGGAGAGTGTGCTAAGGCCCAGCTCAGTCCGGAAGGGCCGAGCCGAAATTCTAAGGGTCTACCCTATTACTTAGTCCCACCCCTTTCTGCTGCTGCAACACTACCCCCCTCCCTTACTAGCGGTCGCCCTCGACTGCTTACTTATCTTATTCGCGTCTTCGTTTTTTTTAATTCGTCTTTTTCTTTATCGTTTTCTTCCGTCCGATTCGCAGAGAATCCTTCTTAAAATCGACGTTACCTTATCGTTTCTTCTATCTTAAAAACGTTACCCTTTCAACTTCTTCTTTCTTCTTATATCGTCGCTATCTAAAGTCCTTTACTTAGCGTTCGTCTAATCGGAGCTATCTAATCTAAGCTGTTAGCTATCTAAGCTGCGGCGTAGCTGGCCTATGCGCTGCTGTAGAGGTCTATATAGATCTATCTGCAGCGCTTTATCTCTTCTTCTTTTTCTTCTCTACTAAGGCCTTAAGCGCTATCGCAAAGCCGCCGTTCGCCGGCGCCGTCTACAAAATCGATCGGCTGCGAGCCTTTCTTGTTTAGGGCGGCGTCGACGATCGTCGCGTCGATGCGATAGCGCAGTCTCCTATTGTTGTAATAGGAGACCAAAGTGCACTGCTGCGATCGCTTCTGTCGGTTTTTGTACCAATGCGGCGGACGCAGCCTTTCTCTTTCTTTTATCTCTTTTGGAGCTATTAGCTTCAGAGCTACTCTGGCCTCGGCTTCTTTGGGTTCCGGACGTAAAACTCTCTTAGCAGCTCTGCCGATTTCTGGAGATTCTCGACCGGATACTATTTATAGTCTTCCGGCTACCCCTTCTATAAGATCCTCGCTTCGATAGACCCTCTTATCTTTCTTATATCTATTATATCTTCTACCTCCTATTCTTCTTCCTTACTGTGTATCTCGACCGGCAGGGGTTCGGCGAACCCCTAATCTGGAAGACTATCTTTAGGGTCCGAACTTAGCAGATCCGAATAAAAGACATCGTAGATCCGGAACGATTTCGGTAGCTGGAGCCGATAAGTTACTAGCGACCTCTTTTCCACTATCTTAAACAGACGTACGTAGCGGGGGTTGAGCTTAGCGTTGCCTTTTAGCCTAAGGTTCCGTGTGTTAAGCTATACCTTTTAGCCTTCTTCGAATTCTATTATTGACTGCTTTCTATTAGCTCGAATTACTATCTTCTTCTAAGCCGATTCTATCGCCTCCTTCGCTACCCTAATCGCATCTTCTATCTAAGATCTAAGCGCTTCTGCCGCAGCGGCGGCGACTCTCTTTAACAAGGTAACGGTAGGAGATTCTAAAGAGTTAGGCAGTTAAAAGCTTATTCTCGGAAGATAGCTATAAGTTATTTCGAACGGCGCCAGTAAGGTAGCTTCTAACTGTGCTAAATTGGCGCAGCATTCGGCTATTAGCAACACCTTAACCCACTCTCCTTAATAGTAGCTGCAGAAGACTAGTAGATATTTTTCTATCTTACGGTTAGCTACTTTAGACTGACTGTCGGTCTAAGGGTGAGCGGCTGTGCTAAGCTTTCCGCGGATTCCGAGAACTTGGTTAATAGCCTTCTATACATCGGCGATAAATTAAGGACCCCTATCCGTAGTGATAGTGTCCGGCAGGCCGTAGTGCTTCTACATATACTGAATCAGTATTCCCGCTGTCTCTTCCGCAGTAGTGCCTTTATCCTTTGCTTAATAGGGGATTAAGTAGCGTTCTTTGCTTAACTAATCTACTACGTTAAGGGTAGCATTATATCTATCGGAATCTGGCAGGCCGGTTACGAAATCTATCGTAATATGCTGCTACGGTTTCTTAGGGATCGGAAGTGGCTTTAGTAGGCCGGCCAGAAGACCGTAGCGCAGCTTCGCGGCTCGGCATACGTAACAGTTAGCGGTAAACCAATAAATCCGCTCGAAGATCCGCAGAAACTAGTAAACCGTCCTTATAGCTTCTATCGTCTTCTTCGTGCTAGTATAGTCAACATCCTTTGAGCTATAAACCAGCTGGATAACCTCTGTAATTAGCTCTTCCGGAACTATTATCTTCCCTAAACCAGTTTTGCCAAGCTTCTGTTGCTAGTTAATCCGCTCTACTTTTTTGTAGAGCGTCTCTTCCTCGGTCGGCGGCTCTATCGTACAGATCCCTAATTCTTTTAACACCTCGGCGTCTACTATCTGTTCGGTTAACACCTTCTGGAACATGTTCGGATCTTCTTTCGCGCGGCTGGTCTTCTCCTCTCTTCTCGTTAGTGTATTAGCCTTTCCGTTCTAAGCTCTGGGTCGATAAGTGATCTGAAAGTGAAACCTAGATAGATAAGCGGCCTACCGAGCTTAGCAGCGCAATAGCTTCTGCGTCTTTATAAAATAGGTTAGTAACTGATAGTCCGTAAGGACCTGGACTGTGCTATTTCTTGCTATAAGTTCCGGCTTCTACTCCTCGAAAGCCTGGATAATAGCTAACAACTCCTTATCGTAGATAGCGTAGTTCTGCTTAGCCTTATTTATAGACTTGCTAAAGAAAGCTACTGGATACAGGGTCTCGCCGTCGTCGTTGTATTAAGAAAGGACCCCTGCGGTCACTGTATCGGATGCGTCCGTCTCTAGGTAGATTATCTTTTCCGGTCGGAAGTGATCCGGGCACGCAGATACGATTCAATACGGCCTTTTTGATGACTATATCTCGAACTGAGGAGGGAAAGGAACCTATGTAGTGGTGGTGGTGGGCTTTTGTAGTGGTGGTGCCAAGGCCCGGCTCGGTCCGTTCCGGAACCTAAATCCCGGAAGGGGCCGAGCCGAAATCCAGGGTCCACCCTATCAATCTGTCCCACCTCTTTCCACTGCCGCAACACTACCCCCCTCCCTTACCAGCGGTCGCCCTCGACCGCTTAGTCATCCTATCTATCCGAAAACCTCTTCTTTTTTTTTTTTTTTTTTTGTCGTCTCCTTCTCGAGAATCCCCTCCAACGCCGATGTTACCTCTTCCTTCTTCTATTAAAAACAACGTCCTTTTCATCGCTTCTTCAATTTCTTACGTCGTCGGCGTCTGAAGTCCTTTACTTGGCGTTTATGTAATCGACGCTATCTGATCTAATCCGTGGGTTATCTGAGCTGCGGCGTGGCTGGTCTGTGCGCCGGCGCGGAGGTCTATATAGATCTTTCCGCGGCTCTATCTCTTCTTCTTCTTCTTTCTCTACCAAAGCCCTCACCTACCGCAGGGTCGGCGGCGCTGGCACGCCACGGCGTCGGCGAGCTGCCTGCCGAACCGGTAGTGGGTAGTAGCCGCGTCGAAGACCTCCCCTAGGCGACTGCTACGATCGTTTTCTTCGGCCTCCGCGCCGGTGGAGCGGACGCGGCTTTCTTCTTTCTTCCGCATTGTCGACATTAGAGCTACGCTGGTTTCGGCTTTTCCGGGCTCCGTACGTAGAATTCTCTTAGCAGCTCCGCCGAATTCCGCAGGTTCTCGATCGGATACTATTCGTAGTCTTCTGGCCACCCCTTCTACGAGATCCTCGCTTTGATGGACCCCCTTATCTTCTTTACGTCCATTACATCTTCTACCTCCCACTCTTCTTCCTCACCGTCTATCTCGATTGGCGGGGGTTCGGCGAACCCCTGTTCCGGCAGACCGTTCTTAGGGTCCAAGCTCAGCAGATCTAAATGGAAAACGTCGTAGATCCGGAACGATTTCGGTAGCTGGAGCCGATAGGTTACCAGCGACCTCTTTTCTATTATCTTGAACGGACCTACGTAGCGTGGATTGAGCTTGGCGTTGCCTTTTAGCCTTAGGTTCCGCGTGTTGAGCTATACCTTTTGGCCTTCTTCGAATTCTAGTAGTAACCTTTTTCTATTAGCTCGAGTTACTATCTTCTTCTGAGTCGACTCCATCGCTTTCCTCGCTACCTTAATGGCTTCTTCTATTTAAGCCTTAAGTGCTTCAGCCGCGACGGCGGCGACTCTCTTTGACAACGTAGCGGTAGATGGTTCTACGGAGCTGGGTTCGTTCGGCGGTTGGAAACTTATTCTCGGAAGATAACTGTAGGTTATCTCGAACGGCGCCAGCGACGTTGCTTCTAACTGTGCTGAGTTCGCGCAGAACTCAGCTATCGGCAGCATCTCGACCCAATTTTCTTGATGGTAGCTGCAGAAGATTCGTAGATATTTTTCCATCTTACGGTTGGCCACTTCAGACTGACCGTCAGTTTAAGGGTAAGCGGCGGTGCTGAGCTTTCTACGAATTCCGAGAGCTTGATTAATAGCCTTCTACACGTCGGCGGTAAATTAAGGACCCCTATCCGTAGTGATAGTGTCCGGCAGGCTATAGTGCTTCTACACGTATTGAATCAACATCCGCGCGGTCTCTTCCGCAGTGGTTCCTTCGTCTCTCGCTCGGCAGGGGATGAAGTGTCGTTCTTTGCTCAGCCTATCCACTACGTTTAGCGTAGCGTTATATCTATCGGAGTCCGGCAGGCCGGTTACGAAGTCTATCGTAATGTGTTGCTACGGTTTCTTAGGGATCGGAAGTAGCTTTAGCAGACCGGCCGGAAGACCGTAACGTAGCTTCGCGGCCCGGCACGCGTGGCAGTTGCCGATAAATCGGTGGATCCGCTCGTAGATTCGCGGAAACCAGTAGATCGTTCTTACTGCCTGCATCGTTTTCTTCGCTCCGGCGTAGCCAATATCTATGGAGTTATAGACCAGTTGGATGACCTTAGTGATTAGTTCTTCCGGAACTATCAGCTTCCCTAAACCGGTTTTGCCGAGTTTCTGTTGCTGGTTAAGCTGCTCCACCTTTTCGTAGAGAGTCTTTTCCTTAGGGGCCGGTTCCACTACGCAGACCCCTACCTCTTTCAACACTTCTACGTCTACTATCCGCTCGGTTAACACCTTCTAGAACATATTCGGATCTTCTTTCGCGCAGCTGGTCTTTCCTTCTCTTCTCGTTAGTGCGTCAGCCTTTCCGTTTTGAGCTCCGGGTCGATAGGTAATCTTAAAGTTAAACCCGGATAAGTAGGCAGCCTACTGTGCTTGACGTCGTAAGAGCTTCTGCGTCTTTATAAAGTAGGTCAGCGACTGGTGGTCCGTAAGGACCTGGACCGTGCTCTTTCTAGCTATAAGCTCCGGTTTCCACTCCTCGAAAGCCTGAATCATCGCTAGCAGCTCCTTATCGTAGATAGCGTAGTTCCGCTTAGCTTCTGTTATAGATTTGCTAAAGAAGGCCACCAGGTAGAGGGTCTCGCCATCATCAGCGTATTGAGAAAGGACCCCTGCCGTCACTGTGTTGGAAGCGTCCGTTTCTACGTAGATCGTCTTTTCCGGTCGGAAGTGCGCCAGAACCGGCGCCGAGGCTACTGCTTCTTTCAGCCGGTTAAACGCTTCCGTGCACTTCTCGTTCTATAGGCCGGCGGCCTCTTTCTTTAGTGCTTCGCTTAGGGGTCTCGCTATCTTGCTGAAGTCCTTAATAAACCGTCGATAGTAGCTGCAGAATCCGAGAAACGCCCTGATCTGCGTAGTGTTTCCGGATTTCGGTTGCTTCTATTCCGCTACGGCAGCGACCTTTAAGGGGTCCATCCAGATCCCTTCTCTTCCGACGATAAGACCGAGGTATTTAACCTCAGTCTAATAAAACTCGCTCTTTTTCGTGTCCGCGTTCAATCCGACCTCTCTGAGTCTTTTCAGCACCCTCTTAATGTGGTCCGTATGCTGATCTCTCGTTCTATCCGTATAGATAAGAATGTCGTCCAAATAGATAGACACGAACCGTTCCAGCATGTCTATAAAGGTATGGTTTATAAAGCGTTGCTACACTGCCGGCGCGTTAGTAAGGCCGAAAGGCATTACCAACTACTTAAAATTGCCTATACGCGTAGCAAACGTCGTAAGATCTTCCGTCTGCCCTTCTTCGTTCCTTAGTCGGTGGAACGCCTGTCGAATGTCCAGTTTGCTGAACTATTTAGCTTTAGCCACTCGTTGTATAGTCTCGTCGATTAGCGGCAGCGGGTATACGTCTCTCTTGGTAACCTCGTTAAGGCCTCGATAGTCTACGCAGAGTCGCAGACTACCCCCTAGTTTCCTTACGAAAAGAATTGGTAACGTATATTCGGCAGAACTCGGTGTAATAAACTTCTTCGCCAGATTTTCGCGAACGAACACCTCTACTTAGTCCAGTTCCGCCGGCGACAGTCGTCTTAGGGGCTCGGTTCTTAGCAGCGTAGCTCCTTCTTTCAGTCGGATCCTGTTGTTATATTCCGGTCGATAGAGCGGCAATAGGTTGGAGTCGGCCTTTAAGAACACGTTAGCGTAACTATAGAGTTCTTTCGGTAGCACCTCTAGTGGATCTACTTCTTCTTCCGCTATTATCTTCCAGTGGTCTTCGATGTCTTTTATTAAGATAGCGTAAATCTCGTTGTCTGGCGACTTTGCGAGGGTCGTTATAGCTTCTGCACTTATTATTCCGACGGTGACCAGGGGTTCGGAACGATCGGACGGAGCCTCTTTTGCGGACTGTGTGGCTTTCGGCTCGGCGGCGGCGGTGGCGACCTTTCCGATGGTCCCTGCTCCGCCACCCGGGGTTTTGAATCTGATCGTTCCTTTATCTACGTCGATAATAGCTTTCTGGTTCTTTATCTATTTCTGCCCTATAATGATGTCAAACCTTCCGACATCCATATTTCGGAACGTCGCTTCTGTGGTTCGACCAGCTAGTGTGGTCCTTAACGGTACGTAGTGCGTAACGTTTTCCGTGTCTTGTCCGTTGTATGCTGAAATCCGCGTCGGCGACGCCATCTCTACAGGATAGCCGTATCCCTTCGTCAGTTTCTGAACTAGTCGGTAGTGGATCGCCGCGCCAATAAGAGCTCCAGTATCAATAAATGCTTTTAGCTGGAGGGGTCCACTCGACTTTATAACAGGGTAGATCGTAATAGGAAGGATGATCGCCGTTTCCGTATTTACTTCTACGGCTGCCGAGAGCGGATCGCTGCAGCTGTTGATGCTTTCTTCTCGTGTCGATTCGCTCCGGTGCAGTGCCCTATTGTCAATGCTAGATAGGGGGCCTATCCGTCTAGCTAGTCTTTTCCTATAATCCTTAACTGCACCCTACCGTCTACGCTCTCAGTGTCGTTCGGAGCCGGCTCTATAGCTTGTATAGTCTTTCTCGGTAGCTGCGGCTGCTGCTGCGGCTGCTTTATAACACGATACTCCTGCTTCTGCTAGGCTGTTGCTTGGCATCTCGTAGCGATATAGCCGGGTTTTCCGCACGCGAAACAGGTAGGGACGAACGCCGATCGTAGTAAATGCGACGACTGCTGGGGGGTTCGTCGGAAAGGCGCAGGGGGCCGCGTTGTCTGCGTTATCAACGGCTTCTGGTTTGATTCGCGTGATTTCGCGTAAGTGCTTAGGTTTCTCGCGGTGACTCTCGCTCGGTGCACGAAGCTCTTAAGGTCTTCGTCTTCTACAGACGCCATAGTGGCGGCCAGTTTAGGGTTCAGCTTCTGCCTTAATAGGTAGAGCTGCTCGTCTTCTGCCACTCTGGCCCTAATAGCATGTTTTCTGAATAGCCCGTAGAATTCTTTAAACGTCTGCTAGTTCTGATTGATCTTGTCCAGCTGCTTACGGGCTGTCTTCTTTCGGAATGGGTCTCCGAAGCGCTAGTCTAGTGCTCTGATCGCTTCCTTGGCGGTTACCTCTTCTAGGTCCGCCACTAGCGAAAAAGCTTCACCTTCCAATCGCGATTCCAGGTACGCCAATCTATCTCCGGCACTGTTTCCGGCGTAGTCGCGGTCCATCTTATTCTTTATCTTCTTCTTAAACGCTTCCCAGTCTTTAGGGTCCCTGCCTCTAAACGCCGGCAGGTCCGGCAATAATGTTATTAAGGTGCCACCTTAACTATAGGCCGCCGGTAAGGCAGTCTCTGCTTGTTCTTCTCGACGCGGTAGCAGCGACTTTGCTGCTTCTATATTAGCTATCTGATTCTTTAGCGCCTTTAGCTGCGCTAGTCGATTCGCCGCCTAGTTTTCCAGCATATCTATAATAGTCTCGGCCGATTGCTTTTCGGCCCTTACCGCTTTAGTTTCTTCTCTTAGTTGTCTGTTCTCTTCCAGCGTTCTATAAAACAGCATCTCGATAAGGTCTATGCCGTCGTAGACCTTCCCTATTCCATTCTCGTTTACATAGTCCTTCAGTTCCTCGAGCGTACAGTCGTGGATCTTCTTGTATTCGCTTATTCGTTCCTTAATCTCTGCGGTCTCTTCCGCTGTACAACCGCTAATAATAATCTTATTATTAATGACACTAGAGCGCCTACTTGCTCTGTTAGTCTTTCTCTTTCCGCGGCGGCCTGTTACGCCGCTCTCTACCGTCGAGAAGCCTTCTATCTTCTTACAGTGCTGGGGGTTGTTTGGTTTAGTGTGGGTGCGCGTGCGTTATTCGGGTTTCCGGATGGTTCGACGGGCCCTTTCGCGCAGCGCGGGGTTTGTGTAGAGAGTGAGTTCGAGATATAATGATCCGGGCACGTAGATATAATTCAATACGGCCTTTTTGATGACTATATCTCGAACTGAGGAGGGAAAGGAACCTATGTAGTGGTGGTGGTGGGCTTTCGTAGTGGTGGTGCCAAGGCCCGGCTCGGTCCGTTCCGGAACCTAAATCCCGGAAGGGGCCGAGCCGAAATCCAGGGTCCACCCTATCAATCTGTCCTACCTCTTTCCACCGCCGCAACAGGAAGTGCGCTAGCACTAGCGCCGAGGCTACCGCTTCTTTTAGTCGGTTAAAAGCCTCGGTGCACTTCTCGTTCTATAGGCCAGCGGCCTCCTTCTTTAATACTTTATTTAGGGGTCTTGCTATCTTGCTAAAGTCCTTAATAAATCGCTAATAGTAGCTGTAGAATCTGAGAAAAGCTCTGATTTGGGTAGTGTTTCCGGACTTCGGCTGCTTCCACTCTGCGACGGCAGCGACCTTTAAGGGGTCTATCCGAATTCCTTCTCTTCCGACGATAAGACCGAGATATTTGACTTCGGTCTAATAGAATTCGCTCTTCTTTGTATCCGCGTTTAATCTAGCCTCGCGGAGCCTAGTTAGCAGTCTCGTAATGTAGTCCGTATACTGCTCTCTCGTTCTATCAGTATAGATAAAAATATCGTCCAAATAAAGCGACACGAACCGTTCTAGCATGTTTATGAAGATATAATTTATAAAACGCTGCTACACTGCCGGCGTATTAGTAAGTCCGAAAGGCATTACTAACTACTTGAAATTGCCTATACGCGTAGCGAATATCGTAAGATCTTCTGTCTGTCCTTCCTTATTCCTTAGTTAGTAGAACGCTTAGCGAATGTCTAGCTTGCTAAACCACTTAGCTTTAGCCACTCGTTGTATAGTCTTATCGATTAGCAGCAGCAGATACACATCTCTCTTAGTAACCTTATTAAGGCCTCTGTAGTCTATATATAGTCAGAGACTACCTCTAGGTTTCTGTACAAAAAGAATCGGCGACGTATACTTAGCGGAGCTCGGCGTAATGAACTTCTTTGCTAGGTTTTCTTAAACAAACACCTCTACTTAGTCCAGCTCGGCCGGCGATAAGCGTCTTAGGGGTTCGGTTCTTAGCAGCGTAGCCCCTTCTTTCAATCGGATCTTGTTTTTGTATCCCGGTCGATAGAGCGGCAGGAGGTTGGAGTCGGCTTTCGAGAACACGTTAGCGTAGCTATAGAATTCTTCTAGTAACACCTCTAGCGGGTCTACTTCTTTTTCCGCTATTATCTTCTAGTAATCTTCGATGTCTTTTATCGAGATAGCGTAGATCTTATTCTCCGGCGACTTCGCGAGAGTAGTTAGGGCCTCTAAGCTTATTATTCCGACAGTATCCAGGGAATCGGAACGGTTAATCAGAACCGCTTTAATAGTCTTAACGTTCGGTTTGGCAGCAGCGATAGCGACCGATTCGACGGCGGCGGCTCCACTCTGCTAAGTTTTGAATCCTAGTGTGCCTTTACCTATATTAATAACTGCTTTCTGGTTCTTCATCTATTTCTGTCCTATAATAATGTCAAACCGTCCGATATCTATAATTCGGAACGTTGCTTCAGTCGTTCGGCTGGCCAGGGTGGCCTTTAGCAGCATGTAGTGCGTAACGCTCTCTATGTCTTGTCTGTTATAAGCCGAAATTTGCGTCGGCGACGCTAATTCTACTGGATAACTGTATCCCTTCGTCAGCTTCTAAACCAGTCGATAGTGGATCGCCGCGCCGATAAGAGCTCCTGTGTCGATAAAGGCTTTTAACTAAAGTGGGCGGTGCGAGCCTTTAAGGGGTTAGACGGTAATTAGGAGGATAATAGCGGTCTCTGTATTCACTTCTACCGCTGCTAAGAGCGGATCGCTACAACTGTTAATGCTCTCTTCTTCTGGCGATATAGTTCGTAGCAGTGCCCTGTTGTTTATACTAGGTAGGGGGCCTATCCGTCCAGCTGGTCTTTTCCTAAGATCCTTAGTAGAACTCCACTGTCTACACTGTCGGTGTCGTTCGGCGCCGGCTCGATAGCTTAGATAGTCTTTCTCGGCAGCGGCGGCGGCTTCGTAGCACAGTATTCCTGCTTCTGCTAATTTGTTGCTTAGCATCTAGTAGCGATATAGCCAGGCTTTCCGTACGCGTAGCAGGTAGGGACGAACGACGAGCGCGAAGAATAAGATAGCTGCTGCGGGCCTTGTCAGAAAGGAGCGGGGGTTCGCACTGTTGGCGCCGATAACGACTTCTAAATTAGTTCTCGTGCTGCCGATTTTCTATATACGTTCAGGTTTCTGGCAGTAAGTCTCGCCTAGTGCACGAAGCTCTCGAGACCTTCGTCTTCTACCGAAGCTATAGCTCCAGCCATTTTAGGGCTCAACTTCTGCCTTAGTAAGTGTAGCTGCTCGTCTTTAGACACTTTAGCTCTAATAGCATATTTCCTAAACAGACTGTAGAATTCTTTAAACGTAAGCCGGTTCTAGTTGATCTTGTCTAGCTGTTTACAGGCTGTCTTCTTTCGGAAGGGGTCTCCGAAACGCTAGTCCAGAGCTTTAATGGCTTCGTCGGCGGTTACATCTTCTAGATCTGCTACTAGCGAGAACGCTTCGCCTTCTAATCGCGCTTCTAGATAGGCTAGCTTGTCTTCTTCGCTGCTTCCAGCATAATCGCAGCTTATCTTATTCTTTATCTTCTTTTTAAAGGCCTCCCAATCTTTAGGGTCTCTACCCCTAAAGGCCGATAGATTAGGTAGTAACATTATCGAGGTGCTACCTTAACTGTATGCCGCTAGTAAGGCGGTTTCCTCTTGGTTTTCTCGTAGTGGCAGTGGTAGTGCCGACGACGTCGCTGCCTCTATATTACCTAACTGACCCTTTAGCGCCTTTAGATGCGCTAGTCGATTCGCCGCTTAGTTCTCTAACACATCGATAATAGTCTCCGCCGATTCCTTCTCGGCTATTACCGATTCTATCTTCTCTCTTAGCTGCCTGTTCTCTTCTATTTTCTTATAAAACTTCTTCTCGATAAAGGTAATAGTGTCGTACACCTTCCTAGCTCTATGTTCTGCCAGATATTCTTTAAGTTTATCTAGTGTGCAGGCATACAGCTCCTTGTAGCCTGATATTCCTTCTTTCGCCTTGTCCGTCTCTTCTTCTATAAGACCTTTAGTAACCGTCTTATCGTTAAGGATGCTAGTGCGCCTATCCCTCGCCCTGTTAGTCTTTCTCTTTCCGCTGCAGCCTGTAACGCCGCCCTCTACTGTGAAGAAGGCCTCTATAGTCTTCTTACAGTGCTAATGTGTTTGGTTTGTAGTGTGCGCGTACGTTATTCAGGTAGTCGGATGCAGTTTAACGGTTCCTTTCGCACAGCGCAGGGTTAGTGTAGTTGGTAAGTTCGAGATATAATAATCCGAGTACGCAGATATAATTTAATACAGCTGTTTTAATAACTATATCTCGAACTAAGGAAGGAAAGGAATCTATGCGGCGGTGGGTAAGGGCTTTAGGGGTAGGTATGCCAAGGCCCGGCTCGGTCCGGAAGGGCCGAGCCGAAATTCTAAGGGTCTACCCTATCACTTAGTCTTACCCCTTTCTGCTGCTGCAACAGTGTAGGACACTATCACCTTTATTAAGAAGAAGTTTTATAAGAAAATAGAAGAGAACAGACAGCTAAGAGAGGAGATAGAATCGGCAATAGCCGAGAAGGAATCAGCAGAGACTATTATCAATGTATTAGAGAACTAAGCAGCGAATCGACTAGCGCAACTAAAGGCGCTAAAGGCTTAGTTAGCTAACATAGAGGCAGCGACGTCGTTGGCACTGAAGAACAAGTGGAAACTGCCTTACTAGAGGCCTACAGTTAAGGTAGCACTGCGATAACGTTACTGTTACGGCGGCAGAAAGTGGTAGGACTAAGTAATAGGGTAGACCCTTGGAATTTCGGCTCGGTCCGCCCGGACCGAGCCTGGCCTCGGCACACCACTCCTAAAGCCCTTACCTACCGCTGCATAGATTCCTTTCCTTCTTCAGTTCGAGATATAGTTATTAAAACAGCTGTATTAAATTATATCTGCGTGCTCGGATTATTATATCTCGAACTTACTACCTATACTAACCCCGCGCTGCGCGAAAGGGTCCGTCGAACAATCCAGCCACCCGAATAACGTACGCGCACACTACAAACTAAACCAAAACACCAGCACTGTAAGAAGACTATAGAGGACTTCTTAACGGTAGAGGGCGGCGTTACAGGCCGCAGCGGAAAGAGAAAGACTAACAGGGCGAGGGATAGGCGCACTAGCATCCTTAACGATAAGACGGTTACTAAAGGTCTTATAGAAGAAGAGACGGACAAGGCGAAAGAAGGAATATCAGGCTACAAGGAGCTGTATGCCTGCACACTAGATAAACTTAAAGAATATCTGGCAGAACATAGAGCTAGGAAGGTGTACGACACTATTACCTTTGTCGAAAAGAAGTTTTATAGGAACATAAAAGAAAACAGGCGCCTAAGAGAAGAAATAGAAGCGGTAATAGCTAAGAAGGAATTAGCAGAAACTATTATTAATGTGCTAGAAAATTAAGCGGCGAATTAGCTAGTACAACTAAAGGCGATAAAGGCTTAGTTAGCTAACATAGAAGTAGCGGTGTCGTTAGCGCTGCTACTATATCGAGAAGAACAAGCAGAGACTACCTTACCGGCAGCCTACAGTCAAGGTAGCACCTCGATAAGGTTACTACCTAACCTATCGGCGTTTAGAGGCGGAGATCCTGGAGACTAGGAGGCATTTAAGAAAAAGATAAAGAACGAGATAGACCGCGATTACGCCAGAAGCAGTAAAGGAGATAGATTGGCCTATCTAGAATCGTAGTTGGAAGGTAAAGCCTTTTCGTTAGTAGCGGACCTAGAAGAGGTAACCGCCAAAGAAGCGATTAAAGCGCTAGACCAACATTTCGGAGACCCCTCCCGAAAGAAGATAGCCCGTAAGCAACTGGATAAGATCAACCAGAACCGGCAGACGTTTAAAGAATTTTACGAACTGTTCCAAAAATATACTATTAGAGCCAGGGTGTTAGAAGATAAGCAGCTCTACCTATTAAGGCAGAAGCTGAACCCTGAGCTGGCTGCAGCTATAGCTTCGGTAGAAGACAAAGACCTCGAGAGCTTCGTGCACTAAGCGAGAGTCACCGCTAGAAACCTGAGCGCCTACGCGAAATCGGCATCGCGCGAATCGAACTAGAAGCTATCGACGGCGCTAACAATATAACCCCCTGCACCTTTCCGAAGAGCCCCTTAGCAGCTATCTTATCCGCTGCGATCATCGTTCGTCCCTACCTGCTACGCGTACGGAAAACCGGGCTATATCGCTACTAGATGCCAAGCGACAGCTTAACAGAAGCAGGAGTATCGCGCCGCCAAGCCACCGCTACTAAGGAAGACTGTCCAAGCTATAGAGCTAGCGCCGAACGACACCGATAGTGTGGATAGTAGGGTGCTACTAAGGATCTTAGGAAAAGACCAGCTAGACGGATAGGCCCCCTATCCAATATAGACAATAGGGCACTGCTACGAACTACGTCGCTGGAAGAAGGGAGTATCAACAGTTGTAGCGATCCGCTCTCGGCGGCTGTGGAAGTAAATACAGAAACCGCTATTATCCTTCTGATTACTGTTAACCCTATTGATAGCTTACACAGCCCCCTTTGGTTAAGAGCCTTTATCGACGCAGGAGCGCTTATCGGAGCGGCGATCCACTATCGATTAGTTTAGAAACTGATAAAAGAATATAGTTATCCTATAGAGCTAGCGTTGCCGACGCAAATTTCAGCTTACAACAGACAAGACACTAAGAGTGTTACGCATTATGTGCTTTTAAGAACTACCCTAGCCGGCTGCACTACAGAAGCGACGTTCCGAATTATAGATATCGGAAGGTTTGACATAATTATAGGACAGAAATAGATAAAGAACCAGAAAGCCGTTATTAACGTAGGTAAAGGTACACTCGGATTCAAAATCCTGCAGAGCGGCGTCGCCGCTGTAGAATCAGTCACCGTCGTCGCTGCGAGACCGAGCGACACGACTACTAGGGCGGCTCCGACTAATCGATCCGACCAGCTAGACACTATCGGAATAATGAGTTTAGAAGCTTTAACGACCCTCGCGAGGTCGGCGAACAATAAGATCTACGCTATCTCGATAAAAGACATTAAAGATTACTGGAAGATAATAGCGGAAGAAGAGGTAGACTCGCTAGAGGTTCTACCAAAAGAACTCTATAGTTACACTAACGTATTCTCGAAAGCCGACTCCAACCTCCTGCTGCTCTACCGACCGGAATACGACAACAAGATCCGGCTAAAAGGAGGAGCTACGCTGCCAAGAACCGAGCTCCTAAGACGGCTATTGCCGGCTAAGCTGGACTAAGTAGAGGTGTTTGTTCGAGAAAACCTAGCGAAGAAGTTCATTACGCTGAGCTCTGCTAAGTATACATTACCGATTCTTTTCGTACAGAAACCCTGAGGTAGCCTCCGACTGTGCGTAGATTACAGAGGCCTTAATAAAGTTACTAAGAGGGATGTGTATCCGCTGCCGCTAATCGACGAGATTATACAGCAAGTAGCCAAAGCTAGGTAGTTTAGCAAGCTGGATATTCGCTAAGCGTTCTACCGACTAAGGAACGAGGAAGGACAAACGGAAGATCTTACGACATTCGCTACGCACATAGGCAAATTCAAGTAGCTAGTAATGCCTTTCGGACTGACCAACGCACCGGCTATATAGCAACGCTTTATAAACTACACCTTTATAGACATGCTAGAACGGTTCGTGTCTATCTACTTAGACAACATTCTTATCTATATTAATAGAACGAGAGGGCAGCATACAGACTACATTAAGAGAGTGCTAACGAGGCTCTGCGGGGTCGGACTAAATGCGGACACGAAGAAGAGCGAGTTCTATTAGACCGAGGTTAAATATCTTGGTCTTCTCGTCGGAAGAGAAGGAATTTGGATAGACCCTTTAAAGATCGCTGCTGTCGCGGAATAGAAGCAGCCGAAATCCGGAAACACTACCTAAATCAGAGCGTTTCTCGGATTCTGCAGCTACTATCGACAGTTTATTAAGGACTTTAGCAAGATAGCGAGACCCCTAAACGAAGCATTAAAGAAGGAGGCCGCTAGCCTATAGAATAAGAGGTGCACAGAGGCTTTTAACCGGCTAAAAGAAGCAGTGGCCTCGGCGCCAGTTCTGGCACACTTCTGACCGGAAAAGACGATCTATCTAGAGACGGACGCTTCCGATACAGTAACCGCAGGGGTCCTTTCTCAACATAGCGACGATAAACCCCTCTATCCAGTGGCTTTCTTTAGCAAATCTATAAATAAGGCTAAGCAGAACTACGCTATTTACGATAAAGAGCTGTTAGCTATTATTCAGGCTTTCGAGGAGTAGAAACCGGAGCTTATAGCTGGAAAGAACACGGTCCAGGTCCTTACAGACTATCAGTTACTGACCTACTTTATAAAGACGCAGAAGCTGTTACGCCGCTAAGCTTAGTAGGCCGCTTATCTATCCAGATTCGACTTCAAGATTACCTATCGACCCGGAGCTTAAAACGGAAAGGCTAACGCGCTAACGAGAAGAGAAGGGAAGACTAGCCGCGCGAAAGAAGATCCGAACATGTTCCAAAAGGTGTTAACCGAACAGATAGTAGACGCCGAGGTGTTAAAAGAAGTAGGGATCTGCGCGATAGGGCAGCCGACCGAGGAAGAGACGCTCTATAAGAAAGTGGAGCAGCTTAATCAGTAGCAGAAACTCGGCAGAACCGGCTTAGGGAAGCTAATAGTTCTAGAAGAACTAATTACGGAGGTCGTCTAGTTAATCTACAGTTCTAAGGATGTCGGTTACGCTAGCTTAAAGAAGACGATAGAAGCTGTAAGGACGATCTACTGGTTTCCGCGAATCTTCGAGCGGATCCACTGATTTATCGCTAATTGTTATATGTGTCGAGTAGCAAAACTACGCTACGGCCTTCCGGCCGGTCTATTGAAGCTACTCCCGATCCCCGAGAAACTGTAGCAGCATATTACGATAGATTTCGTGACCGGCCTGCTGGATTCCGATCGATATAATGCTACACTTAATATAGTAGATCGACTAAGCAAAGAACGCTACTTTATCCCCTGCTAGGCTAAGGATAAAGGAACTACTGCGGAAGAGACGGCGAGAATGTTGATCTAATACGTGTAGAAGCACTATAGCCTACCGGACACTATCACTACGGATAGGGGTCCTTAATTTACTACTAATGTATAGAAGGCTATCAACTAAGCTCCCGTAATCCGCGGAAAGCTTAGCACAGCCGCTTACCCTTAGACCGACAGTCAGTCCGAAGTAGCCAATCGTAAAATAGAAAAATATCTACGAATTTTCTGCAGTTATTATTAAGCAGAGAAGGTTAAGGTGTTGCCGATAGCCGAATTCTGCGCCAATTTAGCACAGTTAGAGGCTACCTTACTAGCGCCGTTCGAGATAACTTATAGTTATCTTCTAAGAATAAGCTTCCAACTGCTGAACGAACCCAGCTCTTCGGAAACCTCTACCGCTACTTCGTCGAAGAGAGTCGCTGTAGCCGCGGCAGAAGCGCTTAGATCTCAGATAGAAGAAGCGGTTAGGGTAGCGAAGGAGGCGATGGAATCGGCTTAGAAGAAGATAGTAACTCAAGCTAATAGGAAGCGGTCGCCGATAGAATTCGAAGAAGGCCAAAAGGTATAGCTTAATATGCGGAACCTAAGGCTAAAAGGCAACGCCAAGCTCAACCCCTGCTACGCAGGTCCGTTTAAGATAGTAGAAAAGAGGTCGCCGGTAACTTATCGGCTCCGGCTACTAAAATCGTTCCGGATGTACAACGTCTTTTATTCGGGCCTGCTAAGCTTAGACCCTACAGACAGTCTTCCGGATTGGAGGTCCGCTAAACCCCTGCTAGTCGAGGTAGATAGTAAAGAAGAAGAATAGGAAGTGGAAGATATAATAGATATAAGAAAGCTAAGAGGATCTATCGAAGCAAGGATCTTATAGGAAGGATAGCCGGAAGACTATAAATAGTACCCAGCCGAGAACCTCCAGAATTTGGCAGAGCTGCTAAGAGAGTTTTATGTGCAGAACCCGAGGAAACCGAAGCCTGAGTGGCTCCGAAGTTAATAGTTCTAGAAGAAGAAGAAAAGCCGCGTCCACTCTATCGGTGCAGAAGCCGATAGAAATAATCGTAGAGATCGCTTAGCTAGAGTCTTTCGCTCTACTACCACTACTGCCAACCGGCGAAGCCGGTCGGATAATGGCTATAAGGCCGAAGACGGCACCACTGCTAGTGCGTTTGGTTAGGGTCTTTGCTCTCTGTTACCACTATCTACTAGCTTAGCCAGAAGGATAATAACGACGAAGAACGAAGCCGACGCAACCAAAGCAGCCTCGCGGTAGCACCTAAGGCTATAGTAGAGAAGAAAAAGAAGAAGAGATAACGAGCCGCGGATAGATCTATATAGACCTCCGCAGCGGCGTACAGGCCAGCTACACTATAGCTCAGATAGCTGCTAGCTTAGATTAGATAGCTCCGATTAGATAGACGCTAAGTGAAAGACGTTAGATAGCGACGATGTAAGAAGAAAGAAGATAAAGAAAAGGGATGCTTTCGAGATGGAAGAAAGCGAAGAGGTAACGTCGGTAAAAAAAAAAAAAAAAAAAAAAAGAGAGATAAGTAAGCGGTCGAGGTCGACTGCTAGTAAGGGAGGAGGGTGGTATTACAGCGGCAGAAAGGGGTGGGACTAAGTGATAGGGTAGACCCTTAGAATTTCGGCTCTGCCTGCCTAGACTAAGCCGGGCCTTAGTATACTACCCCTGAAGCCCTTACCTACTGCCGTATAGATTCCTTTCCTTCTTTAGTTCGAGATATAGTTATCAAAACAGCCGTATTGAATTATATCTGCGTGCTAGGATCAGTTACTACCTAATCTACCGGCCTTTAGGGATAGAGACCCTAAAGACTAGGAGGCATTTAAGAAGAAGATAAAGAATAAGATAAACTGCGATTATGCTAGAAGCAGTAAAGAAGACAGATTGGCCTACCTGGAATCGCGACTAGAAGACGAAGCGTTCTTACTAGTAGCAGACCTAGAAGAGGTAACCGCCGACGAAGCAATTAAAGCACTAGACTAACGCTTCGGAGACCCTTTCTAAAAGAAGACGGCCTGCGAACAACTAGACAAGATTAACCAAAACTAGCTAACGTTCGAGGAATTCTACAGACTGTTGAGAAAATATGCTATTAGAGCGAAGGTGTCCAAAGACGAATAGTTACACTTACTAAGGCAGAAGTTCAACCCTAAACTGGCCGGTGTTGTAGCAGCAGAAAGGGGTGGGACTAAGTAATAGGGTAGACCCTTGGAATTTCGGCTCGGCCCTTCCGGACCGAGCCGGGCCTTGGCATACCTACTCCTAAAGCCCTTACCTACTGCCGCATAGATTCCTTTCCTTCTTCAGTTCGAGATATAGTTATCAAAACAGCTGTGTTAAATTATATCTGCGTGCTCGGATTATTATATCTCGAACTTACTGCCTACACTAGCCCCGCGCTGCGCGAAAGGGTCCGTTGAACTATCCGGCTACCTAAATAACGCACGCGCACACTACAAACTAAACCAAAACACTAGCACCGTAAGAAGACTATAGAGGGTTTCTTAACAGTAGAGGGCGGCGTTACAGGCTACAGCGGAAAGAGAAAGACTAACAGACCGAGGGATAGGTGCACTAGCATCCTCGACGATAGAACGGCCACTAAGGGCCTTATAGAAGAAGAGACAGATAAAGCGAAGAAAGGAATAGCGGGCTATACGGAGCTGTACGTACGCACGCTGGATAAAATAGGAGATTTTCTAGCAGAACATAGAGCCGAGAAGGTGTTCGACATTATTACCTTCGTCGAAAAGAAGTTTTATAGGAATATAGAAGAAAACAGGCGACTAAGAGAAGAAATAGAAGCGGTAATAGCTAAGAAGGAATTAGCAGAAACTATTATCGACGTGCTAGAAAATCAAGCGGCGAATTAGCTAGTACAACTAAAGGCGATAAAGGCTTAGTTAGCTAACATAGAAGTAGCGGTGTCGTTAGCGCTGCTACTATATCGAGAAGAACAAGCAGAGACTACCTTACCGGCAGCCTACAGTTAAGGTAGCACCTCGATAAGGTTACTACCTAACCTATCGGCGTTTAGAGGCGGAGGCCCTAAAGACTAGGAGGCATTTAAGAAAAAGATAAAGAACAAGATAGACCGCGATTACGCCAGAAGCAGTAAAGGAGATAGATTGGCCTACCTAGAATCGCGGTTAGAAGGTAAAGCTTTTTCGTTAGTAGCGGACCTAGAAGAGGTAACTGCCGAATAAGCAATTAGAGCGCTGGATTAACGCTTTAGAGACCCCTTCCGAAAGAAGACGGCCTGTAAACAGCTGGACAAGATTAACCAGAACTGGCTAACGTTTGAAGAATTCTATAGCCTGTTTAGAAAATATGCTATAAGAGCTAAAGTGTTAGAAGATAAGCAGCTACACTTACTAAGGCAGAAGCTGAACCCTGAACTGGCTGCAGCTATAGCTTCGGTAGAAGACAAAGACCTCGAGAGCTTCGTGCACCGAGCGAGAGTTACCGCTAGAAACCTAAGCGCCTACGCGAAATCGGCATCGCGCGAATCGAACTAGAAGCTATCGACGGCGCCAACAATACGACCCCCTGCACCTTTCCGAAGAGCCCCCTAGCAGCTATCTTATCCGCTGCAATTATCGTTCGTCCCTATCTTGTAGTTGTCCTTATGTTTGTACCTTTTTAAGTGTAAGAGTAACTACCTTTTGTTCTATCTCTTATAGCTAGTCCTTGCCTTTAGATAGCATTGCCTCTAGGCTATTAATATAGTTGCTAAGATCTTTTATCTGCTCTATTCCTGTACGAACAACGTTTGTTACTGTAAAAAGGACTTATAGGACAAGGTTCGGGTTACTATTTATTAAGTTAGAAATACCCTATATAGAAAGATCGAGTTTTAAGTATTCCTTAAAGGGAATCTCTTCTAGTAGTATATAGAAGACTATGTTAATTAATAGTCTTAGGTTTGTTAATAGCTTATAATGTTAAGGGAGAGGCTGTTGTCCGTATTAGTTGCTTGGAAAACTAAGGTTAGGTACAGAGACTAAAGAGACTAAAGTCTAAAGTGTTAGTTATAGACTTAGAGTTAGAAGGTTGTTCTAGGTTAAATATATAAGACAAGCTATAAAGAAGAAAAACAGAACGATTAGAGGGCGGCAGCTGCTTCTTATGTTACTCTGCCCTAGCTAGTTGTTTGCCTTTTTGCTGCTAGCTTTTCTAAGAAGCCTCTTAACAAACTTTCTTTCTTTGTCCTACTAATAAAGACAATTCCTAAACCCTCTTTTCCTAACTGTTCTAGAACTGAATTAGAAGCTTCTAAAGGGCGGATCGAGTCGCTTCTAACACGCCTAGAAGCATCTTAGTCGGGCTAGCAAGTGTTAAGTTGTAGGCTAACAAAGGCAGTAGAGCTAGATAGGATCTTATAGCTGTTAGGGGTTTTCTACTCTCCGTTAGCTGTAGTTCTAGTAACTTTTTCAACCTGACTGTTTGTTCTTATAGAACCGATTGTAGCGCTTCCAACGCAGCAAGAATTGTCTTAGTTGGACCTTTGGTTGTTAAGATATAGCCTGTTAATTATAGTAGTTCTTAGTAGGCTAACTACTCCTTCTTTAGCTTAATTCAGGATGTTGCAGTAGCGGAAAGTAGTCGGATTAAGTAATAGGGTAGACCCTTGGAATTTCGGCTCGGCCCTTCCGGACCGAGCCAGGTCTTGGCGCACTACCCCTACGAAATCTTGTATCCGCGCATACGTAGATTCCTTTCCCTCTTTAGTTCGAGATATTGTAAGGGCTTAAGAATCTTAGTTTAGAAACTTAAGGTTAGGTATCTATATAAAGGAACTAATAGGCAGTTCCTTCGTTGTCCGCTGCTGTACAATTTGTACCTACGAAGCTAAGCTAGCAATTTCCCTCTATGCAGGGATGCAAGGCTTATACTCTGTACAGAGGGTCGGGAGTTTCCCTCTATATAGTAATGCAGAGTTTTCCCTCTGTTTAGAGGGACAGCAATTCCTCTCTATATAGGGCTATAGGATTCTCTCTCTATATAGGGGTAGGGTCGTATTAGTAACTCTGTACAGAGGGTAGGGTCGTGCTAGCGCGCTAAGTCGCAATCCTTAGGGTAACGGCTGGCTTAGGTCCAGGACCTGGCTGGACGGCGCTCCCTAACAATACCCCCCTCCCTTCTCGTAGTGCTTCTTTCGTACGACAGTATGTCGTACAGCCTTAGCTCCTAGCGTTCCTCTTGCAGGTCGCGATTTCCTGTCTCTGTCCAGTTATCTATAGGGCTGTCGCTTGTCCAGGCATTAGGTTGTAGTTGCCTTGTTTGTCCTCCTTTATACAGTTGTAGCAGCTGCCCTAGTTGCTATTGCCTCGCATAGTAGGCAGCTACTACCCTATATATTAAGCCTCCCCCTATCTCTTTCTCTTCCTCTCTTTCTCTTCTATTCCCCTACCTGCTACCTGTCCGCCTAGCCGTCTACTACTACTATAACTACTACTACCGTCTACCTACTACTAATACAACTACTACTACTAATGCTACTATTATAATACGCACTCCGTCCGCCCAGTCCCGTCGTAGCTCTCTTGTAGTTGCTAGTCCGTCCTCCTACCGTCCGGCCAGCGTCCCTCCCTACTTCTACCTCTAGCTGTAGAATGCTTAGCTTAACTAGCAACTCTGCTTCCAGTTCGTATAGGTCTCCTTCTTCTGTATAGTCCTAGCTAACGTCTTAGGTACTATACCAATAAGCAGCAGGATGCTGCTAAGCTGCCCTTCCACTCCTTCTAGTGTAACACTGTCCGGATTACGCCCTAGCAGGTCGCTACAGCCTGCCCGTCGTACGTTAACGCTATCCTTATAGCTACCTACAGCCAGTCCTATACTGCTTATACTAACTCCCCCTAGGGCTCCTTTGGTCCGTACCGCCTCCCTAGCTTCTAGGCCGGCGTGTACGCCTTGTGCAAGTAGAAGGATAGCTACCTCTACTGCTCCTACCGCTGTCTAGGGGAGGTATGTAGGGGGGTGCCTCTGCTCTATAGTGCTGGCCTAGGTAGGGGTCCTGCCGGCTAGGAGGTAATTAAGATTTTAGACAGGGAGTCGGCAGCCTTATTGTCAGCTGCCCAAGTCCTAGGGGGTAGCGGCCAGTAAGCTACTCTAAGATAGTATATAAAATTTTTCGGACGGTTCCGTTCTTATCCCCTTCTTATTTTTATTCTTATTCTTACCTGTCTCCTAGCTGTTCTCTTTCTCCTGCCCCCTTCTATACAGTGTCCTATCGGTAGGACCTAGTAGGATCCTACGCCTCGATTCCCGATCTTTCGGCAACCTAATGTTGCCGGCGACTGTCCTGTACCTAGAGTAGACTGTGCCCTTCTTACTATACGGCGCGGTGTTACTGCGACTGGCTAGGGGAATAGTTCTCCTCCTACCTGTCTAGCGCAGATATGTCCTAGAGAGCCTCGTACAGTTCCTATATAGGCTCTGCCTACCCTCTCTATTTAACTAGGTACTCTACCTTCTTCTGCTTCCTTCGGCTCTTAAGGATTTCTTCTACCCCGTACTCTTCCTAGCCTTTAGTAATAATCGCTAGGGGGCGCGCGTCGTCCGTCGTCTAGTGCAGCAGGGGGTCTGTATATACTGGCCGTATAGGGTCTATATAGAAAACCGAGTAAATCCCTAGAGGAGTGTTAAGTCGTACAGCGTATGTTCCTACTGGCCAGACTACTGTAAACTTCCGGTTCTTCCAATCTAGTTTCTTGCTCGGCCGGTCTATACGGATGTTGCACTAGTTTAGCCAGACCTTATCTCCTGCCTCGTACCTTAGTGCAGCCTGCCGTCCCTTATTAGCCTGCTCTTCTGCATTCTGTTAAGCTATAGCTAGACTCGCTTTTGCCTATTAATAGGCGCTTGTAATCGTCCGTACGATAGCTTCTCCCTGCTAAATCGGGGATCGTACAGGGCGTAGGGTAGCGCCGCTTAGGGTCGGTAGGAGCAGGCAGTAGTCGTATCTATAGGCTATAAAGAAGGGGGACAATCCTGTAGCGTTAGCTATACAGCTATTAATAGCTAGTTCCGCTATAGGGAGGAGGCGGTTCCAGTTTGTCTAGTCGTAGTCGACGTACGCTTGGAGGTACACTTCTAACGTCGAATTGACCCTCTCTGTCGCGCCGTCCGTCTGTAGGTGCTATACAGTTAATAGGCGACGTTCTACGTTTAACAACTGGCAGACCCTTGCCTAGAGCTAGCTTGTAAACTGTGTACCCCGGTCCGATACGATTGACCTAGGGAATCTGTACTTGCTAAACGTCGTCTGTATAAATGCCTAAGCAGTGTCCTTAGCTGTAGTAGAGCCTATTCCCTCTAGTATTACCCCCTTCGTTAGCTTGTCTATAACTACTATAATGTTCCGCTGTCCGTCGCTCTTAGGGAAGTCTGTAATAAAGTCTACTGTTAGGTCTTGCTAGGGCCGGTCCGGTATTGGTAGGGGTTTCAGTAGCCTGTACTTTAGTTTATACTAGCGCTTCGTCCGTCTGCAGACATCGCAGTTCTGTATAAACCTACAGATGTCCTTTGCTATCGCTGGCTAGTAGTAGTCCCTAGCGACGATGCTGTATATCTCCTCGCGCTCTAGATGCCCGGTAGCTATAGAATTATACACCCGTTATATTAAGCTCGTACAGAGCTTCTCGTCTGCCAGAACCCAAATCCGATTCCTAAACTTAAGGTTATTCTCCTCGTCTACTGTGCACTCTGCTGCTAACACCTTAAGGTAAAGCTCTGCTAGGAGCTTCCACTGTCCTCCTTAGATCGCTGTATAGGCCCCTCGGTAAACGTCGTCCTTTTCTACTGCCTCTTCCTATGCCTATAGCTAGAGTTTCTATATGTATATCGCTGCTAGGCGGATAGTCTCCTCGCCTAGTTCCTCTTTAAACATCTAGAAGGTCTGTAATTTTAGCCGGTCGTTATTGTACGTCGTTAGCATATCCTAATCCTGCCTAGATAGCGCGTCGGCCCTGCTGTTGTCCTTGCCTTTGCAGTACTGGAGTCTTATATTAAAGTGGCTTAGGTACGTCGCCTACTGTACGTGCCTCTTAGACAGCTTCTAGGGTTGTATAAAGTATTCGAGGTTCTTATAGTCGGTTAGGGCAAGGAACTTGGGAACCGAGCGGAGTTTACTATCCTACGCCTTGCAACACTATACGACTGCTAGCAATTCCTTATCGTAGATAGGGTAGTTGCATTTAGCTAGAGAGTTCTTCTTAGAGAAGTACGCGTATAGGTGCAGAAGTCCGTCTAAGCCTACCTATAACAGGATACCCTCTATATAGTACTCTAAGGAGTCTGTTTCCAGTATCGTCGTACGTTCCGGATCGAAGGCAGCAAACGTTGGTCCTATAGTAAAGAGCTCCTTTAGCCTGTTAAAGCTCCTATTACACTCGTCCGTCTACTTAAACTGCTTGTCCTTATTTGTTAGCTTAACTAGGGGGCGTACGATCTCTAAGTAGTTCTATATAAACTGGCGGTAGAAGTTAGCAAACCTAAGGAATTCCCGTACGCCCTTAACGCTAGTAGGCAGCTTCTATTGCTTAATAGCATTAATGTTCTTCCTGTCTATGCTAATGCCTTTCCCTGCCTCGATAATAAACTCTAAGTATTTTGTACGCTGTATACCAAATTTACATTTGTTAATGTCGAGGTACAATCCAGCCTGTTGCAGTCGATCTAATACTCTCTTAACGTCCTGTACGTAGTCTGTATAGGTACCGTCTGTAAATACCAGTATGTCGTTAAGGTATATAGAACAGATGTTGTCTAGTAGCCCTTGCAGGGACCTGTTAATGTACCTCTAGAAGGTCGCCGGTGTGTTAGCAAAACTAAAGGGAGTAACAAGCTACTCGAAAAGACTATATCTCGTACAGAAGGCGGTTATCTATTTACAACCTTCCTTAACCTGTATCTTGTAGAAGGCCGAAACTACGTCGAGCTTAGTAAACTACTTTGCCTTGCTAATCCGTCTGAGGGTCTCCTGAATTAGGGGCAGGGGGTACCGGTCCTTCTTAGTAATCGCGTTAATGCCTCTATAGTCTACGCAAAAGCGCAAGCCGGCCTTGCCTTCTTTATAGACAAACAGCACTAGGGCTCCTGCAGATAATGTACTTGCGCAAATAGAACCTTTAGCAAGTAGGTCGTCTAGTGTCTTGCGCAGTACTAGGAGTTCTCTAGAGGACATACCGTATAGCGGACTGTACGGTACTTCAGGCAGACTCCTATCTAGACAGGGCTCTAGCTAGATGTTATAGTTAATCCTCTCTCCTTAGTATAGGGGAAGTTTCGGGACCGATTTTGGCTCGAAGAGGTCTAGGTACTCTATATATTCCGATAGGAGTTTCGTACAGGGGTCCGTCACTTTCTTAGGCGCTAATGCCTTCTTAATGTCTGTAGTCGCAGTGTTAACCTCGGTGCTAGCGTTAGCTTCGGCCTTAGCATTGCCGCCCTGCGGAACTCTCCCTTAGTCTTAGAGCCTCTGCTTCGTTGCTGCCAGGTACAGGCGTCCTCGACCGACGTCCAGTTTGCCCCGCTAGCGCTCTATCTATAGCTTCCCTAGTATTAGGTTATACCCTAACTTGTCCTGTACAACGTAGAGGTATAAGTTCTGCTTATAGTGCCCTTGCAGCTCTATCGTTACTTTTACTATATAGGTAATGTCCAGTCCTTGCCCAGTAATGCCCAGTATACGTACGGGTACAGTTAGGGTCGTCTTAATGTATTGTCTCTGTACGAAGTCTTTGCTAATTACCCTGTATACTAAACATCTTATATTCATTAGCGCCTGCGCTGTAGCAGTCCCGTTTAGCGTAGGTCGTACAATAAACAGCGTAGTTATTATGTAATTGCTCTTAAAAGATAGCTAAGTAGTGCTTTGATTTAGCAATCTATCTTGTATATGCCTCTAGTAGAGCCTTCGCTTAGAGGCTACTCTTTTCCTAACTCGTTGTCGTCTAAGGGGAACTCTTAGTTCTCTTGTTAGGGCGCTGCAGTTGCTACCCTTGCTGATCCGGGCACGTAGATATAATTCAATACGGCATTTTTAATAACTATATGTTAAACTAAGGAGGGAAAGGAATCTATATAGTAGTAGGTAAGAGCTTTAGGGGTGGTGTGCCAAGGCCCGGCTCGGTCCGGAAGGGCCGAGCCGAAATTCTAAGGGTCTACCCTATCACTTAGTCCCACCCCTTTCTGCTGCCGTAACACCACCCCCCTCCCTTACTAGCGGTCGACCTCGACCGCTTACTTATCTATCCCTCTCTTTTTTTCAAAAAAAATTCACATCGTCGCTATCTAACGTCTTTACTTGTCGTCTATCTGCACCGTACTATCTGGTCGGAGCCATCGGTTACCTAAGCTGCGGCGTAACCAGTCTGTACGCCGCTGCGGAGGTCTATATAGATCCGGGTATTTATAGTCTTCTAGCTACCCCTTCTACGAGATCTTTGCTTTAATAGACTCCCTTATCTTTTTTACGTCTATTACGTCTTCTACCTCCTACTCTTCTTCCTTACCGTCTATCTGAATCGGCAGGGGTTCAGCGAACCCCTGTTTCGGAAGGCCGTCCTTAGGGTCCAGGCTTAGCAGGTCCGAATGGAAGACATCGTAGATTCGAAACGACTTCGGTAGCTGGAGCCGGTAGGTCACCGGCGACCTCTTTTCTACTATCGTAAACAGACCTACGTAGCGGGGGTTAAGCTTGGCGTTGCCTCTTAGCCTTAGGTTCGGTGTGTTAAGCTATACCTTTTGGCCTTCTTTAAATTCTATCGGTAACCGCTTTCTATTAGTTCGAGTTACTATCTTCTTCTAAGCCGATTCTATCGCCTCCTTCGCTACCTTAATCGCTTCTTCTATTTAAGCCTTAAGTGCTTCGGCCGCGGCGGCGGCGACTCTCTTTAACGAAGTGCCGGTAGAAGATTCCGAAGAGCTAGGTTCGTTTGGCGGTTGAAAGCTTATCCTTAGAAGATAACTATAAGTTATCTTAAACGGCGCCAGTAAGGTAGCCTCTAACCGTGCTAAATTGGCGCAGAATTCGGCTATAGGCAACACCTTAACCCACTCTGCTTGATAATAACTGCAGAAGATTCGTAGATATTTCTCTATCTCGCAGTTAGCTACTTCGGACTAACTATCGGTTTAAGGGTAAGCGGCCGTACTGAGCTTTCTACGAATTCCGAGAGCTTGGTTAATAGCCTTCTATACATTAGCTGTAAAATAAGGACCTCTATCTGTAGTAATAGTGTCCGGCAGACCGTGGTGCTTCTATATATACTGAATCAGCATTCTCGCTGTTTCTTCTGCAGTAGTTCCTTTATCCTTCGCTTAGCAGGGGATAAAGTAGCGTTCTTTGCTTAGCTAATCCACTACGTTAAGTGTAGCATTATATTTACCGGAATCCGGCAGGCCGGTTACGAAATCTATCGTAATATGCCGCTACGGTTTCTCGGGGATCGGAAGTAGCTTCAACAGGCCGGCCGGAAGGCCGTAACGTAGCTTCGCGACTCGGCACACGTAACAATTAGAAATAAACCGGTAGATCTGCTCGAAGATTTGCAGAAACCAGTAGACTGTCCTTACAGCTTCTATTATCTTCTTTAAGCCGGCGTAACCAACATCTTTAGAACCGTGGACTAACTGGATAACCTCTGTAATTAGTTCTTCTAGAACTATTAGCTTCCCTAAGCCGGTTTTGCCAAGCTTCTGCTGCTAATTAAGCCGTTCTACTTTCTCGTAGAGTGTCTCTTCCTTAGTTAGCGGCTCTATCGTACAGATCCCTACTTCTTTCAACACCTCGGCGTCTACTATCCGTTCGGGTAACACCTTCTGGAACATATTCGGATCTTCTTTCGCGCGGCTAGTCTTCCCTTCTCTTCTCGTTAGTGTATTAGCCTTTCTATTCTAAGCTCCGGGTCGGTAGGTAATCTTGAAATCGAATCCGGATAAGTAGGCGGCCTACCGAGCTTGGCGGCGTAATAGCTTCTGCGTCTTTATAAAATAGGTAAGTGACTAGTAGTCTATAAGGACCTGGATCGTGCTCTTTCCAGCTATAAGCTCTGGCTTCTACTCCTCGAAAGCCTGTATAATAGCTAACAGTTCTTTATCGTAGATAGCGTAGTTCCGTTCTGCCTTAGTTATAGACTTGCTAAAGAAGGCTACCGGATAGAGGGTCTCGTCTGCGTTATTATACTAAGAAAGGACCCCTGCCGTTACTGTATCGGGATGCGTCTGTTTCTAAGTAGATCGTCTTTTCCGGTCGAAAGTGCGCCAGCACTAGCGCCGAGGCTACCGCTTCTTTTAGTCGATCGAAAGCCTCTGTGCACTTCTTATTCTATAGGCTAGCGGCCTCTTTCTTTAACGCTTCGTTTAGGGGTCTCGCTATCTTGCTAAAGTCCTTAATAAACTGTCGATAGTAGCTGCAGAATCTGAGAAACGCTCTGATTTGTGTAGTGTTTCCGGATTTCGGCTGCTTCTATTCCGCTACGGCAGCGACCTTTAAAGGGTCTATCCGAATTCCTTCTCTTCTAACGATAAGACCGAGATACTTGACTTCAGTCTGATAAAACTCGCTCTTCTTCGTGTCCGCGTTTAATCCGACCTCGCGGAGTCTCTTTAGTACCCTCTTAATGTAGTCCGTGTGTTGCTCTCTCGTTCTATTAGTGTAGATAAGAATGTCGTCCAAGTAGATAGACACGAATCGTTCCAGCATGTCTATAAAGGTGTGGTTTATAAAACGCTGCTACACTGCCGGCGCGTTAGTAAGACCGAAAGGCATTACTAACTACTTGAAATTGCCTATACGCATAGCAAATGTCGTAAGATCTTCCGTTTGTCCCTTCTCGTTCCTTAGTCGGTGGAATGCTTAGCGAATATCCAGCTTGCTAAACTACCTAGCTTTAGCTACTCGTTGTATAGTCTTATCGATTAGCGGCAGCGGATACACATCTCTCTTAGTAACCTCGTTGAGGCGTCGCTACTCTACTTGGTTTTGAACCTAAGCGTGCCTTTACCTACGTTAATAAGGCCTTCTGGTTCTTTATCTATTTCTGCCCTATAATAATGTCAAACCTTCCGATATCCATTTTTCGGAACGTCGCTTCTGTAGTGCGACCTGCTAGAGTGGTCTTTAATAGCACATAATACGTAACGCTCTAGGTGTCCTGTCCGTTGTATGCCGAAATTCGCGTCGGCGACCCTAACTCTACTAGATAACCGTATCCTTTTATCAGTTTCTGAACTAGTCGGTAGTGAATCGCCGCTCCAATAAGCGCTCCTATGTCGATAAAGGCTCTTAACTAAAGGAGGCCTTGCGAGCTATTAAGGGGGTAGATAGTAATTAGAACGATAATAGCTGTTTCCGTATTTACTTCTACTGCTGCCAAGAGCGGGTCGTTACAGCTGTTAATACTCTCTTCTTCTAGTGACGCGGATCGCGTTAGTGCCCTATTGTCCGTGCTGGATAGGGGCCCTATCCGTCTGGCTGGTCTTTTCCTAAGATTCGCAGAGGTACTCCACTATTGTTAGGGGGCGCCGTTCAGCCCAGGCCCTAGTCCTAAGCCAGCTGTCGCCCTAGGGACTGCGACTTAGCGGCGCTAGCACGACCCTACCCTCTGTACGGAGTTACTAATACGACCCCACTCCTGTACAGAGAGAGAACCCTATAGCCCTATATAAAGGGGAATTGCCGCCCTTCTAAACAGAGGGAAAACTCTGCACTACTGTATAGAGGGAAACTCCCGACCCTCTGTACAGAGTGTAAGCCTTACATCCCTATATAGAGGGAAATTGCTGGCTTAGCTTTATAGGTACAAATTGTACAGCAGCGGACAACGAAGGAACTGCCTATCAGTTCCTTTATATAGATACCCAACCTTAAGTTTCTAAACTAAGACTCTTAAGCCCTTACATTAGAAACTAATCTTACTGTCGGTAACTATAGTAATATAACGAAGATAGACAGCGACATCCCTATAGAACCTGCGACTATGCAGGATTAGATGCACTGTACGTTCGAGGAGCTGCTAGCACACAAGAGGCAGCTCGAACAGCAAGTAAGCTACTAGGCTGCGATGATTTCCTAACGGGAACAGGAGCTACGACAGCTTAGGGAGTCCAATTGCAATCCGACCCCTACGACGACAACGACGAATACGACGGCCTATACCCCGGCCCCTAAGAGCAAACTCCCTAACGTTACTATCTATAATAGTAAGGCTCCGGCTGAGTACCCCTCTTAGGCTGCCTAGATACGCTCTAAGCTTCTAGTCGACTTAGGAGTATACTCGACCGAGCTAGACAAGATAGTGTACCTCTTTAGGAGGTTAAAGGGCAGGGCAGTAGCACGGATTCTGCTGTACTACGAGACGGCCATTGCTAATCTGGCAATAGCAACTACGACAATGCTCTAGGCAGCTCTTAACAGGAGCTATAAGGACCTAGACTGCAAAAGCTAAGCATTCCTATAGGTTAATACGATAAAGCAAGGACGTAAGACCGTACGAGAGTTCCTCGCAGAATACGACCAGACCCTAGCAGAGGCAGGAGGACTCCAATAGGAGGACAGGGTAGAAACTACTACCTTAGAGGTAGGCTTCTCTAAAGAGATAATTACAGGACTAGTAGGCGTAATGCGACTAGCTATGTACGAGGAGTTCTGTAATCTCCTTAGGATAGTCGACGACCAACAGCGCAGGCTCGGACGGATAAGCTGCGCCTATAAGATGCGACAACCCCTCTAGCGGCAGCAGAACGCTATAGACTAGGAACTAACGATAACGACGAAAGTAGCGGTAGCCGTTACTGTACGGCTAAGGGCTGCTGCTAAAAGGGCACAGTAGGTAGACATAGCTACCCTTAATAAGAGACGAGCAGAAGGAAGCTGCTATACATGTAGCAAGATAGGCTACACTGTACAGAAATGCAGGCTTTTGCTAGTAGAGAGACCTAGGGGACGGCCGACTACTGCAAGGGTAGCAACTGTAGCGCCCTAACAAGAGAACTAAGAGTTCCCCTTAGACGACAACGAGTTAGGAAAAGAGTAGCCTCTAAGCGAAGGCTCTACTAGAGGCATATACAAGATAGATTGCTAAATCAAAGCACTACTTAGCTATCTTTTAAGAGCAATTACATAATAACTACGCTGTTTATTGTACGACCTACGCTAAACGGGACTGCTACAGCGCAGGCGCTAATGAATATAAGATGTTTAGTATACAGGGTAATTAGCAAAGACTTCGTACAGAGACAATACATTAAGACGACCCTAACTGTACCCGTACGTATACTGGGCATTACTGGGCAAGGACTGGACATTACCTATATAGTAAAAGTAACGATAGAGCTGCAAGGGCACTATAAGCAGAACTTATACCTCTACGTTGTACAGGACAAGTTAGGGTATAACCTAATACTAGGGAAGCTATAGATAGAGCGCTAGCGGGGCAAACTGGACGTCGGTCGAGGACGCCTGTACCTGGCAGCAACGAAGCAGAGGCTCCGAGACTAAGGAAGAGTTCCGCAGGACGGCAATGCTAAGGCCGAAATTAACACTGCGACTACGGATATTAAGAAGGCATTAGCGCCTAAGAAGGCGACGGACCCCTGTACAAAGCTCCTATCGGAATACGCAGAATACCTAGACCTCTTCGAGCCAAAGCTAGCCTCGAAACTGCCACTATACTAAGGAGAAGGAATTGACTACGACATCTAGCTAGAGCCCCGTCTAGATAGGAGTCTGCCTGAAGTGCAGTACGGCCTGCTATACAGCATGTCCTCTAGAGAACTCCTAGTACTGCGCAAGACACTAGACGACCTACTTACTAAAGGTTTTATTCGTGCAAGTACCTTATCTACAGGAGCCCTAGTGCTGTTTGTCTACAAAGAAGGCAAGGCCGGCTTGCATTTTTGCGTAGACTATAGAGGTATTAACGCGATTACCAAAAGGACCGGTACCCCCTCCCCTTTATTAAGGAGACTCTTAGACGGATCAGCAAGGCAAAGTAGTTTACTAAGCTTAACGTAGTCTCGGCTTTCTACAAAATACGGATTAAGGAAGGCTGTAAATAGATAACTGCCTTCTGTACGAGATATAGTCTTTTCAAGTAGCTTGTTACCCCCTTTGGCCTTGCCAACGCACCGGCAACCTTCTAGAGGTACATTAACAGGTCCCTACAAGGGTTACTAGACGACATCTGTTCGGCGTACCTCGACGACACACTAGTATTTACGGACGGCACCTATGCAGACTATGTACAGGACGTTAAGAAGGTAATAGATCAACTACAACAGGCTAGCTTGTACCTCGATATCGACAAATGTAAATTCGGTATACAACGTACGAAATACTTAGGGTTTATTATCGAGGCAGGGAAAGGCATTAGTATAGACAGGAAAAAGATTAATGCTATTAAGCAATAGAAGCCGCCTATAAGTATTAAGGGCATACGGGAATTCCTTAGGTTTGCCAACTTCTACTGCTAGTTTATACAGAACTACTTAGAGATCGTACGCCCTCTAGTCTAATACGGATGTAGACAGCTGGCAGCTAGGCTTGGCAGGGCCAGGCTTGGCGCACACTCAAATACCTGCCCCTCCGCTTGTACGTAGATTCTTCCCTCTCTAGCCTTAGATATAGTTTTTAAAGTAGCTGTATTAAATTACATCTACGTACTTAGATTATAGTCGAGCTAACATATAAGGACAAGCAGTTTAAGTAGACGGACGAGTGCAATAGGAGCTTTAACAGGCTAAAGGAGCTCTTTACTACTGGACCAACGCTTGCCGCCTTCTGATACGGATATGGATGTGGACAGCTGGCAGCTAGGCTTGGCAGGGCCAGGCTTGGCGCACACTCAAATACCTCCACCTCCGCTTGTACGTAGATTCTTCCCTCTCTAGCCTTGGATATAGTTATCAAAGACGGGTATTGACCTTGCGTCTACTGCAGTCAGATCACCTTCGACCTAGAACGTATAACGATACTGGAAACCGACTCTTTAGGGTATTGCATAGGAGGTATCCTATTACAGGTAGGCGTAGACGGACTCCTGCACCTATACGCGTACTTCTCTAAGAAGAACTCCCTAGCTAAATGCAACTACCCTATCTACGACAAGGAATTGCTAGCAGTCGTACAGTGTTGCGAAGCGTAAGATAGAGAACTCCGCTTAGTTCCTAAGTTCCTCGCCTTAACTGACTACAAGAACCTCGAATACTTTACGCAACCCTAGAAGCTGTCTAAGAGCTACGTACGATAGGCGATGTACCTAAGCCGCTTTAATATAAGACTCCAGTATCGTAAGGCAAAGGACAACAGCAGGGCCGACGCGCTATCTAGACGAGACTAAGATATGCTAGCGACGTACGACGACGACCGGCTGAAATTACAGACATTCTAGATGTTTAAGGAGGAACTAGGCGAGGAGACTATCCGCCTAGCAGCGACACACATATAGGAACCCTAGCTATAGATATAGGAAGAGGCAGTAGAAAAGGACAACGTTTACCGAGGTGCCTATACAGCGATTTAAGCAGGACAGCGGAAACTCCTAGCAGAGCTCCGCTTTAAGGTGTCAGCAGCAGAGTGCACAGTAGACGAGGAGAACAACCTAAAGTTTAGGAATCGGATCTAGGTCCTAGCAGACGAGAAGCTCCGTACGAGCTTAATACAACGGGTATATAATTCGATAGCGACCGGACATCTAGGGCGCGAGGAGACGTACAGCATTGTCGCTAGGGACTACTACTGGCTGGCGATAGCAAAGGACATCTGTAGGTTCATACAGAACTGCGATGTCTGCGGACGGACGAAGCCCTAGCGTAAACTGAAGTATAGGCTGCTAAAACCCCTACTAATACCAGACCGGCTCTAGCAAGGCCTAACAGTGGACTTTATTACGGACCTCCCTAAGAGCGACAGACAGCAGAACATTATAGTAGTAACCGACAAGCTAACGAAAGGGGTAATACTAGAGGGAATAGGCTCTACTATAGCTAAAGACACCGCTTAGGCATTTATACAGACGACGTTTAGCAAGCACAGGCTCCCTAGGTTAATCGTATTAGACTAGGGTACACAGTTTACGAGCCAACTCTAGGCAAGGGTCTGCCAGTTGTTAAACGTAGAACGTCGCCTATTAACTGTATAGCACCCGCAGACGGACGGCGCGACGGATTGGGTCAACTCGACATTAGAAGCGTACCTCTAAGCATACGTCGACTACGACTAGACAAACTGGAACCGCCTCCTCCCTATAGCGGAACTAGCTATTAACAGCTGTACGGCCGATGCTACAGGATTGTCCCCCTTCTTTATGTCCTATAGATATAACTACTCCCTGCTCTTACTAACCCTAAACGGCGCTCCCGTACGCCCTATACGATCCCTAATTTAGTAGGGAGAAGCTATCGTACGTGTTGCGACGGCAGAAAGGGGTAGGACTAAGTAATAGGGTGGACCCTCGGAATTTCGGCTCGGCCCTTCCGGACTGGGCCGGGCCTTGGCACACCACTCCTAAAGCTCTTACCTACCACTACATAGATTCCTTTCCCTCCTTAGTTCGAGATATAGTTATTAAAAAGGCCGTATTGAATCTTGTCTGCGTGCCCGGATTATTATATCTCGAACTCACTTACTACACCAACTCTGCGCTGCGCGAAAGGGACCGTTGAACTATCCGGACACCCGAATAACGCACGCGCACCAAAAACACCAAACCAAACCAAACACTAGCACTGTAAGACAGCTATAGAGAGCTTCTTAACAGTAGAGAGCAGCGTTACAGGCCGAAGCAGAAGCAGAAGAGAAAAGACTAACAGAGCGAGTAGGCGCTCTAGTGTTATTAATAATAAATTCATTATTAGAGGTTTTACAGCGGAAGAGACCGCAGAGATTAAGGAACGAATAACCAAATACAAGAAGATCTACGACTGTACACTCGAGGAACTTAAAGATTACGTAAACGAGAACGGAGTAGGGAAGGTCTACGACAGCATAGACCTTATTAAGAAGCTGTTTTACAGAACCCTAGAAGAGAAGAGACAGTTAGGAGAGGAAATCGAAGCAGTAAGGGCCGAGAAGGAATCGGCAGAGACCATTATAGATGTGCTGGAAAACCAAGCGGCAAACCGACTAGCACAACTAAAGGCGATAAAGACTTAGTTAGCTGAGATAGAAGCAGCGACGTCGCCGCTACAGCACCGAGAAGAACAAGCAGAGACCGCGTTACTAGCGGCCTATAGTTAAGGTAGCACACGAATAACGTTACTACCAGATCTACCGGCGTTTAGAGGCGGAGACCCTAAAGAATAGGAGGCATTTAAGAAGAAGATAAAGAACAAGATAGACCGCGACTATGCCGGAAACAGTACCGGAGATAGATTAGCCTACCTAGAATTGCGATTAGAAGGTAAAGCTTTTTCGCTAGTAGCGGACCTAGAAGGGGTAACCGCCGAAGAAGCGATCAAAGCGCTAGATCAACGCTTCGGAGATCTATTTAGAAAGAAGACAGCCCGTAAGCAACTGGATAAGATCAACCAGAACCGGCAGACGTTCCAGGAATTTTACGGACTGTTCAGAAAATATGCTATTAGAGCCAGAGTGTTAGAAGATAAGCAGCTCTACCTACTAAGGCAGAAGCTAAACCCTGAACTGGCCGCAGCTATAGCTTCCGTAGAAGACGAAGACCTTAAGAGCTTCGTACACTAAGCGAGAGTTACTGCGAGAAACCTAAGCGCTTACGCGAAGTCGCGTAAATCAATTTAGAAGCAGCCGGTGCCGATAATACGACCCCCTGCACCTTTTAGGAGAACGCTGCAGCAGCTATCGTATTCGCTGCGTTCGTCGTTCGTCCCTACCTGCTACGCATATAGAAAGCCTGGCCACATCGCTACGAGATGCCAAGCATCGGATAAGCAGAAGCAGGAGTATCGTGTTACAAAGCAGCCGCAGCTGCAGCCGCCGAGAAAGACTATACAAGCTATCGAGCCGGCTCTGAACGACACCGACAGTGTAGACAGTAGAGTGCTACTAAGAATCCTAGGAAAAGACCAGCTGGACGGATAGGCCCCCTATCCAGCATAGACAATAGGGCACCGACAAGAACCGCGTCGCTGGAAGAAGGAAGTATTAACAGCTGCAGCGACCTGCTTTTAGCGGCGGTGGAAGTAAACACTGAAACAGCTATTATCCTTCTAATTACTGTCTACCCCCTCGATAGCTCGAGCGGACCACTTTAGCTAAGAGCTTTTATTAACATAGGAGCCCTTATCGGAGCTGCGATCTACTATTGATTAGTTCAGAAACTGATAAAAGGATATAGTTATCCGGTAGAGCTATCGTTACCGACACAGATTTCGACATACAACGGACAAGACACAGAGAGTGTTACGCATTATGTGCCATTAAAGACTACCTTAGCTGGTCGCACTACGGAAGCGACGTTCCGAATTATAGATATCAGAAGGTTTGACATTATTATAGGGCAGAAATAGATAAAAAACCAGAAAGCAGTTATTAACGTAGGCGAAGGCACCCTCGAATTCAAAGACTAGCAGACTGTAGCCGCTACCAAACCGAAAGTTACCACTATCGAGGCGGTTCCGAAGGATCGGTCCGGCCCTCTAGACACGATCGGAATAATAAGCTCGGAAGCCTTAACGACCCTTGCAAGGTCGCTAGACAATAAAATTTACGCTATCTCGATAAAAGACATTAAAGACTACTGGATGATAATAGCAGAAGAAGAAGTAGATCCGCTGAAGGTGTTACTAAAGGAACTCTACAGCTACGCTAACGTGTTCTCGAAGGCTGACTCCAACCTCTTGCCGCTCTACCGACCGGAATACGACAACAAGATCCGACTAAAAGAGGGAGCTATACTGCTAAGAACCGAGCCCCTAAGAAGACTGTCGCCGGCCGAGCTAGACCAGGTAGAAGTGTTTGTTTAAGAGAATCTGGCGAAGAAGTTTATTAAGCCGAGCTTAGCCGAATATGCGTTACCGATTCTTTTCGTAAGGAAGCCCAGAGGTGGCCTCCGACTGTACGTAGATTACCGAGGCCTTAATAAGGTTACTAAGAGAGATGTGTACCTGCTGCCGCTAATAGACGAGACCATCCAACGAGTAGCTAAGGCTAAGTAGTTTAGCAAGCTGGATATTCGTTAAGCGTTCTACCGACTAAGAAACGAAGAAGGACAAACCAAAGGTCTTACAACATTCGCTATGCGCATAGGCAATTTCAAGTAGTTGGTAATGCCTTTCGGACTTACTAACGCACCGGCGGTGTAGCAACGTTTTATAAACTACACCTTTATAGATATGCTGGAACGGTTCGTGTCTATCTACTTAGACGACATTCTTATCTATACTAAGGGAACGAGAGAGCAACATACGGACTACATTAAGAAAGTGTTAACTAGGCTCCGCGAGGTTAGCTTAAACACGGACACGAAGAAGAGCGAGTTCTACCAGACCGAAGTCAAATATCTCGGTCTTATTGTTAGAAGAGAAGGGATTCGGATAGACCCCTTAAAAGTCGCCGCCGTCGCGGAATAGAAGCAGCCGAAATCAGGAAACACTACACAAATCAGAGCGTTTCTCGGATTCTGCAGCTATTATCGGCGGTTTATTAAGGACTTTAGCAAGATAGCGAGACACCTAAACGAAGCGTTAAAGAAGGAGGCTGCCGGCCTATAGGATAAGAGGTGTACGGAAGCCTTTAACCGGCTAAAAGAGGCGGTGGCTGATCTGGGCACGCAGATAAGATTCAATACGGCCTTTTTGATAACTATATCTCGAACTGAGGAGGGAAAGGAATCTATATAGTGGTGGGCGAGAGCTTTGGGGGTAGTGTGCTAAGGCCCGGCTCGGTCTGGAAGGGCCGAGCCGAAATTCCGAGGGCCTACCCTATTGCTTAGTCCTACCCCTTTCTACTGCCGCAACACCACCCCCCTCCCCTATTAGGGGTCGCCCTCGACCGCTTAGTTATCTGTTCCTCTTTTTTTTTAAGATTTATATCGTTACTATCTAACGTCTTTACTTAGCGTCTATCTGATCCGTTCTATCTGATCGGAGCCAGCAGTCCACCCGAGCTGCGGCGTGACCGGTCCGTGCGCCATCGCGTAGGTCTATATAGATCCATCTGCGGCTCGCTATCTTCTTCTTTTTTTTTCTACTAAGGACCTTACCTACCGCAGGGCTGGCGGCGCCGACGCCGCTTTACGGCGTCGGCAAGCTTCCTGCCGCAGCCGCGGTAGGTGGTGGTAAGGCCTAAGACAACGGCCGGCGGATTCTACGATCGTTTCTATCGGCTTCTGCATCGATAAAGCGGACGTGGATTTTCTTCTTCTTTATCGACTTTCGAGCTATACAGGCCTCGGCTTCCTCGGGTTTTGAACGTAAAATTCTCTTAGCAGCTCCACCGAATCCCGGAGGTTCTCGGCTGGATACTATTTATAGTCTTCCAGCTATCCTTTCTATAAGATCCTCGCTTCGATAGATCCTCTTCGTCTTCTTATATCTATAACATCTTCCACCTCCTATTCTTCTTCTTCGCCTTCTATTTCGATTGGTAGTGGTTTATCGAACCCCTAATCCGGAAGACTATCTTTAGGGTTTAGGCTTAACAGATCCGAATAGAAGACATCGTAGATCCGGAATAATTTCGGCAGCTAGAGCCAGTAGGTTACCGGCGACCTCTTTTCCACTATCTTGAGCGGGCCTACGTAACGAGGGTTGAGCTTCGCGTTACCTTTTAGCCTTAGGTTCTGCGTATTGAGCTATACCTTTTGGCCTTTCTCGAATTCTATTAGTAACCTCTTTCTATTAGCTCGAGTTACTATCTTCTTCTAAGCTGATTCTATCGCCTCTTTCGCTACCTTGATCGCTTCTTCTATCTAAGATCGGAACGCTTCTGCTGCCGCCGCGGCGATTCTCTTCGACGAAGTGGTAGTAGAAGGTTCTAAAGAGCTGGGTTCGTTCGGCGGCTAAAAGCTTATCCTCGGAAGATAACTGTGTATTATCTTAAACGGCGCTAGTAAAGTGGCTTCTGACCGTGCTGAATTGGCGTAGAATTCGGCTATCGGCAACATCTTAATCCACTCTTCTTAATAATAGCCGCAGAAGATTCGTAGATACTTTTCTATCTTACGGTTGGCTACTTTAGACTAACCGTCGGTCTAAGGGTAAGCGGCTATACTGAGCTTTCTACGAATTCCGAGGGCCTAGTTAATAGCTTTCTATACGTCTGCAGTGAACTAAGGACCCCTATCCGTAGTGATAGTATCCGGCAGGCCGTAGTGCTTCTATACGTGCTGGATCAACATTCTCGCCGTTTCTTCTGCAGTAGTTCCTTTATCCTTAGCTCGGCAGGGGATGAAATAGCGTTCCTTGCTTAGTCGATCCACTACGTTAAGCGTAGCGTCGTATCTATCAGAGTCTGGCAGGCCGGTTACGAAGTCTATCGTAATGTGCTACTATAGTTTCTTAGGGATCGGAAGTGGCTTTAACAGGCCCGCCGGAAGGCCGTAACGTAGCTTCGCGGCTTAGCACATATAACAGTTAGCTATAAACCGGTGGATCCTCTCGAAAATTCGCGGGAACTAGTAGGTCGTCCTTACTGCTTCTATCGTCTTCTTTGATCCTGTGTAGCCTATATCCGTAGAACTATAAACTAGTTGGATAACCTCTGTAATCAGTTCTTCCAGAACGATCAGTTTCCCTAAGCCGGTTTTTCCGAGCTTCTGCTGCTAATTAAGCCGTTCTACCTTCTCGTACAGCATCTCTTCTTCTGGTAGCGGCCCTATCGTACAGATCCCTACCTCTTTTAGCACCTCGGCGTCTACTATTCGTTCTGTTAGCACTTTCTGAAACATGTTCGGATCTTCTTTCGCGCAGCTAGTCTTTCCTTCTCTTCTCGTTAGCGCATTAGCCTTTCTATTTTGAGCTCCGGGTCGATAAGTGATCTTAAAGTCGAATCCGGACAGGTAAGCGGCCTACCTCGCTTGGCGGCGTAATAGCTTCTGCGTCTTTATAAAGTAGGTCAGCGACTGGTAGTCCGTAAGGACCTGGACCGTGCTCCGTCTAGCTATAAGCTCTGGTTTCCACTCCTCGAAAGCCTGAATAATAGCTAGCAGCTCTTTGTTATAAAAAGCGTAGTTCCGTTTAGCATTATTTATAGACTTGCTAAAGAAAGCTACCGGATAGAGAGTCTCGTCGTCGTTAGCGTATTAAGAAGGGACCCCTGCTGTTACTGTGTCGGAAGCGTCCGTTTCTACGTAGATCGTCTTTTCCGGTCGGAAGTGCGCCAGCATACGCGCTAAGGCTACTGCCTCCTTTAGCTAGTTAAAGGCTTCCGTACACCTCTTATTCTATATGCCAGCGGCCTCCTTCTTGAATGCTTCGTTCAGTAGTCTCGCTATCTTGCTAAAGTTCTTAATAAACCGTCGATAGTAGCTGCAGAACCCGAGAAACGCTCTGATTTGCGTAGTGTTTCCGGATGTTAGTTGCTTCTATTCCGCGACAGCGGCCACTTTCGATAGGTCTATCCGAATTCCTTCTCTTCCGACGATAAGACCGAGGTATTTAACTTCGGTCTGGTAGAACTCACTCTTCTTCGTGTCTACGTTTAGTCCGACCTCGCAGAGTCTCTTTAACACCCTCTTAATATAGTCCGTGTGTTGCTCTCTCGTTCCCTTAGTGTAGATAAGAATGTCGTCTAAGTAGATAGACACGAACTGTTCCAGCATGTCTATAAAGATGTAGTTTATAAAGCGTTGCTATACAGCCGGCGCGTTAGTAAGTCCGAAAGGCATTACCAGCTATTTGAAATTGCCTATGCGCGTAGCGAATGTCGTAAGATCTTCGGTTTGTCCTTCTTCGTTCCTTAACTAGTAGAACGCTTAGCGGATATCTAGCTTGCTAAACCACTTAGCCTTAGCTACTCGTTGTATAGTCTTATCGATTAGATGCAGCGGATACACGTCTCTCTTAGTGACCTTATTAAGGCTACGGTAATCTATATATAGTCGGAGACCGCCTCCGGGTTTCCATACGAAAAGAATCGGCAACGCATATTCCGTAGAGCTTGGCGTAATAAACTTCTTCGCCAAGTTTTCTCTAACAAACACTTCTACCTAGTCCAGCTCCGCTAGCGATAAGCGTCTTAGGGGCTCGGTTCTCGGCAGTGCGGCTCCTTCTTTCAGTCGGATCTTGTTGTCGTATTCTGGTCGGTAGAGCGGCAAGAGGTTGGAGTTAGCCTTTAAGAACACGTTAGTGTAACTATAGAGTTCTTTTAGTGACACCTCTAGTAGATCTACTTCTTCTTCCGCTATTATCTTCTAGTAGTCTTTAATATCCTTTATTAAGATAGCATAAATCTCGTTGTCTAACAACCTCGCGAGGGCCGTTAAAGCTTCTAAACTTATTATTCCGATCGTGTCTTAATGGTCGGACTGATCCTTCGGAGCTACTTCGACAGTCGTAACGTTCTGTTCTACTGCGACCTTAGTAACTGATTTAACGGCGGCGGAGCCGCTGTACAGTGTTCTGAATCCGAGTGTACCTTTACCTACGTTAATAACTGCTCTCTGGTTCTTTATCTATTTTTGTCCTATAATAATGTCAAACCTTCCGATATCTATAATTCGGAACGTCGCCTCTGTAGTGCGGCTAGCTAGGGTAGTCTTTAGTGGCACATAATGCGTGACACTCTCTGTATCTTGTCTGTTGTACGCCGAAATCCGTGTCGGTAATGCTATCTCCACCGGATAGCTATATCCCTTTATTAGCTTTTGAACCAATCGATAGTGGATCGCCGCTCCGATAAGGGCCCCTGTGTTGATAAAAGCTCTTAGCTAAAGTGGTTTGCTCGAGCTATCTAGGGGGTAGACAGTAATTGGAAGGATAATAGCTGTTTCTGTATTTACCTCCACCGCCGCCGAGAGCGGATCGCTATAGCTGTTGATACTCTTATCTTTCGGTAACGTAGTTCTTGTTGGTGCCCTGTTGTCTATGCTAGATAGGGGGCCTATCTATCTAGCTGGTCTTTTCCCAGGGTTCGCAGTAGCACTCCACCGTCTACGCTGTCGGTGTCGTTCGGAGCCAGCTCGATAGCTTGTATAGTCTTTCTCGGCTGCTGCAGCTGCTTTATAACACGATACTCCTGCTTCTGCTTATCTAATGCTTGGCACCTCGTAGCGATGTAGCTAGGCTTTCTATACGCGTAACAGGTAGGGACGAACGACGAACGCGGTGACTGATAAGATAGCTGCAGAGGTGCTCTCCGGAAAGGTGCAGGGGGTCGCGTCGCCTGCGTTAACAACGGCTTCTAGTTCGATTCGCGTAATTTCGCGTAAGCGCTGAGGTTTCTCGCAGTGACTCTCGCTCGGTGCACGAAGCTCTTAAAGTCTTCGTCTTCTACCGAGGCCATAGCTGCGGCCAATTCAGGGTTCAGCTTCTGCCTTAATAGGTAGAGCTGCTTATCTTCCGACACTCTGGCCCTAATAGCATATTTTCGGAATAGCCTGTAGAATTCCTTAAACGTCTGTCGGTTCTAGTTAATCTTGTCTAGCTGCTTACGGGCTGTCTTCTTCTAGAAGGGGTCTCCGAAGCGTTGATCCAGCGCTTTGATTGCTTCTTTAGCGGTTACCTCTTCCAGGTCTGCTACTAGCGAAAAAGCTTCACCTTCCAATCGTAACTCTAGGTAGGCTAATCTATCTCCGGCACTGTTTTAAACGCTTCCTAGTCTTCAGGGTCCCCGTCTCTAAACGCTGGTAAGTCTAGTAGTAATGTTATTAAGGTGCTACCTTAACTGTAGGCCGCCGGCGAGACGGTCTCTACTGGTTCTTCTTAGCGCAGTAGCGGCGACATCGCTGCTTCTATCTCAGCTAACTGAGCCTTTATCGCCTTTAGTTGTGCCAGTCGGTTTGCCGCTTGGTTTTCTAGCACGTCTATAATAGTCTCGGCCGATTCCTTCTCGGCTCTTACCGCCTCGATTTCCTCTCTTAACTGTCTCTTTTCTTCTAGGGTTCTGTAAAACAGCTTCTTAATAAGGTCTATACTGTCGTAGACCTTTCCTACTCCGTTCTCGTTTACGTAATCTTTAAGTTCCTCGAGTATACAGTCGTGGATTTTCTTGTATTCGTTTATTCGTTCCTTAATCTCTGCGGTCTCTTCCGCTGTAAAATCTCCGATAATAAACTTATTATCGATAATACTGGAGCGCCTACTCGCTCTGTCAGTCTTTTCTCTTCTGCTTCTGCTTCGGCCCGTAACGCCGCTCTCTACCGTTAAGAAGCTCTCTATAGCTATCTTATAGTGCTGTTGTTTGGTTTGTGTAGTGCGCGTGCGTTATTCGGGTGTCTGGATAGTTTAACGGTCCCTTTCGCGCAGTGCGGTAGTGGTGTAGTAAGTGAGTTCGAGATATAATAATCCAGGCACGTAGATAAGATTCAATACGGCCTTTTTAATAACTATATCTCGAACTAAGAAGGGAAAGGAATCTATATAGTAGTAGGCGAGAGCTTTGGGGGTAGTGTGCCAAGGCCCGGCTCGGTCCGGAAGGGCCGAGCCGAAATTCCGAGGGTCCACCCTATTGCTCAGTCCCACTCCTTTCTACCGCCGCAACAGTGGCCTTAGCGCCAGTACTAGCATACTTCCGACTGGAAAAGACAATCTACGTAGAAACGGACGCTTCTGACACAGTAACAGCAGGGGTCCTTTCTTAATATAGCGACGACGAGACCCTCTATGTAGTGGCTTTCTTTAGCAAGTCTATAAATAAGGCTAAGCTGAACTACGCTATCTACGATAAAGAGCTATTAGCTATTATTCAAGCTTTCGAGGAGTGGAAACCGGAGCTTATAGCTAGAAAGAGCACAGTCCAGGTCCTTACGGATTACCAGTTACTTACCTACTTTATAAAAATGCAGAAGCTATTACAGCGCCAAGCTCGGTAGGCTGCCTACCTGTCCGGATTCGACTTTAAGATTACCTATCGACCTGGAGCTCAAAATGGAAAGGCTAACGCACTAACGAGAAGAGAAGGAAAGACTAGCCGCGCGAAAGAAGATCCGAACATGTTTCAGAAGGTGTTGACGGAGCAGATAGTAGATGCCAAGGTATTAAAAGAAGCAGGAATCAGCACGATGGAACAGCAGACTGAGGAAGAGACGCTCTACGAGAAAGTAGAACAGCTTAATTAGCAGCAGAAGCTCGGCAGAACCGGCTTAGGAAAGCTGATAGTTCTGGAAGAACTAATTACAGAGGTTATCCAGCTCGTTTATAGTTCTAAAGACGTCGGCTACGCAGGCTCTGATCTGAGCACGTAGATAATTCAATACGGCTTCTTTGAAAACTATATCCAAGGCTGGAGAGGGAAGAATCTACGTACAAGCGGAGGTAGAGGTATTTAAGTGTGCGCCAAGCCTGGCCCTGCCAAGCCTGCCACCTTCCAGCACCTTCCAGCCTACATCCGTATCACTACTGCCCTCCCTAACCAGCGATTGCCCTTAATCGCAATCAGCCAATTAATCGCAATTAGCCTATCAATCGATTTTAGCTAAACTAGGTCGCGTCTTGCCAAACTAGGGCGCAGGTATCGAGTTAAACCAGGTCGCATTATGGTCGCATTGTGCCAAACCAGGTCGCAGAGGTCGCATTAAAATAGGTCGTAGGGTTCGCAGATTCAGCTTTGCTATTGGCCAATCAGGTCGCACCAAAACAGGTCGCTTTTAAGCTTCAATTTCCGTGCCTTTTGCAGTGCCTTTTTAAACTTTAATCTTGTGCGTTTTGCTGTTGCTTTTGGCCTTAATTGGTGCCTTGTTTAGTGCCTTGCTAAGGCTGCAGAATTCTCAGATTGTCGCAGAGGTCGTTGGAGCTGCGGAGGTCGCAGAGGTTGTCGAGGCCGCGGAGGTTGTTAGAGCTGCAGAGGTCGCAGAGGTTCGCAAAGGTCGCGGAGCTCGCAGAGCTCGCAGAGGTCGCGGAGTTATTGGGGTCGCGGAGTCGCAGAGGTTGCCTTGCAAACATATGTCGCTTCTCGAGCCGTCGCTTCTTGACTGTCGCCTCGAGCCGTCGCTTCTCGAGCCGTCGCTTCTCGACTGTCGCCTCGAGCCGTCGCTTCTCGAGCCGTCGCTTCTTATTCTCGACGGTCGCTTCTTAGACGGTCGCTTTGGTACCTTGCCAAGGCTGCAGAATTCTCAGATTGTCGCAGAGGTCGTCGGAGCTGCAGAGGTTATAGGGTCGCAGAGGCTGTAGAGGTCGCAGAGGTCGCAGCCTACGTATGTATGTCGCTTTTCGACGGTCGCTTGCTTCTTAGACAGTCGCAGAGGTCTCGGAGGTCGCGGAGGTTGTAGAGGTCGCAGAGGTCGTTAGGGCTGCGGAGGTCGTCGGGGCTGTAGTGCCTGCAGCTGTGCCCTCTGTTGTCTACAGCTGCCTGTTGTCTGCACCTATGTTGCCTATAGCTGTGCCTCTGTTGTCTGTAGCTGCCTGCCTGTAGCTTTGCTTATCTAGTGCTCTGCCTTGTGCTCTGCCTTTTGCTCTATATAGCAGCCTTATATGCAGCAGTCTTTGTTGTCTGCACCTATGTTGTCTGCAATTGCCTTGTACTTGTGCCTAGGTGCTCGTGCCTAGGTTGTCTGCAGCAGCTGTGCCTTATGCTCTGCCTCTGCTTTGCCTGTACTGTCTATAGTAGCTGTGCCTATGTTGTCTGCAGTAGCTGTATATATTGCCTACAGCAGCCCTGTATTGTCTGCATTGTTTGCAGCAGCTGTGCCTATCTGCAGCAGCTGTACCTGTCTATAGCAGCTGTGCCTGTCTGCAGCAGCTGTACCTGTCTGTAGCAGCTGTGCCTGTCTGCAGCTATGCCTTTGAACGTGCTCTTCTAAACCTAAACAGTGTGTTGCCTATAGCAGCCCTATCTGCCCTGTGTTGTCTGCAGCAGCTGCACCTGTGCCTAGGTGCTCGTGTCTAGGTGCTCGTACCTAGGTGCTCGTGCTTTGCCGTACGTCTCGATTGTTAAACTGAACGTATTGTCTATAGCTGCTTGTCTCTGTTGTCTGCAGATGTGCCTTGTGCTCGTACTCGTTGCTCTGCCTGTGTTGTCTGCAGTAGCTCTGTGTTGTCTGCAGCTGTACCTCTGTTGTCTGCAGTAGCTGTGCCTGTCTATAGCAGCTATGCCTATATTGTCTGCAGCAGCCCTGTTTTGTCTGTAGCTGCCTATTGTCTGCAGCTTTTGCTCTGCCTGTATTGTCTGCAGCTACTGTGCCTGTCTGCAGTAGCTGTGCCTGTCTGCAGCTAGGTGCTCTGTAGCTGGGTGCTCTGCCTAGATTGCTAAATGTCCTAATTGCTAGCTGTACGCCTCGATTGCTAAATGTCCTAATTGGCCTCGTCCGAATAGAATAGTCTGTTAAAGACCCGAAAAAAAACGAATGTCGTCGCCCTAGGTCCTGCTAGGTGCGCTCTCGTCGTCGTCGCTCCCGTCGTCGTCGCTCTCCTTGTCCTTACATCGTCGTCGTCGCTCTCTCGTTGCTCTCGCTCTTCTTTAAAACTCGCGATCTACTCGTAGGGGCACTCTCTTCCCTAAAACTCTCTCTTCTTCTCGATAGGGGCACCTCTCTTCCCTAAAACTCTTCTTCTCGATGTCCTCTGTAATAGACCTCTCTCTTTAAAACTCTTCTTCTTAATAGGGGCACTTCTCTTCCCTAAAACTCTCTCTTCTTCTCGATCGGGGGAGGGGGGGTAGAGTAGTATGCATATGCACAATTAAGTAACCGGATGTAATTCGACGGCCTCCTTTGTATATATACAGTACACACTCTAGGTTGGTTGCACGTACGTTAATCGAGTACCTAGATGTAATTTAACGGGCTCTTTCGCGTAGTGCAGGTGTTGTTAAAGTGAGCCTTGGATATAATGATCTAAGCACGTAGATAATTCAATACGGCTTCTTTGAAAACTATATCTAAGGCTGGAGAGGGAAGAATCTACGTACAAGCGGAGGTAGAGGTATTTAAGTGTGCGCCAAGCCTGGCCCTGCCAAGCCTGCTACCTTCCAGCACCTTCTAGCCTACATCCGTATTAGGCTCGAAGAAGACGATAGAAGCAGTAAGGACGATCTACTAGTTTCCGCGAATCTTCAAACAGATCCACCGGTTTATCGCTAACTGTTATGTATGCCGAGCAGCGAAACTACGTTACGGCCTTCCGACCAGTCTGTTGAAACCACTTCCGATCCCCGAGAAACTGTAGCAGCACATTACGATGGATTTCGTAACCGGCCTGCCGGACTCTAGCGGATATAATGCTACTCTTAACGTAGTAGATCGACTAAGCAAGGAGCGCTACTTTATCCCCTACAGAGCTAAGGATAAAGGAACTACTGCAGAAGAAACGGCGAGAATGCTAATCCAGTACGTATAGAAGCACTATAGCCTGCTGGACACTATTACTACGGATAGGGGTCCTTAATTTACCGCCAATGTATAGAAAGCTATCAACCGAGCTCTCGGAATTCGTAGAAAGCTTAGCACGGCCGCTTACCCTCAAACCGACAGTCAGTCTAAAGTGGCTAACTGAGAGATAAAAAAATATCTATGAATCTTCTGTAGCTATTATTAAGCAGATTAGGTTAAGGTGTTGCCTATAGCCGAATTTTGCGCCAACTTAGCACAGTTAGAGGCTACCTTACTAGCACCGTTTAAGATAACCTATAGTTATCTTCCGAGGATAAGCTTTCAACCGCCGAACGAACCCAGCTCTTTAGAACCTTCTACCGCTACCTTGTCGAAGAGAGTCGCTGCAGCCGCGGCAGAAGCGCTTAGATCTTAGATAGAAGAAGCGATTAAGGTGGCAAAGGAGGCGATGGAATCGACTTAGAAGAAGATAGTAACTCGAGCTAATAGAAAGCGGTTACTAATAGAATTCGAGGAGGGCCAAAAGGTATAGCTTAATACAAGGAACCTGAGGCTAAAAGGTAACGCCAAGCTTAACCCCTGCTACGTAGGTCCGTTTAAGATAATGGAAAAGAGGTCGCCGGTAACCTACTAGCTCCAGCTACCGAAATCGTTCCGGATCTACGATGTCTTCTATTCGGACCTGCTAAGTTTGGACCCTAAAGACGGCCTTCTGGAACAAGGGTTCGCCGAACCCCTACTAATCGAGACAGACAGTAAAGAAGAAGAATAGGAGGTAGAAGATGTAATAGATATAAGAAAGCTAAGAGGATTTATCGCAGCGAGGATCTTATAGAAAGGATAGCCAGAAGACTATAAATAGTATCCGGCCGAGAACCTCCGGAATTTGGCGGAGCTGCTAAGAGAGTTTTATGTCCAGAACCCGAGGAAGCCGAAGCCTAAGTGGCTCCGAAGTTAATTATCCTAGAAGAGGAAGAAAATCTGCGTCTGCTCTATCGGTGCAGAAGCCGATAAAGACGATCGTAACAGTCGCTTCGCTAGAGTCTTCGACGCGGCTACTACCTACCGCCGGGTCGACGCGACGGTCGACGACACCGCCCTGAACAAATAAAGCAGCGTCGGCGCCGCCGGCCCTGCGGTAGGTAAGGTCTTTAGTAGAGAAAGAAAAAGAAGAAGATAGCGAGCCGTAGATAGATCTATATAGACCTCCGTAGAGGCGCACAGACCGATTACGCTGCAGCTTAGGTAATCGCTAACTCCGATTAGATAGCTCTTCCGATCAGATAGACGCTAAGTAAAGACGCTAGACGGTAATAATGTAAGAAGAAAGAAGATAAAGAAAGGGGATAGCTTCCAAAAAAAAAGAGTAACAGATAAGTCAGCGGTCGAGATCGACCGCTAGTAAGGGAGGGGGTAGTCTTGCGACGGCAGAAAGGGGTGGGACTGAGTGATAGGGTGGACCCTCGGAATTTCGGCTCGGCCCTTCCGGACCGAGCTGGGCCTTGGCACACTACCCCTAAAGCTCTTACCTACCACTACATAGATTCCTTTCCCTCCTTAGTTCGAGATATAGTTATTAAAAAGGCCGTATTAAATCTTATCTGCATGCCCGGATTAGTACGGACGATTACGAACGCCTATTAATAGGCGAAAGCGAGTCTAGCTATAGCTTAACAGAATGCAGAAGAGCAGGCCAACAAGGGACAGCAGGCTGTACTAAGGTACAAGGCAGGAGATAAGGTTTGGCTAAACCTATGCAACATCTATACGGACCGGCCGAGCAAGAAACTAGACTAGAAGAACTGGAAGTTTACAGTAGTCCGACTAGTAGGGACATACGCTGTACGACTTAACACTCCCCTAGGGATCTACCTAGTCTTCTATATAGACCTTGTACAGCTAGCAAATACGGACCCCCTGCCGTACTAGACGACGGACGACGCGCGCCCCCTAGCGATCCTTACTAAAGGCTAGGAAGAGTACGAGGTAGAAGAAATCCTTAAGAGTCGAAGGAAGCAGAAGAAGGCAGAGTACCTAGTTAAATAGAGAGGGTAGGTAGAGCCTATATAGGAACTGTATAAGGCCCTGCAGGACACAACTGCGCTAGACAGGTAGGAGGAGAACTATCCCCCTGCCCAGTCGCAGTAATACCTCGCCGTACGGCAAAAAGGGGCACGATCTACCCTAGGTATAGGGCACCTGCTGGCAACTTAGGTTGTTAAAGGATTGGGATTAAGACGTAGGACCCTGCCGGGGCCTACCGATACTATACTATACGGAAGAGGTTAGGAGGAGGGGAACAGTTAGAAGACAGGTAAGAATAAGAGTAAGAGCGAGAAGGGAATAAGAGTAGAACCGTCTAAAAACTTTTACATACTACCTTAGGGTAGCTTACTAGCCGCTACCCCCTGGAACTAGGGCAGCCGACTCCCTATCCGAAATCTTAGTTACCTCCCGGCCGGCAGGAGCCCTACTTAGGCCAATACTATAGGGCAGGGACGGGGTTACACTAGAGGGAGTAGAAGGGCAGCTTAGCAGCATCTTGCTGCTTATTAGTATAGCACCTAAGGCGTTAGCTAGGACTGTACGAAGGAAGGAGACTGTACGAACTAGAAGCAGAGTTGCTAGCTAAGCTAAGCATCCTATAGCTAGAGGTAGAGGTGTAGGAGGACAGGCCAGCAACTACAAGAGAGCTACGACGGCACCGGGCGGACGGAGTAGTAGCGTTAGTAGTAGTAGTTGTAGACAGTAGTAGTAGTTATGTTAGTAGTTGTAGTAGTTGTAGTAGTAGTGGATAGCCGGGCGGACGGGTAGTAGGTAGGGGAATAGAAGAGAAAGAGAGAAAGAGAGAGAGAAGGGGGGAAGGCTTGATATATAGAGTAGTAGCTGCCTGCCGTATAAGGCAATAGCAACTAGGACAGCTGCTACAACTGTATAAAGGAGGGCAAACAAGGCAACTACGACCTAGTGCCTGGACGAGCGACGGCTATATAGACGACTGGACGGGGGCGGGAACATCTACCTAGGAGCTAAACTCTAGACGACGACTAGGGCATAGGGACAGAGCCAGACGGCCCGCTACTGCTAGACTGTACAGTTGGGACGCAGAGTGCACAGCTAGGGCTATAGGGTAGGAGGTAAACGGACGAGGGACAAGAGACAGGTAAATTGTTGCGGCAGTGGAAAGGGGTGGGACTAAGTAATAGGGTGGACCCTCGGAATTTCGGCTCGGCCCTTCCGGACCGAGCCGGGCCTTGGCACGCCACCCCCCCCCCAAAGGTCTCGTCCACCACTACATAGATTCCTTTCCCTCCTTAGTTCGAGATATAGTTATTAAAAAGGCCGTATTGAATTATATATGCGTGCCCGGATTATTATATCTCGAACTCACCCCCCTACACCACCACCGCGCTGCGCGAAAGGGACTGTTAAATTATCCGGATCCCCGAATAATGCACGCGCACTATACAAACCAAACACTAGCACCGTAAGATAGCTATAGAGAGCTTCTTAACAGTAGAGGGCGGCGTTACAGGCCGCAGCGGAAAGAGAAAGAATAATAGACTAAGGGATAGGCGTATTAGCATCCTCGACAATGGAATAGCTACTAAGGGCCTTACAGAAGAAGAGATAGATAAAGCAAAGAGGGGCATAGAGAGCTATGCCGAGCTGTACGCACGCACGCCAGAAGAAATAGAAGAGCATCTAGCAGAGAATGGAGCTAAGAAGGTGTTCGACATTATTACCTTTATCGAGAAGAAGTTTTATAGAAACACAGAAGAGAACAGGAGATTAAGAGAGGAAATTAAAATAGTAAGAGCTAAGAAGAAATTGGCCGAGACCATTATAGATGTACTGGAAAACTAAGCGGCGAACCGACTAGCACAACTGAAAGCAATAAAGGCTTAGCTAGCTGAGATAGAAGCAGCGATGTCGTCGGCGCTGCCACTGCATCGAAAAGAACCAGCAGAGACTGCCTTACCGGCGGCCTACAGTTAAGGTAGCACCTTAATAACATTACTGCCGGACCTACCGGCGTTTAGAGGCGGAGACCCCGAAGATTGGGAAGCGTTTAAGAAGAAGATAAAGAACAAGATAGATCGCGACTACGCCGGAAACAGTACTGGAGATAGATTGGCCTACCTAGAGTCGCGATTGGAAGGCGAAGCTTTTTCGCTAGTAGCGGACCTAGAAGAGGTAACCGCTAAAGAAGCGATCAAAGCGCTGGATCAACGTTTCGGAGACCTATTCCGAAAGAAGACAGCCTGTAAGCAGCTGGATAAGATCAACCAGAACCGACAGACGTTTAAGGAATTCTACGGGCTATTCAGAAAATATGCGATCCGGGCCCGAGTAGCGGAAGATAAGCAGCTCCACCTGCTAAGGCAGAAGCTAAATCCTGAACTGGGCTTAGCTATAGCCTTAGTGGAAGATAAAGACCTTAAGAGCTTCGTGCACAGAGCGAGAGTTACTGCGCGGAAGCTGAGCGCTTACGCGAAATTACGCGAATCGACCTAGAAGCCGTCGATAACGCAGGAGACGAGACCCCCTGCACCTTTCCGGAGAGCGCCTCCGCAGCTACCTTACTAGTTACCGCGTTCGTCGTTCGTCCCTACCTGTTACGCGTATAGAAAGCCTGGCCACATCGCTACGAGATGCCAAGCATCAGATAAGCAGAAGCAGGAGTATCGCGTTACGAAGCAGCCGCCGGTAAAGACTATACAAGCTATAGAGCCGGCTCCGAACGACACCGACAATGTAGACGGTAGAGTGCTACTAAGAATCCTGGGAAAAGACCAGCTAGACGGATAGGCCCCCTATCCAGCATAGACAATAGGGCACTGACACGAGCCACATTACCAGAAGACGAGAGTATCAACAGCTGCAACGATCCGCTCTTAGCGGCGGTGGAAGTAAACACGGAAACAGCTATTATCATTCCGATCACTGTCCACCCCCTCGATGGATCGAGCAAACCACTTTAGCTAAGAGCTTTTATCGACACGGGGGCCCTTATCAGAGCGGCGATCCACTATCGATTGGTTCAAAAGCTAATAAAAGGATACGGCTATCCAGTAGAGCTAGCGTCGCCGACACGGATTTCGGTATACAACGGACAAGACACGGAGAGTGTCACGCACTATGTGCTATTAAAGACCACCTTGGCAGGTCGCACTACGGAGGCGACGTTCCGAATTATAGATATCGGAAGGTTCGACATTATTATAGGACAGAAATAGATAAAGAACCAGGGAGCAATTATTAACGTAGGTAAAGGCACACTCGGATTCAGAACACTATACAGCGGCTCCGCCGCCTTCAAATCAGTTACCGAGGTCAAAGTGGAACCGAACGTTACGACTATCGAATTGGCTCCGGAGGATCGGCCCGACCCTTAAGACACGATCGGAATAATAAGTTCGGAAGCTCTAACGACCCTCGCGAGGTCGCTAGACAACGAGATTTACGCTATCTTAATAAAAGACATCGAAGACTACTAGAAGATAATAGCGGAAGAAGAAGCGGATCTATTAGAGGTGTTACCGAAAGAACTCTATAGTTACACTAACGTGTTCTTAAAGGCTAACTCCAGCCTCTTGCCGCTCTACCGACTGGAATACGACAACAAGATCAGGCTAAAAGAAGGAGCCGTGCTGCCGAGAACCGAACCCCTAAGACGCTTATCGCCGGCTGAGCTAGACTAGGTAGAAGTGTTTGTTCGAGAGAATCTGGCGAAGAAGTTCATTACGCCAAGCTTAGCAGAATATGCGTCGCCGATTCTTTTCGTACGGAAACCCGGAGGTAGTCTCTAACTGTGCGTAGATTACCGTAGCCTTAATAAGGTCACTAAGAGAGATATGTATCCGCTGCCGCTAATAGACGAGACTATACAGAGGGTAGCGAAGGCTAAGTGGTTTAGCAAGCTGGATATTCGTTAAGCGTTCTATCGATTAAGGAACAAGGAAGGACAAACAGAAGACCTTACGACATTCGCTACGTATATAGGTAATTTTAAGTAGCTAGTAATGCCTTTCGGACTCAGCAACGCGCCGGCTGTGTAGCAACGCTTCATAAACCACACTTTTATAGACATGCTGGAACGTTTCGTGTCTATCTATTTAGACGACATTCTTATCTACACTAAGGGAACGAGAGAGCAACACACGGACTACATCAAGAGAGTGTTAAAGAGACTCCGCGAGGTCGGATTGAATGCGGACACGAAGAAGAGCGAGTTCTATCAGACCGAAGTTAAATACCTCGGTCTTATCGTCGGAAGAGAAGGAATTCGGATAGACCTGTCGAAAGTAGCCGCTGTCGCGGAATAGAAGCAACCAATATCCGGAAACACTACGCAAATCAGAGCGTTTCTCGGGTTCTGCAGCTACTATCGACGATTTATCAAAGACTTCAGTAAGATAGCGAGACTACTAAATAAGGCGTTAAAGAAGGAGGCCGCCGGCCTATAGAATGAAAAGTGTACAGAAGCTTTTGACTAACTAAAGGAGGTAGTAGCATTGGCGCCGGTACTAGCGCACTTCCAACCGGAAAAGACGATCTACGTAGAGACAGACGCTTCCGACACAGTGACAGTAGGGGTCCTTTCCCAATACGCTAACGACGACGAGACCCTCTATCCGGTGGCTTTCTTTAGCAAGTCTATAAATAATGCTAAGAGGAACTACGCTATTTATAATAAAAAACTGCTAGCTATTATTCAGGCCTTCGAAGAGTGGAAACCGGAGCTTATAGCTAGACAGAGCACGATCCAGGTCCTTACGGACTACCAGTTACTGACCTACTTTATAAAGACGCAGAAGCTGTTACGGCGCCAAGCCCGGTAGGCCGCCTACCTATCCGGATTCGATTTTAAGATTATCTATCGACCAGGAGCTTAAAATGGAAAGGCAGACGCGTTAACGAGAAGAGAAGGAAAGACCAGCCGCGCGAAAGAAGATCCGAACATGTTCCAGAAGATGTTAACCGAACGGATAGTGGACGCAGAAGTGTTAAGAGAAGCAGGGATTAACGCGATAGAACTTCCGACTGAAGAAGAGACGCTCTACGAGAGAGTGGAACGGCTTAATTAGCAGTAGAAGCTCGGCAAAACGGGCTTAGGGAAAATGATCGTCCCGGAAGAACTGATTACAGAGGTTATCTAGCTAGTCTATAGCTCTAAGGATGTTGGTTACGCAGGATCGAAGAAGACAATAGAAGCAATAAGGACGACCTACTGGTTTCCGCGAATCTTCGAGCGGATACATTGGTTTATTACTAACTGCTACGTATGCCGAGCAGCGAAGCTACGTTACGGCCTTCCGGCCGGCCTGCTAAAGCCACTTCCGATCCCTGAGAAACTATAGCAGCACATTACAATAGACTTCGTAACCGGCCTGCCGGATTCAGATAGATATAACGCTACGCTTAATGTAGTGGATCGACTGAGCAAAGAACGCTATTTCATCCCCTGCCGAGCTAAGGATAAAGGAACTACTGCAGAAGAAACGGCGAGAATGTTAATCCAGCACGTATAGAAGCACTACGGGCTGCCGGACACTATCACTACGGATAGGGGTCCTTAATTCACCGCAGACGTATAGAAAGCTATTAACCAAGCCCTTAGAATTCGTGGAAAGCTTAGCACAGCCGCTTACCCTTAGACCGACGGACAGTCTAAAGTGGCCAACCGTAAGATAGAAAAGTATCTACGAATCTTCTGCAGCCATTATTAAGAAGGATAGGTTAAGATGTTGCCGATAGCCGAATTCTGCGCCAACTCTGCACGATTAGAAGCCACCTTACTAGCGCCGTTTAAGATAACACACGGTTATCTTCTAAGGATAAGCTTTCAACCGCTGAACGAACCCAGCTCTTTAGAACCCTCTACCGCTACCTCGTCGAAGAGAATTGCTGCGGCGGCGGCAGAAGCGCTCCGATCTTAGATAGAAGAAGCGATCAAGGTAGCGAAAGAAGCAATAGAATTAGCTTAGAAGAAGATAGTAACTCGAGCTAATAGAAATAGGTTACCGATAGAATTCGAGGAAGGCCAAAAGGTATAGCTCAACACGCGGAACCTGAGGCTAAAAGGCAACGCGAAGCTCAACTCTCGTTACGTAGGTCCGTTCAAGATAATAGAAAAGAGGTCGCCGGTGACCTACCGGCTCTAGCTGCCGAAATCGTTCCGGATCTATAATGTCTTTTATTCGGATCTGCTAAGCCTAGACCCTGAAGATAGTCTTCCGGATCAGGGGTTCGCCGAACCCCTGTCGATCGAAGTAGACAGTAAAGAAGAAGAATAGGAGGTAGAAGACGTTATAGATATAAGAAGACAAAGGGGATCCATCGAAGCGAGGATCTTATAGAAAGGATAGCCGGAAGACTATAAATAGTATCCGGTCGAGAACCTCCGGAATTCAGCGGAGGTGCTAAGAGAATTTTACGTTCGAAACCCGAGGAAGCCGAGGCCTGTATAGCTCGAAAGTCGATAAAGAAGAAGGATATCCACGTCCGCTCTATCGACGCGGAAGCCGATAGAAACGATCGTAGAATCCGCTAGCCGGTGTCTTAGGCCTTACTACTACTACCACTGCTGGCCAGGACCGGCGGATGGAGCGGTAAGGCTAAGAACGGCGCCACTGTAGCAGCCCGCCTCGTAACCGTCTTTGCTCTCTGTTACCGCCATCCGCTAAAAGGATAGTAACGACGAAGAACAAAGCGGCCGCCATTAAGGGGATCTCGCGGTAGCGCCGAAGGCCTTAGTAGAGAAAGAAAAAGAAGAAGATAAAGAGCTATGGACAGATCTATATAGACCTCTACAGCAAAGCACAGACCAGTCACGCCGCAGCTCTGGTGACCGCTGGCTCCGATCAGATAGCTCCGATCAGATGGAACGGATCAGATAGACGCCAAGTAAAGACGTTAGATAGTAACAATATAAATTGAAAAAGAAAAAAGGGGAGAGGAGGAACGTATAAGTAAGCAGTCGAGGGCGACCGCTGATAAGGGAGGGGGGTAGTGTTGCAGCGGTGGAAAGGGGTGGGACGGAGTAATAGGGTAGACCCTCGGAATTTCGGCTCGGCCCTTCCGGACCGAGCCGGGCCTTGGCACGCTACCCCTCCCAAAGGTCTCGTCCACCACTATATAGATTCCTTTCCCTCCTCAGTTCGAGATATAGTTATTAAAAAGGCCGTATTGAATCATATCTGCGTGCCCGGATCATAAATAGACAGACAGGACTAAGTACCTTCTATACCTTCTTAACTGCTCGCAGGTCCTCCTCCGCCTTAGCTTTAGCATCCTTAAAGTAGTAAACGGAATCAGTTAAGATTAGGTAGAAGCGATCTAGCACTACCTGCCTTCCCTGCTTGCAGGTCCTCCTCTGCCTTAGCTACGGGATCTAGATAGATAGAGCTAAGGTTGCAGCAGCGTAGAGGGAGGGTATCTAGTAGGCATTGCCGACTAGCAAGTGCCTAGACGACAGCTAACTATAGACCTAGACAAAGACGGGAAAGCGCTACCTACACGAGGGATGCTATAAGATAAGGCTATACAACACGTCAGCACTACATAAAGGGAGGGGGGTATTGTTAGGGGGCGCCGTCCAGCCTAGGCCCTAGTCCTAAGCCAGCCGTCGCCCTAGGGACTGCGACTTAGCAGCGCTAGTACGACCCTACCCTCTGTACAGAGTCACTAATACGACCCTACTCCTATACAGAGGGAGAACCCTATAGCCCTATACAAAGTGGAATTGCCGTCCTTCTAAACAGAGGGAAAACTCTGCATTACTATACAGAGGGAAACTCCCGACCCTCTATATAGAGTGTAAGCCTTGCATCCCTATATAGAGGGAAATTGCTAGCTTGGCTTCGTAGGTACAAATTGTATAGCAGTGTACGACGAAGGAACTGCCTATTAGTTCCTTTATATAGATACCCAACCTTAAGTTTCTAAACTAAGACTCTTAAGCCCTTACAACTATCTACACTGTCGGTATCGATCGGAGCCGGCTCTGATCCGGGCACGCAGATATGATTCAATACGGCCTTTTTGATAACTATATCTCGAACTGAGGAGGGAAAGGAACCTATGTAGTGGTGGCGGTGGGCCTTGATGGAGGGTGGTGTGCCAAGGCCCGGCTCGGCCCGTCCGGGCCGAGCCGAAATCCAGGGTCCACCCTATCAATCTGTCCCACCTCTTTCCACTGCCGCAACACTACCCCCCTCCCTTACCAGCGGTCGCCCTCGACCGCTTAGTCACTCCATCCATCCGGAAATTTCCACTTTTTTTTTTTTTTTTTTTTTGAAAATCCCCTCCGACGCCGACGTCGCGTCTTCTATCTTCTATCTTCTATTACAACCGGCGTCCTTTTCGTCGCTTTTTCCATTTTTCACATCGTCGGCATCTGAAGTCCTTCACTTTACGTTTATGTAATCCGTTCGCCTAATCCGTGCCATCTGATCGGAACCGTAGGTTATCTAAGCTGCGGCGTGGCTGGTCTGTGCGTCGTCTCGGAGGTCCATATAGATCCGTCCGCAGCGTCGTTTCTTCTTCTTCTTTTTCTCTTCTACTAAAGCCTTTACACACTGCAGGGGCGGCGGCGCTGGCACGCTACGGCGTCGGCGGGCTTCCTGCCGCACTGCCGATAGGTAGTGGCCGCGTCGATGACCTCCCCGAAGGCGACCGACACGATCGTCTTTATCGGCTTCCGCGCCGGTGGAGCGGACGTAGCTTTCTTCGTTTTCTTCCGCAAGGATCGGCTTTAGAGCCATTCCGGCTTCGGCTTCTTCGGGTTCCGCGCGTAAAAATCTCTTAGCAGCTCCGCCGAGTTCCGCAGGTTCTCGACCGGATACTATTCGTAGTCTTCCGGCCACCCCTTCTACGAGATCCTTGCTTTGATAGACCCCCTTATCTTCTTTACGTCCATTACGTCTTTAACCTCCCACTCTTCCTTATTACCGTCCATCTTAACTGGTGGGGGTTCGGCGAAGCCCTGTTCCGGCAGGCCGTTCTTAGGGTCTAGGCTTAGCAGATCCGAATGGAAAACGTCGTAGATCCGGAACGATTTCGGTAGCTGGAGCCGATAAGTCACCGGCGACCTCTTTTCCACTATCGTAAACGGGCCTACGTAGCGCGGATTGAGCTTGGCGTTCCCTCTTAGCCTTAGGTTCTGCGTGTTAAGCCAGACCTTTTGACCTTCTTCGAATTCTATTGGCGACCGGCTTCTGTTAGTTCGAGTCACTATCTTCTTCTGAGCCGTCTCTATCGCTTCTTTCGCTACTTTGATCGCTTCTTCTATCCGAGATCTCAGCGCTTCTACCGCCGCTGCGGCGACTCTCTTTAACGACGTGGAAAGCTCTGGCGAATCGGCGTCGCTCGGCGGATGGAAGCTCAACCTTGGAAGATAACCGTGTGTTATCTCGAACGGCGCCAGCGACGTCGCTTCTGACCGTGTTGAGTTTGCGCAGAATTCGGCCATTAGCAGCACCTTTACCCACTTTTCTTGATGGTGGCCGCAGAAGACCCGTAGATATTTCTCTATCTTACGGTTGGCCACTTCTGATTAACCGTCGGTCTGCGGGTAAGCAGCTATGCTGAGCTTTCCACTAATTCCGAGAGCTCGGTTGATAGCTTTCTATACGTCGGCGGTGAATTGAGGACCCCTATCTGTAGTAATAGTGTCCGGCAGGCCATAGTGCTTCTACACGTGTTGAATCAACATCCGTGCGGTCTCTTCTATAGTGGTTCCTTCGTCTCTTGCTCGGCAGGGGATAAAGTAGCGTTCTTTGCTTAGCCGGTCCACTACATTAAGCGTAGCGTCGTAGCCATCGGCTTCCGGCAGGCCGGTTACGAAATCTATCGTAATGTGTTGCCACAGTTTCTCGGGGATCAGAAGTGGCTTCAATAAGCCTGCCGGAAGGCCGTAACGTGGCTTCGCGGCCCTGCATACGTGGCAATTGGCGATAAATCGATGGATCCGTTCGTAGATCTGCGGAAACCAGTAGACCGTCCTTATAGCTTCTATCGTCTTCTTTAAGCCGGCGTAACCAACGTCTATAGAGCTATAGACCAGTTGGATGACCTCCGTAATTAGTTCTTCTGGAACTATCAGCTTCCCTAAGCCGGTTTTGCCTAGCTTCTGCTGCTGATTAAGCTGCTCTACCTTCTCGTAGAGAGTCTCTTCCTTAGGGGCTGGTTCTACTGCGCAGACCCCTACCTCTTTCAGCACCTCTGCGTCTACTATCCGCTCGGTCAACACCTTCTGAAACATGTTCGGATCTTCCTTCGCGCGGCTCGTCTTCCCTTCTCTTCTCGTCAGTGCGTTAGCCTTTCCGTTTTGAGCCCCTAGTCGATAGGTGATCTTGAAGTCGAACCCTAATAGGTAGGCAGCCTACCGTGCTTAACGTCGTAAGAGCTTCTGCGTCTTTATAAAGTAGGTCAGCGACTGGTAGTCCGTAAGGACCTAGACCGTGCTCTTTCCAGCTATTAGCTCCGGTTTCCACTCCTCGAAAGCCTGAATAATCGCCAGCAGCTCCTTATCGTAGATAGCGTAGTTCCGCTTAGCTTCCGTTATAGACTTGCTAAAGAAAGCCACTAGATGGAGGGTCTCGTTGTCGCTATATTGAGAAAGGACTCCGGCCGTTACTGTGTCGGAAGCGTCCGTTTCTACGTAGATCGTCTTTTCCGGTCGGAAGTGTGCCAGGACCGGCGCCGAGGCCACTGCTTCTTTTAGCTGTACGAAAGCTTCCGTGCACTTCTCATTCTATAGGCCGGCGGCCTCTTTCTTTAACGCTTCGTTTAGGGGTCTCGCGATCTTGCTAAAGTCCTTAATAAACCGTCGATAATAGCTGCAGAATCCGAGAAACGCTCTGATTTGCGTAGTGTTTCCGGATTTCGGCTGCTTCCATTCCGCTACGGCGGCGACCTTTAAGGGGTCTATCCGAATTCTATCTCTTCCGACGATAAGGCCGAGATATTTGACCTCGGTCTAATAGAACTCGCTCTTCTTCGTGTCCGTGTTTAATCCGACCTCGCAGAGCCTAATCAGCACCTTCTTGATATAGTCCGTGTGCTGTTCTCTCGTTCCTTCGGTGTAGATAAGGATGTCGTCCAAGTAGATAGACACGAACCGTTCTAGCATGTCTATAAAGGTGTGGTTTATAAAGCGTTGCCACACTGCCGGCGCGTTAGTAAGTCCGAAAGGCATTACCAACCACTTGAAATTGCCTATACGCATCGCGAACGTCGTAAGATCTTCTGTTTGTCCTTCCTCGTTTCTTAATCGATAGAACGCTTGGCGGATGTCCAGCTTGCTGAACCACTTAGCCTTTGCTACGCGCTGGATGGTCTCGTCGATTAGCGGCAGCGGGTATACGTCTCTCTTGGTGACCTCGTTAAGGCCGCGATAGTCTACGCAGAGTCGCAGACTACCCCCTGGTTTTCTTACGAAAAGAATCGGTAACGCGTATTCGGCAGAACTCGGCGTAATAAACTTCTTCGCCAGGTTCTCGCGAACGAACACCTCCACCTAGTCCAGTTCCGCCGGCGACAGTCGTCTTAGGGGCTCGGTTCTTGGCAGCGTAGCTCCTTCTTTCAGTCGGATCTTATTGTTATATTCTGGTCGATAAAGCGGCAGGAGGTTAGAGTCGGCTTTTAAGAACACGTCAGCGTAATCGTGGAGCTCCGCCGGTAGCACCTCCAGCGGGTCTACTTCTTCTTCCGCCATTATCTTCCGGTGGTCTTCGATGTCTTTTATCGAGATAGCGTAGATCTCATTATCCGGCGACTTCGCGAGGGTCGTTATAGCTTCCGAACTCATCATTCCGACGGTGACTAGGGGTTCGGAACGATCGGACGGAGTTACATTGGCAGCCGCGGCTCTCGATTCGGTGGTAACGGCGTTGTTACCTCGGGTTTTGAATCTAATCGTTCCTTTATCTACGTCGACGACGGCTTTCTGGTTCTTTATCCATTTCTGCCCTATAATGATGTCAAATCTTCCGATATCCATAACTCGGAACGTCGCTTCCGTGGTGCGACTAGCCAGCGTGGTCCTTAATGGCACGTAGTGCGTGACGCTTTCCGTGTCTTGTCCGTTATATGCCGAAATCTTCGTCGGCGACGCCAGTTCCACTGGATAACTGTATCTATTTATTAGCTTCTGAACCAGTCGGTGGTGGATCGCCGCGCCGATGAGAGCTCCGGTGTCGATAAAAGCTTTTAGCTGGAGGGGTTTGCTTAATCCGTTAAGGGGGTGGACAGTGATCGGAAGGATAATAGCTGTTTCCGTGTTCACTTCCACCGCCGCCGAGAGCGGGTCGCTGCAGCTGTTAATGCTTTCTCCTCGCGGCGATTCGCTTCGATTCGGTGCCCTATTGTCAATGCTGGATAGGGGGCCTATCCGTCTAGCTGGTCTTTTCCTATAATTCTTAGCTGCACGCCGCCGTCTACGCCGTTAGCATCGTTCGGAGCCGGCTCGATGGCCTGAATTGTCTTTCTCGGCGGCTGCGGCTGAGGCTGCTTCATAACACGATACTCCTGCTTCTGCTTATCCGATGCTTGGCAGCTCGTAGCGATGTGGCCAGGCTTTCCGTACGCGAAACAGGTAGGGACGAACGACGGTCGCGGCACGTAAGGCGGCTGGGGGCCGCGTCGGAAGGGCGCAGGGGCTCTGGTTGTCCGCATTAGCGACGGCGACGGCGACGGCTTCTGAACCGATTCTCGTGATTTCGCGTAAGCGCTCAAGTTTCTCGCAGTGACTCTCGCTTGGTGCACGAAGCTCTTAAGGCCTTCGTCTTCTACAGACGCCATAGCGGCGGCCAGCTTAGGACTCAGCTTCTGCCTTAATAGGTGGAGCTGCTTATCTTCCGCCACTTAGGCCCTAATCGCATATTTTCTAAACAAACTGTAGAACTCCTTAAACGTCTGCCGGTTCTGGTTGATCTTATCCAGCTGCTTACGGGCTGTCTTCTTTCGGAATGGGTCTCCGAAACGTTGATCTAACGCTTTGATCGCTTCTTTAGCGGTTACCTCTTCTAGGTCCGCTACCAACGAAAAAGCTTTACCTTCCAGTCGCGATTCCAGGTACGCTAATCTATCCTCTTCGCTGCTCGATGCGTAATCGCAGCTCATCTTATTCTTGATCTTCTTCTTAAACGCCTCCTACGCTTTAGAGTCTCCGCTACCGAAAACCGGTGGATCCGGTAGTGACGTTATCAACGTGCCACCTTGACTATAGGCCGCTGGTAAGGCGGTCTTAGCGTGGGTTTCTCGCTGCAGTGGCGACGACGATTTCGCTGCTTCCATATCAGCTAGCTGATCCTTTAGCTCCTTCAGTTGCGCCAGTTGATTCGACGCTTAGTGTTCTAACACGTCGATAATGGTTTCCGCCGATTCCTTCTCGGCCCTTACCGTCTCTACTTCCTCTCTTAGCTGTCTGTTCTCTTCCAGCGTTCTATAAAACAGCATCTCGATAAGGTCTATACCGTCGTAGACCTTTCCTAACCTATTCTCGTTTACGTAGTCTTCCAGTTCCTCGATCGTGCAGTCGTGGATCTTCCTATATTCGCTTATTCGTTCCTTGATCTTAGCGGTCTCTTCCGCTGTAAAACCTCTAATAACGATCTCATTATTAATGACACTGGAGCGCCTGCTCGCTCGGTCGGTCTTTCTCTTTCCGCGGCGGCCTGTTACGCCGCTCTCTACCGCTGAGAAGCCTTCTATCTTCTTACGGTGCCTTAGGGGGGGTTGTTGTTGGTGTGTTGGTGGGTGCGCGTGCGTTATTCGGGTTTCCGGATGGTTCAACGGGCCCTTTCGCGCAGCGCGGGGTGTGGTGTAGAGAGTGAGTTCGAGATATAATGATCCGGGCACGCAGATATGATTCAATACAGCCTTTTTGATAACTATATCTCGAACTGAGGAGGGAAAGGAACCTATGTAGTGGTGGCGGTGGGCCTTGATAGAGGGTAGTGTGCCAAGGCCCGGCTCGGCCCGGACGGGCCGAGCCGAAATCCAGGGTCCACCCTATCAATCTGTCCCACCTCTTTCCACCGCCGCAACACTACCCCCCTCCCTCACCAGCGGTCGCCCTCGACCGCTTAGTTACCCCATCCATTCGAAAATCTCCGCTCTCTTTTGTTTTTTTTTTTTTTTTTTTTTTGATTCGTCGTCTCCTTCTCGAAAAAATCCCCTCTAACGCCGACGTCACTTCTTCCGTCTTCCATTAAAACAACGTTTTCTTCATCTCTTTTTTAACTTCTTATGTTATCGGCATCTGAAGTCCTTCACTTGGCGTTTATGTAATCGGTGCGCCTGATCCGTGCTATCTGATCTGAGCCGTGGGTTATCTGAGCTGCAGCGTGGCTGGTCTGTGCGTCGTCTCGGAGGTCTATATAGATCCGTCTGCGGCGTCGTTTCTTCTTCTTCTTTTTCCCCTCTACCAAAGCCTTTACCTACTACAGGGTCGGCGGCGCTGGCACGCTACGGCGTCGGCGAGCTTCCTGCCGACCGCCGTGGGTGGTGGCCGCGTCGATGACCTCGCCGAAGGCGACCGACACGATCGTCTTTATCGGCTTCCGCGCTGGTAGAGCGGACGTGGCTTTCTTCTTTTTCTTCCGGAAGGATCGGCTTTAGAGCTATTCCGGCTTCGGCTTCTCCGGGTTCCGCGCATAAAAGTCTCTTAACAGCTCCGCCGAATTCCGCAGGTTCTCGATCGGATACTATTCGTAGTCTTCCGGCCACCCCTTCTACGAGATCCTCGCTTTAATGGACCCCCTCGTCTTCTTTACGTCTATTACGTCTTCTACCTCCCATTCTTCTTCATCGTCTATCTCGATTGGCGGGGGTTCGGCGAACCCCTGTTCCGGAAGGCCGTCCTTAGGGTCCAGGCTCAGCAGATCCGAATGGAAGACATCGTGGATCCGGAACGATTTCGGCAGCTGGAGCCGATAGGTCACCGGCGACCTCTTTTCCACTATCGTAAACGGGCCTACGTAGCGCGGATTGAGCTTGGCGTTCCCTTTTAGCCTCAGGTTCCGCGTGTTGAGCCAGACTTTTTGACCTTCTTCGAATTCTATTGGCGACCGGCTTCTATTAGTTCGAGTTACTATCTTCTTCTAAGCCGATTCCATCGCGTCTTTCGCCACTTTGATCGCTTCTTCTATCTGAGATCGGAGCGCTTCCGCCGCCGCGGCGGCGACTCTCTTTGACGACGTAGCGGTGGATTGTTCCGTAGAGCTAGGTTCGTTTGGCGGCTGAAAGCTCATCCTCGGAAGATAGCCGTGCGTTATCTCGAACGGCGCCAGCGAGGTGGCCTTAGACGGTGCCGAGTTAGCGCAGAACTCGGCTATCGGCAACACCTTAACCTATTCTTCTTAATAGTGGCCGCAGAAGGTTCGCAGGTATCGCTCCATCTCGCGATTAGCCACTTCAGACTGACCGTCAGTTTAAGGGTAAGCGGCGGTGCTGAGCTTTCTACGAATTCCGAGAGCTTAGTTGATAGCTTTCTATACGTCGGCTGTAAATTAAGGACCCCTATCCGTAGTAATAGTGTCCGGCAGCCTATAGTGCTTCTATACGTGTTGAATCAACATCCGTGCGGTCTCTTCCGCAGTGGTTCCTTCGTCCTTGGCTCGGCAGGGGATAAAGTAGCGTTCTTTGCTAAGCCGGTCCACTACGTTCAGCGTAGCGTTATATCCATCGGCTTCCGGCAGGCCGGTTACGAAATCCATCGTAATGTGCTGCTACGGCTTCTCGGGGATCGGAAGTGGCTTTAGCAGACCGGCCGGAAGACCGTAATGTAGTTTCGCCGATCGGCATACGTGGCAGTTGGCGATAAATCGGTGGATCCGTTCGTAGATCCGCAGAAACCAGTATGTCGTCCTTATAGCTTCCATTGTTTTCTTTGATCCTGCGTAACCAACGTCTACGGAGCCGTAGACCAGCTGGATGACCTCTGTGATTAGTTCTTCTGGCACTATCAGCTTCCCTAAACCGGTTTTGCCGAGCTTCTGCTTCTGATTAAGCTGCTTGACCTTCTCGTAGAGAGTCTCTTCCTTAGGGGCCGGTTCCACTGCGCAGACCCCTACCTCTTTCAACACCTCTGCGTCTACTATCCGCTCGGTCAACACCTTCTGAAACATGTTCGGATCTTCCTTCGCGCAGCTCATCTTCCCTTCTCTTCTCGTTAGCGCGTCAGCCTTTCCGTTTTGAGCCCCTGGTCGATAGGTAATCTTGAAGTCGAACCCTAATAAGTAGGCGGCCTACCGAGCTTGGCGACGTAAGAGCTTCTGCGTCTTTATAAAGTAGGTTAGCGACTGGTGGTCTGTAAGGACCTGGACTGTGCTCTTTCCAGCTATAAGCTCCGGTTTCCACTCCTCGAAAGCCTAAATGATCGCCAGCAGTTCTTTATCGTAGATCGCGTAGTTCCGCTTAGCTTCCGTTATAGACTTGCTAAAGAAGGCTACTAGGTAGAGGGTTTCGTCGTCGCTATATTAAGAAAGGACCCCTGCCGTTACTGTGTCGGAAGCGTCTGTTTCTACGTAGATCGTCTTTTCCGGCCAGAAGTGTGCCAGAACAGGCGCCGAGGCCACTGCTTCTTTCAGCCGTACGAAAGCTTCCGTGCACTTCTCGTTCTATAGGCCGGCGGCCTCTTTCTTTAACGCTTCGTTTAGGGGTCTGGCTATCTTGCTGAAGTCTTTGATAAACCGTCGATAGTAGCTGCAGAAGCCGAGAAACGCCCTAATCTGCGTAGTGTTGCCGGATTTCGGTTGCTTCCATTCCGCTATGGCGGCGACCTTTAAGGGGTCCATACGAATTCCGTCTCTTCCGACGATAAGACCGAGATATTTGACCTCGGTCTGATAGAACTCGCTCTTCTTCGTGTCCGCGTTCAATCCGACCTCGCGGAGCCTGATCAGCACCTTCTTGATGTGGTCCGTATGCTGTTCTCTCGTTCCTTCGGTGTAGATAAGGATGTCGTCCAAGTAGATAGACACGAACCGTTCTAGCGTGTCTATAAAGGTGTGGTTCATAAAGCGTTGCTACACTGCCGGCGCGTTGGTAAGTCCGAAAGGCATTACCAACTACTTGAAATTGCCTATACGCGTCGCGAACGTCGTCAGGTCTTCTGTCTGCCCTTCTTTATTCCTTAGTCGATAGAACGCTTGGCGGATGTCCAGCTTGCTGAACCATTTAGCTTTAGCTACTCGTTGTATGGTCTCGTCGATCAGCGGCAGCGGGTATACGTCTCTCTTAGTGACCTCGTTAAGGCCTCGATAATCTACGCAGAGTCGCAGACCACCCCCTAGTTTCCTTACAAAAAGAATCGGTAACGCGTACTCGGCAGAACTCGGCGTAATAAACTTCTTCGCTAGGTTTTCGCGAACAAACACCTCTACTTAGTCTAGTTCGGCCGGTAACAGTCGTCTTAGGGGCTCGGTTCTTGGCAGCGTAGCTCCCTCTTTTAGTCGGATCTTGTTGTTATATTCCGGTCGATAGAGCGGCAGGAGGTTGGAGTCGGCTTTTGAGAACACGTTAGCGTAATCGTAGAGCTCGTTTGGCAATACCTTCAGTAGGTCCACTTCTTCTTCCGCTATTATCTTCCTGTAGTCTTCGATGTCCTTTATAGAGATAGCGTAGATTTCATTGTCCGGCGACTTCGCGAGGGTCGTTATAGCTTCTAAACTCATTATTCCGACGGTAACCGGGGGTTCGGAACGATCGGACGGAGCCTCTTTCGCGAGCTTCGTAGCTTTCGGCTCAGCGGCGGCGGCGACCTTTTCGATGGTCCCTGCCCCGCCACCCGGGATTTTGAATCTGATCGTTCCTTTATCTACGTCGACGATGGCTTTCTGGTTCTTTATCTATTTCTGCCCTATAATGATGTTAAACCTTCCGATATCCATAATCCGGAACGTCGCTTCCGTAGTTCGACCAGCTAGCGTAGTCCTTAATAGCACGTAGTGCGTAACGCTTTCCGTGTCTTGTCCATTATAGGCCGAAATCTTCGTCGGCGACGCCAGTTCCACCGGATAACCGTATCTATTCGTCAGCTTCCGGACCAGTCGGTAGTGGATCGCCGCGCCGATAAGAGCTCCGGTGTCGATGAAAGCTTTCAGCTAGAGGGGTTTGCTCGATCCGTTAAGGGGGTAGACAGTAATCGGAAGGATAATGGCTGTTTCCGTGTTTACTTCCACCGCCGCTGAGAGCGGATCGCTGCAGCTGTTGATGCTTTCTTCTTGTATCGATTCGCTCCGGTGCAGTGCCCTATTGTCAATGCTGGATAGGGGGCCTATCCGTCCAGCTGGTCTTTTCCTATGATCCTTAACTGCACCCTACCGTTACTGTCAGTGTCGTTCGGAGCCGGCTCTATAGCTTATATGGCCTTCCTCGGTGGCTGCTGTTGCTGCGGCTGCGGCTGCCTTATAATACGATAGTCCTGCTTCTGCTTATCCGATGCTTGGCATCTCGTAGCGATGTAGCCAGGCTTGCCACACGCGAAACAGGTGGGGACGAACGACGATCGCGGCACGTAAGGCGGCTGGGGGCCGCGTCGGAAGGGCGCGGGGGCTCTGGTTGTCCGCATTAGCGACGGCGACGGCGACGGCTTCTGAACCGATTCTCGTGATTTCGCGTAAGCGCTTAAGTTTCTCGCAGTGACCCTCGTTTGATGCACGAAGCCCTTAAGGTCTTCGTCTTCTACAGACGCTATAGCGGCGGCCAGTTCAGGGTTCAGCTTCTGCCTTAATAGGTAGAGCTGCTCATCTTCCGCTACTCGGGCCCTGATCGCATATTTTCTGAACAAACCGTAGAATTCCTTAAACGTCTGCCGGTTCTGGTTGATCTTATCTAGCTGCTTACGGGCTGTCTTCTTTCGGAATGGGTCTCCGAAGCGTTAATCTAACGCTTTGATCGCTTCTTCGGCGGTTACCTCTTCTAGGTCCGCTACTAACGAGAACGCTTCGCCTTCTAGTCGCGCCTCTAAATAGGCCAACCTGTCTTCTTCGCTGCTTGATGCGTAATCGCAGCTCATCTTATTCTTGATCTTCTTCTTGAACGCCTCCTACGCTTTAGAGTCTCCGCTACCGAAAACCGGTAGATCCGGTAGTGACGTCATCAACGTGCTACCTTGACTATAGGCCGCTGGTAAGGCGGTCTTAGCGTGGGTTTCTTGCCGCGGTGGCGGTGACGACTTCGCTGCTTCCATATTAGCTAGCTGATCCTTCAGCTCCTTTAGTTGCGCCAGTCGATTCGACGCTTAGTGTTCTAACACGTCGATAATGGTCTCTGCCGATTCCTTTTCGGCCCTTACTGCTTCCGTTTCTTCTCTTAGTTGTCTGTTCTCTTCTAGCGTTCTGTAGAACAGCGTCTTAATGAGGTCTATACCGTCGTAGACCTTCCCTATTCTATTCTCGTTTACGTAGTTCTCTAGTTCCTCGATCGTGCAGTCGTAGATCTTCTTGTATTCACTTATTCGTTCCTTAATCTCTGCGGTCTCTTCCGCCGTAAAACCTCTGATAACGATCTTATCGTTAACTACACTGGAGCGTCTGCTCGCTTAGTCAGTCTTTCTCTTTCCGCGGCGGCCTGTTACGCCGCTCTCTACCGCTAAGAAGCCTTCCATCTTCTTACGGTGCCTTAGGGGGTTGTTGTTGGTGTGTTGGTGGGTGCGCGTGCGTTATTCGGGTTTCCGGATAGTTCAACGGGCCCTTTCGCGCAGCGCGGGGTGTAATGTAGAGAGTGAGTTCGAGATATAATGATCCGGGCACGCAGATATGATTCAACACGGCCTTTTTGATAACTATATCTCGAACTGAGGAAGGAAAGGAACCTATGTAGTGGTGGTAGTGGGCTTTGATAGAGGGTGGTGTGCCAAGGCCCGGCTCGGCCCGGACGGGCCGAGCCGAAATCCAGGGTCCACCCCATCAATCTGTCCTACCTCTTTCCACTGCCGCAACACAGATATGATTCAATACGGCCTTTTTGATGACTATATCTCGAACTGAGGAGGGAAAGGAGTCTATGTGGTGGTGGTGGTGGGCTCTCGTAGTGGTGGTGCCAAGGCCCGGCTCGGCCCGGAAGGGCCGAGCCGAAATTCTAAGGGTCCACCCCGTTACTTAGTCCCACCCCTTTCTGCTGCCGTAACACTACCCCCCTCCCTTACCAGCGGTCGCCCTCGACCGCTTAGTTACCCTATCTATCCGAAAATCTTTTCTTTTTTTTTTTTGATTCGTCGTCTCCTTCTCGAAAATCCCCTCCAACGCCGATGTTACCTCTTCTGTCTTCTATCAAAAACAACGTTCTTTTTATCGTTTCTTCAATTTCTTACGTCGTCGGTGTCTGAAGTCCTTCACTTGGCGTTTATGTAATCCGTGCTATCTGATCTGAACTGTAGGTTATCTGAGCTGCGGCGTAGCTGGTCTGTGCGCCGGCGCGGAGGTCTATATAGATCTTTCCGTAGCGCCGTTTTTCTTCTTCTTTTTCTCTTCTACCAAAGCCTTTACCTACTACAGGGTCGGCGGCGCTGGCACGCTACGGCGTCGGCGAGCTCCCTGCCGAACCGGTGGTGGGTGGTGGCTACGTCGAAGACCTCCCCGAGGCGACCGTTACGATCGTTTTTATCGGCTTCTACACCGATAGAGCGGACGCGGCTTTCTTCTTTCCGGAATAATTAGCTTCGGAGCCATTCGGGTTTCAGCTTCCACAGGTTCCGCACGTAGAACTCTCTTAGCAGCTCTGCCGAACTCCGGAGGTTCTCGATCGGATACTATTTATAGTCTTCCGGCCACCCCTTCTATAAGATCTTCGCTTTGATGGACCCCCTTATCTTCTTTACGTCCATTACATCTTCCACCTTATACTCTTCTTCCTTACCGTCTATCTCGACTGGCGGGGGTTCGGCGAAGCCCTGCTCCGGCAGACCGTTCTTAGGGTCCAGGCTCAGCAGATCTAAATAGAAAACGTCGTAGATCCGGAACGCCTTTGGCAGCTGGAGCCGATAAGTCACCGGCGACCTCTTTTCTATTATCTTGAACGGACCTACGTAGCGTAGATTAAGCTTGGCGTTGCCTTTCAGCCTTAGGTTCCGCGTATTAAGCCATACCTTTTGGCCTTCTTCGAATTCTATCGGCGTTCGCTTTCTGTTAGCACGAGCTACTATCTTCCTCTAAGCTAATTCTATCGCTTCTTTCGCTACTTTGATCGCTTCTTCCATCTGAGATCGGAGCGCTTCCGCCACCGCAGCGGCGACTCTCTTTAACAACGTAGCGGTGGATGGTTCCGTAGAGCTGGGTTCGTTCGGCGGCTGAAAGCTTAGCCTCGGAAGATAACTGTAGGTTATCTCGAACGGCGCTAGCGACGTTGCTTCCGATCATGCTAAGTTGGCGCAGAATTCAGCTATCGGCAACACCTCTACCCACTTTTCTTGATAATGGCTGCAGAAGGTTCGCAGATATCGCTCTATCTCGCGATTAGCCACTTCAGACTGACCGTTAGTTTGAGGGTAAGCGGCGGTGCTGAGCTTTCTACGAATTCCGAGAGCTTAGTTGATAGCTTTCTATACGTCGGCGGTAAATTAAGGACCCCTATCCGTAGTAATAGTGTCCGGCAGGCTATAGTGCTTCTATACGTGTTTAATCAGTATCCGCGCGGTCTCTTCCGCAGTCGTTCCTTCGTTTCTAGCTCGATAGGGGATGAAGTAGCGCTCTTTGCTCAGCCGGTCCACTACGTTCAGCGTAGCGTTATATCCGTCGGAGTCCGGCATGATACGGATGTGGATGTAGAGGGCTGGAAGGTGCTAGAAGGTGGCAGGCTTGGCAGGACCAGGCTTGGCACACACTTAAATACCTCTACCTCCGATTGTACATAGATTCTTCCCTCTCTAGCCTTGGATATAGTTATTAAAGACGGGTATTGACCTTGCGTCTACTGCAGTCAGATCATTATATCCAAGGCTCAAACCCAACACCTAACCTACACTACGCGAAAGAGCCCGTTGAATTACATCCGGGTACTCGATTAACGTACGTGCAACCAACCCAGAGTGTGTACTGTATGTGTACGAAGGAGGCCGTTGAATTATATCCGGTTACTTAATCCTATATGTGCATGCTACTCTACCCCCCCTCCCCCTATCGAGAAGAAGAAGAGAGAGCTTTAGGGAAGAGAAGTGCCCCTATCGAGAAGAAGAGAGAGTTTTGAAGAGAAGTGCCCCTATAAGCAGATCGTACGAGTTTTGAAGTTCTAAGATAGGACGAGAAGAACGAGAAAGACGAGAAGAACGAGAAGGTCGAGAAGGACGATGTAGGAGCGACGAGGACGAGGAGCGAGAGCGAGGAGTAAGAGAGACGACGACGGAGCGACGACGACGAGAGCGCACCTAGCAGGACCTAGGGCGACAACATTCGTTTTTTTTCGGGTCTTTAACAGACCATTCTATTCGGACAAGGCCTATCGAGACAGTTCAGCAATCGGCAACACGAGCAGCGCGACCAGCAGCACAATCGAGACGTACGGCAAAGCAAAGGCAGAGCCCCTAGGCAGAGCACCTAGGCAGAGCACCTAGGCACGAGCACTAGGCCGAGCACTAGGCAGATCAAGAGCTGCAGACAATACAGGCAGAGCAACGAGTACGAGCATAAGGCACATCTGCAGACAACAGAGACAAGCAGCCGCAGACAACACGTTCAGTTTGACAATCGAGACGTACGGCAAAGCACGAGCAGTGCACCAGCGAGCCTAAGCACCCAGCTACAACGAGCACCTAGGCACAGCTGCTGCAGACAACCCAGGCACGAGCTCCAGGCAAAGCACAGGCAAAGCGACGGCTTAAGAAGCGATGGCTTAAGAGGTGACGGCTCGAGAAGCGACGGTCGAGAAGCGACGGTCGAGAAGCGAGCGACGGTCTAAGAAGCGAGCGACAGTCTAAGAAGCAAGCGACGGCTCGACGACCGTCGAGAAGCGACTGTCAAGAAGCGACCGTCAAGAAGCGACCGTCGAGAAGCGACACATGTTTGCAAGACGACCTCTGCGACCCCGACGACCTCTAAGACCTCTGCGACCGTTTGAGAAGCGACGGCTCGAGAAGCGACCGTCTGAGAAGCGAGCGACCGTCGAGAAGCGAGCGACTGTCGAGAAGCGACGGCTCGAGAAGCGACTGTCGAGAAGCGACATACGTAGGCTGCAACCTCTGCGACTCCGCGACCCCGATAACTCCGCGACCTCTGCGAGCTCTGCGACCTCTGCGACCTCCGCAGCCTCGACAACCTCCGCGACCTCCGCAGCCTCGACAACCTCCGCGACCTCCGCGGCCTCGACGACCTCTGCGACCTCTGCAGCCTCGACGACCTCTGCGACAATCTGAGAATTCTGCAGCCTTGGCAAGGCACCAAACAAGGCACCAAACAAGGCACCAAACAAGGCACCAATCGAGGCTGAAAGCGACGGCAAAAGGCACGAGATTGAGGCTCAAAACGCACGGAAATTGAAGCTCAAAAGCGACCTTAAAAGCGACCTCAAAAGCGACCTCAAAAGCGACCTCAAAAGCGACCTGTTTTGGAGCGACCTGATTGGCCGATAGCGAAGCTAAATTTGCGACCCCTACGACCTGGTTTGGCACGACGCGACCTGGTTTGGCTGATTGCGATTGTGGGCAATCGCTGGTTAGGGAGGGCGGTAGTGATACGGATGTGGATGTAGAGGGCTGGAAGGTGCTAGAAGGTGGCAGGCTTGGCAGGACCAGGCTTGGCACACACTTAAATACCTCTACCTCCGATTGTACATAGATTCTTCCCTCTCTAGCCTTGGATATAGTTATTAAAGACGGGTATTGACCTTGCGTCTACTGCAGTCAGATCACGGCAGGCCGGTTACGAAGTCTATCGTAATGTGTTGCTACGGCTTCTCGGGGATCGGAAGTGGCTTCAGTAGGCCCGCCGGAAGACCGTAACGTAGCTTCGCGGCTCGGCATACGTAGCAATTGGCGATAAATCGGTAGATCCGCTCGTAGATCCGCGGAAACCAGTAGATCGTTCTTACGGCCTGCATCGTTTTCTTCGCTCCGGCGTAGCCAACATCTATAGAGTTATGGACTAGCTGGATAATCTCTGTAATTAGTTCTTCTGGAACTATCAGCCTCCCTGAACCGGTTTTGCCGAGTTTCTGTTGCTGGTTAAGCTGCTCCACCTTTTCGTAGAGAGTCTTTTCTTCGATCGGCGGCTCTATTGGTTCCGGTTCGGTCTGCAGTTCCGCTGCGCAGATCCCCGCTTCCTTCAACACCTCGGCGTCCACTATCCGTTCGGTTAGCACCTTCTGAAACATGTTCAGATCTTCCTTCGCGCAGCTTATCTTCCCTTCTCTTCGCGTCAGCGCGTTAGCCTTTCCGTTTTGAGCCCCTGGTCGATAGGTGATCTTAAAATCGAACCCTAATAAGAAGGCGGCCTACCGAGCTTGACGACGTAAGAGCTTCTGCGTCTTTATAAAGTAGATAAGCGATTGGTGGTCCGTAAGGACCTAAACTGTGCTCTTTCTAGCTATAAGCTCCGGTTTCCACTCCCCGAAAGCCTGAATAATCGCTAGCAGCTCCTTATCGTAGATGGCGTAGTTCCGCTTAGCTTCCGTTATAGATTTGCTGAAGAAGGCCACCGGGTAGAGGGTCTCGCCATTGTCAGCGTATTGAGAAAGGACCCCTGCCGTTACTGTATCGGCAGCGTCCGTTTCTACGTAGATCGTCTTTTCCGGCCGGAAGTGTGCCAGAACTGGCGCTGAGGTTACTGCTTCTTTCAGCCGGTTAAACGCTTCCGTGCACCTCTCGTTCCGTAGGCCGGCGGCCTCTTTCTTTAATGCTTTATTTAAGGGTCTTGCTATCTTGCTAAAGTCCTTAATAAACCGTCGATAGTAGCTGCAGAAGCCGAGAAACGCTCTGATTTGCGTGGTATTTCCAGACTTCGGCTGCTTCTATTTGGCGACGGCGGCGACCTTTAAGGGGTCTATACGAATTCCGTTTCTTCCGACGATAAGACCGAGATACTTGACCTCCGTCTAATAGAACTCGCTCTTCTTCGTGTCCGCGTTCAATCCCACTTCGCGGAGTCTCTTTAGCACCCTCTCGACGTAGTCCGTATGCTGATCTCTCGTTCCGTCTATGTAGATAAGAATGTCGTCCAAATAGATAGACACGAACCGTTCCAGCATGTCTATAAAAGCGTGGTTTATAAAGCGTTGCTACACTGCCGGCGCGTTGGTAAGTCCGAAAGGCATCACCAACTACTTGAAATTGCCTATACGCGTCGCGAACGTCGTAAGGTCTTCTGTTTGCCCTTCCTCGTTTCTTAGTCGATAGAACGCTTGGCGGATGTCCAGCTTGCTGAACCACTTAGCCTTTGCTACGCGCTGTATAGTCTTATCTATTAGCGGCAGTGGATATACGTCTCTCTTAGTGACCTCGTTAAGGCCTCGATAGTCTACGCAGAGTCGCAGACCACCCCCTGGTTTCCTTACGAAAAGAATCAGTAACGCGTATTCGGCCGAACTCGGCATAATAAATTTCTTCGCCAGATTTTCGCGAACGAACACCTCTACCTAGTCCAGTTCCGCCGGCGACAGTCGTCTTAGGGGCTCGGTTCTTAGCAGCGTAGCCCCCTCTTTTAGTCGGATCTTGTTGTTATATTCCGGTCGATAGAGCGGCAGGAGGTTGGAGTCGGCCTTTAAGAACACGTTAGCGTAACTATAGAGTTCTTTCGGTAGCACCTCCAGTGGATCAACTTCTTCTTCCGCCATTATCTTCCGGTAGTCTTCGATGTCTTTTATTAAGATAGCGTAAATCTCGTTGTCCGGCAACTTCGCGAGGGTCGTTATGGCTTCTGCACTTATTATTCCGACGGTGACTAGGGGTTCGGAACGATCGGATGGGGTTATATTGGCAGCCGCAGCTTTCGATTCGGCTACGGTAGCGGCGGTCGGTTCGGCGGCGGCGGTCGGTTCGGCGGCGGCGGTGCCGTTGCCTAGGGGTTTGAACCCTATCGTGCCTTCGTCTACGTTAATGACCGTCTTCTGGTTCTTCATCTATTTCTGCCCTATAATAATGTCAAATCGTCCGAGATCCATAATCCGGAACGTTGCTTCCGTGGTTCGACCAGCTAGTGTGGTCCTTAATGGCACGTAGTGCGTAACGTTTTCCGTGTCTTGTCCGTTATACGCCGAAATCCGCGTCGGCGACGCCAGCTCCACTGGATAGCTATATCCTTTTATCAGTTTCTGAACCAGTCGGTAGTGGATCGCCGCGCCAATAAGAGCTCCGGTGTCGATAAAAGCTTTCAACTGGAGGGGTTGGCGCGACTTCTTAACAGGGTGGATCGTAATAGGAAGGATGATCGCCGTTTCCGTATTCACTTCTACGGCTGCCGAGAGCGGATCGCTGCAGCTGTTAATGCTTTCTTCTCGTGTCGATTCGCTCCAGTGCGGTGCCCTATTGTTAATGCTGGATAGGGGGCCTATCCGTCTAGCTGGTCTTTTCCTATAATCCTTAACTGCACCCTACCGTCTACGCTCTCGATGTCGTTCGGAGCCGGCTCTATAGCTTGTATGGTCTTTCTTGGTGGCTGCGGCTGCTGCTGCGGCTGCTTTATAACACGATACTCCTGCTTCTGCTGGGCCGTTGCTTGGCATCTCGTAGCGATATAGCCGGGTTTTCCGCACGCGAAACAGGTGGGGACGAACGCCGATCGTAGTGAATGCGACGACTGCTGGGGGGTTCGTCGGAAAGGCGCAGGGGGCCGCGTTGTCTACGTTATCAACGGCTTCTGGTTCAATTCGCGTGATTTCGCGTAAGCGCTCAGGTTTCTCGCAGTAACTCTCGCTCTGTGCACGAAGCTCTTGAGGTCTTCGTCTTCTACAGACGCTATAGCGGCGGCCAGTTCAGGGTTCAGCTTCTGCCTTAGTAGGTAGAGCTGCTCGTCTTCCGCTACTCGGGCCCTAATCGCATATTTTCTGAACAAACCGTAGAATTCCTCGAACGTCTGCCGGTTCTGGTTGATCTTGTCCAGTTGCTTACAGGCCGTCTTCTTCCGGAACAGGTCTCCGAAGCGTTGGTCTAGCGCCTTGATCGCTTCCTTAGCAGTTACCTCTTCCAGGTCCGCCACTAGCGAAAAAGCTTTACCTTCTAATCGCGATTCCAGGTACGCCAATCTATCTCCGGCACTGTTTCCGGCGTAGTCGCGGTCTATCTTATTCTTTATCTTCTTCTTAAACGCTTCCCAGTCTTTAGGGTCCCTGCCTCTAAACGCCGGCGGGTCCGGCAATAATGTTATTAAGGTGCTACCTTAACTATAGGCCGCCGGTAAGGCGGTCTCTGCTTGTTCTTCTCGACGCAGTAGCGGCGACTTTGCTGCTTCTATATCAGCTATCTGATTCTTCAGCGCCTTTAGCTGCGCTAGTCGATTCGCCGCCTAGTTTTCCAGCACATCTATAATAGTCTCGGCCGATTCCTTTTCGGCCCTTACCGCTTTAGTTTCTTCTCTTAGTTGTCTGTTCTCTTCCAGCGTTCTATAAAACAGCATCTCGATAAGGTCTATGCCGTCGTAGACCTTCCCTATTCTATTCTCGTTTACATAGTCCTCCAGTTCCTCGAGCGTGCAGCCGTAGATCTTCTTGTATTCGCTTATTCTTTCCTTAATCTCTACGGTCTCTTCCGCCGTAAAACCGCTAATAATGATCTCATTATTAATAACACTGGAGCGCCTACTTGCTCTGTCAGTCTTTCTCTTTCCGCGGCGGCCTGTTACGCCGCTCTCTACCGTCGAGAAGCCTTTCATCTTCTTACGGTGCTGGGGGTTGTTTGGTTTAGTGTAGGTGCGCGTGCGTTATTCGGGTTTCCGGATGGTTCGACGGGCCCTTTCGCGCAGCGCGGGGTTTGTATAGAGAGTGAGTTCGAGATATAATGATCCGGGCACGCAGATATGATTTAATACGGCCTTTTTGATAACTATATCTCGAACTGAGGAGGGAAAGGAGTCTATGTGGTGGTGGTGGTGGGCTCTCGTGGTGGTGGTGCCAAGGGCCGAGCCGAAATTCCAAGGGTCCACCCCGTTACTCAGTCCCACCCCTTTCTGCCGCCGTAACAGTCCGAGCCTACGCTATTAGTCGTCGACTATCCTAAGGAGATTACAGAACTCCTCGTACAAGGCTAGTCGTATTATACCTACTAGTCCTGTTATAATCTGCTTAGAGAAGCCTACCTCGAAGGTAGTAATTTTTACCCTATCCTCCTATTACAGTCCTCCTGCCTCTGCCAGAGTCTAATTACATTCCGCGAAGAACTCTTGTACAGTCTTACGTTCTTGCTTTATAGTATTAACCTATAGGAGTGCTCGGCTTTCGCAGTCTAGGTCCTTATAGCTCCTATTAAGAGCTGCCTAGAGCATTATTGTAGTCGCTATTGCCGGATTGGCAATGGCTATCTTATAGTATAGCAGAATTCGTACTACTGCCCTGCCCTTTAACCTCCTAAAGAGGTACACTACCTTGTCTAGCTTAGTTAGGTATGCTCCTAAGTCGACTAGAAGCTTAGAGCGCATCTAGGCAGCCTAGGAGGGGTACTCGGCCAGAGCCTTACTATCGTAGGTAGTAACGTTAGGGAGTTTGCTCTTAGGGGCTAAGGTGTAGGCCGTCGTGTTTGTCGTCGTCGTCGTAGGGGTTAGGTCGCAACCGGACGCCCTAAGCTGTCGTAGCTCCTGTTCCTGTCGGGAAATCGTCGAGGCCTAGTAGCCTACATAGTCTTCGAGCTAGGTCTTGCGTGCTAGCAGCTCCTCGTACATGCAGTGTATATAATCCTGCATAGCTGTAGGTTCTATAGGGATGTCGCTGTCTATCTTCGTTATATTACTGCAGTTACCGACAGTAAGATCAGTTCCTAATATAAGGGCTTAAGAATCTTAGTTTAGAAACTTAAGGCTAGGTATCTACATAAAGGAACTAATAGGCAGTTCCTTCGTTGTCCGCTGCTGTATAATTTGTACCTACAAAGCTAAGCCAGCAATTTCCCTCTATATAGGGATGTAAGGCTTATACTCTGTACAGAGGGTCGGGAGTTTCCCTCTATATAGTAATGCAGAGTTTTCCCTCTGTTTAGAGGGGCGGCAATTCCCCTCTATATAGGGCTATAGGATTCTCCCTCTGTACAGGGGTAGGGTCGTATTAGTAACTCCGTACGGAGGGTAGGGTCGTGCTGGCGCCGCTAAGTCGCAATCCTTAGGGCGACGGCTGGCTCAGGTCCAGGACCTGGCTGGACGGCGCCCCCTAACAGATATAGTTATTAAAACAGCCGTATTGAATCACATCTACGTGCTTGGATTACAGGACACACTACAGCCACTCCCTAAACAATAGTGAGCCTTTGCTAAGATTTGCCTTATTTATACAATATCTCTACTGTAGCAATACTATGCACCTACAACATCAATTCTCTATACAACTGGATTACATTTATAATACTTAGTTATCATTGTTTAACTAATAAGGGCCTTCAATCTGTTTTATGAACTTATGTGTGTACCGTCAGCGCGGCAGCAGCCGGTCGTGGCAGTGAGCCTTCGGCTCCGGTTCACCAGACTATGACACTTGGCCAACACAGGCACTGGAAGCAGTCCGTCTCCGTCAACTCTACCACGAGCACTAGGCATTAAAGTCCACACCACGATATTCAAGATCTTCGGCAGTTGGAGCGTGATTTTTGGCTTGAAGGCTGGGTGATGGAACACTCGAAGGCGGGCCTGCTATATCGGTGCTCCCCGGGATGTGAAGCGCGACAGCCAAGCCGCGACATGAAGCCTCGACACCAAGCCTCGACATCAAGCCTTTCTCTCGGGCCGATTCACCCAGGCGGCTTCTGAGATGAAGCATGCAGAGGCCGAGGGCAGATGTTGCACCAGAGGCGGAGGGCAGATGTTGCACCCGACCAAGGCCGAAGAGGAGCCAGCAACGGGAGGTTCGCGCAGGTGAAGGTGGCGGGTGGTGTGGATGAGGTAACGCGTGGGAGATAAGCCGGCGCCTGCCCAATTGCCGGTCGCCGAGCGGGCGGCAGGGACTGACTCCGCCGCATGACAAGGCCGCCGGAGCACGAAAGTGAGCGCTAGAGACAGCGGCCACGTGCCTGCCATGCATGACATGGCAGGTACGCGGCACCAGCGCCGGGGTGCCGGAAGCCGAAATCCCGGGGCCAGGCCAGCCCCACCCTAGCAGGAGCCGACACGGGTGGCGCCGGAGCGAGCCGCCGGCGAGACGCATCGCAGGGGGCTGCTTGGGGCTGGCTCGGCTCCTAGGATCAACGCTGCCGATGCCCGCCGCCACGGGTCGGTGGAGCTGGCCAACGCTATCGCCAGGACCCGAGTGTGTTGTGTCTCGGCTTCAACTTTAGACCAACCACATTCCATTCCGCCGAACCAATCGCCTCTCGATCGATCGGGCTAACGACTACATTGGCCGTACAGGTGTGACCTGTACCGAACACCTAGCCAAGAGCCTTGGCAACCATCTTCAAAACCTCCTCGGTGGTCTTGTGGGCGTGCTCCGGCGCCTTTCTGATTTCCTGCCATTTCTCACCGTGTTTCGGGTCGTTGGCCGCACACTGCGTGATGATCTGCGCTTGCTTCTCCTCCGTGCCGTGCTGTACCAAGAACTTGTACCACCACGCCCACGAGTCTCCCAGGTCGGGATCCAGCGTGACGGCTTTCAAGAACCAGCTGTCTGCTTTGTCTAGCTTTCGCTCCGACCAGAAAATCCGGGCCGCGGTGACGAAGAGGACGGGATCGTTTTCCACTTGCTTGATCGCTTCCAAAATGCGAGGCTTGCGCTTCGTCCGCTCTTCCAGATTCCAGATGCGCTCGGCCCAGATCAGGCCCGAGCGGGGACATTCTTGCAGTGCTTGGGCCAGCTTCTGATGTGCCGCGGGTAGGTTCTTGACGCGTATCTCGAGCCGAATGGATTCTGTCCACAGTCGGTCGTTCTTGGGCACAGCAAGTCGTGCTCGGTCGAGGGTCGATCGTGCTTTGACAATGACCCCCATGCTCTCTTCCAATCGTGCCGCCATGACCCATAGCGAGACGCTCTTGGGGCAATTCCGCGTGCCGTTGTTGAGCGCCTCGCGGGCTTGTGGCTTCATGTCTTTACCGTCATATATTTGACCCTTCATCATCCACAGCTTGGCGTTCTTGGGGAAGCACTGAAGACCTTCGTTGACCAGTTCGAGAGCGCGGTCGGGGTTGTTGGTCTGTCGCTCAAACGCAACGCTGCGGACGAAGACACGATCGGTGCGGGCTTCTTCTCGCGCTTGTGCGAGGAGCAGGCGAGCGCGATCTTCCTGTCCATTATCGGCTTCGAGTTTGACGGCGGCGAGGTAGATGTCTTCGTCCTCTGGATTCTTTGAGAAGGCCTCGCCCAGCACACGACGAGCACCTTCCACGTCGCCTGCAAGCCACTTCTCGCGAGCCAGCTGCATCCACAGTTCAGAAGAGGTAGGAATGCTGTTGACAGCCTGTTCCAGAATCGACCACAGCTGCTCTCTTGAGCCTGCCTTTCGCTCCAGCTCAGCCGCGGCGAGCCATACGCTCTTGCTGTGGTAAAACTCCTTCATCGCCACCGCGTATATCGCACGTGCCGTCTCGTACATTCCTCTGTCCATCGAGCTTTGCGCATCGTTGAGCCAGATCTGCTTGCGGTCGTCATCGGGATCCAGACCAGAACCAACGGTCTCCTTGATGATGGCACGGCAGGTCACAGGTGCGCCCTCCTCTTCGCAAGTTTCTGCTTGAGTGATCCATTCTTCGCGCTTCAGCATGGCAGATTCCTTGGTCAGTGCTTTCACAGCACGTTCCATGACCTTGGCCACCATTGCTTCCTGGCCCGTCTGCTCTTGCAGGCGTGCAGCTGCAACCCAAATTTCGTAGCTGGCCGGCACTGCTTTGCGCGCCTTGTTGAGCACGACCTGCGCCTGCTCAGGACTTTCCAGTCGTGCGAGGGCCAACCACAGCTCGACTGAGAGGGGAATGATCTCGGTGGCTTTTGCGAGCAGGAGTTTCGCGTCATCTGGATTCTCTTCCAGGTTGACTGCTTCTTTCCAGATGGCAACGGATTGCGGGATGTGGTCCAGAGCTTTTCGCAGCACGCGCTTCTTCGATGCAGGGACGGTCTCGAGTTTGGATGCCTCAATCCAGAGGCGTACCGATCTGTCATTGTGCTCGATGGCTTTGGCTGCAATGACCTTGGCGTTGGCATTGTCGTTCAGTCGCATGCTCTCCAGCCAGACATGCTCATTCTTCGGGCACATCTCACAGCCTCGGCGCATCACGTTGCGCGCAGCTACGATCTTGCCGGCGTACTCCTCCAGACGTGCGGCGGCGATCCAGCCAGGGCCGTGGCGAGGATTGGTCTTGATGACGGATTCGAGAAGCACACGTGCACGCTTGATGTCGCCGACGGGGATATCGCCTTTCTGCAACTCGGTCGAGGCGAGTTGGGTCATGTAGCCTTTGGGATCAATGCTCGTGCTGGTGCCCGCAGCAGTCTCTGTGCCGGTGGATTGTGCAGCTTTGTCCAGCCTCGCCTTGAGCACCTTGTCTCGCGCAGCACCGATATCTGCAAAGTTGGTCATGGTGCCATCTGCCTGCTCATTGGATGCGCCGTCGGCTTCGGTGGCCATTCCGTCGTCCTGAATCTCCGTCCCCAGCGAAGCACTGTCTCTGGCGCCTGCCAACACGCTGTCCGGCACCGCGTAGAACCGCTGCCGAGTGTTCTGCTTGCTTCTTCGGTTCTTGCCCGTCAAGTCTCCGACCTCAGGAATGCTGGCCCAGTCCTCATCGCTGACGGTGCCGAGGGCCCGCTTCAGGTCGGCGAACTGCTGCTGGATCTTGGGGTTTTTGGCTTCGAAGTCTTCTCGCTCTTTGCGCTCCCGCTCTTCCCTGTGGTTTCTCACGTCGGCACATGATGCCACAGCACACGGACAGCGCGAGAACGGATGAAGACGGATGCAGACAGACATATACTTCACGTGATCAACGGTGCTGGGGGGCGGAGGGGCTTGGGCACGACTGACCGTGACGTCTTTCGACGCTTGCTCATCCGCTCGTCAACATGCTGGTAGATGCGGTCTGCCTCGTCGTCGTCTCGGTCGTAGTTGCCGCTGGCGAAAAGGCCTTCCTCGTTTTCGGCGTCCTGGTACCGGTCGTCGTCGTCGTTGTCGTCGTCCTTCTTGCCCTTGACGCCATACGCCGTCGGCGGCGCATTTCCGAGCGCAGCGGCGCGCTTGGCGAGCGCTTCCTTGATCTGCTCTTCTGACGGTCCCTCGCGCGCAGGTCCGAGGTCGGATCGGGTGGTGAAGCCGGTCGCGCCACGGCCAAGACCGGCGACATAGTTCTCTGGCGCCTGCTGCGACAGAAAGTCTTTGCGGCCCGACATATCGCGCGCGAGGGAGCAGGCGTGGGCAGGAAAGAGGCGTGGGCAGGAAAGAGCGCATCTGCCGCACCGTCAAGCCTTCTCGCCGGTCACGCCCGCTTCGGCATGTGAGCCGAGCCCCGCGTCGCCATCAACTTTCCTTTCCTGTCCATGGCAGGTGGCAGGGCCTGACTGACGTAATCAACGTGCTCTTCCCTTCCCGCACAGTGCGTCATTCCAGCCACATTGACCAAGCTGGCACGGCTACAGAGCCACAAAGGCCTCCATGCACGTGCAAAGACGGATGTGTGCGCAAAGCATGTGCGAAGCATGGTGTGTGTATATATATACACATATATGTGCGTGGGTGCATGACATCAAGCTCACGCTCCGACCATCGTTACATGATGGGACAAACATCAAAGCAAAGCAGAGCGCAGTCATGACGCCGCGCCGTCATCGGCATCATCAAAATAATGATTGACCATGGGCGCAAACGTCTCGTTCCCAAACGCACTTCCTCCGAAGCGCAAATAACTCTGCGCATCGAGGAGCCGCACCCGCGTGACCTCGCTGAAATTGCCCATGATCCACACGGTCTGCATGCCCATGACCATATGTTGCAAGATATGGCAGTGGATCATCCACACGCCCGGGTCCGTGACTCGCAACCTCCACACCCTCCAGCCCAAGTGATTGCCGGCCACGGTCTTGTCCGTGTAGCGGTACAAATTCGTCGTGTCGCGGAGCACGGGCGGATGCTGGGCCAATCTCTTCTCATTTGCCACCGGGTCGTAGGTGCCGTTTCCGGAGCCGCAATCGTAATAGTGCGCTCCATGGGCGTGGAGGGGGTGATAGTCTTGGCCTCCGCCGTTTTTGACGAGCGAGCCGGTGTTGACCCAGACGATTTCGAGGACTTCGCCCAAGAGGGCGGGAAAGGAGAGGCTGGAAGGATCCCAGCCGCCGTTTTCCAGCGCAGCGGTGTAGTTGGGCATGGCCGAGGGCCCGTTTTCGTAGATGTTGACCAGGTAGGGTTTTTCGCCGGGGTATGGGGAGGAGATGGTGTCGGTCCAGTTGAGGCCGTTTGCTTGCCAGATGATTTCAGCGTTGATGCCGACTTGTCTTTGGTTGATGACGAGTCGGCGCGTGACTTCGGCTGCTGTGGGGAAGCCGTTTGGGTGGAGAGGTTCGAGGGCGGATTCGACCCAGTTGTAGGTTTCATTGCTGAGAACCATGGGTGGCTTGGCCGGTGCGGTCGTGATGGTGGGTGTGCCACCCGAGTATCGTAAGACGCCATAGCCGTGGTAGATGGCGGGTCGATCCTTGGTCTCGTATTGTATGAGGTAGTCGGTCTTGCCGTTCAGCTCGGCTTCCGTCTTCGTCTTGAAGAGCACGTCGAAGCGCTGGCCCGAAGACAGCTGCATCAGGTTGAACTTGTCGGGAACGGTGTAAGGCTTGGTGTAGCTGCCGTCTGCTTCGATGATGGTCCAATTGCCATGACCCTCAATGGCCAACTGGACGAGGCTGATGGCGGTACCACCGATCATGCGTATGCGATACGTCTTGCCGGGATCCACGTCAATCACCGGCAGCTTGCAGTCGCCTTGGCCCGCTTTCTCGCCCTTCGCGACGCCGACGCCATTGAGAAGGACGGCCTGCACTTCGCCAGACCATTTGAAGGTCTTGTTCGTGAGACCAAACTCGATGGCATGATCCGTCTGATTGAAGTAGTCGCTGATGAAGATTATGCGCTCTTCGTCGTACTGGCTCTCGTACGGTCGATGGGTGGGCGAGTCTTCGATGATGAGTGCGCCTGCAGCAGAGACGGCCTGAAAGCCAATGTGGCTGTGGTAGAAATATGTGCCACTTTCGTTGCGGGTAGGATATATCTCGTAGTCGAAAAAGTGCTTTGCGGGGATGGGCCATTGAGACATGGCGGATCCATCGCACAAAGGCGCCATTCGCATACTGAGACCGTGCCAGTGCACGGTGGTGTTGTCGTGCTCCATGTCATTGTACACACGGATCCAGCTCCTCTTGTTGGGGGGAAGTCGGAGGGTGGGACCTGGGGATGTGCCGTTGACGAGCACGGAAGAGCGGTTCTGGCATGCCACGCGGACGTTGCCTTCTGTTATCCGCAGGATGTGGTCGGGTTGAAAGTCGGAGCCGTGCTGGGAGGCTCCTCCATACCGTCCTGGCGGACCATTGTCGCTTCCTCGCAGTCCCCACGCGGCTGCACCGCGGAACGCACTCGACAGCCACGCGGCACCAGCAACAACGGAAGCTGCCTTCATGTCGAAGGGAAGTCGGCGCCTACACCACCGGAGGCAATACCAAGATGAGCAAATATGAGGGCATAGGGCATGGTGGAAGGCGGGAAGGCACGACGGCGGGCCCGCGGCGGGCATGCGGTGGACAGCCTATCACCGCCCGCGCGCAGACGCGGCAGTCACGCCTGGCCGGGGACGGAAGCATGCCATCTCCATATCCATCATGGGTGTGCTGCGTGCCTGCATCGTGGGCAGAGAACGGAGCTGGCTGACAGGAAGGATGGCTCGGCGGACGGCGACTGCAAAGCCAGGTGCAGCCGAGTGCAACCCCTGCCCGGGCGCCAGATTGACCGCAGAACCTCGTTGGGTGGACGGGATCGGACGGGCATTGCCTGATGCACAGCCCACTGCGCGGCCAATCGTCTTGCCCGAATACTGTGCTGAGCTCATTCCACGTTACATCCGTCAAACGCCGTCTTGTCTCGAGTGTGCTTCCGTTACACGCCGCTCAGCACCAGTGGAGTCGGGGCACCGCAAGACGACGTCGATGGGCCAGGACAAGGAGCGCCCGTCGACAGCGCAGCTGCTCCAATCGGGCTAGCATGACATATTCCATCGCTCCTCGCGTGATGCCAGAAAGACATTACACCGCTCCTCGCGTGATGCCAGAAAGAGCAGGCGTCATCAGCACGCCGGGAAAGAGCAGGCGTCATCAGCACGCCGCCGGGAAAGAGCAGGCGCCATCAGCACGCCGGGAAAGAGGAAAGAGCAGGTGTCGTCAGCAGGCAGGGAAAGAGCGCGTGGAAGAGCAGGCACGGTGAGCACGGCGTGGAAGAAGGGGCAGTTAACTACATCACTATGGAAGGGGCGGTTAACTACACAACTATGAGGGAACAACAGAGCACACAGTGGACCTCTGCGCCACACTTATGCGCCGCACCTCGCCCGCTCGGGACTGGCAGCGGGAAACAGCGCGGCGCCATCAACCACTCCACCACTCAACCACTCAACCACGTGTCAGACCTTCTCCGCCTTGCCTCTTGCTCGACCACAGTGCACCACCATCCACCATGACCTGCTCAGCCTTGCCTCAGCCGCAGAGCACCATCCACAATGACCTGCAGCCTTTCCTGCAGCCTTACCTGCCGCCTTACCTTCCGCCTTGCCCGCAGCCTTGCCTCCAACCACAGCCAGCTGCACCAGAGCCCGCGATTCCACCTCGATCCGGCTCTCGAGCGAGGCAATGGTCGCCGCTCTCGGCTTGGGAGCTGATCCGCGCAGGTCCTATTCGCTTCTCGCACCGCATGCGCCGCCTCGCTGCAGCACTCTTCCCGTCGCTCCAGCCTGGCGCGCAATCGAACGTGAGCTTTCGAACAACATTTCCATGTCGTCCCCACCTGAAACCAACTTGGCATCGACCCACTGTGCACGCGAGAGCTGCACAGAGGGTGAACTTTGGCCTTCGATCCTCCCAAGCCCAAGCCATGTGGGCTGCCTCACTGGCTCCAAGCGAGCTTTGCATTGTACAATGCAAGCAAACTCCCATTGAGCAAACTCCCATTGAACCTCACATCTGGCCCTCGCAATGGAGGCTCGCCTAGAAACCTCACTTCTGACCATGGCAATAGAGGCCCACCTATAAACCTCACCTCTGACCATAGCAATAGAGGCCCACCTATAAACCTCACCTGGAGATCATTATATCTTGCTCTGCGCAGCTTCTTTCTTTTCTTCCCACTTCGTCTGCACACCACTTCGCTACCACTTGCTTTACCCGACCTCGACCACACACCACTTATACACTCCTTCGACCCTTTCCCCGAGCCTCTTTGAACCAAGCCAGAGCCTCTTTGAACCAAGCCAGACACGCACCATGACTTGTGCCGGCCAAAGCACTGTCTGCGACCACGAGTCGTCGCCGGTGACGGCCTTGCGCGAGCAGATCTTTGGTAAGCGGCCCATTCCAACCCAGGCCACGAGTCAAACACTGACGTTCATAGCCAATGCGTCTATTCTTTTCCCACAGCTGCTGAAGAACAGCATCACCTACACTAAGACCGGTGTGTACAATCCTCAAGAATTCTTCCAGGTCGTCATCACCTCTTCTGGCTCGGGCTTCAAGGCCATTCTGGTAGCCGGCGTGGCATTGGCCAAGAAGGCCGTCTCGTGCGGTCCCGAGGCGCATTGTGTCGCCGAGGCTCTGTCCGGACTGTTGAAGGTCCTCTCTGATGCAATGGGGTGGTACTCGGAGACCCTGCTGGGCGAGGTCGAGCACGCCGAGGCCACCGAGAACGGGCAGATCAACGTGAAGATGGTCGAGGAGGGATTCCACTTCGCACACGTCGAGCGCTGGGCAGCCAAGGGCATTGGCCGTCATTGAGTAAGCATCACGTTCGGCACAGTACGACCCTTCCTTCCGACCCCCCCTTCTCAGGCCATTTCCGCACCAACCAACCCTGGCAGCGAACCGCACGTGAGAAGGTTGCGCTGCGATGATGCCATGATGCGAGCGACTGTCAGCAGGCTGACGCCCAAGCGATCACGCTTGGGAGGGTCTTCGCCATGGGCGTTCTGAGCGTTGAAGTGTTCCCATGTTGCTGGAAGGAAGCACAGCAACACACCGAGGCACGTACAGACCGGAAATGGCTTCGCCGGCTTCTCCATCACTTCCCCTTTGCTCGCCTCTTTCCCGTCCCACGCCGCCCGTTGACTTTGGCACGCAACCTCGATCAACCCTGCCCCCCCACGTAGACACCGCCCCTGTGACATGGCTCGGCTCGGAAGGCGGCAACCATACCTTCTTCCCTCGCAGCGAGCGAGGGCACAACCATCGTGACTACAGCGATCATTGGCACTCGAACCCACTCCCCCAGTCGGTCCCAGCTCTCCAAGCACCCGACACGTGTCAGCCAACCCACTCCCTCCGGATGCCGGGGGGCGAGCACTCCACGAGCACACGGGCCGTCAGGAGGCAGCGGGTGCGAAAGGCGGCTGGATTGCTGGACGCTGCGGGAGGAAGGGTTTGTTTGGTTGGTTGTCGGTGGCGGGGGCGGGAAGTTCACCCGACCCAAGCTCCATCCTTCACTGAATCTCTGCATGCGGATACGATGATGGGAATGCGTAGGGGGAGCCCGGCAGGCTGTGGAGGCGTCGCCTCTTGCGAGGCGTGGTGTTCGAGGTGAGGTGAGGCGGTTGATGGCTCTGTCGAATGATGGTGGTGATGGTGGCGAGGCCGCGGGGTGTGGGGACTGGGGTTCGGGCAGAGCCAACCCAGGAGGAGGGAGCCGCACCGCGATATACCCACGATGCTTGGGACGTCCGAAGCCACGGCACGCGAGCGAGGCGGCCCGCGGCGGAGCACAGATCGAGGTGGGCGACTGACCGCTCACGGGAGGGTGTGGTGTGTGTGATGCCGATTGCGGATCTCCGCGGGGTAGCTGACTGCAAGCGGCTGATGTTCGAAGCGGAATCAGCCGGCGCGGCGCCAGCGACAGAGGGCAGGCGGCATGACTGAACGCTCACCGCATCGACACATCGCTCCCCCACATGCGATGAATGCCGCAACATCAAGCTTCCAGTGTTGTCACGAGGGGCACGGGAGGGCGGAGACGCCACGGATGGGTCCATTATGGTCATCTACAGTGAGTCACTTGTGGTTGGCTCGATCAAGCAAACATCATCTTATGCCAAGGCCGCAACCGTCCACACCTTCACGGCAGCATCCGCACCGGTCGAGACGACTTTGTCCGCCTCCGGCCAAACGACACCTCCAACGCCATCCTTGTGCGCGTTTCCCGCTTTGATGCGCTTGCCGGGATCGGCTGTCGACCACACGAAGACGTTCGTGTCCAGCGCGCCGCTCACGGCATTTTGCGAGTCGGGGCTCCACGCGATGCATGTGACACGCGCCGTGTGTGCGGACCATCGGTTGGTCTCGAGCGTCCACGATCCAGACTTGTGGCTGTAGGCCAAGATTTTGCCATTCGCCAGGCCAACGGCTAGTCGGCTGCCGTCGGGCGAAAAGGCAAGGGCCGAGATGGGCCCGGTGGCGTCATCCAATGTCAGCATGGCATCCAGGGAAGCCGGTGAGGCGGCATCGAATATGCGGACTGTCTTGTCGTCAGAGCCGACGGCCACTGTACTCCCCGAGGCAGCCATGCAGGTCGGTGGCCTGGGTGTGTTTTGGTGGGAAAGGAAGTGGCCATCGGCGTCGTAGCTGGCTACTCCCGTCACGGTGGCCACCAGTGTTTGGGGCGTGCCGTTGACGGTGGCGACTGCGACGCCTTTGGGCTGGCCGTCCGTCTTGACGGCGCTTCCAGTGAAGGTCTTTCGATCGGCAGCCACGGCCCGTAACGTGTCGTCCCAGCCGACACTGTATATCCTTCCGTCGCGCTCAGAGGCGACGATGCCAGCGACGTAATTGGAGTGCATCTCGCCGTCCAGGGCATCGCCAACACCCGAGCCCAGGTCCCACGCCCGCGCGCGACCATCGTACGATCCCGTCCACAACGTCTTGCCGCCCGACGACGCCGCTGCAGACGTGACGGCTTTCTGATGCCCCGAGACGAGCTTGACGGGCTTCGCGTTGCCTTCTTGGAAGTAGTTCAGGTTGCCTTCCAAGTCGACGGAAATGACCAAGCCGTCGCTCCTGCCGTGCGGCCACGTCACGCCCACCTGGTGATGGGCCACACTGACCACGCCGTCGTCGCCCCGTCGCCACGTCTGCGTACAGCTGCCAGCCTCAACATCCCACACCTTGACGGTCTGGTCTGCGCTCGCGGTCACCAGCTGACGGCCAGTCTTGTCCCAGCCGACTCCGAATATGCTGCCCTGGTGCGCACCCGCGGCCGAGCCCATCTCCCGGACGGCCTCGCCCGTCTTGCCATCGTATAGCCAGATCTTCTTGTCGCTTCCCACCGTGACCAAGTGCGCGCCATCCGGCGAGAATTGCGTGGCCCAGACGGTGTTGATATGCCTCCCCCGCACGCTGGTGCTGAACTTGAACGGGGCGCCGTGGAAGAAGCACACGGTCATGTCGTCGCCGCCCGTCGCGGCTCGGAGAGGCCTCTGCTTTCGCACATCGACGCAGTTGATCTGCTGGCTGTGGCCCGAGATTTCTCCCACACTGTTGCCGGAGTCGGCTGTGACGCAGTGTCCGAAGCGCTCTTTGCCGTCGCCGACCGCAATGATCCTCTGCGAGTCGCCGTCCCAGGCTATGTCGTTGATGCGCCCGGCGATGATGTGGTACTCGCCTTTGGTGTTCTCGGCGCCGATGCTGTCCCACACTCGCACGCTCCCCGAAGCGTCGCCCGAGGCGATGAAGAAGCCGGACGGCGAGAAGCGAGCGACGGAAGCCGGAGCAGTGTGGCCGGTATACTGCTTCGAGACCGCGGGGTTGTCGATTTGGCGCACGAAGACGGACTTGTTCGAGGCATATGCGATGCGCTCGCCGGTCGGGTCCGACGACAGCGGGGTGGGCTGGCCGCGGGTCGTCGTCGGCGCTGCGGCCCAAATCGCGTCTGGAGCGGCGAGGCCGGGTCAGCATATCGGAGCATGCCGGCGGATATCGGGCAGTGGGCACGTGTGTACCTGCAGCGATGGACATGTTCGCCGGCCTTGTAGACGTCTGTGGACAGCAAAGTGGCCGCTGCTTGTTCGGAGCTCCTCCAGGGCTGCAGCCTCAAAGCCCCGCCGACGGACATCCCACCCACAACCCATCCCGCCGGCCCGGGACATGCTACAGATGCCCGCGAGTGTGTCACGACGATCGATACACGGACACACGGCCGATTGCTGCCGTGGAGGAGGCCCGCGATGGCTGTGCCAGAGCAGAGTGTCCCGCACAGTTGTTCATCGCTGAGTATCCATCATCCACACCCCTCCGCACTCGGAACAAGTGCCCACCCATGACACCAACAGAAACAAAGACCGAGTCTCCCAGATAGACGTCTGGAGTGAATCCTAACGACGTCCCACGTGGTGCGCCACGTGCACCTGAACATGCGTGTCGGTGCGGTACGCGGGAGGGAGGGATCAAGCAGAGCGGAACGTGACGGGGAACCCAATGGGGCGCATGTCGGTCGGACATGCACTTTCATTCCGGTGGTATCATTGTGCTTATGAACTCCAAGACTCCTCGCTAGTGATTGATCATCATGCCCCTGGCCTAAGCATCCCGAGAGGCCATGACCTTGCCTGCCTGCACTGCCTGCATCTTTTGCTGCCATCCGGCTGCGGGCTGGAACTTCTTGACGATCCGCACTTCGTCGAGTGAGTAGCCAGGAATGCGAATGCCGTAGTTGCGCTCGAGAGTGATTTGGATGTCACGGAGGTCAAGCGTCTGGTTGGTCCGAAGCTTCGCAAGTCGGCAAGCCGATGTGATCACCTCGTCCACGAAGTTGTCCGTCATTTCCAGAATGCACTCTTCCACGTCCGCATTGAGGACCGACGATGACTCGCTGTCGGAAGAAGCGGGCGCAGAGCCCGTCACTTGGCGCACGAGCTCGTCGAGCTTGCGCTTGCTCAGCACGCGGTCGCCTTCGCCTTCGAGTGTGTACGGTGGCGCGCGCTGCACGCCTGGGTTGTACATGGGACCTAATCTTGTCAGCGTGTAAGCCTAATCATCAGGACATGGATGCATATACCTGCGTTGTTGAGAGTGGGACGAGACGGTGGACCGGCAACGGGTTGCTGCTTTGATGTCAGTAATATTCGCACGTGGCATGTCGAGGGCCTCTCACCTGAGTCCTCGGGTCGAGGGCGAGCGTCTTAGGGATGGGGAACTTGGTAGTCGCGCTCTGTTGCTGTGTAGTCTGCAGGTTCGGGTATGTCGGCGTGTGGTGCTGCATTGCAGGCGCTGGCTGGTTGCCTGGAAAGGGAAGCCCATTCGGCATCGGCGCAGGCTGTTGGCCTTGTTGAAGTCCTTGGCTATTCTGTTGCTGGTAGGTGACAGCTGCCTGGGACATGGCCTGCTGGTGGCTCAGTGGTTGAGGGCGCTGTGGATTCTGCTGGTTCGCGCTGTGCGGCATGTTATTCTGTTGCCCTGTTTGACCTGGCATCTGCGCGTTGAGCTGGGGTCTTTGAGACTGATGCATGCCCTGCTGGCCGTTAGCTTGCGGAGGGAACGCTTGCGGGGCCTGCGGTTGCGTGGCAGACTGCGGGGTCGGCTGTTGTTGTGGTGCTTGAGATGTATTCGGCTGCTGCTGTTGTTGTTGTTGTTGTTGTTGTTGTTGTTGATTCTGCAGCGGCGTGCCTTGTTGACTATGCGCGGCTTGGTTCTGCGGCGCGAGGCCAGCCTGAGGCTGAGAAGGCGACGGTGAAGCGCCGGTTTGCTGGTCGTGAACAGGAGGCTGCGCGTCGTTCGGAGATTGCTGTGGTCCCTGCTGGTTTTGTGCCTGTGGCGGCTGATTGCCACCTTGCTGAGTGGTCGGCCGCTGCTGCGGCATCGTTTGCGCACCCAGAATCTCTTGTATCTGCTGCTGGCTCTTGCCTTCGCCTTGCAGCTTAAATACTCTCCAGTTCCTGGTTGCCGTATCCATCGCTTTCTTGGCTTCCTGAAAGTTCTGCTGCATTTGCTGCGGCACTGGCTGGTTGTTGTTGTTCAAATTCTGGATGTTGGCCTGGAGCTGGCGCGCTTGGTGGTAAATCTGGTCACGTCGCGCCAGCAGCGTCCAAGCCTGGCGCTTCCAGGCCTGCTGTTGCTCTGCCGGAACAGCGAGCTGTGTGCCATCGAGCTCCTTCTGCGCTTGGTCGCTGAGCTTCATCTGGCCCGCTCGCGCCTGCGGTCCTGCCTGCGGTCCTGCTGGTCCCACCTGCCCTGCTTGTCCTCCCTGTTGCTGCAGCCGTGTCTGCGCCGCTGCCTGCGCCTGCGCCTGCTGCGGCGTCACCTGTTGGCTTCCCATCTGCTGTCCGCTTTGCCCTCCACCCTGCTGCTGCGAATTCGGTCGAGGCTGTCCGGCCGACTGAGGTCGATTTCGCGCTGCCAGCTGTGCCAGCAGTTTGCTACTTGCCGTCTTGATTTTCTCGTAGGCCTCGTCGCGCGCGCTGCTCCCTACTGGATTCGACTCGTATTGCTGCCACAAATTGGCGAGACCATTCTTATACTGCTGTTTGGCGTCTGCTGGGAGAAATGGAAGCGCATCGATCTGACCGGGCTTAATCAGCATGCTCGGGCTGGGACCGCCCTGCTGCGCCATGGTATTGGCGGTGTGTCTTGGTGACTATAAATGATATGGATGTGATTCGTCGGTGGGGACACGGATGTCTTCACTGCCCTCACAGCATGTGCTCGATGTGATCTTGGCTCACGTGCCGCTCATTCATGGGCTTCGAGGTGGTTGGACTGCTCGTACTTGGATGTGAACCGCAACACCGTCTGCGGTGCTTAGACGTATGTAGGCTATGGTCCACTGAGGTTCAGTTTGTGCCAAGCCTCCGGCCTCCGCACAGTTATGCAGCCGGCGACAGTGGCTCTGGACATCGCTTTCAGAGCCAACTGTGCAGTGCCTGGCCGCGATCTCGCTCGTCGCGCCTGCTTGAAGGATCCCCTACCACTCGTGCTGCCATGTACCTCCTGCGCTGATCCGGTATCGGTTGAGATCAGGTAGTCGCATCACTGTTACCTCAGCAGGCTCAGACGCTTGTTCGAGGGTTCAATCCCTCTATACGAAGTCTAAGAGTCGTAGAGTAGTAGGCCTATTTCTGCCATTTCGCTAAGCCTGTTCGCTACCATGCGCTCGCTAACTTTTCCTGGGCAGTTTAGGAGAGAGAATTGCGTAGTCTAGCTCGTTTGGTTTTGCTACAGCAATGCCTATCGCTTAGTGCTAAAAGGTAGGATAGTGACCACCCCCTATCAGCGCACTGTATATGCGTAGAAATGTGTACGGTATAGCCTTACACGTGCGCTATTGTCTCTTTATAATGCCATCTGGTCCTAGAATTTCGCCTTCAACCTTGGAAGTGCTAACTATATGCTTAACTAAGCTCTTCTTTAGATACTAGATTCTACGTCTACTTACCTACTATGTAGAGAGTTCACCTCAGAGTCAGAGTTGGCCCAGCCAGTGGTGGTGAAGATTCATGTTGCTGGGTTGCCCCAGGTTCGATAACCCGGGGCAAAATACCTTTTTGTGGCCACGTGGCCTAGCGGCAAAACCCAGTATTCCACTTTGTTATAGCAGGCCTGCTATCTTATCAGTATTAGGTCTCCCTAAGATGGGCTCAGAAATAGTATAGTCTATAAATTGTCGTATGTACCTTGAAATTATCTTGTCTTATAATTACAGGTGTAATGAATGCATAATTACGATATCGCCTTACAGATCGACATTAGGTCTGTCTGTCTTAGATGAGAATATGTTCTAGTAGTCTCTTTTCGCGTCATTTCTAGCTGTAAAGTAAGCGTTCCTCACTACCAAGTAGGAGGGTTTTTGCCTAGGTGCTAGGTAATAAGCTAGGAGACAAGGCGTGCAGATTAACTACGTCTTTCTCGACTTATCTTCTAGTAGAGGTGTCCAAGTTCAGGGATCTACTACGCTTTTCAAATCGGGCGTCCCTCAGGTCCCGGATCAAGCCGTGCCCACCCGCCTCCCCTTTCCAACGGAAGAAAAGACACGTGTGAATGGAAGACGCGAGACGCAGGCGACTGAGAAGGCACACAATGTGTTGGTTGGACCGCAGACATACCCTTCCTCCGAACCACTGACGATGTTTGTGACAGTCGATTTCGAGCTCTGTGCGGGATTCCTCGTCTACAAAACAAGATTATGATTACAGGCCACTCGGAGATCAACTCCACCAACTCCTGAGCACCCAGCCCGTGCTCGGTTTTGTGCGCTTACAAGGCGAAGAGGGCGACGACGGCCAGAAGAGCGGAAAGGCTGACGGCGGAGGCGACAGAGGCTGCGGACTGTTGTGATGGAGCAGCACCAGTGTAGGTGGTGATTGGGGGGTGGGTCTGGTTGGTCTGGTTGCCACCGAAAGGTGGGGTGGTGATGTTTGTTCGTGGTGGTGGTGGTGGTCCGTAGCCGCCTGCAGTACCATAGGTTTGGGGCTTGCTGCTGGTGTCGGTGGATGTGGTGTCGGGAGACGTGGAGCCGGGAGACATGGTTTCAGGAGATTTGGTGCCAGGAGATTTGGTGTCGCTGGATGTGCTGGGGGAGGAGCCAGGTCCCGAGATGCTCGCTTCAGCAGATGCCACACTTCCCTTCTCACCGGCGAATGCATCCACACCACGCTGGATGGAGGCAGCGACGGGAGCGGCCAGTTTTTGACCGATTGGCTGCAGCTCGACTGGAAGCTTGCCGAGGAGGGTTTCCGTGAAGGCCTTCGAGGAGGCCTGCTGTCCGACCAAGATCTCGTGGACGGCACCACCGAGACCTGCCTGGTGGAAGATGGCCTTCTTCGCGATCAGGTCGTCAATGGTCTGGTTGATGGACTTGCCAAGGCCCTGGACAGGCTCGGCCAGACCCAGAGCATCCTGTTGCTGGAGCTGGGGAAGAGCTTTCGCTTGCTCAGTTCCCTTCTCGATCACATCAGCAAGGGCCTTGGCGGCGGTCTGGATGGCAACTGCTTGCTGAGCATCGCCGTTGAATGCCACGACGGCCTTGTCGACGGCCAAGATCTTTTCCTGGAGACCTCCGACAGCTGATGCAAGCGCCTGGATCCCGCTCTGGCGGCGAGCGACCTCGGCAAAGGCACTCGAAAAGAGGAGTGCGTTGATAAACAACTTCATGGTGGGCGGGTTGGGGGAGTTGCTAACGAGAGTACAGGTCGTGCCTCAACGAAAGAGTTGTGGACCGACGGTGTGCAACAACGAAGGTGAAAAGGGTGAGCGGACGGGGGGACAGGTCGGCGGCCACGGGGCCTCGCGTTCTATATACCTGCTCAACGACCCTGCTGGGAAGACCATGCAGCAACGGGGACCCATTCATCACGGGAGTTCGACCAGCTGTCCCGTCGACAAGTGCCCTGAAAACTCGCGGGTGCGTGGCGAAGCTTCACCGACCGCATACCAATCAACAGGCCGGTCGAGCAGCCCGCACGTGATGCTGTCGGGGAGCCATCGGCCAATTCGTTCTCTCATTTTGGCGCCCGCCAAACCAGGAAGGCTGAACAAGGCCTACCATGCAACTCCACCCTTTGCAATAAGCCCGGGGGCACACCAAATCTCCAGCTGCGGCATCCTGCTCGTCGCCGAGATGAGAACGCGTTGCAATGGGTTGGAGCTGTGACACATCGATAATTTCCCGCGCGCGCGTGAATCGGGATGCTCGAGCCACGAAGGCTCCCAGCTGTCCGGTCGTTCTCCAGCGGAAAAATGCTGCTGTCTGCTATATGTGCGCACGGGTTGCGTCAAGCCCATGGCCAGCAAGTGCAGGAGGCAGTCCTACTCCTGCTCACGCACGCATTGGGGACGATGGAGTGGTGACGGGAAGAATGCAGCGCCAAACGGCCAGGGATTTCTCCCGGAGGACCCACCGGCATATCCCACTTCGCACTTCCGGATCTCTGCGGCCGCATCCTCTTGTCGATAGTCGCTGTTTTTTCGCAAGTGGGCACCGGTCAATGCTTGCGCTAGGTCGTGACGGCTTGGCAATGATCTTGACTGGCAACGGCTGCGCCAAGAACCCACAGCATTACGCCGCACGTGGTCCGGAAGTCCCCGCCATCAGCCATCAACGCTCTCCTGATTCCACTCGATGCGTGGGCATCGCATCCACAACCGTCACTCAACATGTATTCCATGCGTTTCTGTGCACTTCGCCACGGAGGGGAAAGGAGCGTTCCGCTAGCTTCCGCGCGCGCCGACTCCACTAAGTGATCCTGCTCGGTGGTCCATGCCCCTCCCATCCGAGCCGAGGTCAGCAAGAACTCCCTTGGCCGCGAAGGCAGGCGGGGACGTCGACGGCGAGCTCACATGCGGTAGCCTCGACGGTGGAAGGCGTAGTTATACCCACCAGTGAATGTGTCGGAATCAGTCACGTCGATCGCCCCGGCTCGGCCGCGACTGCCACTCGGCCGCGATTGCCACTCGGCCGCGACTTCCATCCGTTGGAACTCGCTCCTGCCCGACATGGGCGCCGCCACGAACGGAGAGGGCAACAGCCCCCCGTCCAAAGGGATCCGCATAGCCATCGATAGAGGCGGGACCTTCACGGATTGTGTGGGAAATCCTGGCACGGGCAAGATGGGGGATGATGTCCTGATCAAGCTGCTCTCCGTCGATCCACAGAACTACGATGATGCACCGCTGGAGGGCATCAGACGCCTACTCGAGAGGTTCACGGGCAAGCAGATCGCTCGAGGCGCGCCGCTCGACACGAGCAAGATCGAGAGCATCCGGATGGGCACAACCGTCGCCACCAACGCGCTGCTGGAGCGGAAAGGCGAGGACATCGCTCTGGTGGTCACCACGGGATTCAAGGACTGTCTGGCGATCGGCAATCAGAGCCGGCCCGACATCTTCGATCTCGCCATCCGCAAGCCCGAAGTGCTCTACAAGAAGGTGGTGGAAATCGATGAAAGGGTCACCTTAGAAGACTATGCAGAAGACCCCGAGCGGACCAGGACCGATGCCGAGACGATGGAAGAGGCCGGTGAGGAGGCAGAGTTGGTGAGCGGACTCAGTGGCGAGACGGTGCGGATACTCCAGCGGCCGAACGAAGACAAGATTCGAAGTCAGCTGCAGGAGGTATACGACTCGGGGCTGAGGAGCATCGCAGTCTGCTTGATGCACGCATACACATACCCTCGCCACGAAGTGGTGGTGGGTAAGATGGCGAGAGACATCGGGTTTGAGCATGTGTCTTTGTCGCACGAGCTCATGCCGATGATCAAGCTCGTGCCGAGAGCCACTTCTGCCTGCGCGGACGCGTATCTGACACCAGAAATACGCAAGTACATCCGCGGCTTCCAGAAGGGCTTTGAAGGTGGCTTGGGCACAGAGAGCGTCAAGAGAGAGCCTGGTGCCGCCGGAGCGAGATGCGAGTTCATGCAGTCAGACGGTGGTCTTGTGGACGTGGATGGCTTCAGTGGCTTGAGAGCCGTCTTGTCCGGCCCGGCTGGTGGTGTGGTCGGATATGCACTCACAAGCTACGATCCCGACACCAACATTCCCGTCATCGGCTTCGATATGGGTGGCACGTCGACCGATGTGTCACGCTACGGCAGCGGACGATACGACCACGTGTTCGAAACTACCACGGCAGGCGTCACGATACAGTCACCACAGCTCGACATCAACACAGTGGCTGCTGGTGGAGGCTCGCGACTGTTCTGGAAGAACGGTCTATTCGTCGTCGGTCCGGACAGTGCAGGCGCCCATCCAGGACCTGCATGTTACCGCAAAGGCGGACCTCTCACCATCACAGATGCAAATCTCTTCTTAGGTCGGCTCTTGCCGGAATTCTTCCCAAGGATATTTGGCAAGCACGAAGATGAGGCTCTTGACGAGCAAGCGAGCGGAAGGCTGTTCCGGGAGCTTGCCGAGCAAATCAACAAAGAGAATGCCGGCTCAAACAAGGAAAAAGAAATGACCGTCGACGAGATCGCTCACGGGTTTATCAAGATCGCCAACGAAACCATGACCCGGCCGATTCGCTCGCTGACCGAGGCGCGAGGGCACGATACAAGCAAGCATCGCCTAGCGACCTTCGGAGGCGCTGGCGGACAACACGCCGTGGCAATTGCTCAGGCGCTGGGCATCACCCAAATTCTGATTCATCGGTACTCCTCCGTCCTCTCTGCCTATGGCATGGCGCTTGCCGACGTTGTGCACGAACGACAGGAACCCGAGTCACAGGTCTGGTCTGACCAGGACCAGGAGGTACGCAAGTATCTTGGCAATAAAACCAATGAGCTGAAGAAGAGGTCGACCGCCACACTGAAGGATCAAGGTTTCTCGGACGACCAGATCCACCACGAAGAGTACCTGAACATGCGCTACCGCGGAACAGAGTCTGCCCTCATGATTGTCAAGCCGACCAAAGAGCAGGCCGGCACTGGCGGTGACGGCAACGACTGGACGTTCGGCAAGGCTTTTGCAGCACAGCACAAGCAGGAATTTGGCTTCACTCTGGCCGATCGAGACATCATCGTCGACGACGTGCGAGTGCGAAGTATAGGCAAGACGTTCGAAGGTCTTGAGAAAACGGTTGATCAACAGCTCAAGCAGATCACGCCACGCGATGTCAAGACAGGCGATAAGGCTTACGGAGTCAAGTCGGTGTACTTTGAAGGCGGGCGACTGAATACGTCGGTATATAAGCTCGAAGACCTCGCAGTTGGCGACCGTATCAGAGGACCCGCGATCATTGCAGACGGCACTCAGACCATTGTGGTCACACCCGAAGCAACCGCTCTCCTCATCTATACACATGTTGTCATCAACCTGGGCGAAACCGACGCCCAAGAAAAGAAGGTGGGTACGAAGAACGTCGATCCGATCATGCTCTCCATCTTCGGGCATCGCTTCATGGCGATAGCAGAACAGATGGGTCGAGCATTGCAAAAGACTTCCGTCAGCACCAATGTGAAAGAGCGTCTAGACTACTCTTGCGCTCTCTTCGACGCCGACGGAGGTCTTGTTGCTAACGCACCGCACTTGCCGGTCCATCTAGGAAGCATGTCGACCTGCGTGAAGAAGCAATCCGCGATCTGGAAAGGCAAGCTCAAGAAGGGCGACGTTCTCGTCTCCAACCACCCCATGTTTGGCGGCACCCATCTTCCTGACATCACCGTCATCACGCCCGCATTCTCCGGCGACGACATCGTCTTCTACGTTGCCTCACGAGCTCACCATGCAGATATCGGCGGCATTTTGCCTGGCTCCATGCCCCCGCATTCGCGAGAACTTTTCCAAGAAGGCGCCGCCATCGAAAGCGAGAAACTCGTCTCCGAAGGCCATTTCAACGAGAACCGCATCACCGAACTCCTCCTCGACGAACCGGCTCAATACCCGGGTTGCTCAGGAACAAGATGTCTCGCCGACAATCTCAACGACCTCAAAGCCCAAATTGCCGCCAACCAAAAAGGCATCAATCTCATCTCCTCTCTCATATCAGACTACGGCGAAGACGTAGTACAATTCTACATGCATAAGATCCAAGACAACGCCGAGCTCAGCGTGCGCAACCTCCTTAAAGACGTCTCCAAGCGCTTCTCCGGCCGCGATCTCTCTGCCGTCGACTTCATGGATGATGGCTCTCCCATCCAACTCAAGATCACAATCGACGCGGAGAAGGGAGAGGCGATCTTCGACTTCACTGGCACTGGACCCGAGGTCTACGGCAACACCAACGCCCCCGAGGCGGTCACTTACAGCGCTATCATTTACTGCTTACGCTGCCTCATCAGTGCGGACATTCCCCTCAACCAAGGCTGCCTGAAACCAGTCCAAGTCATCATTCCTTCCAAATCCTTCCTGAGCCCTTCAGGCACCGCGGCCGTGGTGGGCGGTAACGTCCTCACCAGTCAGAGAGTCACGGATGTCGTCCTCAAAGCCTTCCGAGCCTGCGCCGCATCCCAAGGCGACACGAACAACCTCACGTTCGGTTTTGGAGGCAACGTGTCCGGCGAAAAGGCCGTCAAAGGGTTTGGATACTACGAGACGATCGCCGGTGGTTCAGGGGCCGGCAGTACGTGGGATGGTGCGGATGGCGTGCATACGCACATGACGAATACCAGGATTACGGATCCGGAGGTTTTTGAGCGGAGATATCCCGTTATTCTGCGGGAGTTCTCGTTGAGACCGGGCAGTCATGGCAAGGGCCAACATCGAGGTGGTGATGGTGTAGTCAGGGACATCGAGTTTCGAGTCCCGGTCCAGGTTTCGATCTTGTCGGAGCGACGAGTCTACCGCCCCTACGGTCTGGAAGGCGGCGAAGATGCGCAGTGCGGGAAGAACATCTGGGTCCGGAAAGTGCCCCCGGTGAGAGGCAGCGATGTGGAGACGACGGATGAACGCGTGCGCTACATCTCCCTCGGAGCCAAGAACACCGCGTCAATGCAAGCAGGCGATCGGATCATCGTCATGACACCGGGTGGAGGTGGATGGGGACCTGTGGGCAAAGCCAGCGAGGCGGCACCGAAGCCCGATCCGAGACATGCCTGGAAGGGTGGAAGTCTTGCGTCCCGACAGGCGGAAGCCGAAGCCAGTGCATAATTTTGGTCCGTCGCGCTGCCCAATGCTCAACGACCTATTTGAAACCTTTCAGAACGACCCCAATGCCGCAGTCCGGCCCCGCGCGTCTTGTCTCTCAATAAGCATCATCCATCAAGTGGCTGCTATTCGTAAGGTAAGCACGTCGTTTTCCTACTTGGGTTTCTTTATTCTTCGTTTTACGTTTTTTTGGCTTTTTCTCTCTTAGATGATCAACGTGTAGAAGACTAGTTAGACACGATAGTTAGTTACTGTATTTCTTACAACTATTTAAACAATCGCGCAAATATATTGTAACTAAACTGACAAGTGTCCCTCCTGTCGCTCCCCTTGCTTATAACTGTTAAGTCTTGAATATAATAATCTCAGTCGCAGATAGTTCAATACAGCTTATTTAATAACTATATCGAAGACCAAAGAGGGAAAGAATCTACGGAGGTGGTGGCAAACTGGCCCTCTGGAGTGGTGGTTGTTGCCAAGCCGGGGAGGCCCGCCCTGCAACCCTAAATCCGGGGAAGCCGGGGCTGCCGGGTTCAGGTGCACTACTACCACCACCGCATCACCGGGGGTGGTGAGACGGCTCAATCCGCTTCCGGTCTCCCTATATTGAGCCCCACACCTAGTATGGGGAACAGAAGCCGTACATGGTCATAACACGATGTCGCAGCGTCGGAGATGATAAGCCAAGATAAGCTGTTGGTACCAGCCGACAGTAGCCGGAGCTGGGGTAGGGGCTGGCCTAAAGCACGGATGTTATTTTCCCGAACGGCTAGTTTAAGCTACTTGCCACTAGTCCTGCGGTCTGTACGCCACTTCCTGCAATATACGCCCCTTCCGGTCTCTTCCTTACTCAACCACTGACTCAGTTGACGCACGTCGAGTCAAGCCCAACCCGTCCCACTCCCCGGGTTATTCGCCATGGTCCTGTTCGCTACCCGCGAGCTATCCCCGCCACACGGGTTCCATCCGCGACTGACTCCGGCCGTATGGTGATATTTATACCTTGATTGGAGAATGCAAGACCAAATGCCACCCGATATGCAAGCTATCCGAGCTCCAGAGGCAGGCCTGACCTAAAAAAAAGACATCCAAGCTTCCGGTGGAGCTATGCACGCCTCCTGAAAGGGGATGTCTTTCTCTATATCAGCCCCCCTTTCCGTCTTTACCTCTGCTGTAGCATATAGGCGCCTAATCGAACATCCGGCAAGAGCAGGAAGAGCAAGGTATACTCAACATCCGAACAATATGTCCGCCAAGGCAATTGTATCTCGTGACACGCTTCAAAATGGAGGCTGGAAGATAGAGACTGTCGACGTAAGAGATCTCCAGGAAGGCGAGCTTCTGGTTGAGATGGTCGCTACGGGTATCTGCCATACCGATGCTCTTATTGGTAGCATTCCCAACGGAGCAGTTCCTACGGCCTTCTACCCGAGAATCTTAGGACACGAAGGCCAGCGCTTATGTTCCCCTACGAAACGTGCCCACTAACATGTTCTATTTACAGGCTCCGGCTACGTTCGCAAAGTCGGCCCAGGCGTCACCTCCGCCAAAGAAGGCGACCCCGTCATCCTCTCCTTCGCTTTCTGCAACGACTGTGCAATCTGCAAATCAGGGCACTACTCCAATTGCAATGAATTTGGCGAACGCAACTTTGGTCCCTGCCCGGTCTTCAACCTCGCCTCCAAATCCGGCGAACCAGAAGTCGGAGGGTGTTTCTTCGGCCAATCCTCTTTCGCCTCGCTCTCCGTCGTAAAAGAGTGCTCAGTTATCAATGTGAAAAACACAGTTATCGACAAGAAAACCCTCCAACTCTACGCACCCCTGGGCTGCGGAATTCAAACCGGCTCCGGCACAGTTATCAACGTCTCCGGCGCCGGCCCGGAGGACGCAATCTGTATCCTCGGCCTAGGAGGCGTAGGACTCTCCGCGGTTATGGGCGCCAGTATTCAAGGCTGCCGTACCATCATCGGCGTAGACAAAGTCCAATCTCGTCTCGACCTCGCCAAAGAACTCGGCTGCACCTACGTTGTCGACGGCTTTAAACTCGACGAAGAAGGCGGAATCCTCGGCGACGTAATCAAAGAAGTCACAGACGGCGTGGGCCCCACCATCACCATCGACACAACCGGCGTTCCGGTCTTGATGGACGCCGGAATGCAATTCACCCGCAATCGAGGCAAATACATTCAGGTCGGAACTCCGCCTTTCGACTATACTTTGAACAGCGTAAGTGGATCCCAGTTCATGATTGCCGGGAAGCAGTGGATTGGAGCGATTGAGGGAGGGGCCTATCCGCCGGAATATGTTCCTAAGATGATTCAGTGGCATCGGGAGGGCAGGTTTCCGATTGAGAAGTTGATGAAGCTGATGCCGGCGGAGGAGTTTGAGAAGGCTTTGCATGAGATGCACACCGGTGAGACGATCAAGCCGATCTTGACTTGGTCATAAGGAGGGGAGGAGGGGGAGGAAGCTGCGAGACCCAAGGAACGAGGTGTAAGTAGATAGCCCACCTGGAGGCCATGATCTTCCGCACTCAGCCGATCACGACTTCCGTGCTGCTTCATGCGCGGTGTGGCATCGGCACAAGTCGTACGTATTGTATTCCCCAGCCCCGTATAACGTATGGGACCACTCACAAAGCCGATCGTATCACAAAGTCGATCGTATCACAAAGTCGATCGTATAGGCCCCTCTGGCCCGGGTCGGACCTCGGCAACTACGGTCAGTCCCGACGCCTGGCCGTGCCCTAGGCGCCTAGCCGTCTTAGGGCCTTACGAACACACACTAAGCAAGCACACACTCCTTCCAGTTTGTGTGAGAGAACAGTTCCTGTGTGAGAGAACAGAAGTTCACCTGCGGGGCAGGTGGCAGTCGGTGACCGCAGCTCATCCGAGCTCGTCGTCCACGCACACCTTATCACAACACTGGCCGCCTAGGCGCCTAGCAGTCCCCTCGTAAATAGGGCCTTACATCACTGGTTACATACATGAGTATACAAAAAAATATAGACAGCCTAAACGCGTTTATACTGGGTATAAGCATATTAGACGTACATATCATACATTACGCGATCGATTATGAGCTCGTACATCTTTGTCTTGCGAAGCGTCGTGGCGGAGCGTCTATCACGTGGTCGCTTCCGGCCCCGGCTCACAGCATCATTTTCTTCGCTTCCTGCTCTGTCCCACTCCACAAATTGGCAGTCGACGCCCCTGAAAGAGCCACGCACCGGTGTTCCTGTGCTAAAATCACTACAACAGCACATCCCGATTGAACCAAAACAACCTAGTTCTGCACTGATCGCCTTCATGGTGTTCGCTCCAACCACATTTACCAGCCAAGGTACGACATAACCGCCATTGTGCAAATCGGCAGGACGCATTCCCAAGGGGCAAATAATTGCGACATACAACGCAGCAGAATACTGACGGAAGGTAGACTACATCAGTGACCACCTGTGGAAGGCCAACGTGAATTAAGAAGCCGTTACCGAGACCGCAGATCACCCACACGACAATGGCTACCGCTCTCTTAAGGACTATCAAGCCAATTCAGTCGAGGGCTGGTGTGACCAATGCCTTCGCATCTGTCAGAAATGTCAGGTTCGACGCCACAGTGGCTCCTGGCCGAGGTACACAACGGGCACTCTCATCCCGGTCCACCAAGCCATCCTTCGAACGTGCGACATTCACAATTCGAGGAGGACCAATTTTCCACGGAAAGAGTTTCGGGGCCAAGACGAACGTCAGTGGAGAGGCAGTGTTCACAACTTCCCTTGTGGGATACCCAGAATCCATGACAGATCCGTCCTACCGAGGTCAGATTTTGGTCTTCACACAACCACTCATCGGAAACTACGGAGTGCCCTCTGCTGCCAGGGATGAGTATGGTCTGCTCAAATACTTCGAGAGCCCAAACATCCAGGCATCTGCAATTGTCGTTGCCGACGCTGCCCTGCAGTACTCGCACTGGACTGCTGTGGAGGGTCTGGCTGAGTGGTGCGCTCGAGAGGGCGTTGCCGCCATCTCCGGCGTGGACACTCGTGCTATCGTGACTCACCTGCGAGAGCAAGGTTCGTCTCTGGGCAAGATTACTGTCGGAGAGGAGTACGACGCAGACGAGGACGAGGCCTACGACGATCCTGCCGCCATTAACTTGGTCCAGAAGGTCTCCACCAAGGCGCCTTTCCACGTCCCATCCCCCAAGGGTAACGCACACGTGGCACTCATTGACTGCGGAGTTAAGGAGAACATTATTCGATCTATTGTCGGCCGCGGTGCTAGCGTGACGTGCCTGCCGTGGGACTACCCCATCCACAAGACTGCTCACCACTTCGATGGTGTCTTCATCTCGAACGGCCCAGGTGACCCGACCCACTGCCGCGTTACCAGCGACAACTTGCGCAAGTTGATGAACACTAGCCAGATCCCAATCATGGGTATCTGCCTGGGCCACCAGCTTCTTGCAATCGCAGCCGGCGCACGAACCACCAAGATGAAGTACGGCAATCGTGCGCACAACATTCCAGCCCTGGACCTGAACACGGGCAAGTGCCACATCACGTCTCAGAACCACGGATACGCGGTCGACCCAACTACACTTCCTGCTGAATTCAAGGAATACTTCACCAACCTGAATGATGGCTCCAATGAGGGTATGATCCACAAGACTCGACCGATCTTCAGCACTCAGTTCCACCCCGAGGCCAAGGGTGGTCCTCTAGACAGCAGCTATCTGTTTGATGCCTACCTCAGCAGTGTTCAGCAATACAAAGAGCAGAACGGCCAGCTGAAGGGTGCCAAGGACAACAGGCCAAGTCCACTGCTTGTTGACCTTCTGGCCAAGGAGCGGGTTGGTGTCGCACCGGCTTTTGGCACTCGAGCTGCGGCTCGTGCGTGAATCTTCTAGGCGATCTGTTTCTGCTCCGCAGTGCGATGGGCGTGACTGGCGTGTGAGATTGCTACTGTAAATGGAGAGACCGAGCACTGGGGGAGATAGCACGGAAATAACCAGGAGCTTAACGAATCATACAACGTGGATATCGCGCTCGTTCCCGTCGACCGGGTTGCGTGCCCGGTACGCGTGAGTTCTGCAGGGACTGAAGCTGCTGCGCCATGGCCGCGACCCTGCGTTGTGCCGACGCGCATCGTTCGCGTGTCAGCACCGAACTTGTCGCCTGAAGAGTTTCTGTTCGTGTCTGCATTACCCAAGTCAGCACAGCCTACTATTTCGAAGTGCCTACTATTGAAAAGTGCCTACTATTTCGAAGTGCCTACTATTGAAAAGTGCCTACTATTTAGAAGTAGAAGGCTGGTCATATCTCTCGCGCCAAGCGGCAGTCCTGCAAAAGCACGCCGCCACATTCCTCCCTTAGAGTTCAGGTATACTCTGTCTCCTACTCAGTCGTTAGCCGTTTTCGGCTTCTATCTTTCTTCTCGCGAGCCAGCTTGGAGGCTGGAGAGAGGCTCAGCGTCCGCGGTGGTCGGCAGCACAGGCAGGCTGCATCACGAGCTTCCGCCGCATCCGTCGCACAGCAACCCAATGGGAAGTGGCACGGTGAGCGCTTGCGCCACGGAACAGAAGCAGGTGGCAGATACCAGACCGGGACATACAGACAAGCGCGCGTAAGCTGCTGCGCCGAGAAGCGCCTCTGAGCAGCAGTGCAGTGCGTGATTTGCGGGCATCGGAAAGAGAGAGCACCCCCACACGCACCAAGGCCATGCTGGACGATCGTCTTGTGCCTGACCACCCCGCGAAACGACGGGCTGCCCCATCATACCGATCCGACGGCGCGCCAGCAACCAGAGAACCACCAACATGCCCACCTGCAATACGACGCTCGAAGATGCGCACATCGTCGAGGAAGCGATCGCCGGCAACCTGACATTCCACCACCTTGGCCTCATGCTTTCCGCGATATTTGGCCTCATATCTGTCCTGGTGTCCATGTGGCTCATCGTTCAGCATGCCACCCACTACCAGCGACCGAACCAGCAGAAGCAGATTATCCGGATCCTGTTCATGATACCTGTCTACGCAGTGGTCAGCTTTCTGAGCTATCTGTTCTACCGGAAAGCCATCTATTTCGAGGTGCTGCGCGACTGCTACGAAGCCTTTGCCATCTCCAGCTTCTTCGCGTTGATGTGCGATTACATTGCGCCGAACCTGCACGATCAGAAAGAGTACTTTCGAAGCGTCCATCCCGTGAACTGGTTCTGGGGCGTCTTCGGCCTGCAGAAGTGTACCGGAGGACAAACCAAAGGACCGCTGAGGAAGCCACGAAGCGGGCTGACATGGTTCAACGTGATATGGGCTGGCATCTTCCAGTACTGTGTCGTCCGAGTACTGTTTACCATCGTCTCCGTCGTTTCCGAGGCCCTGGGTCGATACTGCGGGGCATCGCTCAATCCCGCGTTCGCGCATGTCTGGGTGCTGGTGTTCGAGTCCCTCTCGGTCACAGTCGCCATGTTCATGCTCATCCAGTTCTACATCCAGCTGAAAACCGATCTCGCCGAGCACAAGCCATTCTTGAAGGTCTTGAGCATCAAGCTGGTCATCTTCTTCTCCTTCTGGCAGACGATTGTCATCTCCTTCTTGTCCTCCGACAGCGGTCCGCTCAAGCCAACCAAGACTCTCGCCTACCAGGACATCAAGATTGGCATCCCTTCAGTGCTGCTTTGCATCGAAATGGCGTTCTTCTCTATATTGCATGTCTTTGCGTACCCGTGGGCACCATACAGCGCCAAGCACCTGGATCCCGTGACCGCCGATGTCGCTGGCCGCAGTGGATACAAGGGTGGTCCAATGGGTGTCAAGGCTGTGATGGACGCTTTCAACCCATGGGACATCATCAAGGCCATTGCGAGAGGCTTTCGGTGGATGTTTGTTGGCTCAAGGCATCGAGAGCACGATTTTAGCTACCAGCCCGCAAAATCGGCGCTGGATGGAACAGCATACATGGGACCGACTTATGCTGCAACCGGGCAAGCAGCGACAGAACTACAGACTGCGCAAGCTCCTCGCCGCGGACGTGCAGACACGTATGCCACGGAAGACGCCAGGGCCGGACTTCTCGGCCACTCACAAACGACTGGCCGTGTTGAGCACAGCTCTTGCAGGGACGACGAGTGTGCCTCATGTGATGACCGCCATGTGCTTGGTGGCTCGCCTCCGCAAGTACCACCTCGCGCAGCACCCCCCAGTGCTGGTGAAGTGACTGGCTTGGATATGAAGCCATCGGATTTCGAAAATGAGGACACGGGGTATCATCCTGGTACGGGCCGACCGCCGCGTTCGTCAATAGCAATGAGTGTGCATGGAAACGTGCATCCTGCGCTAAGAACAGGCCAAGCGCCCCCACCACAGAATGGCGCCGCCTGGGATCACTGGGCAGGCATACAACAAGACAACGATGCTGCCCGTGTAGGACGGCAGCCCACCGATAGAACGCACGGTCCATACAGCTAGGCGCAAGATTGGATTTTGCGACAACGTGCCAACCGTGCCAGGGCGGTCACCTTTTGACGACGCGCATGGCGTGGTGGGCAACTGCGGGCATACGTGCCCGAGAAATGTAGGACCACGTTGATGATCGAGATACCCGCGCAACGGAAGAAGAGATGCTGTCGTTCCTACGATTTACATCTCGAACAAGTCGATTGGCAGGCCATCTTCGTCACTTCTGCTTGCACGTTTGTGAGATCGAGCCGAGCCGCAACGGCGCTTTTCTTGGTCTCAAACACGGCCCATGCAGTCCAGCAGAGCAGTGTAGCTAGAATCTAACATCTGCCAATCTCGCGCGAGCGTGATGGGAATTGGTAGGTGAAAGCAAAAACTACATTTGACCGTAGGTCCTCACCTATAGATGACTAGTTAACCACTCCACAGTCAATTATAACCATGTCTTCCGGTGGGATTGAGGCTGAAAACGAAGCTTTAGCCCCTGTGGCGCTAATGATGCATGAGCCTTCGAAGAACCCTGCGGTGGAATGCGCCAGCTGTTCATGTTCACCAACAGTTAACTTACCCTACTGTCCTGTGGACAATCTCGACCCAAACTTGCACATGCGGCAGCATTGACCACAGGGCAAGATTGAAGGATGATCGGTTAGCTCAGCACTCGTCCGACGTCCAACGACTTCCGACGCCCCACCGATCCGGCCGGCACTCGTTCACATGCGCACGCGATAACCCGATTTCGCCACGATGCTACTCTTCTGGACCTTCGCTCTGCTGGGCATCCTGACCTTGGTCGCTGCGCAGGATTACTACAAGGTACTTCCTCCGTGGCAGCCGGAAAGGGTCTGACCATCCCCTCACACTCATCTCCCAGATCCTGGACCTCGACAAGTCCGCCTCCGACCGCGACCTCAAAAAAGCCTATCGCCGCCTGTCGAAGAAATTCCACCCCGACAAGAACCCCGGCGACGAAGAAGCCAACCGAAAGTTCGTCGAAGTCTCCGAAGCCTACGAAACGCTGGCCGACGAGGAACTCCGCCAAATCTACGACCACCACGGCGCAGAAGGCGTCAAGCAGCACAAACAGCACGGCGGGGGTGGAGGGGGCGGGGGTCGCAACCCGTTTGACATCTTCAACCAATTCTTCGGCGGCGGAGGCCATTTCGGTCATGGACAGCGGAGGGGTCCCGACATGGAAATTCGGATGCAGATCCCGCTCAAGGACTTCTACACCGGCGCGGAGCATGAGTTCAAGGTCGAGAAGCAGGTGATTTGTCCGAAATGCGAGGGCTCCGGGTCGGAGGACGGGCGGAGGGACAAGTGTGGCAAGTGCGATGGACATGGGATGGTCATCCAGAGACAGATGCTCGCGCCGGGCATGTACCAGCAGATGCAAATGCAGTGTGATGCGTGCGGGGGCGCGGGGTCGACGGTGCGGCACAAGTGCAAGCATTGCGGCGGGGAGAGGGTGGTGAGGAGTGAGGAGAGCTATGATATCACGATTGAGAAGGGCATGCCGCGCGGGGCGAGAGTGCAGTACGAGAATGAGGCGGATGAGTCGCCGGACTGGGAGGCGGGCAGTTTGATTGTGCAGGTGGTGGATCAGACCCCTCGCATTGACGCCGATGAGAAGGAGCGGACGGACGGGGTGTTTTTCCGGCGGAAAGACGACAACCTCTTCTGGAGAGAAGTGCTCTCGTTACGGGAAGCGTGGATGGGCGAATGGACGCGCAACCTTACACATCTCGACGGACACGTCGTCCAGCTGTCGCGGAAACGAGGGGAGGTCGTACAGCCCGGTACGGTCGAGATCGTGGAAGGCGAGGGCATGCCGATTTGGAAGCACGAAGAGGGCAAAGGTCCCGCGTATGGTGCGCTGCACGTCGAGTATGTCGTCGTGCTACCCGATCAAATGGAGAGCGGCACGGAGAAGGAGTTTTATGCACTGTGGGACAAGCACCGCGAGAAGAGTGGCGTGGACCTGCACAAGGATAGCGGGAGGCCGACACCGAAGCATGATGAGTTGTAGGAGGCCATGTGTGTGTCGTGCTGCCCACGGAGCGAGCGTTTGTAGAAGAGCATCCTCAATCTGACAAATTGAGCATCCGGCCGCCTCCCGGCGTTCGCGAACCGGACGCCACTCGATAGAAGGAGCCCGAACCGTACCCACCACGCCCGAGAGCGACGAGAAGCGGACAGGCGAGGAGACTCACGCGAGAGGGCGGTGAGGCGATCATCGGGCTCATTCCACGACCATGTCGGGATTGACGATGCCAGGAACGCAGCCGTTGGCAGCAAGACCAGGAGACAGGTCACCGCCGCTCGGAATCGATGCACGGGGCGATGGTGAACGGGATGCGGTGTTGTGGACCTTTGGCACCGAGGAGTTGGGGTCCTGGCGCGCCGACTGTGCTCGGGCGACGTGGTGTGCGTTGTGATGATTGATCATGGATGATCTTGGGTTGCTGACAAACACACGTCTGCGCTGAAGATGGTCTCGTCACACGCCCACGGACGTTCTCCCGTCAGTGTCCAGGGCCGGCTGTCATGGCAGTCTGCATGCTGCCGGGAGCAGACTCGTCCTCGTCTCACGCCCAACATTCTTGCTTGCCGATGGCTGCGCAGGAATGTCGACCCGGAGCCTTCCGCCTGCCCGCCTGTGATGCATCGTGACGTTGGCCCTTTCGCGTCTCACCACCGCCACGCTGTTGTGACACGCGCGTGTGAGGGGAAGCTGACACCTCGCTGCCATGCCGTCAACACTCTCGACACCTCTTCGCCGTCTCTCACGTCACCGAAATGCAGCGCAACATGTCACGGGACCGTGAGGATGGCATGTCCAAAATCACCATGGTCGATGCAGCCACCCCAGCATCTACCCGGAAGCCTGTCACGACTCCAGCCAAACCTGCACTGGGCTCCACGCCGGCCACCAAAACAGTCACGAAGACGCCTGTCAAGACGCCTGTCAAGACGCCTGTCAAGACGCCTGTCAAGACGCCTGCCAAGACGCCTGTCAAGACGCCAGTCAAGACGCCCGCTCCAGCAACGCGAGCTGCAAAAGGACTTGCAACAGCCACTCCGGCCAAGAAGCCAGCCCCTCCAGCCCTCGTTCCGCAACGGAGTTCAGGGCAAGCGACAGCAGGAGCAAAAGCCCCCAGCGTGACTGGCACCAAACCCCCGTCTCCTGCCTCTGGAGGCGCTTCAACTCCAGCCAAACGAAAACCAATCCCACCTGCAGTCCAGCCACAGGTCAGAAAGACACCAGCGAAGCCCGCACCGGACGCCGCGGAAAGGGCAGGCGGACGCGTGACGAACGCAGCTCAGAAAGTCTCGGGCGCTACGGCCGGCACGGCGCCGAAGACCGCCAACACCGGTGTCGGCGCGGCGAACAAAGTCGTCGACACGGCAGGCAATACGTCCAACTCCGGCGTTGGCGCCGCAACAGGTACGTCCCGCAGAAGATCAGGCGACGACCCCATGCGCACCGACTTTGCCACAGAAGATTCAAGCTTCATCGAAAAATGCCTCCCGTCATGGCTCACGGATCGATGGAGGGCTGCGCATGAGGCGTCCAAAGCACGGTCTCACTGATATGCTTCTGGTGCACAGTCACTCTTGACAAGGCGGCCGGCGGTCGGACCGCACCTGCAACCAAGAAGGACGATCAAGTTGGAACAGGGGCGACCAAGACTGTGAGTGGTGCTTCGAAGAATGTCGGACAGACTGGCATGGCGACGGTGGGAAACGTGAAGAGGATGGGAGATGGTGCGGTCAGCAATTTGTCTGATACGGCGACCAACGCGGGAGGCGCGACTGGACGGAAGGACCTGCGTGGTGTGGGAAAGGCTCTCGGCAAAGGTGATGAATCTCGGGAGACCCAACTGGCGCTGGCGGTTCCTGACACGCTGCAGGGACCGGGAAAACCGTGGCCGGGATCGGACAAGGAGTCGGCTACACGGTGAAGGGCGTGGGACGCGGGTTGGACGGCACCTTGAGCGGCGCAGGGAAGGGTGTGGATGCCACCGTTGGCGGTCCGGTAGGTTTGTTCTGTCAGGCGTCCCGCGTCGGACCCACTCGACGATCAGACAAAAGCTCCCGCTGTTCTCTCGCGTGCAGAGCGACCGACGCGGCCGTGGAGCCGAAGCGGGACAACCCCGAGCAAGACACTCGTGCTGACCCGGAATGTTGTCGGTCTAGGTCGGCCACGCGGTGAGCAAGACGACAGGATCGCTCGGGAACACGATCGCGGGAACGACGAGTGGCCTCGGCTCGACCATCGGGGACACGGCGAGCGGAATCGGCCACTACGATGTCTCTCAAACCGTCTCGGGCGCCTCCGGCGGAATCGGAAAAACTGTCGGCGGTGCGGGCGCGGGTCTCGGCTCCGTTGTGGACGGCGTCGGCAAGAGCACCGTGGGATACGTGCCTGGACGGGTAGGCGGCACTTTGGAGGGGGCGACGACTGGTGTTTGCGGAACCGTGACGGACGTGACCGGTGGAGTCGGCGAGGGTGTGGGGAAGCTCGGAAAAGGAGACGTCATCGGCTCGGTCGGGTCAATCGGTGGCGGCGTGGCGAAGGTGAGTGCTGATGAGGTTACCCCCGTCCGTGTCGGGGGCAGATACTGATGCTGTCGTTCGCCATGGCAGGGCGTCGGCTCGCTCGGTCGTGGAATCTGGTCTGGAGTCAGTGGCAAGAACAGGCAGAAGCAGAAGCCTGCTCCCGCCGAGGAGACGACACAGGAGGCCGAAGAGGAGGCCGAAGGGAAGCTTGACCAGGTATAGCAGGACGCTTCTGCTGGGAAAAATACCTTCTCCCGAGGAAAAAAAAAGCCTATCCCTCCTCCGGCCAAAGGTACCGCCGCGAAATGCCGTGTCGGAGACACGATTCGGCCGTCATTACTGTTGATCGTTTCATTTAGCATATCTGCCTCGTCCATCGCTCCAATGATGTGGTATCTCTTTCGTCAAGCCCCCGCGTGGGCATTTCCTATGCGCCTTCGACCGGAGAACGCCGCTGCTATGCAAATCTCCTTCACTCACTCGGCTCGTGCGGCCGACATTTGTACCTTCGGACCTTTTGCCATGCATACTCCTGATTCGTTCCAACCGCCATGATGCCAACCCCGAAGAGCGCTTGACTTGCAGAGCGCTTGACTTTCAGAGCGCTTGACTGCCAAAGCGCTGGACTTGCAGAGCGCTTGACTGCCAGAGCGCTTGACTCCCAGCCGGTCAGTTTCACGGGGAAAGTCGACACCTGCTTGCAACGTGGCCCAGCCAGTGGGCTTGCGAGTTGGGGTGGAAGATGGTCAAATTCCCATGGTGAAGTCGTGCTCGATGCCTGGGGTGACGGAAGCCATGAACTTCAGGAAGACCACCAGATACTGATCGACACGGATGGCGGGGAATTCATCTTCGTGAGATCCGTCGGCCGACAGGACCTCCCACTCGGCCTCACAATCCCGATCCTTGCCCTTAGACGGCGATGCCTTGTCCTTGATGTCGAGCTTGGTGGCCTGGTCAACCAAGGCCTCGATGCCAGCTGTCGAGGGCTTCTCACCGTGCTTCAGCTTATCGATGCGGAGCTTGAGAGCGGCATCGGCGCGGTCTAGGAGCACTTTCATGACGCTAGCATGCTTGCACGGATGGACGGAGGCGGTCTTGATGGGTGGGTTGGTGAAGGGGAAATCCTCAAGGGTGACGGTCTTGTCGGTGTAGTCGCCGACGATGTCATCCATCATGGCCAGCGGCTTGAGTGGCCGGTTGTGGGAGTCGTATCCTGACAGAAACAGGCGTGGCGTGCGGTAGTAGGGGGTGTAGGTGATGTAGAGCGTGTAGTTGCGCAGTCTGGCAGAAGCAGTCAGCAGGAGTGAAGCGAGATGCAAATGTCGGCACTCACCCCGAACCGTCGGTCTTGGAGGCAGACGTGTCGCGGATGATAGCCTCCTCATCATCTTCCTCGTCGTCCATGTCGGGAATGTCGTCCTCGTCGGCCACCTCGTCCAGCGCGCCATCGTCGTCCACGGTCTTGACGCCCTTCATGAGCTCGTCGTCCTTCTTGGTCTCGGCGCGGCTGTTGCCGCCGGCCTTGAGCCAGCCGTCGTCCACGCCGCCCGTCTCCTCGCCGGCGTCCTTGAGCATGTCCAGCACGAGCTGGTCCTCGCCGCTCGCGGCGCCGGCGAAGTTGTCATCCTTGATGCGCATGCGACATGGCACACCGCGCGAGACGAGATACTGCTTGCCCTCAGGGAGGTAGCTGACGGCCTGGGCGGGCGAAGCGGCGCGCTGCCACTTCCAGCTCGGGAACTTGTCGACAAGATAGTCGCCCGCCGCCACGAATTCCTCGGGCGTGATCTGGCCCGTGTTGCGGAAGGCGCTGTTGTGGCTGATGGGCGCGAAGCGATCGCGCAGCGGATCGATGAAGGAGTGGATGAGATTCTGCATTGTTGGGCGAGGCGGGGCGCCTCACTGCTCAGCAGACAAGCGGATGCCGGGGAGACGAGGCGAGGCCGGGGAGACGAGGCGATGCCGGGGAGCGACGAGTCTTATATATGTGACGGCGGCGGTGCTGTGGTCTGGGGGCGATGCGGGACGTGAGTGGCTGCTTCCTTCCAGGCCCCCGAGCTCGCTCACATGCCACCATGTCCACGCGGGGTCGAGGCAGGCACGACGGTCGACGGGAAGGCGTGAGGGAGCCAGAACCACACCGCCAGGCAACTCGCTCATCGGTGGACCGAGGAGGCTCGCTTAGCTTCCCGCTGCTCCTCTGCACTCTGCAACATGCTGCTGTTCGTCCGAGCCCTCGCGCTGGCCCCAATCCGGCAAGCACCGTTCCCCCCTCCATTCCCACCGCCGGCCGCAGAGACGTCGCCGGTGCCAGAGATATCGCCGTCCGCAGCGATATCGCCGTCACGAGAGATATCGCTGTCATCAGAGACGTCGCCGTCACCAGAGATATCGCTGCCACCAGACCTATCGCCGCCACCAGAGATATTGCCGCCACTCGGAATATCGCCGCCCCCAGAGATATCGCCGTCAGACACGCCACGGCCTGACGCAGCTCCTTCGCATCCGCCGTGGGAAGCAGACCGCTACGACCCTTACCGCTGCGAGTATCGTGGTGACAATGGCTGCTGGTCGCCCTCGGAGGTCCAGGAGGGACCGCCGTACATGGGAACCGACTTCCCACCGCGATCCAACATCTGCCCCGTTCTCGCCCGCGGAGACCCGACCGTTGATGACGCGCCGGAAATCCTGAGGGCGTTTCGGGAGTGTGGCAACGACGGACACATCATCTTTGCCAACACCACCTACCACATCAGCACCGTCATGAACACCACCGGCCTCAAGGACGTCGACATCGAAGTCCGAGGCACGCTTCTCTGGGACACCAACATCGCATACTGGCTGGCCAATTCCCTGCCCATCGGCTTCCAGAACCAGACCTCGGCCTGGCATCTCGGGGGCGAGAATCTTCACTTCTACGGCCACGGGTACGGCGAGCTGAACGGAAACGGACAGGCGTGGTACAAGTTCAATCGAGGAGTCAGCAACCGACACGGTCGACCGCACGCAATCACCATCACGAACACAAAGAACGCCGTCGTCGAAGGTCTGCGCTTTGTCCAGTCCCAGATGTGGACCATGACGCTCATCCGCTGCGAGCAAGTGCTTCTGCGCGACATCTACGTCAACAACTCGACGCCCGACCCGCACACTCGATCCAACGTCAACACTGATGCGGCCGACACCGTGTACGCCAACAACATCACCTTTCTTCGCTGGACCACCGACACGGGTGACGATGCCATTTCGCCCAAGCAGAACAGCACCAACATCTACATTGCCGACTGTACCTTTGTCAACGGCATGGGCATTGCCGTGGGGAGTGTCGGGCAGTATCCACGCCAGATTGAGGTCATCGAGAACATCACGGCCGTGGGGATTCGATGCATCAACAGCGGATACGGGGCGAGGATCAAGACGTGGACGGGGGAAACCAAAGGCTACCCGCCGAATGGAGGGGGCGGTGGCATTGGGTACGTGCGGAACTTGACGTTCCGGGACTTCCAGCTGGAGAATGTCAATCTGGCATGGTCGCTGGCCCAATGCACGAATTACGAAGGCAATTCCGGCAGTTGCGACACGAGCGAATTCCAGGTATGCCGTCAACGCCTTTCGCGAAGCCGCATTCCTGACCCGCTCGCAGATTTCTGACATACATTGGGGCAACGCCGCCGGGACTCTCCGAGGAGACCGTGTTGCCACCCTCCAGTGTTCTGCGACGGCACCCTGCTACAACGTGGAGCTGTATAACAATACTTTCACGGCCCTCGACCACGATAGCCCGAGCACTTCGTACCTGTGCGAAGCTGTGGAGAATACGATAGGATTCACCTGCACAGGTGCCTGCGATGGGCGGTGTCCGCATGTGCGTCTCGGAACTCCCCATGTCGTTGCCACTCGAAAGCTGATCCAAGCCCTAGGACTGAACGAGGAACGCGTTCGATGGCAGTTTCATCTCCCCGCACTGGAAGCGTGGACGAGACTTTGGCTTTTGCTGCGACGGAGAATCGTTGGGGCAATGGCAGGCCCGATGACCCACGGGTTCATTTGCTGCCAGCGCCGGCTGGTCTTGCTTTTCCCATGCCTTTCACGCGCTATCTCATCAAACAGTCGCAGGTAATGCCGGCGATGCCGAGGACCATTCCGGCGGAACGGCACCTTCTCCCGTGCTCCCCAATCTGTCGAGGGCTGCCAGTCTTTTTTTTTGACACCGGGTCGTGCGTGAGGTCGCTCAATAATCCGGCCACTCACCATCGACTTCCTCCCTCCACGCTCGAAATCCACCCTTGATATCCTTGACCACCACCGCTCCTCCGCCCGCATCCTCCCCGTTGGCGCGCCAAAAGTCCATGATGGCCTTCGCCGCCAGTTGACTGTCGTTGCCATTCCGACACACCACGTAATAAGAGCCCGCACGGCCCGCGAGCGCCCCGGCCTGGACGGCCTTCTCCAGCCAGGCCTCGCCACTGCCCGTCCACGGAACGTTGACGCTTCCGCGCAGGGCGCACATGTGATATTGCGTTTCGTCGCGCGTGTCGATCAGGACGGTGTTGCTGCCATCACGAGCGAGCCGGGCGAAGTCCGATGCGGAGATGCGAGACGAGGGCGGGAGAATGTCGACGGGGTGCGTGAGGCCGCAGAAGGCGGCGTAGTCGAGAGAGCGGGAGTTCAGGGTATTGTGGGTGATGGTGGCTCGGGAGGAACATGCCGCGCAGGCCGCGTGGCGGGTGCGCATGCGGACGGAGCGGAAGGGCGGGTGGGAGTATGCGGAGAAGATCAGGAGGGTGGGTTTGCCCGGCTCGTGGACTGGTTCGGGCGGGATTTGGCGTGGTGGTGGGGTCGTGCCCACGATCGGCTCGTGTCCCCGTTCGCTGCTCGATCGGGCGCGGGCTTGGGGTTGGGCGGTGAGGACTTTGATTGCTTCGAGCGCTTGGAGCACGCCCATGACGCCCACGACCGGGCCGAGAACGCCGCCGTCGCCGCAGGAGAGGACGGCGTCGGGCGGAGGAGGTTTGGGGAAGAGGCAGCGATAGCATGGACCTCCGGAAGCATCGCCTGGTGGTCGTGGCGGGTTGTTGAGAAGGATGAGCTGGCCCTCGGTCTTGAGTGCCGAAGCGGATACCAGCGGCCGCTGCGCGAGCACGCACGCATCGGATATCAGGTAGCGCGAGGTTGGATGGTCGGTGCAGTCAAGGACCAGGTCGTATTGGGCAAAGACGGCGAGGGCGTTCTCGGGCGCGAGATGGAAGTGGTGGCGCTGGTACGTGACGAGGGGATTCAGCCTGCGGCGATGGATCAGAAGGGCCGGCCAGTGCTGAAACGAACGGATGGGCGACACGGCACCACGTACTCGCGGAGATATTGGCACGCACTGTCCACCTTGCTCTGGCCCACGTTGGCGGTGGTGTGGGCCAGCTGTCGGTGCAGGTTGGAGAGCTCGACCACGTCGCCATCCATCAGGCCCAGCGTGCCCACGCCGGCGCCGGCCAGGTACGCAGCTGCCGGGCAGCCCAAGCCGCCCACGCCGACGACGAGCACGCGCGCCTGCCGGAGACGCAGCTGGCCGCGCAGGCCGACTTCCGCCATCACCATCTGCCGCCCATATCGCGTGTACTCGTGGCCGCGCAGCGGCCACCGCGCCCCGCCCGTCGTCGGCTCCGCCGCCGAATCTTCTTCCGCGCCCGCGTCCGCGTGCTGCTGCAATTGCTGCCGGAGCGAGGCCAATTGCGCCTCCGTCGCCGCCAGCTGCCGTCGCAGGAGCGCCATCGGGCACTCTACGGCCTGGACGGAAGCCATGCGGACCGACGCCTGTGGTTGCCTGTGTTCCGTCGCCATCCCAGAATCCGTGGCACCAAGGCCCCCCCGCCCCCGCTTCTCGACAAATCGAGCACGACGAACGGATCACGGATCGAACCATTAGGTAAGCGGCATCATGGGGATCGCAGAATCGAACCCCAGGCCGAAAACAGACGCGAATGAAGACTCGGCCGAGGCGAAATTTCAGGCTCAAAAGTGGCGCGGGAAAGACTGGAAATACGACGATCATGTTACTAGCAGAAAAGAAGGAGAAGAAGATGGGAGAGACAGAGGATCGGTTACTAAGCGATCAAGGGCCATCGCGAGGAAGGGAGGGGGTAGTCATGCGCTACATTGAGGCCGAAAGTCGCCCGACGCCATCTCGCCGTGTGAGCGGGCTGGTGACAACCGACGCGACGGGGGGAAGAGCGATGGAGGGTGTGCTCGACGACGTCGCGGACAGGAAGGCCCATGGGACGAGAGCGGGTGCTCGACGACGACGACCGACCCACCGAGCACGGCTCGGAGGGGTTGAGCTCGGATGGGATTCGGGGTGTGCAGATGCATGCTCGCGGGTGGGTGGCAAAGCTTCTCATCTGGCGTTCGGCTATGCAAACATGCGGCTACCCTTTCTCATTCCCCTGCGAATGAATGCGTGTGTGCGGGGAGTGCCCGTGGCGTTTAGTCCTCGGTCAGGTCACCATACTCCCACATCCCCCGACGGTCGGCCTTGGCCTCGGCCTCACGCTTCTTGAGATCGGCAATCACGTCGGGCGCAGAACGCTCAAACGGTCGCAATTTCTTCGGCACCATGGCCAGACCTTCCGTCACAACGTCAGCGTTGATGCTGTCGGTAGGCGAGGTCGCAGCCTTGGGATCCATGAGCGTCACGTGGACGAGGTTCTCTCTCGCATCGGTGTAATCGATGTTGGCTACGAGTTCGCGCTCGATGGTGATGTCCGTCAGCATGTTCACAGCCTCCGAGAGGTACTGCTGCGCGGTGGGGAACTGCACGAAGGACAGTGCGGCATCGATGGCCTGAGGCTTGAGGCGCTGGGCTCCGAACTTGCCTTGGTCGAGAGGTCGAAGTGCACTCCACGGCTGGGTCTCGGAGTTCCCGTAGTCGATGTAGACGATTTCAGACGTCTTCTTGTCGCGGTCGTTGCGGCGCACTCGGGCGCGGTACCACACGCCGTCCTGAGTGAACTTGGCCGAGACGAGATCGCCGGTCTTCGGCATTCCACCCAGGCCTTTGCTGTTACCAGGCGAGAGGTGGAAGGCAGCGAATTCCTTCATGAGCGAGTTGAGGTTCGCCTGTCCAGCACCAATGTACTGCAGCTTCAGACGAGCGGTGGTTGGGTCGACATGTGTGACGGTCACATCCTTGTAGTTGCGCGTGGGAGGTGGCAGCGCTGCATCGTCCTCTGTCCCGTTGGTGTCATTGACACGCTCGTAGTCCTCGCCATCCTCGGTGGCTTCCTGGGACGGGTCCCAGTCGTGCCATATTCCGCGTCTGGCGGCCTTGGCCTTCTGCTCCGCGGCGAAGAGCTCGTTGGCGTGACCAGACTTTTCGGCGCTGTATGCATGCACGGAAGCCAGGCCTTCATCGACCAGGAGCTTGGCAAAGTTCTCCCGGTTGATGTACAGGTCTCCGATGAAGCCTCCCTGCTTGTCGGTGTCGTGCACGTCGATTTCGACATCGCGCTGGTTGCATCGCTTCGAAGCAAAGTCGTGAGCTTCCTGGCCAAAAGGCTCGGCTTGGTCATTGGGTCCACGAGCACTTCTCGGCGCGCGAACGCCACTGAGCACGAGAGTGAGCTTTGCATTCTCGCGCGGGATAAGAACGGTGAATCTGCTCCCAGACTTGACGAAATCGACGACGGCGGGCACCTTCTTCTTGTTGGAAAGGATCGTCAGCTGGCGCTTGGCCTTTTCGAGCGACTCGCTGTAGTCGACGTAATTCTGCACTTTCGCTGGCTTCGACGTCCACATGCCTTTCTGTTCGGACTGCGCTGCTTCTTCGGCTGCAAGAAGCTCGTCGTAGATGGGGCTGCGGTCTGCGTCATCCATTCGGTGCCGAATGACCGATGCGTAACCATTCTCGACGAGCAGGAGACCGACGTTCTTGCCGTTGTGCAAAACGGTGGCCATCTCACGCTCATCGTAGCCTTCTTTTGCTGGTCGCTTGCCATCAATTGTGACCTTGACGTGCTTTCCAATCAGCTTCTTTCGAAGGAACTCCTTGGCCTCGGCACCGAACGGCGATTGCTTTGGATCGGTGGGCTTCGGCTGGCGGACACTGCTCAAATTGACGCGCTTCTCCTGGCCGGCCTTGTTGCGGATGAAGAGTGTGTCGGCGGAGAAGACCCTGCTCACGACTGCCTCGTGCTCACCACCCGCGCGCGGGGTTGTGCTGGCGCCCTTGAACAGACCGAGCTGCTTCTCCTTGGCCGCACGCTCGGCTTGTCGCAGCCTGCCCATTTCAGCGCCAAGCCAGGTGGAATGGTGGTCGACGCAGCGTGCCAGTCCCTCTTTCAACAGGAACTCGCCAATGTTTCCGACCGGATGCCGCACCTCGCCCACGAGCAAGCTGTTGGGCGACACGCCCAGGATGCGCACCTGCACGCCGCGCTGCAGCAGCCGGTCCTCGACGAACTGTTGCGCCTCGTTGCCATACGGCTCGGCGGGCTGTGTCGAGCCGTCGGACGGGTTCGTTCGCGCGGTCGTCGGTGCGCGCAGGCCGGCGATCAGCACGGTGGTCTGGACATGGCGGGTCGGCGTGAGCATGAGACGGCAGATCAGGCGGTCTCCGCTCAGCACCTTCTCGACCACCGCCTCGATGGCCTGGTTCTTGTGCTCGTCGGCAAACGCCCTGGCGTCGGCCAAGTCGCGCACATTCTGCACCGCGGCCGGCTGGGGGCTCCAGACGCCCTTGTCGTCGGCCTTGGCCTGCGCCTCCAGCACCTCGAGCCGCGACAGGAGCTCGGCGGCCGGCGGCGCTTCGGCTTTGCGGTCGGCGTCGTCGCGCAGCTTGGCCCAGCCCTCGCGCACGATCAGGTCGGGCAGCTGCGTGCCGTCCGCCAGCTGCACGACGGCGTAGTCGCGCGCCGCGCCGCCGATCTTCTGCGGAATCGAGTACAGCACGGAGAAGCGGATCACTTTGCCGACGACGAGCTTGCGGAGGAAGTCCCGGGACTCGAAGGCGCACGGCTCGTCGGACTGCAGGCGGGGCGCGTTGATGAAGGCCAAGCTGATGGTCCGCTCTTGCCGGGCCTTGTTCTGCAGAACCAGCGTGTCGCCCGAGAGCACGCTCTTGACCTTTCCTTCCTGCAGGGCCGACATGTCGATGCGGATCGGCGGCGGCGGCGGTGGTGGTGGGCACGGCCGACGGGGGCGGGGTTCGATGGGCGGCGGACGAGACTGGGAGCAGCGGGTTTCTTCTGGTGGATCGGGGATCGGAGGACCGGAGGATCGGAGGATCGAGGATCGAGGATCGCGGATCGTGGACCGGGGACCGGGAACCGGGGATCGGGGATGGCGCGTGGCGGTGGTTCAATGGCGGTCGATGGGAGTCGGCGTCGTGCAATGCAGTTCAGAGGCGTTCAATGCCGTTCAAGAGGGCGTGCGGGCGCGGCACGAGAAAAATACAGCTGTCCAGGGCAGGCCAGAATGCAGGGTCACTAGTGGGGTACATGTTCATTGGACGCGCCGGCGAAAAAGCATCTGGGCCCCGCCAGGCACAGCTCTGGCTTGGAGACGCACCATCGTCTATCACGCCACCGGGTGCAGTGTCCTCCCTATTCGCCGCAACGCTCCCCTCTGCCTTCCGGTTTGGTCGGGGTCGGCAGGCGAGGGATGCCGCACGTGGCAGGCAATGGGGCCTGCCGCCATGTCTGCTCCATCCGCAAGCGTCTCGTCGTCGAGCCTCACATCCCAGTCTGTGCGGACCGTATCGCGCCCGACCGAGAGCTCCACGCACGCTGCGTGGCAGGTGGATGCGGCGCGCTGTGCACCCAGAAGCGAGCGCCCTTCGCCGTCTACGCAACCTGCCAGCGAGTGTTGACCTGCTTGCGAGCGACCTGCACAAAGTCAGCCGTGGTCCGACACGCACTGTCGGGGGGTGGCTTGCCAAAGGAGCGACCGCGAAGGTCGCCACCGCGAGCGCGGCCACGGTTGCCAGCATCTGGAATTTGTTGAAGTCTTTGCCCAGCATGTCGAAGCTGAAACTGGGGCTCAGCCTCGTCCCGAACATGTCCAGGCCGTACGCGAAGACTAAGCTCGTGCTTTCAATCAGGGCCGGGCTGGTGATCACGTTCTTCGCTCCCAACACCTCCCGCCTGTGGTTGAGGTACCACTTGGGATCGAACTCAATCGTGGGCGCATATCGCATCAGCCCTTCGGCTTGTTCGTCCTTGGTGGGATTGCGCCCTGTGGGCCGACGGGGGTCGAGAATTTGATACGGAATGCCGACGATCGAGCCGGAATCCGCAAGCACGGCCAACAGTTGTCGAGACGTGATGCCTTGCCGTGTGCGCGTGACGGACAGTTGGGAGATTGGCTCGGGGAGCTGGTAGGAGTGTAGAAGCACCACAGGCTCTGGCGGGTGCCTCAGGCTCGATGAATTGGTCCTGCCAGTCAATGGTCCGCGATCGTTCGGAAGCAGAGACTCGAACATCTCGCCCACGACCAAGTGGTGTCCTTTCGGGCTTCCGTCTGCTGATTCTGCTGTGTAGGAGTACGCAAACCAGTTCTCCGACATCATCGATGGAAATGGCTCGGAAAGATCGACGTGGTGGTGGGCATCTGCGAACAGGACTGCGCCAGAGACGGTATCAAGCACGTACACGGAAGCCTCCTGAGCCGCATCATCTGCAGTGACCAACAAGGCTAGATTGACACTGAGATACTTGTACAGCACTCTTCGGTCCCCAAGAACTTTCCCGATCGATGCCACCGGGTCGTTGACGGGCCGTGGGACAACACTCAGCACGCGCTCTCCATCTGCGGGAACAAACTTCCACAGAGCGCCTGAATTGCTGTTTCCTGGTCTGGTGGCTACCAGCTCACCGTCTTGTACAGTGAAGTGCACTGAGCCTCCGGGGATTATGGGCGGTTCTGTCGCAGTTGATCCTGCCACCGACTCTCCTGTCGTCACATTGAGCTTCAGATCTAGTGTGCCCTCGCTTTGCACGACCAGAACGCCGGCCGTGTGTGACTTGAATGAAGGCTTCCACGTCTCACCAGGACCCAGCTTGACGGCTTGCTTGCTCCAGATGATCCGATTCGCGCTTCCGGCGTCCAGCCCGACAACGCGGCCGTTTCGCGTTGCACATGCGATGACTTGATGAAACCCAAAGACATCGCCGACCAGTCCGCCCTCGGCCGCGGTGCCCCAAAGGCCGTTGGTGATGCGGTGCGTGAGAGCACTCAGGATGGCCGGCACTTGCTGCCAGTCTTGGATATGGCGCTTGACGCGATGCAAATATGCAGCGACCACGTTGCTGTGAGCCTCAATCTCCAGATCCTGTGCCAGGGATTCCACGTCGCTTGGGCTGGCAAATGTCGCCGACACTGTGGTCGCCAGCACTTCGGGCCTGTTCCATACAGCACTTCCATCTTTGATGAGTACCCAATCTCCCGTAGACAACACGACTGCAAGGCGAGCAGCGGCCACTTCGCCGCCTTTCACAGATACCTCCGAGACGGAGTGGACTGGTTGGACCTTTTCCTCCTGCGCTGTTATCACCCCAAAGTCGCTCAGTGCCCACTTTCCAAGAATGCCGTGCGACACCGACGACACAGTAGTCACTTGATCTTCGGTCACTCTGGTGAAGTAGACATTCGCATCCGAATTAGTTGTCGAGAAAGAGCCTTTACCGCCGAGCCTGGGTAAAGCATAGGCTTGCTCAACCGTGTTTTTTGCCAGATCCACGTGATACACCTCGCCCCAATGCGAGACCGCGGTCTCAAAGTGGACCAAGAAGTGCGCCAGCGAGTTCGCATGGGATGGTGCATGGATTCGCACCTTCGTGACAGCATGATCCTTGTGTTTATCAATCTCGAAAGAGCTGACATGCTTGGTGCCAAGGATGTTCACCTTAAGGACTGTGTGAGCTGCATCGGTCCACGCGATTATGGGCGAGGCGGAGTTTGCTCCCACGGCGACAATCGTGCTGCTGGACGTCAGCTCACTGTCGGAGCTCAATGAATGCTGATCGGTCTTCTTCCCCGACACAGAATCGAGCGTGATGACCTTGATCTGGATGTGACCGAGAGTGGTCTTGCGCAGCACGATTCCGAAAATGCCGGTTGAGCAAGTCGCCACTTGGTATGGGATATCTCCCTTGTCGAGACCATACGTCCATTTCACTGCGCCTGACGCGCCATCCAGCCGCTGGATACCAGCTTGTTCGCCGCTCGTCATGATGACCACATCCTGGGTGCCTGGCGTTTCCCTTGCGTCGCTAAGCTCCAGAATCTCCAGATCCTCAAGTGGCCCAGACACGTCGCTCTGCCATGCGAGCCGTCCATCTGCGGCAGTCCAAGCGGCCACTCGTTTGCCAATACCACTGACCACGACGTCCTGACCTTCCCCAGCTCGCAGGTAGCTGGAATTGGAAGGTGCGCCGTCGGCGGATACCTGCTGGCGCCAGACCAATGTGCCATCGCGAGGATTGACGGCACCGAGGACGGCTTCCTCCGAGAGAGTGTAGATGAGAGATGCCCTCGAAGCCGGGTTTGGGCGATGGAAGAAAGTGGTGGTCTCTTTGGGCAGGCCGAGGAGTGGGATGTGGTAGTCGACGGTCCAGGCCTCATCCGCGAACACTGCATACGTCCATCGGAGGAGCAGCGCGCCGGTCCCCAGCAATGGCAAACGCATGATGATGGCTGATCTCGAGAGGTGGATGGTGGCACGCGAGTTGGTCCATCGAGGGCTTGCCAAGACCTTCTACTTCGGGACGCGTTGAGCCCCGGTGCCGGTCTTGGCGGACTTCCTACAGGCGGCATACATGACCCGTGTGGCAGAAGTGACAGGATCACAAAGATGGAATTAACGTCTGCCAACTGCAAGCGAGACAGCACCCTTCCTATTGCTGCCGCGTGGCGCTATTCCGGCAGAGCTGAACAAACAAGGATCGATATAACGATAGATAGTGAACACTAATCTTCTAACGTATATGACCACAAAGCTGGCTATGTCAAGGGAGGAGGTGCTGAAGAAGCTGAAGTCTGAGGTAGAGGGTGTGAAAGCTAATGTAAGAAGGAGGGGCTCAAGAAACTCAGGTCTAAAGTAGTAGATGTGAAAGCTAAATTAGATGCACAAGACGAGCTATAAACAAGAAGAAGAGAGAGATCAGAGGGCGGCGGTAGGTTCTTATATCCCTCTGCCCTGTTGCGGTTGTTAGGGGGCGCCGCCCGGCCCAGGTCCTGAACCCGACCTAAGCCGACCGTCGCCCTAAGGACTGCGACTTAGCGGCGCCAGCACGACCCCACCCTCCGTACGGAGCAACCGACAGGACCCTACCTCCGTACGGAGGGAGAACACTACGGTCCTGCTCAAAGGGAAGCTACCGCCCCTCGGATTAGGGGGGGGGGGGGGGGTAGAAACCCGGCACTACCGTACGGAGGAGGTAACTCCCGATCCTCCGTACAGAGGGTGAACCTTGCACCTCGGCACAAAGGGGAAATTGCTAGCTTGGCTTCGTAGGTACAAATCGTACGGAGCAGACGTCGAAGGAACTGCCTATCAGTTCCTTTATGTAGATACCCGACCTTAAGTTTCTGAACTAAGATTCTTGAGCCTCTTACATTAGGAACTAATCTTACTGTCGGTAACCGCGGTGATAGAGCAAGATAGACGGCGACATCCCTATGGAACCTACGGCCATAGAGGGACACATGCACCGCGTGTACGAGGAGCTGCTAGAAAGCAAGAGGCAGCTCGAACAGCAAGTAAGCTACCAGGCTGCGATGATTTCCCAATAGGAACAGGAGCTACGACAGCTTAGGGCGTCCGATCGCGATCCGACCCCTACGACGACGAACACGATAACCCCTACCCCGACCCCCAAGAGCAAACTCCCCGACGTCTCTACGTACGATAGTAAGGCCCCGGCCGAGTACCCCTCCTAGGCGGCTTAGATGCGCTCCAAGCTCCTAGTTAACTTAGGAGCATACCCGACCGAGCTGGACAAGGTAGTCTACCTCTTTAGGAGGTTGAAGGGCAGGGCGGCAGCACGAATTCTGCCGTACTACGAGACGGCCATTGCCAACCCGGCAATAGCTACGACGACGATGCTCTGGGCTACTCTGGACAAGAGCTATAAGGACCCGGACCGCGAGAGCCGAGCGCTCCTACAGGTCAATACAATAAAACAAGGACGCAAGACCGTACGAGAATTCCTTGCGGAATTTGACTAGACTTTGGCAGAAGCAGGGGGTCTCCAATAGGAGGACAGGATGAAAATCACCTCTCTAGAGGTAGGCCTCTCTAAGGAAATTATAACGGGGCTGGTAGGTGTAATGCGGCCAGCTACGTACGAGGAATTTTGTAACCTTCTCAGGATAGTCGACGACCAGCAACGCAGGCTGGGACGGATAGGCCGTACTTAGGAGATAAGACAACCTCCCTAGCGACAGACAGATACTATAGACTAGGAACCGACGACGACGAGGGTAGCAGCAGCAGCCACCGTACAGCTAAGGGCCGCTACCAAGAAGGCGCAATAGGTAGACACAGCCACCCTTAACAAGAGGCGAGCAGAAGGGAGCTGTTACCGGTATAGCAAGATAGGCCACACTGTACGGAATTGCGGGCTCCTGCTAGCAGAGAGACCTAGGGGACGGCCGACCACTGCAAGGGTAGCCACTGCAGCGCCTTAACGAGAAGATCAGGTGTCCTACTCGGACGACGACGAGTCGGGAAAAGACTAGCCTCTAAGCGAAGACTCTGCCAGAGGCGGGTGCGAGATAGACTGCCAAATCAAAGCATTACTTAGCCATCTTTTAAGAGCAATTACATAACGACGACGCTGTTTATCGTACAGCCGACATTGAACGGGTCCGCAACGGCGCGGACACTGATTAACACAGGATGTTTGGTGTATAGAGTAATTAGCGAAGACTTCGTACAGAGACATCGGATTAAGACGGCCCCTACGGTACCTGTACGCATGCTGGGCATTACCGGGCAGGGACCGGACATTACCTACATAGTGAAAGTAACAATGGAGGTACAAGGACACTACGAGCAAGACTCGTACCTCTATGTCGTACAGGACAAGTTGGGGTATAACCTAATACTAGGGAAGCCTTAGATAGAGCGCTAGAAGGGCAAGCTAGACGTCGGACGAGGACGGCTGTACCTGGCAGCAACAAAGCGGAGAATCCGGGACCAGGGCAGGTCCCTGCAAGGTAGCAATGCTAAGGCCGAAATCAACACAGCAACGGCGGACATCGAGAAGGCATTAACACCTAAGGAAGCGACAAACCCCTATACGAAGCTCCTAAGAGAGTATGTTAGGTACCTAGACCTCTTTAAACCGAAGTCGGCCTTGAAACTGCCGCTACACCGAGGGGAAGGGATTGACTATAACATCCAGCTAGAACCCCGCCCGGATAGGAGCCTGCCGGAGGTACTGTACGGACCGCTGTACGGGATGTCCTCGGGAGAACTCCTAGTACTGCGCAAGACGCTGGACGACCTGCTTGCCAAAGGGTTTATCCGGGCCAGTACGTCGTCCGCAGGAGCCCCAGTACTGTTTGTCTATAAGGAGGGGAAGGCTGGATTGCGTTTCTGCGTAGACTACAGAGGCATTAACGCGATTACTAAGAAGGACCGGTACCCTCTACCCCTTATTAAGGAGACCCTCGGACGGATCAGTAAGGCGAAGTGGTTTACTAAGCTTGACGTAGTCTCGGCCTTCTACAAGATACGGATTAAGGAAGGCTATAAATAGATAACTGCCTTCCGTACGAGATACGGTCTTTTTAAGTAGCTGGTTACCCCCTTTAGCCTTGCCAATGCACCGGCAACCTTCTAAAGGTACATTAACAAGTCCCTACAAGGGTTACTAGACGACATCTGCTCGGCATACCTCGACGACACCCTGGTTTTTACAGACGGCACCTACGCAGACTACGTACAGGATGTCAAGAAGGTGCTGGACCGTCTACAGCAGGCGGGCTTGTACCTCGACATCGACAAGTGTAAGTTCGGTGTCCAACGTACGAAATACCTAGGTTTTATTATCGAGGCAGGGAAAGGCATCAGCATAGATAGGAAGAAGATTGATGCTATCAAGCTATAGAAGCTGCCTATAAACGTCAAGGGCGTACAGGAATTCCTTGGGTTTGCCAACTTCTACCGCCAGTTTATACGGAACTACTCGGAAATCGTACGCCCCCTAGTTAAGCTAACGCACAAGGACAAGCAGTTCAAATAGTCGGACGAATGCAATAAGAGCTTCGACAAGCTAAAAGAGCTCTTTACTACAGGACCAACGCTCGCCGCCTTTAACCCGGAGTGTACGACAATACTGGAAACCGACTCCTTAGGGTACTGCATTAGGGGTATCCTGTTACAGGTAGGCCCGGACGGACTCCTACACCTATATGCGTATTTCTCCAAGAAGAACTCCCCGGCTAAGTGCAACTACCCTATCTACGACAAAGAGTTGCTGGCAGTCGTACAGTGTTGCGAAGCCTAGGATAGGGAACTCCGCTCGGTGCCTAAGTTCCTCGCCCTAACAGACTACAAGAACCTGGAATACTTCACTTAACCCCGGAAGCTGTCTAAGAGGCACGTACGATAGGCAATGTACCTAAGCCGGTTTAACATAAGACTCTAGTACCGCAAGGGTAAGGACAACAGCAGGGCCGACGCACTGTCCAGACGGGACCAGGACATGCCAACGACGTACGAGGACGACCGGCTGAAGTCGCGGACATTCCAGATGTTCAAGGAAGAGCCAGGCGGGGAGACTATCCACCTAGCGGCGACACATCTATAGGAACCCTAACTGCAAGCTTAGGAAGAGGCAGTGGAAAAGGACGAGGCATACCGAGGGGCCTGTACGGCGATCTAGGGAGGGCAACGGAAACTCCCAACCGAGCTCTACCTAAAGGTATCGGCAGCCGAGTGTTCAGTGGACGAGGAGAACAACCTGAAGTTCAGAAATCGGATATAGGTCCCGGCGGACGAGAAGCTCCGTACGGGCTTAATACAACGAGCACATAACTCTATAGCTACCGGGCACCCAGGGCGCGAGGAGACGTACAGCATTATCGCCCGGGACTACTACTGGCCAGCAATAGCGAAGGACATTCGCAGGTTCGTACAGAACTGCGATATATGCGGACGAACGAAGCCCTGGCGCGAGCTAAAGCATAGGCTGCTGAAGCCCCTGCCGATACCGGATCGACCCTGGCAAGACCTGACCGTAGACTTTATTACGGACCTCCCTAAGAGTAACGGACAGCGAAACATTATAGTAGTTACGGACAAGTTAACGAAGGGGGTAATACTAGAGGGGATGGACTCTATTACGGCTAAAGACACCGCCTAGGCCTTTATCCGGACGACGTTCAGCAAGCACGGTTTCCCCAGGTCAATTGTATCAGACCGGGGGTCACAGTTTACGAGCCAACTCTGGGCACGGATCTGCCAGTTACTGAGGGTAGAGCGTCGCCTGTCTACCGCATAGTACCCGTAGACGGACGGGGCGACGGAGAGGGCCAACTCAACCCTAGAGGCGTACCTCCGAGCGTACGTCGACTATAACTAGACGAACTGGAACCGCCTCCTCCTAATAGCGGAGCTAGCTATCAATAGCCGTACGGCCGATACTATAGGACTGTCCCCCTTCTTTATAACCTATAGATACGACTATTCCCCGCTCCTACCGACCCTAAGTGGCAACACCCCGCGCCCCGTACGATCCCTAATCCAGCAAGGAGAGGCCATCGTACGGACGATTACGAACGCCTACCAATAGGCAAAAGCAAGCCTGGCCCTAGCCTAGCAGAACGCGGAAGAGCAGGCCAACAAGGGACGACAGGCTGCACTAAGGTACGAGGCAGGGGATAAGGTCTGGCTAAACCAGCGAAACATCCGTACGGACCGGCTAAGCAAGAAGTTAGATTGGAGAAACAGGAAGTTTACAGTAATCCGGCCGGTAGGGATATACGCCGTACGACTAAACACTCCCCCAGGGATTTACCCAGTCTTTTATATAGACCTCGTACGACCGGCGAGCACGGACCCCTTGCCGCATTAGACGACTAACGACGGGCGCCTACCTGCAATTATAACCGAGGGCCAAGAAGAGTACGAGGTAGAGGGGATCCTTAAGAGCCGGAGGAAGCGGAGGAAGACAGAGTACTTAGTAAAATAGAGAGGATAGGCAGAGCCTACATAGGAACCGTACGAGGCCCTACAAGACACAACCGCACTGGACAGATAGGAGGAGGACCATTCCCCTGCCTAGCTACAGTAACACTGCGCCGTACGGCGGAAGGAGGCACGATCTACCCTAAGGACAGGGTAGCTGCAGACAAACCTAGGTTGTCAAAGGATCGAATACTACGACGTAGGACGCTACAGTACCCTACTAACACAACTTCGTACGACACCGTACGAGATAAGGGCTAGAGGGAAGGAACAGCCAAGGGACAAATAGGAGGGGAAGTGGAAATAAGAAGAGCTGGGAAGGACACCGTCCGAAATTTCTTACACTACCTAAGGGGGGGGGTGGCTCACTGGCCACCACCCCCCCCCCCCCCCCCCCTGGGACCAGAACACCCTACTCATCATCTGAGATTTCCACTACCTTAGGCCCGGCCGGGCCCCTACCCCTACCAGGGCTACCCCTAGGGAGCAGAGGCACCCCCCTACCCCCACTAGGGCCAGCCCCAGGGAGCAGAGGCACCCCCCTACCCCTACGTGCCTCCCCCGGACAGCGGAAGGGGCAGTAGAGGGAGCTATCCTTCCACTTATACAAGGTATACACCCTAGCCCAGAAACCTAGGAGGCGGTATAGGCTAAGTAAGGGCTGGGGGGAGTTAGGGCAGGGGGCACAGGGCTGGCCCCAGGTAGCGATAAGGAGGGCGTTGACGTACGACGGCCAGGCTGTAGCTACCCGATCGGGTGTAACCTAGGCGGGGTTACACCAGAAGGGGTAGAAGGGGAGCCTAGCCGCATCCTGCTACTCGCAGGTGTAGCACCTAAGACGTTAGATCAGACCGTACAGAAGATAAGAATCCGTACAAACCGGAAGAGTAGCTGCTAGTTAAGTTAGGGGCCCCACTATACGTAGTTAAAGTAGGGGGGGACTCCGGCCGGACAAGGGGGAGGGGCGGGGCCAGCAGCGACGAGGGGACCGGACGGGGCAGACATAGTAGCTGGTAGTGGTTAGCTAGTAGTAGTTAGTTGGTAGTTGGTGGTTAGTAGCTAGTAGTAGCGGATAGTGGACGGTAGTAGACGGTAGTAGATAGTAGACGTTGTACAGGGAAAAGAGAAAGGGGAAGGGAAGAGAAGGGAGAAGGCTTAGGCTAACTGCCTGCTATAGTAGGAATGGCAAGCAAGGCAGCTGCTGCAGACAGGTAAAATAGCAAGAGGCAACTACGACCTAGGGGAAGTAACGAGGGACGACGACTCGGACGACCGGACGAAATAGGAAGCTACAACCTGCCAAAGGAACAGCAGGAGCTGGGTAGTTTGGACACGCCGCTGTACGGACGAAGCACTACGAGAAAGGGAAAGGGGGGGAGTATTGTTAGGGGGCGCTGCCCGGCCTAGGTCCTAAACCCGACCTAAGCCGACCGTCGCCCTAAGGACTGCGACTTAGCGGCGCCAGCACGACCCTACCCTCCGTACGGAGCAACCGACAGGACCCTACCTCTGTACAGAGGGAGAACACTACGGTCCTGCTTAAAGGGAAGCTACCGCCCCTCGGATTAGGGGGGGGGGGGTGGAAACCCGGCACTACCGTACAGAGGAGGTAACTCCCGATCCTCTGTACGGAGGGTAAACCTTGCACCTCGGCACAAAGGGGAAATTGCTAGCTTGGCTTCGTAGGTACAAATCGTACGGAGCAGACGTCGAAGGAACTGCCTATTAGTTCCTTTATATAGATACCCGACCTCAAGTTTCTGAACCAAGATTCTTGAGCCTCTTACAGCAGTGGTGGAAAGGAGTGGGATGGACTGATAGGATGGACCCTGGAATTTCGGCTCGGCCCTTCTGGACCGAGCCGGGTCTTGGCACACTACTCCTACGAAAGCCTACATCTGCTACTACGTAGATTCTGTTGCGGCGGCAGAAAGGGGTAGGACTGAGTGATAGGGTGGACCCTTGGAAATTCGGCTCGGCCCTTCCGGACCGAGCCGGGCCTTGGCACACCCACCCCTAAAGCCCTTACCTACCGCCGCATAGATTCCTTTCCTTCCTTAGTTCGAGATATAGTTATTAAAACAGCCGTATTGAATCATATCTGCGTGCTCGGATTATTATATCTCGAACTCACTAACTACACTAACCCTGCACTGCGCGAAAGGGACCGTTAAACCGCATCCGGCTACCCTAATAACGTACGCGCACACTATAAACCAAACCAAACACATCAGCACTGTAAGAAGACTATAAAGGGCTTCTTAACAGTAGAGGGCGGCGTTACAGGCTGCAGCGGAAAGAGAAAGACCGACAAAGCGAGGGATAGGCGCACTAGCATCCTCTGTTGCGGCGGTGGAAAGGGGTGGGACTGAGTGATAGGGTGGACCCTCGGAATTTTGGCTCGGCCCTTCCGGACCGAGCCGGGCCTTGGCACGCCACCCCCCCCCCCCCAAAGGTCTCGTCCACTACTACATAGATTCCTTTCCCTCCTCAGTTCGAGATATAGTTATTAAAAAGGCCGTATTGAATCATATCTGCATGCCCGGATTATTATATCTCGAACTCACCCCCCTACACCACTACCGCGCTGCGCGAAAGGGACCGTTGATTTATCCGGACCCCCGAATAACGCACGCGCACTACACAAACCAAACACTAGCACCGTAAGATAGCTATAGAGAGCTTCTCAACGGTAGACGGCGGCGCTATAGGCCGCAGCGGAAAGAGAAAGAATAATGGACCGAGGGATAGGCGTATTAGCATCCTCGACGACGGAATAGCCAATAAGGGCCTTATAGAAGAAGAGATAGATAAAGCAAAGAGGGGCATAGAGAGCTATGCCGAGCTGTACGCACGCACGCCGGAAGAAATAGAAGAGCATCTAGCAGAGAATAGAGCTAAGAAGGTGTTCGACATTATTACCTTTATCGAGAAGAAGTTTTATAGAAACACAGAAGAGAACAGGAGATTAAGAGAGGAAATTAAAATAGTAAGAGCTAAGAAGGAATCAGCCGAGACTATTATAGATGTGCTGGAAAATCAAGCGGCGAACCGACTAGCACAACTAAAAGCGATAAAGGCCCAGCTAGCTAAGATAGAAGCAGCGATGTCGTCGGCGCTGCTACTGCATCGAGAAGAACTAGCAGAGACCGCCTTACCGGCGGCCTACAGTTAAGGTAGCAGCTTAATGACATTACTGCCGGACCTACCGGCGTTTAGAGGCGGAGACCCTAAAGATTAGGAAGCGTTTAAGAAGAAGATAAAGAACAAGATAGATCGCGACTACGCCGGAAACAATACCGGAGATAGATTAGCCTACCTAGAGTCGCGATTGGACAGCGAAGCTTTTTCGCTAGTGGCGGACCTAGAAGAGGTAATCGCTAAAGAAGCGATCAAAGCGCTAGATCAACGTTTCGGAGACCTATTCCGAAAGAAGACAGCCTGTAAGCAGCTAGATAAGATCAACCAGAACCGACAGACGTTTAAGGAATTCTACAGGCTATTTAGAAAATATGCGATCCGGGCCCGAGTAGCGGAAGATAAGCAGCTCTACCTGCTAAGGCAGAAGCTAAATCCTGAACTGGCCTCAGCTATAGCCTCGGTAGAAGATAAAGACCTTAAGAGCTTCGTGCACAGAGCGAGAGTCACTGCGTAGAACCTGAGCGCTTACGCGAAATTACGCGAATCGACCTAGAAGTCGTCGATAATGCAGGCGACGAGACCCCCTGCACCTTTCCGGAGAGCGCCTCTGCAGCTACCTTACCAGTTACCGCGCTCGTCGTTCGTCCCTACCTGTTATGCGTGTAGAAAGCCTGGACATATCGCTACGAGATGCCAATTATCAGATAAGCAGAAGCAGGAGTATCGTGTTATAAAGCAGCCGCAGCCACCGAGAAAGACCATACAAGCTATAGAGCCGGCTCCGAACGACACCGACAGTGTAGACGGTGGAGTGCTACTAAGAATCCTGGGAAAAGACCAGCTGGACGGATAGGCCCCCTATCTAGCATAGACAATAGGGCACTGACACGAGCTACATCACCGGAAGACGAGAGTATTAACAGCTGCAACGATCCGCTCTTAGCGGCGGTGGAAGTAAACACGGAAACAGCTATTATTATTCCGATTACTGTCTACCCCCTCGATAGATCGAGCAAACCACTTTAGCTAAGAGCTTTTATCGACACGGGGGCCCTGATCGGAGCGGCGATCCACTATCGATTGGTTCAAAAGCTAATAAAAGGATACAGCTATCCAGTAGAGCTAGCGTCGCCGACACGGATTTCGGCATACAACGGACAAGACACGGAGAGTGTTACGCACTATGTGCCATTAAAGACCACCTTGGCAGGTCGCATTACAGAAGCGACGTTCCGAATTATGGATATCGGAAGGTTTAACATTATTATAGGACAAAAATAGATAAAGAACCAGAAAGCAATTATTAACGTAGGTGAAGGCACACTCGGATTCAGAACACTATACAGCGGCTCCGCCGCCGTCAAATCAGTTACTAAGGTAGCAGTAGAACCGAACGTTACGACTATCGAAGTAGTTCCGGAGGATCGGTCCGACCCTTAAGACACGATCGGAATAATAAGTTCAGAAGCTCTAACGACCCTCGCGAGGTTACTAGACAACGAGATTTACGCCATCTTAATAAAAGACATCGAAGACTACAGGAAGATAATAGCAGAAGAAGAAGTAGATCTACTAGAGGTGTTACCGAAAGAACTCTATAGTTACACTAATGTATTCTCGAAGGCTGACTCCAACCTCTTGCCGCTCTACCGACCGGAATATAACAACAAGATCCGGCTAAAAGAAGGAGCCGTGCTGCCGAGAACCGAACCCCTAAGACGCTTATCGCCGGCCGAGCTGGACTAGGTAGAAGTGTTTGTTCGAGAGAATCTGGCGAAGAAGTTCATTACGCCAAGCTTAGCAGAATATGCGTCGCCGATTCTTTTCGTATAGAAACTAGGAGGTGGTCTCCGACTATGCGTGGATTACTGTAGCCTCAATAAGGTCACTAAGAGAGATGTGTATTAGCTGCCCCTAATAGACGAGACTATACAACGAGTAGCTAAGGCTAAGTAGTTCAGCAAGCTGGATATTCGCTAAGCGTTCTATCGGTTAAGGAACGAAGAAGGACAAACGGAAGACCTTACGACATTCGCTACGCGCATAGGCAATTTTAAGTAGCTGGTAATGCCTTTCGGACTTACTAACGTGCCGGCTGTGTAGCAATGCCTTATAAACTACACTTTTATAGACATGCTAGAACAGTTCGTATCAATCTAATTAGACGACATTCTAATCTATACCAAAGGAACGAGAGAACAACATACGGACTACATTAAGAGGGTGTTAAAGAGACTCTGCGAGGCCGGATTGAACGCAGACACGAAGAAGAGCGAGTTCTACTAGACCGAAGTCAAATACCTCGGTCTTATCGTCGGAAGAGAAGGAATTCAGATAGACCCTTTAAAGGTCGCCGCAGTCGCGGAATAGAAGCGACCGACATCCGGAAACACTACGCAAATCAGAGCGTTTCTCGGATTCTGCAGCTACTATCGACGGTTTATTAAGGACTTTAGCAAGATAGCGAGACTACTAAATAAGGCGTTAAAGAAGGAGGCCGCCGGCCTATAGAATAAAAAGTGTACAGAAGCTTTCAACCGACTAAAGGAGGCGGTAGCATCAGCGCTAGTGCTAGCACACTTCCGACTAGAAAAGACGATCTACGTAGAAACGGATGCTTCCGACACAGTAACGGCAGGGGTCCTTTCTTAATACGCTAACGACGACGAGACTCTCCACCCGGTGGCTTTCTTTAGCAAGTCTATAAATAATGCTAAGAGGAACTACGCTATTTATAATAAAGAACTGCTAGCCATTATTCAGGCCTTCGAAGAGTGGAAACCGGAGCTTATAGCTAGACAGAGCACGATCCAGGTCCTTACGGACCACTAGTCACTAACCTACTTTATAAAGACGCAGAAGCTGTTACGGCGCCAAGCCTAGTAGGCCGCCTACCTATCCAGATTCGATTTTAAGATTACCTATCGACTAGGAGCTTAAAATGAAAAGGCAGGCGCGTTAACGAGAAGAGAAGGAAAGACCAGCCGCGCGAAAGAAGATCCGAATATGTTCCAGAAAGTGTTAACCGAACGGATAGTAGACGCAGAAGTGTTAAGAGAAGCAGGGATCAACGCGATAGAACTTCCGACCGAAGAAGAGACGCTCTACGAGAGAGTGGAACAGCTTAATTAGCAGCAGAAGCTAGGCAAAACGGGCTTAGGGAAAATAATCGTTCTGGAAGAACTGATTACAGAGGTTATCCAGCTGGTCTATAGCTCCAAGGATGTTGGTTACGCAGGATCGAAGAAGATAATAGAAGCAATAAGGACGACCTACTGGTTTCCGCGAATTCTCGAGCGGATACATCGGTTTATCACTAACTGCTACGTATGCCGAGCAGCGAAGCTACGTTACGGCCTTCCGGCCGGCCTGCTAAAGCCACTTCCGATCCCTAAGAAACTATAGCAGCATATTACAATAGACTTCGAAACCGGCCTGCCGGATTCAGATAGATATAACGCTACGCTCAATGTAGTGGATCGACTAAGCAAAGAGCGCCATTTCATCCCCTGCCGAGCTAAGGATAAAGGAACTACTACGGAAGAAACGGCGAGAATGCTGATCCAGTACGTATAGAAGCACTACGGGCTGCCGGACACTATCACTACGGATAGGAGTCCTTAATTTACCGTAGACGTATAGAAAGCCATTAACCAAGCCCTTGGAATCCGTAGAAAGCTCAGCACGGCCGCTTACCCTCAGACCGACGGACAGTCTAAAGTAGCCAACTGTAAGATAGAAAAGTATCTACGAATCTTCTGCGGCCATTATTAAGAAGGATAGGTTAAGATGTTGCCGATAGCCGAATTCTGCGCCAACTCTGCACGATCAGAAGCCACCTTACTGGCGCCGTTTAAGATAACACACAGTTATCTTCTGAGGATAAGCTTTCAGCCGCCAAACGAACTCAGCTCTTTAGAACCTTCTACCACCACTTCGTCGAAGAGAATCGCCGCGGAGGCGGCAGAAGCGCTACGATATTAGATGGAAGAAGCAATCAAGGTAGCGAAAGAAGCGATAGAATTAGCTTAGAAGAAGATAGTGACTCGAGCCAATAGAAAGAGGTCACCGATGGAATTCGAGGAAGGCCAAAAGGTATAGCTCAACACGCGGAACCTGAGGCTAAAAGGCAACGCGAAGCTCAACCCTCGTTACGTAGGTCCGTTTAAGATAATGGAAAAGAGGTCGCCGGTGACCTACCGGCTCCAGCTGCCGAAATCAAAAAGGCCGTATTGAATCATATCTGCGTGCCCGGATCATCCACGACGAAGAGACAGTTACTAAAGGTCTTACAGAAAAAGAGACAGACGAGGCGAAAGAAGGAATAGCAGGCTATAAGGAGCTGTATGCCTGCACACTAGATAAACTCGAAGAATATCTAGCAGAACATAGAGCTAAGAAGGTATACGACACTATTACCTTTATCGAGAAGAAGTTTTATAAGAAAATAGAAGAGAACAGGCAGCTAAGAGAGGAGATAGAATTAGTAATAGCCGAGAAGGAATCGGCGGAGACTATTATCGATATGCTAGAAAACTAAGCGGCGAATCGACTAGCGCAACTAAAGACACTAAAGGCTTAGTTAGCCGATATAGAAGCAGCGATATCGTCGGCGCTGCCGCTATATCGAGAAGAACAAGCAGATACTGCCTTACTAGCGGTATATAGTTAAGGTAGCACTTCGATAACGTTACTACCTAATCTACTAGCCTTTAGGGGTAGAGACCCTAAAGACTAGGAGGCATTTAAAAAGAAGATAAAGAATAAGATAAACTGCGATTATGCTAGAAGCAGTAAATAATACGGATGTGGATGTGGACAGCTAGCAGCTAGGCTTGGCAGGGCTAGGCTTGGCGTATACTCAAATACCTCTACCTCCGCTTGTACGTAGATTCTTCCCTCTCTAGCCTTGGATATAGTTATTAAAGACGGGTATTGACCTTGCGTCTACTGCAGTCAGATCATTATATCTAAGGCTCGCTTTAACAACACCTGCACTACGCGAAAGAGCCCGTTGAATTACATCCGGGTACTCGATTAACGTACGTGCAACTAACCTAGTGATCCGGGCACGCAGATATGGTTCAATACGGCCTTTTTGATAACTATATCTCGAACTAAGGAGGGAAAGGAATCTATGTAGTAGTGGGCGAGAGCTTTGGGGGTGGCGTGCCAAGGCCCGGCTCGGTCCGGAAGGGCCGAGCCGAAATTCCAGGGGTCCACCCCATTACTCAGTCCCACCCCTTTCTGCCGCCGCAACACCACCCCCCTCCCTTATCAGCAGTCGCCCTCGACCGCTTACTTATCTGTTCCTCTTTTTTTTTTTTTTTTTTTTTTACATAGTTACTATCTAACGTCTTTACTTGGCGTCTATCTGATCCGTTCCACCTGATCGTAGCTATCTGATCGGAGCCAGCGGTTACCCGAGCTGCGGCGTAACCGGTCTGTGCGCCATCGCGTAGGTCTATATAGATCCAGCTACGGCTTGCTATCTTCTTCCTTTTTCTTTCTCTACTAAAGACCTTACCTACCGCAGGGCTGGCAGCGTCGGCGCCGATTTACGGCGTCGGCGAGCTTCCTGCCGATGCGAAGATAGGTAGTGGCCGATCCGAAGACTCCGGCGAAGCGACCGTTACGATCGTTTTCTTCAGCTTCCGCACCAATAAAGCGGACTTGGCCTTCTTTTCAGCCGTCTAGCCACTATCGCGCAGATCCCTACTTCTTTCAACACCTTAGCGTCTACTATCTGTTGGGTTAACACCTTCTGAAACATGTTCGGATCTTCTTTCGCGCAGCTGGTCTTCCCTCCTCTTCTTGTTAGTATATTAGCCTTTCTATTTTAAGCTCTGGGTCGATAGGTAATCTTAAAGTTGAATCCAGATAAGTAGGCGGCCTACCGAGCTTAGCAGTGCGACAGCTTCTGCGTTTTTATAAAGTAGATTAGTAACTGATAGTCTGTAAGGACCTGGACCGTGCTCTTTCTAGCTATAAGCTCCGGTTTCCACTCCTCGAAAGCCTAAATAATAGCTAATAGCTCTTTATCGTAAATAGCGTAGTTCCGCTTAGCCTTATTTATAGACTTGCTAAAGAAGGCCACTGGATGGAGGGTTTTATCGTCGCTATATTGAGAAAGGACCCCTGCTGTTACTGTATCGGAAGCGTCCGTCTCTAGATAGATTGTCTTTTCCGGTCAGAAGTGCGCTAGAACTGGCGCCGAGGCCACTGCTTCTTTTAGCTAGTTAAAAGCCTCTGTGCATCTCTTATTCTATAGGCCAGCGGCCTACTTCTTTAATGCCTTATTTAGGGGTCTCGCTATCTTGCTAAAGTCCTTAATAAACTGCCGGTAGTAGCTGCAGAATCCGAGAAACGCTCTGATTTAGATAGTGTTTCCGGATTTCGGCTGCTTCTATTCCGCGACGGCGACGACCTTTAAAGGATCTATCCGAATTCCTTCTCTTCCGACGATAAGACTGAGATATTTAACTTCGGTCTAATAGAACTCGCTCTTCTTCGTGTCCGCGTTTAATTCAACCTCGTAGAGTCTAGTTAGCACCTTCTTAATGTAGTCCGTATACTGTTCTCTCGTTCTATTGGTATAGATAAGAATATCGTCTAAGTAAATAGACACGAACCGTTCTAGCATGTCTATAAAGGTGTAATTTATAAAACGCTGCTATGCTGCCGGCGTATTGGTAAGACCGAAAGGCATAACCAACTACTTGAAATTGCCTATGCGTATAGCGAATGTCGTAAGATCTTCCGTTTGCCCTTCCTCGTTCCTTAGTCGGTAGAACGCTTAGCGAATATCCAGCTTGCTAAACTACTTAGCTTTGGCTACTCGCTGTATAGTCTCGTCGATAAGCGGCAGCGGATACACATCCCTCTTAGTAACCTTATTAAGGCCTCTATAGTCTACGTACAGTCGGAGGCTACCTCCGGGTTTCTGTACAAAAAGAATCAGCGACGTATACTCAGCGGAGCTTGGCGTAATAAACTTCTTCGCTAGGTTCTCTCGAACAAACACTTCTACTTAGTCTAGCTCGGCTAGCGATAAGCGTCTTAGGGGTTCGGTTCTTAGCAGCGTAGCTCCTTCTCTTAGCCGGATCTTGTTGTCGTATTCCGGTCGATAGAGCGGCAAGAGGTTGGAGTTAGCGTTTAAGAACATATTAGTATAGCTATAGAGCTCCTTTAGCAACACCTCTAACGGGTCTACTTCTTCTTTAGCTATTATCTTTTGGTAATCCTTAATGTCTTTTATCGAGATAGCGTAGATCTTATTGTCTAGCGATCTCGCGAAAGTCGTTAAAGCTTCTAAGCTTATTATTCCGATCGTGTCTAGAGGGTCGGACCGATCTATCAGAACCGCTCTAGCGGTTGTAATGTTCGTTTTCGTAGCGACGGCGGTGATCGATTCGATGGCAGCGACGCCACTCCGTAGGGTTCTGAATCCGAGTGTACCTTCGCCTACGTCAATAACTGCTTTCTGGTTCTTTATCTATTGCTGTCCTATAATAATGTTAAACCTTCCGATATCTATAATTCAGAACGTCGCTTCCGTAGTACGACTAGCTAGGGTGGTTCTTAGTGGCATATAATGCGTAACACTCTTAGTGTCTTGTCTGTTGTATGCCGAAATTCGCGTCGGCGACGCTAGCTCTACAGGATAACTGTATCCTTTTATTAGTTTCTGAACTAATCGATAGTGGATCGCCGCTCTGATAAGCGCTCCTATGTCGATAAAGGCCCTTAACTAAATAGGGCTGTACGAGCTATTAAGGGGGTAGATAGTAATTAGAAGGATAATAGCAGTTTCCGTATTTACTTCTATAGCCGCCGAGAGCGGGTCGTTACAGCTGTTAATGCTCCCTTGTTCTAGTAATGCGGATCGCGTTAGTGCCCTATTGTTTATGCTAGATAGGCGGCCTATCCGTCCGGCTAGTCTTTTCCTAAGATCCTTAAAGGCACTCTACCGTCTACACTGTCAGTGTCGTTCGGCGCCGGCTCGATAGCTTGGATAGTCTTTCTCGGCAGCGGCGGTAGCTTCGTAGCACGATACTCCTGCTTCTGTTGGGCCGTCGCCGGACATCTAGTAGCAATATAGCTAGGCTTTCCGTATGCGTAGCAGGTAGGGACGAACAATGATCGCGTCGAATAAGATAGCTGCTGGGGGGCTCTTCGGAAAGGTGCAGGGGGTCGTGTTGTTAGCGTCGTCGATAGCTTCTAGTTCGATTCGCGCGATGCCGATTTCGCGTAGGCGCTTAGGTTTCTGGCAGTAAATCTCGCTCGGTGCACGAAGCTCTCGAGGTCTTCGTCTTCTACCGAAGCTATAGCTGCAGCTAATTTAGGGTTTAGCTTCTGCCTTAGTAAGTGTAGCTGCTTATCTTCTAACACTTTAGCTCTAATAGCATATTTTCTAAACAGTCCGTAGAACTCCTTAAACGTTAGCCGGTTCTAGTTGATCTTATCCAGTTGCTTACAGGCTGTCTTCTTCTAGAAGGGGTCTCCGAAGCGTTAATCTAGCGCTTTAATCGCTTCTTCGGTAGTTACCTCTTCTAGGTCCGCTACTAGCGAAAAAGCTTTACCTTCTAACCGCGATTCCAGGTAGGCTAATCTATCTCCTTTACTGCTTCCGGCGTAATCGCGGTCTATCTTGTTCTTTATCTTTTTTTAAATGCCTCCTAGTCTTTAGGGTCTCCTCCTCTAAACGCTAGCGGATTAGGTAGTAACATTATCAAGGTGCTACCTTAACTGTAGGCCGCCGGTAAGGTAGTCTCTGCTCGTTCTTCTCGATATAGTAGCGGCGCTAACGACACCGCTGCCTCCATTTTAGCTAACTAAGCCTTTATCGCCTTTAGTTGTACTAGCTAATTCGCCGCTTAATTTTCTAGCACGTCGATAATAGTTTCTGCTAATTCCTTCTTAGCTATTACTGTTTCTTTTTCTTCTCTTAGTCGCCTATTTTCTTCTATATTCTTATAAAACTTCTTTTTAACAAAGGTAATAATGTCAAACATCTTCTTAGCTCTATGTTCTGCTAGATATTCTCCTATTTGGTCCAGCGTACGTACGTACAGTTCCGTATAGCTTGCTATGCCTCTCCTTGCTTTATCTATCTCTTCTTCTGTAAGGCCCTCTGTAGCTGTTCTATCGTCGAGGATGCTAGTGCGCCTATCCCTTAGTCTGTTAGTCTTTCTCTTTCTACTGCGGCCTGTAACGCCGCCCTCTACTGTTAAGAAGCTCTCTATAGCTCTCTTACGGTGCTGGTTTGGTTTAGTATAGTGTGCGCGTGCGTTATTCGGGTGTCCGGATAGTTCAACGGTCCCTTTCGCGCAGCGCAGAGTTGGTGTAGTGTGTTGCGGCGGCAGAAAGGGGTGGGACTAAGTAATAGGGTAGACCCTTGGAATTTCGGCTCGGCCCTTCCAGACCGAGCTGGGCCTTGGCACACTACCCCTAAAGCCCTTACCTACCGCTACATAGATTCCTTTCCTTCTTTAGTTCGAGATATAGTTATTAAAAAGGCCGTATTAATTTATATCTGCATGCCTAGATTATTATATCTCGAACTTACTTACTATACTAACTCTGCGCTGCGCGAAAAGGCCCGTTAAACTATCCGGCTACCCGAATAACGTACGCGCACACTACAAACCAACACACTAGCACTGTAAGACGGCTATAGAGAGCCTCTTAACAGTAGAGAGCAGCGTTACAGGCTGCAGCAGAAAGAGAAATACTAACAGACTAAGGGACAGGCGCACTAGCATCCTCGACGATAGAACGGCTACTAAGAGCCTTACAGAAGAAGAGATAGACGAAGCGAAGAAGGGCATAGAGGGCTATGCCGAACTGTATGCACGCACGCCGGACGAAATAGAAGAGTATCTAGCAGAACACAGAGCTAAGAAGGTGTTCGACATTATTACCTTTGTCGAAAAGAAGTTTTATAGGAATATAGAAGAGAACAGGCAACTAAGAGAAGAAATAGAAGCGGTAATAGCCGAGAAGGAGTCGGCAGAAACTATTATCGACGTGCTAGAAAACTAAGCGGCGAATCGACTAGTACAACTAAAGGCGATAAAGACTTAGTTAGCTAAGATAGAAGCAGTGATGTCGTCGGCGCTGCTACTACATCGAGAAGAACAAGCAGAGACCGCTTTACCAGCAGCCTACAGTTAAGGTAGCACCTTAATAACGTTACTACTGGACCTACTAGCGTTTAGGGGCAGAGACCCTAAAGACTAGGAGGCATTTAAGAAAAAGATAAAGAACAAGATAGACTGCGATTACGCCAGAAACAGTAAAGAAGACAGGTTAGCCTACCTAGAATCGCGATTAGAAGGTAAAGCTTTTTTACTAGTAGCTAATCCGGACATGCAGATATAATTTAACACGGCCTTTTTAATAACTATATCTCGAACTGAGGAGGAAAAGGAATCTATGTGGTAGTAGGTAAGAGCTTTAGGGGTGGTGTGCCAAGGCCCGGCTCGGTCCGGGAGGGCCGAGCCGAAATTCCAAGGGTCTACCCTATTACTTAGTCCCACCCCTTTCTGCTACTGCAACACTAGCCCCCTCCCTTACTAGCGGTCGACCTCGACCGCTTACTTATCTATCTGTCTCGAAACTATCCCCTTTTTTTATCTTCTTTCTTCTTATATTGTCGCCTTCTAACGTCTTTACTTAGTGTCTATCTAATCGGAAGAGCTATCTGATCGGATCCGGCGGTTACCTAAGCTACGGCGTAACCGGTCTGTGCTCTGCCGTAGAGGTCTATATAGATCCGTCCGCTGCGCCGTTTCTTCTTCTTTTTCTTTCTCTACTAAGGCCTTTAGCGCTACTGCGAGGCTGCTTTAATAGCGTCGGCTTCGTTCTTCGTCGTTACTATTCTTCCGGCTGAGTCGGCGGATAGCGGTAACGGAGAGCAAAGACCGTTACTAAGCGTACCGACGCGGTGGCACCGTCCTCGGCCTTACCGCCTCTATCCGCCGGTCCTAGCCAGCGGTAGTGGCAGTGGAGCCTAAGACACCGGCCGGCGGATTCCTCGATCGTTTCTATCGGCTTCTGCGCTAATAGAGCGGACGCGGGTTTTCTTCTTCTTCTGGAATAATCAGCTTCGGAGCTACTCGGGCTTCGGCTTCTTCGGGTTTTGGACATAAAACTCTCTTAGCAGCTCCGCCGAATCCCGGAGGTTCTCGACCGGATACTATTTATAGTCTTCCGGCTATCCTTTCTACGAGATCCTTGCTTCGACGGACCCTCTTATCCTTCTTATGTCTACTACATCCTCTACCTCCTATTCTTCTTCTTCTCCGTCTATCTCGATTGGTAGGGGTTTATCGAAGCCTTGTTCCGGCAGTCCGTTCTTAATGTCTAGGCTTAGTAGATCCGAATGGAAAACATTATAGATCCGGAACGCCTTAGGCAGCTAGAGCCGATAGGTTACCAGCGATCTCTTTTCCACTATCTTGAACGGACCTACGTAGCGGGGGTTAAGCTTGGCGTTGCCTCTTAGCCTTAGGTTCTGTATGTTAAGCTATACCTTTTGGCCTTCTTCGAATTCTATTAGTAACCGCTTTCTATTAGCTCGAGTTACTATCTTCTTCTAAGCCGATTCTATCGCCTCCTTTGCTACGCGGATTGCTTCTTCTATCTGAGATCGGAGAGCTTCTGCCGCAGCGGCGGCAACTCTCTTCGACGAGGTAGCGGTAGAAGGTTCTAAAGAGCTGGGTTCGTTCGGCGGTTAAAAGCTTATCCTTGGAAGACAGCCGTAGGTTATCTCGAACGGCGCCAGTAAGGTAGCTTCTAATCGTGCTAAATTGGCGCAGAATTCGGCTATCGGCAACACCTTAACCTACTCTGCTTAATAATAACTGCAGAAGATTTGTAGATATTTCTCTATCTTGCGGTTAGCCACTTTAGACTAACTGTCGGTTTAAGGGTAAGCGGCCGTGCTGAGCTTTCTACGAATTCCGAGAGCTTAGTTAATGGCTTTCTATACATTAGCAGTAAATTAAGGACCCCTATCCGTAGTAATAGTGTCCGGCAGGCTATAGTGCTTCTATACGTACTGGATTAGCATTCTCGCCGTTTCTTCCGCTGTAGTTCCTTTATCCTTAGCTCGGCAGGGGATGAAATAGCGCTCCTTGCTTAGTCGATCTACTACGTTAAGCGTAGCGTTATATCTATCGGAATCCGGCAGGCCGGTTACGAAATCTATCGCGATGTGCTGCTACGGTTTCTTATGGATCGAAAGTAGCTTTAGCAGACCGGCCGGAAGGCCGTAACGTAGCTTCGCAGCTCTGTATACGTAACAGTTAGCGATAAACCGGTAGATCTGTTCGAAGATTCGCTAGAACTAGTAGGTCGTCCTTACGGCTTCTATTATCTTCTTCGAGCCTGCGTAACCAACCTCTTTGGAACCGTAGACCGACTAGATAACCTCTGTAATCAGTTCTTCCAGAACTATTAGCTTCCCTAAGCCGGTTTTGCCGAGCTTCTTTTGCTGGTTAAGCCGCTCCACTTTTTCGTAGAGCGTCTCTTCCTCGGTCGCCTGCTCTACCGCGCAGAGCCCTACCTCTTTCAGCACCTCGGCGTCTACTATCTGTTCTGTTAACATCTTCTGGAACATGTTCGGATCTTCTTTTGCGCGGCTGGTCTTTCCTTCTCTTCTCGTTAGTGCATTAGCCTTTCTATTCTGAGCTCTAGGTCGATAGGTAATCTTAAAGTCGAATCCGGACAGATAGGCGGCCTACTGAGCTTGGCGCCGTAATAGCTTCTGCGTCTTTATAAAGTAGGTAAGCGACTGGTAGTCTGTAAGGACCTAGACTGTGCTTTTTCCTGCTATAAGCTCCAGTTTCCACTCTTCGAACGCCTGTATAATAGCCAGCAGTTCTTTATCGTAGATAGCGTAGTTCTGCTTAGTATTACTTATAGACTTGCTAAAGAAAGCCACTAGATAGAGGGTTTCGTCGTCGCTATATTAAGAAAGGACCCCTGCAGTTACTGTGTCGGAAGCGTCCGTTTCTACGTAGATCGTCTTTTCTGGTCGGAAGTGCGCCAGAACCGGCGCCGAGGCCACTGCTTCTTTCAGCCGATTAAAGGCTTCCGTGCACTTCTTATTCTATAGGCCGGCGGCCTCCTTCTTTAACGCTTCGTTTAGGGGTCTCGCTATCTTGCTAAAGTCCTTAATAAACCGCCGATAGTAGCTACAGAATCCGAGAAACGCTCTGATTTGCGTAGTGTTTCCGGATTTCGGCTGCTTCTATTCCGCGACAGCGGCGACTTTTAAGGGGTCTATCTGAATCCCTTCTCTTCCGACGATAAGACCGAGGTATTTGACTTCGGTCTAATAAAACTCGCTCTTCTTCGTGTCCGCGTTTAATCCGACCTCGCGGAGCCTCTTTAACACCCTCTTAATATAATCCGTATGTTGCTCTCTAGTTCCCTTAGTGTAAATAAGGATGTCGTCTAAGTAAATAGACACGAACCGTTCTAGCATGTCTATAAAAGTGTAGTTTATAAAGCGTTGCTACACTGCCGGTGCGTTGGTAAGTCCGAAAGGCATTACTAACTACTTGAAATTGCCTATGCGCATAGCGAATGTCGTAAGGTCTTCTGTTTGTCCTTCCTCGTTCCTTAATCGGTAGAACGCTTGGCGAATGTCCAGCTTGCTAAACTATTTAGCCTTCGCCACCCTCTGTATAGTCTTATCGATTAGAGGCAGCGGATACACGTCTCTCTTAGTAACCTTATTAAGGCCTCTGTAATCTACGCACAGTCGGAGACTACCTCCGGGTTTCTATACGAAAAGAATCGGTAACGTATATTTGGCTAAGCTCAGCTTAATAAACTTCTTCGCTAGGTTCTCTCAAACAAACACTTCTACTTAGTCTAGCTCGGCCGGCGACAATCGTCTTAGGGGCTCGGTTCTTAGCAGCGTAGCTCCCTCTTTTAGTCGGATCTTGTTGTCGTATTCCGGTTAGTAGAGCGGCAGTAGGTTGGAGTCTGCTTTCGAGAATAATGTAACGCGGTACACTTAAGCCAAAAGGGACTAGTCAAGTAACTCAGAAGTGACTTGACCAATGTGTACTAGATATATGAACCTTAGCAAGGCATAGTAATGACACGGGCCAACCCACCCCGTATTACTACCCCCTGCGCTACAGGCTTACGACCTCGTAAGCTGCGCTTACTTACAGGCTACGTATGCTATTGCACAGCCCCCCTATACAGTATACGCAATCATCCCCCCTCCGGCAGGTCTGCATACAGCTAGCTGGACCTTTACCGGGTCTGCTTTATTCTGTACAGAGTAGTGGACAAACGGACATACGTTAACGCTGCTTCCACTCTCCTATTAAAAGATGCGCCCCCTAGAAATTGAACCCGGGCCTTTTATCGTACACTTTCAGCAGTTACTTCCGAGTTAAGTGATGTAACGCGGTACACTTAAGCTAAAAGGAACTGGTTAAGTAACTCGGAAGTGACTTGACTAATGTGTACCAGATATATAAACCTTGGTAAGGCATAGTAATAACACGGGCCAACCCACCCCGTATTAGAGAACATATTAGTGTAACTATAGAGTTCTTTCGGCAACACCTCTAGTAGATCTACCTCTTCTTCCGCTATTATCTTCCAGTAGTCCTTAATGTCTTTTATCGAGATAGCGTAGATCTTACTGTCTGGCGACCTCGCCAGCGTCGTCAAAGCCTCCGAGCTTAGCATTCCGATCGTGTTTTAAGGGTCGGACCGATCCTTCGAAACCCCCTCGATAATCGTAGCGTTCGGTTTCGTAGCAACCGCAGTAACTGATTTGACAGCGGCGACGCCGCTCTGCTGGGTTTTGAAACTAAGTGTGCCTTTACCTACGTTAATAACGGCTTTCTAGTTCTTTATCTATTTCTGTCCTATAATAATGTTAAACCTTCCGATATCTATAATTCGGAACGTTGCTTCCGTAGTGCGACTAGCTAGGGTAGTCTTTAATAGCACATAATGCGTAACACTCTCTGTGTCTTGTCCGTTGTATGCCGAAATCCGTGTCGGCGATGCTAGTTCTACCAGGTAACTATACCCGTTTATTAGCTTCTAAACTAATCGATAGTGGATCGCCGCGCCGATAAGGGCTCCTGTGTTAATAAAAGCTCTTAGCTAAAGTGGTCTGCTTGAGCTATCGAGGGGGTGGACAGTAATTGGAAGGATAATAGCTGTTTCTGTGTTTACTTCTACCGCCGCTAAGAGCGGATCGCTGCAGCTGTTGATACTTCCTTCTTCCGGCGACGTAGTCCTTGTCGGTGCCCTATTGTCTATGCTAGATAGGGGGCCTATCCGTCCAGCTGGTCTTTTCCTAGGATTCTTAGTAGCACTCTACCGTCTATACTGTCGGTGTCGTTCGGAGCCGGCTCGATAGCTTGTATAGTCTTTCTTAGCGGCTGCTGCTTCGTAGCACAATACTCCTGCTTCTGCTTATCCGATGCTTGGCATCTCGTAGCAATGTGGCTAGGCTTTCTACACGCGTAGTAGGTAGGGACGAACGACGGACGCGGCGAATAAGATAGCTGCTGCAGCGTTCTCCTAAAAGGTGTAGGGGGTCGTGTTATCGGCACCCACTGCTTCTAAATCGATTTACGCGATTTCGCGTAAGCGCTTAGGTTTCTCGCAGTAACTCTCGCTCGGTGCACGAAGCTCTTAAGGTCTTCGTCTTCTACCGAAGCTATAGCTGCAGCCAGTTCAGGATTCAGCTTCTGCCTTAGTAGGTAGAGCTGCTTATCTTCTGACACTCTGGCTCTAATAGCATATTTTCTGAACAGTCCGTATAATTCCTCGAACTTCTGCCGGTTCTAATTAATCTTATCCAGTTGCTTACAGGCTGTCTTCTTTCGGAATAGATCTCCGAAGTGTTGATCCAGCGCTTTAATCGCTTCTTCGGCGGTTACCTCTTCTAGGTCCGCTACTAACGAAAAAGCTTTACCTTCTAATCGCGATTCTAGGTAGGCCAATCTGTCTCCGGCACTGTTTCCAGTATAATCGCGATCTATCTTGTTCTTTATCTTTTTCTTAAACACTTCCTAGTCTTTAGGGTCCCCTCCCCTAAATGCTAGTAGATCGGGTAGTAACGTTATCGGTGTTCCTCCTTAACTATAGGCCGCCGGTAAGGCGGTCTCTGCTGGTTCTTCTTAATGTAGTAGCGCCGACGACATCGCTGCTTCCATCTTAGCTAACCGAGTCTTTATCGCCTTCAGTTATGCTAGTCGGTTCGCCGCTTAGTTTTCTAGCACATTAATAATAGTCTCTGCCGATTCCTTCTCAGCCCTTACCGCTTCGTTTTCCTCTCTTAATTGCCTGTTTTCTTCGAGGGTTCTGTAAAACAGCTTCTTAATAAGGTCTATGCCGTCGTAGACCTTCCCTACTCTGTTCTCGTTTACGTAATCTTTAAGTTCCTCGAGTATGCAGTCGTAGATCTTCTTGTATTCGGTTATTCGTTCCTTAATCTCTGTAGTCCCTTCTGCTGTAAAACCTCTAATAATAAACTTATTATTAATAACACTAGAGTGCCTACTCGCTCTGTTAGTCTTTTCTCTTCTGCTTCTGCTTCGGCCTGTTACGCCGCTCTCTACCGTTAAGAAGCTCTCTATAGCTGTCTTACAGTGCTGGTGTTTGGTTTAGTGTCTTTGGTGCGCGTGCGTTATTCGGGTGTCCGGATAGTTCAACAGTCCCTTTCGCGCAGCGCGGAGTTAGTATAGTAAGTGAGTTCGAGATATAATCATCCGGGTACGCAGATATAATTCAATACGGCCTTTTTAATAACTATATCTCAAACTAAGGAGGGAAAGGAATCTATGTAGTGGTGGGTAAGAGCTTTAGGGGTGGTGTGCCAAGGCCCGGCTCGGTCTGGGAGGGCCGAGCCGAAATTCCAAGGGTCTACCCTATTACTTAGTCCCACCCCTTTCTGCCACTGCAACAGTAGCAGACCTAGAAGAGGTAACCGCCAAAGAAGCAATTAAAGCACTGGATTAACGCTTCCGAGACCCCTTCCGAAAGAAGACAGTCCGTAAACAGCTAGACAAGATTAATTAGAACCGGCTAACGTTTAAGGAATTTTACAGACTGTTCTGAAAATATGCTATTAGAGCTAGAGTGTTAGAAGATAAGCAGCTCTACTTACTAAGGCAGAAGCTGAACCCTAAACTGGCTGCAGCTATAGCTTTGGTAGAAGACGAAGACCTTAAGAACTTCGTGCACTAAGCGAGAGTTACTGCTAGAAACCTGAGCGCCTACGCGAAATCGGCATAGCGCGAATCGAACTAGAAGCTATCAACGACGCCAACAACACGACCCCCTGTACCTTTCCGAAGAGCCCCCTAGCAACTATCTTATTCGCCGCGTTCGTCGTTCGTCCCTACCTGCTACGCATACGGAAAGCCTGGCTATATCGCTACTAGATGCTTAGCGACAGCTTAACAGAAGCAGGAGTATCGCGCTGCTAAGCTACAGCCGCTAAGAAAGACTATCTAAGCTATTGAACCGGCTCTGAACGACACCGACAGTGTAGATAGTAGAGTGCCTCTGCGAATCTTAGGAAAAGACTAGCTGGACGGATAGGCCCCCTATCCAGCATAGACAATAGGGCACCGCTACGAACTACGTTACTAGAAGAAGGAAGTATTAACAGTTGGAGCGATCCGCTCTTAGCAGTAGTGGAAGTAAACACAGAGACTGCTATTATCCTTCTGATTACGGTCTACTCCCTTAGAGGCTCGCACTGACCACTCTAATTAAAGGCCTTTATCGACACAGGAGCTCTTATCGGCGCCGCGATCTACTATCGATTGGTTTAGAAGCTAATAGATAGATACGGTTACCCAGTGGAATTAGCATCGCTAACGCGAATTTCAGCATACAATAGGCAAGACAGTAAGAGTGTTACGTATTATGTGCTATTAAAGACCACCTTAGTAGGTCGCACTACAGAAGCGACGTTCCAGATTATAGATATCGGAAGGTTTGACATTACTATAGGGCAGAAATAGATAAAGAACTAGAAAGCCGTTATTAATATAGGTAGAGGCACACTTAGATTCAAAACCTGGCAGAGCGGAGTCGCCGCCGCCGAATCAGTTACTGTTGTTGCTGCGAAACCAAACGCTACGACCACTAGAGCGACTCTAACCGACCGGCCCGGCCCTCCGGACACGATCAGAATAATAAGCTCGGAAGCTTTAACGACCCTCGCGAGATCGCCGGACGATAAGATCTACGCTATCTCGATAAAAGACATTAAGAATTACCGAAAGATAATAGCCGAAGAAGAAGCAGACCCGTTAGAGGTGTTGCTAAAGGAGCTCTATAGCTATACTTGATTCGGGCACGCAGATAAGATTCAATACGGCCTTTTTGATAACTATATCTCGAACTGAGGGGGGAAAGGCATCTATGTAGTGGTGGGCGAGAGCTTTGGGGGTGGTGTGCCAAGGCCTAGCTCGGTCCGGAAGGGCCGAGCCGAAATTCTGAGGGTCTACCCTATTGCTTAGTCCCACCCCTTTCTACCGCTGCAATACCACCCCCCTCCCTTATTAGCGGTCGCCCTCGACCGCTTACTTATCTGTTCCTCCTTTTTTTTTAAGATTTATATTATTACTATCTAACGTCTTTACTTAGCGTCTATCTGATCCGTTCTATCTGATTGGAGCTAGCGGTTACCCGAGCTGCGGCGTAACCGGTCCGTGCGCCCTCGCGTAGGTCTATATAGATCTATCTACGGCTCGCTATCTTCTTCTTTTTTTCTTTCTCTACTAAGGACCTTACCTACTGCAGGGCTAGCGGCGTCGACGCCGCTTTACGGCGTCGGCGAGCTTCCTGCCGCAGCCGCAGTAGGTAGTAGCCGCGTCGAAGACTCCGGCGAAGCGGCCGCTACGATCGTCTTTATCGGTTTCTGCATCGATGGAGCGGACGCGGCTTTTCTTCTCAGCCGTCGAGCCACTTAGGCCTCGGCTTCTTCGGGTTCCGTACGTAAAATTCTCTTAGTAGCTCTACCAAATTCCGGAGGTTCTCGACTGGATACTATTTATAGTCTTCCAGCTATCCTTTCTATAAGATCCTCGCTTTGATAGATCCTCTTCGTCTTCTTATATCTATAATATCTTCTATCTCCTATTCTTCTTCTTTACCGTCTATTTCGATCGACAGGGGTTTAGCGAACCCCTAATCCGGAAGACTATCTTTAGGGTCTAGGCTTAGCAGATCCGAGTAAAAGACATCGTAGATCCGGAACGATTTCGGCAGCTAGAGCCTGTATGTTACCCGCGACCTCTTTTGTATTATCTTGAACGGACCTACGTAACGAGGGTTAAGCTTCGCGTTGCCTTTTAGCCTTAGGTTCCGCGTGTTAAGCTATACCTTTTGGCCTTCCTTAAACTCTATTAGTGACCTCTTTCTATTAGCTCGAGTTACTATCTTTTTCTAAGCCGATTCTATCGCCTCCTTTGCTACCCTAATCGCTTCTTCTATCTGAGATCTAAGCGCTTCTGCCGCTGCTGTAGCTATTCTCTTCGACGAGGTAGTGGTAGAAGGTTCTAAAGGGCCGGGTTTGTTTAGCGGTTAAAAGCTTATCCTCGGAAGATAACCGTAGGTTATCTCGAACGGCGCTAGTAATGTAGCTTCTAATCGTGCAGAATTGGCGTAGAATTCGGCCATCGGCAACACCTTAACCTATTCTGCTTAATAATAGCTGCAGAAGATTCTCAGACATTTCTCTATCTCTTAGTTAGCTACTTTAGACTGGCCGTCGGTCTAAGGGTGAGCGGCCGTGCTGAGCTTTCTACGAATTCTGAGGGCTTGGTTGATGGCTTTCTATACGTCGGCAGTGAATTGAGGACCCCTATCCGTAGTAATAGTGTCCGGCAAGCCGTAGTGCTTCTACACGTACTGGATCAGCATTCTCGCCGTTTCTTCCGCAGTAGTTCCTTTATCCTTAGCTCTGCAGGGGATAAAATAGCATTCTTTGCTTAGTCGATCTACTATATTAAGCGTAGCGTTATATCTATCGGAATCCGGCAGGCCGGTTACGAAATCTATCGTAATGTGCTGCTATAGTTTCTCCGGGATCGGAAGTAGCTTTAACAGGCTGGCCGGAAGGCCGTAACGTAGCTTCGCTGCTTAGCACACGTAACAGTTAGTAATAAACTGATGTATCCGCTCGAAGATTCGTAGAAACCAGTAGGTCGTTCTTACGGCTTCTATCGTCTTCTTCGATCCTGCGTAACTAACATCTTTAGAACTAAAGACCAGCTGGATAACTTCTGTAATCAGTTCCTCCAGAACAATTAGTTTCCCTAAGCCGGTTTTGCCGAGCTTCTGCTACTAATTAAGCCGTTCCACTTTCTCGTACAGCGTCTCTTCTTTAATCGGCGGCTCTATCGTACAGATCCCTACCTCTTTCAACACCTCGGCGTCTACTATTCGTTCTGTCAGCACTTTCTGAAACATGTTTAGGTCTTCTTTCGCGCAGCTGGTCTTTCCTTCTCTTCTCGTTAGCGCATTAGCCTTTCTATTTTGAGCTCTAGGTCGATAAGTGATCTTGAAGTCGAATCTAGACAAGTAGGCAGCCTACCTGGCCTGGCAGCGAGATAGCTTCTGCGTCTTTATAAAGTAGGTTAGTAACTGGTGGTCCGTAAGGACCTGGACCGTGCTCTGTCCAGCTATAAGCTCCGGTTTCTACTCCTCGAAAGCCTAAATAATAGCTAACAGTTCTTTATTATAGATAGCGTAGTTCCTCTTAGTATTATTTATAGACTTGCTAAAGAAAACTACTGGATAGAGAGTCTCGTCGTCGTCAGCGTATTAAGAAAGGACCCCTACTGTTACTGTGTCAGAAGCGTCCGTTTCTACGTAGATCGTCTTTTCCAGTCGGAAGTGCGCTAGCACTAGCGCTAAGGCCACCTCCTCCTTTAGCTAGTTAAAGGCTTCTGTGCACCTCTCGTTCTATAGGCTAGCGGCCTCCTTCTTTAATGCTTCGTTTAGTGGTCTCGCTATCTTACTAAAGTTCTTAATAAACTGTCGATAGTAGCTGCAGAATCCGAGAAACGCTCTGATTTGCGTAGTGTTTCCAGAGGTCGGTTGCTTCTATTCTGCGACGGCGGCCACTTTTGATAGATCTATCCGAATTCCTTCTCTTCCTACGATAAGACCGAGGTATTTGACTTTAGTCTGGTAGAACTCGCTCTTCTTCGTGTCCGCGTTCAATCCGGCCTCGCGGAGTCTCTTTAACACCCTCTTAATGTAGTCCGTATGTTGCTCTCTCGTTCCTTCGGTGTAGATTAGAATGTCGTCTAAGTAGATAGAAACGAACCGTTATAGCATGTCTATAAAGGTGTGGTTTATAAAGCGTTGCTATACAGCCGGCGTATTGGTAAGTCCGAAAGGCATTACCAGCTACTTGAAATTACCTATACGCGTAGCGAATGTCGTAAGGTCTTCCGTTTGTCCTTCCTCGTTTCTTAACCGATAGAACGCTTAGCGAATATCTAGCTTGCTAAACTATTTAGCCTTTGCTACCCTTTGTATAGTCTTATCGATTAGAGGCAGCGGATACACATCTCTCTTAGTAACCTTATTAAAGCTACGGTAATCTACGTACAGTCGGAGACTACCTCCGGGTTTCCGTACGAAAAGAATCGGTAACGCATATTCTGCTGAGCTTGGCGTAATGAACTTCTTCGCCAGATTCTCTCGAACAAACACTTCTACCTAGTCTAGCTCGGCCGGCGATAAGCGTCTTAGGGGTTCGGTTCTTGGCAGCGCAGCTCCTTCTTTTAACCGGATCTTGTTGTTATATTCCGGTCGGTAGAGCGGCAGTAGGTTGGAGTCTGCTTTCGAGAACATATTAGTATAGCTATAGAGTTCTTTTAGTAACACCTCTAATATATCTACTTCTTCTTCTGCCATTATCTTCCAGTAGTCTTCGATGTCTTTTATTAAGATAGTGTAAATTTCGTTGTCTGGCGACCTCGCGAGGGTCGTTAAAGCTTCTAAACTTATTATTCCGATCGTGTCTTAAGGGTCGGAACTATCCTTCGGAGCTACTTCGATGGTCGTAACGTTCGGTTTGGCGTTGGCGACTGTGACCGATTCGGCGGCGATTTCGGTCTGCTGGTTTTTGAATCTAAGGGTGCCTTTACCTACGTTAATAACGGCTTTCTGGTTCTTTATCCATTTCTGTCCTATAATAATGTCAAACCTTCCGATATCTATAATTCGGAACGTCGCTTCTGTAGTGCGACCTGCTAAGGTAGTCTTTAATAACATATAGTGCGTAACACTCTCAGTGTCCTGTCCGTTATATGCCGAAATCTGTGTCGGCGACGCTAGCTCTACTGGATAGCCGTATCCTTTTATCAGCTTTTGAATCAATCGATAGTGGATCACCGCTCCGATAAGGGCCCCTATGTCGATAAAAGCTCTTAGCTAAAGTGGTTTGCTTGATCTATCGAGGGGGTAGACGGTAATTAGAATGATAATAGCCGTTTCCGTGTTCACTTCCACTGCCGCTAAGAGCAGATCGTTGCAGCTGTTAATACTCTCTTCTTCCGGTAACGTAGTTCTTGTTAGTGCCCTATCGTCTATACTGGATAGGGGGCCTATCCATCTAGCTGGTCTTTTCCTAGGATTCTTAGTAGCACTCCACCGTCTACACTGTCTGTATCGTTCGGAGCCGGCTCGATAGCCTGTATAGTCTTTCTTAGCGGCTGCGGCTGCTTCGTAACACGATACTCCTGCTTCTGTTAGGCCGTTGCTTGGTATCTCGTAGCGATATAGCTAGGCTTTCTATACGCGTAGCATATAGGGACGAACGACGAACGCGGTGACGGATAAGGTGGCTGCTAGGGTGCTCTCCGGAAAGGTGTAGGGGGTCGCGTTGCCTGCGTTAATAACGGCTTCTAGTTCGATTCGCGTAATTTCGCGTAAGCGCTTAGATTTCTCGCAGTGACTCTCGCTCGGTGCACGAAGCTCTTAAGGTCTTCGTCTTCTACCGACGCTATAGCCGCGGCCAATTCGGGGTTCAGCTTCTGCCTTAATAGGTGGAGCTGCTTATCTTCCGACACTCTGGCCCTAATAGCATATTTTCGGAATAGCCCATAGAATTCCTTAAACGTCTGTCGGTTCTGGTTGATCTTGTCCAGCTGCTTACGGGCCGTCTTCTTCCGGAAGGGGTCTCCGAAGCGTTGATCTAGCGCTTTAATTGCTTCTTTAGCGGTTTCCTCTTCTAGGTCCGCTACTAGCGAAAAAGCTTCGCCTTCTAATCGCGACTCTAGGTAGGCCAACCTATCCCCGGCACTGTTTCCGGCGTAGTCTCGGTCTATCTTGTTCTTTATCTTCTTCTTAAACACTTCCTAGTCTTCGGGGTCTCTGCCTCTAAACGCCGGTAGGTCCGGTAGTAACGTTATTAAGGTGCTACCTTAACTGTAGGCTGCTAGCGAAACGGTCTCTACTGGTTCTTCTTGGCGCGGTAGCGGCGACATCGCTGCTTCTATCTTAGCTAACTAAGCCTTTATCGCCTTTAGTTATGCTAGTCGGTTTGCCGCTTACTTTTCCAGCACATCTATAATAGTCTCGGCCGATTCCTTCTCGGCTCTTACCGCCTCGATTTCCTCTCTTAACTGTCTCTTTTCTTCTAGGGTTCTGTAAAACAGCTTCTTAATAAGGTCTATGCTGTCGTAGACCTTTCCTACTCCGTTCTCGTTTACGTAATCTTTAAGTTCCTCGAGTGTGCAGTCGTAGATTTTCTTATATTCGTTTATTCGTTCCTTAATCTCTACAGTCTCTTCTGCTGTAAAACCTTCGATAATAAACTTATTATCGATAACACTGGAGCGCCTACTCGCTCTGTTAGTCTTTTCTCTTCTGCTTCTGCTTCGGCCTGTAACGCCGCTCTCTACCGTTAAGAAGCTCTCTATAGCTATCTTACAGTGCTGTTGTTTGGTTTGGTTTGTGTGTTGCGCGTACGTTATTCGGGTATCCGGATAGTTTAACGGTCCCTTTCGCGCAGCGCAGTAGTAGTGTAGTAAGTGAGTTCGAGATATAATAATCCGGGCACGCAGATAAGATTCAATACAGCCTTTTTAATAACTATATCTCGAACTAAGGAGGGAAAGGAATCTATGTAGTAGTAGGCGAGAGCTTTGGGGGTAGTATGCCAAGACCCGGCTTGGTCCGGAAGGGCCGAGCCGAAATTCTAAGGGTCCACCCCATTGCTTAGTCCCACCCCTTTCTACCGCTGCAACAATACTAATGTGTTCTTAAAAGCTAACTCCAACCTCCTGCCGCTCTACCGACCGGAATACGACAACAAGATCTAGCTAAAAGAAGGAGCTACACTGCTAAGAACCGAGCCCTTAAGAAGACTATCGCTAGCTAAGCTAGACTAGGTAGAAGTGTTTGTTCAAGAGAATTTGGCGAAGAAGTTCATTACGCTAAGCTTAGCCAAATATGCGTTACTAATTCATTTCGTACAGAAACCCGGAGGTAGTCTCTGACTGTACGTAGATTACCGAGGCCTTAACGAGGTCACTAAGAGAGATGTGTATCCGCTACCGCTAATCGATAAGACTATACAACGAGTAGCTAAAGCTAAGTAGTTTAGCAAGCTGGATATTCGCTAAGCGTTCTACTGACTAAGGAACGTAAAGGGACAAACGGAAGATCTTACGACATTTGCTACGCGTATAGGCAATTTCAAGTAGTTGGTAATGCCTTTCGGTCTTACTAACGCGCCGGCAGTGTAGCAGCGTTTTATAAACTATATCTTTATAGACATGCTAGAACGATTCGTGTCTATCTACTTAGACGACATTCTTATCTACACCGATAGAACGAGAGAACAGCACACAGACTACATCGAGAAGGTGCTAACTAGGCTCTGCAAGGTCGGATTGAACGCGGACACGAAGAAGAGCGAGTTCTATCAGACCGAGGTTAAATATCTCGGTCTTATCGTCGGAAGAGAAGGAATTCGGATAGACCCCTTAAAGGTCGCTGCCGTCTCAGAATAGAGGCAGCCGAAATCCGGAAACACTACATAAATTAGAGCGTTTCTCGGATGCTGCAGCTACTATCAACAGTTTATTAAGGACTTTAGCAAGATAGCGAGACGCCTGAACGAAGCATTAAAGAAGGAGGCCGCTGGCCTATAGAGTAAGAAGTGCATAGAAGCTTTTAACTAGTTGAAAGAAGCAGTAGCCTTAGCGCCGGTTCTGGCGCACTTCCGACCGGAAAAGATAATCTATCTAGAGACAGACGCTTCCGATACAGTAACTGCAGCGGTCCTTTCTCAGTATAACTAATACAGATATAGAGGGCTGGAAGGTGCTAGAAGGTAGCAGGCTTGGCAGGGCCAGGCTTGGCGTACACTTAAATACCTCCACCTCCGCTTGTATATAGATTCTTCCCTCTCTAGCCTTAGATATAGTTTTCAAAGTAGCCGTATTGATTTACATCTACGTGCTCAGATTATTATATCTAAGGCTTAACCTAACACCCAACCTGCACTACGCGAAAGAGCCCGTTAAATTATATCCAGGTACTCGATTAACGTACGTGCAACCGACAACCCAGAGTGTATACTGTATATATACGAAGGAGGCTGTTAAATTATATCCGGTTACTTAATTGTAGATATATATACTACTCTACCCCCCCTCCCCCTAATCCGGGCACGCAGATAAGATTTAATACGGCCTTTTTGATAACTATATCTCGAACTGAGGAGGGAAAGGAGTCTATATAGTAGTAGGCGAGAGCTTTAGGGGTAGTGTGCCAAGGCCTAGCTCGGTCCAGAAGGGCCGAGCCGAAATTCCGAGGGTCTACCCTATTGCTTAGTTCCACCCCTTTCTACTGCCGCAACACTACCCCTGTTATGGTCAACAGCTGGAAGAACAAGGACAAAAGTACCAAAGTCCCACCAAGCACTACTATAGTTTACAGACTATATCTTAACAACCAAAGGTCCAACTAAGACCATTCTTGCCGCGTTGGAAGCGCTACAATCGGTTCTACAAGGACGAACAATCGTGTTAAGAAAGCTACTGGAACTACGGCCAGCAGACAGTGGAAAACCCCTAACAGTCCCAAGGTCCTATCTAGCTCTACTACCCCTAATAGCCTACAACTTAACACTTACTGGTCTAACTAAGAAGCTTCTAGGTTTACTAGAAGCGACTCGACCCGCTCTTTAGAATGTTCTGTTTTAGTTCTGGAACCTTTAGGAAAAGAAGGTTTTAGAAGTAACTCGGTTAACAGAACAAAGGAGAGAAGTTTGTTAAGAAACTTCTTAGGAAATCCAGCAGCAAAAGGGCAAACAACTAGCTAGAGCAGAGGGACATAAGAAGCAGCTGCCGCCCCCTTACCTTTCTGTTTTCCTTCTTTATAGCTTGTCTTATACAATTAACTTAGAACAACCTTCCAACTCCCAACTTATAACTACTCTTTAGACTTTAGTTCTCTAGCTCCTCCTCTTAACTTTAGCTCTTACAACAACCTATACACACCTTAGCCTCTTCTCTGACATTAGAAGCTATTAACCAACCTAAGACTATTAATTAATATAGTCTTCTATACACTACCTTAAGAGATTCCCTTTAAGGAATACTCCAAACTGGATCTTTCTGCATAAGGCACTTCTAATTTAATAAACAGTAACCCTACCCTTGCCCTACGAGTCCTTTTTACAGCAGCAAACATTGTTCGCATAGGAACAGAGCAAATAAAAGACCTTAGCAACTACATTAATAGTCTAGAGGCAATGCTGTCTAAAGGCAAGGAACAGCTGCAAGAGATAGAACAAAAGATAGCTACCCTTACACTTAAGAAGGCACAAACACAAGGACAACTATAAGAGGCCCTAAACCTAAGGACACCTACTGCTACTAGAGATTCTACTAGCAAGAAAGTTGCTAATCCTAAAACATTCTATAGGGACAAAGAAAAGTTTAATAAATTTCGCCTACGACTATCTATTAAACTCTTAGCCAATGCAGACTATTTCCCTAATAAAAATCAGAAGGTCTCCTACGCATTCTCCCTCCTAGCAGGTAAGGCACTTTAGCAAGTCTTACACTGGTTCAACCTACAGACACTCCAAGTTACTTGTCCAGACATTAAGGCCCTACTTACCTCTCTTAATTTAGCCTTTGGAAACCTATATCGCAAGTCTACGGCTTAACAATCTATTAGAACACTTAAGCAGACCAACAAGCCCTTTGCAGACTATTACGCACAGTTCTTACGAGAGATTAGACACTGTAAATACGACATAGAGGCTTAGAAGTCAGCTCTAGTTGCTGGGTTAAGCACAGAACTCCTTACGAAATTTAAGGATTAGGAACATAAAGCCCTATCTTTCTAGGAACTTGTTACCCTCTGCCAACGCCTTAACAGCTGTAGGAATTTGTTTGCAGACATTATTAAGGCCAGAAGCAACAACTGTAATAGTTAACGCCCTGTTTCGACTCCTGCAAACGTTACTCCAAATGTAGGAGCCTACAGACCAACCTTACGCCTTCCCCCTTAACTAGTTGTTACCTAAGGAGACCCTATAGACTTAAGCTTAGCTAAGCTCCAAGACGGCCGCCTTATGCAGGACGAGAAAGAACGACACCGCCGCCTACGCCTCTGTATATACTGTAGTAAACTAAACTACATTGCTGTTAACTGTCTAACACTAGCTACAAGACGTACTAAGATAGGCACCCCTCTTGGTTTCTCTGCAGCAGCTCCTACGCTACAAGACAACAACAAGGACTAGGGAAATGTAAGGGGCTTAAGAATCTTGGTTTAGAAACTTAAGGCTGGGTATCTACATAAAGGAACTAATAGGCAGTTCCTTCGTCGTCCGCTGCTGTACAATTTGTACCTACGAAGCCAAGCCAGCAATTTCCTCCTATGCAGGGGTGCAAGGTTTACACTCCGTACAGAGGATCGGGAGTTCCCCCTCTGTATAGTAATACAGAGTTTTCCCTCTATTTAGAGGGGCAGCAGTTCCCCTCTATATAGGACTATAGGGTTCTCCCTCTATATAGGAGTAGGGTCCTGTCGGTAGTTCCGTACAGAGGGTAGGGTTATGCTAGCGCTGCTAAGTCGCAGTCCTTAGAGCGACGGCTGGCTTAGGTCGGGTCTAATCCGGGCACGCAGATATAATTCAATACGGCCTTTTTAATAACTATATCTCGAACTAAGGAGGGAAAGGAATCTATGTAGTGGTGGACGAGACCTTTGGGGGGGGTAGCGTGCCAAGGCCCGGCTCGGTCCAGAAGGGCCGAGCCGAAATTCCGAGGGTCCACCCTATTACTTAGTCCCACTCCTTTCCACTGCCGCAACACCACCCCCCTCCCTTATTAGCAGTCGCCCTCGACCGCTTACTTATCCGTTCCTCCTTGTTAGGGGGGCGCCGCCCGGCCCAGGTCCTGAACCCGACCCGAGCTGACCGTCGCCCTAAGGACTAAGACTCAGCGGCGCCAGCACGACCTTACCCTCCGTACGGAGTTACCGACAGGACCCCTCTCCCGTACGGAGGGAGAACACTACAGTCCCGCACAAAGGGGAGCCTACCGCCCCTCGGATTAGGGAAAACCCGGCACCGCCGTATAGAGGAGGTAACTCCCGATTCTCTGTACGGAGGGTGAACCTTGCACCCCGGCACAAAGGGGAAATTGCTAGCTTGGCTTCGTAGGTACAAATCGTACGGAGCAGACGACGAAGGAACTGCCTATCAGTTCCTTTATGTAGATACCCGACCTTAAGTTTCTGAACTAAGATTCTTGAGCCCCTTACATTAGGAACTAATCTTACTGTCGGTAACCGCGGTAATAGAGCAAGATAGACGGCGACATCCCTATGGAACCTACGGCTATAGAGGGACATATGCACCGCGTGTACGAGGAGCTGCTGGAAAGCAAGAGGCAGCTCGAACAGCAAGTAAGCCACTAGGCTGCGATGATTTCCTAATAGGAACAGGAGCTACGACAGCTTAGGGCGTCCGATCGCGATCCGACCCCTACGACGACGAACACGATAACCCCTACCCCGACCCCTAAGAGCAAACTCCCCGACGTCTCTACGTACGATAGTAAGGCCCCGGCCGAGTACCCCTCCTAGGCGGCTTAGATGCGCTCCAAGCTCCTAGTCGACTTAGGAGCGTACCCGACCGAGCTAGACAAGGTAGTCTACCTCTTTAGGAGGTTGAAGGGCAGGGCGGCAGCACAAATTCTGCCGTACTACAAGACGGCTATTGCCGACCCGGCAATAGCCACGACGACGATGCTCTAGGCAGCTCTAGACAAGAGCTACAAGGACCCGGACCGCGAGAGCCGAGCACTCCTATAGGTCAACACGATAAAACAAGGATGCAAGACCGTACGAGAATTCCTCGCAGAATTTGACCAGACTTTGGCAGAAGCAGGGGGTCTCCAATAGGAAGACAGGATGAAAATTACCTCTTTGGAGGTAGGCCTCTCTAAGGAAATTATAACGGGGCTGGTAGGTGTAATGCGGCCAGCTACGTACGAGGAATTTTGCAACCTTCTTAGGATAGTCGACGACCAGCAACGTAGGCTAGGACGGATAGGCCGTGCTTAGGAGATAAGACAACCTCTCTAGCGACAGACAGATGCTATAGACTAGGAACCGACGACGACGAGGGTGGCAGCAGCAGCCACCGTACGGCTAAGGGCCGCTACTAAGAAGGCGTAATAGGTAGATACAGCTACCCTTAACAAGAGGCGAGCAGAAGGGAGCTGCTACCGGTGTAGCAAGATGGGCCACACCGTACGGAACTGCGGGCTCCTGCTAGTAGAGAGACCTAGGGGACGGCCGACCACCGCAAGGGTGGCCACTGCAGCGCCTTAACGAGAAGGTTAGGCGTCCTACTCGGACGACGACGAGTCGGGAAAAGAGTAGCCTCTAAGCGAAGACTCTGCTAGAGGCGGGTGCGAGATAGACTGCCAAATCAAAGCATTACTTGGCCATCTTTTAAGAGCAACTACATAACGACGACGCCGTTTATCGTACAGCCGACGTTAAACGGGTCTGCAACGGCGCGGACATTGATTAACACAGGATGTTTGGTGTATAGAGTAATCAGCGAAGACTTCGTACAGAGACATCGGATTAAGACGACCCCTACGGTACCTGTACGCATGCTGGGCATTACCGGGCAAGGACCGGACATTACCTACATAGTAAAAGTAACAATAGAGGTACAAGGACACTACGAGCAAGACTCGTACCTCTATGTCGTACAGGACAAATTGGGGTATAACCTAATACTGGGGAAGCCTTAGATAGAGCGCTAGAAGGGCAAGCTAGACGTCGGACGAGGACGGCTGTACCTGGCAGCAACGAAGCGGAGAATCCGGGACCAGGGGAGGTTCCTGCTAGGTAGCACTGCTAAGGCCGAAATCAACACAGCAACGGCGGACATCGAGAAGGCATTAGCACCTAAGGAAGCGACAAACCCCTGTACGAAGCTCCTGAGAGAGTACGTTAGGTACCTGGACCTCTTTAAACCGAAGTCGGCCTCGAAGCTGCTGCTATACCGAGGGGAAGGGATTAACTATAACATCTAGCTAGAACCCCGCCCGGATAGGAGCCTGCTGGAGGTACCGTACGGGCCGCTGTACGGGATGTCCTCTAGAGAACTCTTAGTACTGCGCAAGACGCTGGACGACCTGCTTGCCAAAGGGTTTATCCGGGCCAGTACGTCGTCCGCAGGAGCCCCAGTACTGTTTGTCTACAAGGAGGGGAAGGCCGGATTGCGTTTCTGCATAGATTACAGAGGCATTAACGCGATTACTAAGAAGGACCGGTACCCCCTACCCCTTATTAAGGAGACTCTCGGACGGATCAGCAAGGCGAAGTGGTTTACTAAGCTTAACGTAGTCTCGGCCTTCTACAAGATACGGATTAAGGAAGGCTGTAAATAGATAACTGCCTTCCGTACGAGATACGGCCTTTTTGAGTAGCTGGTTACCCCCTTCGGCCTTGCCAATGCACCGGCAACCTTCTAAAGGTATATTAACAAGTCCCTGCAAGGGTTACTAGACGACATTTGCTCGGCATACCTTAACGACACCCTAGTCTTTACAGACGGCACCTACGCAGACTACGTACAGGATGTCAAGAAGGTGCTGGACCGACTGCAGCAGGCTGGCTTGTACCTCGACATCGACAAATGCGAATTCGGTGTCTAACGTACGAAATACCTAGGTTTTATTATCGAGGCAGGGAAAGGCATCAGTATAGATAAGAAGAAGATTAATGCTATTAAGCTATAGGAGCCGCCTACGAACGTCAAGGGCGTACGGGAATTCCTTAGGTTTGCTAACTTCTACCGCCAGTTTATACAGAGCTACTCGGAGATCGTATGCCCCCTAGTTAAGCTAACGCACAAAGACAAGCAGTTCAAATGGACAGACGAGTGCAACAGAAGCTTCGACAAGCCAAGGGAGCTCTTTACTACAGGACCAACGCTTGCCGCCTTCGACCCGGAGCGTACGATAATACTGGAAACTAACTCCTCGGGATACTGCATTAGGGGTATCCTATTACAGGTAGGCTCGGACGGACTCCTACACCTATACGCGTATTTCTCTAAGAAAAACTCCCTAGCCGAGTGCAACTACCCTATCTACGACAAAGAGTTGCTAGCAGTCGTACGGTGTTGCGAAGTCTGGGATAGAGAACTCCGCTTAGTGCCCGAGTTCCTCGTCCTAACAGACTACAAGAACCTAGAGTACTTCACCCAACCCTAGAAGCTGTCCGAGAGGCACGTACGATAGGCAATGTACCTAAGCCGGTTTAACATAAAACTCCAGTACCGCAAGGGTAAGGACAACAGCAGGGCCGATGCACTATCTAGACGGGACCAGGATATGCCTACGACGTACAAGGACGACCGGCTAAAGTTACAGACATTCCAGATGTTCAAAGGGGAGCCGGACGGGGAGACTATCCGCCTAGCGGCGACACACCTATAGGAACCCCAACTGCAAGCATAGGAAGAGGCAGTGAAAAAGGACGAGGTATACCGAGGGGCCCGTATAGCGATCTAGGGGGGGCAACGGAAGTTCCCAGCCGAGCTCTATCTTAAGGTATCGACAGCTGAGTGTTCAGTAGATAGGGAGAACAACCTAAAGTTCAGGAACCGAATATAGGTCCCGGCAGACGAGAAGCTCCGTACCAGCTTAATACAACAGGCGCATAACTCTATAGCTACCGGGCACCTAGGGCGCGAGGAGACGTACAGCATTATCGCCCGGGACTACTACTGGCCGGCGATAGCGAAGGACATTCGCAGGTTCGTACGGAACTGCGATGTGTACGGACGGACGAAGCCCTAGCGCGAGCTAAAGCATAGGCTGCTGAAGCCCCTGCCGATACCGGACCGGCCCTAGCAAGATCTAACCGTAGACTTTATTACGGACCTCCCTAAGAGCGACGGACGGCGAAACATTATAGTAGTTACGGACAAGTTAACGAAGGGGGTTATACTAGAGGGAATAGACTCTATTGCAGCAGAGGACACTGCCTGGGCCTTTATACGGACGACGTTTAGCAAGCACGGTTTCCCTAGGTCGATTGTATCAGACCGGGGGACACAGTTTACGAGCCAGCTCTAGGCAAGGGTCTGCCAGTTGCTAAAGGTAGAACGTCGCCTGTTAACCGCATAGCACCTACAGACAGACGGGGCGACAGAGAGGGTCAATTCAACCTTAGAAGCGTACCTCCGAGCGTACGTAGATTATAATTAGACGAACTGGAACCGACTCCTCCCTATAGCGGAGCTAGCTATTAACAGTCGTACGGCCGATGCTACAGGGCTGTCCCCCTTCTTTACGACCTACGGATACGACTATTCCCTGCTCCCACCGACCCCGAGTAACAACACCCCGCGCCCTGTACGATCCCTAATTTAGTAAGGAGAAGCCATCGTACGGACGATTACGAACGCCTACCAATAGGCAAAGGCGAGCCTGGCTATAGCTTAGCAGAACGCGGAAGAGCAGGCTAACAAGGGACGACAAGCTGCACCAAGGTACAAGGCAGGAGATAAGGTCTGGCTAAACTAGCGGAACATCCGTACGGACCGGCCGAGCAAGAAGCTAGATTGGAAGAACAGGAAGTTTACAGTAATCCGGCCGGTAGGGACGCACGCCGTACAACTAAACACCCCTCTAGGGATCTATCCAGTCTTCTACGTAGACCTCGTACGACCGGCGAACACGGACCCCCTTCCACACCAGACGACTGACGACGCCCGCCTACCTGCAATTATAACTAAGGGCCAGGAAGAGTACGAATTAGAGGGGATCCTTAAGAGCCAGCGGAAGCGGGGGAAGACAGAGTACTTAGTAAAATGGAAAGGATAGGCAGAGCCTACGTAGGAACCGTACGAGGCTCTGCAAGACACGACCGCACTGGACAGATGGGAGGAGAACCATCCCCCTGCCCAGTTACAGTAACACTGCGCCGTACGGCGGAAGGAGGTACGACCTATCCTAAGGACAGGGTAACCGCAGGCAGACCTGGGTTGTCAAAGGATCGAGCATTACGACATAGGACACCGATACCCTACTAACACGACACCGTACGACACCGTACGAGATAAAGGCTGGGAGAAAAGAACAGCTAATAGACAAATAGGAGGGGGGAGCGGAAATGAGACGAGTTAAGAGAAAACCGGCCAAAATTCTCACATTATCTGAAGGGGGGGGGGGGGTGGCCCACTGGCCACCCCCCCCCCCCCCCCCCCCTCTAGGGGGACCAGGACACCCTACTCATCATCTGAGATCTCCACCGTCTCAGGCCCGGCCGGGGCCCCACCCCCACCAGGACCAGCCCCACCAGGACCAGCCCCAGGAGGCGGAGGCACGCCTCTACCCCTACGTGCCTCCCCCGGACGGCGGAAGGGGCAGTAGAAGGAGGCATCCTTCTACTTACACGAGGCGCACACCCTAGCCCAGAAGCCTAGGAGGCGGTATAGGCCAAATGTAGGCTGGGGAGAGTTAGGGCAGGGGGCATAGAGCTGGCCCCGGGTAGCGATAAGGAGGGCATTAACGTACGACGGCCGGGCCGTGCCTACCTGCTTAGGTGTAACCCAGGAGGGGTTACTCTAGAAGGCGTAGAAGGGGAGCCCGGCCGCATCCTGCTGCTCGCAGGTATAGCACCTAAGATGTCAGCCTAGACTGTACGGAAGACGGGATTCCGTACGAACCGGAGGCGTAGCTAGTAGTTAAGCTGGGGGTCCTACTCCTAGAGGGCGAAATAGGGAGGAACCCCAGCTAGAGGAGGGGAGGAGGCGGGGCTCGCAGATATAGGGGAGCGGTCGGACAGGGCGGACGACATAGTGGATAGCGGCTAGTAGTAGTTGGTAGTTGGTAGTTAGTAGTTGGTAGTAGTAGTAATAGTGGATAGTAGATAGCGGACGGTAGTAGATAGACGATAGACGGTAAACAGTAAGGGAAGGAAAAGAGGGGAGAAGGCTGGAGGCAGCTGCTACAAACAGGTAAAATAGCAAGAGGCGACTACGACCTAAAGGAAGTGGCGAGGGGCGATAACTCAGACGACCGTACAGAATAGGAAGCCGCAACCCGCCAAAGAAACAACAGGAGCTGGCTGATTTAGGCGCGACGCCGTACGGAAGAAAACTACGAGGAGGGAGGGGGGGGTATTGTTAGGGGGGCGCCGCCTAGCCCAGGTCCTAAACCCGACCCGAGCCGACCGTCGCCCTAAGGACTGAGACTCAGCGGCGCTAGCACGACCTTACCCTCCGTACAGAGTCACCGACAGGACCCCTCTCCCGTACGGAGGGAGAACACTACAGTCCTGCACAAAGGGGGGCCTACCGCCCCTCGGATTGGGGAAAACCCGGCACCGCCGTATAGAGGAGGTAACTCCCGATTCTCCGTACGGAGGGTGAACCTTGCACCCCGGCACAAAGGGGAAATTGCTAGCTTAGCTTCGTAGGTACAAATCGTACGGAGCAGACGACGAAGGAACTGCCTATTAGTTCCTTTATGTAGATACCCGACCTCAAGTTTCTGAACTAAGATTCTTAAGCCCCTTACACTCCTCTCTTTTTTTTTTTTTACATCGTTACTATCTAAAGTCTTTACTTAGCGTCTATCTGATCCGTTCTATTTGATCCGAGCTAGCGGTTACCCGAGCTGCGGCGTGACCGGTCCGTGCTCTATCGCATGGATCTATATAGATCTATCTACGGCTCGCTATCTTTTTCTTTTTCTTTCTCTACTAAAGATCTTACCCACCGCAGGGCTGGAGGCGTCGGCGCCGGTTTACAGCGTCGGCGAGCTTCCTGCCGATGCGAAGATAGGTAGTGGCCGATCCGAAGACTCCGGCGAAGCGACCGTTACGATCGTTTTCTTTGGCTTCTGTGCCGATAGAGCGGACTTGGCCTTTTTTTTTTCAACCGTCGAGCTACTCAGGTCTCGGCTTCTTCGGGTTCCGGGCGTAAAATTCTCTTAGCAGCTCCGCCGAATTCCGCAGGTTCTCGGCCGGATACTATTTATAGTCTTCCGGCTATCCTTTCTATAAGATCCTCGCTTCGATAGATCCTCTTCGTCTTCTTATATCTATAACATCTTCGACTTCCTATTCTTCTTCTTTACCGTCTATCTCTACTAGTGAGGGTTTAGTAAACCCTTGCCCCGGAAGGCCGTCTTCCGGGTCTAAGCTTAGCAGATCCGAATAAAACATATCGTAGATCCGGAACGATTTCGGCAGCTGGAGCCAGTAGGTCACCGGCGACCTCTTTTCCATTATCTTAAACGGACCTACGTAACGAGGGTTGAGCTTCGCGTTGCCTTTTAGCCTCAGTTTCTGCGTGTTGAGCCATACCTTTTGGCCTTCCTCGAATTCTATCGGTAACCTCTTTCTATTAGCTCGAGTTACTATCTTCTTTTAAGCTAATTCCATCGCTTCTTTCGCTACCTTAACTGCTTCTTCTATCTAATATCGTAGCGCTTCTGCTGCCTCTGCGGCGATTCTCTTCGACGAAGTGGTAGTAGAAGGTTCTAAAGAGCTGAGTTCGTTTAGCGGCTGAAAGCTTATCCTTAGAAGATAACCGTATGTTATCTTAAACGGCGCTAGTAAGGTGGCTTCTGATTGTGCAGAGTTGGCGCAGAATTCGGCTATCGGCAACATCTTAACCTATCCTTCTTAATGATGGCTGCAGAAGATTCGTAGATACTTTTCCATCTTACGGTTGGCCACTTTAGACTGTCTGTCGGTCTAAGGGTAAGCGGCTGTGCTGAGCTTTCTACGGATTCCAAGGGCTTGGTTAATGGCTTTCTATACGTCTGCAGTGAATTAAGGACCCCTATCCGTAGTGATAGTGTCCGGCAGCCCGTGGTGCTTCCATACGTACTGGATTAGCATTCTCGCCGTTTCTTCTGCAGTAGTTCCTTTATCCTTAGCTCGGCAGGGGATAAAATAGCGCTATTTGCTTAGTCGATCTACTACATTAAGCGTAGCGTTATATCTATCTGAATCCGGTAAGCCGGTTACGAAGTCTATTGTAATATGCTGCTATAGTTTCTTGGGGATCGGAAGTGGCTTTAGCAGGCCGGCCGGAAGGCCGTAACGTAGCTTTGCTGCTCGGCATACGTAGCAGTTAGTAATGAACCGATGTATCTGCTCGAAGATTCGCGGAAACTAGTAGGTCGTCCTTATTGCTTCTATCGTCTTCTTCGATCCTGCGTAACCAACATCCTTGGAGCTATAGACTAGCTAGATAACCTCTGTAATCAGTTCTTCCAGAACGATCATTTTCCCTAAGCCCGTTCTGCCGAGCTTCTGCTGCTAATTAAGCCGTTCCACTCTCTCGTAGAGCGTCTCTTCTTTAGTCGGAAGTTCTATCGCGTTGATCCCTGCTTCTCTTAACACTTCTGCGTCTACTATCCGTTCGGTTAACACCTTCTGGAACATGTTCGGATCTTCTTTCGCGCGGCTGGTCTTTCCTTCTCTTCTCGTTAACGCGTCTGCCTTTCCATTTTAAGCTCCTAGTCGATAGGTAATCTTAAAATCGAATCCGGATAGGTAGGCGGCCTACTAGGCTTGGCGCCGTAACAGCTTCTGCGTCTTTATAAAGTAGGTCAGTAACTGGTGGTCCGTAAGGACCTGGATCGTGCTCTGTCTAGCTATAAGCTCCGGTTTCCACTCCTCGAAGGCCTGAATAATGGCCAGCAGTTCTTTATTATAAATAGCGTAGTTCCTCTTAGCATTATTTATAGACTTGCTAAAGAAAGCTACTGGGTAGAGAGTCTCGTCGTCGTCAGCGTATTAAGAAAGGACCCCTGCCGTTACTGTGTCGGAAGCGTCCGTTTCTACGTAGATCGTCTTTTCTGGTCGGAAGTGTGCTAACACTGGCGCTAATGCTACTGCCTCCTTTAGTTAGTTAAAAGCTTCTGTACACTTTTTATTCTATAGGCTAGCGGCCTCCTTCTTTAACGCCTTATTCAGTAGTCTCGCTATCTTGCTGAAGTCCTTAATAAACTGTCGATAGTAGCTGCAGAATCCGAGAAACGCTCTGATTTGCGTAGTGTTTCCGGATGTCGGTCGCTTCTATTCCGCGACTGCGGCGACCTTTAAAGGGTCTATACGAATTCCTTCTCTTCCGACAATAAGACCGAGGTATTTGACTTCGGTCTCGTAGAACTCGCTCTTCTTCGTGTCTGCGTTCAATCCGGCCTCGCAGAGTCTCTTTAACACCCTCTTAATGTAGTCCGTATGTTGTTCTCTCGTTCCTTTGGTATAGATCAGAATGTCGTCTAAGTAGATTAACACGAACCGTTCCAGCATGTCTATAAAAGTGTGGTTTATAAAGCGTTGCTATATAGCCGGCGCCTTAGTGAGTCCGAAAGGTATTACTAGCTACTTGAAATTGCCTATGCGCGTAGCGAATGTCGTAAGGTCTTCCGTTTGTCCTTCTTCGTTTCTTAACTGATAGAACGCTTAGCGAATATCCAGCTTGCTGAACTACTTAGCCTTAGCTACTCGTTGTATAGTCTCGTCTATTAGGGGCAGCGGATACACATCTCTCTTAGTAACCTTATTAAGGCTACAGTAATCCACGCATAGTCGGAGACTACCTCCTAGTTTCCATACGAAAAGAATCGGCGACGCATATTCTGCTAAGCTTAGCGTAATGAACTTCTTCGCCAGATTCTCTCGAACAAACACTTCTACCTAGTCCAGCTCGGCCGGCGATAAGCGTCTTAGGGGTTCGGTTCTCGGCAGCACGGCTCCTTCTTTCAGCCGGATCTTGTTGTTATATTCCGGTCGGTAGAGCGGCAAGAGGTTGGAGTCAGCCTTCGAGAATACGTTAGTGTAACTATAGAGTTCTTTCGGTAACACCTCTAGTAGATCTACTTCTTCTTCTGCTATTATCTTCCTGTAGTCTTCGATGTCTTTTATTAAGATAGCGTAAATCTCGTTGTCTAGTAACCTCGCGAGGGTCGTTAGAGCTTCTGAACTTATTATTCCGATCGTGTCTTAAGGGTCGGACCGATCCTCCGGAACTACTTCGATAGTCGTAACGTTCGGTTCTACTGCTACCTTAGTAACTGATTTGACGGCGGCGGAGCCGCTGTATAGTGTTCTGAATCCGAGTGTGCCTTCACCTACGTCAATAATTGCTTTCTGGTTCTTTATCCATTTTTGTCCTATAATAATGTTAGACCTTCCGATATCCATAATTCGGAACGTCGCTTCTGTAATGCGACCTGCCAAGGTGGTCTTTAATGGCACATAGTGCGTAACACTCTCCGTGTCTTGTCTGTTGTATGCCGAAATCTGTATCGGCGACGCTAGCTCTACTGGATAGCTGTATCCTTTTATTAGCTTTTAAACCAATCGATAGTGGATCGCCGCTCCGATAAGGGCCCCCGTGTCGATAAAAGCTCTTAGCTAAAGTGGTTTGCTCGATCTATCGAGGGGGTAGACAGTAATCGGAATAATAATAGCTGTTTCCGTGTTCACTTCCACCGCCGCTAAGAGCGGATCGTTGCAGCTGTTAATACTCTCGTCTTCTGGTAATGTGGCTCGTGTCAGTGCCCTATTGTCTATGCTGGATAGGGGGCCTATCCGTCTAGCTAGTCTTTTCCCAGGATTCTTAGTAGCACTCCACCATCTACACTGTCGGTGTCGTTCAGAGCCGGCTCTATAGCTTGTATAGTCTTTCTCGGTAGCTGCGGCTGCTTTATAACACGATACTCCTGCTTCTGCTTATCTGATAATTGGCATCTCGTGGCGATATATCTAGGTTTTCTACACGCGTAACAGGTAGGGACGAACGACGAACGCGGTAACTGGTAAGGTAGCTGCGGAGGCGCTCTCCAGAAAGGTGCAGGGGGTCTTGTCGCCTGCGTTATCGACGGCTTCTAGGTCGATTCGCGTAATTTCGCGTAAGCGCTCAGGTTCTGCGCAGTAACTCTCGCTCTGTGCACAAAGCTCTTAAGGTCTTTATCTTCTACCGAGGCTATAGCTAAGGCCAGTTCAGGATTTAGCTTCTGCCTTAGCAGATAGAGCTGCTTATCTTCCGCTACTCGGGCCCGGATCGCATATTTTCTAAATAGCCCGTAGAATTCCTTAAACGTCTGTCGGTTCTGGTTGATCTTATCTAGCTGCTTACAGGCTGTCTTCTTTCGGAATAGGTCTCCGAAACGTTGATCCAGCGCTTTGATCGCTTCTTTAGCGGTTACCTCTTCTAGGTCTGCTACTAGCGAAAAAGCTTCGCTGTCTAATCGCAACTCTAGGTAGGCCAATCTATCTCTAGTACTGTTTCCGGCATAGTCGCGATCTATCTTGTTCTTTATCTTCCTCTTAAACGCTTCCTAATCTTCAGGGTCTCCGCCTCTGAACGCCGGTAGGTCCGGCAGTGATGTTATTAAGGTGCTACCTTAACTGTAGGCCGCTAGTAAGGCGGTCTCTGCTGGTTCTTCTCGATGCGGTAGCGGCGCTAACGACATCGCTGCTTCTATCTTAGCTAGCTGGGCCTTTATCGCTTTCAGTTGTGCCAGTCGGTTCGCCGCTTGGTTTTCCAGCACATCTATAATAGTCTCGGCCGATTCCTTCTTAGCTCTTACCGTTTTAATCTCCTCTCTTAATCTCCTGTTCTCTTCCGTGTTTCTATAAAACTTCTTCTCGATAAAGGTAATAATGTCGAATACCTTCTTAGCTCTATTCTCTGCTAGATGCTCTTCTATTTCTTCTAGCGTGTGTACGTCCAGCTCGGTATAGCTCTCTATGCCCCTCTTTGCTTTATCTATCTCTTCTTCTGTAAGGCCCTTATTGGCTATTCTGTCGTCGAGGATGCTAATACGCCTATCCCTCGGTCTATTATTCTTTCTCTTTCCGCTGCAGCCTGTAGCGCCGCTGTCTACCGTTAAGAAGCTCTCTATAGCTATCTTATAGTGCTGGTGTTTGGTTTGTATAGTGCGCGTGCATTATTTAGGGGTCCGGATGATTTAACGGTCCCTTTCGCGTAGCGCGGTAGTGGTATAGGGGGGTAAGTTCGAGATATAATAATCCGGGTACGCAGATATAATTCAATACAGCCTTTTTAATAACTATATCTCGAACTAAGGAGGGAAAGGAATCTATGTAGTAGTGGACGAGACCTTTGGGGGGGTGGCGTGCTAAGGCCCGGCTCGGTCCGGAAGGGCCGAGCCGAAATTCCGAGGGTCCACCCTATTACTTAGTCCCACCCCTTTCTACTGCTGCAACAGGGTCCAGGACCTGGGCTAGGCGGCGCCCCCTAACAATACCCCCCCTCCCTTCTTGTAGTGCCCTTTTTGTACAGTAGCGTGCTAAACACCCTTAGCTCCTGCTGTTCCTTTGGCAGGTCGTAACTTCCTATTTCTGTCCGGCCGTCTATATAGTCGTCGCTCGTCGCCTACCAGGTTATAGTTGCCTCCTTGCTATTTTACCTAGTTGTAGCAGCTGCCCTAGTTGCTATTCCCTCTTATAGCAGGCAGTTACCCCCAAAATTCCAAGCCTCTCCCTTCTCTTTCCCTCCCCTTTTCTTTCTATTCCCTGCCTGCCTCCTCCTCCTATGCTGTCTACCGTCTACTGTCTACTATCTACTACCTACTATCTACTATCTACTATCTACTATTATGTCGTCCGCCCCGTCTAGTAGCTCCCTTGTAGTTGCTAGTTCCTCCTCCTCTGCTTATCTAGCTAGGGTCCCCTCCTATTTCTGCCTCTAGTAGTAGAGTCCTTAATTTGACTAACAGCTACGCTTCCGGTTTGTACGGATTCCCGTCTTCTGTACGGTCTAAGCTAACGTCTTAGGTGCTATACTAACGAACAGCAGGATGCGGCCGAGCTGCCCTACTACGCCTTTTGGTGTAACCCCGCCTAGGTTACACCCTAGCGGCTAGCTATAGCCCGGGCATCTTACGTTAACGCTATCCTTATCGCTACCCGGGGCCAGCCCTACACCCCCTGCTCTAACTCCCCCTAGCCCTTACTTAGCCTATACCGCCTCCTAGGCTTCTGGGCTAGGGTGTGTACCTCGTGCAAGTAGAAGGATAGCTCCCTCTACTGCCCCTACCGCCGTCCGGAGGAGGCGCGTAGGGGTAGGGGGGTGCCTCTGCTCTCTAGGGCTGGCCCTAGTAGGGGTGGGGGCCCTGCTAGGCGGGAGGTAATTGAGATCTTAGATAAGGAGTCGGTTGCTCTGGTCCCCTAGGGTAGTAGCTAGTAAGCTACCCCCCCCCCCCCCCTTAAGTAGTGTAAGAAATTTCGGACGGTTCTGTTCCTAACTCCTCCTATCCCTACTCTCCTTCTTATCTGTTCCTGGCTGTTCTCCTCTTTTAGCCCTTTTCCAGTACGGTGTCGTACGATATTATGTCGGTAGGATCCTGTAGTGTCCTACATCGTAATTCTCGATCCTTGAACACCCTAGGTCGCTAGCAGCTACCCTGTCCTTAGGGTAGATTATGCCCCTCTTCGCTGTACAGCGCAGTGTTACTGTAACTGGGTAGGGGGGTAATTCTCCTCCTACCTGTCCAGTGCAGTTGTGTCCTATAGAGCCTCGTATAGTTCCTATATAGGCTCTGCCTACCCTCTCCACTTTACTAGGTACTCTACCCTCTTCTTCTTCCTTCGGCTCTTAAGGATCCCTTCTACCTTATACTCTTCCTAGCCTTTAGTTATAATCGCTAGTAGGCGCGCGTCGTCTGTTATCTAGTGCGGCAGCGGGTCCGTGTTCGCTGGCCGTACGAGATCTACGTAGAAGACTGGATAAATCCCTAGGGGTATGTTTAGTCGTATAGCGTGTGTCCCTACCGGTCGGACTACTGTAAACTTCCTGTTCCTCTAGTCCAGTTTCTTGCTTAGCCGGTCTGTACGGATATTTCGCTAGTTTAGCTAGACCTTATCCCCTGCCTTGTACCTTGGTGCAGCCTGTCGTCCCTTGTTAGCCTGCTCCTCTGCATTCTGTTAAGCTATAGCTAGGCTCGCCTTCGCCTATTAATAGGCATTCGTAATCGTCCGTACGATAGCTTCTCCCTACTAGATTGGAGATCGTACAGGGCGCGGGGTATTACTACTTAGGGTCGGTAGGAGCAGGGAATAGTCGTATCTATAGGTTATAAAGAAGGGGGACAATCCTATAGCGTTAGCCGTATAGCTGTTAATAGCTAGCTCCGCTATAGGGAGAAGTCGGTTCCAGTTCGTCTAGTTATAGTCGACGTACGCTTAGAGGTACGCTTCCAACGTCGAATTGACCCTCTCCGTTGCCCCGTCTGTCTGCAGGTGCTATGCGGTTAACAGGCGACGTTCTACCTTTAGCAACTGGCAGACCCTTGCCCAGAGCTGGCTCGTAAACTGTGTCCCCTAGTCCGACACAATCGACTAGGGGAATCCGTGTTTGCTAAATGTCGTCCGTATAAATGCCTAGGCAGTGTCCTTAGCTGTAATAGAGTCTATTCCCTCTAGTATTACCCCCTTCGCTAACTTGTGCGTAACTACTATAATGTTCTGCCGTCCGTCGCTCTTAGGGAGGTCTGTAATAAAGTCTACAGTTAGGTCTTGCTAGGGCCGGTCCAGGATCCGTAGGGGCTTTAGCAGCCTATGCTTTAGCTTACGCTAGGGCTTCGTCCGTCCACATACGTCGCAGTTCTGTACGAACCTGCAGATGTCCTTCGCTATCGCTAGCTAGTAGTAGTCCCTAGCGACAATGCTGTACGTCTCCTCGCGCCCTAGGTGCCCGGTAGCTATAGAATCGTGCGCCCGTTGTATTAAGCTCGTATAGAGCTTCTCGTTGACCGGGACCCAGATCCGATTCCTAAACTTTAGGTTGTTCTCTTCGTCTACTAAGCACTCTGCTGCCGACACCTTAAGATAGAGCTCGGCTAGGAGCTTCCGTTGCCCTTCTTAGATCGCCGTATAGGCCCCTCGGTACACCTCGTCCTTTTCTACTGCCTCTTCCTATGCTTGCAGTTAGGGTTCCTATAGGTGTGTCGCTACTAGGCGGATAGTCTCCTCGCCTAGCTCCTCCTTAAACATCTGGAATGTTCGTAACATTAACCTATCGTCCTCGTACGTCGTTAGCATGTCCTGGTCCTGTCTGGATAGTGCATCGGCCCTGCTGTTGTCCTTACCCTTGCGATACTAGAGCCTTATATTGAACTAGCTTAGGTACATTGCCTATCGTACGTGCCTCTCGGACAGCTTCTGGGGCTAAGTAAAGTACTCTAGATTCTTGTAGTCCGTTAGGGCGAGGAACTCGGGCACCAAGCGGAGTTCTCTATCCTATGCTTCGCAACATCGTACGACTGCTAGCAACTCTTTGTCGTAGATGATCCGGGCACGCAGATATGATTCAATACGGCCTTTTTGATAACTATATCTCGAACTGAGGAGGGAAAAGAACCTATGTGGTGGTAGCGGTGGGCCTTGATGGAGGGTGGTGTGCCAAGGCCCGGCTCGGCCCGGACGGGCCGAGCCGAAGTCCAGGGTCCACCCCATCAATCTGTCCCACCTCTTTCCACCGCCGCAACAGTAGATAGCGTAGTTGCACTTAGCTAGGGAGTTCTTCTTAGAGAAATACGCGCATAGGTGCAGGAGTCCGTCCGAGCCTACCTATAACAGGATACTGATCTGACTGCGGTAGACGCTAGGTCAATACCCGTCTTTGATAACTATATCTAAGGCTAGAGAGGGAAGAATCTATATACAAGCGGAGGTGCGGTATTTAAGTGTGTGCCAAGCCTGGTCCTGCCAAGCCTGCTACCTTCTAGCACCTTCTAGCCCTCTATATCTACATCTGTATTACTACCGCCCTCCCTAACTAGCGATTGCCCTTAATCGCAATCAATCTATTAATCGCAATTAGCCAATCCAGGTCGCGTCGTGCTAAACCAGGTCGCAGGTGCCAAACCAGGTTGTAGGGGTCGCAAATTCAGCTTCGCTATCGGCTAATTAGGTCGCTCTAAAACAGGTCGCTTTTAAGGTCGCTTTTAAGGTCGCTTTTAAGGTCGCTTTTAAGGTCGCTTTTAAGGTCGTTTTTGAGTCCCAATCTCGTGCCTTTTTAAGCCTTAATCTCGTGCCTTTTGCCGTCGCTTTGGTGCCTTAATTGGTTAGGGATGTCGCCGTCTATCTTTGTTTTATTACTGTAGTTACCGACAGTAAGATTAGTTCCTAATGTAAGGGGCTTAAGAATCTTAGTTCAGAAACTTAAGGCTAGGTATCTATATAAAGGAACTAATAGGCAGTTCCTTCGTTATCTGCTGCTGTACAATTTGTACCTACGAAGCCAAGCCAGCAATTTCCTCCTATGCAGGGGTGCAAGGTTCACACTCTGTACAGAGGATCGGGAGTTCCCCCTCTATACGGTAATGCAGAGTTTTCCCTCTATTTAGAGGGGCGGCAGTTCCCCTCTGTGCAGGACTATAGGGTTCTCCCTCCGTACAGGAGTAGGGTCCTGTCGGTAGTTCCGTACGGAGGGTAGGGTTATGCTGGCGCCGCTAAGTCGCAGTCTTTAGGGCGACAGCTGGCTTAGGTCGGGTCTAGGACCTGGGCTAGGCGGCGCCCCCTAACAGGAAACGCCTAAGCCTATTAACAAGATGCCTGATAGGTAGGCACTTAGATCGACATTATGTAATCTCTTCTTCTGCTGTACAATTCTATACTAAGACAAAGGATAAACTAACTTGTCCTCCCTTAGTTGTTATAGCAAAAATTTACACAAAGAAGAACACAGCACACTCAGTACTTACGATGATCGATTGCGGTGCAACTGGCAAAAGCTTTATTAACCCTGAACTTGCTAACTCTTTAGAAATCACTACTTAGACCTTAAAGTACCCTAGACCCTTAAGAATGTTTGACGGCAGTAAGGCCTCCTTAGGAGGCGTAACTTAGATCGCCTATATTAAGCTTAACCTTGGAAACTACTAGGAACACCTCTCTTGCTTTGTTACCCCTCTGCCTAACTAGAAGCTTATCCTTAGACTGCCTTAGTTAAAGCTTTACAACCTACAGATTAACTGGAACACTGGAACCCTTTGCCTAAACTTAGAACACTGCCAAACCTATTGCTACCCTTCTACTTAACCTACTCCTGCATACCGCAATAATAATTCAATCTTCTAAGTATCTGCAGCTGCTTTCTATACAGCTGCAAAGGAGAAAGGAGCTCAAATCTTTGCTGCGTTAATAGAGGACATTAAGAAGGCTCTTGCTAAGTATAATGACAAAAGAGAAGCTACTAACCTAGAGACAAAAATACTAGAAGAATACTACGACTTCCTTAGTGTCTGGCTAGTCAAAGAAGCTAACAAGCTGCCTCCTTACCGCCCCTACGACTACAAGATTAAACTGGAAGAGGGCAAGATATCCCCCTTTAGCCCCCTTTACTAGATGTCTCGCGAAGAACTCCAAGTCCTGTAAAAGTTCCTATAGCAGAACCTCTAGAAAGGCTTTATTAGATCTGGTCGCTCTCTAGTAGCCAGTCCTGTTATGTTTGTTAAGAAACCCAGTAGAGGGCTACGCTTCTGTGTCGACTATCGCAACCTTAATGCTATTTCCAAGAAGAATCGCTACCCAATCCCTCTAATACAGGAAACTCTAGAACGCCTTTCGAAAGCAAAATAGTTTACTAAGCTAGATGTAATCGCAGCATTTAACAAGATTCGAATAGCAGAAGGACAAGAATAGATAACTGCATTTAGGACTCGATACGGCTTGTTTAAATCCTTAGTTATACCCTTTGGTATATGCAATGCACCCAGTACCTTCTAGGAATATATAAACGATACCCTAAGAGAATACTTAGATTAGTTTGTTACAGCTTATATTAACGACATCTTAGTGTACAGCAAGACACTAAGAGAACACTAGGGACACGTCCGCAAAGTACTGGCCAAACTGGAAGAAGCAGGCTTATATCTGGATATTAACAAGTGTAAATTCTACAAGCAAGAAGTCCAATTCCTAGGGCTTATTATTTCAGACAAAGGCATATGCATAGACCTAGCAAAGATCCAAGCAATTCTTAACTAGAAGGTTCCAAAGACAGTTAAGGAAGTACAAGGCTTCCTTAGGTTTGCTAATTTCTATCGCCGCTTTATTTAAGGCTTTAGCTTAATTGTAAAGCCTCTAACAGCTCTAACAAGGAAAGAAGCCAAGTTTGAATGGACTAGAGCATGCCAACAAGCCTTTAACCTCCTACGACAAAGGTTTACTAAGGATCCTATCCTTCAATACTTCGACTTTGATTTAGAAACCTGTATAGAAACAGACGCCTCTAATAGAGCTATTAGAGCTGTCCTTCTTTAAAGAAAAGCACCTAACCAACTATAGCTTCTAGTAGCCTACCTCTCTAAGAAGATGATTCTAGCTAAATGCAATTACGAAATTTACGACAAGGAACTCCTGGCTATTGTAAAGGCCTTTAAAGAATGGCGTCCAGAACTTGAAGGTGCAGCCTTTCCAACTTAGGTTAGCTCTAATTACAAGAACTTGGCCCACTTTATAAAGAACAAGATCCTTAACAGACGACAAGCCAGATAGAGTGAATTCCTTTCTAGGTTCAACTTTGTTATTTAATACACACTAGGATCCCTTAATTCAAGAGCTAACGCCCTTACTAGGATGCCTGGAATCCATCTAGTAGACAGAGGAGAAGGTTAAGCAATTTGTGACTAAACTATCCTAAAGGCCTACAACCTAAGTAAAGACTTAAAGACCTACTTACAGAAAGGTAACTAATCAATTGCTGCCTCTTTTGCCCTGTGTCTTGCGCCTGCTTTCCTAGAAGATAACAATTTAGAAAGCACAACAGACAACACTAAAGACTCTGAAACTGAAGGCTCTGTTATCTCTAACACTAACTTAGAAGATAAAGAAGTAGCTAAAGAAGCAAACCACCCTAGAAGACTGCTCCCAATAATTAGAGAGGCTTACGAATCAGACCAGCAAGCTTAAGAGTTGATCTAAGCCCTTAAGATAGGCCAACGCACCTTCCCTGGCTTTTCCCTCTTAGAATGTAAGCTTAGGGATAGACTAGTCTACTTTCGCTCTCGCCTTTTTATTCCTAAAGGGGCAGACAACTTAATACGACCTTACATCCTTAGGACAGTTCACAACTTAGCAGCAGGAGGCTACCTAGGACGCTTAAAGCTTTACAAGCTTACCTTACGCTACTACTAGTGGCCATCAATGTAGAAGCATATACGCAGATATAGAAACAACTGTCCTATCTATAAGGCAGCCAAACATAATCGACAACCTCTACAGGGCTTACTGAAACCTCTGCCGGCTCCTAAAAACCCTTAGAAACACATTACAATGGACTTTTTTACCTGTCTCCCTTAAGGAACTACTTAGGCAGGTGTTAAGGCAAAGAATGTCTTTGTAGTTGTGGATCGACACTCTAAGGACCGCTTTATAATACCCTGCTAGAGCATAACTTCTAAGAAAACCGCTAGGCTCTTTTACGAATACGTCTAGCGCTACGTAGGCCTCCCTAACAGCATTATATCTAACAGAGGCTCTTAGTTTATTGCTAAGTTCTGGAAACGCCTGTGCAAGCTTTTAAACATTGACTACTACATTTCGACCTCCTACTACCTAGAAACAGATGGACAGACAGAGATTGCTAATGCCCTGTTTAAACAGACGCTGCGTTGCTTTATTAACTACTACTAAAAGGATTGGCCAAAACACATTCCTACAGTGGAATTCTCAGCTCGCAATTGGGAATTAGAGATAACTGGACATTCCCCCTTCTACACTACTAGAGGCTACTACCCCAGAACAGGAATGGAACCTTAAGACCTACTACTACGACCTAACAACCTAGACGAAGTTAACGCAGACGACTAGGCAACACACCTTTCCTAGATCCACTAAGAAGTCTAAGAAGAGATAACTTACGCTTAGGCTGTCTACGAAGATCAAGCTAATCGAAAAAGACAGCCAGCTCCTAACTATTAAGTAGGGGACAGAGTGTACCTAGACTCTAAGAACATTGTTATAGGAAGACCTTCTCGCAAACTCGACTGGAAAAAACTGGGCCCCTTTACTATTACAGAGAAGATCAGCTCGTACGCATACCGTCTCTAACTGCCTAAAGAATAGGAAATCCACAACGTCTTTTATCCTGTTAGGCTAAGGCCTAAAGAAGGAGATCCCTTCCTAATTTAAGTACAAGATTAGGAACGAACTTACATCCTCCCTACAGCAGATAATAATAAAGATAAGGAAGAAGAGTACTACGTACGCAACATTGCAGACTGTTAAGTTGTGGATAGACAAACCAAGTACAAAGTCCAATAGCAAAGCTATAAAGACTGGGACACTACTTAGGAACCCCTTAGGAACATTATTTTTAACAAGGACAAGATTGAAGCCTTCTACCAACAGGACCTCTTAGGCTCTTAAGGACATCGCCTTAAAAACAGGTACAGCAAAGAGAAACTGGATGCTGCATACTAATAGAATATTAACCGTAAAATTAGACCTGCTCCTAGGAATAAACAGGCTTACCCTCGGTATCTAGAACTACTCAGGCTTCGTAGGAACTTAGCTATATTGAGGGGGGCTACTGTTACGGTTAACAGCTGGAAGAACAAGGACAACAGTACCAAAGTCCCACTAAGCACTACTATAGTTTACAGACTATATCTTAACAACCAAAGGTCTAACTAAGACCATTCTTGCCGCGTTGGAAGCGCTACAATCGGTTCTATAAGGACAAACAATCGGGTTAAGAAAGCTACTAGAAATACAGCTAGCAGACAGTGGAAAACCCCTAACAGTCCCAAGGTCCTATCTAGCTCTACTACCCCTAACAGCCTACAACTTAACACTTACTAGTCTAACTAAGAAGCTTCTAGGTTTACTGGAAGCGACTCGACCCGCTCTTCAGAATGTTCTGTTTCAGTTCTGGAACCTTTAGGAAAAGAAGGTTTTAGAAGTAACTCGGTTAACAGAACAAAGGAGAGAAGTTTGTTAAGAAACTTCTTAGGAAATCCAGTAGCAAAAGGGCAAACAACTAGCTAGGGCAGAGGGATATAAGAAGCAGCTGCCGCCCCCTTATCTTTCTGTTTTCCTTCTTTATAGCTTGTCTTATACAATTAACTTAGAACAACCTTCCAACTCCCAGCTTACAACTAATCTTTAGACTTCAGTTCTCTAGCTCCTCCTCTTAACTTCAGCTCTTACAGCAACCTACACACACCTTAGCCTCTTCTCTGACAACCCCCCTCCCTTATTAGCAGTCGCCCTCGACCGCTTACTTATCTGTTCCTCCTTTTTTTTAAGATTTACATCGTTACTATCTGACGTCTTTACTTGGCGTCTATCTGATCCGTTCTATCCGATCGGAGCCAGCGGTTACCCGAGCTGCGGCATAACCGGTCTGTGCGCTATTGCGTAGGTCTATATAGATCTATCTATAGCTCGCTATCTTCTTCTTTTTTTCTTTCTCTACTAAGGACCTTACCTACCGTAGGGCTAGCGGCGCCGACGCCGTAAAGCGGCGTCGGCGAGCTTCCTGCTGCAGCCGCGGTAGATAGTGGCTGCGTCGAAGACTCTGGCGAAGCGGCCGCTACGATCGTCTTTATTGGTTTCTGCATCGATAGAGCGGACGCAGCTTTTCTTCTTAGCCGTCGAGCCACTTAGGCCTCGGCTTCTTCGGGTTCCGTACGTAAAATTCTCTTAGTAGCTCCACCGAATTCTGGAGGTTCTCGACCGGATACTATTTATAGTCTTCCGGCTATCCTTTCTATAAGATCCTCGCTTCGATAGATCCTCTTCGTCTTCTTATATCTATAACATCTTCTATCTCCTATTCTTCTTCTTTACTGTCTATTTCGATCGACAGGGGTTCAGCGAGCCCCTGATCCGGAAGACTATCTTTAGGGTCTAGGCTTAGCAGATCCGAGTGAAAGACATCGTAGATCCGGAACGATTTCGGCAGCTGGAGCCTGTATGTTACCGGCGACCTCTTTTCTATTATCTCGAACGGACCTACGTAACGAGGGTTAAGCTTCGCGTTGCCTTTTAGCCTTAGGTTCTGCGTGTTAAGCTATACCCTTTGGCCTTCCTCGAATTCTATCAGTAACCTCTTTCTATTAGCTCGAGTTACTATCTTCTTCTAAGCTGATTCTATTGCCTCTTTCGCTACCTTGATCGCTTCTTCTATCTAAGATCGGAGCGCTTCTGCCACCGCCGCAGCGATTCTCTTCGACGAGGTAGCGGTGGATAGTTCTAAAGAGCTAGGTTTGTTCGGTAGTTAAAAGCTTATCCTCGGAAGATAGCCGTAGGTTATCTTAAACGGCGCTAGTAAGGTGGCTTCCGACCGTGCTAAACTGGCGCAGAATTCGGCTATCGGTAACATCTTAATCCACTCTGCTTAATAATAGCTACAGAAGATTCGTAGATACTTTTCTATCTTACGGTTAGCTACTTTAGACTGGCCGTTAGTCTAAGGGTAAGCGGCCGTGCTGAGCTTTCTACGAATTCCAAGGGCCTAGTTAATGGCTTTCTATACGTCTGCGGTGAACTGAGGACCCCTATCCGTAGTGATAGTATCCGGCAGGCCGTAGTGCTTCCACACGTGCTGGATTAACATTCTTGCCGTTTCTTCTGTAGTAGTTCCTTTATCCCTAGCTTAGTAGGGGATGAAATAGCGTTCCTTGCTTAGTCGATCCACTACGTTGAGCGTAGCGTCGTATCTATCGGAGTCTGGCAGGCCGGTTACGAAGTCTATCGTAATGTGCTGCTATAGTTTCTTAGGGATCGGAAGTGGCTTCTGTTGCGGCGGTGGAAAGGGGTGGGACTAAGTAATAGGGTGGACCCTCGGAATTTCGGCTCGGCCCTTCCGGACCGAGCCGGGCCTTGGCACGCCACCCCCCCAAAGGTCTCGTCCACCACTACATAGATTCCTTTCCCTCCTTAGTTCGAGATATAGTTATCAAAAAGGCCGTATTGAATTATATCTGCGTGCCCAGATCATTATATCTCGAACTCACTCCCTACACCACTACCGCGCTGCGCGAAAGGGACCGTTGAATCATCCAGACCCCCGAATAACGCACGCGCACCAACACACACCAAACCAAACACCAGCACCGTAAGATAGCTATAGAGAGCTTCTTAACGGTAGAGGGCGGCGTTACAGGCTGCAGCGGAAAGAGAAAGAATAATAGACCGAGGGATAGGCGTATTAGCATCCTCGACGACGGAATAGCTACTAAGGGCCTTACAGAAGAAGAGATAGATAAAGCGAAGAGGGGCATAGAGAGTTATGCCGAGTTATACGCACGCACGCTAAAAGAAATAGAAGAGCATCTGGCAGAGAATGGAGCTAAGAAGGTGTTCGACATTATTACCTTTATCGAGAAGAAGTTTTATAGAAACACAGAAGAGAACAGGAGATTAAGAGAGGAGATTGAAACGGTGAGAGCCGAGAAGGAATCGGCCGAGACTATTATAGATGTGCTGGAAAACTAAGCGGCGAACCGACTAGCACAACTAAAGGAAATAAAGACTTAGCTAGCTGAGATAGAGAGAGCGACGGCGCTGCCACCGCATCGAGAAGAACAAGCAGAGACCGCCTCACTAGCGGTCTACAGTCAAGGCGGCACGTTGATAACGTTATTACTGGATCTATCGGCGTTTAGAGGCAGAGATCCTGAAGATTGGGAGGCATTTAAGAAGAAGATAAAGAACAAGATAGATTGAGACTATGCCGGAAACAGCGCCGGAGATAGATTGGCCTACCTAGAGTCGCGATTAGAAGGAGAAGCTTTTTCGCTAGTAGCGGACCTAGAAGAGGTAACCGCTAAAGAAGCGATTAAGGCACTGGATCAACGCTTCGGAGACCCCTTCCGGAAGAAGACGGCATGCGAACAGATAGATAAGATTAACTAGAACCGGCAGACGTTCGAAGAGTTCTACAGACTATTTAGGAAATATGCGATTAGGGCCCGAGTGGCAGAAGATAAGCAGCTCCACCTACTAAGGCAGAAGCTAAACCCTGAACTGGCACCAGCTATAGCGTCGGTAGAAGACGAAGACCTTAAGAGCTTCGTGCACTGAGCGAGAGTTACTGCGCGGAACCTAAGCGCGTACGCGAAGTTACGCGAATCGAACCAGAAGCCGTTAATAACGCAGACAACGAGACACCCTGCACCTTTCCGGAGAGCACCTCCGCAGCAATCGTATCAGTTACCGCGTTCGTTGTTCGTCCCTACCTGTTACGCGTGTGGAAAGCCTGGATACATCGCTACGAGATGCCAAGCATTAGATAAGCAGAAGCAGGAATATCGTGTTATAAAGCAGCAGCAGCCGCAGCCACCGCCACTGAGAAAGACAATACAAGCTATGGAGCCGGCTCCGAACGACACCGACAGCGTGGACGGTGGAGTGCTACTACGAATCCTGGGAAAAGATCAGCTAGAAGGATAGGCCCCCTATCCAGCGTAGAAAACAGGGCACCAACAAGAACTACGTTACAGAAAGATGAGAGTATTAACAGCTGCAACGATCCGCTCTTAGCGGCGGTGGAAGTGAATACGGAAACCGCTATTATCCTCCTAATTACTGTCCACCCCCTCGATGAATCGAGCAAACCAATTTAGCTAAAAGCTTTTATCGACACAGGGGCCCTCATCGGAGCGGCTATCCACTATCGATTGGTTTAAAAGCTGATAAAAGGAAATAGCTATCCAGTAGAGCTAGCATCGCCGACACGGATTTCGGCGTACAACGGACAAGACACAGAGAGTGTCACGCATTATATGCTATTAAAGACTACCTTGGCAGGTCGCATTACAGAAGCGACGTTCCGAATTATAGATATCGGAAGATTTGACATCATTATAGGACAGAAATAGATAAAGAACTAGAAAGCTGTTATTAACGTAGGTAAAGGCACCCTTGGATTCAAAAACCAGCAGACCGAAATCGCCGCCGAACCAGTCACAGTCGCCAACGCCAAACCGAACGTTACGACCATCGAAGAGGTTCCAAAGGATCGGTCCGATCCTTAAGACACGATCGGAATAATAAGCTCGGAAGCTCTAACGACCCTCGCGGGGTCGCCAGATAACGAGATTTACGCCATCTTAATAAAAGACATCGAAGACTACCGGAAGATAATAGCGGAAGAAGAAGTAGATCTACTAAAGGTGTTACCGAAAGAACTCTATAGTTACACTAACGTGTTCTTAAAGGCTGACTCTAACCTCTTGCCGCTCCACCGACCGGAATATAACAACAAGATCCGGCTGAAAGAAGGAGCCGTGCTGCCGAGAACCGAACCCCTAAGACGCTTATCTCCGGCCGAGCTGGACTAGGTAGAAGTGTTTGTTAGAGAAAACTTGGCGAAGAAGTTTATTACGCCAAGCTCAGCGGAATATGCGTTACCGATTCTTTTCGTACGGAAACTCGGAGGTAGTCTCCGACTGTGTATGGATTACAGAGGCCTTAATAAGGTCACCAAGAGAGATGTGTATCCGCTGCCTCTAATCGATAAGACTATACAACGAGTGGCTAAGGCTGAGTAGTTTAGCAAGCTGGATATCCGCTAAGCGTTCCACCGGTTAAGGAACGAAGAAGGACAGACTAAAGATCTTACAACATTCGCTATGCGCATAGGCAATTTCAAGTAGTTAGTGATGCCTTTCGGACTTACCAACGCGCAGGCAGTGTAGCAACGCTTTATAAACTACACCTTTATAGACATGCTGGAACGGTTCGTGTCTATCTACTTAAACGATATTCTTATCTACACTAAGGGAACGAGAGAACAACATACAGACTACATCGAGAGAGTGTTAAAGAGACTCCGCGAGGTCGGATTGAACGCGGACACGAAGAAGAGCGAGTTCTATTAGACCGAAGTCAAATACCTCGGTCTTATCGTCGGAAGAGAAGGAATTCGGATAGACCTGTCGAAAGTGGCCGCCGTCGCGGAATAGAAGCAACCGATATCCGGAAACACTACGCAAATCAGAGCGTTTCTCGGGTTCTGCAGCTACTATCGACGATTTATCAAAGACTTTAGCAAGATAGCGAGACTACTGAATAAGGCGTTGAAAAAGGAAGCAGCTAGCCTATAGAATAAGAAGTGCACAGAAGCCTTTAATCAGCTGAAAGAGGCAGTGGCATTAGCGCCGGTACTGGCGCACTTCCGACCGGAAAAGACGATCTACGTAGAGACGGACGCTTCCGACACAGTAACGGCAGGGGTCCTTTCCCAATACGCTAACGACGACGAGACCCTCTATCCGGTGGCTTTCTTTAGCAAGTCAATAAATAAGGCTAAGAGAAACTACGCTATTTATAATAAAGAGCTGCTGGCCATTATTCAGGCTTTCGAGGAGTGGAAACCGGAGCTTATAGCTGGACAGAGCACGATCCAGGTCCTTACGGACCACCAGTTACTGACCTACTTTATAAAGATGCAGAAGCTATTAAGGCGTTAAGCACGGTGGGCCGCCTACCTATCCAGATTCGATTTTAAGATCACCTATCGACCAGGAGCTCAAAATGGAAAGGCAGACGCGTTAACGAGAAGAGAAGGAAAGACCAGCTGCGCGAAAGAAGATCCGAACATGTTTCAGAAGGTGCTAACAGAACGAATAGTAGACGCCGAGGTGTTAAAAGAGGTAGGGATCTGTGCGATAGAGCCGCCGATTAAAGAAGAGACGCTGCACGAGAAAGTGGAACGGCTTAATTAGCAGCAGAAGCTCGGCAAAACCGGCTTAGGGAAACTAATCGTTCCGGAAGAACTGATTACAGAGGTTATCCAGCTAGTCTATAGCTCTACGGACGTTGGTTACGCAGGATCGAAGAAGACGATAGAAGCAATAAGGACGACCTACTGGTTTCCGCGAATCTTCGAGCGGATACATCGGTTTATTACTAACTGTTACGTATGCCGAGCAGTGAAGCTACGTTACGGCCTTCCGGCCGGTCTGCTGAAGCCACTTCCGATCCCCGAGAAACCATAGTAGCATATTACGATGGATTTCGTAACCGGCCTGCCGGATTCAGATAGATATAACGCTACGCTTAATGTAGTGGATCGACTGAGCAAAGAACGCTATTTCATCCCCTGCCGAGCTAAGGATAAAGGAACGACTGCAGAAGAAACGGCGAGAATGTTAATCCAGTACGTATAGAAGCACTACGGGCTGCCGGACACTATCACTACAGATAGGGGTCCTTAATTTACCGCAGACGTATAGAAAGCTATCAACTAAGCCCTTGGAATTCGTAGAAAGCTCAGCACGGCCGCTCACCCTTAGACCGACGGACAGTCTAAAGTAGCTAACTGTAAGATAGAAAAGTATCTACAAATCTTCTGCGGCCATTATTAAGAAGGATAGGTTAAGATGTTGCCGATAGCCGAATTCTGCGCCAACTCTGCACGATTAGAAGCTACCTTACTAGCGCCGTTTAAGATAACATACAGTTATCTTCTAAGGATAAGCTTTCAACCGCCGAACGAACCCAGCTCTTCAGAACCTTCTACTACCACTTCGTCGAAGAGAATCGCTGCGGCGGTGGCAGAAGCGCTCCGATCTCAGATAGAAGAAGCGATCAAGGTAGCGAAGGAGGCGATGGAATCAGCTCAGAAGAAGATAGTGACTCGAGCTAATAGAAAGAGGTCACTAACGGAATTCGAGGAAGGCTAAAAGGTATAGCTTAACACGCAGAACCTAAGGCTAAAGGGCAACGCGAAGCTTAACCCTCGTTACGTAGGTCCGTTTAAGATAATAGAAAAGAGGTCGCCGGTAACCTACCGGCTCCAGCTGCCGAAATCGTTCCGGATCTACGATGTCTTTTATTCGGATCTGCTAAGCCTAGACCCTAAAGATAGTCTTCCGGATCAGGGGTTCGCCGAACCCCCGTCGATCGAAATAGACGGTAAAGAAGAAGAATAGGAGGTGGAAGATGTTATAGATACGAGAAGACGAAGGGGATCTATCGAAGCGAGGATCTTATAGAAAGGATAGCTGGAAGACTATAAATGGTATCCGGTCGAGAACCTCCAGAATTCAGCGGAGGTGCTAAGAGAATTTTACGTTCGAAACCTAAGGAAGCCGAGGCCTGTATAGCTCGAAAGTCGATAAAGAAGAAGGATATCTACGTCCGCTTAATCGACGCAGAAGCTGATGGAAACGATCGTAGAATCCGCTGGCCGGTGTCTTGGGCCTTACCACTACCACTACCGCTAGCCAGGACCGGCGGATAGAGCGGCAAGGCTAAGAACGGCGCCACTGTAGCGGCCCGCCTCGTAACCGTCTTTGCTCTCTGTTACCGCTATCCGCCGAAAGGATGGTAACGACGAAGAACGAAGCGCCCGCTATTAAGGGGGTCTCGCGGTAGCGCCGAAGGCCTTAGTAGAGAAAGAAAAAGAAGAAGATAAGGAGCTACAGACGGATCTATATAGACCTCTACAGCAAAGCACGAACCGGTTACGCTGCAGCTCTAGTAACCGCTGGCTCCGATCAGATAGCTCCGATCAGATAGAACGGATCAGATGGACGCCAAGTGAAGACGTCAGATAGTGACGATGTAAATAAAAAAAAAAAAGAGAGAGGAGGAACGGATAAGTAAGCGGTCGAGGGCGACCGCTGATGAGGGAGGGGGATAGTGTTGCAGCGGTGGAAAGGGGTGGGACTAAGTAATAGGGTAGACCCTCGGAATTTCGGCTCGGCCCTTCCGGACCGAGCCGGGCCTTGGCACGCTACCCCTCCAAAGGTCTCGTCCACCACTACATAGATTCCTTTCCCTCCTCAGTTCGAGATATAGTTATCAAAAAGGCCGTATTGAATCATATCTGCGTGCCCGGATCAGCTTCAACAGGCCGGCCAGAAGGCCGTAACGTAGCTTCGCGGCTCGGCATATATAACAGTTAGCTATAAACCGGTGGATCCTCTCGAAAATTCGCGGGAACTAGTAGGTCGTCCTTACTGCTTCTATCGTCTTCTTTGATCCTGCGTAGCCTACATCCGTAGAACTATAAACCAGTTGGATAACCTCTGTAATTAGTTCTTCCGGAACAGTCAGTTTCCCTAAGCCGGTTTTTCCGAGCTTCTGCTGCTAATTAAGCCGTTCAACCTTCTCGTACAGCATCTCTTCTTCCAGTAGCGGCCCTATCGTACAGATCCCTACCTCTTTCAGCACCTCGGCGTCTACTATTCGTTCTGTTAGCACTTTCTGAAACATGTTCGGGTCTTCTTTCGCGCGGCTAGTCTTTCCTTCTCTTCTCTTTAGCGTATTAGCCTTTCCATTTTGAGCTCCGGGTCGATAAGTGATCTTAAAGTCGAATCCGGACAGGTAAGCGGCCTACCTCGCTTGGCGGCGTAATAGCTTCTGCGTCTTTATAAAGTAGGTTAGCGACTGGTGGTCTGTAAGGACCTGGACCGTGCTCCGTCTAGCTATAAGCTTTAGTTTCCACTCCTCGAAAGCCTAAATAATAGCTAGCAGCTCTTTGTTATAAATAGCGTAGTTCCGTTTAGCATTATTTATAGACTTGCTAAAGAAAGCTACCGAATAGAGAGTCTCGTCGTCGTTAGCGTATTAAGAAAGGACCCCTACTGTTACTATGTCGGAAGCGTCCGTTTCTACGTAGATCGTCTTTTCCGGTCGGAAGTGCGCCAGCATAGGCGCTAAGGCCACCGCCTCCTTTAGCTAGTTAAAGGCTTCTGTGCACCTCTTATTCTATATGCTAGCGGCCTCCTTCTTTAATGCTTCGTTTAGTAGTCTCGCTATCTTGCTAAAGTTCTTAATAAACTGTCGATAGTAGCTGCAGAATCTGAGAAACGCTCTGATTTGCGTAGTGTTTCCGGATGTTGGTTGCTTCTATTCCGCGACAGCGGCCACTTTCGATAGGTCTATCCGAATTCCTTCTCTTCCGACGATAAGGCTAAGGTATTTGACTTCGGTCTAGTAGAACTCGCTCTTCTTTGTGTCTGCGTTTAGTCCAACCTCGCGGAGTCTCTTTAACACCCTCTTAATGTAGTCCGTATGTTGCTCTCTCGTTCCCTTAGTGTAGATAAGAATGTTGTCTAAGTAGATAGACACGAACCGTTCCAGCATGTCTATAAAGATGTGGTTTATAAAGCGTTGCTATACAGCCGGCGCGTTAGTGAGTCCGAAAGGCATTACCAGCTATTTGAAATTGCCTGTGCGCGCAGCGAATGTCGTAAGATCTTTGGTTTGTCCTTCTTCGTTCCTTAACTAGTAGAACGCTTAGCGGATATCTAGCTTGCTAAACCACTTAGCCTTAGCTACTCGTTGTATAGTCTTATCGATTAGAGGCAGCGGATACACATCTCTCTTAGTGACCTTATTAAGGCTACGGTAATCTACACATAGTCGGAGACCGCCTCTAGGTTTCCGCACGAAAAGAATCAGTAACGTATATTCTGTAGAGCTTGGCGTAATAAACTTCTTCGCTAAGTTTTCTCTAACAAACACTTCTACCTAGTCCAGCTCCGCTGGCGATAAGCGTCTTAGGGGCTCGGTTCTCGGCAGTGCGGCTCCTTCTTTTAGTCGGATCTTGTTGTCGTATTCCGGTTAGTAGAGCGGTAAGAGGTTGGAGTTAGCCTTTAAGAACACGTTAGTGTAACTATAGAGTTCTTTTAGTAACACCTCTAGTAGATCCACTTCTTCTTCCGCTATTATCTTCTAGTAGTCTTTAATATCCTTTATTAAGATAGCATAAATCTCGTTGTCCGACGACCTCGCGAGGGCCGTTAAAGCTTCTGAACTTATTATTCCGATCGTGTCTTAAGGGTCGGACCGATCCTTCGGAGCTACTTCGACGGTCGTAACGTTCTGTTCTACTGCGACCTCGGTGACTGATTTGACGGCGGCGGAGCCGCTGTACGGTGTTCTGAATCCGAGTGTGCCTTTACCTGCGTTAATAACTGCTCTCTGGTTCTTTATCCATTTTTGTTCTATAATAATGTTAAACCTTCCGATATCTATAATTCGGAACGTCGCCTCCGTAGTGCGGCCAGCTAGGGTAGTCTTTAGTGGCACATAATGCGTGACACTCTCTGTGTCTTGTCCGTTGTACGCCGAAATCCGTGTCGGTAATGCCAACTCTACTGGATAGCCGTATCCGTTTATTAGCTTTTGAACCAATCGATAGTCGATCGCCGCTCCGATAAGGGCTCCCGTGTCGATAAAAGCTCTTAGCTAAAGTGGTTTGCTCGAGTTATCGAGGGGGTAGACAGTAATTAGAAGGATAATAGCTGTTTCTGTGTTCACTTCTACCGCCGCCGAGAGCGGATTACTGTAGCTGTTGATGCTTCCTCTCTCCAGTAACGCGGTTCTTGTTAGTGCCCTATTGTCTATACTGGATAGGGGGCCTATCTATCTAGCTGGTCTTTTCCCAGGATTCTTAGTAGCACTCTACCGTCTACACTGTCTGTATCGTTTAGAGCCGGCTCGATAGCCTGTATAGTCTTTCTCAGCGGCTGCAGCTGCTTCGTAACACAATACTCCTGCTTCTGTTAGGCCGTTGCTTGGCATCTCGTAGCGATATAGCCAGGCTTTCTACACGCGTAGCATATAGGGACGAACGACGAACGCGGTGACGTATAAGGTAGCTGCTGGGGTGCTCTCCGGAAAGGTGCAGGGGGTCGCGTTGCCTGCGTTAATAACGGCTTCTAGTTCGATTCGCGTAATTTCGCGTAAGCGCTCAGATTTCTCGCAGTAACTCTCGCTCGGTGCACGAAGCTCTTAAGGTCTTCGTCTTCTACCGACGCTATAGCTGCGGCCAATTCGGGGTTTAGCTTCTGCCTTAATAGGTGGAGCTGCTTATCTTCTAACACTCGGGCTCTAATCGCATATTTTCTAAACAGTCCGTAGAACTCTTCGAGCGTCTGCCGGTTCCAGTTAATCTTATCTAGCTGTTCGCAGGCCGTCTTCTTTCGGAAGGGGTCTCCGAAGCGTTGATCCAGCGCTTTGATCGCTTTCTCGGCGGTTACCTCTTCTAGGTCCGCTACTAGCGAAAAAGCTTCGCCTTCTAATCGCAAATCTAGGTAGGCCAACCTATCCCCAGCACTGTTTCCGGCGTAGTCTCGGTCTATCTTGTTCTTTATCTTCTTCTTAAACGCTTCCTAGTCTTCGGGGTCTCTGCCTCTAAACGCCAGTAGGTCTAGTAGTAATGTTATTAAGGTGCTACCTTAACTGTAGGCCGCCGGCGAGACAGTCTCTACTGGTTCTTCTTAGCGCAGTAGCGGCGACATCGCTGCTTCTATCTTAGCTAACTGAGTCTTTATCGCCTTTGATACGGATGTGGAGGGCTGGAAGGTGCTGGAAGCTAGGCTTGGCAGGGCTAGGCTTGGCGCACACTCAAATACCTCCACCTCCGCTTGTACGTAGATTCTTCCCTCTCTAGCCTTGGATATAGTTATTAAAGACGGGTATTGACCTTGCGTCTACTGCAGTCAGATCATTATATCCAAGGCTCAAACCCAACACCTAACCTGCACTACGCGAAAGAGCCCGTTGAATTACATCCGGATACTCGATTAACGTACGTGCGACCAACCTAGAGTGTGGACTGTATATATACGAAGGAGGCCGTTGAATTATATCCGGTTACTTAATCGTATATGTACATACTACTCTACCCCCCCTCCCCCGATCGAGAAGAAGAAGAAGAGTTTTAGGGAAGAGAAGTGCCCCTATTAAGAAGAAGAGTTTTAGGGAAGAGAGTGCCCCTACAAGTAGATCGCGAGTTTTGAAGAGGAGCGAGAGCGACGAGAACGAGAGCGACGAGAACGAGAGCGACGAGAACGAGAGCGACGAGGACAAGAGCGACGAGAACGAGAGCGACGAGAACGAGAGCGACGAGAAGATCGAGAAGAACGAGAAGGTCGAGAAGAACGATGTAGGAGCGACGAGGACGAGGAGCGAGAGCGAGGAGCGAGAGCGACGACGACGAGAGCGTACCTAGCAGGACCTAGGGCGACGACATTCGTTTTTTTTCGGGTCTTTGACAGACCGTTCTATTCAGACAAGGCCAATTGCGACGAGACAACCGACAATTGCGAGCCCAAGCACCTAGGCACGAGCACTAGGCAGAGCCAGGCAGAGCATAAGGCAGAGCACCAGGCAGAGCACAAGGCAGAGCAAGAGCACTAAGGCAGCTGCAGACAGGCACAGCTGCTGCAGACAATACAGGCAAGGCACAGGCAAAGCGACGGCTCGAGAAGCGACCGTCGAGAAGCGACCGTCGAGAAGCAACCGTCGAGAAGCGAGCGACCGTCGACAAGCGAGCGACCGTCGAGAAGCGACATACGTAGGCTGCGACCTCTGCGACCTCTGGAAGCCTCTGCGACCCTGACGACCTCCGAGACCTCTGCAACCGCTTGAGAAGCGACGGCTTAAGAAGCGACGGCTTAAGAAGCGAGCGACCGTCGAGAAGCGAAGCGACGGCTCGAGAAGCGACCGTCTGAGAAGCGACCGTCGAAAAGCGACGGCTCGAGAAGCGACGGTTCGAGAAGCGACGGGTCGAGAAGCGACGGTCGAGAAGCGAGGCGAGCGTCTGAGAAGCGAGCGAGAAGCGAGCGACCGTCGAGAAGTGACTGTCCGAGAAGCGACCGACAAGAAGCGACCGTTTAAGAAGCGACGGCTTGAGAAGCGACGGTTCGAGAAGCGAGCGACGGCTTGAGAAGCAAGCGACTGTCAAGAAGCGACCGTCGAGAAGCGAGCGACGGTCGAGAAGCGAGCGACGGTCGAGAAACGAGCCACCATCCGAGAAGCGACTGTCGAGAATGAGAACCGACGGCTTGAGAAGCGACAGCTCGAGAAGCGACAGTTCAGAAGCAGCACGTGTTTGCAAAGCGACCTCTACAAGCTTCCACGACCTCTACGACCTTCCGCGACCTCCGCGGCCTCTACGACCTTCTGCGACCTCTGCGACCCCGACGACCTCTGCGACAATCTGAGAATTCTGCAGCCTTGGCAAGGCAACAAACAAGGCACCAAAGCGACGTTAAAAAGGCACGAGATTAAGGCTCAAAAAGGCACGAGATTGAGACTCAAAACGCACGGAAATTGAAGCTCAAAAGCGACCTTAAAAGCGACCTGTTTAGTACGACCTGATTGGCCGAAAGCAATGGCAAAGCGCACTGAAATTAAAGCTGAATTTGCGACCCCTACGACCTGGTTTGGCTGATTGCAATTGATGGGCTAATTGCGATTAAGGGCAATCGCTGGTTAGGGAGGGCGGTAGTGATACGGATGTGGAGGGCTGGAAGGTGCTGGAAGCTAGGCTTGGCAGGGCTAGGCTTGGCGCACACTCAAATACCTCCACCTCTGCTTGTACGTAGATTCTTCCCTCTCTAGCCTTGGATATAGTTATTAAAGACGGGTATTGACCTTGCGTCTACTGCAGTCAGATCAGCCTTTAGTTGTGCTAGTCGGTTCGCCGCTTAGTTTTCCAGCATATCTATAATAGTCTCGGCCGATTCCTTCTCTGCTCTTACCGCCTCGATTTCCTCTCTTAACTGTCTCTTTTCTTCTAGGGTTCTGTAAAACAGCTTCTTAATAAGGTCTATGCTGTCGTAGACCTTTCCTACTCCGTTCTCGTTTACATAATCTTTAAGTTCCTTAAGTGTGCAGTCGTAGATTTTCTTGTATTCGTTTATTCGTTCCTTAATCTCTGCAGTCTCTTCCGCTGTAAAACCTCCAATAATGAACTTATTATCGATAACACTGGAGCGCCTACTCGCTCTGTTAGTCTTTTCTCTTCTGCTTCTGCTTTAGCCTATAACGCCGCTCTCTACCGTTAAGAAGCTCTCTATAGCTATCTTACAGTGCTGTTGTTTGGTTTAGTTTGTGTGTTGCGCATACGTTATTCGGGTGTCCGGATGGTTTAACGGTCCCTTTTGCGTAGCGCAGTAGTAGTGTAGTAAGTAAGTTCGAGATATAATAATCCGGGTACGCAGATAAGATTCAATACGGCCTTTTTAATAACTATATCTCGAACTAAGGAGGGAAAGGAATCTATATAGTGGTAGGCGAGAGCTTTAGGGGTGGTGTGCCAAGGCCCGGCTCGGTCCGGAAGGGCCGAGCCGAAATTCCGAGGGTCCACCCCATTGCTCAGTCCCACCCCTTTCTACCGCCGCAACACCCCCGATTAAGAAGAAGAGTTTTAGGGAAGAGAAGTGCCCCTATCGAGAAGAAGAGAGAGTTTTTAGGGAAGAGAAGTGCCCCTATAGAGAAGAAGAGTTTTAGGGAAGAGAGTGCCCCTATAAGCAGATCGCAAGTTTTGAAGAAGAGTAAGAGAGCGACGAGAGCGAGAGAGCGACGAGAAGGTCGAGAAGAACGATGTAGGAGCGACAAGGACGAGGAGCGAGGAGCGAGAGCGAGGAGCGAGAGCAACGACGACGACAAGAGCACCTAGCAGGACCTAGGGCGACAACATTCGTTTTTTCAGGTCTTTAACAGACTATTCTATTCGGACAAGGCCTATCGAGACAATCAGCAATCGAGACGTCTAGTACAATCGAGACGTCCAGCACAATCGACGCGTTCTGCAATTAAGGCAATCGCAGCAATCGAGGACAAGACATACAGCAATTGGTACATACAGCAATCGCGACAGTCGAGGACAAGACAAAAGACAAGGCATAGTACGGCTACAAGCAACATCTGCCTATCGAGAGGCACTACAATCGAGACGTACGGCCAGCTAGCGATCGAGGCGTACGTTCAACAATCGGGACATTTAGCAATCGAGACATACGGTAGTTGGGTTAGCGACAAGACAAGCGACACGTTTAGTACGAGGTACGGCAGCACGTTCAGAAGCCTAGCACATTCAGAAGCAAGCACCAGCGAGCCCAAGCACCAGCGAGCCCAAGCACCAGCGAGCCCAAGCACCAGCGAGCCCAAGCACCAGCGAGCCCAAGCACCAGCGAGCCCAGCACCAGCGAGCCCAAGCACCAGCGAGCCCAAGCACCAGCGAGCCCAAGCACCAGCGAGCCCAAGCACCAGCGAGCCCAAGCACCAGCGAGCCCAAGCACCAGCGAGCCCAAGCACCAGCGAGCCCAAGCACCAGCGAGCCCAAGCACCAGCGAGCCCAAGCACCAGCGAGCCCAAGCACCAGCGAGCCCAAGCACCAGCGAGCCCAAGCACCAGCGAGCCCAAGCACCAGCAGCAGAGCACCTAGCTACAACGAGCACCGAGGCAAGAGCACAGAGCAAGAGCCCTAGGCAGAGTACACTAGGCAGAGCACCAGGCAGAGCACTAGGCTAAGTAGGCAGAGCACTAGGCAGAGCACTAGGCCGAGCACTAGGCCGAGCACCAGGCCGAGCAATCCAGGCCGAGCAATCTAGGCAGAGCACCAGGCAGAGCACTAGGCAGACAGCTGCTGCAGACAGGTATAGCTGCTGCAGACAGGCACAGCTGCTGCAGACAACAGGCAGCTGCAGAGCAGAGCACTAGGCAGACAGCTGCTGCAGACAACAGGCAGCTGCAGACAACAGGTAGCTACAGACAACATACACTGTTCAGGTTTAGAAGCAGCATGTTCAGAAGCGACAAGCACGACTGCAGACAACAAGGCACTGTATGTTCAGAAAGGTAGCTACAGACAGGCGCAGCTGCAGACAACAGGCAGCTGTAGACAATACACATTGTTTAGGTTCAGAAGAGCAGGTTCAGAAGAGCAGGTTCAGAAGAGCGCGTTCAGAAGCATAGCTGCAGACAGGCACAGCTACTGCAGACAACACGGAACTGCTGCAGACAACATAGGCAAAGCACAGGCAAAGCGACGGCTCGACGCAGTTTGGCAGTATGTGTTTGTAGCCGCGACCTCTAAGACCTCTAAGACCTCTGCGACCGTCGGAGAAGCGACCGTCGAGAAGCGACCGTCGAGAAGCGACCGTCGAGAAGCGACCGTCGAGAAGCGACCGTCGAGAAGCGACCGTCGAGAAGCGACCGTCGAGAAGCGACCGTCGAGAAGCGACCGTCGAGAAGCGACCGTCGAGAAGCGACCGTCGAGAAGCGACCGTCGAGAAGCGACCGTCGAGAAGCGACCGTCGAGAAGCGACCGTCGAGAAGCGACCGTCGAGAAGCGACCGTCGAGAAGCGACCGTCGAGAAGCGACCGTCGAGAAGCGACCGTCGAGAAGCGACCGTCGAGAAGCGACATACCCCCGACAACCTCTACGGCCCTGACGACCTCCGCGACCTCTGTAGCCGCGACCTCCGCGACCTCTGCGACCTCTGCGACCCCGACGACCTCTGCGACCCCGACAACCTCTGCGACCCCGACGACCTCTGCAACAATCTGAGAATTCTGCAGCCTTAGCAAGGCACCAAACAAGGCACTAATCGAGGCCGAAAGCGACGGCAAAACGCACGAGATTGAGGTTCAAAAAAGGCACGAGATTGAGGCTTAAAAAGGCACGAGATTGAGGCTCAAAAAGGCACGAGATTGAGACTCAAAAAGGCACGAGATTGAGACTCAAAACGTACAGAAATTGAAGCTCAAAAGCGACCTTAAAAGCGACCTTAAAAGCGACCTGTTTTGGAGCGACCTGATTAGCCAATAGCGAAGCTGAATTTGCGAACCCTACGACCTAGTTTAATGCGTAGGGTTATAGTAATACCTTTCGGACTTACTAACGCGCCGGCGGTATAGCAGCATTTTATAAATTATACCTTTATAGACATGCTCGAACGGTTCGTGTCTATTTACTTAGACGATATTCTTGGATAGTAGACGCCGAGGTATTGAAAGAAGTAGGGATCTGCGCGATAGGGCCGCCAACCGAAGAAGAGACGCTCTACAAGAAAGTAGAGCGGCTTAACCAGCAGCAGAAACTCGGCAGAACCAGCTTAGGGAAGCTAATAGTTCCGGAAGAACTAATTACAGAGGTTATCCAGTTGGTCTATAGTTCTAAGGATGTCGGTTATGCCAGCTCGAAGAAGACGATAGAAGCCGTAAGGACGATCTACTAGTTTCTGCAAATCTTCGAGCGGATCTACTAGTTTATCGCTAATTGCTACATCTGCCGAGCTGCAAAGCTATGTTACGGCCTTCTAGCTGGTCTGTTAAAGCCACTCCCGATCCCTAAGAAACCGTAGCAGCACATTACGATAGATTTCGTAACCGGCCTGCCGGATTCCGATAGATATAATGCTACGCTTAATGTAGTAGATCGACTAAGCAAAGAATGCTACTTTATCCCCTGCTAAGCTAAGGACGAAGGAACTACTATAGAAGAGACGGCGAGAATACTAATCCAGCACGTATAGAAGCACTATAGCCTGCCGGACACTATCACTACGGATAGGGGTCCTTAATTTACTGCTAATGTATAGAAGGCTATCAACTAAGCTCTCGGAATTCGTAGAAAGCTCAGCACAGCCGCTTACCCTTAAACCAATAGTCAGTCTAAAGTAGCTAACTGCGAGATAGAGAAATATCTACGAATCTTCTGCAGTTATTATCAAGCAGAGTGGGTTAAGGTGTTGCCAATAGCCGAATTCTGCGCCAATTCAGCACAGTTAGAGGCTACCTTACTAGCGCCATTCGAGGTAACTTATAGTTATCTTCCGAGAACAAGCTTCCAACCGCTGAACGAACCCAGCTCTTCGGAACCTTCTATATCCACTGCCACTTTGTCGAAGAGAGTCGCCGCCGCTGTAGCAGAAGCTCTGCGATCTTAGATAGAAGATAATCCGGGCACGCAGATATGATTCAATACGGCCTTTTTGATAACTATATCTCAAACTGAGGAGGGAAAGGAATCTATGTGGTGGTGGTGGTGGGCTTTCGTGGTGGTGGTGCCAAGGCCCGGCTCGGCCCGGACGGGCCGAGCCGAAATTCCAAGGGTCCACCCCATCACTCAGTCCTACCCCTTTCCACCGCCGCAACACTACCCCCCCCCCCCCTTACCAGCGGTCGCCCTCGACCGCTTAGTCACCCTATCCATCCGAAAACCTGCGCTTCTTTCTTCTTTTTTTTTCGTGTTCTTCTCGAAAATCCCCTCCAACGCTGACGTCGCGTCTTCTATCTTCCATTACAACCGGCGTTTTTTTTTTCGTCGCTTTTTCCATTTTTTACATCGTCGGCGTCTCAAGTCCTTCACCTGGCGTTCATGTGATCGACGCCATCTGATCTGATCCACGGGTCATCTGGGCTGCGGCGTAGCTGGTCTGTGCGCCGTCTTAGAGGTCTATATAGGTCTTTCCGCCGCGCCGTTTTTCTTCTTCTTTTTCTCTTCTAACAAAGCCTTTACCCACTACGGGGTCGGCGGCGCTGTCACGCTACGGCGTCGGCGAGCTGCCTGCCGACCCTGCGGTGGGTAGTGGCCGAGTCGAAGGCCTCCCCGAAGGCGACCGTCACGATCGTTTTCTTCGGCCTCCGCGCCGATAGAGCGGACGCGGCTTTCTTCTTTCTGAACCATCAACTTCGGAGCCACTTAGGCTTCGGCTTCGTCGGATTCCGGACGTAAAACTCTCTTAGCAGCTCCGCCGAGTTCCGCAGGTTCTCGACCGGATACTATTCGTAGTCTTCCGGCTACCCCTTCTACGAGATCCTTGCTTTGATGGACCCCCTTATCTTCTTTACGTCTATTACATCTTCTACCTCCTACTCTTCTTCCTTACCGTCTATCTCGATAGGCGGGGGTTCGGCGAACCCCTGTTCCGGCAGACCGTTCTCAGGGTCCAAGCTTAGCAGATCCGAATAAAAGACATCGTAGATCCGGAACGATTTCGGTAGCTGGAGCCGATAAGTTACCGGCGATCTCTTTTCTATTATCTTGAACGGACCTACGTAGCGCGGATTGAGCTTGGCGTTGCCTTTCAGCCTTAGGTTCCGCGTGTTAAGCTATACCTTTTGGCCTTCCTCGAATTCTGTCGGTAACCGCGTCTTATTAGCTCGAGTTACTATCTTCTTCTGAGCTGATTCTATCGCTTCTTTTGCCACTTTGATCGCTTCTTCCATTTGAGCCTTAAGTGCTTTAGCCGCAGCGGCGGCGACTCTCTTTAACGACGTGGCGGTAGATAGCTCCGGCGAGCCGGCGTCGCTTAGTAGCTGGAAGCTCAGCCTCGGAAGATAACCGTAGGTTATCTCGAACGGCGCCAGCGACGTCGCTTCTGACTGTGTTAAGTTCGCGCAGAATTCGGCTATCGGCAACACCTTAACCCAATCTTCTTGATAATGGCCGCAGAAGGTTCGTAGGTATCGCTCTATCTTACGGTTAGCGACTTCAGACTGACCGTCGGTTTAAGGGTAAGCGGCGGTGCTGAGCTTTCTATAAATTCCGAGAGCTTGGTTAATAGCTTTCCATACGTCGGCGGTGAATTGAGGACCCCTATCCGTAGTGATAGTGTCCGGCAGGCTATAGTGCTTCTACACGTGTCTAATCAGCATCCGCGCGGTCTCTTCCGCGGTAGTTCCTTCATCTCTGGCTCGACAGGGGATGAAGTAGCGCTCTTTGCTTAGTCGATCTACTACGTTTAGCGTAGTGTTATATCCATCTGATTCCGGTAGGCCGGTTACGAAGTCCATCGTAATGTGTTGCTACAGTTTCTTAGGGATCGGAAGCGGTTTTAGCAGACCCGCCGGAAGGCCGTAACGTAGCTTCGCGGCTCGGCATACGTGGCAATTGGCGATAAATCGGTGGATCCGTTCGTAGATCCGCGGAAACCAGTAGATCGTTCTTACAGCCTGCGTCGTTTTCTTCGCTCCGGCGTGGCCAACATCTATGGAGTTATGGACTAGCTGGATGACCTTAGTGATTAGTTCTTCTGGAACTATCAGCTTTCCTGAGCCTGTTCTGCCGAGCTTCTGTTGTCGGTTAAGCTGCTCTACCTTCTCGTAGAGAGTCTCTTCCTTAGGGGCCGGTTCTACTGCGCAGACCCCTACCTCTTTTAACACCTCTGCGTCTACTATCCGCTCGGTTAACACCTTCTGAAACATGTTCGGATCTTCTTTCGCGCGACTGGTCTTTCCTTCTCTTCGCGTTAGCGCGTCGGCCTTTCCATTTTGAGCTCCTGGTCGATAGGTGATCTTAAAATCGAACCCTGATAAGTAGGCGGCCTACCGTGCTTAACGCCGTAAGAGCTTCTGCGTCTTTATAAAGTAGGTCAGCGACTGGTGGTCCGTAAGGACCTAGACCGTGCTCTTTCCAGCTATAAGCTCCGGTTTCCACTCCTCGAAAGCCTGAATGATCGCCAGCAGTTCCTTATCGTAGATGGCGTAGTTCCGCTTAGCTTCCGTTATAGATTTGCTAAAGAAGGCTACTAGGTAAAGGGTCTCGCTATCGTTAGCGTATTGAGAAAGGACCCCTGCCGTCACTGTATCGGAAGCGTCCGTTTCTACGTAGATCGTCTTTTCCGGCCGGAAGTGCGCCAGAACCGGCGCCGAGGCCACTGCTTCTTTCAGCCGGTTAAAGGCTTCCGTGCACCTCTTAGTCCATAGGCCGGCGGCCTCTTTCTTTAACGCTTTGTTTAGGGGTCTCGCGATCTTGCTAAAGTCCTTAATAAACCGTCGATAATAGCTGCAGAATCCGAGAAACGCTCTGATTTGGGTAGTGTTTCCGGATTTCGGCTGCTTCCATTCGGCGACGGCGGCGACCTTTAAGGGGTCCATCCGAATTCCATCTCTTCCGACGATAAGACCGAGATATTTGACTTCGGTCTAGTAGAACTCGCTCTTCTTCGTGTCCGCGTTCAATCCGACCTCTCTAAGTCTTTTCAGCACCCTCTCAATGTGGTCCGTGTGCTGATCTCTCGTTCTATCCGTATAGATGAGAATGTCGTCCAAATAGATGGACACGAACCGTTCTAGTATGTCTATAAAAGTGTGGTTTATAAAGCGTTGCTACACTGCCGGCGCGTTGGTAAGTCCAAACGGCATTACTAGCCACTTAAAATTGCCTATACGCGTAGCAAACGTCGTAAGATCTTCCGTCTGCCCTTCTTCGTTTCTTAGTTAATAGAACGCTTGGCGGATGTCCAGCTTACTGAACCACTTAGCCTTTGCTACGCGCTGTATAGTTTCGTCGATTAACGGCAGTGGATATACGTCTCGCTTGGTGACCTCGTTAAGGCCTCGATAGTCTACGCAGAGTCGCAGACTACCCCCTGGTTTCCTTACGAAAAGAATCGGTAACGCATATTCGGCAGAACTCGGCGTAATGAACTTCTTCGCCAGATTTTCGCGAACAAACACCTCTACCTGGTCCAGTTCCGCCGGCGACAGTCGTCTTAGGGGCTCGGTTCTCGGCAGCGCGGCTCCTTCTTTTAGCCAGATCTTGTTGTTATATTCCGGTCGATAGAGCAGTAGGAGGTTGGAGTCGGCTTTCGAGAACACGTCAGCGTAACCGTAGAGCTCGTTTGGCAGCACCTCCAGTAGATCTACTTCTTCTTCCGCCATTATCTTCTGGTGGTCTTCGATGTCTTTTATAGAGATGGCGTAGATCTTATTGTCCGGCGACTTCGCGAGGGTCGTTATAGCTTCTGAACTCATTATTCCGACGGTAACCGGGGGTTCGGAACGATCGGACGGAGCCTCTTTCGCGGACTCCGTGTCTTTCGGGTTGGCGGCGACGGTGGCGACCTTTCCGATAGTCCCTGCTCCGCTACCCGGGGTTTTGAATCTAATCGTTCCTTTATCTACGTTAACGATAGCTTTCTGGTTCTTTATCCATTTCTGCCCTATAATAATGTCAAACCTTCCGATATCTATAATTCGGAACGTCGCTTCCGTGGTGCGACCAGCCAGTGTGGTCCTTAACAGCACGTAGTGCGTAACGTTTTCCGTGTCTTGTCCGTTGTATGCCGAAATCTTCGTCGGCGACGCTAGTTCCACCGGATAACCGTATCCATTCGTCAGTTTCTGAACCAGTCGGTGGTGGATCGCTGCACCGATAAGAGCTCCGGTGTCGATAAAGGCTTTTAGCTGAAGTGGTTTGCTCGATCCGTCAAGGGGGTGGACAGTGATTAGAAGGATAATGGCTGTTTCCGTGTTTACTTCCACCGCCGCCGAGAGCGGGTCGCTGCAGCTGTTGATGCTTTCTTCTCGCGGCGATTCGCTTCGATTCGGTGCCCTATTGTTAATGCTGGATAGGGGGCCTATCCGTCCAGCTGGTCTTTTCCTATAATTCTTAACTGCACCCTACCGTCTACGCTCTCGGTGTCGTTCGGAGCCGGCTCTATAGCTTGTATAGTCTTTCTCGGCGGCGGCTGCTGCTGCGGCTGCTTTATAATACGATACTCCTGCTTCTGCTGGGCCGTTGCTTGGCATCTCGTAGCGATATGGCCGGGTTTTCCGCACGCGAAACAGGTGGGGACGAACGACGAACGCGCTGTTGATGCTTTCTTCTCGCGGCGATTCGCTTCGATTCGGTGCCCTATTGTTAATGCTGGATAGGGGGCCTATCCGTCCAGCTGGTCTTTTCCTATAATTCTTAACTGCACCCTACCGTCTACGCTCTCGGTGTCGTTCGGAGCCGGCTCTATAGCCTTCCTAAAGGGGTCTCCGAAGCGTTGATCTAACGCTTTGATCGCTTCCTTAGCGGTCGCCTCTTCTAGGTCCGCCACTAGCGAAAAAGCTTCACCTTCTAATCGCGATTCCAGGTACGCCAATCTATCTCCGGCACTGTTTCCGGCGTAGTCGCGGTCCATCTTATTCTTTATCTTCTTCTTAAACGCTTCCCAGTTTTTAGGGTCCCCGCCTCTAAACGCCGGCGGGTCCGGCAATAATGTCATTAAGGTGCTACCTTGACTATAGGCCGCCGGTGAGGCGGTCTCTGCTTGTTCTTCTCGACGCGGTGGCGGCGCCGACGACATCGCTGCTTCCGTATCAGCCAGTTGATTCTTTAGCGCCTTCAGCTGCGCCAGTCGATTCGCCGCCTGGTTTTCTAACACGTCGATAATAGTCTCTGCCGATTCCTTCTCGGCCCTTACCGTCTCTACTTCCTCTCTTAGCTGTCTGTTTTCTTCCAGTGTTCTGTAGAACAGCGTCTCAATAAGGTCTATACCGTCGTAGACCTTTCCTATCCTATTTTCGTTTACGTAATCTTCCAGTTCCTCGATCGTGCAGTCGTAGATCTTCCTATATTCGCTTATTCGTTCCTTGATCTTAGCGGTCTCTTCCGCCGTAAAACCTCTGATAATGATCTTATTATTAACTACGCTGGAGCGTCTACTCGCTCTGTCAGTCTTTCTCTTTCCGCGGCGGCCTGTTACGCCGCTCTCTACCGCTGAGAAGCCTTCCATCTTCTTACGGTGCTGGGGGTTGTTGTTGTTGGTGCGCGTGCGTTATTCGGGTTTCTGAATGGTTCAACGGGCCCTTTCGCGCAGCGCGGGGTTGTGGAGAGTGAGTTCGAGATATAATGATCCGGGCACGCAGATATGATTCAATACGGCCTTTTTGATAACTATATCTCGAACTGAGGAGGGAAAGGAATCTATGTGGTAGTGGTGGTGGGCTTTCGTAGTGGTGGTGCCAAGGCCCGGCTCGGCCCGTCCGGGCCGAGCCGAAATTCCAAGGGTCCACCCCATCACTCAGTCCCACCCCTTTCCACCGCCGCAACAGAAGAAGCAATCCGCGTAGCAAAGGAGGTAATAGAATCGGCTTAGAAGAAGATAGTAACTTGAGCTAATAGGAAGCGGTCGCTAATGGAATTCGAAGAAGGCTAGAAGGTATAGCTTAACACGCGGAACCTAAGGCTAAAAGGCAACGCCAAGCTTAACCCCTGCTACGTAGGTCCGTTTAAGATAGTGGAAAAGACGTCGCCGGTAACTTATCGGCTCCAGCTACCGAAATTGTTCCAAGTCTACGATGTCTTTTATTCAGATCTGCTAAGTTTGGACCCTAAAGACGGGCTTCCGGATTAGGGGTTTGCTGAACCCCTGCCAGTCGAGATAGACGGTAAAGAAGAAGAATAGGAGGTAGAGGATGTAATAGATATAAGAAAGCTAAGAGGATCTATTAAAGCAAGGATCTTATAGAAAGGATAGCTAGAAGACTATAAATAGTATCCGGCCGAGAACCTCTAGAATTCGGCGGAGCTGCTAAGAGAGTTTTACGTCCGGAACCCGAGGAAGCCGAAGCCTAAGTGGCTCCAAAGTTAATAGTTCCAGAAGAAGAAGAAAAGCCGCGTCCGCTCTATCGGTGCGGAAGCCGATAGAAACGATCACGACAATGCGTTTGCTTAGGGTCTTCGCCTTTACCACTACTGCTGACCGGCGAAGCCGGTCGGATAATAGCTATAAGGCCGAAGACGGCACCACCGCTAGCGCGCTTCGTAGGAGTCTTTGTTCTTCGCCCTCGTTATTATCAGTGTCCGGACTAGCCGGTCGGATAATAACGGCGAAGAACGAAAACAACGCTAACAAAGCGGCTTTACGGTAGGGCCCGAAGCTATAGTAGAGAAGAAAAAGAAGAAGAGACGGCGAGCCGCGGATGGATCTATATAGACCTCTGCAGCGGCGTACAGGCCAGCTACACCGCAGCTCAGATAGCTGCCAGCTCAGATCAGATAGCTCCGATTAGATAAAAGCCGAAGTGAAAGACGTCAGATAGCGACGATATAAAAAGAAAGAAGATAAAAAAAGGGGATGTTTTCGAGATAGAAGAAAGCGAAGAGGTAATGTCGGTCTCAAAGACGGTTTCCGTAGAAGGAACCGCGGTTTAAAAAAAAAGGAGAGATAAGTAAGCGGTCGAGGTCGACCGCTAGTGAGGGAGGGGGGTGGTGTTGCGGCAGCAGAAAGGGGTGGGACTAAGTAATAGGGTAGACCCTTGGAATTTTGGCTTAGCCCTTCCGCACTGAGCCGGGCCTTGGCACACTACCCCTAAAGCCCTCACCCACTGCCGCATAGATTCCTTTCCTTCTTCAGTTCGAGATATAGTTATTAAAAAGGCCGTATTGAATTATATCTGCGTGCCCGGATCATAGTAAGTAAGTTCGAGATATAATAATCCGGGCACGCAGATATAATTCAATACGGCCTTTTTGATAACTATATCTCGAACTGAAGAAGGAAAGGAATCTATGCGGCAGTAGGTGAGGGCTTTAGGGGTAGTGTGCCAAGGCCCGGCTCGGTCCGGAAGGGTCGAGCCGAAATTCCAAGGGTCCACCCTATTACTCAGTCCTACCCCTTTCTGCCGCCGCAACAGTATTGAATCGTATCTGCGCGCTCGGATCAACTACTACTACCACATAGATTTCTTCCTCTCCTTAGTTCGCGATATAGTAATCAAACAGCTGTATCAAATTATATCTACGCGCTCAGATTAGTCTTAAATAATATCTGCGTAAGCTTAGATTAGGAATAGTATTACATCTAAACTAACAAGTGTCCTTTAATAATTCTGCACTGCGTGCTTTTTATATACTGCAGGAGCGGCACAAGCTGTCCTTAGCAACACGCAACTAACTAACCTTACAAACGTCCTGCTAGAGCATCTCTTAATGTCTGCAGGAGTTACTATAGCTATTCTATAACAATTATACACTTTAGTAGTATGTCTAAGGCTTTAAGTTTTGCTTTGCTAGTAGGTAGATAGACTAATCATAATTCTACCTTCTTTATTAGATAATTCAATGTTTTATTGTTAAAATATTATATATTAATACACAAGTTAACTATAGTAAGAAATTTTGTACTGTCTACTAGTCTATATCCCTTAATAGTTATATATGTTAATAGCAATAAAGATAAAAATTTTATTATATAAGTGTTGCGGTGGCGGAAAGGAGTGGGATTGAATAATAGGGTGGACCCTTGGAATTTTGGCTCAGCCCTTCCGGACCGAGCCGGGCCTTGGCACACCACCCCTAAAGGCCTCACCCACCGCCGGATAGATTCCTTTCCCTCTTCAGTTTGAGATATAGTCATTAAAACAGCCGTATTGAATCATATCTACGCGCTCGGATGAATAAGTTAGTTATAATAAGAAAATTTTTATATAGTTGCAAACATTGTATTGTTAGGACATTATGTATTAAAAAATATGCTAGTTTCTCTACAAAGTTTTGGCTAGCCTAGTATTGTAGCTAGGTTAGTAGTAGAATACATTAATAATTGGGCTACTATTTAATTTCTATATACTGTTAGCCTGGATACTAGGAATCTATTACTAATGACCTCAATACTTGGAAATGAAGTATCAGCCTGTATCCTTATTATCCTTGTCATGTTAAGATTGCGGCCGCAACCCTAACCTTTTCGAGACAATGCGTTCGTGCTCTTAGCCTGGTTTTAGCGAATGTCTGGGCCTTTTATGCCGGCAGGGAGTGCGCTCTTCGAATCTTGCGCTGTCCAAAAAACACTCTAACTTAATACTCCTAGATCGCCTGCCACGGAACGCGATCTGATGCCCTTGGGAGCTACTGCAGTTGACTTCGGCAGTGGTAAGAATAGCTTCTCCTCTCACTACAAATCGTGGCTCTCTTTCAATTCCTACATTTTCTTCTACCATTTACGACCTGTCACGCTGCAAGCATCCGCTTCCGCGCAGGCTCCTGGTTTCACCACCCTCTACAGAAATCGAATTCACCAGCCTTAGCCCGGCGCAGACTGTGCGAGGCTCTCTGAATGGACTCGCCCGCGCAACGAGAGCCCGTACCCCTAGCATCGTGACCCATCGCACGACTCTCTCTGCGTCCCTCAGGCCGAGCATTCTTTTGTCAACCACTTCCTCCTTCACCTTCGACGACTTCCTGATCCAGGAGAGATTGCCCTTACATGCGTCCCAATAGCTCAGACCTGGAGGCTGGTGCACAATGTCTCGTCCGGGATATCAACGAGAATACCACATCGCCGTGCTCGGCTCCGGCGGTGTCGGCAAGAGCTGCCTGACTAGTGCGTTTCGAGCTCTATCGACATCCGGCATTCGTATTGACTCCGCGCAGTGCAATTTGTGCAAGGCGTCTTCGTGGAGCGCTATGATCCCACAATTGAGGACTCGTACCGAAAGCACATCGACGTAGATGTAAGGCCGTGGCCCGGCGACCCGTCTGTAATTCCACAAGATTGATCAGGCGTAGGGCAGACATGTGGTCCTTGAGATCATGGACACGGCAGGCACGGAGCAGTTCAGTGAGTACATGCGCGGCGAAGGGATAGCATGATTAAGCTGACAGATTCATCCAGCGGCCATGAGGTAGTCTCAGACTCTACCACACTCGATCACCCCATATTGACTCGGCATTGCAGAGATATGTACATGAGGATCGGCCAAGGCTTTCTTCTGGTGTTCAGCATAACGTCGGCCTCATCCCTGCGCGAGCTCGTCGAGCTGCGTGACCAAATAGTGCGGACCAAAGGCGACCCGAATTTTCCCATCGTCCTTGTCGGGAACAAGAGCGACCTCGAAGAGGACCGAGCTGTCTCGCGAGCAAAGGCCTTCCAGCTATCGCAGAGCTGGGGCAACATACCCTACTACGAAACGAGTGCACGACGAGCGACGAATATCAACGAGGTGTTCATAGATGTGTGCCGGCAGATCATCCGCAAAGACAGTTCCCGAGCGCGGCCGGAAGAGCGCGATCGACAACTCAAGAGGAGACAGAAGCCTGCTCGGCGGGACGATCACGATAGAGGAGGTTCGAAGTGTACAATACTATGACCCGGGCCAGATCCCACCATCTGCCCAGAATAGCGAGGATCAATCCGAACTGATGTCGGTAACGCCTGCAATGTGGCAACGGATTGAATGGCTCTCGCGACCTTGTCTAGTGGCCCTACGCACAACGAGGAGTTCATGGGTGCGGCTGGTCACGAGTTATGAAATGCATTAATTAAACTTCACAGTGCGTACAGCTGTGTGTGAACTGCTTCGAGTCAGTTTTAAGCGTCAGCCAAGGTCTTCCGAGGGGAGGGTACGGCAGTTGATGGAAGTCCCTGGATGCATGCTTCTACCTGGGCCAGGCTCAACGGAAAATTTGCGTGCTGGCAAACATGGTTTGGTTGAGCATGCTTTGGCTGTGACATTGTGACCGCCGTCCAGCGCGCAGCAGAGGGCAGAGATGCTACTTGAGCTAGTAAAGTGTCCGTCACGACCACGATGCTCATCATGTTCTGTAGGTCTCTCATCTATGCCAATTCAACGGGACTCCGTTGCTTGAAGATTGACGCTAGCTCGAGCGCATGTGCTGCAGAACAGGAGTCAACATGATCGCCAACCGGCTTTTGATCCGTTCTGCATCTCGGCACGCCGGACAGGAAGAGTCTTGAACGAAGCTGGATTTGCAATCATGAAGGATGATCTTGAGCCGATGGTGCTGCCTCCAGATTCTTGACAAGCTGCTGTACCACTGTGTCCAAATCCTCATTCTGCAGACCAAGATCCCGCATGGCAAAGTCCTTCCGGGCCTCCCAATTGGCATCGATGGCGCCAAGAAGCCAGACCAGGTTCTCCACGGCCTTGGGATCACCAGCATCAGCTTTCTTGCTCTCTTCGGTCTGGTAATGCTTGGAGTCGTGCCTCTGCACCGTCCACTGGTCACCTGTCGCTCGCTCAAAGGATGCGAGCACCTGGTTCTGGGACACGCAAAAGCTTTGAATGTAGATCATCCGGTTCTTGGTCACGTCGGGTCGCTGGAGGATCCGTGCCGTAGCTTCGCCAATCTGGGAAAGTGAAGTTGCTGACCACTTTGTTTCGCCATCATCGAGGATGTCGCAACGCCTCTCTTTGTACCAAATATGCAGAAACTCAAGGCTCCAGTCGAAGAAGTGGCCGCAGACGAGGCTTGTCCAGCTGAATTCTGGATGCTTCGAGGCAAGCTCGATCAGATACTCACGCACTTCGGTCTTGTGGCGATAGAGTGGTACAAGCTCTTGTGTTAATGAGCTGGAAGAGTCCACGGAGCCGAAGTCGGCTGGAATAAGGCCTGCCACTGCTTAGCATGCCGTCTGGAAGTCCGAAACAAGGATATCGCACGCTTCACTCCTGCCTTGATGCATGCATCGGCGATACGCTTTTGCAATGCCGTCTCACTCCCCTTGATCGTGACGACGACGGCATCTTGGCCCTTCAACACCTCTGCTAGTTCATCAACCTCAAAGGAGTCCGAGACCAGCTTTTGCTTTGGGTGCGGCGTCTGGGACTTGGACGATTTCCTCTTCAGTACAGTGACATCGAAGTCCCTGTCGACCAGACATCGCAAGACCGATGGCCCCAGGTTGCCATCGGCGCCAAGCAACACCACTGATTTGATTGTCATGTCTGTGGGCGACACCAAGTAAAATAATGCAGGACCCTTGGTCCAATCCAGCTGCTGTGGATGCTTCTATAACCCTGGCTGGATGGTGCGTGAAATTGGTGGTGGAAGGATGCAGGTCGGTAGCGGTTCCCCAGCGGTGACACAACCGAGTTGGAAAGAACGCCAAGCATGCGGCTAGTCAGGAAGGTCCCAGGAGGGAGAATGGGCAGCAGCGCCGGCGGGCCGCAGGTGTCCTCCACGAGAAGGGCTCTCCAGGTTTGCGAAGTGCACTAGGCCAGCTGTACCCCTTCTATTGGCACAGAGTCATTTTCGCCATCCATGATGCCCAGCACGAAAGCTTCACCAAGCATCTCGGGTTCGGCCGATTGAGGTCCAGAGCCAGCAGTGGGTCGCAGGATCACAGGCGCTTTCAAAAGGAGCCAAGAGTGGCTGCATTGGGGCGCCGTCAACGACTGTTACCCTGTCGCCCCCTTGCTGTGCTAATCAAAAGTGGCCTTTGTCGGCGAGGGAAAACACTCTCCTACGGAAGAATGTGGCGACAGCAAGTTGGAGTCGTTCTTCCAGAACTTCCAGAAGCTGCTCATTGGTGTTCAAAGTTTCGCCTTCGTCAGATCGTCGTCGCAAGAAGTCAAGTAATGCACCATATCTGCTCACGGCGTCTTCAACAGACAGCCTCTTACCCTGGTCCTGGTCCGCTGTGATCGTCCGTGCCGTGGCGAGGTGCTGCTCGTTGTGTACGCTTGGTCGCCTGCGATGGAGATGAAGCCGTGACATGGAATCAAACAGTCATGCTCCAAGGGCGTCTGGGAGCGCTGGAGGTCCTGTTTCGACAACCCTCCGAACCTACTGTTGGCACCTTGTCGGAAAGCTCGACAGTCGGTGATAGACGCCATAATCTCCTGAACCACGGCCGCGTGAATAGCCTGATGAATGATGGCCAACTGCCCTCTCCCCATCGAGGACATTGCGGTGATCAGTAAGCGCGCTCGAGTCCTTGAGAAGACTCGGCGAGTAGGTCTTAGTCTTTGAGGAAGTCCCATAGCAGCAGAAGTACCCGGACCCTCTTATCCAAGCCAGACAATGACTCCGTGGTGGTAGCACGCGCATTACAAAGAACAGCATACAGGTTGGCGGCCGGCATACCATGGCAACGCATCAACTTCTGCCCAGATACCGACCTCGTCACAAGAACACACGTGAGAACCTCACGGCACTGGTTGTTCGAACAGTCATTCGGGAGGCAAGAGAAATCGATTTCTAGGACCCGCGGCCGAATTGAAGCTTCCTGCAACATTCGGCATTCGCCACAGTAACGTCACAACACGTGCCCAGGTGTTTTGTTGCCCCTCCTTCCTGACGACTTGAACTTTTGTTGGAATCACCTGAACAAAATTCACTAATCACCCGAACAACAACAAATTCCCTCGACACAACAACACCAACTGAGATTACTACGCAACAACCCACAATGCCTTCCTCGCTTGATCAGCTGAAGGCCACAGGCACCGTAAGCCCATGAACTGAGCAGCAGCATCCGCGACTTGCTCGGCTTTTGAAATAATTCCAGCTGATGAAGACTCTTTCAGGTCGTCGTCTGCGACTCCGGTGACTTTGCTACCATCGACAAGTACAAGCCACAAGATGCTACCACCAACCCATCCTTGATCCTCGCTGCATCCAAGAAAGAGGAGTACGCTAAGCTCATTGACGATGCTGTCGAGTATGGCAAGAAACACGGCAGCTCGATTGAAGAGAAGGTTGATGCAACACTGGACAACCTTCTTGTGCAATTCGGCAAGGAAATCTTGAAGATCGTTCCGGGAAAGGTCTCCACAGAGGTTGACGCCCGGTTTTCCTTCGACAAGAAAGCGTCGGTTGAGAAGGCGTTGCACATCATCCACGTAAGTCGGGGGCTCTACACTAGGCTGTGAGCGAGGTGCTGATCTTCCCTCAGCTGTACAAGGAGCAAGGAATCGACAAGTCCCGTGTCCTGATCAAGCTCGCGTCCACCTGGGAGGGGATCCAAGCTGCACACGAGCTTCAGACCAAGCACGGTGTTAACTGCAACCTGACTCTTATGTTCTCGATCGTGCAAGCCATTGCTGCTGCTGAGGCCGGCGCTTTCCTCATTTCTCCATTCGTCGGCCGTATCCTTGATTGGTACAAGGCCAACACCGCGCAGGAGTACACCAAGGAGAACGACCCCGGTGTCAAGTCTGTCCAGCAGATCTTCAACTACTACAAGAAGTATAATTACAAGACCATTGTGATGGGCGCATCTTTCCGGAATGTCGGCGAGATCACCGAGCTTGCCGGCTGCGACTACCTCACAATTGCACCAAACCTCTTGGAGCAGCTTTACAACAGCCAGGATGCTGTTCCACAGAAGCTGAAGGCGGCAGATGCCTCTTCACTCGACATCAAGAAGAAGAGCTACCTGAACGACGAAGCTGCTTTCCGGTTTGACTTGAACGAGGACACCATGGCCGTGCACAAGCTCTCTGAGGGTATCAGCAAGTTCGCCGCGGACGCTGTTACGTTGAAGGACATTCTCCGCAAGAAGATGGGTGCTTAGATGCGGTCATGATCAGATGGTGTTTCCATTAGGGACAAGGAAGCTTGAAATACGGCTCCCAGATGCATGATTGCCGAGAAAGGCTCGTAGATCATGCCCTTGCACCTGTTGCTGTGTCATTGGTAGCACTACTCGGCACGATTTAGTATGGTCCATGACCAAGGTGCGAGCTGAAGGAGAGTGAGATGCTGTGCCTTCTTGCTGAGTTGATGTATGCTTCGGCCTGAGCAGTATGTGTTCCTTGAAAACAGCGCCTCGTCAATGGCCACAAGTATTGAAACGCTTCTCAGTGCCAACAGCGTGGGGCAAAGCCGACTTGAAGTTGGGATGAGCGATCGATCTTCCATCTTTTTTGATCCGCCAAGAAGTCCGGATGGCTGACCCCACTTTTGCACTTGCCCCGCCGCCTGGAGACAGCTTGCTGGCTTGCCTCCCAAGTTGTCATCTTCATCGAGACAATTCTCTTTCCAGTAGTGAGTAGAGAAGTCAACAAAGCCTTCGATCCAGAAACACCGCCACAATGGTCAAAGCAGGTGCGTGGCGTGGCTACCCGAGCGACCGGAGCGTACCAGGGCCGTGGAGCTGGTCATGGCAAGAATGAGCACGTTTCCATCTGGCCATCAAGGTGATCATGTTGCGGCGCGGACCTGCTGGATGCGTGGCTGTGCACATGCGATGCGGGCAAGGCTGGCGCCCGCTGGTCCTTGATGGCCAGACCTGGCACTGGGCTGCCGACTTGCGGGCGGCGATGCTGACATGTCTTCACAGTTGCTGTCCTCCGCGGCGACTCCACCGTCAAGGGCACCGTCACCTTCGAGCAGGAAAGCGAGGGCTCGCCCACCACTATATCATGGGACATCACCGGCCACGATGCCAACGCCGAGCGTGGCATGCACATCCACGCGTTTGGTGACAACACCAACGGCTGCACCTCAGCCGGACCACATTGTGAGATGCCCGATCCACGTCCAGCCGTCTCCATCTGACAACGCACAGTCAACCCACACAACAAGACGCACGGTGCTCCAGAGGACAGCGAGCGCCACGTTGGTGACCTGGGCAACTTCAAGACTGACGGCCAGGGCAATGCCAAGGGCTCCGTCCAGGACAAGCTCATCAAGTTGATTGGCCCAGAGAGCGTGCTTGGCCGCACCATTGTCGTCCACGCAGGCACCGATGATCTTGGAAAGGGTGGACACGAGGAGAGCAAGAAGACGGGCAATGCCGGCAGTCGCCCAGCTTGCGGTGTCATCGGCATTGCCGCATAGAAGGTTGGTCAAAGGTCGTACGACGATGATACATACGAAGGAGATGAAGGGAAATCGAAAGCATGCTCCGACGCAGATGGCAACGAGGAGCCGTAGTAGAAGTACTATTCGAGTCAGCACGTGCGTACCGTGTACCAGGTCGCCCGTTCCACGTCACTGTGCAGAACCGCTCGTCGCGTCGAGGCCTTTGCATGCTCAAGCTCGTGGAATGGTAGAGAGAGAGAGAGAGAGAGAGAGAGAGGATCGGTGGCCAGTCTGGCACGACCGGCCGGGTGAGCCGCGAGGAGGAGTGCCGGATGCGTGTCGCACGGAGCCTGGCGCCAGTCGCCGTGGATCCAAGCCATCGACGCGAGCTCGTCCGACGAGGCAGAGCGAATGGGGGCAGCTCCGTGCCCGCCAAGGGCGGTGGATGGCCGGTTCTGCTTCTGCGCAAGCACAACAGGTCTGATGTTACACCGGTCTGATGTCACGCCGGTCTGATGTTACACGTCTGGCGTGGCCGGGCGCGGAACACGGGTCGAGCGCGGTGCATGTGCATGCCGTCCCGTCCGAGCAGCATCTATCGGAAGCGCGAGGCGCAAGGATCTGTCGATCGGGCGGTGTGCAGGAAAGACATCGAGTTTCGTTCGTGCCGGCATCGGGACATGCGGCGCCGGCGGGTGGTGGTGGTGGTGGTGGTGGCTTGCCCTGGATCGCGTCTCTCCGGTGAGGCGCGTGGGTGGACCAGGGACGCGCGTGTGATGGAGCGGAGCGAGCACATCGGACTGCTCGGCCGGCCAAACATCCGAGTGCCAGAGTCTCACGCACCTGGGCCGCCGTCGACGAAGTGCCGAGCTGGCGCACACCGACGTGGTGGGCGTGGGACGGAAGCAGTTAGTGGGTGGCAGGGCGCTTGGTGTGCCTCCGACCGCTCGCACGTCCAATCACCCGCACACCTCCGACACCCGCGCGACATCGAGTCGACCGCGTGCTCATTGCTCATTTGCTCTCCCACCCCGTCCGACCGGCCCACGCTCCTTTGCCCGCCCGCCCCACGCTCCTGTCCCCGTCCGGCCCACGCTCCTTTCCCCGTCCGCCCCCGTTCCGCACCGCACGTCGTCGCCACCGCGCCCCTCCCGCTCACGCCCAGCTCACGCCCAGCACGCGGCTCTGGGGGTCTTGGTGGGTTTCGTGGGCGGACCGTCTGGCTTTCCCGCGCTGCAGCCGCCCGCCGTGCTGGCCGGCTTGTTGTCCCTCGCTTAGCCTGCTTGGCCCCATTCACCCACCACCACCGCTTGCCCCATGCCCGGCTTCGGGAGCACCGCCAACTCGCCGTCGCTGCAGAAAATGGACATGAGCAATGCTCGCTACGGCGGGAAGAAGTTCGCCGTGGGCAACATCGCAGGCGACCCGTTCTGGCTGGGCACAGTGGGCATTGGCATTGTGAGTGCACGCGCGCTGGGGCATCGCATGCGCGGCACGTCTGACTAAACCGTGCCCAGTCTGGCTGGCTCATTGCCTTCGTCAGTTCCATCATCGCCGACATGAACGCGGATTACCCGAACTACTCGTGGTGGTGTCTGGTCTACATGTTCTTCTGCATAGCGGGCGTGATATTCGTGGTTTGCGCAGATGCCATCTACACCTATCACGTAGGTCTGACGAGCTTTCTGGGAGCCGGCCTGGTGTTCACGACGTCCTCGGTCAACTCCCTGATATACTATCCCCAGGCGGCCAAAGAAGCCGCTGCCGCCGGCTTCATCTTGCTCTCGATCGACTGTGTATGTCCGGCGCATGTCCGGCGCACCTGCTCCGAGACGGGCGCTCGCTGACATGACTTCCAGATCATATGGATGTTCTACTTCGGCTCCCAGCCCCAGGCCACTCATCGCCAGACTCTCGATTCGTTCGCATTGCACAAAGACCCTGCACCGAGCCGCAACAGCAGAGCCATGCGCCAGTCGTACCGTCCAGAAACAACCCACTCGGGCGGCAACACGCAACAGCAGGTGTACAACTCTGCCAATCTGAGCGGCTTCGAGACGGCGTCGCCGATCATTGGCTACCCAGGCGGTCCCGCAGGTGCTGCGAACCGAGGGAGTGCTCTCCCGTACCAGCAACAACAACTGCGCTCCAAGCCGAGCGCCGTGTCGCAGAACACCAATGGTGTGTCGGGATTGTCGGGCACTCATCCCCCCAACGCGCAGGACGGCTCGGCATCTGCGCCGACCGAATATCCATACCGAGCCAAAGCCATATACAGCTACGAGGCGAACCCAGACGATGCCAACGAGATCTCGTTCACCAAACACGAAATCCTCGAGGTCAGCGACGTGTCGGGCAGGTGGTGGCAGGCCAAGAAAGAAAACGGCGCCACCGGCATTGCACCGTCCAACTACCTGATCCTGTTATGAGCGCGCCGCAACCATCGATTTGCGTGATGAACGAGAGAACAGTACCGCACAGAAACACAAGCATGCTCACGATGACGCGTTCGGCCCGCACCCCCGTCCGCGACGACTGCGCGGCCGCTTACCAAGTGACTCGGCGGTTGCGTGCACGGGATCCCACATGACTCGACATCCCGAATCACCCAGAACAATGGCCCAATCCCGCCCGCCGTGTTTTTTTCTTCCCCTCCACGCGCTCACGGCGTATGGTCACTTTTCCTTTCGGTTTGCGGCGGGTTTCTGACACGGGCCCCAAGACGGTCCTGTTCGTCGAATGGCATGGCGTTCTGGCGCGTGTGTGTGTGTGTGTGTGTGTGTATGTGTGTGTGTTGGCGGGAGCGGCTGTCCCTGCATGTATGGCGGGGGAGGAAGGTTGGATGTGATTGTGGAAAGAAAGCTTGTGTGTGGAGCCAGGCTTCCGAATGAATGATTCCCCGGGGGGCGCTGTTGCTTTGCCCGCGACCTGACACCAGTCGCGATGGATGCTCGCTTGCTTGCGTGCTTGCTTGTGGGAGCGAGCCCGGGGGCCCCCCTTTTCGGTCATTCTTTCTGTTTGGCGTCGTTACACCCGATTTGCGAAACTTCATTCACAGTTGCAGGGAGGGCGGTGGAGGAGATGGATGGATCGGGGGGGGTTCCCACAAACAAACATCGTGCACCGCGCCATCGCAGCCTCGATAGAGAATGCGCGACACGTGCGGATGGTGGTGCTCGGGCGCATCAAAAAGCGGGCCCCTCCTGCACGAAATGAGAGCATCGGGGGGGGCAGGTCAAAAAGAAGTTGTCGCTGACGTGGGGACATCACCGGTCGTTGCATCCACCGGGCTGGCGCTGGTTAGGAGCTGATTTCCACTTGCACGCGGCGTCGCAACTCACAATTGAACCCGAACCTGCCGCTGGGATCTCGGAGAGATGGAAGGCGGCAATCCTAACCATTAGACCATAGATGCGTGCTCGACGTTGATTGGCTGGGCGACCGGGCGTGGGGAAAGTATATGACCCCCACCAAAGTGGACATGAGGGCCTGCCACGGGACACGGCCGTAGATGGTTTTATTCACATTTCGAGACTTGCACGTTGATCGAGATGCCAGGATGGTGCGTGACATTCGGCGATGGCTACGACTCTCTCTCTCTCTCTTCGGGACGCGTGACTGCCGCGCTTGACTCTCGGCCTTCCGACACCGTCCGAACTCCCCCGGCGCCGCATTTCCAAGCGCGTGCGTGGCCGCCGGGGGCCGTGCATGGGCGCGGGTCTGGATTGGTCCTGGAGCCCTGAATCGTCGTTCGCGTCCGTCGTGGGTGCCGGTTTCGGCCGAAGGCGTGTCAGCTGCCACCCGGAGGGAGCGGCGGGGGACGACAGCCATTCAACGGGTGATGCGGAGAGCACGACCGCCCGACACGTTTCGCCCGTTCGGGCTGGCATGGGGTCGTGAGTTGGAGTGTGGAGGGTGGCGGTCGGCATCTGGTCGCACGTGCGCCTGGCTGTCCGTCGTGGTGCGACTGTCGGCCTGCGCGTCTGCTCGTCAACATGTCGTCGCCCGTGCAATTCGACAGTCCATTTCACCTCACGTGGCCCGCTCAATCCCGCGCGGGCCGCATCCACGCGTGGATGCACAATCACCATTCACCCCATTGATCGTCGTCCTTCCTTTTCGCTGCGCCGGGAGCACCCGCTCCGCCCGAGTGTTTCATAGCGCTGGTCCCGAGCGTGGATGGTTTGACCTTCTGCTGCTGCGCGGATTCGCCAGCAGCAGCGGCAAAGTCGTCCCAGAAATCCTTCTTTTCCTGGGGCGGCCCCGGCGGTGCCTGGCCGAAGCTGTCCCAGAAGTCCTGCTTGGCGGGCGCGGCTGTCCCGGGTTGATGATGGTCGGGGTCCACGAACTTGTGGAATTGGTCACCCAGTCCTCGCGTGCCTTGCTGGACGGTGTTGCCCAAGGTCATCCCGGCCGTGCGGACCTGCGCGCCAAAGTCGCTCGCCGCGAGATTCTTCATGCCCGGCTGGATGTACGACTTGTTCACCGAAGCGGCCTGCTTCGAAACCGTGCTTGACAGCCATCCAAATCCCTTGGTGAGCGCTGCTACGGGATTTTGCTGAAACTCGTCCGCGGTCGGCACGCCCGAATGGGTCTCGCCGGGAGGCAGTGGCGAGGAACCAAAGCCCGCATACTTGCCGCCTTGTGAGGGAGCGAGGCCTTCCGGTCGGTTGGCATTCTCCTGGCCCATCTTGGCAAAGTAAGCCTCGTTCCGCGACTTCTGCGACGGTGATGCTGCCCACTGCGGCGTGGCTTTCACGCCTGCCAGCGGAGTGTTCCGGCCCGAAGCAGCAGGCGTGCTGGACACGCTCGCGACAGCAGCCTTTTTCGCTGCGGGCCTGGGCCTTGATGCGCCGGGCACGTACTCGGCACCCTCGACCTTGGCGGTCAGCCTCTCCTTCCACTCCTCGCCGGCCTCGCTGTCGTATCGCTCGGAAATGGTGCAGCTGTCGAAGTCCTGCCCCGCGAGCGCGTTGCTGCTGTGGCTGTTGAAGAACTCCTTCCACGGCTTGTTGCCGCCCAGCTGCATGCGCCTGACTTCTCCCGTCTTGAAGGCATCCATGCTGACGGAGCGCACAAAGGAGATGTGCACGCCGAGCGAGCGATGGATGCCCGAACACGCCAGGCAGAAGAAGATGCCAAACTTGGGCGAAGCCTGCAGTCGTCGCGTCAGCCCCGGAGATGCGTGGATGACACGCCGCGTCGAGCATGAAGCTGGCGGTGCACTGCACTGACCCATTGTGGACTCGGAGCACCGCAGTCGACACATCGGTTGTTCTCATTCGTCTGTGCGATTTCCTGCAGTCTGCTCCGGGTCTCCGGGTCGACCTCCCACAGTTTGCTCATGGCTGCTCGCGTGGCGGCGGCGGCTTCGAAGCGGCGGGTCTGCGCAGTTGGGGTGGCGGTGGGCTCACTGCTGACTGGACCGTCTCTCTTCTCCCGCAGTCCATCACCGACGCCGCCGTGCCACATGCCCCATCAATCACATCAATCAGCGCTCACTCCCGCCCCGCCCTCCAGAGCCATGCCAACCTCTCTTGTTGTTCACCGCCCCGGGCTCGTCCCGTCTCCCACATCCTCCACTCCACCCTCCCCGCCCGGCCACCGCCCGACAACCACCCCGACCCCGCCTGGCCGCCACCCGATGGCCATCATGTCCAACATGACACCCAACCACCCGGCAACCACCACCCCGCCTGGCCGCCACCCGATGTCCATCATGCTCAACAAGACCGTGGCGGGCGCCGCAGGTGCAGGCCGTCCTCTCTCGCTGTCCCTGGGATTGATCGCGCGTCCTCGCATCCTTCGGCCAACATGCTTGGAATCAGCTCTGCATGGCTGGGCCTGCTGAGCCTCACCGCGGCAGCGATGCCCGCTGGGCGGCGTCGTGGTGAGAGCCGCGATGCCTCTTCTCCCCCCCGGAACGTCATGTATGTTCAGACATTCCGCACGGCCGCGGGCGGACAGCTTTCCCTCCTGCCTCTGGTGCAACAGAACCCGCACGTCACGCACATATACCTGGCCGCCCTGCACGTCAATCCCGACCCCGGCGACATTCACCTGAACGACGACAACCCCAACAGCACCGTCTGGAACACGGTGTGGTCCGAAGCCGCGCGGCTGCAGCAAGCCGGGGTCAAGGTCATGGTGATGATGGGGGGTGCCGCGCCCGGCAGCTATCCACGGCTCTGCAGCGGAGGGGATGGGGCGGTCATTGTGAGTGGGTGGCGGGAGGGGGAGGGGAAGGATGGCGGACGGCGTGTCTGATGAATCGCAGAATGAAGCGTACTACGCCCCCCTCCGCGACACGCTCAGCTTCCACCAGGTCGACGGGCTGGATCTCGACATCGAAGAGGCCGTGGACCTGACCTGCCCCTTGGCACTGCTGCGCCGGCTCGACCGAGACTTCGGCTCCGACTTCATCCTCACCATGGCGCCCGTCGCGTCGGAGCTGCAGCCGCTCGGCTACGGCCTCGGCGGCTTCTCCTACCAAACCCTCGACACCCACGCCACCTCGCCCGACCGGCCCCACGGCAAGCTCGTCACCTGGTTCAACGCGCAGTTCTACAACGGCTGGGGCGACGCCGGCACCCCGAACGGCTACAACGCCATCGTCGCCAACGGCTACGCGGCCGCCCGAGTCGTCCTCGGCCTGCTGGGCAACCCCGCCGAGGGCGGGAGCGGGTGGTACGGCATCGAGACCTACCGAACCAACATCGCCGCCCTCCTCTCCGCCCACGGCGCCGCGTTCGGCGGCGTCGCGGGCTGGGAGTATTGGGACGCCGGCGCGCGCGACGGCCTGTCGGATCCGTGGAAGTGGGCCCGGCGCATCGGGCAGAGCGTCTTCGCCGCCGCCGCCGCCGCCGGCCCGGCCCAGGCCGACCGCGCCGCCCACGTCACCCCCGGCGTCGCGCCCTGGCCCGAGCTGACGGCCCAGATGGTCACCCTCGGCGCCCCGTTCCTGGCCGCCGTCCGCGCGCTGAACATCACGCACGGAGACGGCACGCGCGCACAACAGCTGTTGGGCATCACGCCGTGATCCAAGACCCCCTCCACGCTTCCTCCCGAGGAACTGTATGTCGAAGGTGGGACTCACAGGGAAGTTCAGGAGAGAAAAGGGAGAGGCGGAGGAAGGAAGGAGGAGGAGCAGCAGCAGCAGCAGCAGCAAGGTTCTACGGCCGCGGGGGGCAGGCGATGTGCAAGTCTTTTTTTTCTCGATAAAGCTGCAGTCAGTCAGTCAATGGCGGCGCGTCATGCGTGCCCGTGGACCATCGCGTGGGCGCCTGCTTGCAGACGCTCCAGGCGCCAGGTCGTGGCCTCGATCAGCGCCGTCTCGCGCTCGAGCAAGCTCCACACCTCGTCCATTTTCCGTGCCCGGTAGTCCGGGCCGGGCGTGCCGTTGGCGGTCGACGGTCTGCTGCTGTGCCCGTCGGCGGTGGGGGGACCACGTCGGGCCTCGTCGAGTTCCTCCTGCACGGCGTCCGCCTGCCGTTTCAATTGTGCATATACGTCTCGGACCGCGTCGATTCGCGCGGCCACGGTGCCGCTTGGGTCGGCATCATCGCTCTCGTGTGTGGTTGATGTCCAGGTGCTGTTCTCCGGCTGGATGTCCGCGACCGAACCGTCGCCGGTGTTCGCGGGCGGGGGCGGGAGCACGGTCTGGCGGATTCGCTCGACCTCGTCGGCAAAAGCACGCTCCTTGGCGGAAAGCTCTTTGCTGCCGAGACCACGCATCTTCCGGCGAAGTCTCTCCACGCGATCGTGAAGCTCTCGAGTCTTGTCCTGCCGCTGACGGAGGCGATTCTCGATCTTGGACCGACCGCCCCGCACCAGCTCGGGCTCGCCCGGGATCTGCTCCGGGAACTCATCCTCTCCCGTGACGCTGTTGACTCGGTTGTTGAGATCCCGCACGCGCTCGACGTGAGCCTTCATCTCGTTGACCATTCGCTCGCACCTGCGGAAGAGCTCAGCCGCGGCGAGGCCCAGGCTGTGTGTTTCGCTCCCGAGCACTTGATGCGCTTTGGTCAGCTTCTGCAACGTGTCCGCGTTGAAGGTGATCGGTCCTCTCAGATCAGCGCTTCCCGTGGCATTTTCGCGGCGCCACTTCTCGAGCAGGCATGGCAGTTGTGAAACTTGGAAGAAGACGTCGGCCGGCTGATATGGCGCCCGGGGTTCCGAGACGATCACGGAGGAGTGCAGCTCGTGGCTGTCGGGGACGAAGGGGTGCGCGGCCGCGACAGGAATGTCCAGTTCTGCAGCGATTGCCGTCTTTCCGGAGGAGGAAAGTGTGACGTAGCCAATAGTGGAGGGGTCGAGAATGCTAATGGCGGCGTTGATATCGTTCAGAGGCTCGTTCACCTCGGCCGTGAGCCGACTCACCGTGGTGGTGGAGGATTCGAGGATGAGACGGATGCGGAAATCAAGACCCTCCCCTGCGACGACAGGCGCAGTCAGCTCATCCTCCAGTGCGTGGATCCACGGTTTCAGCGACAAGCTGTATATGCCGGTTGGCTGAGTGGTGTACACTTCGTACCGGTCCGCGGGCGATGCGGTAAATGTCGGCCACGCTTCATCGCCCTGCTGATTGTCGGGTGCCATGTCGACGGTCTCGAACACGAGCAGGTGCTTGGCGCCCTCGACACTATCGCGGTAAACAGCGCGGGCGCGCGAAGAGCTGGGTAACCACTCCGCCTCCACGCCTCCGAGATTCAGGCACACGTGTACCCTTCCGGTGTTGGTCGCAAGGCAGACCACGCCCACGCTCAAGCCTTCGTCGACCGCCAGATGGTCGAAGTCGTCGTCGTCGTCGTCGTCAAAGAGATCTTCTTGCCCGACCTTGGGCGCCACGACATGAATGTCGGTGATGTCTCCGAAGTCGGGATCGGGCGAGAGCGTGAACGGGCCCTGCAGGCGAGGAATGGAGCCCGGCTTGTGGGGTCGGCTGTAGACCGCCGTTTCGCCCAGGCCAGGCACGGGCTGCGGGTCCTGGTCGTCCAGCTCGGCCAGCCAGCGGCTTTGCTGGCCGGCAATCAGCTCGTCGAGCTCGGTGGCGTCGGCGCTGTGCTGGTGTGCGCGGACTTTGGCGGCGACACGGGTGGTCACGCTGGGCAGCGCGGTGGGCGCCAGCCAGAAGTGCGAGGGCAGAAACGGGCACAGCGCGTACACACCGCCTTCGCTCATGGCGACCCACAGCGTCATGCTCGACCACGCGTCCTCGTCGTGCTGGCCGGTGCCGCCAAAGCAGGCGGCGGCGACCTGCATGTCCAGCTCGTCGACGGAGAAGCCCTTCTTGGCGCCGTACGGGCTGGCGCCGACGTCTTCGCGGGCCGAGGTGGCGCGGGCCAGCTTGCGGAGATCGACGGCGGCGGTGGGCGCGTCGAAGGCGGCGCGGTTGGCGGGGTCGAGCTCCCAGAGCCGCACGACGGCGTCTCGCGTGACGGTGACCAGCGCATTGCCCGACGGCGCGAGCGGGTGCCACACGGCGCCCGCCAGCGGCGCCCGCTCGACCACGTGCGCCGTCGGGCCGACGGTGAAGCTCTTGAGCTTGAAGGTCGAGTGGTCGGGGAAGGCGAGGGCCTCGGGCGGCGGCAGGAGGCAGACGCGGCAGGTGTGGCGGGTGAGGACGGCGATCAGCGCGCCCGACGGCGACACGGAGATGTGCTGGATGGGCTGGCGCGCGGGCACCGCCGTCTGCAGCGTCTTGTAGCCGGCCGGCGGGCGGTTTCCCGCCGGCACGCTTTGTCCCGCCGGCACGCCGCCGCCCACCGCCGCGTCCTTCAGCGCGGCCAGATCGGCCCAGCGGATCTCGTTGCCCGCGGCGTAGAAGACCTCGGAGCCGCGGTGGGCGATCTTGCGGGACGGCGCGGCGGCCGCGCTCTCGGCGCCGCGCCCGCTGCTCGGCTGGAAGGCGTCGTGGGCGGCGGCGGCGGCGGCGGGCTGGTGGAAGAAGGCGGCGGGCTGGTGGAAGAAGGCGTGGGCGGGCTGGCCGTGGTCGAGCCACCGCGGCCAGCGCGGCGCCGTCTGGGGCATCGCCGTCGTCGGTGGCGTCCAGGCGACGGCAAGCGATCTACAGCGGAGGACGACGAGGCGCTGCGGTGTGCGCTGCTGCTGTGGGCGCTGCCGCTGTGTCCGCTGCGTGGCGGCGTGGCCGAGGTGAACCGAGTTGCCAGTGGACGCGCTCCCACCAAGCCAATGCACATAAACACAACGCACTCTGCATGCACCCAAGCTTTGGCTCCGGCCCGGCGCAGCCAGCCAGACCAACTTCCACCGTCCACCGCCGGCTTCCTTCCCCTTCACTCCCGCCAACACCCGTCGCGATGCCGTCCTTCCACATGAAAAGCACCGTCGAGCGGCTGGACAAGCCGTCCAGCTACGCCATGAGCAAGGTACGTATACATGCTGCGTATGCACTCCACGCCCGCGCCCTCGCCCTCGCCCTCGCCCTGACCCGCCCTTCTCCCCTCTCTACAGTACAAGAAGCGCAAGCGCACCCTCCCCGACGACCCCGACGACGGTCATCCGCGCGCGCCCTCGCCCGATCTCGAAGAGAAGCTCTCCACCGCCACCACGCTGTACGTCGGCAACCTCTCCTTCTACACCACCGAAGAACAGATCCACACCCTCTTCAGCACCTGCGGCGAGATCAAACGCCTCGTCATGGGCCTGGACCGCTTCGCCAAGACCCCCTGCGGCTTCTGTTTCATCGAGTACTACACCCATGCCGACGCCCTCGACTGCCTCAAGTACGTCGGCGGCACCAAGTTGGACGAGCGCATCATCCGCACCGATTTGGACGAAGGCTTCAGCGAGGGCCGACAGTATGGACGCGGCCGGTCGGGAGGCCAGGTGAGGGACGAGTATCGCGACGAGTACGATCCGGGCCGCGGAGGCTACGGCAGGATGATGGACAGGGAGTATGCCGCCGAGTACGACCGGTAGCGTGGCATGGCCACCATGCTCCGACCTGCGCAGGGAGTGAAGACGGCGGGAGCGCAGACACAAGCGAGTCTGCCGTGGCCTGCTCTCCAAAGATATGGAGGGCGCGTGGAACGCCGTGCACGTCATCTGAACCGTCGAGGGATCATGCACGTATGAGGGCAGCAAGCATCAGGTGCGAGATCCGCGTGCATTCAGTCGCCGCTCGCACGCCGGGACAATCTCTTCCTCGCGCTCTCGGCCATACTCGGTCCCTTTTGTCTCGCCGTACACCGGCAGCCGTCTCGCCCAAAGCCGCGCGATGGGTCATGCGGGATCGAAAATGGAAGTGCGTGATGACACTCCGCGAGGCCATCCAGCTCAACAACCCTCCCGCTTGAGTCTCACGACCTCCCCCAACCACCAAGCATGTATCCGCTCATCGCCCGTCAGTTCCGGATGGAAAGCAGTCCCAACAATATTGCCCTGCTTCACAGCCACAATATCCCCATCTTCATCCACATGCTCGCCCGCCGTCGTCTGACCCCTCCCCGCACGTGCCCGACCAGGCAATCGTGCCAGAATCTCCACCGCAGCCTTCGTAGCGTGTTTCGCCGACTGCAGGACTGTCTCCTCGTGCTCCTCGTGCTCCTCCTTCTCCGCACCGACCTCCCGCTCGCCTCCCACGTTCGCATCGTGCAGAACCCTCTCCACCACCGGCGCGCGGATGAAGACGGCGCGGAAGGGCGCCTCGCCCGGCCCGAGGAAGGGGAGCTGCAGGTCGGCCTCGAAGGATTCGACCTGGCGTCCGAAATGATTCCGCCGCACGCGCACGTCCAGTCCCCCGATGAGTTCCTGCCCGCTTTCTTTGCCGCCGTCGGCGCTTTCGGCCAGCAGGATCAGGCCGGCGCACGTGCCCCAGACCGGCTTGCGCGCGGCGCCCGTGACGAAGCGGCGCAGCGGCGCCAGCAAACCGCACCGCTCGGCAATCAGCGCGATCGACGTGCTTTCGCCGCCGGGGAGCACCAGGGCGTCGCACGTGGCCAGTTGCGGGGCGGTGCGGACTTGGATGAAGCGGAAGGAGGGGGCTGGTGGTGGCGGAAATGTGCCGTCTTCCTCCCCGGCGCGCGTGGCCTTCTGCTCGCGTTCCAGGGCGCGTGCGGCTTGCTGGAGGAGGGTGATGTGTTCGACGAAGGCGCCTTGCAGGGCGAGAACGCCGACGGTGAGGGCGTGCACGTCGGACGGGGCTGCCATGGTGGCGGCGGCGGCGGCGGTGGCGGGAACGGGGGGAAACAAGACTTCACGCGCCGGCCGACGCATGTGAGTCAGATATTCTTGGAGCTCGCTTCACCTCCGCATTTCCCGCCGTTGACGCCGGCCGAGCGCCGTCGATCCCGGACGGGCAGAATGGTGTGATGCGGCCGATAATTGCCTGCGTCCTGCACGACGCCGAAGCTTGAACCACGGGGCGATGCATGACTTCACGCCGCCGACCAGACTCCGCCGCGTGAGATGCCAGGCGCCGGGCGGTGCAGGCCGGTATGCGAGCGGTGCATACCTGCAGGCGGCACCTGCAGGCTGCATATGCCCATCTGCAGGCGGCCTTCCAGCGCGCCCGTGGCTAAAAGCGGCGCCAGGATCGCCTCCTCGAGCCGAAGACATGTCCGGTGCTGCGCTTAGCGGTGGTGCCCGGTGCAGGTGATCATCCCAAACATAGAAGCCTCGTCTCCCAGTCTCCGCCGGCGATCTTCATATCTGCCTCTCCCCGACGGCCACCGCCCACCGCGCCTGCCCGCGCCCACAGCAGCTGCCAACCGCCCCCCACAGACCAACGGCCAACGCCCATCGCACCTGCCAACGCCCAGACCGACTGCCAGCGCCCCAGACAACCCGCCTGTCCGCCGCCCCGCCCGTCCCCGTCCTCCGTCCACCCTCCCTGTCCGCCGACGCCGCCCACCCCCCGGCCTCCGCTTCTGGAAGCTCGCCAGTGCCGCAGGCGTCTCGCCGCGGGCCATCCTCCACCCCCCCGAACTCGCAACACTCACGCACACCTCCATTTTGTCCGCTTCACGTGAAATCCCTCCCGAGGGACCCCCCACGTGCCCGCCATGTCGACCTCGGCCTTGGCCATGTCGACGCGCAAGCGGGCGCTGTCACAGCGCATCCCCCTCGCCATATCGACCCATTTCCCCGACATCTCCACATTGATGAACAGCCTGGCCAGCGGGCTGTCTTCCGCGGCCATCGCCTTTCCCGATCCGCACCACGGTGAAATCACATGTTGGCTGCTGGATACCAGGACCATGTGGCCTGGCACAGACATACGCTCGGCGCCCGGAGCGGCAGAGGCCATGGCTTTGGTGTCGCCGGCAGAACAGAAGGCCATCTCGAGCAAGATGTTCATCCAGGATGCCCGCATGAGTCTGGGCTCGGCCTTGGTCAAGCGGCTCTTTATCTCCAAGACGCTGGATCTTCCGTGGAAGGACGTCTGTCTTGCCAGGAAGGGCGACCCCAAGCACGGAAAGCCGTGTGCCGTTGATGCCATGGGAAGACCGATTGAAGGCATCGATTTCAACGTCTCCCACCAGAATGGGCTGGTTGCCTTGATTGGCTGGAATGGCAAGAAACGGCATAGCTATCTCCCGAACGGCGGCATCGAAGGCACCCTCTCACCCATGGCCAACTTCGAACCCGATGTCATGGTGGGCGTGGATGTCGTATGCGTCAACGAGCGAGACGACTATCGGACAATCGACACCGAAGGACTGGATGGCTGGGTCGACATATACGATTTCGTCTTCAGCGACGAGGAGCGATGGAGCATGAAGTACGACGTGGACTACGTCACCTTACTGGATGGTACCATCCTGGGACGCGATGAGATCGGTCGCCACGACCGATGCATTCAACGGAACAAGCAAATCTCACTCACGACCCCCCGAGGACGCGACGTGACATTTAATTCCAACCGACTGATCGGGGCCAAGCTCCGCCGATTCTACACCTTCTTTTGCTACAAAGAGGCCTACATCAAGCTTGCGGGCGAGGCTTTGCTTGCGCCGTGGCTGAAGCAACTCGAGTTCTTCAACGTGCGATCACCCAAACCCGTGAGCCCGGCGCGATGCGGCACCGCCGGCCAATGGGGAGAAGAGGTCGATGATGTGGAAGTGCACATGAACGGTCAAGAAGTTTTGGACGTCAAAATGAAGGTCCAGTCCTACGAAGAGAGTTTCATGATCTCGACTGCCATTCAAGGCGACGTGCAAAATCTCAAGGTGCCCAGCTTCAAGAAGCTGGACTTCCGCTCCGACGTGTTGGCTTACGCGCACAAGCACCTGAACGTCGCATCGTCCGACTACAGGTGAGCGCTTTCGCGACACCCGTGCCCCGCCGCGCATGGTCTAAATGAAGCATTCGACCTCCGGGGGGTGGGGGGGCGGCGCTTACACGGCTCTCAGAGCACAGTCCGCAGTCCGACTCCAGCCCAGTCCGACTCCAGCCCGGCTGTGATCGGGACGGGACGGGGTGGGGGGGGGGCACAACTGGCCGGCTTCCATGGACCACATGGAACATGAGCCGATACTCGGCGCAGTGCCGACCCTACGCCCTTTAGCGGAGGAAAGGCGTCGGAGGCCTGACAATCCTTACGCGGACTAAACACCGCGTTCGTGGCTGTTGTAGTTGTTCTTTTTCGGGAAAGCCGATGCAGCCATCGTTGGTTCCGGTGGCGGCTAGCGAAAGCCCACCCATCGGAATCCGCTTCGGGGGGCAATAAAGCCAAACAAGAAGCACGGTCCGTGTCGCTGTCCGAATATGAACAGGCTTTATCTTGACGACTTGTGTGTCGGACCGATGCCCGACAAATGCATCACGCAACTTCCCCGTCTTCCCCATCGTCCTGGTTTTGTGCGTCTTTGCCCCATCGTCCAGAGTCGTGGTGGTCTTGCTTTCCGTCGTCCTGATGTTTGCGCTGTCGACGACACTCGGCGCCGCATCCGCGGTGGCATCGCGGTCTGAAAGCGTCACGCTCCCTCACGGGCACGCCCAACCGTCGCACCGACACACTACTGCACGTCGGACGTCGGGCGGGACCCAGACATCAGTTCTCCTGCGTGCTTGTATGCCATGCCACGACATTGGGCTGTGGCATGCTTCCTATCATTCTTCCCATCATCATCATCATCATCATCACCACCATCACCATCACCATCATCACCTGCATGCGTTCGCGGTGTGGTGTGGATCCTATGTCGGGGTACCTGCAGTGTCGCCGCGACATGCCGTCGATGCGTGATCAAGCCCTGCAGCCTCCTCCCCTCTCTTCCGAATGCAGGTCAGCAGGATTGGGGGGCGGAGGTGGGTGGAGGGGGGGTTGGGGGGGGGAGGACGGGGGCCAGCGGCTGCACTTGGATGCAAGCATCGAATCCTTCGCTCCGCTTCGAACTGCACCTCCATCCACCCTTTCCTCTCCCATCCCCTGCATTTTCGGCCGTGACGGATTTGAGACGCTGTATGTTTGCTGCCGCCCCCCCTCTCACCCACCCACCCCCAACCTCCCCATTTCTACACGTGTCAAGCGCATTTTGCACCTCGAACCTGCAACGTTGTGCACGAGAGAGAGAGAGAGATTTGTACAAGTCGTTCTGCTCGACGGTGTAGTTCTATATTTACCCGAGTATTTATATACATACATATATATATATATATATATATATATGGTATGTGTGTGAGTCCGTGCTTCACTCAAGATCAAACGGCGACTGAGAAGCGAGCTATCGGCGACGTGGGCAGAATGATGGACGACGTCCTTCACTTTGGAGATAGCTGCAGATCACATGATCCGCCTCGACCCCAAAATTCTTTGCGCGAGCTTCCGACGTTGGTTGGATGTGTGTCTTCCGGACAACCCACCAACATCATGGCGGGCGATCACGATACCTACCAAAAGTACGTCGGACGAGATGGATCTGTATTTATATCCATCTCCATCGATGTCCATGTCGATGTCGATGTCCATACATCTATATATAGACAATGGACGTCCGCTGACATTTCCGCCAGCCCGCTCAATTCGAGGTATTGCTCGCAGGAGATGAAGTTCATCTTCTCTCCTCGCAATCGCTTCAGCACGTGGCGGCAGCTCTGGCTCTACCTTGCCGAGTCGGAGAGGCAGCTCGGACTGGACATCTCCGATCTGGCCATCCAGCAGCTCCGGCAGCACGTTCGCATCGGGGATGGCGAATTCGCCGCGGCAGCCGCGGAAGAGAAGCGGAGACGACACGACGTGATGGCGCATGTTCACACATATGGTCTGGTCGCTCCCGTAAGCCCGTCCTCGGAGAACTGGCACCGAACGTGGAACCACCGGGCTGACCTTGAATCCTTCGCGCTAGGCCGCCGCCGGCATCATCCATTGGGGAGCAACGTCCTGGTGAGCCGGTCTCGCGCGGCCGTGACGAGGAATGCTATGCTAAATCACCGTGACCAGTTATGTCACCGACAACGCCGATCTCGTCCGTTCCGCGGCCCTGAACATCGAAGCATCGACTGACCACGCTAGATCTTCTTGCGCGATGCCCTCGATCTCGTCCTCCCGAAGCTGGCAACCGTCATCCAGCGGCTTGCCATCTTCGCCGACGAGTACAAGCACTTGCCCTGTCTGGGCTACACTCACGGCCAGGCTGCGCAGCTGGTGACCGTCGGCAAGCGTGCAAGCCTGTGGATCACCGACCTCCTCCGCAACTTGCGCAACCTGGAGCGCCAGCGGGACGAGGTCATCCATTCGTTCCGAGGCGTCAAGGGAACGACGGGCACACAAGCAAGCTTCCTCGCCATCTTCAAGGGCAACCACCATCTCGTCGATCAGCTCGACGAGCTGGTCACCAAGAAAGCCGGCTTCCACGAGGCCGAAATTTCGACCGGCCAAACCTACTCACGCCTGATCGACGTCGATGTCGTGCACGCACTCAGCTCCTTCGGCTGCGCGTGCGAGCGCATCGGCGGCGACATCAGGCATCTGGCCATGTTCAAGGAGATCGAGGAGCCCTTCGAAGCCGACCAGATCGGATCCAGTGCCATGGCCTACAAGCGCAACCCCATGCGTTCCGAGAGGCTGTGCTCCTTGGGACGCAAGCTGCACAACTTCAGCGCCGATGCCGAGCAGACGTACGCCTCCCAGTGGCTCGAACGAAGCCTTGACGATTCCGCCATTCGCCGCATCACCCTGCCGGAATCCTTTCTCTGCGCCGACGCGTGCCTGATGCTGGTAAGCCGAGCATCCGTCCCCCACACCGTGCACGCAACCCTCCGTTCCCTGACCGACACTCTCGCAGCTCGACAACATCTCCAACGGCCTTGTGGTCAACAAGGCCGTCATTCAGCAGCGCATCGATCAAGAACTCCCGTTCATGGCGACCGAAAACATCATCATGGCCATGGTCGACAAGGGCACGTCGAGACAAGACGTGCACGAACAGATCCGGTCCGCCCCCCCCCCCCCCCCCCTCCCCCCTCCCCCTTTCCCACCCCGACGCCGAATCCCCGGGGGAATCGCTGACCGTCGCCCGTCTCTAGTGTCCTCTCCCACCAGGCCGCCGCCGTGGTCAAGCACCAAGGCAAGCCCAACGACCTGGTCGAGCGCATCAAGGCCCACCCCTTCTTCGCCCCCGTCCTGCCCGAGCTGCAGTCCCTCCTCGACCCCGCCACCTTCGTCGGACGCTGCCCCGAGCTCGTCACCAAGCTCATCGAGCAGAAAGTCCGACCCGCCCTCAAGCCGTACGCCGACGAACTGGCCCACGCCCGCGCCGCGGAGCTGGACGTCTGAGCGAGTGGATGGGGGGGGGGGGGAGTGAGATGGGCTGCTCCCATGGTTTGCGCCCGACCTGCGCCCGAGCTCGAGAATCTCGAGAATCGAACGGTGTGTGCTTGGCTCGTGTGTGCGCGCGCGCGTGTGTAGTTTGTCGGCCGAGTCCAGTGCCCGCCCACCCCCCCCCCCCAAAAAAAAGTGACCGACATTCGCTCTTCCTCTCCCCCCTTTCCCTCCCGTTTCCCGCCCAGTTCCGCACAAGCCCGAACCCCGACCGCGGTGATCAATCCCGCGTGGACGAATCCCTCCGGCCCTCCCTCCGCGCTCCGTTCGTTCCCGCCCCGTTCGAGCCGAGCGTGAAACGGGGGACATTTTGATCCGCGGGGGCAGCGCGTTTGGAGGCTTCGGATTGGAACCCACACAATTCTGCCGTCTGGATGCGACAGTGGCCCGCCGTGGTGTCACGACATGGTGTGTGGAGTGACGCGTGGGTTGTGCCAGGAAATTTCTGGTCGGATACGTGACAGACACGTGGCGCCGCCCGGAACTGCCCCGAGTGAGGACGGCAAAGCACGACGAGCCAAGAGATAGATGCACGGGTATGGCGATGAGAGAGTTGCGGAGAAACGGCCGGTCTGCGAGAGAGGTTGGTATTGCGTGGGCGAATATATCATATCATACGGTCTGTAAGATATGAGCGTGATCATACCGCCCGCAAGATATGAGCGGGGTCATACCGCCCGCAAGATATGAGCGTGCTCAGAGCGTGCGAGTGATCGTGGGACAAACAATGGCCACCCGTTGATCCGTTGTCAGGCCCGTGTGATCAGCAATCACCTCCCTGGTCCGCAATTCATATTGCAGTCGTCGCCCCACACCCATCGCGGTCCCGCTTTCGAAGCGTACGCGCAAATGCTACCAAAAATGCCACGGGCAATGCGCACCGAGTGCCGCACAGGCAATCGAAGAGCACCATGCGGAAGCCGCGCGCATGGACCTCACGGACCCAGAATACGGCGGCCGAATTTTCTCCAAGTCCATATACCTTATGGGATCGAGGATCCAAATGTGATCTGGTATCATGCGTCAAGCGCTCGGAGAACAATTTTGTCACGGGGTCGAGGGTTGCATAAATGAACAGGAAGCAGAAGTGGCCCGAGAATCCGTGGAAGAGTGGTGAGCTATCTCCGGGAGCGACGGTCACTACTAGAGGTTCCCGAGTGGCCTCCAAAGACGCCGGCGCGGTTTGCCCTGGATGATGAAGAGCTCGGTAGACCCGGGTTGGGTGGAGCAGCTGGCGGGCGATCAGTTGTGTGATCGCTGGGTGGGGTGCTGCTTAAAACTTACGTCGGCCGCCAAACTGGTCGTACTGCTGGGAGCCGTAAGGACTGCACAAGTCAGTATGAGGACCACACTCGAGGCAGCAGGAGAAAGCGAACCTTGGTTGTTGAGGACTTGCAATTGGATCCCGGTCCCGATCGCGAGCCGAGATGGGGGACACCGTGGCCGCCGGACTAGGGTAGGCATATCGGGGGTCCGCATAGTCCTGTTGTGGGTATCCTCTGGAGTCCCTTGGTGGTTCACGGGCTGATTGAGGCTGTCCGAATGCAGGGCCACCATATTGGTCCGATCTCGTGGGGATGGATGGAGCAGGTTCATACGATGACGACACGGGAACGAAGTAGTTTCCTTGCCTCACATATCCGGGGAGAGCACCATCATTGGACTGCGGGTAGCTTGGAGCATACCTGGGTTCCTGTCCGTACGGAGCCGACACCGGCGGGCGTCCTCCGTAACCTGATATCTGGGCATCCGGCGGATACGACCTACCATCCGGCGCAAATCCCCTGCCATCAGAAGGGAATGTTCTGCTTTCCGGTGGGTATGCGGCACCACGACTGTCCGACGGGTATCCTCTGCCGGGCTGTGGCGGTTCCATTGGCATCCTATCAACTGGCATCCTGTCCCTGGATGGAGGAAGCCCATATGGTCCATCCACGGACGGCGAGTCTCCGTCACGACGGGCGTGGGACGTTCTTCCAGCGCTGGATGAGTGGTACGTCGACGAGCCAACGTATGGTTCTACTGAGGCGTCAGGTGCTGTTTTCCCCGACACGGCGCGTGGACTGTTGCTACCTCGGGTGCCGGTTTGGCGCTGTTCTTGCCGCCAACGCGCCGAATCAGCTCGCATATCGGCGATCATGGCCTGCGGACCCTGTCAGCACCTGGTCTTGGACGATGCCATGTTCGGTGGCACGCATACACTGGTGAAATTCCTATATGCTTTGATCCAGTACCCTTGGACGCCCTGGGAGACAGTCAGCACGCAGTCGACGGCCTTCAGGACGCAGGCGGCGGCCGACCTGGTTCTCTCCCGTTCCCACGCCCGGTCGGACGGTGGCGTCGTTGCCCAGATATCGTTGGATGTCGGCCGAAATGACATGGCGGTCGATTCCGTCCCCCGGAACGAACCACTGGCGCGCGATTTCGTGCGGCATGATGGGCCGGCCGACGGCTCTGGGGGAGGTGGGGGGGCGCGGGGGGGGAGGGGAAGGGGGGTGGTGGTGGTGGTGGCGGGACAGGCAGAAGGGCGCAGAAGGGCGCAGAAGGGCGCAGAAGGGCGCAGAAGGGCACTGCCGGCGGCTCCTGGACGGGTGCTGGATGGCGGGCCGGACGGAGGGTGCGCGGCGGCGCTGCGGACGGGCGGAGGAGCCAAATAACAGCTCCAGCGGCGCTGCTGACGAGGCCCAGCGGCAGAGGGCGGGCGGTGGTCTGCGCGGCGGCGGCAGAATGGCAACGGTCCGGCGGTGTGCGGCGGTGGAGGGGTTGGACGGAGGCTGGTGGTTGGTGGCAGGCGGACGGCGGGTGGTTGGAGGAAGGCGCGGCTGGTGGTTGCAGGAAGGCACGGCGGGTGGTTGGAGGAAGGCACGGCGGACGGGTGGAGGCACGGCGATTGGTTGGAGGAAGGCACGGCGGCTGGTTGGAGGAAGGCACGGCGGTTGGTTGGAGGAAGGCACGGCGGTTGGTTGATGGCAAGCGTCAAGGTTTGCGCTGAGCGGCCGCCATTGCGGCCCAACCTGATGCCGCCACCCGGCCTGCCAAGGACGGCCCTGCTGGCCTTAGGCATCAGTACTATACATCAATTGAACCATCATTCATCGTGTGGCTGACGCAGCCCCTTCGTCATCGCGCATTCAGCGTGAAAGAAAGCAGGTTTCGCTTGCCCGGGCGGGAGGAGCACGCGGAGCACTGTGGCTGATCGAGCCACATTCACCTCTCCGGACATAAATAGTTACCGCAAGCTCTCCTGATTGCCTGTTTGCCAAACCTCCGCCGCCTCCAAACCTCCGCCAGCACTCACTCACACACCACCACCCGAAGAGCCACGTCCACAGACACGCCCCTTCAGCAACAGCTGGCCAGAGAAGAAGGAGAACATGCCGTTCATGTGGACCAAAGTACATACCTGGTTCGACGTCCATCAACGTGCCTGGGCTGACACGCGTGCAGAACTGGGGCGGCAAGCACGCCGGCGGCGGTGTTCGCGTAGACAAGCACGGCGTGCATAGAAATGCATTCCGATTCTCATGTGGCGGGCTCAGCTGCTTCCGTTAGAGCGCGCCACGCCGACACCATACCGCCGACACCATACCGCCGACCCACATACCAACATGCCCTCCCTCCACTAACCTGCGACCACGAGAAGAGAACGAGAAGAGGACGAGACGAGAACGAAAAGAGAACGAAAAAAGCATAAAAGCCATGACTGCGCGAAATTGAGACAAACAGCACCTGGATATATGATACCAACGGCGACCATGGGTATGATAGTAAATGCGGGACGGAGCGTCGTCGTGCACTCTTACAATCAGTCACCGCTCTGCCATAACTACAGTGCGCTATTCACTTTCACGTCAAATCCTCTTCACGAGCGGACCGAGCAGCAACCTTCCGACATGCCATAAGCTTTTGCATGCTCCGCCCCACGTTTTCGCACCGGTCGCGCCAACATCAGAGGAGCATGCTTCTGCTTTTGCCTTGTCGTGCTAACCATTTCACACGCGCTGTCAAGCTTTGGGAATCATGGCTGACGACAAACGTCATTCGGGTGTGATGGTGGCCATCGTGCTGACCCCGGCGCTTTGGGGGATCCCGGAAACTCTCGGTTCACAGTGTGAAACATCTCCAATATGATGTTCCCGGGGCATCCAAAACACCCTTCGATCATGGCTGAATCGACTGCGCCTTGCACGACGCCACCGCGACGTGCTGCAGTCGTCCGTCAGCCGCGAGTGGGAAGCAGGAACAACACAGACACACTGCAGCATGCTCTCCGCACGGCATCAAGGTACACGGGCTGAGAAGCATTGGCAATGCGTGTTGTGACCGCCGGTCTCTTACCACACTGACTCAGTAACAACACCACTGACTCATGCAGTCACCAAGACAGGCAGTAGGTGGCTCATTACCTCTCTATAAACACCCTCTGCAGCAGTAGATATTACATATATTTATTCAATCCTTATGTATCAGGTGTTACGTGTCTTCTACGTCGGCTATGTTATGGAATAGCTGTAGGGGATTCCTGCGGGCGTCAAGTGATACGGATATGGATGTGGACAGCTGGCAGCTAGGCTTGGCAGGGCCAGGCTTGGCGCACACTCAAATACCTCCACCTCCGCTTGTACGTAGCTTCTTCCCTCTCCAGCCTTGGATATAGTTATCAAAGACGGGTATTGACCTTGCGTCCACTGCAGTCAGATCAACCTGTGTTCTGAACGTGCCGACAGTTTATGCAGCTTATTTGATAACTATAACTCGAACGAAGGAGGGAAGGATCTATACAGTAGTAGTGGAGGCGGTTTCTCAGTGTAGTGGTAGATGCTAAGCCGGGGCAGATTCCGGGGCAGCCCGCCCCGGAACCGCAATCCGGGGAAGTGCCTGAGGCCGCCATTCCAGGGTCCACCCCCTCCACCCGTTCCACCACCGTATCAAGAAGACTTCTACAGGCGACACCCCCGAACTACACGCCACTATCATCAATACTCACTATAACTTTAACCAAGATATGAACTCCGCAAGCGAGTGGATAACGAGATGGCTCGACGGAAAGTGTGTGACAACGACGAGTGGATAAAATAACTAGCTACGGCAGTTACTGTAGCCTATCTCAAGCAGAAGAACCGATCCGCTGTCGGAGGAGCTCCGATAGAGAGAGTGTGTGTTGGTGAAAGACTTGGTGTAGGAGGCATGAATTCGGATGATCGACTACTGCCTGCTCTTTTCCCGAGGGGGGGGGAGAGAGAGAGAGGAGAGCAACGATGTCCAGTCGGGCACTGCCGTCTCCGACTTTTCGTGGGAGGCCGCGAGCGGCGCTGCAGTCAGGGCGCGTATCGGAAGCCCTTGACCTTCTCCAGTTTCTCGACGACGGCCTGATCGGCTCGGCAGTTCTGGGCGGTGAAGAACCAGGAGAGGAAGGCGGTGATGGCGATGAAGACGAACATCATGCCGATGGTGACCCACATGCCGACGGTGTAATCGGGCGCGTCTTGGCGTCGGAAGATGGTGCTGCCTGCCGGGAGGGGAAATGGCACAGGCAAGGTCAGGCAAGGGTTTTCACGTGCGTGGCGCCACCGATGGCAAGCAACAACTCACCGCAGATGCCCCCGATCGCGCCCGCGCTCACGACCGCCGCGGCCGCGATGCCTTTCTTCTCGGTCCGTCCCGTCTGGTTTTGCACATACGCCAAGGTCGCCGGGGCGTTGGCTTGGACGCCGAAGGTGGCGATGAACAGCCCGAAGTATCTCCAGCCGGGAGCGGCGGCGTATTGCATCAGGACGAGCCCCACGATGCTGACGACGGCTTGGAAGATCATGATCGGCCAGCGGAGTTTGATCTTGTCACTCGTCCACGCGGTGATGGCGGCGCAGACGATGGCGAAGAGGAACGGGGGAGCGCTGAGGAGTTGAGTTTTGGCGACGGAGAATCCGAAATCTTCGTGAAGGATGATGGGACTGAAGAAGGCAAGACTGTAGACGCTGGATGCGCAGATGAGGTATTGCGCGCAACTGATCACACGGGTCAGTCGATGTATGGAAGAAAGGGTGCTCGGACCTTGGTGCAGGCCCTACTACAGCATGATCTTCCAGTCCGCCAGCATGATGAACATCTCTTTCCAGCTGGGATGGACGATCTTCATGCCTTGTTGGTCGAGGCGAACGCGATCGACGGCAATGTGGCGCTGGCGTTGGTTCAAGAATTTCGCTCGTTCGGGGAACCTGGGCCTGTCAGCTGGACCAACCTTCACGATGAGGACGAGGATCGCGGTCCCTTCCACGCGAGGCGTACTCAATCAGGAAGAACGGGGAGACCAGACCCGCTGCAATCGTTACGATACCTTCAACAATGTAGATCCTGCTCGCCGTGGTCAGGAGCGTCCGAGCAGGGGGGATTCAAGCTGCTTGGGAACATACCATCGCCAGCCTTGGGCATACATGCCGTCGCCCACTTGGATATGGGAAAGACCGTATGCCAGGATGGGACCGAATGCGACGAAGAGGCCTGCAAACACGAAGAATCCGGTGAGACGGGACGCCATTTCATACGGACGATACCAGCATCCAACGATGAAGACGGCTCTGCGGGACGAGCGATCAGCATATGCCGCTCGGTTCAACACCGAACGTCCGGTCGGTCTCCTTTCCGCCGCCAAACGTGTCGACTCACCCGGGGAGAAGGCCTGCCTCAAAGAGTCCCAGAAGCGCCCGTAAGCCGGCGAGTGTCTGCCACCGGTGAACAAATCCCATTCCCAGCACACTATGTCGCACGCATCATCAGTCTCGAGCGAAGGTTCGGCGGGCGATCCCTGGGTTGCGGGAGTGACCCACCATGCTCCCCAGCAGACGATCAAAAAGCTCAACCACCGTTGCGCTCCCACGCGGCGGATGATGTGGTTGGATGGGAGCTCGAAGATGAAATAGGGCGCGAAGAAGACCATCAGGACGATGTTATACCGTCCGCCGACGGTCAAGTGCAGGTCTTGGTCCATGCCAGCGATGTAGGCGTACGAGATGTTGGTGCGATCCAGGAAGGAGAGGCCTAGGACGGTGGCACTGCAGACTCGATAGAAAAACTGTTAGCATAACTGCTCAAGCCTCGAGCTTGCTCGGGTCGCTCGCTCGCTCGGTGGTTGGCATGTACTTACAGCATCGGATACATCCTCAGATCAACCCTGCGCTTCATTCTGTCTTCCTCCTCGGCAGACCAGTCACGATCCACCGCCGCCGCATCGGCGTCTGCTGCTTGGGCGTCGTGGTGCGTGGTATGCTCTTTGCGCGAGCCGCTCAGCTCGATCGAGTCCAATCGTTCGGCCATGAGAAAGGTGTATACCGTGAGAGGAAGAAGAAGAAGATGATGATGATAATGATGATGATAATGATGATGATGCCTGCCGACGGGGCGTGAAGACCGCGGTGGTTCAGCTATTGAGATCAGGCAATCTTGGTGGATTCATAATGCAGCCAACTTCAGGAGCAATATCCCAAAGACGTGGTACAGCATGGGACAAACTGTACCTTGTTCTTGTATCTATCGTCCGTGTACGTATCGTCCCTGTATGTATCGTCCCTGTATGTATCGTCCCTGTATGTATCGTCCCTGTATGAACTTTATGTTATCCTGACTCGGGGCGTTGCCCATCCCGGAGATACCGAGGAATGTCGGAAAGTCTGTTGTAATGGACGGGCTACCAAGAGGCCCCCCCCCCCCCCCCCCCCCCCCCCTGGCGGGTCAGAGCTTCCCGCGGCGTGACAATCAGTGTGCCGCGAGACTGGGTATGTTGAAGTGGAATATAACATAGGCGTAGGGCAGATGGCGAGATGGGCTGACATGGTTCAATTGAAAGATCGGGATTGGTTTTGTCGGGGTTCGGCTTATCGTAAGGGTAGGGAGTGGAGACAAGCAGGTCGTGGAGTGGCGTGAAGGCCTTGTTTCATGCTCAGGCCGTGCTGCAGAGTCTTGTAGAGAGCTCTCGGCCACCCCACAGACGGAGGATTTCGGAGACCAGCTTCTGCTACCCTGTGCGTAGCCCTGCGGTGCGATACGAGAGGGAGTTGGCCTCTCCAGCAGACGCAAGCCTGAGGGTCCGCTGTACCATGAGCAATGGGCTCGGTGAGCCAGGCCTGGCCCGAGACCGTTGCAACCAATACTCGCATCCTTGACGGCGTACGCGCCTTACGCATAGAAGATACCGGCATGTTTGGAATGAAGCCAATTCGGACACTGAGCTTTCTCGTGATCTTGAAGGCAAGACGAGTACTCTGTACTGATTACGCACACCTGTCGTATCCTCGCGGGATTATTACCGTCATTGGGGGACACTCGGCTGCAGAAAGAATCCAGCACAATCGGCGGGAGCGAATCAACTACGCCCATTTCCCAAGCAATGCCATGACGCCTGCTCCGAGAAAGACCGAGCAAATCATGAACGTCAACTGCTTGTCATCATCGGTGCCTAAATGAGGTCAGCAGCTGTCCCAGCCACGTCACGTTGATGTGGGTAGCAGACTCACGGTCGGGGTTGAAAAGGAAGTCCCGCGCGAGTAATTCGACAAATCCCGTGTGCAGCAGAATGCCGGCGGACGTGGCATCGAGGACACCGGAAACGATGGTGGCCGTGTTTGAGGCTGGGTTGTAGGTAGTGCGAAAGCCGAGACCAACAGCGATGGCAATGGGCGTGGTGAAACCGTAGGCAGCGCAGAGCAGGTAAGGCATCGACTTCAGATGCTGCGGGAATGGGATCGCCGACAAACGGGCCCCGATGCCGAGGCCTTCGAATGACTGGTGGAAGACAATGACAGGATAGAGCACGCCGAACTCATCTCCAGCGGTGCCCAGAGTCAGACCAATGATGGCCGAATGGAAGATGACACCGAACTCGAGGATCAAGAAAGCAGCGATCTGCTGTCGGAACGACCTCTCGAGCATCGAAGACACGTCGTCTTTCTGATGACAGTTCACATCGACAGCCTTGCCATCGCCGGAAGCACCTTGATGCGACATGGGATGTTGACCATTTCCAAGAGCTTCGAGGGTGCCGTCCTGCTCGCCCGAGTGCATTGGTTGGTGTGTTGATTTTCGTCGTCTGTCAATCTCGTAGGTCATCATAGCAGCATCGACCAGACCAGTGCGCGTGGCGGCCGGATCGTGGTTCTCGCCGGCGCCGTGCTTCAGCCTATACTTCTTCTCGACGCATCGCTCGGCGGAGAAGTCCATAAGGAAGACGAACATGGCGGAAGTGAGCGCGGTAGCTGGGACCCACGAGTATTGCGCCCAGCCTCGCGTCATGCCGGCGCACGACGCCGGACCAATCGCTTCATAGGCAGGATCGAGGAGACTCCGAGAAAGGTCAGATTGGTTGTTGGCGTCACGCGCAGCGATGGTTGGCAAGGCTCACTGGATAAACGCCGTTGCGATGATCACGCCCGCGCCAAAGTGTCGGGCAAAAAGGTAGAGGTGGAGCGGAACTCGCATGCGCTTCACGCGCGTTGCGAGGACCGGGAAGAAGGTCAGGGCCGAAGACACGACCAAGATGACGAACAGCGCGCCGATACGTGTTCCCAGCGCGCCATGGTACTCGTTGCCTCCGGCGGTGAGATAGCAGACGACGTCTCTGCCGAGCCCCTGCTCGACAACAGCAGCCAGGTTGGCATTGCTCGGGTCGAAAGCGCCCGTGTTCGAGTCGGCGTGGCCCGACATTGCTGCACGCCTCGGCTCCAGGGAGGCGGAAGGGGTGGTTCTCTGGCTGTGGGTGAGGCTGCCGAGGGGGTTCCAGTTCCGGGTGAGGCTGCCGAGGGGGTTCTGGTTCTGGGCCAGGCGGACGCGGGAGGCGAGGAAGCGTGGGTGTAAGCACGGGGGAGAAAAACACCCTGATGGACAACTCTTTCCGCTCGCTGATCCATGTTTTCCACCTTGCCCTTGGTCGACGAATGCAGCATGTTGGTCCGAGCCACACACCCGCCCAGTGCACACACCAGACAGGCCATAATGCTCGCTGCCCCCGCCGTCAACCCGCGGAGCACGTGGTCCGGCATTGCGGTGGCGGCACCAGTCGCCGCCGTCGCCGCCGCCGCCGCCGTCATGGCCGTGTGTGGCAGTTGTGCCGCTGCCGGCGGAGCATGTTCTCTTCGCCCGTGGCCCGCGTCCAGTGCTGGCATTGGCATTGGTGAGGTGGTTGGGAGAAGGTGGGCAAGAGAAGATGGGCCAGGCCGGACGTGTCCGCCCGTCGCCACGGGCCGCGCCATCTTGGCAATTTCGGTTGTCCGAGCTAGTTGATGGTGCTGCGACAAGGAGAAGCGGAGCAGCGGGCACCGTGAAGGCGTTATCTGCAAGTAACAATACCTGTGAAGGCGTTATCTGCAAGTAACCATATCTGTGAAGGCGTTATCTGCAAGTAACCATATCTGTGAAGGCGTTATCTGCAAGTAACAATATCTGTCAAGGCGTTATCTGCAACTGACAATATCTGTCAAGGCGTTGTCTGCCAGTAACAACACCTGCGAAGTCCTTGGGTGCAGGACTGAGGCCCAGTCTAGCAAAGAAAGCGGCGGGAAAAGGTGCCCGCTTCTTGATGGGAAAGGTGGCATTGAGAGTAGCACAAGTTCGACGTCAGGGTGGGTCATTTGGAGGTGGCAGCTGTGCCATGTTTGTGGTCGTGTCATCATATCAAATCAACTTTCCAGCTGTCACATCACCTCAGCCACCTCACGGCAGAGACTGCTCGATTCGCTTGACTGCCTCTGGGAACTCCTTCCAGTCGTACATGACGACCTTGGCGTTGCACTGCTCAGTCAGAGTCTTGGCCATCTGAGCCTCCTTCTCCTTGCCCTCCTCAAGACCGTAGATGCCGACATAGGCGATGAGTGGAATGCCTGCACGCATGCCGGCGGTGGCACCAGACTTGGAGTCTTCGACGGTGAGGCACTCCTCGGGCTTGACACCCAGCTCCTTGCAGGCGTGGAGGTAGATGGCGGGGTCCGGCTTGCTGGATGGTGGGTTGAGGGAGGTGGCCGCGGAGTAGACGGTGGCGTCGGTGAAGAAGCGCATCAGGTTGGTCTTCTCCAGGGAAGCGATAACACGGGGCTTGGCAGAGGTAGAGACGACAGACATTGGGTAGCCCTGGGCCTTGGCCCACTCGAGCTGCTGAGTGACGCCTGGGCACTCGACGCACTTCTCGCTGAGCTTCTCGGTCACACGGCCAAGCTCCTGGGCAACGTAGTCATCAACCTCCTCGGGCTTCATGGTGAAGTTGTGCTTCTTTTGAAGGCCAACGAGCATGTTGCGGAAGTTGTGTCCGACAAAGTCCTCGAGGAGGGAGTCCGTGTCGTAGCGAGCATCGATGCCCCACTTCTCCATCACCTCGTTGGTGAGGTCGGCACACGCCTCGAAAGCGAGTCGCTCTGACTGGCAGAGGGTGTTGTCGCAGTCGAGGAGGATGTACTTGACCTGCACACGAGTCACTCCAGCGCTCGACGAACATGGGTGGAATATAGAGATGCCGCCACCAGGTTTGTCGTCCCAAAGCAGGCTCGAAGCCGCTGTCGAGAATACCACGCAACGCCAGGAACACTTACCTTGCCCATGACGACGTCGGGTTATATTGTTGTCGGGCGTTGCGGTGAATCAATTCGACGTGCTTGGTCTGATGCTTGGCGGTGGTGTGGTGGCTGAGCGGAAAAAGAGACGAACAATGGAAGGGAAGAACGGTGGAAGAGACGAATAATGGAAGAGGAGAACAGTGGAAGAAGTTCCCAACGGCGTCCCGATTAAAGCTCTCGACTGTGTCTGCCTCACCTGCAGCATGGTGGGGCTCTCGAGCCTCACGTGCAGCATTGGTGGGGCAGCAGGATGGCGGTCTGGGGTCGGCTCGCACCAGCCCGCAAATTCCCCATGCCATGCCCTGATCGATTGCAGTCTGGCACAAGCACAGTGTTACTTGGAGTTGCGGCATACATCTTAACCGCTTACAGACAAGTACAGTTACCGGACTGTACGCTATATCTAATATCCAGAGTCTCATGTATCGATTCCCAGCAATTTGACGAAAAAAACTATAACCAGGTAGTCTCGCTATCAGAAGAAATCATGTATCCTAATACTAAGAAGCGGTATTACGCTCGAAGCTGACTACTTACAGATGAGTATAGTTACGAGATCGCACTCTATTTCCGAAATCCATTCAGCCGAGAAACTATATATAGGCAATCTAGCTGCTGTGAGAAATCGTCACGGTACAACCGATTTCAGGATCCACTTCTATTTGACATCCGGCTCACTCGAATGCACGAACCGGAGTTCGTGCCTGAGCCGGCTGGGCCTACAGCTGACCCCCAGTCTTCCCCACAAGCCCGATTCGCCCAGGCAAAGGCACTGAGCGGTGAGACTCTCTTTTCCAGTGCAGATTCCCTTCTGCGACGTGTCAATGGTCACACGACCGTACTACCACGGCACGTGTCGGAGGATGGCGGTTATATTGGAGGTGACCCGAGGGCGGCGGCTAGGCATCGAGGCTGGCTGGCCCACATGGATGTGGGGCAGCGGGCTATGGAGCCAAGAGACATATTGTACCCATCCTCGTTCAAGGTCCTCACTGGTCCACGCCAAATGCGATCCGAGAGTTGGCCCATCCGCATCTCAGACCCGGCGCCCGTCTTGCTTGGTTCATTCACCGCCGTGAGGGGACGGGTGTGAATGGCTCTTTGAGCGATCAAGGGAGACTGCACACGGCGGCTCGAACGCGCTCTATCAGTTTCTGAGGTCTGCAGAAGGTATGGGTTTGACTGGGGCATGGTGCTGTATCAAGATCGGCCATGAGGGCTTGCCGGCCCTGGCAGCCAGAGCAGGAGTTTCCAAATGCTTCTCCGCCGCATTAGCGGACGTTGGTCCTCAGCGCGATTGCGCAGAAGCATCTGGGATCAGCTTTTTCAGCAGCTCCACAAGCATATGCTGCCCCTTCTCCCTGGCTTCTCTCACTTCAATGTTGTTGGCCATTGTCATGTCCAGTCGCCGTTGGTTGTTGCCGTATACGACCGTGTAGTCCGCGAGCTCCTCGCCAGGTTTGACCTCACTCCAGGGGGTGATCTTGCAGTGCTGTGCTACAGTCAGCTACATCCAGCACTATCCGCGACGCGACATCGCAACCTTTCCAACAACAGCGCCTTTCCCGATTCTCGCATTAGCCTCTATCGAGGTGCCGCTGCCCACCATCTGCGCCTCGACAATCGCACCACTTTCGATGCTGACTCCGTCGCCGATGATCACGCTAGGGCCACCATCCTCGCTTCCACTCAGGTGCCCGATGATGGCATTTTCGCAGACGGTGCAGTTTTTGCCTAGGCTCACTTCCCCGTAGTTCGCTTTGATCCTGCTGTACGGGTGTAGCACCGTGCTCTCTCCGATTTCGACGAGGTTGGCACCGGTAATTTGAGCCTTCTCTGACACGACTGCGAGCGAATGGATCTTGCAAGGCGGTTTTGGGAGTGCCTCCGCAGAGGCTGCAGCTGCCGAGCGAGGCGCCGTCATGTCATCGACTTCAGACGTTCATGCGACCAGCTGAAGCGCATGCCCACGTGCAAGAAGAGAGAGGGGAGGAACATCTTCGGACGAGCACGCGCCATCGATGCCGACAGATTCCAACCAATCAGCGTAGGGCATGCGTCCCCCACATACAGGAGGAGTTCTGACTGGCTGCAAGTCGCCGAATCCGCCCCCGCGAGTCCGAGAAGAATTGGGCGAATGGGGCAACGTCAAGTTATACATGTATCAACCCGAGCCCAAGCGTGTGTCAGATGCTTCGTTCAGCCTCGCTTTTCATTCATCGCACGGTGGAACGGACAGAAGACTCCTTCAGCAACCACACAACGCGGGAGTCAGAAGCATCAACCATATGCGCGCGCAGCAAGACCTGGATTGGTCGTGGCGTACAGTGAGAAAATCCAAATGGACGGCTCCTGCGGGTGCCAAACACGATCCTGCCACTTACAGCTGGAAATCTCGCGTCACTTAGCAACACGACCTGCACACCACATGCACTCCTTTCCCGTGATGCAACTGTCCCAATGCAGCTTCCTCAGAGGCCTGGTGGTTTCCTGATGCGAAAGGTAATCCGAAACGCTGGCTCAGCGGCACAATTGGTGCGGTGCGCGACTCAAATCCCGTTGCTATAGCTGTTCTATAGCCTTCCCCAGGTTGGGGTACGTCGGGCGTGGGCCGGCAGAGGAGTGGCCGGACCCAGAACAGCGGAGAGCTGGTGAACCCAGCTGCGATGATGGAAATGGTTGTCAACGGTGCGAGCCATGGCTGCTGGCGACCGTCATCACCGTTGCGAGCACCGTGTGCTCATCGAGGGCTTGGTCCTCTCTTCGGCGCCAGAGGGCTGCAGGAGGACTGTCCTTGATAGATTTGGGGTTTGGTACGTATTTCGTTGATGCCGTCAGCCTCGATGCTCCTGACCAAAGATGCGTGGTGGCACCTTGGAGGGCTGGAAGCACCTAGCTAGTCATGGACAACCTGCGACGCCCAATGAGCTGTAAGGTAACGGTGCAATTCAAGCCGCTCGCTGGCTCATGCCGTCAACGGTCGTTTGCACGACCCACTGAGCCGTTAGTTACATATGAACGTGCTGTCCGTGATTTCCCTTCCAGATGGGAAATCGGACTCCGAAGTCTTGTTGTCAGCAGAACCAGAGAAACGCAGTACGGGCCGCAGCCGCGCCTGCGCACGCGGTCGCCCTGAATCAGCGAACAGCCAGATTCACGCTTCGACACGACTCGGAAAATCACGTTAGCGGCAGCGATCAAGGCCGGTCGTGACCGCGATGGCTGCCCCTTCACCACCAACCGCCACAGATAGCAGATTATCTCTTCACGCTGTGCAGCCCCGCGGGCCGCAAGCAGAATACCAACAAGCCCAGCAGGCAATCGCAAGTGCAGCGGCAGCTCTGTCGCACTCAGAAGCGTCAGTATCAGACCACGCCGCCACGCCCAACCATGTTGCGGCCGCAAATGCACGCAAGCGAAGGGCGACAGGCGCGCCGGGCAGCAGAGGCGTTGCCAACCTGACGCCTGAGCAGTTGGCGAAAAAGCGGGCAAACGACCGCGAAGCACAGAGGGCCATCCGAGAGCGCACACGCAATACGATCGAGTCTCTTGAGCGGAGGATCAGAGAGCTGGAAAGCCAGCAGCCTTTCCAGGATTTGCAGAGAGTCGTGCAGGAGCGAGACAGGGCTCTTGCTGAATGCGAAGAGCTTCGCCGACGTTTGGGAGCCGTGGCAGGCATCGTCAGTGGCGCATCGCAACACCCCAGCCTGGAAGGTATGTTTTTCGCGCTCGACCACCTTGTCGATGCAGGCTTACTCACAGACGACATTCTAGAGCTAGCCGCTCTGACAGTACAGCAGAGTCCCATGCCCCTTGCCACAGGAACTGCGCCGCAGACTTACCCACGGGGCCAGGCCCTGTCGACTCAACAACAGTACGAGCAGTCACCGGCTAGCCTTCATCCCGATCTGCGTTTCGCAAACGATCACGCCACCCCGGAGAGCCAAGACCATGTTGACGGGGCGGAATTCTCACGTGCGGAGGTATGTGATGACTTCTTCATTGCACTTTCAGCCTCGACTGGGCAGCATTCTCAGCACGCTTACGAGTCGTCGCTTCTTTGAGGTTTAGCTATGAGCTAATGAAACGGGCCGAAGTATCATCCGCGCAAGTGGCCTCCTCGTCCTCGTCGGCAAGTCAGCCACGGCTCGCCGAACGGAGTACCATACGATCTGCAGCGGTCTCCGTCCACGCATTTGCCGCAGCCACAGGCACATGGTGAATGACTGGGTGTCAGATTTCTCCTTGAGCCAAACCAAGACCACCAGCATGGCAGTATTTCACCTACTGCACCTAGCTTCCATCATTCGCCCGCACAGCTTGATCAGCCTGAGGGAAAAGCCAGGGAAGGTACGCTACCCTATTTGAAGGGCTTAGATCAATCCTTCGCAAACCTGCCTAGTCGCATACCCGCCTAGTGCTTACGCCGGTGTGACCAACATTGGCCCTCGTTCGTGTGTGCTTTGGATTCACTGCTCATCGGTAGGTGACATGGCGCATGTGTGTGTGCCTCTGTACTGCTGTTCACATCTGATTCCGTGTGGGCCACAGATGTTGTTTGTTTTGAGCTAACGGGCTGCCGACTTCCAAAATCGCCACCGGGAATTATTGCGAGGGGGAGCTTCCGTCGAAGAAGCCATCGGGCCTGATTACCCGGAATTCTCAGCAATCTTCGACGGTCGACAGCAGTCCCACCCTATCACCACTCTGTTGATTGCAATACTTTCCGAGTTCTCTGGTATTGAAACACTGCCCGAGAAAGTTGCCGTGCTTTACATCACGTTCTTGGTACTTCGGTGGCTCATCTGCCCGGGCCAGAAATGCTACGACCGCCTGCCCGAATGGTGCCGACCAATCAGCGAGCAAATTACCGCGCCGCACAGCGCTTGGATCGATCATTTGCCATGGCCACACATGCGACGACAGCTCGTCCTGGGCGGGAATCAGTTCGAGTTCGAGGACTTCCTTGTCCCATTCACCACAACATCAGAGCATCATCTTCAATCGCTCGCGAACTGGTCATTGGGCGTCGAATTCAGCCAAATATTTCCGGAACTGGTCGACCACAACGTCAGGATCAAAAATCCTTAGGCAGGATGGTCGGATGCCATGTTTGAAGCGTTTAGCGTGGAGTTCGAGGGATCGCATTCATGGGTCTGAGATGGAATGGGCATTGGCGCTATGTTGAGCACCAGCGCGTCGTGCCTTGTACAGCAGTCTGGAGGTGCTTGCAGCGTCAAGCCCGAGAATGGCGACGTGTGGAAGGAGGTGGAAGGAGGCAAAGCACATATTGGCATCGATGTGCGTAGAGGCAGGGATAATGAACCAGCACCGCCAGGCGGACGACGAGAAGCATATCATCATCTCTGCGAATGGAGCACTGATAATATAATACTCCGGACCAATCGTCATGATTCACATACCCACCCTTGCGATCCGAACCATCCAATCTTGAAGTTCCAACGATGGCGAACGACAGTGGCGACTTTGCACAGGCCAAGAGCACAGCTGGATGGTGAGCTTGAGTCAAGGGACGGTCTGGCTCTGAGTGCTCGGTCTGGCTCTGAGTGCTCGGTCTGGCTCTGAGTGCTTGGACTGGCTCTGAGTGCTTGGTCTGATTGCGATAGAACCCCAATTTGAGCCGGGCAAGCGCACCATTGATGCCGCCGTTGCTCTGGGCCTCGCCCCAGACACTTCTCTTGTTCAACCAACGCAGTTGCTTGCGATGCTGCGAAGGAAGCATGTGACAGTGCAGGCCGCCCAGTGGGAAGCATTGGCCGTGGACTCGAGCCTCACCGAGCTTCACCGTTCTCACATGCAGCAATGTCCCGTGCGCGTCCTGCATCGCTTGTTCTTTCCAACGGCGACTTGGCCTCAACTCTGCGCGTACCTGCCGACACTCCGTTTGAAGCGACAACATCCAACAAGCGAACGACACCGCGACCCCCTGATCGGGCCTGATGCGCTTCTTCCGCCAATGCACGATTGCTCCACTCGCAGCAGCTTCCTGAAAGCTTGCACTTCGATATCAAGGGTGATTCCGCTCCCCAACGGCACACGGCTTCTTCCCTTCCCTCGCGTTGCGGCAGGTGGACTCAGTTGCAACTTTCAGCGACAGCCTCTTGCCGCGCCATCCGCCACGATGGGCAAGTCTAACAAGTTTGACTACACGAATCGTTCCAACCACGGAGCCAAGCTGGGCGCGGTCATCGCGAAGGACCTCGAGAAGGAAGCCAGCAAGAGCGAGAAGGAAGCGATCAAGCAGGCAAGCAAGACGCGAAAGACAAGTACCAGCAGCAACTCCAGCGCGGCCGACGCCAACGTCGCGCACCCTCTCGATCTCAAGGCACCCGGCAAGAACCTTGGTGACGACGGCGCGTGCGCAATGGCCCAAGGACTTCTCCATGCTCTGCGCAAAGTATGCGCCAGCTCGGTGGTGCGACTAGAAGACCTCAACCTATCGGGCAACGGCATCACGACGATCACGCTCGAACGCCTTGCTTCGGCCATCGAGCTTGCTTGCTATGATCTGAAGACTCTCGACCTCAGCAACAACAAGATCGAAGTGAAGACGGATGAGCAGGCGGCGCAATGGGAGACGTTCCTCCGCTCCTTCCGAGAGTGTAGGAGACTGCGACGACTGGACCTCAGCAGCAACCCTCTTGGATCGCGTGCGCTGGAGATCCTCGCACGAGTACACATGCGGGAACCGCAGATTGACCCAATGCCTGCAGGCGGCATGTTGTCGGTGCAATCCCTGCCCAACAGCATCGCCGACAACGTCGACACACCGGCGCGAAGCAGCTTCGCAGAAGACTCGATGATGGACGGGACGGTGTTGAAGCGGCGCTGCGGCCTCCGTGGCATTCCATACATCACACTCACGAACATTGGGCTGAACGATGCGGGCGCCTTGTGGCTGTCCTACGTGCTGGAGGATCATCACTACCCGACGCAGATGATTGACGAATTGAACGCCACCCTCCCCGACTCCACGATCAAGACGTATCAGCAGGACAGCAACTTTCGAGGTCTTGACTGGGACGAGCGCGAATCCAGCCTGGGCAAAGATGGTCTCTATCTGCTGAAGAAAACGGAAACGATTCGACGTCAGATGTTGGACGACGTTACGTTTTCGACCACAACCGACGACGTCGATGCCGCGGACGACGGGATGCTCCGGTCGACCCAGTCGCTGGCCAAGAACTCGGTCGATCGTCGCCGCGGACGTGCTGGTGATGGACGGACCAGTGTTCGATCCATACGTAGCGTCGATGGGGGCGAGCACGAGCTATCGGAACTGGAGAGCGCAAGAAAGAAGGTGCAGCGGCACATCATCGCGCAAGACGGTGCCTCCAGCACAGAACTGTGGCGAGCCGGTCTCCGTGTCGCCGTTTCTTCCTCGGTGTTGCGTGGGATTGGTCCCGATGCGGAAGCTGCGAGGCGCCACTACGTCGGACCACCGATCTTTCACTTCATCGGCGACGAAGACAGGCGCAAGCCGAGCCCGAGACCAGCCACACCCAGCAGCACCACACCCAGCACCGCAACCCACGGGCTGGTGCGTTCCTTCAGCGACGCGGCTCACGCTTCGAACGGACTGGCACGACAGGGCACTTACGCGGCCACGCTCACGGCTCACAGCAGTGCCGCACCTGGTGAGCCCGAGCTCGCGATCACCGAAGTGACCAACAGCCCGCAGACGCCCAAGATGATCTTCAAGCCACATCGCAAGGGTGCCTTTAGCGACGGCAGTGACCTGCAGGCGGTGTCGCAGAAGCTGAAGGGCCTCCTGGGGCGAGACCACGACCACAACCCGGCTCGTTTCGTGCGGTGGCAAGAGGAGCGCGGCGCGAGCGAGCGCGGGCCACGAGGCTTCAGGGATGGTGCTGTGCCGAGCCACCTCCCCGCTCGGGTCATGGAGAAGATTGCGGCTTACACGATGACGCCGCGAGAGAAGGGGTCGCTGTCGGACCGGCAGAGGCAGGAGGCATTTGCGTGGGGACAGGATCGGAGCAACTCCAAGACGGCGGAGACGTGGAGGAAGATGGCGGACAGCGCGCAGGTGTGGACATTTCTCGAGAGCATTGGCTGTCTGGAGAACCGCAAGGAGGACTAGGAGAGGAGGCGTGGAGACGTGGGGCATGGAGACATGGTGCATCGAGACATGGTGCATCGAGACATGGAGCATCGGGACATGGTGCGGGCAGCGCGGGGACACAGACCCATGGAACTCGGCGGGAGGGAGAGACGGGGTTGCGTCGCGTTCCGTTGAGGAAGCCAGGCCGCCGAGCGACCTGGCTGCGGGTGCTCTGGAGGAAGTGACTCGCCGCGGACAAAGCAAAAGCAAGCTGCACCAGTGATCCAAGACTCTTGCCGCCCTTGAAGCTTGACCTGGCCGCCAAGAAGGCTCGAGGCTCCGGCATGACCCCGCCCGCGGCTTCCGTTTCGGGTCGATGCATGGCAATTGGGTCGCCACCAGGCCGGCGGGCGGATCGAAAACGCCGGGGGGGGGGGGGGGCGCACGCCTGCGGCAGTTGGCAGTTGGACGCAGGGGAAGAGGACGGGGCATTGACTGCGCCGTGGACACGGCGCGGTGGAGGGCGACGGCACTGATTGACAGCGGCCGGGGGGCGACTCACCATGCCCGACACCGGAATCTGGAATCTGGCCACGGCCCACGCCGCCGTACCGTAGTGACGACGCAGAGACGCCGCCGCCACGCAGAGACGCCGCCACGCACCGTCGGCAAAGACGACGCCCCCCCGCAGGCAAAGAAAGACGACGCCCCCCCGCAGGCAAAGCGCTCCGCGCGCCGGGCACACCATCGAACCTTCCCCCGTGCGGGAGGCGCTGTCACCGCCGCAGCCGGATACACGGCCGAACCGTCCTGCCCCACACGACCGAGCCTTCCCGCTGGCGCCGCGCCCCCCGGTGGGTGGGATGCTGGCGGCATCCCTGCCGGGCCGGGCCCAGCCCCACCGGGCGCCGCTCAACGCCCCGCCACCCGCCACCCGCCACGCGCCACACCCGGGCTGCCCTGCAGCCGGCCGCCACCGGCCGCCCGGCAGATGGGCGCGTGCATGTTACGTCGCGCCACACACGTCTGCCGCCTTATCCAGAGCGAGGCTGCAGCGCCTGGCCGCGGCCCAAACTCTGCGGAGATGAGGCCGCACGAGCGGGCTCGTCGGGCTCGTCGGGCTCGTCGCGCCCGCTCCGCCAGCGGCATCTCGCCGCGCCCGTCGCCGCGCCTGCAGCAGCTGGTCGCCCTCTTCCCCCCGCCGCCGCCCCGCGCCCGTCTGCTGCCGTCTCCCACGTCTGCTGCCGTCCGCCGCCGTCTCCCCCCTCTCCCCCCCCCCCCCCCCTCTCCCCACACCCCCGCCACGCACCATGCGCCATGGCCGACCCGTCCCCTCTCCCGCCGCCGCCGCCGCCGCCTCTGCCTGCCCACCCGGACCTCCAGCCAGCCCACGCCCCTCCGCCACGCCCCTCCACGCGCCGCTCGGGTCCGTGGCGCCGGAGGCAGCGCCCGTTCGACGAAGACATCCTCGACCAGCACAAAACCCACGTCCGCCGGCCTCCCAAGGGCATCCAGAACTGGTTTGACGCCTACCTCGACTCGGACGACGGCGAGGACGAGGACGCCGAAGACGCGCTGCCCCGCCGGGTGCCGCCCGGGCGTCTGGCCGACTGCCGCAGCCCTGACCGCGTCTCGTCTCACGCTAGCGAGGCATCGTCGGTCAGTGGCTGCCGAGGCCGCGAACGGATCCATTCCGACCCCAGGTCCGTCGGCGCCGACGCCGACGCCGACATCGCTCGCTCTCGCTTCCATCGCACCACCAGCTCGACCGCGTCCGGCACATCCCACAGCACCCAATCCTCCCGCCAAGGCCGTCGACGACGACGCCATGAATCTGAAGCCAGGCTGGCGTCGTCAGCCATGGCAGGCGAAAGTGTGCTGTCGCTGACAGAGTCTGATTTCGATGACGAGGGAGATGGTGCCGATGACGACGACGACGACCACGACCACGACGACCACGGCGACCACGACGACCACGACGACCACGACGACCACGACGGTGGCAAGAGCCCATTGCCTCCCATCCGAGACAGCATCATAAACATGGACTCTGGCAACTTTACCATAGCAAACGCGTCTTCGATCGATGTCATGAGGTTGCCAAGGCCCGCCCAGCTGACATCGGCGCGGCACCTGCCACCCGCCATCATCGAAAGCAAGCCGAGCCCACGTCAATCAACTGTCCCGACGCCGACAGCTCCCCCGCGACCAAAAGCTTCCCCGATCTCTCCGCACATCGTGGGCGCCCCGACAGCCGATTTTGCTGCACCCCACCGTCTCGATAGCCTCAGCTACGAGTCTGCGGGCACATTGAGCTCGAGTCCGTCGTTTCGGCATGTCCGGCCGGGGAGCACACGTTCCGAGAATGCACATATGATGGCTGTTTCCGATGAGGAGAGGGTGCTTCTGGATCTGATGCGACGGAAGCGAGCAGCCATGCAGCACCTGTCCTTCACCGAGGGCTACCAGTTGGCCCTACAGACGGAACAAGAACGCCTGGCTCAGCATTCGGCCTCAGCAGAACAGCGAGTCCTCACGCCACGGAAGCAGGACGGCTCAACACACGGTCATCACGCCAGCTCGGCACCAATCGCCCCGTCTCCTCCCACGCCCGGTGAAAGCGACATGCGCAGCCAGTTCGGCGTGATTCACAAGGATCACGTCGACGAGCGCTTCCACCTTGAGCGCTTCTTGTGCATGACTCGGCCTCAGCCTCTCTCTTCCCATCCTCCCGATCCCTCCACGACAGTGGATCTTCCTCGTGCGCGCGTCCCGAGTGGTGACCTACTCCCATCAACCCGATTCTCGCCAACATCCGATCTTGCAGTGTCACCGATCGCGACCAGCGCCACCGAGCAGAGTTCCGGCTACTGCTCCGCTGAGGATGGCGAGACGGAATCGGCACGAATACGAGCGCGCCAGTTCACATCCAGCAATGGCGCCGTGCCGCCACTCAACTCCATGAAGACCGTGCGACGACGTTCAAGCCGTCGGCCATCAAGCAGCATTCCTCCTTCGCCCATTGCAGAGGAGCATGCCGCGCCTCCAGTGCCGCAACGCAGCTCGGATCGACCGAGGACCAGCGCCCACTCATCCGACGAGGCGCCCCGGCGCAACCTGTCATGTCTTTCCGTGCCGGAAGAAAGCCGGGACTGGGGAGCCTCTCCCCTTTCAACCTCGGTGCCACCAAATGCGGACATGGCCGACATGGTGCACATGCAGCCCCCACATGGCGTCTCGCAGAAGATGACCCTGATCCCTCCGAGAACCGATTCCATGAGCGAGCCGCCCGAGGCGTTCATGAAGCCACGCGCCACGCAGGCACCTCCCCACATCGGCTTCTCTCCCTTCTCCAGCATCATCCACGCCGCCGCCGCAACTGCGCCGAAGTCCAGCGTTCGTCGAGTGGACTCCACACAAGAGCCACGGGATCGTGGGACAGCGCTGACGTCTGGCGGCCGCAAGCCTCTTCGGCAAAAGATGCCCCTGCCGCCACTCAACACCTTCAACGTGGTCGACTTCAACCAAAGAGCCAGCATGCTCAGCATCACCAGCGCCGGCGAGGAAGTCCTCGGCGCGTGGGCCGAGCTGGGGGGCGGGCGAGACTGCCTGCGAACGAAGCGCACGTCGCCCCCGGTCGTCGTCAACCCACCACCACGACCAGACGTGTCACGATCGGTGCTCACCTCACCACCATCGCAACCCACGGCGTGAAATCATCACGCCACGATCCCCTGTACCATACCCACGACCCGTCGTCACCGGCCGGCGCGGCGGAGGAGCGGCTATTATCATTCTATCGCATGTTATTTCCCCCCATCGAGCCCATCTACACACGCGCAACACGAAATGAAATGAGACCTCTCCACCTCTCTCTCTCTCTCTCTCTCTCTCTCTCTCTCTCTCTCTCTCTCTCTCCCCAAGCCACCCCAACCGCGCCAGCATTCCCAGTTCGCCGCCGGTCCGCATCGTCCCCCGTCCCCGCCTCTCTCCCGCGGTTCATCCCCCCGCACGCGCCCTCGTCGCTGTCTCTCCGCGCAGCGATTCCGCCCTCCCTCCAGACATCCATCCCTCACTCCAGACATCTGCACACCCACACCCGCACCGCGCACGCCCCCACCCCGCCCGCTCCATCCCCGCCCGACGCCGGCCCCGACACCGCGAAAAGCAAGCCCCCGTGCGGCGGCCCGCCATCGTGCCGGCGACCATGCCTCCCCTGTCGGTGCTGGAGCCAGCCCCGATGGCTCGACGGGGAGCGGCGGCTGGGCTGGGAGGGCAGGTTCGAGTCTGGCTGGTGCTGAATCGGGGACGGTGGCGCGTTGGGGGAGGAGGAGCCGAACGGACGGCCTCGCGGGCGGGCCGGGCCGGGCCGCGAGCGGGAGAAACAAATCTCGAGCGGGCGGTGGGAAGGACAGACGGAAGAAGGTCAATCAAAAAAAAAAAAAAAAAAAAAAAAAAAAGCTGCGAGTGGCCCCCCCCCCCCCCCAACCACCACCACCTCCGTGTGCAGCCGGGTCACGACTCGCCGGGCTGAGTGTCGGGAGGGAAATGTCGGTGCGTGGTCTGTTTCGTGGTGGAGTCGAGGAGGAGATGTGGGGAGAGGTGTGGCGGCGATGAGGTCCTCCGCACGAAGTTGGCACTCCACTCTCGCACGCGGCTCAGCTTGGCGGCGAAAGGGGGCGCCGGAGCGGCGGCGTTGTGCGCGAGCCGGGTGACGGTGGTGCTGATGCGCGTGGTGTGGCGGCTGAGGCTCTGGCCGTGGACGGCGTTCTTGAAGCCGTCCAGGGCGACGTGCGTGACCAGCACCACGTGGCCGGGTCGGAGGGCTTGCACGACGTCGCGCAGCGCGCCGCGGCCGGCGGAGCTCCGGGGGGCGTGGCCGTCGGCCGGCGGGAGCCAGAAGCTGATGGGGAATGCCGCGGCCGTCTCGTCGCCCACCAGCACGGGCACGACGTCCATCGTGCCCGCGCGCCGCCGGAGCTGAACCGCTCGCGTCGGCTGCACCGCGATCACGCCCGCCAGCACGTGCACGGTCATGGTCTGAGGACGAATCGAGTCCAGATATCGAGCACTCGGAAGCCGGTTCAGATCGGTGATGGGGCCGTGGAAGGAGACGACTTGGTGTGCGGGGTGGTCGGATGCATGGCTGGAAAGCGAGTCGCGGGTGGCGTGCAGGGAGAGAGCGGTGCTGGCCGGCGTGCCACTCACCACCGTGCTGGCATCGTCTGCCGTCACACGGCTGGTTCCATGCTCGGGCACGGCCGGGTGCGACGAGTCGGGATTCTGCCCCGCGTCCCGGGAGCGCTCCCCGAACCCTCGGCGCTCGGCGTCTCCGTTGCTGCAGTGGTCACGGAAGGACAGACACCGCGGAGCCTCCCCTGTCACGTGCTGAGTGTCCGCCTCGGTCGATTTCCACTTGGTCTGCCCGTGCAGAGGGATCTGTCGCCATTTCGCGCGCGCCGGTGCGGCGCATGTCGGCGCGTCGGGCGTGCTCACGTCCGAGCCGCGACCTTGAAGCTGCAGAAATCGCCGATGGCGGAACGTGAGATGGGAGGGAAGATGGTGGGGGTCGCCGCCGTCGCCGTCGCCGTCGCCACCGCCGTCCTTCCACGTCAGGCTGCCCGCATCGGGAGCGCCGGCCAAGAGGATGACATTCCCGGCAGCCATGGCCCCAGACAGAGGAAGCCATGTCTGGACGAAAGGGGAAGGGTGCCGGTCGGGAGGCCGCCGGTCGGAGCGGAAACGGCGCGGGCACGGGTTATCAGATCCGTCGGCAGCAGCCGGCAGGCCTGCCTGCACATGCCGCATGCCACCACCGCCGGCCCGCCGACCCCCCCCCCATGCTGCGTCGACTGCTGGAAAACGTGGTGCCTGCGCCGCCCGACAGCCATCCCGCCCTCTCCCAGCCGCGGCCCGATGGCTTCCTCACCGCACACGGCGCCGACGCGTTGTTTCCCGCCACCGACCCGGCAATCGACGGCGACGAATGCCTGCGCGACTGCGCCAGCTGCTCCGTCCATCTCCCGCGCACGTGGGCGGTCGATGAGCAGGCCGCGCTGTACGGCAGCGCCAACGGCTGGAGCCGGCACCTGATCGTGGCCACGGGCGAGACCGACTGGGCGCGGGCGGTGGAGGACGTCGCGGGCAGCGTGATGGCGGCCGTGGGCGAGCACGTCGGCACAGTCGCCGGCGGGAAACTCATGGTCAGCGCGAGCGACATGCCGCCGCCCGCCACCGCCGGCGACCGCGACCGGGGCCCGTACGGCGCCGACCGCCCGACGACCGTCCTGCTCATGCCCTCCTTCACCTACGTCGACAACGTCACCCCGCAGCTCGTTCCGCAGCTCATCGACAGCGTCGTCAACCCCGCCCCAACCAACACCACGCCCTTGCACCCGCCCGCGCCACCGTCTCCCGGCACCGCCTCCTCCTCTCCCGGCACCGCCTCCTCCTCTCCCGGCACCGCCTCCTCCTCTCCCGGCACCGCCTCCTCCTCTCCCGGCCACGTCCCGCACGCGCCCCCGGACCTCCCCGCCGGTCTGTCGTTGCGGCCGTGCCCGCACCAATACATCATCCTCCTCTGTTCCCAAGCCACGCGCGACGTGCCATGCGGCCAGTCGGCGCCCTTGCTGCGCAAAGAGCTCGAGCGACATCTCCGCCCTCTCGGTCTGCTGCGCGATCGCCACGACGAGCGGCCCGGCGGCGTGGGCATCTACTTCGTCTCGCACGTCGGAGGACACAAGTACAGCGCCAACATGCTGGTGTACCGGCGCGCCGAGCCCCGAACCCCCGTCCCGCACCCGCACCCGCCGCCGGAGCCCGCCCAGGCCGCGCAATGCATCTGGCTCGCCAGGATCCGGCCCGAGGATTGCGAGAATGTGGTGCGCTTCACGCTTCTGCAAGGCAAGGTCGTCAAGCCCGAGCGCCAGCTTCGAGGCGGCTTCGATCGCGAGAGGCGCGTCGTCAGTTGGTGACGGCGGCCCCCCCACCCCCGGCGGGAGAATCTGTCGCTCCCCCCCCCGGCATGTGCGATGACGAAACGACATTCGTGCCCCACGGATGCGGAGCCGCCGACACGCGAAGCTCGTGTCCGACCCAAACCCTCCGAGCCCACACGTCAGCCGCACCACCTCCCCACCCTCCTCCCCACCCTCCCGGTCGTGCCGAGGAGAGCGGGTGACATCACGCGACATCTCGAGCCGATTTGATACGGGGAAGGTCATTTTTACCCCATCATCAGTCAGGGAGTTGGCCATTTCATTTCGCCGCTCTTTCCAACTAATCCGCCGGGGGGGGGGGGGGGGGGGCAAAGAAGTTCAAAATTCCCACGCCCATCGCAGCTCGTCTCTCGTGTGATGCCTCCTCCCCAGTGCCCTGTCTATCCAAAAACAGCCGACTCCTTCATCCCCTCAAGCCCGGCCCCATGCCCGCGGGACGTGAGCCCGGAAAATCATGTCCTCGCAAATGCAGCACGCAGGTGGTATCATGCTCTAGTGCCGGCCGTCAAACAGAAAAGTCAAGCGGGAGGAGGCGGGGGGGGGGGGGGGGGGAAAGAGCCCGCTTCACAACCCCCAGGCTGGTGCCGGCCGAGCTCGTCGCGCCGGTCCCGTCAACGCTATGCAATCATCAATGTCGTCGCCGTGTCGCGTCCATCGGGAGTATGCCTGATACCCGAATGACCTGCCCCCCCCCAGAAGTAGTCGAGGTTTGGTTGTTCGATGCCAATGAAGTGAAAGCCGTGTTCCCAGCCTGATCCCCCAACGCAAATCCCTGGCGTCACGGGAAGTGCCGAGGTGGAAAGGCAAGAGCTTCTAGTAGCCGCTGACGGCCATCGCTGGCGCGGCGGGTCGGGTGAGAGTGGCGGGCAAGAAGCGGGAGAAGATGTTGCCCTTGGGCTTCTTGGGGGGTTGGGGGTCGGTGTGGTGAAGTGGGAGGCCGTGGGTCGCGATGGATGCCGTCTTCACGCGCCGGCACGAGGGGAGCGTGGGCTCTTCGCCAATGGGTTCCGCATCCGACGACGTGACGCTGGACGGCGACGACGACGGGGCATAGGAGTCGGCCGATGACTGAGAGGCCGACGATCTGCTTCGAGTTGGTGGCGACAACGACGGCGTTCGGGAAGAGGCCGCCCGGGACGAAGCGTTCGATGACACCGGGCAGTACGCGGGTTGTTGATGGTCGTGGGCGTCAAGCGAACGACGAGATTCGTCGTGTCGGCTGGCTCCCACCGCCCAACGCCGCTGCTGGTGGGCAGCCAAAGCCATCTGTTGTTGCTCGAGAGCAGCCATTTCTTCTCGAATCTGCAGCTTTTCTGCTTGGCGGAAGTGAAGTGCCCGAATGGGAGCGAGGAAAGGCTCGAGGTGGGTGTAGAGATCATCTTCCGTTACTCGGAGCTCCCAGTCCAGGAGACCCAAGAGCTGCTTCTCCATGAGATTGACCTCGGCCAGGCTGAAGCCAAAGTGGTCGAAGCCACGGACGGCAGTGTAGCGTGCCCAATGCTTGTTCTTGGGCGATGAGTCGTTGAGGTTCTTGGCGGCAAGGATAAGCGATGCCAAGAAGATCCGATGCGGCGTACATCTCATGCCCGTGGCGGGTGGGGGCAGACGTGATTGCAGCCTGCCAAGGTAGACGAGGGACGTCATCAGAGTAGGCACCTGGACGTGTGATCGGTCGACCACGGTGGTGATGAAGAGCTCCAATGAAGGCAGTGGAGCACGGCCAGGTTGTTGTGGCGGCGTGGTTGGCGGTGTTGGCGGAAGAGCTTTATTCGACGATGACGTCTGACCTTTGCATCGAATCACTTGCGAAGCGGTGTGGGCGAGGTAGGTGATCATGTCGTGAGAGACGGGAAGGTAGATGAAGTGCTCCAGAGCAGCAGCATTCTGCGCAGCGGTTGGTGTCGAGCGCGCCATGGTCGAATGTATGCTGTGTTCTTGGACCGGATCCCGGATCGAGAATGGTTGCTGACGAAGAGGTCGAAGGAGGCACGGTCCAATATTAAATAGTGCGACGATGATGCCGGGATGGGTTCCTATTGATCGTGGTAACAATGGTTAAGGCTTCGTGAAGCTTCACAGGCTGATTGTCCAAGCAGGTGAATAAGACCGAGGCACAATGGGAATTAGGGGACGAAGGAACTGCAGCCTGGCAGACGTTCGAAGAATGGGGATTATTAGCTAGACGGTGGTTGATGTAGATGAGCCAGGATCCAGTCAGAACTGCCTCATGAAATGACGGTGTAGCTCGCGAGCTTGCCGGGATTCAGCCTTTTGATTTCGGGAGAAAGACGGGACGAGGAGGAAGCGCGCAAAAGCAAGTTGACTCTGCCCGACCAGCGGACAGGTGCAAGTCAATGGCTGTACCTGACGGCGGGTGGGGTTGTCTGCAGCGTGGGGTTTCCTGTTGCTGCTGGTGTTGCTGGTGTTGCTGGTGTTGCTGGTGTTGCTGGTGTTGCTGGTGTTGCTGGTGTTGCTGTTACTGCTGGTGTTGCTGTTGCTGTTGCCGTTGCCGTTGCTGTTATTGTTGCTGTTCCTGTTGCGGTTCCTGTTGCTGTTGTTCCTGCTGCTGTTCCTGTTGACGGCAGAGAATGCGAGGTGAGGGGGGTGAGGCGTCGGGGTGTATTAGAGGTCCCGTGAGGATGATGGACGGAGACGGACGAGGTGACGGGGTTGACAAGCTGGCCATGACGGTGGAGGCCGGGCGTGATACTTATTCCTGTTGTCGCTTGACTCTTGATCTCCGTGTGGCGTCCGAGGCAAGGCGCCGCGCGCCGCAGGAGGTTCGCTGGCTCGAGAGCTTGAGGTGTCTTGGGCATGTGGCGCACAGGACGCGCGGGCGACGGTGATTGGGCGGCGGGCAAGCGCACCAATGCCGAGCCGCATCGCGGTCGAAGCAGGCAGGTCGGCGGCCGGGGCTGGGCGATCTGATAGGCCCGCGCGCAGGTTCCACTGGATTGCGCGCTGAGCGCCTGGCTGGCCCGCCACTTGGCCCGCCGCCTGGCCCACCGTTTCAACCCGCCGCTTGGAGAGTCAACGTAGACGCTCACCGTCGGCCGCGGCGGCCAGCGGCGCATGCTGAATGGCGCGCGCTGCACGTCGCATGCTGGAGGCCGCATGCGGAATCTGCCCAAGGCAAGGTCGGCGGCGCCTGCGGCATGTGCCCAGAGTCGGCGGCGCATGCGGAATCTGCCCAAGGTCGGCGGCACATGCGGAATCGGCCCCAAGTCGGCGGCGCTGGGCGACGGCGAGCCTGACCCGCACTCCCGAGCGTGTTGTGTCGGGCGGAGGGAGAACAGGTGCCGGAGCGAGCGTCAGGCAGAGCACAGCTGCACGCGCCGGCGAGAGACTTGGCAGGCACGAAACAGCCGACCGCCCCGGCGACACACATGCCCGCTGTAACACCGCCCGCTTTGACTTCCGGTCCTGACACTGAATCGCGACATGTCATGCGTCAATCTCAGCCGCCGCCTGCTCGCCACCACCCGTCAAGTGTTGGCAGACGCGCGCCTGCCTTCTCCGGCGCCTTCCTGCGGTTACAACCAAGCATCCTATATCACCTTCCCCATCTGCGGTACACTACTGACTTCGCCCTCCCCGAACCATTCACCACCAGCCCTCCTCGATTCCAGTGCGCACATTCCCTCTCCCACCCCTTCGCTGTCACGGGTCGTCATCATCTTCATCAGCCTCCTCCGCCTCCTCCTTCTCCCTCTGCAGCTCCCAACCCATCACACCCCGCTCCTCCTCTCACAACAACCGCATGACAAGCATAGCCACGCTGGTCTCCAAACGCATCACTCTTCCCCTCAATAAACCCATACAGCTGTTTCTCACATGTCCGTCCAGAAGTCTCAACCCCAACCAAGCCCATCAGCGCAGAGACTTCCGCAGTTCTTGCCACGATGTTTCTGGAGAAAAAGTGGCCAGCCGCGAAAGCTGTTTTTGCAGCGCCACCGACATCCGCGCTGCCCCGATATGAACAGATCTGGGCGGAGCGATTCCACCTCGACGAAACGTTTGTGACATGTCAAGGCAAGTTGCTTGGATGGCGAAGGCACGTCGAGCGTTTCGCACGCGGATCGACGACCGAAAGAGGCTTCGCCAAGAGCAATGACGGTGTCCTCGGGGCAATTTCTCATCCCCGAAAGCTCGCGTCACCTCGAATCATGATCACGTGGCTGCCTGCTGCTGCTTGTTCTGCTCGGGCGCCTCATCAATGAACTGAGGCAGTCCAGCGCTTTCGGCCAAGAAGCCCGGCATTTCGCTCTCGCCCAAGCCTTCAGCACCAAAGTCGACCTCTTCTCCCAGCGCCTCGAGCTCGGCTTCCAACTCCGCCTCATCGACATCTTCCGGCACATCGTAGCTCCGGCTCATGCTCTCTTGGATGTCGTTCCCCATGTCCATCAGGTCGGCCATCTCGTCCTGCATCTTCTCGATCTTGTCAATGTTGATCTTGCCGTACTGCTTCCGGAGCTCCTTCTGGGTCGTCTTCATCGCATCCACGGTTGCCATGGTGTTCTTCAGGTTGTCCTGCATCATGCCCGCCTGCTCCATGTTCCAGCTCTGCTGTTGCAACTGATCCTTCTGCGATTCGTACATCTTGCGCTGCTGCAGCACTTTGATGGCCTTCTGCTTGATCGCGTTCTTGCCGGGGCCGTCTCGCATGCGGCTGAGTCGTTGCTGGTAGGTTTGCAGTTCCGCGTTCAGCTTGGCCAGCTGCACGTCGATCGACTCGACTCGGCTATCCACCTGTATGCCGTGAGACATTGCTTCACGGCCCCGCGTGTCCCGCTCCATTCCTCTCACCTTTCCGATGGCATCGTTCAGAGAAGGCTTGGGCGCGTTGCTCTTGGCGCCAAACAGTCGATTCATGTTGCGCTCGCGATTTCTGCGATCTTCCGCCGCGATTGACACCCGCCGTACAGCTCAGGAGTGGAACCCCGAAAATTTGGACGGCGCCAAAGGTATTCGAATGGTCGGTCTTGTTATCGAGGGAGCTGAACAGTGCCTGCTGCCGCTGACGATGTTCGTGGAGACTAGTTATTGATGTAACTGACTATACTACAAGCGCGGTAGTAGCCGGCCTCAGCGTAACCTTAGGCTCTACTTCGGTCCTTCGGACGGTTATAATATCTAGTTATATTCAAACAATCAAGAAACGTTTTCTCAATCGAATCACAGTAACTATACCATTTCACCGTTCCAGAGTCAACTCATAGCATAAAAATCAGTGGTCTGTTGTACGAATGAGTTAACTGTGCTCAGTAATCTTGTACAGCTTCCTGCTGTGTCGAGCTCGGCAGTCAATCAAACACGTCATCTAAATGTCGCGAGAACGATGGAACTGTACAGGGATTGAAACGATATGGGATAGTGGTAGTTATCGCTACAACGAAGACATCGTATGGACGCAGCAAGTCTTGGCGAAGTCTGACCGTAGCAAGGGGTGAAGACGGCGCCTTCCACCTTGCAGGGGCACGTCGATGGTATCCGGAGCCCTGTAGACACTGCGTTGTGAGAGCACAGTGGCGGTGGTGCTGATTGACGATGTTGTAACAATCCAGACCGCCGGCGTGCTGAACTGAAGATTCGATGGTTTGCCGACCTCGACTGCAGTTGCACATCTGCAACCAGCGTCATTGCCCTTTCGCGTGCGCTCGCCCCGGCTGGGCGCAGCCAAGACCCGCGCCAAGACCGGGTTTTTCAAGCAGCAGGCAGGCGGGCCTCGCGGTGGCTTCCTTTCAGACGGCATCTCTTTCTTCGTCCTCTGATCACCTCCCCATCACCAATCCTCCGCTGGCCCCAAGTACTGTGTTTTCGTACACCTCGGAGACCAAGACCAAAAAAATCAGAAAATCGCAAAAAACCCGTCCCGACCCTGAACCCGTCGGCTCCTGTCCTGCAAAAAACGTGGGCGCGACAAGCCAACACGCACACGACATGTGAGTGCCGCGAGCGTGTGCGCGCACGTCAAGTGCTGCAGTGGCGGCGACGCTGACTGAGTCGCGCACAGCACCAGCTCGTTTCGGTCGTTCGGCACGCCTCGAAACCTCCTTGGACGCCGTCAGGCACACAATATTCGCTGTACGTCTCGCCCGCCGGCCACGCGACGCTTCTGGTCTGTCTGGCCGCGGCGCAGGCACCATACACCACACACAACCTCGAGCCGCGCAGTCGAGCACCAAAGCAGGCGTTCTGACACTTGTTGATCTCTAGACAGCCAGACCTGAAGCAGCACCTGCACATCATGTCTGACGTCCAGAACTCGACCTCCCCTGCCGGCCAGGCTGCCGCGCCATCCACCGACGCTCCTGCTCCCAATGGCAACCAGATCAACCCCGTCCTCCCAGCTGGCGGTGACTTTGGCGAGCCCCCAACGAGCGCTGCTCCGACCAACGCCAACCCGAACTCTGCCTCGCTCTACGTCGGCGAGCTCGACCCATCCGTCACTGAGGCCATGCTCTTCGAGCTGTTCTCCTCCATCGGCCAGGTCGCTTCCATTCGTGTCTGCCGTGACGCTGTCACCCGCCGTTCGCTCGGTTATGCCTACGTCAACTACAACAGCGCTGCTGATGGCGAGCGCGCTCTGGAGGAGCTTAACTACACTCTCATCAAGGGCAAGCCGTGCCGCATCATGTGGTCTCAGCGCGACCCAGCTCTGCGTAAGACGGGCCAGGGCAACGTCTTCATCAAGAACTTGGATGCCGCCATCGACAACAAAGCGCTTCACGACACTTTCGCTGCTTTTGGCAACATCCTGTCCTGCAAGGTCGCTGTTGACGAGCACGGCAACTCCAAGGGCTACGGTTTCGTCCACTACGAGACCTCCGATGCCGCCAACCAGGCCATCAAGAGTGTTAACGGCATGCTCCTGAACGAGAAAAAGGTTTTCGTGGGACACCACATCCCGAAGAAGGACCGCATGAGCAAGTTCGAGGAGATGAAGGCCAACTTTACTAACATCTACGTCAAAAACCTCGAGGCCGACACCACCGATGACGAATTCCGCGAGCTGTTCGAGAAATACGGCGAGATCACCTCCGCCTCGCTCGCGCACGACGACCAGGGCAAGGTTCGTGGGTTCGGTTTCGTCAATTTCATCCGCCACGAAGATGCTGCCAAGGCTGTTGATGAGCTCAACGACCTTGACTTCAAGGGACAGAAGCTGTATGTCGGCCGCGCCCAGAAGAAGCATGAGCGTGAGGAGGAGCTGCGCAAGCAGTATGAGGCTCAGCGCCAGGAGAAGAGTGCGAAGTACCAGGGCGTCAATCTGTACGTCAAGAACTTGGCGGATGATATTGACGATGAGGAGCTGCGCAAAGTCTTCGAGCCATACGGTGCCATCACGTCCGCCAAGGTTATGCGCGATACCACTCCTCTCGATAAGGTCGAGGGCGCCAAGGACGAGGAGGATCAGAAGAAGGATGCGGAGGGCAGCGAAGAGAAGGAGGATGAGAAAAAGGACGACGCGGATGAGCTGGCCAAGAAGCTCGACACCGTCACCATCGGTGGCGAGAAGAAGGTCCTCGGCAAGAGCAAGGGCTTCGGTTTTGTCTGCTTTTCCAACCCGGATGAGGCTACCAAGGCTGTCACAGAGCTCAACCAGAAGATGATTCACGGCAAGCCACTCTACGTGGCTCTGGCGCAGCGTAAGGAGGTCCGCAAGAGCCAGCTCGAGGCTAGCATCCAAGCTCGCAACCAGGTCCGCATGCAGCAACAAGCCACCGCCGGCGGCATTCCGCCACAATTCATGCAGGCACCACAAATGTTCATTGGTCCAAACGGCCAGCCTATGATGATGCCTGGCGGACGTGGTCAGATGCCATTCGTTCAAGGTATGCCTCAAGGACAAGGCCAGCGTGGCGGCTTCCCAGGTATGCCACAGCAAGGCGGTCGTGGCGGTCCAGGCGGCATGCCACCAATGCCTCAGATGCCATACGGTTTCCCGCCACAAATGGCCGGTATTCCACAAGGCTACGCCAATCCAGCCGCTTACGCCCAGATGCTGCAAGCTGCCCAGGCCCAGTTTGCCCAGGGCGGACGTGGTGCTGGTCGTGGCGCACCCATCCCTGGAATGCCCATCATATCCGGCATGCCCGGTCTGCCTCCACAGATGATGGGTGGTCCAGGTATGGGCCGTGGCGGCGCACCCGGTGGTCAGTCGCGTGGTTCAATGGGCGGCCGTCCAGATGAGCAGCGCGGTCGTGCTCCAAACCGCGGCCAAGCCTCTGGCCCTGGTATCGATCTTGCTGCGCTCAGTGCTGCTCCTCCGCCACAGCAGAAGCAGATGCTTGGCGAGGCTCTTTACCCAAAGATCTACGCCCAGCAGCCCGAGCTCGCGGGCAAGATCACGGGTATGCTTCTCGAGATGGACAACGATGAGCTCATCAACCTGTAAGTTGACTTTCCGAGCCTACTTCACGTGGTTTACTGACCGGCAACAGGACCAGCAGCGATGACGCTCTCCGTGAAAAGGTGCAGGAGGCACTCAACGTTTACGACGAGTACCTCAAGAACCACAGCGGCCCATCGGGAGGCAACGTCGAGGGCGCGGGCCAGCCAAATGGCACCGAGAACCACAACCCATCAGTTGAGGCGACCAAGGACGCTGAGGCCTAGAAAGCTGCTCGTCCGGCATACTCAACCAACTGGCGCCAACGAGCTCCTCTGCAGCCGATGGCGCAAACGTTGATGGCGCGCTGAAGCGCTGAATGGGTGAAGTGCGCGCTTCGAGACCGACGGGACCTGTGTTTCTCCTGGTTTGTTTTTCCGGCCCGCGCCACATGTGCGCTTCGGGCCCCTCCGGGAAGCACGCTGGCAGGCTCTCTGGCCGCGACCGAATGGAACGGAAGCGAACTGGCGTATGACTACTTGCGATACCCCCTTGCCGAGCTCAAGGATTAGCTTTATGGAGCTACGCTGTAACGGTCGACTGTACTACTACTGCCCTTTCTGCAATTCCATGTTAGCCTTGGACTGCATTTCATATTGTGCATGAATGGGTGCAGCAGGTGGGGAGGAGGAAGGAGAAGAATGGGGGAGGGGAGGGGGGGTGAGAAGAATGGGGGAGGAGGAGGAGGAGGAGGAGGAGGAGGAGGAGGAGGAGGAGGAGGAGGAGGAGTGAGAAGCGTGGGAGAGGCGGATGAATGTGTGAGGGAGGTCGCGTGGAGGACATGAGATAGGAGACATGGATGCTATGCTGTGTATGGACAGTGCGGAGACATTTTCGTCGTTGACGTTGCTTTGGCGTGTGAGGATACAGTATCATATCACGGCACGCTGCAACCTGCTGCCGTCACCTCTCACGCACGTGGCCCATGTTGTCATGCTCGATATGCATATCTGTGGGTCGGGCGTGAGTGAGTCACGGTCATGTCATGGGCGATGGGGCTCGGCGGTGCGGGGTTCCCGCAAAGGGCCAAGCCGGGTGTTTGTGTTAGTGTTCGTTATCGGATCAGGTTGCATGCTTGTTGGTATCATCGGACCACGCTGCGTGCTGGTGGTATTCCACTATCGGATGACGCTGCATGCTGGTGTGATTGATGTTGGGGTTATCGGCGAGCGTGGCATCCTTGCATCGTCGTTGGCCGCCGCCGTGGCTGCCATTGGACCGCCACCTCGGACCAGGCCCTTCTGCACCGCATGCGTCCATGGGCGGTTCGACCGCAACGCCCGCGTGCACCAGAACGGCACCCGCAGTCCTTTGACACGCCGGCCGCTCCGCTGCCCCCCATCACCGCCGCTCGCGGCGATGGGGGGCCGGCCCTGCCCTTTGTCCGCCGCCGGCGTCTGCCCTCGCCCCGCACCCAGCGCTCCGGTGTGCCGCGAGCGATCGCGGCCGCTGCAGTCGCACAGGGCCGGCCAGCAGCGTCGAGTGCGCGTCGACGCAGGTCCAGGAGCGTGCCGGATGAATGACACGCTCGCCGCGCTCCCAGTGGCCACCCGTCTGCCGCACTGCGTCGTCCGCCCCGACCATCCTGCTCCTGCTCCTGCGCCTTCCCCGACCCTCGTTCCTGCCCTCGCCCCGCCGCCGCCCACGCCGCCCTCGCCGCCACTGCAGCCCCCGTGCGGTGCTCCCACATCAAGCCGTGCAGACGGACGCCGGGCTGCAGCAGTCCCCGCCCCGCCCCGCCCCGCCCCGCCCCGCCGCTCGCTGCGCACCCCGACCAAGCCCGTTGTTGCTGTTGCTGTGGCCGTTGCCGCTGCCGCTGTTGCTGTCCGTTGCTCTTGCCGCTGCCGTCCGTTGCCCTTGCCGCTGCTGTCCGCTGCTCCTGCCGTTGCTGCCGCCGCTGTGGTTCCCAGCCGGCAGGCTGGCGTCGGGCAGTCACGCATCGGCTGTGCTGGCCCGTCCGCGGGCAAGGGCAGCGCCATGAACCAACGACACCCGGCCCGACAAGCGTCTCAAGCACGCAAAGCGCTGCCGCCGCCGTCCCGACCCATCAAGCCATCGCCCGCGACGCCCCGAAGGAGCCATCCCCACGGCCGCTCCCATTCTCATGGCGGGCCCCTCCCTCCACACAAAGCTCCCGGCGGCGAGGCGGGTGGCGTCGCGCACGAGACGAGCGGGATGGAGAGCTTCCTGCAGTTCTGGTGTGTGCCAAGCAGCGCCGTCGTGGCGGCGAAGACGAACGAAGCAGCGTGGGCTGACCTGGCCGGCCAGTCCAACATGCGACCGGCAGATCGCCACCCCGAATCCGAGCATTCTGTACTGCTCCGAAGCGTACGGCCATTCGCCTTGGCTCGGGGCCTCGATGGTCGGCCGCTGACACGGGATCCAGATGCCGAAGACGAGACTGCCGGCCGACATCCATCGCATCGATCCGGGCCATCACCCGATCCATCTCCTCGCCCGCGCCACCGCACCCTCCCGCCACCTCGTCCTTCGAACATGCCATGCCCGACATCGTGCCGCAACGATCACCGACCGTCTTCCGGCCCCTCTCCCTCACCTTTTCCGACCTCAGCATCTCCGATCGCGACCCTTCTCCTCCCGGCTCCAACCGTCGCCATGACCGCCGCGCCCGCGACGCCCTCCATTGCCCCGAGCACTTCTCCCGCGGCCTGAACCACACGAACCCCACCCGCCCAAGGACGCGCCGGGCGAACACCACAAGCAACGCGAGCAGCGACAGCCACCCCAACCTCCCGTCGCTGGTGCACTCGCCTTCGTCGTCCTACGGAACCGTGGCGTCGAACGCGTCGGATCGCCCTCTGCCGCCGAGGCACAACCGCTTCTCCACCCACTCCTCATGCGCCATCAAAAGCATCGAGCTGGTGATCCCCTGCCCCACGGCCACCTCCACGCCGCCGAAGCAGCCTTCTCGGCCCGCCAGCGGGGAGCCCAGCGCCAGCGCCCACACCTGCCGGCGCCTGGCGGACGCGGACGCCATCGCGGATGAGAAGCGGCCGACGGTGCGCCCTCGACGCCCGAGGGCTCGCCCCCCGGCCGAGCGGTCCTTGAAGCAGCTCTTTATGCACGAGGCCATCAAGGCGGCGCCGACGCGGGAAGAGATGTGCTCCAAAAAGTCGTGATGCGCAAAGACGGATGGTGTAGAAGAGGGCACGGTGGCGCGGTGGCGTGGGGAGAGATTGTCTGGTCTGGGAGGCGGCGGGGAGGTGTGGGTTCCGGGGGGAAGGGATAGACGACATGACGTGGGGGGATTTTTGGGACACAACCATCTGAGTGGGACATGGGAAACGGCGTCGGCGGGTTCAGGGGTCGGTCGGTTTCGGGTTGGCGGGCGCGAGCGGGGAGAGTGGGAGAGGGGGCGCGGATGGAGGGGGTGCGGGCCCCGCGCAGGCCCGTTTCCCACACGGTGGAACGTTCTATCTACCTCACATAGATATAGACTCACTGCACGGCCCCGCCGGCTTGGTGTCGTGGGCGTGGAGGCGAACTCGTGGGACCATCACACACACGTGTGCCGCTCCGTCTCCCACCGCGCCCACCCCCGATCGCGTCGGGACAGGGCTCGGGACGTGATCCTTGGCCGGCGCCGCCGCCTCGCAGACATGGACCAACCCTCGCCCGTCGCGTCGTTCCCCCAGCACCTCAACGCCTCCCGATCCCGTGCTTCGCGGCCCGTCGTCACCCGCCCCGTGCCGTCCGGCACGCCTCTGCCGGTCCACCGCGCCGCGCCAGGGCGGGTACAGGAGGACGCTCAGGATGCCGGCGACGACAAAACTGGCGCAGATGGCGACGCCGACGACGTCGTAATGGTCGGCGACGACGTCGACGCCGTGCCAAAACGGGCCGGCGCAGTCGGGCCGGACGCGGCGGACCAGGGTCAGGAGCTGGACGGCGCCGATGGCGAGGGCGAGGGCGACGGTGAGGGCGGTCAGGACGCACTGGCAGTAGAGGCGGGCGACGGGGTCGCGGGCGCGGCGGGCGGAGGTGTAGAGGGCCAGCATGGCGGCGGCGTCGGCGGTGTCGAGGAGACACATGGCCGAGGTGAACAGCAGCGGGAAGACGGGGATGAGCCAGAGCGAGGTCCCGCGCGCGGCGTGGAGGGACGAGATGCCCAGCAGCGCGATTTCCGACGACGTGTCGAACCCGAGCCCGAACAGCACGCCCACGGGATACATTTTCCACGCGCGGTCGACGACGGCGAAGGCGCCGTGCAGCAGAGACGCCATGCAGCCCGCGCCGTCGAAGCCGACGTCGAGCGGCGCGTCTCGCGCCGCGGGCGCCGCGAGCGCGCGTTGGAGTGCCGTGTACAGCTTGTGCAGGATGCAACTGTTCATGGCTCCCAGGATGATCAGGAACGCGGCGGAGATCGAGGAGCCGACGATGCCGCCGACGTATGCGAAGCCGTCGAAGCGTTTCTGGATCGCGGCGCTGGAAGCGGCGACGACGACCGAGGTGGCGATGACGACGGTGCTGTGGCCGAGAGAGAAGAATGTTCCGACCGTGACGGGACGTTGACCACTGGCGATCAGACGTCTGGTCATGAGGTCGATGGCGGAAATGTGGTCTGCGTCCAAGGCATGCCGGAGGCCGAGGGTGTAGGAGAGGACGGCCGTCGAGATCAGGGCTGTGTGGAAGCGGAGCACGATGCCAACCGCGACCCAGACCATCATCTGCACCACGACCAAAAGCGAGACGATGGCCACCGCGGGACCCGGGAGTTTTCGTATCCATGGCGTGCGCCGATGGATGTCTTCTGCGTAAGACTGCAGCTTCTTCAGATGTATGTACCTTCGGGGCTGCTCCATGTGGAAGGGTGGCGGAAGCATCAATGCCGCTTGAGGTCAGCACGGAAACGGGAAACGAGACGTGCGGCCGGCCGAACACTCGGCCGGGTTGCCTCGACACTACCTGCGCGCAGGCTTTGACCGCACGCGATCAGTCAAGCCGAGAAAAGTGGAAGACGTCGACAGTCAGCTCGTCATTTGTACTTGGTGATGCACAGGCTGGCATTTGTGCCTCCAAACCCGAAGCTGTTGGTCAATGCCGCATTCACGATATGCTGCTGTGCGGTGTGGGCGACATAGTTGCAATTGAAGTCCTGGGCCGGGTCACCGGGGTGGTCGAGATTCAGAGTGGGCGGGAGGATATTCTGCACCATCATCAGTAACCCGTCGCTGCGCACGGGGCGAGATGAGGGCAAGACAGACGTGGCGGGTGGCAAGGATAGTAAAGATGGCTTCCACGGCACCCGCCGCACCCAGAAGGTGTCCGACGGCGCCTTTCGTGCTCGAAATGTTCACGTGGGTGGGATTGGATCGGCCATGTGGGCCAAGCAAGAGGTTTTTGATGGCCGCATTTTCGGCCGCGTCGCCGAGCTTGGTGGACGTGGCGTGCGCATTCACATAATCGATCTGGCCAGGGGCAACCTGCGCATGCTTCAATGCTTGTCTCATGGCCAGATAAGCACCACGGCCATTCTGCTGGGGCGCCGTGATATGGTGGGCGTCGGAGGAGAGACCGTAGCCTTTGATCTCAGCATAGATGTTGGCATGGCGAGCCTTGGCGTGCTCCAGTTCCTGATAGTTCTGTCAACACGCGGGCATCGGACGGCTGCTGGGGCGCGTACTTCCAAAACGACAACGCCCGCTCCTTCCCCCATCACAAATCCGGCGCGACGTGTGTCGAAGGGGCGGGAGGACGCCGGCGGACGGTGGTTCCAGTCAGTCGCCAGGCTTCGCGCGCGAGCAAACCCGGCCATGGCCAGAGGGTGGATACAAGATTCGGCCGCGCCAGCCACCATGACATCGGCGTCCCCAAAAGCGATCAGCCGCGAAGCATCTCCAATGGCGTGGATGCCGGTGGTACATGCCGTCGTCGGCGCGTGGTTCGGGCCCTTGAAGCCATACCGCATCGCCACGTGGCCCGCGGCGAGGTTGATGAGCAGGCGGGGCACGAACAGCGGCGACACGCTGCGGTAGCCAGAACGGTCAAATGCAAGCGAGGTGTTGTATGCTTCATCCAGGTTGCCGATGCCCGAGCCGATGGTCACGCCAGTAGCTTCGAGCTCCTCTTCTTTGGTCGGATGCCAACCCGCGTCCTCCAAAGCCTCGTGCGCACACGCGATGGCGTACTGGGCGAAGAGGGCCATCTGCCGCTCCGCACGTGCAGGCAGCCAGTCTTTGGCTTGCCACCGTCCATCCTCGCGGCATCCGACAGGCACCAGACCAGCGACGCGACTGGGCAGTGGCTCGAACTGGGCTCCCTTTGTCGTCGTCGACACGATTCCACTCTCCGAGTTGACCAGGCGCCGCCATGTCTGCTTTACCCCCGCCGCAAGCGGTGTGATTGCCCCGACGCCTGTAACCACAACTCTTCGCATCTCATCTCGTCTCATCAAATTCCAAACCTCGCTTCAGCCGCGGATGTCAAGCTTTTAGTGATTTCGGAAACTCTACACTTATTTCGGCCTATTTCCAACACTCCAGAAGCCTACGATATAGAGGGAGAGATCAATAGGGAGAGTATCTAGCAATAGTATATAACATTTACTTACTGGAGTACCTACCTATATATACTTGATGCATTCTACTACCTAGCTGGCTACTCTACTACTAGCCAAAATTTCTTAGCACAACCGACTTGTTAATCAACACACAATATCTTAACAATAGGATGTGCAATTGTTGATCTGAGCGCGTAGATACGGTTTAATACATCTTATTTAATAACTAAATCGCAAACTGAAGAGTGTTGCGGCGACGGAAAGTGGTGGGACTAAGTGATGGGGTGGACCCTTGGAATTTCGGCTCGGCCCTTTGGGACCGAGCCGGGTCTTGGCGCCACACCTACGAAAGCTTACATCCGCGCATACGTAGATTCCTTTCCCTCTTTAGTTCGAGATATAGTTATCAAAACAGCCGTATTGAATTATATCTGCGTGCTCGGATCATTATATCTCGAACTCACTAACTATACCAACACTGCGCTGCGCGAAAGGGCCTGTCGAATTACATTCAGTTACCCGAATAACGTACGCGCACCCTACAACCTAAACTAACTAACTACACTGTAAGAAGGCTATTGTTGCGGCGGTAGAAAGAGGTGGGACAGATTGATAGGGTGGACCCTGGATTTCGGCTCGGCCCGACCGGGCCGAGCCGGGCCTTGGCACCACCACCATCAAAGCCCACCACCACCACTACATAGATTCCTTTCCCTCCTCAGTTCGAGATATAGTTATCAAAAAGGCCGTATTGAATTATATCTGCGCGCCCGGATCATTATATCTCGAACTCACTCTCCACACCAACCCCGCGCTGCGCGAAAGGGCCCGTCAAACCATCCGGAAACCCGAATAACGCACGCGCACTACACTACACAAACCAACAACAACACCTAGGGCACTGTAAGAAGATGGAAGGCTTCTCAGCGGTAGAGAGCGGCGTTACAGGCCGCAGCAGAAGCAGAAAAGGAAAGACTAACAGAGCGAGTAGGCGCTTAAGCGTCATTAACGATAAGATCGTTATCAGCGGTTTTACAGCGGAAGAGACCGCTAAGTTCAAGGAACAAATAGCTAAGTATAGGAAGATCCATAACTGCACGATCGAGGAACTAGAAGACTATGTAAACGAGAACGGGATAGGAAAGGTCTACGATAGTATAGACCTTATTAAGACGCTGTTTCTCAGAACGCTGGAAGAAAACAGACAACTAAGAGAAGAAACTAAAGCGGTAAGGGCCGAGAAGGAATCGGCGGAAACGATTATCGACGTGTTAGAAAACCAGGCGGCGAATCGAATAGCGCAGTTGAAGGCGCTAAAGGATTAACTGACCGATATAGAAGCAGCGAAGTCGTCGCCGCTACTGCGTCGAGAAACCTACGAGGAGACCGCCTTACTAGCGGCCTATAGTTAAGGTGGCACTACGATAACGCCACTGCCGGACCTACCTGCTTTCGGTAGCGGAGACCCTAAAGCGTAGAAGGCATTTAAGAAGAAGATCAAGAACAAGATAAGCCGCGATCACGCATTGAGCAGCGAAGAGGATAGATTGGCGTACCTAGAATCGCGATTAGAAGGTAAAGCTTTTTCGCTAGTGGCAGACCTAGAAGAAGTAACGGCCGACGACGCTATTAAAGCGCTGGACCAGCGTTTCGGAGACCCCTTCCGGAAGAAGACGGCCCGCGAGCAGCTAGATAAGATTAACCAGAACCGTTAGACGTTCGAAGAGTTCTACGGACTGTTTAGGAAATACGCTATCAGAGCGAGAGTAGCAGAAGATAAGCAGCTGCACCTACTAAGGCAGAAACTGAGCCCTAAGCTCGCCGCGGCTATAGCGTCAGTAGAAGACGAAGACCTTTAGAGCTTCGTGCATTAAGCGAGAGTTACCGCTAGAAACTTGAACGCGTACGGAAAACCGACGACACGTAAACTGATTTAGAAGCCGTCAGCGCAGCCGACAAGAGCCCCCGCGCCCTTTCGACGAACTCCCCAGCAGTCGCTATATTTACTACGATCGGCGTTCGTCCCTACCTGCTACGCGTATGGAAAACCCAGCTATATTGCTACGAGATGCCAAGCAACGGCATAGCAGAAGCAAGAGTATCGAGCAACGAAGCAGCCGCCACCGCCGAGAAAGACTATTCAAGCCATCGAACCGGCTCCAAACGACACGGACAGCGTAGACGGCGGGGTGCAGTTAAGAATTATAGGAAAAGACTAGCTAGACGGATAGGCCCCCTATCTAGCGTAAAGAACAGGGCACCCCTGCGAAAGGCACCGCACCGGAGCGAATCGGCACGAGAAGAAAGCATTAACAGCTGCAGCGATCCGCTCTTGGCAGCTGTGGAAGTGAATACGGAAACGGCTATTATCCTTCCTATTACGATCTACCCTATTAAGAAGTCGAGCCAAACCCTCTAGCTAAAAGCTTTTATCGACACCGGAGCTCTTATTAGCGCGGCGATCCACCACCGGCTGGTTCAGAAGCTGATAAATAGATACAGCTATCCGGTAGAACTGGCGTCGCCGACGCGGATTTCGGCATACAACGGACAAGACACGGAAAGCGTTACGCACTATGTGCCGCTAAAGACTACCTTAGCCGGTCGCACTACGGAAGCGACGTTCCGAATTATGGATATCGGAAGATTTGACATCATTATAGGGCAGAAATGGATAAAGAATCAGAAAGCCATTATTAACGTAGACGAAGGCACGATAGGGTTCAAAACCCTAGGCAACGCCACCACCAAGCCGAAAGCTACGGAGTCTGCAAAAGAGGCTCCGTCCGATCGTTCCGAACCCCTGGTTACGGTCGGAATAATAAGTTTAGAAGCTATAACGACCCTCGCGAAGTCGCCGGACACTGAGATCTACGCTATCTTAATAAAAGACATCGAAGACTACTAGAAGATAATAGCGGAAGAAGAGGTAGATCTACTAGAGGTGCTGCCAAACGAGCTCTATAGTTACGCTAATATCTTCTTAAAAGCAGACTCCAACCTCCTGCCGCTCTACCGGCCGGAATACGACAATAAGATTAGGTTGAAAGAGGGGGCCACATTGCCGAGAACCGAGCCCCTAAGAAGACTGTCGCTAGCCGAACTGGACTAAGTAGAGGTGTTTGTTCGTAAAAACCTGGCGAAGAAGTTCATTACGCCGAGCTCCGCAGAATATGCGTTACCGATTCTTTTCGTAAGGAAACTAGGGGGTAGTCTGCGACTCTGCGTAGACTATAGGGGCCTTAACGAGGTCACTAAGAGGGACGTATACCCGCTGCCGCTGATCGACGAGACTATACAGCGGGTGACAAAGGCTAAGTGGTTCAGCAAGCTGGACATCCGCTAAGTATTCTATCGACTGAGGAATAAGGAAGGACAAATAGAAGACCTTACGACATTCGCTACGCGCATAGGCAATTTCAAGTAGTTGGTAATGCCCTTCGGACTTACCAACGCGCCGGCAGTGTGGCAACGCTTTATAAACCACACTTTTATAGACATGCTAGAGCGGTTCGTGTCTATCTACTTGGACGACATCCTTATCTATACCGATAGAACGAGAGAGCAACACACAGATTACATTAAGAGAGTGTTAAAGAGGCTCTGCAAGGTAGGATTAAACGCGGACACAAAGAAGAGCGAGTTCTATCAAACCGAGGTCAAATATCTCGGTCTTATCGTCAGAAGAGATAGAATTCGTATAGACCCCTCGAAGGTCACCGCCGTCGCAGAGTGGAAGCAGCCGAAATCCGGAAACACTACGTAAATCAGAGCGTTTCTCGGCTTCTGCAGCTACTATCGGCGGTTTATTAAAGACTTTAGCAAGATAGCAAGACCCCTGAATAAGGCATTGAAGAAGGAGGCCGCTAGCCTGTGGAATAAGAGGTGCACAGAAGCGTTTAACCGGCTGAAAGAAGCAGTGGCCTCGGCGCCGGTTCTGGCACACTTCCGGCCAGAAAAGACGATCTACGTAGAAACGGACGCTTACGACACAGTAACGGCGGGGGTCCTTTCTTAATATAGTGACGACGAAACCCTCTATCCAGTCGCTTTCTTTAGCAAGTCAATAAGCGAGGCCGAACGGAACTACGCGATCTACGATAAAAACTGCTAGCTATTATTCAGGCCTTTAAGGAGTGGAAACCAGAGCTTATAGCTGGAAAGAGCACGGTCCAGGTTCTTACAGACCACCAGTCGCTGACCTACTTTATAAAGACGCAGAAGCTCTTACGCCGCCAAGCTCGGTAGGCCGCCTACTTCTCAGGATTCGACTTTAAGATTACCTATCGACCAGGGGCTTAAAACGGAAAGGCGGACGCGCTGACGCGAAGAGAAGGAAAAACAAGCCGCGCAAAAGAAGATCCTAACATGTTCTAGAAGGTGCTAACCGAGCGAATAGTAGACGCAGAGGTGTTAAAAGAGGTAGGGGTCTATGCAGTAGAGCCGGCCCCTAAAGAAGAGACGCTCTACGAGAAGGTAAAGCAGCTTAACCAGCAACAGAAACTCGGCAAAACCGGTTTAGGGAAGCTGATAGTTCTGGAAGAACTAATTACGGAGGTCATCTAGCTAGTCTATAGCTCTATAGACGTTGGTTACGCTGGCTTAAAGAAGACGATAGAAGCTATAAGGACAGTCTACTGGTTTCTGCGGATCTACGAACGGATCCATCGATTTATCGCCAATTGCCACGTATGCAGAGCCGCGAAGCTACGTTACGGCCTTCCGGCAGGCTTATTGAAGCTACTTCTGATCCCCGAGAAACCATAGCAGCATATTACGATAGACTTCGTAACCGGCCTGCCGGATTCCGATAGATACGACGCCACGCTAAACGTAGTGGACCGATTGAGCAAAGAACGCTACTTTATCCCCTGTCGAGCGAGAGACGATGGAACTACTGCAGAAGAAACAGCGAGAATGCTAATTAAGCACGTATAGAAGCACTACAGGCTGCCGGACACTATTACTACGGATAGGGGTCCTCAATTCACAGCCGACGTGTAGAAGGCTATCAACCAAGCTCTCGGAATTAGTAGAAAGCTCAGCACAGCCGCTTATCCGCAGACCAATAGTCAGTCTAAGGTCGCTAACCGTAAGATAGAACGATACCTACGAACCTTCTGCAGCTATTATTAGGAAGAATAGGCTAAGGTGTTGCCGATAGCCGAGTTCTGCGCTAACTCGGCACCGTCTAAGGCCACCTCGCTAGCGCCGTTCGAGATAACGCACGGCTATCTTCTAAAAATAAGCTTTCAGCCGCCAAACGAACCCAGCTCCGCGGAACTACCTACCGCTATGTCGTTAAAGAGAGTCGCCGCCGCGGCGGCAGAAGCGCTACGATCTCAGATAGAAGAAGCGATTAAGGTGGCGAAAGAAGCGATAGAGACGGCTTAGAAGAAGATGCTAACTCGAACTAATAGAAGCCGGTCGCTAATAGAATTCGAGGAAGGTCAAAAGGTGTAGCTCAACGCGCGAAACCTAAGGCTAAAAGGAAACGCGAAGCTCAACCTACGCTACGTAGGTCCGTTTAAGATAATAGAAAAGAGGTCGCCGGTAACTTATCGGCTCGAGCTGCCGAAGGCGTTCCGGATCTACGACGTTTTCCATTCCAATCTACTAAGCCTGGACCCTAAGAACGGTCTGCCGCAGCAGGGGTTCGCCGAACCCCTGCCGGTCGAGATAGACAGTAAGGAAGAAGAGTGGGAGGTGGAAGATGTAATAGGCGTAAAGAAGGTAAGGGGATCCAATAAAGCGAGGATCTCGTAGAAGGGGTGGCCGGAAGACTATAAATGGTATCCGATCGAAAACCTTCGGAATTCGGCAGAGCTGCTAAAAGAGTTCTACGCGCGGAACCTGGAAAAACCGAAGCCAGCGTAGCTCTAATGCCGACAATGGAGACACGTCCGCTCTACTAGCGCGGAAGCTGATAAAGGCGATCGTGCTTCTGGAATTAATAGCTCTAGGCACCACTACGTCGGTCGGCGACCGCGTAGTAGGTAAAGGCTTTAGTGGAAGAAAAAAAAGAAGAAGAAAAACGGCGCTGCAGAAAGATCTATATAGACCTCCGAGACGACGCACAGACTAGCCACGCCGCAGCTTAGATAACCCACAGCTCAGATCAGATAGCATCAATTACATAAACGCCAAGTAAAGGACTTCAGATACCGATAACGTAAGAGGTTGAAAAAGAGATAAAGAGGACCTTGTTTTTAATAAAAGACGGAAGAGGTAACGTCGGCATTAGAGGGAATTTTCAAGAAGGAAATAATAAATCAAAAAAAAAAAAAGAGAGAGTGCAGTTTTTCGGATAGATAGAGTAACTAAGCGGTCGAGGGCGACCGCTGGTAAGGAAGGGGGGTAGTGTTGCGGCGGTAGAAAGAGGTGGGACAGATTAATAGGGTAGACCCTAGATTTCGGCTCGGCCCCTTCCAGGATTTAGGTTCCGGAACGGACCGAGCCGGGCCTTGGCACCACCACTACGAAAGCCCTCCACCACCACTACATAGATTCCTTTCCCCCCTTAGTTCGAGATATAGTTATCAAAAAGGCCGTATTAAATCATATCTGCGTACCCGGATTATTATATCTCGAACTTACTTCAACACCAAACCCGCGCTGCGCGAAAGGGCCCGTCGAACCATCCGGAAACCCGAATAACGCACGCGCACCCACACACACACCAAAGGCACTGCGAGAAGATAGAAGGCTTCTTAGCGGTAGAGAGCGGCGTTATAGGCCGCAGCAGAAGCAGAAAAGGAAAGACTAACAGAGCGAGTAGGCGCTCCAGTGTCATTAATAATAAGATCATTATTAGCGGTTTTACAGAGGAAGAGACCGCAGAGATCAAGGAACGAATAAGCGAATACAAGAAGATCCACGACTGCACGATCGAGGAACTCGAAGACTATGTAAACGAGAATAGGGTAGGAAAGGTCTACAATGGAATAGACCTTATTAAGACACTGTTCTACAGAACGCTGGAAGAGAACAGGCAACTAATGTTGCGACAGTGGAAAGAGGTAGGACAGATTGATAGGGTAGACCCTGGAATTTCGGCTCGGCCTGTCCAGGCCAAGCCGGGCCTTGGCACTACTACTACGAAAGCCCTCCACCACCACTACATAGATTCCTTTCCCCCCTTAGTTCGAGATATAGTTATCAAAAAGGCCGTATTAAATCATATCTGCGTGCCCGGATCATTATATCTCGAACTCACTCTCTACACCAACCCCGCGCTGCGCGAAAGGGCCCGTCGAACCATCCGGAAACCCGAATAACGCACGCGCACCAACACAACCAAACCAAACATTAGCACCGCGAGAAGATGGAAGGCTTCTTAGCGGTAGAGAGCGGCGTTACAGGCTGCAGCAGAAGTAGGAAAGGAAAGACTAACAGAGCGAGTAGGCGCTCCAGTGTTATTAATAATAAGATTATTATTAGAGGTTTTACGGCGGAAGAGACAGCAGAGATTAAGGAAAGAATAGCTAAATATAGGAAGATCTACGACTGCACGATCGAGGAATTGGAAGACTATGTAAACGAGAATAGAATAAGGAAGGTCTACGACGGCATAGACCTTATCGAGATGCTGTTTTACAGAACGTTAGAAGAAAACAGACAACTAAGAGAAGAAACTAAAGCGGTAAGGGCCGAGAAGGAATCGGCGGAAACGATTATCGACGTGTTAGAAAACTAGGCGGCGAATCGAATAGCGCAGTTAAAGGCGCTAAAGAATCAACTGACCGATATAGAAGCAGCGAAGTCGTCGCTGCCACCGCATCGAGAAACCTACGAGGAGACCGCCTTACTAGCGGCCTATAGTTAAGGTAGCACTACGATAACGCTACTGCCGGACCTACCTGCTTTCGGTAGCGGAGACCCTAAAGCGTAGGAGGCATTTAAGAAGAAGATCAAGAACAAGATAAGCTGCGATTACGCATCGAGCAGCGAAGAGGATAGATTGGCGTACCTGGAATCGCGATTAGAAGGTAAAGCTTTTTCGCTAGTGGCGGACCTAGAAGAAGTAACAGCCGACGACGCTATTAAAGCGCTAGACCAGCGTTTCGGAGACCCCTTCCGGAAGAAGACGGCCTGTAAGCAGCTAGATAAGATCAACCAGAACCGGCAGACGTTCGAAGAGTTCTACGGACTATTTAGGAAATATGCTATTAGAGCGAGAGTAGCAGAAGATAAGCAGCTGCACCTACTAAGACAGAAACTGAGCCCTAAGCTTGCTGCAGCTATAGCGTCAGTAGAAGACGAAGACCTTCAGAGCTTCGTGCATTAAGCGAGAGTTACCGCTAGAAACTTGAACGCGTACGGAAAACCGACGATACGTAAACTGATTTAGAAGCCGTTAGCGCAGCCGACAAGAGCCCCCGCGCCCTTTCGACGAACCCCCTAGCAGTCGCTATATTCACTACGATCGGCGTTCGTCCCCACCTGCTACGCGTGCGGAAAGCCTAGCTACATCGCTACGAGATGCCAAGCAACGGCCCAGCAGAAACAGGAGTATCGTGTTATAAAGCAGCAGCAGCCGCAGCCGCCGAGAAAGACTATTTAAGCCATCGAATCGGCGCCGAACGACACTGACAGCGTAGACAGCGGGGTTCAGTTAGGAATTATAGAAAAAGACTAGCTAGACGGATAGGCCCCCTATCTAGCGTAAAGAACAGGGCACCCCTGCGAAAGGCACCGCATCAGAGCGAATCGGCACGAGAAGAAAGCATTAACAGCTGCAGCGATCCGCTATCGGCTGCAGTGGAAGTGAACACAGAAACAGCTATTATCCTTCTAATTACTGTCCACCCCCTTGACGGATCGAACAAACCACTCTAGCTAAGGGCTTTTATCGATACCGGAGCTCTCATCGGAGCAGCTATCCACCACCGGCTGGTTTAGAAGCTAATAAATGGATACGGCTATCTAGTGGAACTGGCGTCGCCGACGCGGATTTCGGCATACAACGGACAAGACACGGAAAGCGTTACGCACTATGTGCCGCTAAAGACTACCTTGGCTGGTCGCACTACGGAAGCGACGTTCCGAATTATAGATATCGGAAAATTTGACATTATTATAGGGCAGAAATAGATAAAGAATCAGAAAGCCATTATTAACGTAGACGAAGGCACGATAGGGTTCAAAACCCTAGGCAACGCCACCGCCGCTACCAAGCCGAAAGCTACGGAGTCCGCCAAAGAGGCTCCGTCCGATCGTTCCGAACCCCTGGTTACGGTCGGAATAATAAGTTCAGAAGCTATAACGACCCTCGCAAAGTCGCCGGACACTAAGATCTACGCTATCTCAATAAAAGACATCGAAGACTATCGGAAGATAATAGCGGAAGAAGAGGTAGATCCACTAGAGGTGCTGCCAAACGAGCTCTATAGTTACGCTAATGTCTTCTTAAAAGCAGACTCCAACCTCCTGCCGCTTTACTGGCCGGAATACGACAATAAGATTAGGTTAAAAGAGGGGGCTAGATTGCCAAGAACCGAGCCCCTAAGAAGACTGTCGCCAGCCGAACTAGACCAAGTAGAGGTGTTTATTCGTAAAAACCTGGCGAAGAAGTTCATTACGCTAAGCTCTGCGGAATATGCGTTACCGATTCTTTTCGTAAGGAAACTAGGGGGTGGTCTGCGACTCTGCGTAGACTATAGGGGCCTTAACGAGGTCACTAAGAGGGACGTATACCCGCTGCCGCTGATCGACGAGACTATACAACGAGTAGCTAAGGCTAAGTAGTTCAGCAAGCTGGATATTCGCCAAGCATTCTATCGATTAAGGAACGAAGAAGGACAAACGGAAGACCTTACGACATTCGCTACGCGCATAGACAATTTCAAGTAGTTGGTAATGCCTTTCGGACTTACCAACGCGCCGGCAGTGTGGCAACGCTTTATAAACTATCCTTTTATAGACATGCTAGAGCGGTTCGTGTCTATCTACTTAGACGACATCCTTATCTATACCGATAGAACGAGAGAGCAATATACGGACTATATCGAGAGAGTGTTAAAGAGGCTCCGCGAGGTCGGATTGAACGCGGACACGAAGAAGAGCGAGTTCTATTAAACCGAGGTCAAATATCTCGGTCTTATCGTCGGAAGAGATGGAATTCGTATAGACCCCTTAAAGGTCGCCGCCGTCGCAGAGTGGAAGCAACCGAAATCCAGAAACACTACGCAAATCAGAGCGTTTCTCGGCTTCTGCAGCTACTATCGACGGTTTATTAAGGACTTTAGCAAGATAGCGAGACCCCTGAACGAAGCGCTAAAGAAAGAGGCCGCCGGCCTATAGAATAAGAGGTGCACGGAAGCCTTTAACCGGCTGAAAGAAGCAGTGGCCTCTGCGCCAGTTCTGGCACACTTCCGGCCAGAAAAGACAATCTACGTAGAAACAGACGCTTCCGACATAGTAACGGCAGGGGTCCTTTCTTAATATAGTAACGACGAAACCCTCTATCCAGTCGCTTTCTTTAGCAAGTCAATAAGCGAAGCTAAGCGGAACTACGCTATCTACGATAAGGAGCTGCTAGCGATCATTTAGGCTTTCGAGGAGTGGAAGCTAGAGCTTATAGCTGGAAAGAGCACGGTCCAGGTTCTTACGGACCACCAGTCGCTAACCTACTTTATAAAGACGCAGAAGCTCTTACGTCGCCAAGCTCGGTAGGCTGCCTACTTATTAGGATTCGACTTTAAGATTACCTATCGACCAGGGGCTTAAAACGGAAAGACGGACGCGCTAACGCGAAGAGAAGGAAAAACAAGCCGCGCGAAAGAAGATCCTAACATGTTCTAGAAGGTGCTAACTGAGCGAATGGTAGACGCAGAGGTGCTGAAAGAGGTAGGGGTCTGCGCGGTAGAACCGGCCCCTAAGGAAGAAGCTCTCTACGAAAAGGTAAAGCAGCTTAACCAGCAACAGAAACTCGGCAAAACCGGCTTAGGAAAGCTAATAGTTCCGGAAGAACTAATTATAGAGGTCATCTAGCTGGTCTATAGCTCTATAGATGTTGGCTACGCCGGAGTAAAGAAAACGACGCAGGCCGTAAGAACGATCTACTGGTTTCTGCGGATCTACGAACGGATCTACCGATTTATCGCTAACTGCCACGTATGCAGAGCCGCGAAGCTACGCTACGGTCTTCCGGCCGGTCTGCTAAAGCCACTTCCGATCCCTAAGAAACTATAGCAGCATATTACGATGGACTTCGTAACCGGCCTGCCGGATTCCGATAGATACGACGCTACGCTGAACGTAGTAGACCGATTGAGCAAAGAACGCTACTTTATCCCCTGTCGAGCGAGAGACAAAGGAACCACTGCAGAAGAAACAGCGAGAATGCTAATTAAGCACATATAGAAGCACTACGGGCTGCCGGACACTATTACTACGGATAGGGGTCCTCAATTCACCGCCGACGTGTGGAAAGCTATCAACCAAGCTCTCGGAATTAGTGGAAAGCTTAGCACAGCCGCTTATCTGCAGACCGATAGTCAGTCTAAAGTCGCTAACTGTAAGATAGAGCGATACCTACGAACCTTCTGCAGCTATTATCAGGAAGGATAGGTTAAGGTGTTACCGATAGCCGAGTTCTACGCTAACCCAACACTGTCTAAGGCCACCTTGCTGGCGCCGTTCGAGATAACGCACGGCTATCTTCCGAGGATAAGCTTTTAGCCGCCAAACGAACCTAGCTCCGCGGAACTACCTACCGCTACGTCGTTAAAGAGAGTCGCTGCCGCGGCGGCAGAAGCGCTACGATCTCAGATAGAAGAAGCGATTAAGGTAGTAAAAGAAGCAATAGAGACGGCTCAGAAGAAGATAGTAACTCGAACTAATAGGAACCGGTCGCCAATAGAATTCAAAGAAGGTCAAAAGGTATAGCTTAACACGCGAAACCTAAGGCTAAAAGGAAACGCGAAGCTCAACCTACGCTACGTAGGTCCGTTCAAGATAATAGAAAAGAGGTCGCCGGTAACTTATCGGCTTAAGCTGCTAAAGGCGTTCCGGATCTACGACGTTTTCCATTCCGATCTACTAAGCCTGGACCCTAAGAACGGTCTGCTGCAGCAGGGGTTCGCCGGACCCCCACTAGTTAAGATAGACGGTAATAAAGAAGAGTAGGAGGTAGAAGATGTAATAGACGTAAAGAAGATAAGGGGGTCTATTAAAGCGAGGATCTCGTAGAAGGGGTGGCCGGAAGACTATAAATGGTATCCGGTCGAAAACCTGCGGAATTCGGCGGAGCTGCTAAGAGAGTTCTGCGCGCGGAACCCGGAAAAGCCGAAACCAGCGTGGCTCTAATGCCGACAATGGAGACACGTCCGCTCCACCAGCGCGGAAGCCGATAAAAACGATCGTGCTTTAGGAAGTGATTGCTTTAGGCACTACCGCGTCGGCCGGCGGCGCCGCCGACTGCGTAGTAGGTAAAGGCTTTAGTAGAAGAGAAAAAGAAGAAGAAAAACGGCGCTGCGGAAAGATCTATATAGACCTCCGAGACAACGCACAGACCAGCTACGCCGCAGCTCAGATAACCCACAGCTTAGGTCAGATAGCACGGATTAGGCGTCGATTACATAAACGCCAAGTAAAGGACTTCAGATGCCGATAACGTAAGAAGTTGAAAAAGAGATAAAGAGGGCGTTGTTTTTGATAAAAGACGGAAGAGGTAACGTCGACATTGGAGGGGATTTTCGAGAAAGAGACGACAAATCAAAAAAAAAAAAAGGAAGCAAGCGGAAATTTTCGGATAGATAGGGTGACTTAGCGGTCGAGGGCGACTGCTGGTAAGGGGGGGGGGTAGTGTTGCGATAGTGGAAAGAGGTGGGACAGATTAATAGGGTGGACCCTAGAATTTCGGCTCGGCCCGGGGGGGCCGAGCCGGGCCTTGGCACCACCACTACGAAAGCCCTCCACCACTACTACATAGATTCCTTTCCCCCCTCAGTTCGAGATATAGTCATCAAAAAGGCCGTATTGAATCATATCTGCGTGCCCGGATCAACTAAGAGAAGAAACTAAAGCGGTAAGGGCCGAAAAGGAATCGGCAGAGACTATTATCAACGTGTTAGAAAACTAGGCGGCGAATCGACTAACGCAACTGAAGGCGCTGAAGGATCAACTAGCTAATATAGAAGCAGCGAAGTCGTCGCCGCTACTGCGGCGAGAAACCTACGCAGAGACCGCCTTACCAGCGGCCTATAGTCAAGGTAGCACCCTAATAACATTATTGCCAGACCTGCCGGCGTTTAGAGGCAGAGACCCTAAAGACTAGGAAGCATTTAAGAAGAAGATAAAGAATAAGATAGACTGCGACTACGCCAGAAACAGCGCTAGAGACAGACTGGCATACCTGGAATCGCGATTAGAAGGTAAAGCTTTTTCGCTAGTAGCGGACCTAGAAGAGGCGACTGCCAAGGAAGCGATCAGAGCACTAGACCAGCGCTTCGGAGACCCATTCTGAAGGAAGACGGCCCGTAAGCAGCTAGATAAGATCAACCAGAACCGGCAGACGTTCGAGGAGTTCTACGGTTTGTTTAGAAAATATGCGATTAGGGCCCGAGTAGCAGAAGATAAGCAGCTCTACCTATTAAGGCAGAAGCTGAACCCTGAACTGGCCGCAGCTATAGCGTCGGTAGAAGACGAAGACCTTAAGAGCTTCGTGCACAGAGCGAGAGTCACCGCGAGAAACTTAAGCGCTTACGCGAAATCACGCGAATCGGTTTAGAAGTCGTTGCCGTCGGCGCAGACGGCACGGCCCCCTGCGCCTTTCCGACGAACCCCCTAGCAGTCGTCGTATTCCCCACGATCGGCGTTCGTCCCCACCTGTTACGCGTACGGAAAACCTGGTTATATCGCTACGAGATGCCAAGCTTCGGATAAGCAGAAGCAGGAGTATCGCGCTATAAAGCAGCTGCAGCCACCGAGAAAGACTATTCAAGCCATCAAACCGGCGCCGAACGATACCGACAGCGTAGACGGTAGAGTGCAGTTAAGAATTATAGGAAAAGACCAGCTGGACGGATAGGCCCCCCACCCAGCATTGACAATAGGGCACCGAATCGAAGCGAATCGCTACGAGAAGAAAGCATCAACAGCTGCAACGATCCGCTTTCGGCAGCCGTAGAAGTAAATACGGAAACGGCGATCATCCTTCCTATTACGATCCATCCAGTTAAGAAGTCGCGCGGACCCCTCTAGCTAAAAGCGTTCATTGATACCGGAGCTCTTATCGGAGCAGCTGTCTACCACCGAATGGTTTAGAAGCTGATAAATGGATACGGCTATCCGGTGGAACTGGCGTCGCCGACAAAGATTTTGGCATATAACGGACAAGACACGGAAAGCGTTACGCACTACGTGCCACTAAAGACTACCTTAGCTGGGCGCACTACGGAAGCGACGTTCCGGATTATGGATCTCGGACGATTTGACATTACTATAGGGCAGAAATGGATAAAGAACCAGAAGACTATTATTAACGTAGATAAAGGCACGATAAGATTCAAAACCCTGGGTAGTGGAGCGGAGACTATCGGAACGGTCGCCACCGCCGCCGAGCCGAAAACCACAGAGCCCGCGAAAGAGGCTCCGTCCGATCGTTCCAAACCCCCAGTTACTGTCGGAATAATAAGTTTAGAAGCAACGACGACCCTCGCGAAGTCGCCGGACAACGAGGTTTACGCCATCTTAATAAGAGACATCGAAGACTACTGGAAGATAATAGCGGAAGAAGAAGTAGATCCACTAGAGGTGCTGCCAAACGAGCTCTATAGTTATACTAACGTCTTCTTAAGAGCAGACTCCAACCTATTGCCGCTCTACTGGCCGGAATACAACAACAAGATCCGACTAAAAGAGGGAGCTACGCTGCCAAGAACCGAGCTCCTAAGACGACTGTCGCTGGCGGAACTGGACCAGGTAGAGGTGTTCGTTCGCGAAAACCTAGCGAAGAAGTTTATTACGCCGAGTTCTGCCGAATATGCGTTACCGATTCTTTTCGTAAGGAAACTAGGGGGTAGTCTGCGACTCTGCGTAGACTATTGAGGCCTTAACGAGGTCACTAAGAGAGACGTATACCTGCTGCCGCTAATTGACGAGACTATACAACGAGTAGCTAAAGCTAAATAGTTTAGCAAACTGGACATTCGACAGGCGTTCCACTAACTAAGGAACGAAGAAGGGCAGACGGAAGATCTTACGACGTTTACTACGCGTATAGGCAATTTTAAGTAGTTGGTAATGCCTTTCGGCCTTACCAACGCGCTGACAGTGTAGCAACGCTTTATAAACCACACCTTTATAGACATGCTAGAACAGTTCGTGTCTATCTATTTGGACGACATTCTTATCTACACGGATAGAACGAGAGATCAGCATACGGACTACATCGAGAGGGTGCTAAAAAGACTCAGAGAGATCGGATTGAACGCGGACACGAAGAAGAGCGAGTTCTACCGAACCGAGGTCAAATATCTCGGCCTTATCGTAGGAAGAAATGGAATTCGAATGGACCCCTTAAAGGTCGCCGCCGTCGCCGAATGGAAGCAGCCGAAGTCTGGAAATACTACGCAAATCAGAGCGTTCCTCGGCTTCTGCAGCTACTATCGACGGTTTTTTAAGGACTTTAGCAAGATAGCGAGACCCCTAAACGAGGCACTAAAGAAAGAGGCCGCCGGCCTATAGAATAAGAAGTGCACGGAAGCTTTCGTACAGCTGAAAGAAGCAGTAGCTTCAGCGCCGGTTCTAGCGCACTTCCGACCGGAAAAGACAATCTATATAGAAACGGACGCTTCTAAGACAGTAACCGCAGGGGTCCTTTCTTAATATAGCGACGACGAGACCCTCCATCCAGTAGCTTTCTTTAGTAAGTCAATAAGCAAAGCTAAGCGGAACTACGCTATCTACGATAAGGAGCTACTAGCGATTATTTAGGCTTTCGAAGAGCGGAAACTGGAGCTTATAGCTAGAAAGAGCACGGTCCAGATTCTTACGGACCACTAGTCGCTGACCTACTTTATAAAGACGCAGAAGCTCTTACGCCGCCAAGCTCGGTAGGCCGCCTACTTATTAGGGTTCGACTTTAAGATTACCTATCGACTAGGGGCCCAAAATGGAAAGGCTAACGCGCTAACGCGAAGGGAAGGGAAGACGAGCCGCGCGAAGAAAGATTCGAACATGTTTCAAAAGGTGCTAACCGAACGGATAGTAGACGCTAAGGTGTTGAAGGAAGTAGGGATCTGCACAGTAGAACAGGCCCATAAGGAAAAGACTCTCTACGAAAAGGTAGAGCAGCTTAACCAGCAACAGAAACTCGGCAAAACCGGTTTAGGAAAGATAATAGTTCCGGAAGAGCTAATTACCGAGGTCGTCCAACTGGTCTATAGCTCTAAGGACGTTGGTTACGCCAGCTCGAAAAAGACAATAGAAGCCGTAAGGACGATCTACTGGTTTCCGCGGATCTACAAACGGATCCATCGATTTATCGCTAATTGCCACGTATGCAGAGCCGTAAAGCCACGTTACGGTCTTCCGGCCGGTCTACTAAAGCCACTTCCGATCCCTAAGAAACTGTAGCAACACATTACGATAGACTTCGTAACCGGCCTGCCGGATTCAGATAGATATAACGCTACGCTAAACATAGTAGATAGGCTGAGCAAAGAACGACACTTTATCCCCTGCCGAGCAAGAGACGAAGGAACCACTGCAGAAGAGACCGCACGGATGTTGATTCAACACGTGTAGAAGCACTATGGCCTGCCGGACACTATTACTACGGATAGGGGTCCTTAATTCACCGCTAACGTGTAGAAAGCTATTAACTAAGCTCTCGGAATCTATAGAAAACTCAGCACCGCCGCTTACCCTTAAACCGACAGTTAGTCTAAAGTAGCTAATCGAGAGATAGAGCGATATCTGCGAACCTTCTGCAGCCACTATTAAGAAGAATAGGTTAAGGTGTTGCCGATAGCCGAATTCTGCGCCAACTCGGCACTGTCTAAGGCTACCTCGCTGGCGCCGTTCGAGATAACGCACGGCTATCTTCTGAGGATAAGCTTTTAGCCGCCAAACGAACCCAGCTCCGCGGAACCACCCACTGCTACGTCGTTAAAGAGAGTCGCCGCTGCGGCGGCAGAAGCGCTACGATCTTAGATAGAAGAAGCGATCAAGGTAGCGAAAGACGCGATGGAATCGGCTTAGAAGAAGATAGTAACTCGAGCTAATAAGAAGCGGTTACCGATAGAATTCGAGGAAGGCCAAAAGGTATAGCTCAATACGCGGAACCTAAGGCTAAAAGGAAACGTCAAGCTTAACCCCTGCTACGTAGGTCCGTTTACGATAGTGGAAAAGAGGTCGCCGGTGACCTATCGACTCTAGCTACCGAAATCGTTCCGGATCTACGATGTCTTCCATTCGGACCTGTTGAGCTTAGACCCTGAAAACGGCCTACTGGAACAGGGGTTCGCTGAACCCCTGCCAATCGAGATAGACGATAAGGAGGAATGGGAGGTAGAAGACGTAATAGACGTAAAGAAGACGAGGGGGTCCATCAAAGCGAGGATCTCGTAGAAGGGGTGGCCGGAAGACTACGAATAGTATCCGGTCGAAAATCTGCGAAACTCGGCGGAGCTGCTAAGAGAGTTCTACGCGCAGAACCCGGAAAAGCCGAAACTAGCGTAGCTCTAATGTCGACAACGCTAGAAGAAAGAAAGAAGAAAGCTACGTCTGCTCTACTAGCGCGGAAGCCGATAAAGACGATCGTATCAGTCGCCTTCGGAGAGGCCTTCGACTCAGCCACTACCCACTACCGCATCGGCCGCTAGCTCGCTAACGCCGTAGCGTGCCAGCGCTGCCGACCCCGTAGTAGGTAAAGGCTTTGGTAGAGAAAGAAAAAGAAGAAGAGATAGAGCTGCAGAAAGATCTATATAGACCTTCTGCGCCGGCGCACAGACTAGCTACGCTGCAGCTTAGATAACCTACGGCTCAGATCAGATAGCACGGATCAGGCGCACCGATTATATAAACGCCAAGTAAAGGATCTTAGACGCCGCTAACGTAAGAAATTCAAGAAGCGATAGAAGACAGAAGAGGTAACATTACTGTCAGAGGGGATTTTCGAGAAAGAGACGACGAATCAAAAAAAAAAAAAGCGGAGATTTTCGGATGGATAGGGTGACTAAGCGGTCGAGGGCGACCGCTAGTAAGGGAGGGGGGTAGTGTTGCGGCAGTGGAAAGAGGTAGGACAGATTAATAGGGTGGACCCTAGATTTCGGCTCGGCCCCTTCCGGGATTTAGGTTCCGGAACGGACCGAGCCGGGCCTTGGCACCACTACTACGAAAGCCTACCACTACCACTATATAGGTTCCTTTCCTTCCTTAGTTCGAGATATAGTTATCAAAACAGCCGTATTAAACCTTATCTGCGCGCTCGGATTAGAAACTGTCCCCTTTTTTTTATCTTCTTTCTTCTTATATCGTCGCCTTCTAATATCTTTACTTAGTGCAAGGGCTTAAGAATCTTGGTTCAGAAACTTAAGGTTGGGTATCTATATAAAGGAACTAATAGGCAGTTCCTTTGTCGTCTGCTACTGTACAATTTGTACCTACGAAGCTAAGCTAGCAATTTCTCTCTATGCAGGGATGCAAGGTTTACACTATGTACAGAGGATCGGGAGTTCTCCCTCTGTATAGTAGTGCAGAGTTTTCCCTCTATTTAGAGGGGCGGCAATTCCCCTCTATATAGAGCTATAGAGTTCTCCCTCTATATAGGAGTAGGGTCCTGTCGGTGCTTCTGTACAGAGGGTAGGGTTGTGCTAGCGCTGTTGCAGCGGCAGAAAGGGGTGGGACTAAGTAATAGGGTAGACCCTTAGAATTTCGGCTCGGCCCTTCCGGACCGAGCCGGGCCTTGGCACGCCACCCCCCCCAAAGGTCTCGTCCACTACTATATAGATTCCTTTCCCTCCTTAGTTCGAGATATAGTTATTAAAAAGGCCGTATTAAATTATATCTACGTGCCCGGATTATTATATCTCGAACTCACTCCCTACACTACTACTGCGCTGCGCGAAAGGGACCGTTGAACTATCCGGACCCCCGAATAACGCACGCGCACTACACAAACCAAACACTAGCACTGTAAGAAAGCTATAGAGAGCTTCTTAGCGGTAGAGAGCGGCGTTACAGGCCGAAGCAGAAGCAGAAGAGAAAAGACTAACAGAGCGAGCAGGCGCTCTAGTGTTATTAATAATAAGTTTATTATCGGAGGTTTTACAGCAGAAGAGACTGCAGAGATTAAGGAACAAATAAGCGAATATAAGAAAATCCACGACTGCACGCTCGAGGAACTTAAGGATTACGTAAATAAGAACGGAGTAGGAAAGGTCTACGACAGCATAGACCTTATTGAAAAGCTGTTCTACAGAACCCTAGAAGAAAAGAGACAGTTAAGAGAGGAGATAGAGACGGTAAGAGCCGAGAAGGAATCGGCTAAGACTATTATAGATATGCTGGAAAACCAAGCAGCGAGCCGACTGGCACAACTAAAGAAGATAAAGACTCAGCTAGCTAAAATAGAGAGAGCGACGTCGCTACTACTGCATCGAGAAGAACCAGCAGAGACTGCCTTACCGGCAGCCTACAGTTAAGGCGGCACGTTAATAACGTTACTACCGGATCTACTAGCGTTTAGAGGAGGAGATCCTAAGGATTAGGAAGCGTTTAAGAAGAAGATCAAGAACAAGATAGATCGCGACTACGCCGGAAACAGTGCCGGAGATAGATTGGCCTACCTAGAGTCGCGATTAGAAGGAGAAGCTTTTTTGCTAGTAGCGGACCTGGAAGAGGTAACCGCCGAAGAAGCGATTAAAGCGCTGGATTAACGTTTCGGAGACCCCTTCTAAAAGAAGACGGCATGTAAGTAGCTGGACAAGATCAACCAGAACTGACAGACGTTTAAGGAGTTCTACGGATTGTTTAGAAAATATGCGATTAGGGCCCAAGTAGCAGAAGATAAGCAGCTCTACCTGCTAAGGCAGAAGCTAAACCCTGAACTGGCAGTAGCTATAGCGTTAGTAGAAGACGAAGACCTTAAGAGCTTCGTGCACCGAGCGAGAGTCACTGCGAGAAACCTAAGCACTTACGCGAAATCGCGTAAATCAAACCAGAAGCCGTCGATAATGCAGGCGACGAGATCCCCTGCACCCTTCCGGAGAGCGCCTCTGCAGCTATCTTACGAGTTACCGCGTTCGTTGTTCGTCCCCACCTGCTACGCGTGTAGAAAGCCTAGCTATATCGCTACGAGATGCCAAGCTACGGCCCAACAGAAGCAGGAGTATCGTGTTATAAAGCAGCTGCAGCCGCAGCCGCCGAGAAAGACTATACAAGCTATAGAGTTGGCTCCGAACGACACCGATAGTGTAAACGGTAGAGTGCTACTAAGAATCCTAGGAAAAGACCAGCTAGACAGATAGGCCCCCTATCCAGCATAGACAACAGGGCACTAACACGAACTATGTTAACGAAAGGAAGCATTAACAGCTGCAGCGATCCGCTCTTAGCAGCAGTGGAAGTAAACACGGAAACAGCTATTATCCTTCTAATTACTGTCCACCCCCTTAATAGATCGAGCAAACCACTTTACCTAAAAGCTTTTATCGACATAGGGGCCCTTATCGGAGCGGCGATCCATTATCGATTGGTTCAAAAGCTAATAAAAGGATATAGCTATCTAGTAGAGCTAGCATCGCCGACACGGATTTTGGCATACAACGGACAAGACACAGAGAGTGTCACGCATTATATGCCATTAAAGACTACCTTAGCAGGTCGCACTACAGAAGCGACGTTCCGAATTATAGATATCGGAAGATTTAACATTATTATAGGGCAGAAATAGATAAAGAACCAGAAGGCTGTCATCGACGTAGGTAAAGGCACGCTAGGGTTCAAAAACTAGCACGACGGAGTAGCCGCCAAACCGGCTACCGTTGTCACTGTAGAACCAAACGCCACGACTATCGAAGCAGCCCCGAAGGATCGGTCCGACCCTTAAGAAACGATCGGAATAATAAGTTTAGAAGCTTTAACGATCCTCGCGAGGTCGCCAGACAACGAGATTTACGCTATCTTAATAAAAGACATCGAAGACTACTGGAAGATAATAGCGGAAGAAGAAATAGATCCCCTAGAGGTGTTACCGAAAGAACTCTATAGCTACACTAATGTGTTCTCGAAAGCAGACTCCAACCTACTGCCGCTCCACCGACTGGAATATAACAACAAGATCCAGTTGAAAGAAGGAGCTGCACTGCCGAGAACCGAGCCCTTAAGAAGACTGTCGCTAGCAGAGCTAGACTGGGTAGAAGTGTTTGTCCGAGAAAACTTAGCGAAGAAGTTTATTACGCCAAGCTCTGCGGAATATGCGTTACTAATTCTTTTTGTACAGAAACCTGGAGGTAATCTCCGACTGTGTGTGGATTACCAAGGCCTTAATAAGGTTACTAAGAGAGATATGTATCCGCTGCCGCTAATAGACGAGACTATACAACGAGTAGCTAAGGCTAAGTGGTTTAGCAAGCTGGATATCCACTAAGCGTTCCACTAGTTAAGGAACGAAGAAGGACAAACGGAAGACCTTACGACATTCGCTACGCGTATAGGCAATTTCAAGTAGCTAGTAATGCCTTTCGGACTTACCAACGCGCCGGCGGTGTAGCAACGCTTTATAAACCACACCTTTATAGACATGCTGGAACAGTTCGTGTCTATCTACTTAGACGACATTCTAATCTACACAGAAGGAACGAGAGAGCAACATACGGACTACATTAAGAGGGTGTTAAAGAGACTCCGCGAGGTCGGATTAAACACAGACACGAAGAAGAGCGAGTTCTACCAGACCGAAGTCAAATATCTCGGTCTTATCGTTAGAAGAGGAGGAATTCGGATAGACCTGTCGAAAGTGGCCGCTGTTGCGGAATAGAAGCAACCGACATCCGGAAACACTACGCAAATCAGAGCGTTTCTCGGATTCTGTAGCTACTATCGACGGTTTATTAAGGATTTCAGTAAGATAGCGAGACTACTAAATAAGGCGTTAAAGAAGGAGGCTGCTAGCCTATAGAATAAGAAGTGTACAGAAGCTTTCAACCGACTAAAGGGAGCAGTAGCCTTAGCGCCAGTGCTAGCGCACTTCCGGCCGGAAAAGACGATCTACGTAGAGACGGACGCTTCCGACACAGTAACAGTAGGGGTCCTTTCGCAATACGCTAACGATAAAGAAACTCTCTATCTAGTAGCTTTCTTTAGCAAGTCTATAAATAATACTAAACGGAACTACGCTATCTATAATAAAGAACTGCTAGCCATTATTCAGGCCTTTAAGGAGTGGAAACCGGAGCTTATAGCTGGACAGAGCACGATCCAGGTCCTTACGGACTACTAGTCGTTAACCTACTTTATAAAGACGCAGAAGCTATTACGCCGCCAAGCCTAGTAGGCAGCCTACTTATCCGGATTCGACTTCAAGATCACTTATCGACCTGGAGCTTAAAATAGAAAGGCTAATGCGCTAACGAGAAGAGAAGGAAAGACCAGCCGAGCGAAAGAAGATCCGAACATGTTCTAGAAGGTGTTAACCGAACGGATAGTAGACGCAGAGGTATTAAGAGAAGCAGGGATCAGCGCGATAGAACCTCCGACCAAAGAAGAGACGGTCTACGAGAAAGTGGAACGGCTTAATTAGCAGCAGAAGCTCGGTAAAACGGGCTTAGGGAAAATAATCGTTCTGGAAGAACTAATTACAGAGGTTATCTAGCTAGTCCATAGCTCTACGGATGTCGGTTACGCAGGATCGAAGAAGATAATAGAAGCAATAAGGACGACCTACTGGTTTCTGCGAATCTTCGAGCAGATATATCAGTTTATTACTAACTGTTATATATACCGAGCAGCGAAGCCGCGTTACGGCCTTCCGGCCGGCCTGCTAAAGCCACTTCCGATCCCTAAGAAACTATAGCAGCACATTACAATAGACTTCGTAACCGGCCTACCGGATTTAGATAGATATAACGCTACGCTTAATGTAGTGGACCGGCTAAGCAAAGAGCGCCATTTCATCCCCTACCGAGCTAAGGATAAAGGAACTACTGCAGAAGAAACGGCGAGAATGTTAATCCAGCACGTATAGAAGCACTATAGGCTGCCGGACACTATTACTACGGATAAGGGTCCTCAATTTACTGCAGACGTATAGAAAGCCATTAACTAAGCCCTTGGAATTTGTAGAAAGCTCAGTACGGCTGCTTACCCTTAGACAGACGGCCAGTCTAAAGTAGCCAATCGCGAGATAGAAAAATACCTAAGAATCTTCTGCGGCTATTATTAAGAAGGATAGGTTAAGGTGTTGCCGATAGCCAAATTCTGCGCCAATTCTGCAAGATCAGAAGCTACCTTACTAGCGCCGTTTAAGATAACCTACGGCTATCTTCCGAGAATAAGCTTTCAACTACTAAACGAACCTAGCTCTTTAGAACCATCCACCGCTACCTTGGCGAAGAGAATAGCTGCGGCAGCGGCAGAAGCGCTCCGATCCTAGATAGAAGAAGCGATTAAGGTAGCGAAAAAGGCGATAGAATTAGCTTAGAAGAAGATAGTAACTCGAGCTAATAGAAAGAGGTTACTAACGGAATTCGAGGAAGGCCAGAAGGTATAGCTCAACACGCGGAACCTAAGGTTGAAAGGCAACGCGAAGCTCAACCCTCGCTACGTAGGTCCGTTTAAGATAATAGAAAAGAGGTTACTAGTAACCTACCAGCTCCAGATGCCGAAATTGTTCCGGATCTACGATATCTTTTACTCGGATCTGCTAAGCCTAGACCCTAAAGATAGTCTTCCGGATTAGGGGTTTACTAAACCCCTACTAGTAGAGATAGACGGTAAAGAAGAAGAATAGGAGGTAGAAGATGTTATAGATATAAGAAGGCAAAGGGGATCTATCGAAGCGAGGATCTTATAGAAAGGATAGCCGGAAGACTATAAATAGTATCCGGTCGAGAACCTCCGGAATTTGGCGGAGCTGCTAAGGGAGTTTTACGTTAGGAACCTGAAGAAGCCGCGGCCCGAGTGGCTATAAAGCTAGCGGATCAGGCTCCTGCAGACGAGGTACTTGCCTAAAAAAAAAAAGGGAGGAACAGATAAGTAAGCGGTCGAGGGCGACTGCTAATAAGGGAGGGGGGTAGTGTTGCAGTGGCAGAAAGGGGTAGGACTAAGTAATAGGGTAGATCCTTAGAATTTCGGCTCGGCCCTTCCAGACCGAGCCAGGCCTTGGCACGCTACCCCCCCAAAGGTCTTGTCCACTACTATATAGATTCCTTTCCCTTCTTAGTTCGAGATATAGTTATTAAAAAGGCCGTATTAAATTATATCTGCGTGCCCGGATTAAGCGCTACTAAGTCGCAGTCCTTAGGGCGACGACTGGCTAAGGTCGGGTTTAGGACCTAGGCTAGGCAGCGCCCCCTAACAATACCCCCCCTCCCTTCTTGTAGTGCCCTTTTTCGTATAGCAGCGTGCTGTACACTCTTAGCTCCTAGTGTTCCTTTACTAGGTAGCTCTTTCCTGTCTTCGCCTAGGTACTTAACTGTTAACCTTCCTCCCCGCTGTTTTAACCTTAGACTTGTCCTCCTAGGTTCGTAGGAGGGAAGGCAGGTAGTGCTGGATTGCTTCTACCTAACCTTAGCCTGTTTCGTTTGCCAATTTAACGAAGCTAAGGCTAAGGCTAAGGAGGCCTGTAAGCGGTTATAAAGGTGCAGGAGGTGCTCGGTCCTGCCTGCTCCTTCTCCTCCTACCCTTAAGCTTTAGCTATACACTCTACGTCCTAACCGTACGGTCCGGCGCTACCGGGCTATTTGGCTCTGTTCCTGTCCCTTGGTCGTCGTCCGGAGTTTCACTCCTAGGTAGATGTTTCCGCCTCTGTCCGGTTGTCTAGTAGGCCGTCGCCTGTACAGGCCTTAGGTCGTAGTTGCCTCGTTTGTCCTCCTCTATACGGTTGTGGCAGCTGCCCTAGTTGTTATTGCCCTATAAGGCAGGCAGCTACTACCCTGTATATAAACCCCTTCTCTTTTCTTCCTTTCTCTTCTTCTCTTTCTTCTTTATTCTCTACCTGCTACCTGTCCGCCCGGCCGTCTACTACTACTACTATTACTACTACTAACTACTATCTATTAGCTACTACTAGCTACTACTACTATGCTATCCGCCCCGTCCGGCTGTGCTTATCGTAGCTCCCTTGTAGTTAATAGCTTCCCCTCCGCTCGTCCGGCTAGGGTCTCCTCCTATTTCTACCTCTAGCAGTAGGATGCTTAATTCGACTAGCAGCTTTGCTTCCAGTTCGTACGGGTTTCCGTCCCTGTATAGTCTAAACTAACATCTTAGGTGCTACATTAACTAGCAGCAGGGTGTTGCTAAGCTACCCTTCTACTTTTCCTAGTACTAGGGCCCCTTCCGTCTAGGAGGTAATTAAGGTTATAGGTATAGAGTTAGCTGCCCTAGGTCCTAGGGGTAGTGGCTAGTAGGCTACCTTAAGGTAGTATATAAAAGTTTTCGGACAGTGTCGCTCTTAACCTCTCTTACTTCCACTTCTGTCCCTCCTGTTTTTTAGCTGTTCCCTTTCTCCAGCCCTTCTTCTATATAGTGTCGTACGATGTCGTATTAGTAGGATCCTATAGTGTCCTACGTCGTAATTTTTGATCCCTTTAACAACCTAAGTTGCTAGCAGCTACCCTGTCCTTAGGGTAGATCGTGCCCCTTTTCGCTATATAGTGCAGTGTTACTGTAACTGGACAGGGGGATAGTCCTCCTCCTACCTGTCTAGTGCAGTTGTGTCCTATAGGGCCTCGTACAGTTCCTATATAGGCTCTGCCTATCCTCTCTATTTTACTAGGTATTCTACCCTCTTCCGCTTCCTTTAGCTCTTAAGGATTCCTTCTACCTCGTACTCCTCTTAGCCCTTAGTTATAATCGCTAGTAGGCGCGCGTCGTCTGTCGTCTAGTGCAGCAGGGGGTCCGTGTTCGCCGGCTGTACGAGGTCTATATAGAAGACTAGATCAATCCCTAGGGGAGTGTTTAGTCGTATAGCGTATGTCCCTACTAGTTGGACTACTGTAAACTTCCTGTTCTTCTAGTCTAGCTTCTTGCTTAGTCGGTCCGTATAGATATTGCGCTAATTTAGCTAGACCTTATCCCCTACCTTGTACCTTAGTGCAGCCTACTGTCCTTTGTTGGCCTGCTCTTCTGCATTCTGTTAAGCTATAGCCAGGCTCGCCTTTGCCTATTAGTAGGCGTTCGTAATCGTCTGTACAATGGCCTCTCCCTGCTAAGTTGGGGATCGTACAGGGCGTAGGGTGTTACTACTTAGGGTCGGTAGGAGCAGGGAATAGTCGTATCTATAGACTATAAAGAAGGGGGACAATCCTGTAGCGTTAGCCGTACGGCTGTTAATGGCCAGCTCTGCTATAGGGGGAAGTCGGTTCCAGTTCGTCTAGTTATAGTCGACGTATGTACAGAGGTACGCTTCCAACGTCGAATTGACTCTCTCCGTCGCCCTGTCCGTCTGTAGGTGCTATACGGTCGATAAGCGACGTTCTACCTTTAGCAACTGGCAGACCCTTGCCTAGAGCTAGCTCGTAAACTGTGTACCCTAGTCTAATACAATTGACCTAGGAAATCTATGTTTGCTAAACGTCGTCTGTATAAAGGCCTAGGCAGTGTCTTTAGCTGTAATAGAGTCTATTCCCTCTAGTATTACCCCCTTCGTTAGCTTGTCCGTAACTACTATAATGTTCCGCCGTCTGTCGCTCTTAGGGAGGTCTGTAATAAAGTCTACTGTTAGGTCTTGCTAGGGCTAGTCCAGTATTAGTAGGGGTTTTAGCAACCTATGCTTTAGCTTACGCTAGGGCTTCGTCCGTCCGCACACATCGCAGTTTCGTACGAACCTGCGGATGTCCTTCGCTATCGCCGGCCAGTAGTAGTCCTAGGCGACAATGCTGTACGTCTCCTTACGCCCTAGGTATCCGGTAACTATAGAATCGTGCGCCTATTGTATTAAGCTTGTGCAGAGCTTCTCGTCGGCCGGGACCCAAATCCGATTCCTGAACTTTAGGTTGTTCTCCTCGTCTACTAAGCACTCTGCTGCCGACACCTTAAGGTAGAGCTCTGCTAGGAGCTTCCGCTGTCCTCCTTAGATCGCTGTACAGGCCCCTTAGTACACCTCGTCCTTTTCTACTGCCTCTTCCTATACTTGCAGTTAGGGTTCCTAAAGGTGTGTCGCCGCTAGGCGGATAGTCTCCTCGCCTGGCTCCTCCTTAAATATCTGGAATGTTTGTAACTTTAAACGGTCGTCCTTGTACGTCGTTGGCATGTCCTAGTCCTGTCTGGATAATGCGTCGGCCCTACTGTTGTCCTTACCTTTGCGATACTGGAGTCTTATATTGAACCAGCTTAGGTACATTGCCTATTGTACGTGCCTCTTAGACAGCTTCCAGGGCTGCGTAAAGTACTCCAGATTCTTGTAGTTAGTTAGGGCGAGGAACTCGGGCACCAAGCAGAGTTCTCTATCCTACGCTTTGCAACACTGTACGACCGCTAGCAATTCCTTGTCGTAGATAGGGTAGTTGCATTTAGCTAGGGAGTTCTTCTTAGAGAAGTACGCGCATAGGTGTAGGAGCCTGTCTAAGCCTACCTGCGACAGGATACCTCTAATGCAATAACCTAAGGAGTCGGTTTCTAGTATCGTCGTACACTCTAGGTCGAAGGCGGCAAGCGTTGGTCCTGTAGTAAAGAGCTCCTTTAGCTTGTTAAAGCTGCTATCGCATTTGTCCGTCTATTTAAACTGTTTGTCCTTGTATGTTAGCTCGACTAGGGGGCGTACGATCTCCAAGTAGTTCCGTATAAACTGGCGGTAGAAGTTGGCAAACCTAAGAAATTCCTGTACGCCCTTAACGTTTGTAGGCGGCTTCTATTGCTTAATAGCGTTAATCTTCTTCCTATCTATACTAATGTCTTTCTCTGCCTCGATAATAAACCCTAGGTATTTCGTACACTGGACACCGATTTACATTTGTCGATGTCGAGGTACAAGCTAGCTTGCTACAGTCGGTCCAGCACCTTCTTAACGTCCCGTATATAATCCGCATAGGTCCTGTCTGTAAAAACCAGGGTGTCGTCGAGGTACGCTGAGCAGATATCGTCTAGTAACCCTTATAGGGACTTGTTAATGTACCTTTGGAAGGTTGCTAGTACGTTGGCAAGGCCAACGGGGGTAACAAGCTACTTAAAAAGACTATATCTCGTACGGAAGGCAGTTATCTATTTACAGCCTTCCTTAATCCGTATCTTATAGAAGGCCGAGACTACGTTAAGCTTAGTAAACCACTTTGCCTTGCTGATCCGTCCGAGAGTCTTCTTAATAAGGGGTAGGAGGTACCGGTCCTTCTTAGTAATTGCGTTGATGCCTCTATAGTCTATGCAGAAACGCAAGCCGGCCTTCCCCTCCTTATAGACAAACAGCACTAGGGCTCCCGCAGACGAGGTACTTGCCTAAATGAAACCTTTAGCAAGCAGGTCGTCCAGTGTCTTGCGCAGTACTAGGAGTTCTGTAGAGGACATTCCGTACAGCGGTCTGTACAGTACCTTAGGTAGGCTCCTATCTAGACGGAGCTCTAGCTAGATGTCGTTGTTAATCCCTTCTCCTCGGTGTAGTGGCAGTTTTAAGTCCGACTTTGGCTCGAAGAGGTCTAGGTATCTAGCATATTCCCTTAGGAGCTTCGTATAGGGGTCTGTTACTTTCTTGGGTACTAATGCCTTCTTAATGTCCGCCGTCGCTGTGTTGATTTCTAATGTAACGCAGTACACTTAAGCCAAAAGGGACTGGTCAAGTAACTCGAAAGTAACTTAACTAATGTATACCAGATATATAAACCTTGGCAAGGCATAGTAATAACACGGGCCAACCCACTCCGTATTACTACTCCCTGCGCTACAGGCTTACGACCTCGTAAGCTGCGCTTACTTACAGGCTACGTATGCTATTGCACAGCCCCCCTATGCAGCATACGCAATTAACCCCCCCCTAGCAGGTCTGCATACAGCCAGCTGGACCTTTACCGGGTCTGCCTTATTCTGTACAGAGTAGTAGACAAACGGACATACGTTAACGCTGCTTCTACTCTCCCGTTAAAAGATGCGCCCCCTAGGAATTGAACCCGGGCCTTTTATTGTACACTTTTAGTAGTTACTTCCAAGTTAAGTGATGTAACGCGGTACACTTAAGCCAAAAGGGACTGGTTAAGTAACTCGGAAGTGACTTGACCAATGTGTACTAGATATATAAACCTTGGCAAGGCATAGTAATAACATAGGCCAACCTACCCTGTATTAATTTCGGCCTTAGCATTGTTACCCTGCGGAGCCTTCCCTTGGTCTCGGGGCCTCTGCTCCGTCGACGTATTGGCTCCGGCTGTAGCGTTGTCGTCCTGCTGGACCCTCCCTTGGTCTCGGAGCCTCTGCTCCGTCGCTGCTAGGTATAGCCGTCCTCTTCCAACGTCTAGCTTGCCCCTCTAGCGCTCTATCTATAGCTTCCCTAGTATTAGGTTATACCCTAACTTGTCCCGTACGACATAGAGGTATAAGTCCTGCTTATAGTGTCCCTGTATCTCTATCGTTACTTTTACTATATAGGTAATGTCCAGTCCTCGCCCAGTAATGCCCAACATGCGTATAGGTACAGTAGGGGTCGTCTTAATCCAGTGTTTCTGTACGAAGTCTTCGCTAATTACTCCGTACACCAAACATCCTGTATTAATCAATGTCCGCGCCGTTGCGGACCTGTTTAACGTTAGCTGTACGATAAACGGCGTAGTCGTTATGTAGTTACTCTTAAAAGATAGCTAAGTAGTGCTTTGATTTAGCAATCTATCTTGTATACGCCTCTAGTAGAGCCTTCGCTTAGAGGCTATTCTTTTCCCGACTCGTCGTCGTCCAAGTAGGACTCCTAATCCTCTTATTAGGGCGCCGCAGTTGCTACCCTTGCAGTAGTCGGCCGTCCCCTAGGTCTCTCTACTAGCAAAAGCCCGCAATTCCGTACAGTGTAGCCTATCTTGCTACACTAGTAGCAGCTCCCTTCTGCTTGCCTCTTGTTAAGGGTGGCTATGTCTACCTATTGCGCCCTTTTAGTAGCAGTCCTTGGCTGTACGGTAACGGCTGCCGCTACCCTCGTCGTCGTTGGTTCCTAGTCTATAGCGTCCGTCTGCTGCTAGAGGGGTTGTCTTATCTCGTAAGCGCAGCTTATCCGTCCGAGCCTGCACTGCTAGTCGTCGACTATCCTAAGGAGATCGCAGAATTCCTCGTACGTAGCTGGTCGCATTACGCCTACTAGTCCTATTATAATCTCCTTAGAGAGGCCTACCTCCAAAGAGGTAATTTTTATCCTGTCCTCCTATTAGAGACCTCCTGCCTCTGCTAGGGTCTGGTCGTATTCCGCGAGGAACTCTCGTACAGTCTTGCGCCCTTGCTTTATTGTGTTGACCTGTAGGAGTGCTCGGCTCTCGCGGTCTAGGTCCTTGTAGCTCTTGTTAAGAGCTGCCTAGAGCATTGTTGTTGTAGCTATTGCTAGGTTGGCAATAGCCGTCTTATAGTACGGCAGAATCCGTGCTGCCGCCCTGCCCTTTAACCTCCTAAAGAGGTAAACTACCTTGTCTAGCTCGGTTAGGTATACTTCTAAGTTAACTAGAAGCTTAGAGCGTATTGTTGCGGCGGTGGAAAGAGGTGGGACAGATTGATAGGGTGGACCCTAGATTTCGGCTCGGCCTCTTCCGGGATTTAGGTTCTGGAACGGACCGAGCCGGGCCTTGGCACCACTACTACGAGAGCCCGCCACTACTACTACATAGATTCCTTTCCCTCCTTAGTTCGAGATATAGTTATCAAAACAGCCGTATTGAACCTTATCTGCGCGCTTGGATTATTATATCTCGAACTTACTTACTACAACAAACCCCGCACTGCGCGAAAGGACCCGTCGAACCATCCGGAAACCCAAATAACGCACGCGCACCCACACATACACCAAACAACCCGGCACCGTAAGAAGATGGAAGGCTTCTCAGCGGTAGAGAGCGGCGTAACAGGCTGCTGCAGAAAGAGAAAGACTGACAGAGCGAGTAGGCGCTCCAGTGTCATTAATAATAAGATTATTATTAGCGGTTTTACGGCGGATAAGACCGCAGAGATTAAGGAACAAATAAGCGAGTACAAGAAAATCCACGACTGCACGCTCGAGGAACTTAAAGACTATATAAACGAGAATAGGGTAGGAAAGGTCTACGATAGTATAGACCTTATTAAGACGCTGTTCTACAGAACGCTGGAAGAGAACAGACAACTAAGAGAAGAAACTAAAGTGGTAAGGGCCGAAAAGGAATCGGCAGAGACTATTATCGACGTGTTAGAAAACTAGGCAGCGAATCAACTGACGCAACTAAAGGCGCTAAAGGATCAACTGGCTAATATAGAAGCAGTGAAGTCGTCGCCGCCACCGCGGCGAGAAACCTACGCGGAGACCGCCTTACCAGCGGCCTATAGTTAAGGTAGCACTACGATAACGCTACTACCGGACCTACCTGCTTTCGGTAGCGGAGACCCTAAAGCGTAGGAGGCATTTAAGAAGAAGATTAAGAATAAGATAAGCCGCGATCATGCATCGAGCAGCGAAGGAGACAGACTGGCCTATCTAGAGGCGCGACTAGAAGGCGAAGCGTTCTCGCTAGTGTCGGACCTGGAAGAAGTAACCGCCGACAAAGCTATTAAAGCGCTGGATCAGCGTTTCGGAGACCCCTTCCGGAAGAAGACGGCCTGCGAACAACTGGACAAGATCAGTTAGAATCGGCTGACATTTGAAGAATTTTACGGGCTGTTTAGGAAATATGCTATTAGAGCGAGAGTGGCTAAGGATAAGCAGCTACACTTACTAAGACAGAAACCGAGCCCTAAGCTAGCTGCGGCTATAGCGTCGGTAGAAGACGAAGACCTTCAGAGCTTTGTGCACCAGGCGAGAGTCACTGCCAGAAACCTAAACGCGTACGGAAAACCGACGACATGCGAACCGATTCAGAAGCTATTGCCGTCAGTGCAGACAGTCAGAGCCCCTGCACCCTTCCGACAACGCCCCTAGCCGCTATTTAATTTGCAGCGCTCGTCGTTCGTCCCTACCTGCTACGCGTATAGAAAGCCCGGCTATATCGCTACAAGATGCTAAGCAACGGCCTAGCAGAAACAGGAGTATTGCGCTATAAAGCAGCCGCAGCCGCAGCCGCCGAGAAAGACTATTCAAGCTATCGAACCGACGCCGAACAATACTAACAGTGTAGACAGGGGGGTGCAGTTAAGGATTATAGGAAAAGACCAGCTGGACGGATAGGCCCCCTACCCAGCATTAACAATAGGGCACCGAATCGAAGCGAATCGCTACGAGAAGAAAGCATCAACAGCTGCAGCAATCCGCTCTCGGCAGCCGTAGAGGTAAATAAGGAAACGGCGATCATTCTTCCTATTACGATACACCCTGTTAAGAAGCAACGCCTACCGCTCCAGCTAAAAGCTTTTATCGATACTGGAGCTCTTATCGGTGCAGCGATTCACTATCGGCTGGTCCGGAAGCTAACGAATAGATACGGCTATCCAGTGGAATTAGTGTCGCTAACGAAGATTTCGGCATATAACGAACAAGACACGGAAAGCGTTACGCACTACGTGCCGCTAAAGACTACCTTGGCTAGTCGCACTACGGAAGCGACGTTCCAAATAATGGATATCGGAAGGTTTGACATTATTATAGGGCAGAAATAGATAAAGAACCAGAAAGCCATTATCGACGTAGATAAAGGAACGATCAGATTCAAAACCCCGGGTAGCGGAGCAGGGACTATCGGAACGGCCGCTACTGCCGCCGCCGAGCCGAAAGCTACGGAGTCTGCGAAAGAGGCTCCGTCCGATCGTTCCGAACCCCTAGTCACCGTCGGAATAATAAGTTCAGAAGCTATAACGACCCTCGCGAAGTCGCTAGACAATAAGATGTACGCTATCTCTATAAAGGACATCGAAGACTACAGGAAGATAATGGCGGAAGTAGAGGTGGACCTACTAGAGATGTTGCCAAACGAGCTCTACGGTTACGCTAACGTGTTCTTAAAAGCCGACTCCAACCTCCTGCCGCTCTATCGACCGGAATATAACAACAAGATTTGACTAAAAGAGGGGGCTACGCTGCTAAGAACCGAGCTCCTAAGACGACTATCGCCGGCGGAACTGGACCAAGTAGAGGTGTTCGTTCGCGAAAACCTGGCGAAGAAGTTTATTACGCCGAGTTCTGCCGAATATGCGTTACTGATTCTTTTCGTAAGGAAACTAGGGGGTGGTCTGCGACTCTGCGTAGACTATCGAGGCCTTAACGAGGTCACTAAGAGAGACGTATATCCACTGCTGCTAATAGATAAGACTATACAGCGCGTAGCAAAGGCTAAGTGGTTCAGCAAGCTAGACATCCGCTAAGCGTTCTATCGACTGAGAAACGAGGAAGGACAGACGGAAGATCTTACAACGTTTGCTATGCGCATAGGCAACTTCAAGTAGCTGGTAATGCCTTTCGGACTCACCAACGCGCCGGCAGTGTAGCAACGCTTTATAAACTACATCTTTATAGACATGCTAGAACGGTTCGTGTCTATCTATTTGGACGACATTCTTATCTATACGGATGGAACGAGAGATCAGCACACGGACTACATCGAGAGGGTACTGAAAAGACTTAGAGAGGTAGGATTGAATGCGGACACGAAAAAGAGCGAGTTTTATCAGACTAAGGTCAAATACCTCGGTCTTATCGTCAGAAGAGAAGGGATCCGGATGGACCCCTTAAAGGTCGCCGCTGTAGCGGAGTAGAAGCAACCGAAATCCGGAAACACTACGCAGATCAGGGCGTTTCTCGGATTCTGCAGCTACTATCGACGGTTTATTAAGGACTTCAGCAAGATAGCGAGACCCCTAAACGAAGCACTAAAGAAAGAGGCCGCCGGCCTATAGAATAAGAGGTGCACGGAAGCGTTTAACCGGCTGAAAGAAGCAGTAGCCTCGGCACCGGTTCTGGCACACTTCCAGCCAGAAAAGACGATCTACGTAGAAACGGACGCTTCCGACACAGTAACGGCAGGGGTCCTTTCTTAATACGGAGACGATAAGACCCTTTATCCAGTAGCTTTCTTTAGCAAGTCTATAACGGAGGCCGAACGGAACTACGCAATCTACGATAAAGAACTGCTGGCCATTATACAGGCGTTCGAGGAGTGGAAGCCAGAGCTTATAGCTAGAAAGAGCACGGTCCAGGTCCTTACAGACCACCAGTCGCTAACCTACTTTATAAAGACGCAGAAGCTCTTACGACGTTAAGCACGGTAGGCTGCCTACTTATCCAGGTTCGATTTCAAGATTACTTATCGACTAGGGGCTTAAAACGGAAAGGTTAACGCGCTAACAAGAAGGGAAGGAAAAACCAGCCGCGCGAAAGAAGATCCGAACATATTCCAGAAGGTGTTGACCGAGCGGATAGTAGACGCAGAGGTGTTAAAAGAGGTAGGGGTCTGCGCAGTGGAACCGGCCCCTAAGGAAAAGACTCTCTACGAAAAGGTAGAACAGTTCAATCAGCAGCAGAAGCTAGGCAAAACCGGTTCAGGAAAACTGATAGTTCCGGAAGAACTAATTACAGAGGTCGTTCAGCTGGTCTATAGCTCCGTAGATGTTAGCTACGCAGGAGCAAAGAAGACGATGCAGGCAGTATGGACGATCTACTGGTTTCCGCGAATATTCGAGCGAATCCACCGATTTATCGCCAACTGCCACGTGTGCCGATTGGCGAAGCCGCGTTACGGCTTTCCAGCAGGCCTATTAAAGCCACTGCCGATCCCCGAGAAACTATAGCAGCATATCACGATGGATTTCGTAACCGGCCTGCCGGACTCTAATAGATATAACGCTACGCTTAATGTAGTGGATCGGCTAAGCAAAGAGCGCTATTTCATCCCCTGTCGAGCTAAGAATAAAGGAACTACTGCAGAAGAAACGGCGAGAATGTTGATCCAATACATATAGAAGCACTATAGGCTACTGGACACTATCACTACGGATAGGGGTCCTTAATTTACAGCCGACGTATAGAAAGCCATCAACCAAGCCCTCGGAATTCGTAGAAAGCTCAGTACAGCCGCTCACCCTCAAACTGACGGTCAGTCTAAAGTGGCTAACCGCGAGATAGAACGATATCTGCGAACCTTCTGCAGCTACTATTAAGAAGAATAGGTTAAGGCGTTGCCGATAGCCGAGTTCTGCGCCAACTCGGCACAGTCTAAGGCCACCTCGCTGGCGCCGTTCGAAATAACGCATAGCTATCTTCCAAGAATGAGCTTCTATCCGCTGAGCGACGCCGGCTCGCTAGAGCTTTCCACTACTACGTCGTCAAAAAGAGTCGCTGCCGCGGCGGCGGAAGCACTCCAATCTCAGATAGAAGAAGCGATCAAAGTAGCAAAAGAAGCAATGGAATCGGCTTAGAAGAAGATAGTAACTCGAACTAATAGAAAACGGTCGCCGATAGAATTCGAGGAAGGTCAAAAGGTCTGGCTCGACACGCGAAACCTAAGGCTAAAAGGCAACGCCAAACTCAATCTACGCTACGTAGGCCCGTTCAAGATAATAGAAAAGAGGTCGCCGGGGACCTATTAGCTCCAGCTACCGAAATCGTTCCGGATCTACGATGTCTTCCATTCGGACCTGTTAAGCTTAGACCCTAAGAACGGTCTGCTGGAACAGGGGTTCGCCGAACCCCCGCCTATTAAGATAGACAGTAAGGAAGAAGAGTGGGAGGTAGAAGACGTAATAGACGTAAAGAAGATAAGGGGGTCTATCAAAGCGAGGATCTCGTAAAAGGGGTAGCCAGAAGACTACGAATAGTATCTAATCAAGAATCTGCGGAATTCGGCGGAGCTGCTAAGAGAGTTCTACGTGCAGAATTTGGAAAAGCCGAAACCAGCGTAGCTCTGTGTTGCGGCGGTAGAAAGAGGTAGGACAGATTAATAGGGTGGACCCTGGATTTCGGCTCGGCCCCTTCCGGGATTTAGGTTCCGGAACGGACCGAGCCGGGCCTTGGCACTACCACCTCCACGGAAGCCTACCACCACCACTACATAGATTCCTTTCCCTCCTCAGTTCGAGATATAGTTATCAAAAACGCCGTATTAAATTATATCTGCATGCCCGGATTATTATATCTCGAACTTGCTCACTATACCAAACCCCCGCGCTGCGCGAAAGGGCCCGTCGAACCATCCAGAAACCCGAATAACGCACGCGCACTTACACTAACAACAACCCCCAAGGCACTGCGAGAAGATAGAAAGCTTCTTAGCGGTAGAGAGCGGCGTTACAGGCCGCAGCGGAAAGAGAAAGACTGACAGACCGAGAGATAGGCGTACTAGCATCCTCAACGACGGAACGACCGATAAAGGCCTTACAGAAAAAGAGGTAGATAAGGCGAGAAAGGGCATAGAGGGCTACGCCGAACTGTACGGACGCACGCTGGACGAGATAGGAGAATATCTTACAGAGCACAGAGCTAAGAAGGTGTTTAACATTATTACCTTTATAGAGAAGAAGTTCTATAGGAACGTAGAAGAAAACAGACAGTTAAGGGAGGAAGTAGAGACGGTAAGAGCCGAGAAGGAATCGGCAGAAACCATTATCGACGTGTTAGAGAACTAGGCGGCAAATAGACGGTAGAGTGCAGTTGAGAATTATAGGAAAAGACCAGCTGGACGGATAGGCCCCCTATCTAGCATAGACGACAGGGCATTAACGCGAACTACGTCGACGAAAGAGAGCATCAATAGCTGCAGCGATCCGCTATCGGCTGCGGTGGAAGTGAACACGGAAACAGCTATTATCCTTCCAATTACTGTCTACCCCCTTGACGGATCGAGCAAACCACTTTAGCTAAGAGCTTTTATCGATACCAGAGCCCTTATTGGAGCAGCCATCCACTATCGGCTAGTTCAGAAGCTGATAAATAGATACGGCTATCCGGTGGAACTGGCGACGCCGACACGGATTTCGGCGTACAACGGACAAGACACAGAGAGTGTCACGCACTATGTGCTATTAAGGACTACCTTAGCAGGTCGCACTACGGAAGCGATGTTCCGAATTATGGATATCGGAAGGTTTAACATCATTATAGGGCAGAAATGGATAAAGAATTAGAAAGCTATCGTCGACGTAGATAAAGGCACGATAGGATTCAAAATCCCAGGTAGCGGAGCAGGGACCACCGGAACGACCGCCGCCGCCGAGCCGAACGCTACGGCGTCCACGAAAGAGGCCCCGTCCGATCGTTCCGAATCCCTGGTTACCGTCGGAATAATAAGTTCAGAAGCTATAACGACCCTCGCGAAGTCGCTAGACAATAAGATTTACGCTATCTCTATAAAAGATATCGAAGACTACAGGAAGATAATAGCGGAAGAAGAAGTGGATCTACTAGAGGTGCTGCCAAACGAGCTCTATAGTTACGCTGACGTCTTCTCAAAAGCCGACTCCAACCTATTGCCGCTCTATCGAGCGGAATATAACAACAAGATCCGACTGAAAGAGGGAGCTACGCTGCCAAGAACCGAGCCCCTAAGACGACTGTTACTGGCGGAACTGGACTAAGTAGAGGTGTTTGTTTGCGAAAACCTAGCGAAGAAGTTTATTACGCCGAGTTCCGCCGAGTACGCGTTACCGATTCTCTTCGTAAGGAAACTAGGAGGTAGTCTGCGACTCTGTATAGACTATCGAGGCCTTAACGAGGTCACCAAGAGGGACGTATATCTACTGCTGCTAATAGATAAGACTATACAGCGCGTAGCAAAGGCTAAGTAGTTCAGCAAGCTAGACATCCGACAAGCGTTCTATCGACTAAGGAACGAAGAAGGGCAGACAGAAGACCTTACGACGTTGGCGACGCGTATAGGCAATTTTAAGTGGTTAGTAATGCCTTTTGGACTTACCAACGCGCCGGCGGTGTGGCAACGCTTTATAAACTACACCTTTATCGACATGTTGGAACGGTTCGTGTCTATCTACCTGGACGGCATCCTTATCTATACAGATAGAACGAGAGAGCAACACACGGACTACATCGAGGAGGTGTTGACTAGGCTCCGCGAGGTCGGACTGAATGCGGACACAAAAAAGAGCGAGTTCTACTAAACCGAGGTCAAATATCTCGGTCTTATCGTCGGAAGAGATGGAATTCGGATGGACCCATTAAAGGTCGCCGCCGTCGCGGAATAGAAGCAGCCGAAATCCGGAAACACTACGCAGATCAGGGCGTTTCTCAGATTCTGTAGCTACTATCGACGGTTTATTAAGGACTTTAGCAAGATAGAGAGACCCCTGAACGAAGCACTAAAGAAAGAAGCCGCCGGCCTATAGAATAAGAAGTGCACAGAAGCCTTTAACCAGCTGAAAGAAGCGGTGGTCTCTGCGCTAGTCCTAGCACACTTCCGGCCGGAAAAGACGATCTACGTAGAAACTGACGCTTCCGATACAGTAACGGCAGGGGTCCTTTCTCAATACGCCGACGACGAAGAAACCCTCTATCCAGTGGCTTTCTTTAGCAAGTCTATAACGGAGGCTGAGCGGAACTACGCTATCTACGACAAGGAGCTGCTAGCGATTATTTAGCCTTTCGAGGAGTGGAAACCGGAGCTTATAGCTAGAAAGAGCACGGTTCGGGTCCTTACGGACCACCAATCGCTGGTTTACTTTATAAAAATGCAGAAGCTCTTACGTCGCTAAGCTCGGTAGGCCGCCTACTTATTAGGGTTCGACTTTAAGATCGCCTATCGACTAGGGGCTTAAAACGGAAAGGCTGACGCGCTAACGCGAAGAGAAGGGAAGACGAGCCGCGCGAAAGAAGATGCTAACATGTTCCAGAAGGTGCTGACCGAGCGGATAGTAGACGCAGAGGTGTTGAAAGAGGCAGGGGTCTGCGCAGTGGAACCGGCCCCTAAGGAAGAGACTCTCTACGAGAAAGTAAAACAGCTTAACCAGCAACAGAAGCTCAGCAAAACCGGCTTAGGAAAGCTAATAGTTCTGGAAGAACTAATTACAGAGGTTATCTAGCTAGTCTATAACTCTATAGATGTTGGCTACGCTAGAGCGAAGAAAACGACGCAGGTCGTAAGAACGATCTACTGGTTTCTGCGGATCTACGAGCGAATCTACCGCTTTATCGCCAATTGCCACGTATGTCGAGCCGCGAAGCCCTGTTACGGTCTTCTGGCGGGTCTACTAAAGCCACTTCCGATCCCTAAGAAGCCGTAGCAGCACATTACGATAGATTTCGTAACTGGCTTGGCGGATCCAGACGGATACGATGCCACCCTTAACGTAGTGGATAGGCTAAGCAAAGAACGCCACTTCATCCCCTGTCGAGCGAGAAACAAAGGAACGACTGCGGAAGAGACTGCAAGAATGCTAATTAGGCACGTATAGAAGCACTATAGCCTGCCGGACACTATTACTACGGATAGGGGTCCTCAGTTCACCGCCGACGTATAGAAAGCTATTAATCAAACTCTCGGAATTCGTAGAAAGCTTAGCACGGCAGCTTACCCTTAGACCGACGGCCAGTCTAAAGTGGCTAATCGCGAGATAGAGCGATATCTACAAACCTTCTGCAGCTATTATTAAGAAAAGTGGGTCGAGGTGTTGCCGATAGCCGAATTCTGCGCGAACTTAGCAAGGTCGGAAGCAACGTCGCTAGCGCCGTTCGAGATAACGCGTGGATGTCTTCCGAGAATAAGCTTTTAGCTGCCAAACGAACCCAGCTCTACGGAACTATCCACCGCTACGTCGTTAAAGAGAGTCGCCGCCGCAGTGGCAGAAGCGCTACGATCTCAGATAGAAGAAGCGATCAAGGTAGCAAAAGACGCGATAGAATCGGCTTAGAAGAAGATAGTGACTCGAGCTAATAGGAAAAGGACGCCACTAGAATTCGAAGAAGGCCAAAAGGTATAGCTTAACACGTGAAACCTGAGGCTAAAAGGCAACGCCAAGCTCAATCTACGCTACGTAGGCCCGTTCAAGATAGTGGAAAAGAGGTCGCCGGTAACCTATCGGCTCTAGCTACCGAAATCGTTCTGGATCTACGATGTCTTCTACTCGGACCTGTTCAGCTTAGACCCTGAAAACGGCCTGCCGGAACAGGGGTTCGCCGAACCCCTGCCAATCGAGATAGACGATAAGGAAGAATAGGAGGTAGAAGACGTAATAGACGTAAAGCAGACGAGGGGGTCCATTAAAGCGAGGATCTCGTAGAAAGGGTAGCCGGAAGACTATAAATAGTATCCAATCGAGAACCTGCGGAATTTAGCGGAGCTACTAAGAGAGTTTTACGTGCAGAACCCGAAGAAGCCGAAACCCGGATAGCTCCGAAACTGACGACCTCTGGAAGAGATAGAAGAAAAAGAAGAAAGCCGCGTCCGCTCCACCGGCGCGGAAGCTAATAAAGACAATCGTAACAGTCGCTTTCGGGGAGGTCTTCGACTCTACCGCTACCCACTACTGGTTCGACGCGGCCACTACCCACTGTAGCGTGCCAGCGCCGCCGACCCCGTAGTGGGTAAAGGCTTTAGTAGAAGAGAAGAAGAAGAAGAAAAAAAACGGCGCTGTAGAAGAACCTATATAGACCTCTAAGACGACGCACAGACCAGCTACGCCGCAGCTCAGATAACCTACGGCCCAGATCAGATAGCACGGATTAAGCGCACCGATTACATAAACGCCAAGTAAAGGACCTTAGATGCCGATAACGTAAGAAATTTAAGAAGCGATAGAAGACGGAAGAGGTAACATTACCGTCGGAGGGGATTTGCGAGAAAGAGACAACAAAAAAAAAAGTAGAGATTTTAGGATAGATAGGATGACTAAGCGGTCGAGGGCGACCGCTGGTAAGGGGGGGGGGTAGTGTTGCGGCAGTAGAAAGAGGTAGGACAGATTAATAGGGTGGACCCTGGATTTCGGCTCGGCCCCTTCTAGGATTTAGGTTCCGGAACGGACCGAGCCGGGCCTTGGCACCACCACCTCTACGGAAGCCCACCACTACCACTATATAGATTCCTTTCCCTCCTTAGTTCGAGATATAGTTATTGAAAAGGCCGTATTAAATCATATCTGCGTGCCCGGATTACTCTGATGTCGACAATGCGGAAGAAAGAAGAAGAAAGCCGCGTCCGCTCTATCGGCGCAGAGGCCGAAGAAAACGATCGTAACAGTCGCTTTGGGGAGGTCTTCGACGCAGCCACTACCTACTACTAGTCTGGCAGGCAGCTTGCCGACGCCGTAGCGTACCAGCGCCGCCGACCCTGTAGTAGGTAAAGGCTTTGGTAGAAGAGAAAAAGAAGAAGAAAAACGGCGCTGCAGAAAGATCTTTATAGACCTCCAAGGCGATACACAGACTAGCCGAGCCGCAGCTTAGATAACCCACAGCTCAGATCAGATAGCACGGATCAGATAGACGCCAAGTGAAGGACTTCAGACGCCGACGACGTAAGAAATTGAAGAAGCGATAAAGAGAACGTTGTTTTTGATAGAAGACGGAAGAGGTAACATTGGCGTTAGAGGGGATTTTCGAGAAGGAGACGACAAATAAAAAAAAAAAGTGGAGATTTTCGGATAGATAGGGTAACTAAGCGGTCGAGGGCGACCGCTAGTAAGGGAGGGGGGTAGTGTTGCGGCAGTAGAAAGAGGTAGGACAGATTAATAGGGTGGACCCTAGATTTTAGCTCGGCCCCTTCTGGGATTTAGGTTCCGGAACGGACCGAGCCGGGCCTTGGCACCACTACTACAAGAGCCCGCTACTACTACTATATAGATTCTTTTCCCTTCTTAGTTCGAGATATAGTTATCAAAACAGCCGTATTAAACCTTATCTACGCGCTCGGATTACGTATCTAGGCAGCCTAGGAGGGGTACTCGGCTGGAGCCTCGCTATCGTACATAGTAACGTTAGGGAGTTTGCTCTTAGGGGTCGGGGTGTAGGCTATCGTGTTTGTTGTAGGGGTCGGATCGCGATCGGACGCCCTTGTTGCAGCAGTAGAAAGGGGTAGGATGGAGTAATAGAGTAGACCCTCGGAATTTCGGCTCGGCCCTTCCGGACCGAGCCGGGCCTTGGCACGCCACCCCCCCCAAAGGTCTCGCCCACTACTATATAGATTCCTTTCCCTCCTTAGTTCGAGATATAGTTATCAAAAAGGCCGTATTGAATTATATCTGCGTGCCCGGATTATTATATCTCGAACTTACTCCTACACCACTACTGCGCTGCGCGAAAGGGACCGTTAAATTATCCGGACCTCTGAATAACGCACGCGCACTATACTAAACTAAACACTAGTACCGTAAGATAGCTATAGAGAGCTTCTTAACGGTAGAGGGCGGCGTTACAGGCCGCAGCGGAAAGAGAAAGAACAATAGACCGAGGAATAGCCGTATTAGCATCCTCGATAACGGAATAGCTACTAAGGGCCTTATAGAAGAAGAGATAAATAAAGCGAAGAGGGGCATAGAGAGCTATGCCGAGTTGTACGCACGCACGCCGGAAGAAATAGAAGAGCATCTGGCAGAGAATAGAGCTAAGAAGGTGTTCGACATTATTACCTTTATTAAGAAGAAGTTTTATAGAAACACGGAAGAGAACAGGAGACTAAGAGAGGAAATTGAAACAGTAAGAGCCGAGAAGGAATCGGCCGAGACTATTATAGATGTGCTGGAAAACCAAGCGGCGAACTAACTAGCACAACTAAAAGCGATAAAGGCTTAGCTAGCTAAGATAGAGAGAGCGACGTCGCTGCCACTGCATCGAGAAGAACAAGCAGAGACCGCCTTACTGGCGGCCTACAGTTAAGGCAGCACGTTGATAACGTTACTACCGGATCCACCGGCGTTTAGAGACGGAGATCCTAAGGATTGGGAAGCATTTAAGAAGAAGATAAAGAACAAGATAGATCGAGACTATGCCGGAAACAGTGCCGGAGATAGATTAGCGTACCTAGAGTCGCGATTGGAAGGTAAAGCTTTTTCGCTAGTGGCAGACCTAGAAGAGGTAACCGCCGAAGAAGCGATTAAAGCGCTGGATCAACGCTTCGGAGACCCATTCCGAAAGAAGACAGCCTGTAAGCAGCTGGATAAGATTAACCAGAACCGACAGACGTTTAAGGAATTCTACGGGCTATTTAGAAAATATACTATTAGAGCCAGAGTGGCGGAAGACGAGCGGCTCTATCTATTAAGACAGAAGCTAAACCCTGAACTGGCCGCTGCTATAGCGTCGGTAGAAGATAAAGACCTTAAGAGCTTCGTGCACCGAGCGAGAGTTACTGTGAGAAACCTGAGCGCTTACGCGAAATTACGCGAATCGAACTAGAAGCCGTTAATAACGCAGACAACACGACCCCCTGCGCCTTTCCGGAGAGCACCTTAGCAGCCACCTTATCAGCAATCTTATTAGTTACTGCGTTCGTCGTTCGTCCCCACCTGCTACGCATGTAGAAAGCCTGGCCACATCGCTACAAGATGCCAAGCATCAGATAAGCAGAAGCAGGAATATCGTGTTATAAAGCAGCTACAGCTACCAAGAAAGACTATACAAGCTATAGAGCCGGTTCCGAACGACACCGACAGCGTAGACAGTGGAGTGCCACTAAGAATCCTGGGAAAAGACCAGCTGGACGGATAGGCCCCCTATCCAGCGTAGAAAACAGGGCACCAACAAGAACTACATTACAGAAAGATAAGAGCATCAACAGCTGTAGCGATCTGCTCTTAGCGGCAGTGGAAGTAAACACGGAAACAGCCATTATCCTTCTAATTACTGTCCCCCCCTTAATGGATCGAGCAAATCACTTTAGCTAAGAGCTTTTATCGACACGGGGGCCCTTATCGGAGCGGCCATCCACTATCGATTGGTTTAAAAGCTAATAAAAGGATACGGCTACCTAGTAGAGCTAGCGTCGCCGACACGGATTTCGGCGTACAATAGACAAGATACAGAGAGTGTTAAGCATTATATGCCATTAAGGACCACCTTAGCAGGTCGCACTACAGAAGCGACGTTCTAAATGATAGATATCGGAAGGTTTGACATTATTATAGGGCAGAAATAGATAAAGAACTAGGGAGCAATTATTAACGTAGGTAAAGGCACACTCGGATTCAGAACACCAATCAGCGGCTCTGCCGCCGTCAAATCAGTCACCGAAGTCGCTGTAAAACCGAACGTTATAACTATCGAAGAGGTTCCGAAGGATTGGTCCGACCCTTAAGACACGATCGGAATAATAAGTTCAGAAGCTTTAACGACCTTCGCGAGGTCGCTAGACAACGAGATTTACGCCATCTTAATAAAAGACATCGAAGACTACCAGAAGATAATAGCAGAAGAAGAAGTGGATCTACTAGAGGTGTTACCAAAAGAACTCTATAGTTACACTAACGTGTTCTTAAAGGCTGACTCCAACCTCTTACCGCTCTACTCACCGGAATATAACAACAAGATCCGGCTAAAAGAAGGAGCCGCGCTGCTGAGAACCGAGCCCCTAAGACGCTTATCTCCGGCTGAGCTGGACCAGGTAGAAGTGTTTGTTCGAGAGAATCTAGCAAAGAAGTTCATTAAGCCAAGCTTAGCAGAATATACGTTACCGGATCTTTTCGTACAGAAACCCGGAGGTGGTCTCCGACTGTATATAGACTACCGAGGCCTTAATAAGGTCATTAAGAGAGATGTGTATCCGCTGCCTCTAATCGATAAGACTATACAACGAGTAGCTAAGGCTAAGTAGTTTAGCAAGCTGGATATTCGCTAAGCATTCTATTAATTAAGGAACAAAGAAGGACAAACGGAAGACCTTACGACATTCGCTACGCGCATAGGCAATTTCAAGTAGTTAGTAATGCCTTTTAGGCTTACCAACGCGCCGGCGGTGTAGCAACGCTTCATAAACTACATCTTTATAGACATGCTAGAACGGTTCGTTTTAATCTACTTAGACGACATTCTGATCTACACCGAAGGAACGAGAGAGCAACATACGGACTACATTAGGAGGGTGTTAAAGAGACTCCGCGAGGTTGGATTAAACGCAGACACAAAGAAGAGCGAGTTCTATTAGACCGAAGTCAAATATCTCGGTCTTATCGTCGGAAGAGAAGGAATTCAGATAGACCTATCGAAAGTGGCTGCTGTCGCGGAATAGAAGCAACCGACATCCGGAAACACTACGCAAATCAGAGCGTTTCTCGGATTCTGCAGCTACTATCAACGGTTTATCAAGGACTTTAGCAAGATAGCGAGACTACTAAATAAGGCGTTAAAGAAGGAGGCCGCTAGCCTATAGAATAAGAAGTATACAGAAGCTTTTAACTGACTAAAGGAGGCAGTGGCCTTAGCGCTAGTGCTAGCGCACTTTAGACCAGAAAAGACAATCTACATAGAGACAGACGCTTCCGACATAGTAACAGCAGGAGTCCTTTCTTAATACGCCGACGACGGCGGGACCCTCTATCCAGTAGCCTTCTTTAGCAAATCTATAACTAAAGCCGAGCGGAACTACGCGATCTACGATAAAGAACTGTTAGCCATTATACAGGCGTTCGAGGAGTAGAAGCCGGAACTTATAGCTGGAAAGAGCACAGTCCAGGTCCTTACGGACCACCAGTCGCTAAACTACTTTATAAAGACGCAGAAGCTCTTACGACGTTAGGCACGGTAGACTGCCTACTTATCTAGGTTCGACTTCAAGATTACTTATCGACCCGGAGCTTAAAACGGAAAGGCTAACGCACTAACGAGGAGGAAAGGAAAGACCGGCCGCGCAAAAGAAGATCCGAACATGTTCCAGAAGGTGTTAACCAAGCAGATAGTAGACGCAGAGGTGTTGAAAGAGGTAGGGGTCTACGCAATAGAACCGACTAATAGGGAAGAAACCCTCTACAAGAAGGTAGAGCAGCTTAACCAGCAACAGAAGCTCGGCAAAACCGGTTCAGGGAAGCTAATAGTTCCAGAAGAACTAATTACAGAGGTTATATAGCTGGTCTATAGCTCTGTAGATATTGGCTACGCAGGCGCGAAGAAGACGATGCAAGCAGTAAGGACGATCTACTGGTTTCCGCGAATATTCGAGCGAATCCACTAATTTATCGCTAACTGCTACGTATGCTGAACGGCGAAGCTGCGTTACGGCCTTCCAGCAGGCTTACTGAAGCTACTGCCAATCCCTAAGAAACTATAGCAGCATATTACGATAGACTTCGTAACTGGCCTACCGAATTCAGATAGATACGATGCCACCCTTAACGTAGTAGATAGGCTAAGCAAAGAGTACTACTTTATCCCCTGCCGAGCGAGAGACGAGGAAACCACTGCGGAAGAGACTGCGCGGATGTTGATTCGGCACGTATAGAAGCACTATAGCCTGCCGGACACTATTACTACGGATAGGGGTCCTTAATTCACCGCCGACGTATAGAAAGCCATTAACCAAGCTCTCGGAATTTGTAGAAAGCTCAGTACAGCTGCTTACCTACAGACCGACGGTCAGTCTAAAGTAGCTAACCGCGAGATAGAACGATATCTGCGAACCTTCTGCAGCTATTATTAAGAAGAATAGGTTAAGGTGTTGCCGATAGCCGAGTTCTGCGCCAACTCGGCACCGTCTAAGGCCACCTCGCTAGCGCTGTTTGAAATAACGTATAGCTATCTTCTAAGGATAAGTTTTCAGCCGCCGAACAAACCCAGCCCTGCGGAACCATCCGCCGCTACGTCGTTAAAGAGAGTCGCTGCAGCCGCAGCCGAGGCACTTAAGGCACAGATATAAGAAGCAGTTAGGGTAGCGAAAAAGGCGATAGAATCGACTTAGAAGAAGATAGTAGCTCGAGCTAATAAGAAGAGGTTACCGCTAGAATTCGAGGAAGGCCAAAAGGTATAGCTCAACACGCGGAACCTAAGGCTAAAAGGCAACGCGAAGCTTAACCCGCGCTACGTAGGTCCATTTACAATAATAGAAAAAAGGTCGCCGGTGACCTACCGGCTCTAGCTGCCGAAATCGTTCTGGATCTACGATGTCTTTCATTCGGATCTGCTAAGCCTAGACCCGGAAGATAGTCTTCTGGATTAGGGGTTCGATAAACCCCTGTCGATCGAAATAGAAGGTAAAGAAGAAGAATAGAAGGTAGAAGACGTTATAGATATAAGAAGACGAAGGGGATCTATCGAAGCGAGGATCTTATAGAAAGGATAGCCGGAAGACTATAAATAGTATCCGGCCGAGAACCTGCGGAATTCGGCAGAGCTGCTAAGAGAGTTTTACGTCCGGAACCCGAAGAAACCGCGGCCTAAGTGGCTATAAAGCTAGCGGATCAAAAAAAAAAGAAGAGGAACGGATAAGTAAGCGGTCGAGGGCGACCGCTGTTAAGGGATGGGGGTAGTGTTGCGGCGGTGGAAAGGGGTGGGACGGAGTAATAGGGTAGACCCTCAGAATTTCGGCTCGGCCCTTCTGGACCGAGCCGGGCCTTGGCACGCCACCCCCCCCAAAGGTCTCGCCTACTACTACATAGATTCCTTTCCCTCCTCAGTTCGAGATATAGTTATCAAAAAGGCTATATTGAATTATATCTGCGTGCCCGGATCAGCCCTAAGCTGTCGTAGCTCCTGTTCCTGTTAGGAAATTATTATAGCCTAGTAGCTTACTTGCTGCTCGAGCTGCCTCTTATGTTCTAGTAGCTCCTCGTACGCGCGGTACATCTGTCCCTGTATAGCCGTAGGTTCTATAGAGATGTCGCTGTCTATCTTTGTTTTATTACTGCAGTTACTAACAGTAAGATCAGTTCCTAATATAAGGGCTTAAGAACCTTAGTTTAGAAACTTAAGGCTAGGTATCTATATAAAGGAACTAATAGGCAGTTCCTTCGTCGTCTGCTACTGTACAATTGGTACCTACAAAGCCAAGCTAGCAATTTCCCTCTATATAGGGATGCAAGGTTTACACTCTATATAGAGGATTAGGAGTTCTTCCTCTATACAGTAGTGCAGAGTTTTCCCTCTATTTAGAGGAGCGGCAATTCCCCTCTATGCAGGGCTATAGGGTTCTCCCTCTATACAGGAGTGGGGTCCTGTCGGTAATTCTGTACAGAGGGTAGGGTCGTGCTAGCGCCGCTAAGTCGCAGTCCTTAGGGCGACGGCTGGCTTAGGTCGGGTCCAGGACCTGGGCTGGGCGGCGCCCCCTAACAAGATAGAAAAGTATCTACGGATCTTCTGCAGCTATTATTAAGCAGAGTGGATTAAGATGTTGCCGATAGCCGAATTCTGCGCCAATTCAGTACAGTCGGAAGCTACCTTACTAGCGCCGTTTAAGATAATATACAGTTATCTTCCGAGGATAAGCTTTTAGCTGCTAAACGAACCTAGCTCGTTAGAACCTTCTACTACTACTTCGTCGAAGAGAATCGCTGCAGCGACGGCAGAAGCGCTCCGATCTTAGATAGAAGAAGCGATTAAGGTAGCGAAAGAGGCGATAGAATCAGCTTAGAAGAAGATAGTAACTCGAGCTAATAGAAAGAGGTTACTAATAGAATTTGAGGAAGGCTAAAAGGTATAGCTCAATACGCAGAACCTAAGGCTAAAAGGCAACGCGAAGCTCAACCCTCGTTACGTAGGCCTGTTCAAGATAGTAGAAAAGAGGTCGCCAGTAACCTACCGGCTCCAGCTGCCGAAATCGTTCTGGATCTACAATGTCTTTTATTCGGATCTGCTAAGCTTAGACCTAGAAGACAGCCTTCCGGAACAGGGGTTTACTAAACCCCTACTAGTAGAGATAGACAGTAAAGAAGAAAAATAGGAAGTCGAAGATGTTATAGATATAAGAAGACGAAGAGGATCTATCAAAGCAAGGATCTTATAGAAAGGATAGCCGGAAGACTATAAATAGTATCCGGCCGAGAACCTGCGGAATTCGGCGGAGCTACTAAGAGAGTTTTACGCCTAGAACCCGAAGAAGCCGAGGCCTAAGTAGCTCGACAGCTGAAAAGAAGGCCAAGTCCGCTCTATCGGCAAGGAAGCCGAAGAAAACGATCGTAACGGTCGCTTCGCCAAAGTCTTCGGATCGGCCACTACCTATCTTCGCATCGGCTCGCCTACTACTATATAGATTCCTTTCCCTCCTTAGTTCGAGATATAGTTATCAAAAAGGGCGTATTGAATCTTATCTGCGTGCCTGGATCACTATACAGGGCTATAGGGTTCTCCCTCTATACAGGAGTAGGTTCCTGTCGGTAATTCTGTACAGAGGGTAGGGTCGTGCTAGCGCCGCTAAGTCGCAGTCCTTAGGGCGACGGCTGGCTTAGGTCGGGTCTAGGACCTAGGCTAGGCGGCGCCCCCTAATAGAAGGGCTAGGAACTACAAGAGAAGAGCTAGCAACTACAAGAGAACTACAGCAGGAACGGCCGGACAGGGTACGTAGCATAATAGTAGTAGCTAGTTATAGTAGATAGATTAATAGACAGTAGACGTTAGTAGTAGACGTTAGACAGTAGACAGTAGACAGTAGACGGTAGTAGTAGACGGCGGAATAGAGGGGTAGCAGGCAGAGGGAATAGAAGAAAAGGAAGGAAGGGAAAGAGACAGGAGAGGCTTAATATTTGGGGGGTGGCTGCCTACTATACGAGGCAATAGCAACTAGAGCAGCTGCTACAACTATGTAAAAAGGGAGCAAAGAAGGCAACTACGATGTAGTAGGCGACGAGCAACGGCCCTATAGACGACCGGACAGAGACAGGAAGTCGCGACCGGCCAAAGGAACACTAGGAGCTAAAGGTGTACGATACGCTGCTGTACGAAAGAAGCACTACGAGAAGGGAGGAGGGTATTATATAGGGGCGCCGCCTAGGCCAGGTCCTAGACCTAAGCTAGCCGTCGCTCTAAGGACTGCGACTTAGCAGCGCTAGCACGACCCTACCCTCTATACGGAGTTACCGACACGACCCTACTCCTATATAGAGGGAGAACCCTATAGCCCTATATAGAGGAGAATTGCCGCCCCTCTAAACAGAGGGAAAACTCTGTATTACCTTATAGAGGGAAACTCCCGATCCTCTATAAAGAGTGTAAACCTTGCATTCCTATATAGAGGGAAATTGCTAGCTTAGCTTCGTAGGTACAAATTGTACAGCAGCAGACGACGAAAAAACTGCCTGTTAGTTCCTTTATATAGATACCTAGCCTTAGGTTTCTAAACCAAGATTCTTAAGCCCTGACAACGGGCGTATAATTCTATAGCTACTAGGTATCTAGGGTGTAAGGAGACGTATAGCATTGTCGCTAGGGACTACTACTAGCTGGCGATAGCAAAGGACATCTGTAGGTTCGTACAGAACTGCGATGTCTATAGACGGACGAAGCCCTAGCTTAAACTAAAGCACAGGCTGCTAAAACCCCTACTAATACTGGACTAGCCCTAGCAAGACCTAACAGTAGACTTTATTACAGACCTCCCTAAGAGCGACGGACGGCAGAACATTATAGTAGTTATAGACAAGCTAACGAAGGGGGTAATACTAGAGGGAATAGGCTCTACTACAGCTAAGGACACTACTTAGGCATTTATACGGACGACGTTTAGCAAGTATAGATTCCCTAGGTTAATTATATTAGACTGTAGTATACAGTTTACGAGCTAGCTCTAGGCAAGGGTCTGCTAGTTGCTAAACGTAGAACGTCGCCTATTTACTATATAGCACCTATAGACAGACGGCGCGACAGAGAGGGTTAACTTAATGTTAGAAGCGTACCTCCGAGTATACGTTAACTACGACTAGACAAACTAGAACCGCCTCCTCCCTATAGCGGAACTGGCTATTAATAGCTGTACAGCAGACGCTACAGGACTGTCCCCCTTCTTTATGTCCTACGGATATAACCACTCCCTGCTCCTACTAACTCTAAGCAGCGCTACCTTACGCCCTATACTGTTAGGGGGCGCCGCCCGGCCCAGGTCCTGGACCTGACCTAAGCCAACCGTCGCCCTAAGGACTGCGACTTAGCGGCGCTAGCATAACCCTACCCTCTGTACGGAACCACTAACAGGACCCTACTCCTATACAGAGGGAGAACCCTATAGTCCTGCACAAAGGGGAACTACCCCCCCTCTAAATAGAGGGAAAACTCTGCACTACTATATAGAGGAGAGAACTCCTAATCCTCTATACAGAGGGTGAACCTTGCATCCCTATATAGAGGGAAAATGCTAGCTTAGCTTCGTAGGTACAAATTGTACAGCAGCAGACGACGAAGGAACTGCCTATTAGTTCCTTTATATAGATACCTAGCCTTAAGTTTCTAAACTAAGATTCTTAAGCCCCTTATATTAGGAACTAATCTCACTGTCGGTAACCGCAGTAATAAAGCAAAGATAGACAGCGACATCCCTATAGAAACTACGGCTATAGAGGGACATATGCATCGCGCGTACGAGGAGCTGCTAGAACACAAGAGGCAGCTCGAGCAGCAAGTAAGCCACTAGGCTGCGATAATTTCCTAACAGGAACAGGAGCTACAACAGCTTAGGGCGTCCGATCGCGATCCGACCCCTACGACGACGACGACGAACACGATAGCCTACACCCCGACCCCTAAGAGCAAACTCCCCGACGTCTCTACATACGATAGTAAGGCTCCAGCCGAGTACCCCTCCTAGGCTGCCCAGATACGCTCTAAGCTCCTAGTCGACTTAGGAGTATACCCGACCGAGCTAGACAAGGTAGTTTACCTCTTTAGGAGGTTAAAGGGCAGGGCGGCAGCATAAATTCTGCTGTACTACGAGATAGCTATTGCCAACCCGGCAATAGCTACGACGATAATGCTCTAGGCAGCTCTAGACAAGAGCTACAAGGACCCAGACTGCAAGAGCCGGGCACTCCTACAGGTTAATACAATAAAGCAAGGACGTAAGACTGTACAAGAATTCCTCGCGGAATTTAACTAGACTTTGGCAGAAGCAGGAGGTCTCTAATAGGAGGACAGGATAAAAGTTACCTCTTTAGAGGTAGGCCTTTCTAAGGAGATTATAACGGGGCTAGTAGGCGTAATGCGACCAGCTACGTACGAGGAATTCTGCGATCTCCTTAGGATAGTCGACGATCAGCAGTACAGGCTTAGACAGATAAGCCGCGCTTAAGAGATAAGACAACCCCTCTAGCGGCAGACGGACGCTATAGACTAGGAACTAACGACGACGAGGGTAGCGGCAGCCGTTACTGTACGGCCAAGGGCCGCTACTAAAAGGGCGCAATAGGTAGATATAGCTACTCTTAACAAGAGACGAGCAGAAGGGAGCTGCTACCGGTGTAGCAAGATAGGCTACACTGTACAGAATTGCGGGCTTTTGCTAGCAGAGAGACCTAGGGGACAGCCGACCACTGCAAGGGTAGCAACTGCAGCGCCTTAACGAGAAGGTCAAGAGTACTACTTAGACGACAACGAGTCGGGAAAAGAGTAGCCTCTAAGCGAAGGCTCTGCTAGAGGCGTATACGAGATAGATTGCCAAATCAAAGCACTACTTAGCTATCTTTTAAGAGCAACCACATAACGACTACGCTGTTTGTCGTACGGCCAACGTTAAACAGGTCCGCAACAGCGCGGACATTGATTAACACAGGATGTTTAGTGTACAGAGTAATTAGCGAAGACTTCGTATAGAGACACCGGATTAAGACGACCCCTACTGTACCTGTACGTATATTGGGCATTACCGGACGAGGACCGGACATTACCTATATAGTAAAAGTTTCGATAGAGGTACAGGGACATTATAAACAGGACTTATACCTCTATGTCGTACAGGACAAGCTAGGGTATAACCTAATACTAGGGAAGCTATAGATAGAGCGCTAGAGGGGCAAGCTAGACGTAGGACGAGGACGGCTGTACCTGGCAGTAATAAAGCGGAGGCTCTAAGACTAAGGGAAGGCTCCGCAGGGTAACAATGCTAAGGCCGAAATCAACACGGCAACGGCAGACATTAAGAAGGCATTGGTACCTAAGGAAGTAAAGGACCCCTATACGAAGCTCCTAAAGGAATACGCAGGATACCTAGACCTCTTCGAGCCGAAGTCGGCCTTAAAACTGCCGCTACGCCGAGGAGAAGGGATTGACTACGACATCTAGCCAGAGCCCTGTCCAGATAGGAGTCTGCTGGAGGTACCGTACGGACCGCTGTACGGAATGTCCTCTAGGGAACTCCTAGTACTCTGCAAGACCCTGGACGATCTGCTTGCTAAAGGTTTCATTTAGGCAAGTACCTCGTCTGCAGGAGCCCTAGTACTGTTTGTCTATAAGGAGGGAAAGGCTAGATTGCGTTTCTGCATAGACTACAGAGGCATCAACGCGATTACTAAGAAGGACCGGTACCCCCTACCCCTTATTAAGGAGACTCTCGGACGGATCAGCAAGGCAAAGTAGTTTACTAAGCTTAACGTAGTCTTAGCCTTCTACAAGATACGGATTAAGGAAGGCTGTAAATAGATAACTGCCTTCCGTACGAGATATAGTCTCTTTAAGTAGCTTGTTGCCCCCTTTAGCCTTACTAACGCACCGGCAACCTTCTAAAGGTACATTAACAAGTCCTTGCAAGGGTTACTAGACGACATCTGCTCGGCATACCTCGATGATACCCTAGTTTTTACGGACGGCACCTACGTAGATTATGTACAGGACGTTAAGGAGGTACTGGACCGACTGCAGCAGGCTGGCTTGTACCTCGACATTGACAAATGTAAATTCGGTGTCCAGCGTACGAAATACCTAGGTTTTATTATCGAGGCAGGGAAAGGCATTAGCATAGATAGGAAGAAGATTAACGCTATTAAGCAATAGAAGCCGCTAAGGAACGTTAAGGGCGTACAGGAATTTCTTAGGTTTGCCAACTTCTACTGCTAGTTTATACAGAACTACTTAGAGATCGTACGCCCCCTAGTTAAACTAACATACAAGGACAAGCAGTTCAAATAGACGGACGAATGCGATAGCAGCTTTAACAAGCTAAAGGAGCTCTTTACTACAGGACCAACGCTTGCCGCCTTTAAACCTAGAGCGTATAACGATACTGGAAACCGACTCTTTAGGGTACTGCATTAGAGGTATCCTGTTACAGGTAGGCTCGGACGGACTCCTGCACCTATGCGCGTATTTCTCTAAGAAGAACTCCCTAGCTAAGTGCAACTACCCTATCTACGACAAGGAGTTGCTAGCAGTCGTACAGTGTTGCGAAGCATAGGATAGAGAACTCCGCTCGGTGCCCGAGTTCCTCGCCCTAACGGACTATAAGAACCTGGAGTACTTTACGCAGCCCTAGAAGCTGTCTAAGAGGCACGTACGATAGGCAATGTACCTAAGCCGGTTTAATATAAGACTCTAGTACCGCAAGGGTAAGGACAACAGCAGGGCCGATACGCTATCCAGACAGGACCAGGACATACTAACGACGTACGAGGACGACCGCTTAAAGTTACGAACATTCCAGATATTTAAGGAGGAGCTAGGCGAGGAGACCATCCGCCTGGCGGCAACGCACCTATAGGAAACCCAACTGCAAGTATAGGAAGAGGCAGTAGAGAAGGACGAGGTATACTAAGGGGTCTGTACAGCGATCTAAGGAGGACAGCGGAAGCTCCTAGCAGAGCTCTATCTTAAGGTGTCGGCAGCAGAGTGCTTAGTAGACGAGGAGAACAACCTAAAGTTCAGGAATCGGATTTGGGTTCCGGCCGACGAAAAGCTCTATACGAGCCTAATATAACGGGCGTACGATTCTATAGCTAGCGGTCACCTAGGGCTCGAGGAAACGTACAGCATTGTCGCCTAGGACTACTACTAGCCGGCAATAGCGAAGGACATCTGCAGGCTCGTACAGAACTGCGATGTATGCAGACGGACGAAGCCCTAGCGCGAGCTAAAGCATAGGTTGCTAAAACCCCTACCGATCCCGGACCGGCCCTAGCAAGATCTAACAGTAGACTTTATTACAGACCTCCCTAAGAGCGACGGACGGCAGAACATTATAGTAGTTACGGATAAGTTAACGAAGGGGGTAATACTAGAGGGAATAGACTCTATTACGGCTAAAGAAACTGCCTAGGCATTTATACAGACGACGTTTAGCAAACACGGTTTCCCTAGGTCGATAGTGTCAGACCGGGGCACGCAGTTTACGAGCCAGCTCTAGGCAAGGGTCTGCCAGTTGCTAAAAGTAGAACGTCGCCTGTCAACGGCATAGTACCTGCAGACGGACAGGGCGACAGAACGGGTTAATTCGACGTTGGAAGCGTACCTCTAAGCATACGTCGACTATAACTAGACGAACTAGAACCGACTCCTCCCTATAGCAGAGCTAGCCATTAACAGCTGTACGGCCGATGCTACCGGAGTGTCCCCCTTCTTTATAGCCTATAGATACGACTATTCCCCGTTCCTACCGACCCTAAGGGATAATACCCTGCACCCTGTACAATCCCTAATTTAGCAGGGAGAGGCTATCGTACAGACGATTACAGATGCCTATTAATAGGCGAAGGCGAGTCTGGCCATAGCTTAACAGAATGCAGAAGAGCAAGCCAACAGGGGACGACAGGCTGCACCTAGGTATAAGGCAGGGGATAAGGTCTGGCTAAACCAGCGACATATCTATACAGACCAGCCGAGCAAGAAACTAGATTAGAAGAACAGGAAGTTTACAGTAGTCCGACTGGTAGGGACATACGCTGTACGACTAAACACTCCCCTAGGGATTTATCCAGTCTTCTACATAGACCTCGTACAGCCGGCGAACACGGACCCCCTACTGTACTAGACGACAGACGACGCGCGCCTACCTGCAATTATAACCGAGGGCTAGGAAGAGTATAAAGTAGAAGGGTTCCTTAAGAGCTAAAGGAAGCGGAGGAAGGTAGAGTACCTAGTAAAATAGAGAGGATAGGCAGAGCCTACGTAGGAACTATACGAGGCTCTACAGGACACAACTGCACTGGACAGGTAGGAGGAGAACTATCCCCTTGCCTAGTTACAGTAACACTGCGCCGTATAGCGGAAGGAGGCACGATCTACCCTAAGGACAGGGTAGCTACTAGCAACCTAGGTTGTTAAAGGATTAAGAATTACGACGTAGGACACTACAGGATCCTACTAACACGACATCGTACGACACTGTACGAGATAAGGGCTAGAAGGAAGGAACAGCCAGAGAACAGATAGGAAGGAAAGTAAAAATAAGAGGAGCTATAAGCAGAACTGTCCGAAATTTCTTACACTACCTAGGGGGAGGGAGGGGAGGGTAGCTTACTAGCTACTACCCTAGGGGACCAGAGCAACCGACTCCTTATCTAAGATCTCAATTACCTCCTGCCTAGCAGGACCCCCACTCCTAGGTAGCGATAAGGAGGGCGTTAATGTACGACGCCCGGGCTATAGCTAGCTGCTAGGGTGTAACCCAGGCAGGGTTACACTAGAAGGCGTAGTAGGGTAGCTCGGCTACATCCTGCTGCTCGTTAGTATAGCACCTAAGACGTTAGCTTAGACTGTACAGAAGACGGGAATCCGTACAAACCGGAAGCGTAGCTGCTAGTCAAATTAAGGGCCCTACTACTAGAGGCAGAAATAGGAGGGGACCCTAGCCAGACGAGCGGAGGAGGAGGGGCCAGCAACCAGGAGGGAGCCACTAGACAGGGCGGACGACATAATAGTAGCTAGTAGTAGTAGTAGCTAGTAGTAGTAGTAGTAGTAGTAACTGTTAGATAGTAGTAGACAGTAGACGGTAGGGGGAGAAGGCAGGCAGGGAATAGAAAGAAAGGAGGGAGGGAAAGAGAAGGGAGAGGCTTAAGGTAACTGCCTGCTATAAGAGGGAATAGCAAGCAGGGCAGCTGCTACAAACAGGTAAAATAGCGAGAGGCAACCGCGACCTAGGGGGCGAGGAGCAACGACGACTTAGACAGCCAAAAAAAATAGGAAGTCGCGACCTGCTAAAGGAACAGCAGGAGCTAAGTAAGTTTGGCACGCCGCTATACGAAAAAGGGCACTACGAGAAGGGAAGGGAGGGGGTATTGTTAGGGGGCGCCGCCTAGCCCAGGTCCTAGACCCGACCTAAGCCAACTGTTGCCCTAAGGACTGCGACTTAGCGGCGCTAGCATAACCCTACCCTCTGTATAGAACTACCGACAGGACCCTACTCCTGTACAGAGGGAGAACCCTATAGTCCTGCACAAAGGGGAACTACTGCCTCTCTAAATAGAGGGAAAACTCTGCACTACTATATAGAGGAGAGAACTCCCGATCCTCTATACAGAGGGTAAACCTTGCATCCCTATACAGAGGGAAATTGCTAGCTTAGCTTTGTAGGTACAAACTGTACAGCAGCAGACGACAAAGGAACTGCCTATTAGTTCCTTTATATAGATACCTAGCCTTAAGTTTCTAAACTAAGATTATTAAGCCCCTTATATATACGATCCCTAATTTAGTAGGGAGAAGCTATCGTACATAATCCGGGCACGCAGATATAATTCAATACGGCCTTTTTAATAACTATAGCTCGAACTAAGGAGGGAAAGGAATCTATATAGTAGTGGACGAGACCTTTAGGGGGGGGTAGCGTGCCCCGGCCTAGCTCAGTCCAGAAGGGCCGAGCCGAAATTCCAAGGATCTACCCTATTACTTAGTCCCACCCCTTTCCACTGCCGCAACACTACCCCCCTCCCCATTAGCGGTCGTCCTCGACCGCTTACTTATCCGTCCCTCCTGTTTCTTTTTTTTTTTAATTTACATCGTTACTATCTAAAGTCTTTACTTAGCTTCTATCTAATCCGTTCTATCTGATCGGAGCTATCTGATCGGAGCTATCTGATCGGAGCCAGCGGTTACTAGAGCTGCGGCGTAACCGGTCCGTGCTCTGCCGTAGAGGTCTATATAGATCCGTACGTAGCTCTTTATCTTCTTCTTCTTCTTTCTCTACTAAGGCCTTTAGCGCTACCGCGAGGCTGCTTTAACGGCGGCCGCTTCGTTCTTCGTCGTTACTATCCTTTCCGCCAAGCCGGCGGATAATAGTAACAGTGCGCAAAGACTATTACTAAGCGGGCCGACGCGGTGGCGCCGTTCTTAGCCTTACCGTTCTATCCGCCGGTCCTGGCCAGCGGTAGTAGTAGTGGTAAGGCCTAAGACACCGGCCAGCGGATTCTACGATCGTTTCTATCGGCTTCCGCGTCGATAGAGCAGACGTAGATATCCTTCTTCTTTATCGACTTTCGAGCTATATAGGCCTCGGCTTCCTCGGGTTTCGAACGTAAAATTCTCTTAGCACCTCCGCTGAATTCTGGAGGTTCTCGACCGGATACTATTTATAGTCTTCTAGCTATCCTTTCTATAAAATCCTCGCTTTAATAGATCCCCTTCGTCTTCTTATGTCTATAACGTCTTCTACCTCCTATTCTTCTTCTTTACTGTCTACTTCGATCGACAGGGGTTTATCGAACCCCTAATCCGGAAGACTATCTTCAGGGTCTAGGCTTAGCAGATCCGAATAAAAGACATCGTGGATCCGGAACGATTTTGGCAGCTAGAGCCGGTAGGTTACCGGCGACCTTTTTTTTATTATCTTGAACGGACCTACGTAACCAGGGTTGAGCTTCGCGTTGCCTTTCAGCCTTAGGTTCCGCGTGTTAAGCTATACCTTCTGGCCTTCCTCGAATTCCATTAGTAACCTCTTTCTATTAGCTCGAGTTACTATCTTCTTCTAAGCTAATTCTATCGCTTCTTTCGCTACCTTAATCGCTTCTTCTATCCAAGATCAGAGCGCTTCTGCCGCCGCTGCGGCGATTCTCTTCGACGAGGTAGTGGTAGAAGGTTCTAAAGAGCTGGGTTCGTTCGGTAGTTAAAAGCTTATCCTTAGAAGGTAGCTGCAAGTTATCTCGAACGGCGCTAGTAAGGTAGCTTCCGATCGTGCAGAATTTGCGCAGAATTCGGCCATCGGCAACACCTTAACCCATTCTGCTTAATAATGGCCGCAGAAGATTCTTAGATACTTTTCTATCTTACAGTTGGCTACTTCCGACTGTCTGTCGGTCTGAGGGTAAGCAGCCGTGCTAAGCTTTCTACAAATTCCAAGGGCCTAGTTGATAGCTTTCTATACGTCTGCGGTAAATTGAGGACCCCTATCCGTAGTAATAGTGTCCGGCAGCCTATAGTGCTTCTATACGTATTGGATCAACATTCTCGCTATTTCTTCTGCAGTAGTTCCTTTATCCTTAGCTCGATAGGGGATGAAATAGCGCTCTTTGCTTAGCCGATTCACTACATTAAGCGTAGCGTTATATCTATCGGAGTCCAGCAGGCCGGTTACGAAATCTATCGTAATGTGCTGCTATAGTTTCTTAGGGATCGGAAGTGGCTTTAGCAGGCCGGCTAGAAGGCCGTAACGTGGCTTTGCTGCTCGGCATATATGGCAGTTAGTAATAAACCAATGTATCCGCTCGAAGATTCGCGGAAACTAGTAGGTCGTCCTTATTGCTTCTATTATCTTCTTCGATCCTGCGTAACTAACATCCTTAGAGCTATAGACTAGCTAGATAACCTCTGTAATTAGTTCTTCTAGAACGATCAGTTTCCCTAAGCCGGTTTTGCCGAGCTTCTGCTGCTGATTAAGCCGTTCCACTTTCTTGTACAGTGTCTCTTCTTTAATCAGCGGCTCTATCGTACAGATCCCTACCTCTTTCAACACCTCGTCGTCTACTATTCGTTCTGTTAGCACCTTCTGAAACATGTTCGGATCTTCTTTCGCGCGGCTGGTCCTTCCTTCTCTTCTCGTCGATGCGTCTGCCTTTCTATTTTAAGCTCCAGGTCGATAAGTAATCTTAAAGTCAAACCCGGATAAGTAGGCAGCCTACCAGGCTTGACGCTTGTTGCGGCGGTGGAAAGAGGTGGGACAGATTGATAGGGTGGACCCTGGAATTTCGGCTCGGCCTGTCTAGGCCGAGCCGGGCCTTGGCAGTACTACTACGAAAGTCCTCCACCACCACCCTATAGATTCCTTTCCCTCTTTAGTTCGAGATATAGTTATCAAAAAGGCCGTATTGAATCATATCTGCGTGCCCGGATTATTATATCGCGAACTCACTCTCTACACTAATCCCGCGCTGCGCGAAAGGGCCCGTCGAACTATCCGGAAACCCGAATAACGCACGCGCACTACACTACACAAACCAACAACAACACCTAAGGCACTGTAAGAAGATAGAAGGCTTCTTAGCGGTAGAGAGCGGCGTTACAGGCCGCAGCAGAAGCAGAAAAGGAAAGACTAACAGAGCAAGTAGGCGCTTAAGCGTTATTAACGATAAGATCGTTATTAGCGGTTTTACAGCGGAAGAGACCCCTAAGTTCAAGGAACGAATAGCTAAGTATAGGAAGATCCACGACTGCACGATCGAGGAACTAGAAGACTATGTAAACGAGAACGGGATAGGAAAGGTCTACGATAGTATAGACCTTATTAAGACGCTGTTTTTCAGAACGCTGGAAGAAAACAGACAATTAAGAGAAGAAACTAAAGCGGTAAGGGCCGAGAAGGAATCGGCGGAAACGATTATCGACGTGTTAGAAAACCAGGCGGCGAATCGAATAGCGCAGTTGAAGGCGCTAAAGGATTAACTAACCGATATAGAAGCAGTGAAGTCGTCGCCGCTACCGCGTCGAGAAACCTACGAGGAGACCGCCTTACCAGCGGCCTATAGTTAAGGTAGCACTACGATAACGCCACTGCCGGACCTACCTGCTTTCGGTAGCGGAGACCCTAAAGCGTAGGAGGCATTTAAGAAGAAGATCAAGAACAAGATAAGCCGCGATTACGCATCGAGCAGCGAAGAGGATAGATTGGCGTACCTGGAATCGCGATTAGAAGGTAAAGCTTTTTCGCTAGTGGCGGACCTGGAAGAAGTGACAGCCGACGACGCTATTAAAGCGCTGGACCAGCGTTTCGGAGACCCCTTCCAGAAGAAGACGGCCCGTAAGCAGCTAGATAAGATCAACCAGAACCGGCAGACGTTCGAAGAGTTCTACGGACTGTTCAGGAAATATGCTATTAGAGCAAGAGTAGCAGAGGATAAGCAGCTCCACCTATTAAGGCAGAAGCTAAACCCTAAACTGGCCGCAGCTATAGCGTCTGTAGAAGACGAAGACCTTTAGAGCTTCGTGCATTAAGCGAGAGTTACCGCTAGAAACTTGAACGCGTACGGAAAACCGACGACACGTAAACTAATTTAGAAGCCGTTAGCGCAGCAGACAAGAGCCCCCGCGCCCTTTCGACGAACCCCCTAGCAGTCGCTATATTCACTACGATCGGCGTTCGTCCCCACCTGCTATACGTGCGGAAAGCCTGGCTACATCGCTACGAGATGCCAAGCAACGGCCTAGCAGAAACAGGAGTATCGTGTTATAAAGCAGCAGCAGCCGCAGCCGCCAAGAAAGACTATTCAAGCCATCGAATCGGCGCCGAACGACACTGACAGCGTAGACGGCGGGATTCAGTTAAGAATTATAGGAAAAGACTAGCTGGACGGATAGGCCCCCTATCTAGCGTAAAGAACAGGGCACCCCCGCGAAAGGCACCGACGGAACGAGAGAGCATCAATAGCTGCAGCGATCCGCTATCGGCTGCGGTGGAAGTGAACACGGAAACAGCTATTATCCTTCTAATTACTGTCCACCCCCTTGACGGATCGGGCAAATCACTTCAGTTAAGAGCTTTTATTGACACCGGAGCTCTTATTGGCGCGGCGATCCACCACCGACTGGTCCGGAAGCTGATAAATAGATACGGCTATCTGGTGGAACTAGCGTCGCCGACGCGGATTTCGGCATACAACGGACAAAACACGGAAAGTGTTACGCACTATGTGCCGCTAAAGACTACCTTGGCTGGTCGCACTACGGAAGCGACGTTCCGAATTATAGATATCGGAAGATTTGACATTATTATAGGGCAGAAATGGATAAAGAACCAGAAAGCCATCATTGACGTAGACGAAGGCACGATAGAGTTCAAAACCCTAGGCAACGCCACCGCCGCCACCGAGCCGAAAGCTACAGAGTCCGCCAAAGAGGCTCCGTCCGATCGTTCCGAACCCCTAGTTACGGTCGGAATAATAAGTTCAGAAGCTATAACGACCCTCGCGAAGTCGCCGGACACTAAGATCTACGCTATCTTAATAAAAGACATCGAAGACTATCAGAAGATAATAGCGGAAGAAGAGGTGGATCTACTGGAGGTGCTGCCAAATAAGCTCTATAGTTACGCTAATATCTTCTTAAAAGCAGACTCCAACCTCCTGCCGCTCTACCGGCCGGAATACGACAATAAGATCAGGCTGAAAGAGGGGGCCACCTTGCTGAGAACCGAGCCCCTAAGAAGACTGTCGCCAGCCGAACTGGACTAAGTGGAGGTGTTTGTTTGTAAAAACCTGGCGAAGAAGTTTATTACGCCGAGCTCCGCGGAATACACGTTACCGATTCTTTTCGTAAGGAAACTAGGGGGTAGTCTGCGACTCTGCGTAGACTACAGGGGCCTTAACGAGGTCACTAAGAGGGACGTATACCCGCTGCCGCTGATCGACGAGACTATACAACGAGTAGCTAAGGCTAAGTAGTTCAGCAAGCTGGATATTCGCTAAGCATTCTATCGATTAAGGAACGAAGAAGGACAAACGGAAGACCTTACGACATTCGCTATGCGCATAGGCAATTTCAAGTAGTTGGTAATGCCTTTCGGACTTACTAACGCGCCGGCAGTGTGGCAACGCTTTATGAACCACACTTTTATAGACATGCTAGAGCGGTTCGTGTCTATCTACTTGGACGACATCCTTATCTACACCGATAGAACGAGAGAGCAACACACAGACCACATCGAGAGAGTGTTGAAGAGGCTCCGCGAAGTTGGATTAAACGCGGATACGAAGAAGAGCGAGTTCTATTAAACCGAGGTCAGATATCTCGGTCTTATCGTCGGAAGAGATAGAATTCGTATAGACCCCTTAAAGGTCGCCGCCGTCGCGGAGTGGAAGCAACCGAAATCCGGAAACACTACGCAAATCAGAGCGTTTCTCGGATTCTGCAGCTACTATCGACGGTTTATTAAAGACTTTAGCAAGATAGCGAGACCCCTGAACGAGGCGCTAAAGAAAGAGGCCGCCGGCCTATAGAATAAGAGGTGTACGGAAGCCTTTAACCGGCTAAAAGAAGCAGTGGCCTCTGCGCCAGTTCTAGCACACTTCCGGCCAGAAAAGACAATCTACGTAGAAACGGACGCTTCCGACACAGTAACGGCAGGGGTCCTTTCTTAATATAGTAACGACGAAACCCTCTATCTAGTCGCTTTCTTCAGCAAGTCAATAAGCGAAGCTAAGCGGAACTACGCTATCTACGATAAGGAGCTGCTAGCGATTATTCAGGCTTTCGAGGAGTAGAAGCTAGAGCTTATAGCTAGAAAGAGCACAGTCCAGGTTCTTACGGACTACCAGTCGCTAACCTACTTTATAAAGATGCAGAAGCTCTTACGTCGCCAAGCTCGGTAGGCTGCCTACTTATTAGGATTCGACTTCAAGATTATATATCGACCGGGGGCTCAAAACGGAAAGGCTAACGCACTGACGCAAAGAGAAGGAAAGACGAGCCGCGCGAAGGAAGATCCGAACATGTTCCAGAAGGTGTTGACCGAGCGGATAGTAGACGCAGAGGTGTTGAAAGAGGTAGGGGTCTGTGCGGTAGAGCCGGCCCCTAAAGAAGAGACGCTCTACGAGAAGGTAAAGCAGCTTAACTAGTAACAGAAACTCGGCAAAACCGGTTCAGGGAAGCTAATAGTTCTGGAAGAACTAATTACGGAGGTTATCCAACTGGTCCATAGCTCTATAGACGTTGGTTACGCCAGCTTAAAGAAGACGATAGAAGCTATAAGGACGGTCTACTGGTTTCTGCGGATCTACGAACGAATCTACCGATTTATCGCCAATTGCTACGTATGCAGAGCCGCAAAGCCACATTACGGTCTTCCAGCCAGCTTGCTTAAGCCACTTCCGATCCCCGAGAAACCGTAGCAGCACATTACGATGGACTTCGTAACCGGCCTGCCAGATTCCGATGGATACGACGCTACGCTAAACGTAGTAGACCGATTAAGCAAAGAACGCCACTTTATCCCCTGTCGAGCGAGAGACGACGGAACTACTGCAGAAGAAACAGCGAGAATGCTAATTAAGCACGTATAGAAGCACTACAGGCTGCCGGACACTATCACTACGGATAGGGGTCCTCAATTCACCGCCGACGTATAGAAGGCTGTCAACCAAGCTCTCGGAATTAGGGGAAAGCTCAGCACCGCCGCTTATCCGCAGACCGATAGTCAGTCTAAAGTCGCTAACCGTAAGATAGAACGATACCTACGAACCTTCTGCGGCCATTATTAGAAAGAATAGGTTAAGGTGTTGCCGATAGCCGAGTTCTGCGCTAACTCGGCACCGTCTAAGGCCACCTGGCTGGCGCTGTTCGAGATAACGCACGGCTATCTTCCGAGGATAAGCTTTCAGCCGCCAAACGAACCCAGCTCTGCGGAACTACCTACCGCTACGTCGTCGAAGAGAGTCGCTGCTACGGCGGCAGAAGCGCTACGATCTCAGATAGAAGAAGCGATTAAGGTAGCGAAAGAAGCAATAGAGACGGCTTAGAAGAAGATAGTAACTCGAACTAATAGGAACCGGTCGCCAATAGAATTCAAAGAAGGTCAAAAGGTATAGCTTAACACGCGAAACCTAAGGCTAAAAGGAAACGCGAAGCTTAACCTACGCTACGTAGGTCCGTTCAAGATAATAGAAAAGAGGTCGCCGGTAACTTATCGGCTCAGGCTGCCGAAGGCGTTCCGGATCTACGACGTTTTCCATTCTGATCTACTTAGCCTGGACCCTAAGAACGGTCTGCCGCAGCAGGGGTTCGCCAAACCCCTACCAGTTAAGATGGACGGTAATAAAGAAGAGTAGGAGGTAGAAGATGTAATAGACGTAAAGAAGATAAGGGGGTCCATCAAAGCGAGGATCTCGTAGAAGGGGTGGCCGGAAGACTATAAATAGTATCCAATCGAAAACCTGCGGAATTCGGCGGAGCTGCTAAGAGAGTTCTATGCGCGGAATCCGAAAAAGCCGAAACCAGCGTGGCTCTAATGCCGACAATAGAGACACGTCCGCTCCACTAGCGCGGAAGCCGATAAAAACGATCGTGCTTCGGGAAGTGATTGCTTCAGGCACCACCGCGCGGCCGGCGGCGCCGCCGACCGCGTAGTAGGTAAAGGCTTTGGTAGAAGAGAAAAAGAAGAAGAAAAACGGCGCTGCGGAAAGATCTATATAGACCTCCGAGACAACGCACAGACCAGCTACGCTGCAGCTATAGACCTACAGCTCAGATCAGATAGCACGGATCAGGCGCACCGATTACATAAACGGCAAGTAAAGGACCTCAGACGCCGATAACGTAAGAAACTCAAGAAGCGATAGAAGACGGAAGAGGTAACATCACCGTCGGAGGGGATTTTCGAGAAAGAGACAAAAAAAAAAGTGGAGATTTTCGGATAGATAGGGTGACTAAGCGGTCGAGGGCGACCGCTGGTAAGGGAGGGGGGTAGTGTTGCGGCGGTGGAAAGAGGTGGGACAGATTGATAGGGTGGACCCTGGAATTTCGGCTCGGCCCGTCCGGGCCGAGCGGGGCCTTGGCACCACCACTACGAAAGTCCTCTACCACCACCCTATAGATTCCTTTCCCTCCTCAGTTCGAGGTATAGTTATCAAAAAGGCCGTATTGAATCATATCTGCGTGCCCGGATCAACGCTGTAACGACTTCTGCGTCTTTATAAAGTAGGTCAGTAACTGGTAGTCTATAAGGACCTGGATCGTGCTCTGTCTAGCTATAAGCTCCGGTTTCCACTCTTTGAAGGCCTGAATAATAGCTAGCAGTTCTTTATTATAGATAGTGTAGTTTCTCTTAGCATTATTTATAGACTTGCTAAAGAAAGCTACTGGATAGAGAGTCTCGTCGTCGTTAGCGTACTAAGAAAGAACCCCTGCTGTTACTGTGTCGGAAGCGTCTGTCTCTACGTAGATCGTCTTTTCCAGTCTAAAGTGCGCTAGCACTAGCGCTAAGGCCACTGCCTCCTTTAGTCGGTTAAAAGCTTCTATACACTTTTTATTCTATAGGCCGGCGGCTTCCTTCTTCAATGCCTTATTCAGTGGTCTCGCTATCTTGCTAAAGTCCTTAATAAACCGTCGATAGTAGCTGCAGAATCCGAGAAACGCTCTGATTTGCGTAGTGTTTCCGGATATCGGTTGCTTCTATTCCGCTACAGCAGCTACTTTCGACAGGTCTATCTAAATTCCTTCTCTTCCGACGATAAGACCGAGATATTTGACTTCGGTCTGGTAGAACTCGCTCTTTTTCGTGTCTGCGTTCAGTCCGACCTCGCAGAGTCTCTTTAACACCTTCTTAATGTAGTCTATATGTTGTTCTCTCGTTCCCTTAGTGTAGATAAGAATGTCGTCTAAGTAGATTAACACGAACCGTTCTAGCATATCTATAAAGGTGTAGTTTATAAAGCGTTGCTACACTCCCGGCGCGTTAGTAAGCCCGAAAGGCATCACCAACTACTTGAAATTGCCTATGCGTGTAGCGAATGTCGTAAGGTCTTCTGTTTGTCCTTCTTCGTTCCTTAATTAATAGAATGCTTAGCGAATATCTAGCTTGCTAAACCACTTAGCCTTAGCTACTCGTTGTATAGTCTTATCGATTAGAGGCAGCGGATACACATCTCTCTTAGTGACTTTATTAAGGCCTTAGTAGTCTACTGTTAGGGGGCGCCGCCCGGCTCAGGCCCTGGACCCGACCTGAACCGACCGTCGCCCTAAGGACTGCGACTTAGCAGCGCCAGCACGACCCCACCCTCTGTACGGAACCACCGACAGGACCCCACTCCCGTACGGAGGGAGAACGCTACGGTCCTGCACAAAGGGGAGCTACCGCCCCTCTAAATAGGGAGGGAAAACTCTGTATTACCGTACAGAGGAGGTAACTCCCGATCCTCTATACAGAGGGTGAACCTTGCACCCCTACACAAAGGGGAATTGCTGGCTTGGCTTCGTAAGTACAAATCGTACGGCAGCAGACGACGAAGGAACTGCCTATCAGTTTATTTATATAGATACCTAACCGCAAGTTTCTAAACTAAGATTCTTGGGCCCCTTACATTAGGAACTGATCTCACTGTCGGTAACCGCAGTAACAAAGCAAAGATAGACAGCGATATCCCTATAGAAACTACAGCTATAGAGGGACATATACACCGCGTGTACGAGGAGCTGCTGGAAAGCAAGAGGCAGCTCGAGCAGCAAGTAAGCCACTAGGCTACGTTGATTTCCTAGCGGGAACAGGAGCTACGACAGCTTAGGGCGTCCGATCGCGATTCGACCCCTACAACGACGACGAACACAATAACCTACACCCCGACCCCCAAAAGCAAACTCCCTAACGTCTCTACATACGATAGCGAAGCTCCGGCCGAATACCCCTCCTAGGCTGCCCAGATGCGCTCTAAGCTCCTAGTCGACTTAGGAGCATACCCGACCGAGCTAGACAAGGTAGTTTACCTCTTTAGGAGGTTAAAGGGCAGGGCGGCAGCACGAATTCTGCCGTACTACGAGACGGCCATTGCTAACCTAGCAATAGCTACGACAACGATGCTCTAGGCAGCTCTGGACAAGAGCTATAAGGACCTGGACTGCGAGAGCCGAGCACTCCTACAGGTCAACACGATAAAGCAAGGACGCAAGACTATACAGGAATTCCTCGCGGAATTTAACTAGACTTTAGCAGAAGCGGGAGGACTCCAATAGGAGGACAGGATAAAAATTACCTCTTTAGAGGTAGGCCTCTCTAAGGAAATTATAATAGGGCTAGTAGGCGTAATGCGACCGGCTACGTACGGGGAATTCTGCGACCTCCTTAGGATAGTCGACGACTAGCAGCGCAGGCTTAGACGGATAGGCCGCACTTAGGAGATAAGACAACCCCTCTAGCGACAGACAGACGCTATAGACTAGGAACCGACGACGACGAGGGTAGCGGCAGCAGCTACCGTACGGCTAAGGGCCGCTACTAAAAGGGCGCAATAGGTAGATACAGCTACCCTTAACAAGAGACGAGCAGAAGGGAGCTGCTACTGGTGTAGCAAGATAGGCTACGCTGTACGGAGTTGCAGGCTACTGCTAGCAGAGAGACCTAAGGGACGGCTAACTACTGCGAGGGTGGCAACTGCGGCGCCTTAACGAGAAGATCAGGAGTCCTACTTAGACAACGACGAGTCGGGAAAAGAGTAGCCTCTAAGCGAAGACTCTGCTAGAGGCGGGTGCGAGATAGACTGCCAAATCAAAGCATTACTTAGCTATCTTTTAAGAGCAATTACATAACGACGACGCCGTTTATTATATAGCCGACGTTAAACGGGTCCGCAACGGCGCGGACATTAATTAACACAGGATATTTAGTGTATAGAGTGATTAGCGAAGACTTCGTACAGAGACATCGGATTAAGACGACCCCTACAGTACCTGTACGCATGCTGGGTATTACCGGGCAAGGACCGGACATTACCTATATAGTAAAAGTAACGATAGAGGTACAGGGACACTATAAGCAGGACTTATACCTCTATGTCGTACAGGACAAGTTAGGGTACGACCTAATACTAGGAAAGCCTTAGATAGAGCGCTAGAGGGGCAAGCTAGACGTCGGACGAGGACTGTTGCGGCAGTGGAAAGAGGTAGGACACATTGATAGGGTGGACCCTTGGAATTTCGGCTCGGCCCGGACGGGCCGAGCCGGGCCTTGGCACTACCACCTCTACGGAAGCCCACCAACACCACTATATAGATTCCTTTCTCTCCTCAGTTTGAGATATAGTCATCAAAAAGGCCGTATTGAATTATATCTGCGCGCCTGGATTATTATATCTCGAACTCACTCTCTACACCAACCCTGCGCTGCGCGAAAGGGCCCGTTGAACCATCCGGAAACCCGAATAACGCACGCGCATCAACACACATCAACACACACCAACCCCCAAGGCAATGCGAGAAGATAGAAGGCTTCTCGGCGGTAGAGAGCGGCGTTACAGGCCGCAGCGGAAAGAGAAAGACTGACAGACCGAGGGATAGGCGTACCAGCATCCTCGACGACAGAACGACCAACGAAGGCCTTACAGAAGAAGAGGTAGATAAAGCGAGAAAGGGCATAGAGGGCTACGCCGAACTGTATAGACGCACGCCGGATAAGATAGGAGAATATCTTACAGAACACGGAGCTAAGAAGGTGTTTGACATTATCACCTTTATAGAAAAGAGGTTCTATAGGAACGTAGAAGAAAACAGACAGTTAAGGGAGGAAGTAGAGATAGTAAGGGCCGAGAAGGAATCGGCAGAAACTATTATTAACATGTTAGAGAACCAGGCGGCGAATAGGCTGGCGCAACTAAAGGCACTAAAGGACCAACTAGCTGATATGGAAGCAGCAACGCTGCTACCGCACCGAGAAGAACCAGCAGAGACCGCCTTACCGGCGGCCTATAGTTAAGGTAGCACCTCGAAAACATTATTGCCGGACCTACTAGCGTTTAGAGGTAGAGACCCTGAAGACTAGGAGGCGTTTAAGAAGAAGATAAAGAATAAGATAGACCGCGACTACGCCGGAAACAGCGCCAAAGACCGACTGGCGTACCTGGAATCGCGATTAGAAGGTAAAGCTTTTTCGCTAGTGGCGGACCTGGAAGAGGCGACCGCCGAAGAAGCGATCAAAGCGCTAGATCAACGCTTCGGAGATCCATTCCGAAAGAAGACAGCCTGTAAGCAGCTGGACAAGATCAACCAGAACCGGCAGACGTTCGAGGAGTTCTACGGTTTGTTTAGAAAATATGCAATCAGGGCCCGAGTAGCGGAAGATAAACAGCTCTACCTACTAAGACAGAAACTGAGCCCTAAGCTCGCTGCAGCTATAGCCTCGGTAGAAGATAAAGACCTTAAGAGCTTCGTGCACTAAGCGAGGGTCACTGCGAGAAACTTGAACGCTTACGCGAAAGCACGCAAATCGATTCAGAAGCCGTCGCCGTCGGCGCAGCCGACGCGAGCCCCTGCGCCCTTCCGACAACGCCCCTAGCAGCCATCGTATCAGCTACAGCGTTCGTCGTTCGTCCCCACCTGCTACGCATATAGAAAACCTGGCCACATCGCTACGAGATGCCAAGCGTCGGATAAGCAGAAGCAGGAATATCGAGCAACGAAGCCGCCGCCGCCACCGAGAAAGGCTATACAAGCTATAGAGCCGGCTCCGAACGATACTAACAGCGTAGACGGTAGAGTGCTACTGCAGATTATAGGAAAAGACCAGCTAGAAGGATAGGCCCCCTATCTAGCGTAGACAACAGGGCACCGACGCGAACCGCGTCGACGAAAGAGAGCATTAACAGCTGCAGCGATCCGCTCTCGGCAGCTGTAGAAGTGAATACGGAAACGGCCATTATCCTTCCTATTACGATCCACCCTATTGAGAAGTCGCGCCAAACCCTCCAACTAAAAGCTTTTATCGACACCGGAGCTCTTATTGGCGCGGCGATCCACTACCGGCTGGTCCAGAAGCTGATAAATAGATACGGCTATCCGGTAGAACTGGCGTCGCTGACGCGGATTTCGGCATACAACGGACAGGACACGGAAAGCGTTACGCACTATGTGCTGCTAAAGACTACCTTAGCTGGTCGCACTACGGAAGCGACGTTCCGAATTATAGATATCGGAAGATTTGACATTATTATAGGGCAGAAATGGATAAAGAATCAGAAAGCTATTATTAACGTAGACGAAGGCACGATAGGGTTCAAAACCCTAGGCAACGCCACCGCCGCCACCGACCCGAAAGCCACGGAGTCCGCTAAAGAAGCTCCGTCCGAGCATTCCGAACCCCTAGTCACTGTCGGAATAATGAGTTCAGAAGCCATAATGACCCTCGCGAAGTCACTGGATAATAAGATCTACACTATCTCGATAAAAGACATCGAAGACTACAGGAAGATAATAGCGGAAGAAGAAGCGGACCTACTGGAGGTGTTGCCAAAAGAGCTCTACGGTTACGCTAACGTGTTCTTAAAAGCAGACTCCAACCTCCTGCCACTCCACCGGCCGGAATACGATAATAAGATCAGGTTAAAAGAAGGGGCCACATTGCCAAGAACCGAGCCCCTAAGACGACTGTCGCCGGCCGAATTGGACCAAGTAGAGGTGTTTGTTCGCGAAAACCTGGCGAAGAAGTTTATTACGCCGAGTTCTGCCGAATATACGTTACTGATTCTTTTCGTAAGAAAACCAGGGGGGGTCTGCGACTCTGCGTAGACTATCGAGGCCTTAACGAGGTCACCAAGAGAGACGTATACCTACTGCCGCTGATTGATGAAACTATACAGTAGGTGGCGAAGGCTAAGTGGTTCAGCAAGGTGGACATCTGCCAAGCGTTCCATCGACTAAGGAACGAAGAAGGGCAGACAGAAGACCTTACGACGTTCGCGACGCGTATAGGCAATTTCAAGTAGTTGGTGATGCCTTTCGGACTTACCAACGCGCCGGCAGTGTAGCAGCGCTTTATAAACTACACTTTTATAGACATGCTAGAGCGGTTCGTGTCTATCTACTTGGACGACATCCTTATTTATACAGATAGAACGAGAGAGCAACACACGGACCACATTAAGAAAGTGTTGAAGAGGCTCTGCGAGGTAGGATTGAACGCGGACACGAAGAAGAGCGAATTCTATCAAACCGAGGTCAAATATCTCAGTCTTATCGTCGGGAGAGATAGAATTTGTATAGACCCCTCGAAGGTCGCCGCCGTCGCGGAATAGAAGCAGCCGAAATCCGGAAACACTATGCAAATCAGGGCGTTTCTCGGCTTCTGCAGCTACTATCGACGGTTTATTAAGGACTTCAGCAAGATAGCGAGACCCCTAAACGAGGCGCTAAAGAAAGAAGCCGCCGGCCTATAGGATAAGAGGTGCACGGAAGCCTTTAACCGGCTAAAAGAAGCAGTGGCCTCTGCACCCGTACTGGCGCACTTCCGACCAGAAAAAACAATCTACGTAGAAACGGACGCTTCCGACACAGTGACGGCAGGGGTCCTTTCTCAATTTAGTAACGACGAAACCCTCTATCTAGTCGCTTTCTTCAGCAAGTCAATAAGCGAAGCCGAGCGGAACTACGCTATCTACGATAAAGAGCTGCTGGCGATTATTCAGGCTTTCGAGGAGTGGAAACCGGAGCTTATAGCTGGAAAGAGCACAGTCCAGGTTCTTACGGACCACCAGTTACTGACCTACTTTATAAAGACGCAGAAGCTCTTACGCCGCCAAGCTCGATAGGCCGCCTACTTATCAGGATTCGACTTTAAGATCACCTATCGACCAGGGGCTTAAAACGAAAAGGCGGACGCGCTAACGTAAAGAGAAGGAAAGACAAGCCGCGCGAAAGAAGATCCTAATATGTTCCAGAAGGTGCTGACCGAGCGAATAGTAGACGCAGAGGTGCTGAAAGAGGTAGGGGTCTGCGCGGTGGAACCGGTCCCTAAAGAAGAAGCTCTCTACGAAAAGGTAAAGCGGCTTAACTAGCAACAGAAACTCGGCAAAACCGGCTTAGGAAAGCTGATAGTTCCAGAAGAACTAATTACAGAAGTCATCCTGCTGGTCTATAACTCTATAGACGTTGGTTACGCCAGCTCAAAAAAGACGATAGAAGCTATAAGGACGGTCTACTGGTTTCCGCGGATCTACGAACGGATCCATCGATTTATCGCCAATTGCCACGTATACAGGGCTGCGAAGCCGCGTTACGGTCTTCCAGCAGGCTTATTGAAGCCACTGCCGATCCCTAAGAAACTATAGCAGCACATTACGATGGACTTCGTAACCGGCCTGCCGGATTCAGATAGATATAACGCCACCCTTAACGTAGTAGATAGGCTGAGCAAAGAACGATACTTCATCCCCTGTCGAGCGAGAAACGAAGGAACTACAGCGGAAGAAACTGCGCGGATGTTAATCCAACACATATAGAAGCACTATAGGTTGCCGGACACTATTACTACGGATAGGGGTCCTCAATTCACCGCCGACGTGTAGAAAGCTATTAACCAAGCTCTCGGAATTTATAGAAAGCTCAGCACCGCCGCTTACCCTTAAACCGACGGCCAGTCCGAAGTGGCTAATCGCAAGATAGAGCGATATCTGCGAACCTTCTGCAGCTATTATCAAGAAAAGTAAATTGAGGTGTTACCGATAGCCGAATTCTGCGCGAACTCAACACAGTCAGAAGCGACGTCGCTGGCGCCGTTTAAGATAACCTACAGTTATCTTCCGAGGCTGAGCTTCCAGCCACCGAGCGACACAGGCTCGCCGGAGCTTTCTACCACTACTACGTCGTCAAAGAGAGTCGCCGCTGCGGCGGCAGAAGCGCTACGATCTCAGATAGAAGAAGCGACCGAAGTAGCGAAAGAAGCGATAGAGACGGCCCAGAAGAAGATGGCAACTCGAACTAATAGAAGCCGGTCGCTAATAGAATTTGAAGAAGGTTAAAAAGTATAGCTTAACACGCGAAACCTAAGGCTAAAAAGAAACGCGAAGCTCAACCTACGCTACGTAGGTCCGTTTAAGATAATAGAAAAGAGGTCACCGGTAACTTATCGGCTCGAGCTGCCGAAGGCATTCCGAATCTACGATGTTTTTCATTCGGATCTGTTAAGCCTGGACCCTAAGAACGGCCTGCCGGAACAAGGCTTCGACAAACCCCTACCGGTCGAGATAGATAGTAGTGAAGAAGAGTGGGAAGTGGAAGATGTAATGGACGTAAAGAAGATAAGGGGGTCCATTAAAGCGAGGATCTCGTAGAAGGGGTAGCCGGAAGACTATAAATAGTATCCGGTCGAAAACCTTCGGAATTCGGCAGAGCTGCTAAAAGAGTTCTACGCGCGGAACCCGGAAAAGCCAAAGCCAGCGTGGCTCTAATGCCGACAATAGAGACACGTCCGCTCCACCGGCGCGGAAGCCGATAAAAACGATCGTGCTTAAAGTAATTGCTTTAGGGACTACCACGTCGGCCGGCAGCGCCGCCGACCGCGTAGTAGGTAAAGGCTTTAGTAGAAGAGAAAAAGAAGAAGAAAAACGGCGCTGCGGAAAGATCTATATAGACCTCTGCAACGACGCACAGACCAGCTACGCCGTAGCTTAGAAGACCGCAGATCAGATCAGATAGCGTCGATTACATAAATGCCAAGTAAAGGACTTCAGACACTGACGATGTAAAAAACGAAAAAAGGCGACGAAAAGAACGTCAGTCGTAATAGAAGACGGAAGAGGTAACATCGGCGTTGGAGGGAATTGTGAGAGGCTCAAGAATCCTGGTTCAGAAACTTAAGGTCGGGTATCTACATAAAGGAACTGATAGGCAGTTCCTTCGACGTCTGCTCCGTACGATTTGTACCTACGAAGCCAAGCCAGCAATTTCCCCTTTGTGCCGGGGTGCAAGGTTCACCCTCCGTACGGAGGATCGGGAGTTACCTCCTCCGTACGGTAGTGCCGGGTTTCCACCCCCCCCCCCCCCTAATCCGAGGGGCGGTAGCTTCCCTTTAAGCAGGACCGTAGTGTTCTCCCTCCGTACGGAGGTAGGGTCCTGTCGGTTGCTCCGTACGGAGGGTAGGGTCGTGCTGGCGCCGCTAAGTCGCAGTCCTTAGGGCGACGGTCGGCTCAGGTCGGGTTCAGGACCTAGGCCGGGTAGCGCCCCCTAACAATACCCCCCCCCTTTCCCTTTCTCGTAGTGCTTCGTCCGTACGGCGGCGTGTCCAAACTACCTAGCTCCTGCTGTTCCTTTGGCAGGTTATAGCTTCCTATTTCGTCTGGTCGTCCGAGTCGTCGTCCCTCGTTACTTCCCCCAGGTCGTAGTTGCCTCTTGCTATTTCACCCGTCTGCAGCAGCTGCCTTGCTTGCTATTCCTACTATGGCAGGCAGTTAGCCTACCCTTCTCCCTTCTCTTCCCTTCCCCTTTCTCTTTTCCTGTACAACATCTACTATCTACTACCGTCTACTACCGTCTACTATCCGCTACTACCAGCTACTAACTACTAACTACCAACTAACTACTACTACTAACTAACCACTACCAGCTACTATGTCTGCCCCGTCCGGTCCCCTCGTCGCTGCTGGCCCCGCCCCTCCCCCTCGTCTGGCCGGGGTCCCCCCTAACTTTGACTACGTACGGTAGGGCCCCTAACTTGACCAGCAGCTACTCTTCCGGTTCGTACGGATTCTTATCTTCTGTACGGTCTGATCTGACGTCTTAGGTGCTACACCTGCGAGCAGTAGGATGCGGCCGGGCTCCCCTTCTACCCCTTCTAGTGTAACCCTGCCCAGGTTATACCCGATCGGGTGGCTACAGCCTGGCCGTCGTACGTTAATGCCCTCCTTATCGCTACCTGGGGCCAGCCCTGTGCCCCCTGCCCTAACTCCCCCCGGCCCTTACTTGGCCTATACCGCCTCCTAGGTTTCTAGGCTAGGGTGTGTGCCTTGTGTAAGTAGAAGGATGGCTCCCTCTACTGCCCCTTCCGCCGTCCAGGGGAGGCACGTAGGGGTAGGGGGGTGCCTCTGCTCCCTAGGGCTGGCCCTGGTGGGGGTAGGGGGGTGCCTCTGCTCCCTAGGGGTGGCCCTAGTAGGGGTAGGGGCCCGGCCGGGTCTAAGGTGGTGGAAATCTCAGATGATAAGTAGGGTGTTCTGGTCCCTGGGGGGGGGGGGGGGGGGGGGGGGGCCAGTAAGCCACCCCCCCCCCCTTAGGTAGTGTGAGAAATTTCGGACGGTGTCCTTCCCAGCTCTTCTTATTTCTACTTCCCCTCCTATTTGTCCCTTGGCTGTTCCTTCTCTCCAGCCCTTATCTCGTACAGTGTCGTACGAAGTTGTGTTAGTAGGGTACTGTAGCGTCCTACGTCGTAGTATTTGATCCTTTAACAACCTAGGTTTGTCTGCGGCTACCCTGTCCTTAGGGTGGATCGTGCCTCCTTCCGCTGTACGGCGCAGTGTTACTGTAGCTGGGCAGGGGAGTGGTCCTCCTCCTATCTGTCTAGTGCGGTTGTGTCTTGCAGGGCCTCGTACGGTTCCTATATAGGCTCTGCCCATCCTCTCTATTTTACTAAGTACTCTGCCTTCCCCTGCTTCCTCCGACTCTTAAGGATCCCTTCTACCTTATACTCTTCTTGGCCCTCGGTTATAATTGCGGGTAGGCGCCTGTCGTCAGTCGTCTAATGCGGTAAGGGATCCGTGCTCGCCGGTCGCACGAGGTCTATATAGAAGACTAGGTAAATCCCTAGGGGAGTGTTTAGTCGTACGGCGTGTGTCCCTACCGGCCGGATTACCGTAAACTTCCTGTTTCTCTAATCTAACTTCTTGCTCGGCCGGTCCGTATAGATGTTTCGCTGGTTTAGCCAGACCTTATCCCCTGCCTCGTACCTTGGTACAGCCTGTCGTCCCTTGTTGGCCTGCTCTTCTACGTTCTGCTAGGCTAGGGCTAGGCTTGCTTTTGCCTATTGGTAGGCGTTCGTGATCGTCTGTACGATGGCCTCTCCTTGCTGGATTGGGGATCGTACAGGGCGTAGGGTATTGCTACTTGGGGTCGGTAGGAGCGGGGAATGGTCGTATCTATAGGTTATAAAGAAGGGGGACAGTCCTGTAGCATCGGCCGTACGGCTGTTAATAGCCAGCTCCGCTATTGGGAGAAGGCGGTTCCAGTTCGTCTAGTTATAGTCGACGTACGCTCGGAGGTACGCCTCTAGGGTTGAGTTGGCCCTCTCCGTCGCCCCGTCCGTCTGCAGGTGCTATGCAGTGGACAGGCGACGCTCCACCCTTAGTAACTGGCAGATCCGTGCCCAGAGTTGGCTCGTAAACTGTAACCCCCGGTCTAATACAATTGACCTGGGGAAACCGTGCTTGCTAAACGTCGTCCGGATAAAGGCCTAGGCGGTGTCTTTAGCCGTAATGGAGTCCATTCCCTCCAGTATTACCCCCTTCGTTAACTTGTCCGTAACTACTATAATGTTTCGCCGTCCGTCGCTCTTAGGGAGGTCTGTAATAAAGTCTACGGTCAGGTCTTGCTAGGGTCGATCCGGTATCGGCAGGGGCTTTAGCAGCCTATGCTTTAGCTCGCGCTAGGGCTTCGTTCGTCCGCATATATCGCAGTTCCGTACGAACCTGCGAATGTCCTTCGCTATCGCTGGCCAGTAGTAGTCCCGGGCGATAATGCTGTACGTCTCCTCGCGCCCTAGGTGCCCGGTAGCTATAGAGTTATGTGCTCGTTGTATTAAGCCCGTACGGAGCTTCTCGTCCGCCGGGACCTATATCCGATTTCTGAACTTCAGGTTGTTCTCCTCGTCCACTAAACACTCGGCTGCCGATACCTTTAGGTAGAGCTCGGTTAGGAGTTTCCGTTGCCCTCCCTAGATCGCTGTACGGGCCCCTCGGTATGCCTCGTCCTTTTCCACTGCCTCTTCCCAAGCTTGCAGTTAGGGTTCCTATAGATGTGTCGCCGCTAGGTAGATAGTCTCCCCGCCTGGCTCTTCCTTAAACATCTGGAATGTCCGCGACTTCAGCCGGTCGTCCTCGTACGTCGTTGGCATGTCCTGGTCCCGTCTGGACAGTGCGTCGGCCCTGCTGTTGTCCTTACCCTTGCGGTACTGGAGTCTTATGTTAAACCAGCTTAGGTACATTGCCTATCGTACGTGCCTCTTAGACAGCTTCCGGGGTTAAGTGAAGTATTCCAGGTTCTTGTAGTCCGTTAGGGCGAGGAACTTAGGCACCGAGCAGAGTTCCCTATCCTAGGCTTCGCAACACCGTACGACTGCTAGCAACTCTTTGTCGTAGATAGGGTAGTTGCACTTAGCCGGGGAGTTCTTCTTAGAGAAATACGCGCATAGGTGTAGGAGTCTGTCCGGGCCTACCTGTAACAGGATACCCCTAATGCAGTACCCTAAGGAGTCGGTTTCCAGTATTGTCGTACGCTCCGGGTCAAAGGCGGCGAGCGTTGGTCCTGTAGTAAAGAGCTCTTTTAGCTTGTCGAAGCTCTTATTGCATTCGTCCGACTATTTAAACTGCTTGTCCTTGTGCGTTAGCTTAACTAGGGGGCGTACGATCTCTAAGTAGTTCTGTATAAACTGGCGGTAGAAGTTGGCAAACCTAAGGAATTCCCGTACGCCCTTGACGTTTATAGGCGGCTTCTATAGCTTGATAGCATTAATCTTCTTCCTATCTATGCTAATGCCTTTCCCTGCCTCGATAATAAAACCTAGGTATTTCGTACGTTGGACACCGAACTTACACTTGTCGATGTCGAGGTACAAGCCTGCCTGCTGCAGACGGTCCAGCACCTTCTTAACATCCCGTACGTAGTCTGCGTAGGTGCCGTCCGTAAAAACTAGGGTGTCGTCGAGGTATGCCGAGCAGATGTCGTCTAGTAACCCTTGTAGGGACTTGTTAATGTACCTTTAGAAGGTTGCCGGTGCATTGGCAAGGCTAAAGGGGGTGACCAGCTACTTAAAAAGACCGTATCTCGTACGGAAGGCAGTTATCTATTTACAGCCTTCCTTAATCCGTATCTTGTAGAAGGCCGAGACTACGTTAAGCTTAGTGAACTACTTCGCCTTGCTAATCCGTCCGAGGGTCTCCTTAATAAGGGGTAGAGGGTACTGGTCCTTCTTAGTAATCGCGTTGATGCCTCTGTAGTCTATGCAGAAACGCAATCCAGCCTTCCCCTCCTTGTAGACAAACAGTACTGGGGCTCCTGCGGACGACGTACTGGCCCGGATAAACCCTTTGGCAAGCAGGTCGTCCAGCGTCTTGCGCAGTACTAGGAGTTCTCTAGAGGACATCCCGTACAGCGGTCCGTACAGTACCTCCGGTAGGCTCCTATCCGGGCAGGGTTCTAGCTGGATGTTATAGTCAATCCCTTCCCCTCGGTATAGCAGCAATTTCGAGGCCGACTTCGGTTTAAAGAGGTCTAGGTACCCAACATACTCTCTTAGGAGCTTCGTATAGGGGTTTGTCGCTTCCTTAGGTGCTAATGCCTTCTCGATGTCCGCTGTTGCTGTGTTGATTTCGGCCTTAGCATTGCTACCTTGCAGGGACCTGCCCTGGTCCTGGATTCTCCGCTTTGTTGCTGCCAGGTACAGCCGTCCTCGTCCGACGTCCAGCTTGCCCTTCTAGCGCTCTATCTAAGGCTTCCCTAGTATTAGGTTATACCCCAACTTGTCCCGTACGACATAGAGGTACGAGTCTTGCTCGTAGTGTCCTTGTACCTCCATTGTTACTTTTACTATGTAGGTAATGTCCGGTCCCCGCCCGGTAATGCCTAGCATGCGTACAGGTATCGTAGGGGCTGTCTTAATCCGATGTCTCTGTACGAAGTCTTCGCTAATTACTCTATACACTAAACATCCTGTGTCAATCAGTGTCCGCGCTGTTGCGGACCTGTTCAATGTCGGCTGTACGATAAACAGCGTCGTCGTTATGTAATTGCTCTTAAAAGATGGCCAAGTAATGCTTTGATTTGGCAGTCTATCTCGCACCCGCCTTTGGCAGAGTCTTCGCTTAGAGGCTACTCTTTTCCCGACTCGTTGTCGTCCGAGTGGGACACCTGATCTTCTCGTTAAGGCGCTGCAGTGGCTACCCTTGCGGTGGTCGGCCGTCCCCTAGGTCTCTCTGCTAGCAGGAGCCCGCAATTCCGTACAGTGTGGCCCATCTTGCTACACCTGTAGCAGCTCCCTTCTGCTCGCCTCTTGTTAAGGGTAGCTGTGTCTACCTATTGCGCCTTCTTAGTAGCGGCCCTTGGCCGTACGGTGGCTGCTGCTGCTACCCTCGTCGTCGTCGGTTCCTAGTCTATAGCATCTGTCTGTCGCTGGGGAGGTTGTCTTAACTCCTAAGCATAGCCTATCCGTCCCAGCCTGCGTTGCTGGTCGTCGACTATCCTGAGAAGGTTACAAAATTCCTCGTACGTAGCTGGCCGCATTACACCCACCAGCCCCGTCATAATTTCCTTAGAGAGGCCTACCTCTAGAGAGGTGATTTTCATCCTGTCCTCCTATTGGAGACCCCCTGCTTCTGCCAAAGTCTGGTTAAATTCCGCAAGGAATTCTCGTACGGTCTTGCGTCCTTGTTTTATCGTATTAACCCGTAGGAGCGCTCGGCTCTCGCAGTCCGGGTCCTTGTAGCTCTTGTCTAGAGCTGCCTAGAGCATCGTCGTCGTGGCTATTGCCGGGTTGGCAATAGCCGTCTTGTAGTACGGCAGAATTCGTGCTGCCGCCCTGCCCTTTAACCTCCTAAAGAGGTAGACTACCTTGTCCAGCTCGGTCGGGTATGCTCCTAAGTTAACTAGGAGCTTGGAGCGCATCTGAGCTGCCCAGGAGGGGTACTCGGCCGGGGCCTTACCATCGTACGTAGAGACGTCGGGGAGTTTGCTCTTGGGGGTCGGGGTAGGGGTTATCGTGTTCGTCGTCGTAGGGGTCGGATCGCGATCGGACGCCCTAAGCTGTCGTAGCTCCTGTTCCTATTGGGAAATCATCGCAGCCTAGTAGCTTACTTGCTGTTCGAGCTGCCTCTTGCTTTCCAGCAGCTCCTTGTATACGCGGTGCATGTGTCCCTCTATGGCTGTAGGTTCTATAGGGATGTCGCCGTCTATCTTGCTCTATCACTGCGGTTACCGACAGTGAGATCAGTTCCTAATGTAAGAGGCTTAAGAATCCTGGTTCAGAAACTTAAGGTCGGGTATCTACATAAAGGAACTGATAGGCAGTTCCTTCGACGTCTGCTCCGTACGATTTGTACCTACGAAGCTAAGCTAGCAATTTCCCCTTTGTGCCGGGGTGCAAGGTTCACCCTCCGTACAGAGGATCGGGAGTTACCTCCTCCGTACGGTGGTGCCGGGTTTCCACCCCCCCCCCCCCCCCCCTAATCCGAGGGGCGGTAGCTTCCCTTTAAGCAGGACTGTAGTGTTCTCCCTCCGTACGGAGGTAGGGTCCTGTCGGTTGCTCCGTACAGAGGGTGGGGTCGTGCTGGCGCCGCTAAGTCGCAGTCCTTAGGGCGACGGTCGGCTCAGGTCGGGTTTAGGACCTGGGCCGGGTAGCGCCCCCTAACAGGAATTTTCGAGAAGGAGACGATAAAAAAAAAAAATTGAATAAAGAAAGGTTTTCGAATAGATGGGGTGACTAAGCGGTCGAGGGCGACCGCTGGTAAGGGAGGGGGGAAGTGTTGCAGCGGTAGAAAGAGGTAGGACAGATTAATAGGGTAGACCCTTAGAATTTCGGCTCGGCCTGTCCAGGCCGAGCCGGGCCTTGGCACCACTACCTCCACGGAAGCCCACCACCACCACTACATAGATTCCTTTCTCTCCTTAGTTCGAGATATAGTTATCAAAAAGGCCGTATTGAATCATATCTGCGCGCCCGGATCAAGGACGGCTATACCTAGCAGTAACGAAGTGGAGAATCTGGGACTAGGGGAAGATCTCGCAAGGTGGTAATGCTAAGGCCGAAATCAACACGGCAACGGCAGACATCGAGAAGGCGTTGGCACCTAAGGAAGTAACGAACCCCTGTACAAAGCTCCTAAGGGAGTATACTAGATACCTAGACCTCTTCGAGCCGAAGTCGGCCTCGAAGCTGCTACTGCACCGAGGGGAAGGGATTGACTATAACATCCAACTAGAACCCCGTCCAGATAGGGGCTTGCCGGAGGTACCGTACGGACTGCTATATAGAATGTCCTCTAGAGAACTCCTAGTATTGCGCAAAACCCTAGACGACCTGCTAGCTAAAGGGTTTATTTAGGCTAGTACGTCGTCCGTAGAGGCCCTAGTTCTGTTTGTCTACAAGGAAGGGAAGGCTAGATTGCGTTTCTGCGTAGACTACAGAGGCATTAACGCGATTACTAAGAAGGACCGGTACCCCCTACCCCTTATTAAGGAGACTCTCGGACGGATTAGCAAGGCGAAGTGGTTTACTAAGCTTAATATAGTCTTAGCCTTCTACAAGATACGGATTAAGGAAGGCTGTAAATGGATAACTGCCTTCCGTACGAGATATAGCCTTTTTAAGTAGCTTGTTACCCCCTTCGGCCTTGCTAATGCACCGGCAACCTTCCAAAGGTACATTAACAAGTCCCTACAAGGGTTACTGGACGACATCTGCTCGGTATACCTCGACGACACCCTGGTTTTTACGGACGGCACCTACGCAGATTACGTACAGGATGTTAAGAAGGTGTTGGACCGACTGCAGCAGGCTGGCTTGTACCTCGACATTGACAAATGTAAATTCGGTGTCCAATATACGAAATACCTAGGTTTCATTATCGAGGCAGGGAAAGGCATTAGTATATATAGGAAGAAGATTAATGCTATCAAGCAATAGAAGCCGCCTACGAACGTTAAGGGCGTACGGGAATTTCTTAGGTTTGCTAACTTCTACCGCTAGTTTATACGGAACTACTCGGAGACCGTACGCCCCCTAGTAGAGCTAACGCATAAGGACAAGCAGTTCAAATAGACGGACGAATGCGATAGGAGCTTCGACAAGCTAAAGGAACTCTTTACTACAGGACCAACGCTCGCTGCCTTCGACCTAGAGCGTACGACGATACTGGAAACTGACTCCTCGGGGTACTGTATTAGAGGTATCCTGTTACAGGTAGGCTTGGACGGACTCCTATACCCTTGCGCGTATTTCTCTAAGAAGAACTCCCTAGCTAAGTGCAACTACCCTATCTACGACAAAGAGTTGCTAGCAGTCGTACAGTATTGCGAAGCCTAGGATAGAGAACTCCGCTCGGTGCCCGAGTTCCTCGCCCTAACGGACTACAAGAACCTGGAATACTTTACTTAACCCTAGAAGCTGTCTAAGAGGCACGTACGATAGGCAATGTACCTAAGCCGGTTTAATATAAGACTCCAGTATCGCAAGGGTAAGGACAACAGCAGGGCCGATGCACTGTCTAGACGGGACTAGGACATGCCAACGACGTACGAGGACAACCGGCTAAAGTTACAGACATTCCAGATGTTTAAGGGGGAGCCAGGTAGGGAGACTATCCGCCTAGCGGCAGCACACCTATAGGAACCCTAACTACAAGTATAGGAAGAGGCAGTAGAAAAGGACGAGGTATACCGAAGGGCCTGTACAGCGATCTAGGGAGGGCAACAGAAGCTCCTAGCCGAGCTCTATCTTAAGGTGTTGGCAGCCGAGTGCTTAGTAGACGAGGAGAACAACCTAAAGTTCAGAAATCGGCTATAGGTCCCGGCAGACGAGAAGCTCTGTACGAGCTTAATACAACAGGCGCATAACTCTATAGCTACCGGGCACCTAGGGCGCGAGGAGACGTACAGCATTATCGCCTAGGACTACTACTAGCCGGCGATAGCGAAGGACATTCGCAGGTTTGTACAGAACTGCGATATATACGGACGGACAAAGCCCTAGCGCGAGCTAAAGCATAGGCTGCTAAAGCCCCTGCCGATACCAGACCGGCCCTAGCAAGATCTAATAGTAGACTTTATTACAGACCTCCCTAAGAGCGACGGACAGCGAAACATTATAGTAGTTACGGACAAGTTAACGAAGGGGGTAATACTAGAGGGAATGGACTCTATTACAGCTAAAGACACTGCCTAGGCCTTTATACAGACGACGTTTAGCAAGCACGGTTTCCCTAGGTCAATTGTATCAGACCGGGGGACACAGTTTATAAGCTAGCTCTGGGCAAGGATCTGCCAGTTGCTAAAGGTAGAACGTCGCCTGTTAACCGCATAGCACCTATAGACAGACAGGGCGACGGAGAGGGTCAATTCAACTTTGGAAGCGTACCTCCGAGCGTACGTCGACTATAACCAGACGAACTAGAACTAACTTCTCCCTATAGCGGAGCTAGCTATTAATAGCTGTATAGCCGATGCTACAGGACTGTCCCCCTTCTTTACGACCTATAGATACGACTATTCCCCGCTCCTACCGACCCTAAGTAGTAACACCCTGCGCCCTATACGATCCCTAATTCAGCAAGGAGAGGCTATCGTACAGACGATTACGAACGCCTACTAATAGGCAAAGGCGAGCCTAGCTATAGCTTAACAGAACGCGGAAGAGCAGGCTAACAAGGGACGGCAGGCTGCACTAAGGTACGAGGCAGGGGATAAGGTCTGGCTAAACTAGCGAAACATCCGTATAGAACGGCCGAGCAAGAAGCTAGATTAGAGGAACAGGAAGTTTACAGTAATCCGGGCAGTAGGGTTATACGCTGTACGACTAAACACCCCCCTAGGGATTTATCCAGTCTTCTACGTAGACCTCGTACGACCGGCGAACACGGACCCCCTGCTGCACTAGACGACTAACGACGCGCGCCCACCTGCAATTATAACTAAGGGCTAGGAAGAGTATAAAGTAGAGGAGATCCTTAAGAGTCGGAGGAAGCGGGGGAAGGCAGAGTACTTAGTAAAATAGAGAGGATAGGCAGAGCCTACGTAGGAACTGTACGAGGCTCTACAAGACACAACCGCACTAGACAGATAGGAGGAGAACCATCCCCCTGCCCAGTTACAGTAACACTACGCCGTACGGCGGAAGGAGGCACGATCTACCCTAAGGACAGGGTAGCTGCAGGCAGACCTAGGTTGTTAAAGGATCGAGTATTACGACGTAGGACACTACGGGGCCCTGCTAACACGACATTGTACGACACTGTACGAGATAAGGGCTGGAAGAAAGGAACAGCTAAGGGACAAATAGGAGGGGGAGTGGAAATAAGATAAGTTAAGAGAAAACCGTCTGAAATTTCTTACTATCTAGAGGAGGGGGGGGTGGCTCACTAGCCACCACCCTAGGGGACCAGAGCAACTGACTTATTATCTGAGACCTCCACTACCTCAGGCCCGGCCGGGCCCCCACCCCTACTAGGGCCAGCCCTAGGGAGCAGAGGCACCCCCCTACCCCTACGTACCTCCCCCAGACAGCGGAAGGGGCAGTAGAAGGAGCTATCCTTCTACTTACATAAGGTACATGCCAAGGCCCGGCTCGGTCCGGAAGGGCCGAGCCGAAATTCCGAGGGTCCACCCTGTTACTTAGTCCCACCCCTTTCCACTGCTGCAACAGTACAGACGATTACGAACGCCTAGCAATAGGCAAAAGCGAGTCTAGCTATAGCTTAACAGAATACGGAAGAGCAGGCTAATAGGGGACAGCAGGCTGCACTAAGGTACAAGGCAGGAGATAAGGTCTAGCTAAACTAGCGCAATATCTGTACAGACCGGCCGAGCAAGAAACTGGATTAGAAGAACCGGAAGTTTACAGTAGTCTGACCAGTAGGGACATACGCTATACAACTTAACACTCCCCTAGGGATTTACCTAGTCTTCTATATAGACCTCGTACGGCTAGCAAACACGGACCCCCTACTGCACTAGACGACGGACGACGCGCGCCCCCTAGCGATTATTACTAAAGGCTAGGAAGAGTATAAGGTAGAAGAGATCCTTAAAAGCCGGAGGAAGTAGAAGAAGATAGAATACCTAGTTAAATAGGCAGGTTAGGTAGAGCCTATATAGGAACTATACAAGGCTCTTTAGGACATACAGGCACTAGACAAGTAGGAGGAGAAACACCCTAGTAAACGGTCGCAGCAAGGCTATACTGTACAGAGTAGGACATATAGCAGCTGCTAGACAGGGCAGCTGCAAGTAGTATTAGGCGACTGCAGCCCGGACTAGGCAGCTTTAGATAGAATTAGGCAAGTGCAGGCAAGAATAGGAAGCTGCTAGGAAGGAGCAAGAATAGAGAGGAACTAGGGACATCTATCCCTAGGGATGTAAAAGAGGGGACGACACTAGGGAACCTGCAAGAGGCATAGCATAGATGCAGGAAAGGGGGATAGAGCCGGTGTAGGGTAGGGAGGGACTGTATAAGATAACCGGCCTAGGCGAGGCTGTACGAACGACTACTAGGTAAATAGCTACTACCCTACCCTATAGACAACGACAGACCAGAACACCTACCTAAGCCCTTAAGACTACGGCCGGCGTCTAAAGCACTAGAAGACTACAGGATTGCAGATCTTATGCCCTAACTAGACGACAGGGACCCTGTCTAGATAACAGAGTTAGGGTAAATAGACAGGTAAGAACAGGACAGCTTACCTGTATATAGCAGGAGTCCTACAGAAGCCTATATACACAGTTTCTGCTCTAACTAAAGGCCTAGGCTGCGACCGTAGAAAATAACAAACCTAACGGAACCGAGCGCCTCCTGCACCTTTATAACTGCTCGTAGGTCCTCCTCTGCCTTAGCTTCGGCATCCTTAAAGGGGTAAACGGAATTGGTTAAGATTAGGTAGAAGCAATCTAGCGCTACCTGCTGTCCCTACTTGCAGGCTGTCCTTCGCTTTAGCTTTAGGATCTAAATAGACAAGCCTAAGGTTGCAGCAGCATAGAGGGAGGGCATTTAGCAGGCATTGCCGACTAGTAAGTGCCTAGACGACAGTTAACTTTACAGACAACTAGACGAGTATAGGCGAGCGCTATTTAGAAAGGAAACGCTACGAGCAATTGTGCAATACGACGGCGTACAGGGACGAGACTACGAGGAGGGAGGGGGGTAATGTTAGGGGACACTGTCTAGCTAGGTCCTAGACCTAAGCTAGCCGTTGCCCTAAGGATTGCGACTTAGCAACGCTAGCACGACCTTACCCTCTATATAGAGTTACTAACACGACCCTACTCTCGTACAGAGGGAGAATCCTACGCCCCTACACAGAGGGAAATGGCCGCCCCTCTATACGTAGGGAAAACTCTGCATCCCTATATAGAGGAAAACTCCTAACCCTCTGTACAGACCGAAACCCCTATACCCCTATATAGAGGGAAATTGCTAGCTTAGCTTTGTAGGTACAAATTGTACAGCAGCGGACGACGAAGGAACTGCCTATTAGTTCCTTTATATAGATATCTAGCCTTAAGTTTCTAAACTAAGATTCTTAAGCCCTTACAAGAAAGAATATAACGAAAGGACGATGTTTTTGAAGTAGAAGAAACGAAGAGGTAACGTTGATTTTAAGAAGGGTTTCCCTAGAAAGAGCTGCGAATTAGATAGAAGAAGAAGATAATAAAAAAGAAGAAAGAAAGAAAAGAAGGACAAAAAAAGAGAGGCAGATAAGATAAGTAAGCGGTCGAGGGCGACTGCTAGTAGGGGAGGGGGGTAGTGTTACAGGAGCAGAAAGGGGTAGGACTAAGTAATAGGGTAGACCCTCAGAATTTTGGCTTAGCCCTTCCGGACCAAGCCGGGCATTGGCACACTACCCCTAAAGCCCTTACACACTACTATATAGATTCCTTTCCCTCTTCAGTTCGAGATATAGTTATCAAAACAGCCGTATTAAATTATATCTACGTGCTCGGATCAACTTAGACAAACGGATACAATTAAACGGGTCCTTTTGTATACGCAAGTGTATGTAGTGCGCGTGTGTTACTTAGGTAGCCAGATATAATTTAACAGGCCTTTTCGCACAGCGCAGGGGTGTAGTAAGTAGTAAGTTTGCGATATAATAATCCGGACGCGTAGATATAATTTAATACAGTCGTTTAATAACTATATCGCGAACTGAGGAAAGGAAGGAATCTATACGGCGGTGGGTAAGGGTTTTAGGGATAGTGTGCCAAGACCCGGCTCGGTCCGGAAGGGCCGAGCTGAAATTCCAGAGTCTACCCTATTAGTCCGTCCCGCCCCTTTCCACCGCTGTAACAAGCGTAAGGTTAATAATCTTCTGTTCTATCTCTTAAAGCTAGTCTTTGGTGTCTAATAGCATCACCTCTAGGCTGCTAGAGTAGCTGCTAAGTTCCTTTAATATTCCAATATTCTATAGTTGATAGTACTAAGAATAAAGTTTATTATATAGACTAGTTGGACTAAGAAGGTTTATACTACTTAGTAGTCTGTTCATTTTAGCTATACACGCTAATAGAAAAGCAGATAAGAAAAATTAGAACAAAGCTTGAGTTCTGATTAGTAGGATAGTAACAAAAGTTGAGCGCATCGAAGTTTAAGAGTACCGAGGGGCATGCGCAGGCTCACGGGAAGCCGGGGTCACATGACGGAATCATGTACTAGTCACCTGATGCGTTACATGATGTGGAACGGAAGGCCATCGAAAAGGACGCGAAATGGGCTCGGAATCGCATGATATGCGAGGGGAATGGATGCATCGATGTTGCAAAGTGACCGATTCACATTCGTCCATGTCAAACAGGGTTGCGAATGATCGCGATGCTAGAGCTTGGGGAGGAACATGGGGGTGTTCTTCTTCCATTCCTGGTAGTCCTTGCGGCCGCCATAGCGCTGGTCATACTTCCTTTCAGACATGGGAATGCCGGACACCTAGGCGAGAAGATCAGCCAGGCTGCCGTTAGTTCTCAATGGGTCGGAAAATACCTTGAAGAGCAAGAATGTCACAAACGCCGGGCTGACAGCAGCCATGGCCAAAGCACCGATTCTGCCAACAGCAGCCCCACCAAAGCCCATACCCGCTTGTCCCACACTGCTCATCATCACTCCGGCAGCAGTGGTCGCAATGCCCGTCCACAGAGTGCTCTCACCGAAGTAATTGGGATGCCTGCTCTTGCTCCAAAGCCCGCTTGTCAAGAAATCCTCCGAGTGCTTCTTCTCCTTCTTGGCCTTCATCCACTGCGACTTCTGACGATCCGCGGCAGCCTCGAACGAAATGCCTCCGACGTATAGCAGTAGCCCGACAGCATCGAGGACGGTGAAAAATGGCAGAGACGCGAGCGTGGCAGCGGGGATGCTGTTGATCGCGAGAACGGGCATCAGGCAGAGCGAGACCCAAGTGGCTTGCGCAAAGAATGCCACGCCGAACTTGGCGGGCTTCCCCCGAATGTCGTCGAAGCGACTGTCGCGACCATCTTCGGCGGTGATTCGAGCGAACAGGAAAGTGCCGAGACGCGCGGCCCAGAACGTCACTGCCGCGCTGAGCACCACCTGCCGCCAGTTCCAGGCATTGACGCCGCCTTTGCTGGTCAAGCTGGCGAGCAAACTAGGCCATGCGGGAGCTGTGCGTCCGGGCCCTGCTGCGAGACGAGCCCGGATGGTAGGGAGGCAGAGGGACAGGGCAGCACAGGAGATGTATGTGAGAGACCCCGAGAGATCGTAGAAGCGCTCGGTCTGAAGGAGTATGGAAGGGATTGCTGCTGCGGCTTGTATGCCGTATGCTAGGCCAATGGAGGGGACCAGCGTTCGAAGGAATGGATTGCGGAAGTTCGTCGCGTGGAGGAGACCATTGATCAGGGAAGACATTGTGTATGGTACAATCAGCTTCGCGAACAAGAAGAACTGAGGGCCCAAGTCCACCGATACCGCCCGGCCTCCGCAAGTGAAGTCGTGATGATGTCAGTCACCAGCAAGGTTCGGCGTCTCAGCGTCGTGCGGTCCTTAGCGCGCCGCAGGATTCAAGTGCCCGGTCGTCGGTCCGAGATCGCCGGCCGGCAGAACGAAGACCGTGGCCATACATGCGGTGCATGGAACCCGTACCGACATCGCAGAACAGGTGGCTGCGACAACAGATATCCAGCAGGCAGCAGTACGCGTTCTACGCAGTACAGTAAGCTCCGCAATCGCGATGTGGTGCATGCTTCGAAATCGAGGCTGTGTACATGTTGCGGAATTCAGAAGGGTGGCGGAAAATGTGGGGCACTCCCGTATGGGCACAGGCAACTATGCCAAAAAGGCCATTCCAGGTTTCGTCGTGTAAGATCATATGCTGCGAACAGGCAAGAATGGGTATGTCGCTCGAAACGAAGGCAGAACACACGGTAGGTGAGACCGCCACCATCCCAACAATCCTTTCCAACCCAGGTCCAACAACGCCTCGCTTGCAGTCATAGCCGTGGAGATGCCCGGCCAACAATCGCGTGTCCACTCGCGGTATCCAAACTGGCCTTCGCTACGTTGCAGGGACTGGCGCATCCCTTGCAGCATCGGTGACGGGAGCTGGAGATTGAGCTTCGCCACTTGTGCTCTCGCACTCCTTCCTTTCCTTCTCTTTTGCTTCCTCTTCCTTCTTCAGGCGTTGCTTCTCCTGCAGTTTTGCCATTTGCTCCATCTTGATTTTCTGCTTTTCCGCCTGCTCTCGTTCTTTGGCTTTCTGCTCGTCGGACTTGTTCTCCTCTTCCTTGGCAGCGTAATCTTTCCACTTCCGCCATCCATCGAAGTCAATGAGCGCCTGCATGCAGCCCCATTCCTTGACCTTGCGTTCCAGCCAGACAAAGTTGACAGGCTTGGTCAAGAAGTCGTTGCAACCAGCAGCCAAAGCTTCGTGCCGATCCGATTGCAAAGAGGAAGCAGTCAACGCCACAATAATGACCGGGGACTTGAAAAGACCTTCAGACATGGAAAGCTTGTCGTCTTGTGGGTTGTGCGTTGCCTTGACGTCCATCAGCTCTCCTTTGCCGCCAGGCCCATTCTCGCTCGGCGTACCTGGAGTCGAGGAGAACACACCAATTCCGTTCACTCGTTCTAGCCGTCGAATCTCCTTCGTGGCCTGAAGTCCGTTCATCACTGGCATCTGAATGTCCATCAGAACCAAATGAAACCCGCCCGCCTTGTACTTGTCGACTGCAATTTGCCCGTTCATTGCTGTCTGCCATCGTACTTTCAGCCTTTTCATCAAGCCTTCCAAAATTCGCAAGTTGATGATGTTGTCTTCCACGATGAGCACGTTGATTGGCGGGACTGAGCTGTCCAATACAGTAGATATATTTGGCAGCTCTTTATTCGGGTTGTACGGGTCAATCTGGAGTGGTGATTGTTTCTTAGACTGCGGCTTATCGGGTGTGGGTTTCCGTGTCTTCCGCGGCCGCGCACTACGATGACCATGACCTGCGGGTGGCTGACTTCCATTTGGGGTGGGTGGAGATGAGGTGCTCTTACCGATGGGCGCTGCTTCAGGGGCTGTCGGAGTAGGTAGCGGAGGTGCAGCAGGTGCTCCATTCGGATGATGCGCTTCGGACGCGGAGGAGTCCACTCTAGGGCGTCCTCCGTTCCGAAGAGGCTGATGTGCTGATACATGTGCTGCTACAGCACCTGGACCCGTGATGGCAGGGTTGACGGGAGCACCATGCGATACTATCGTAGGCGACGAAGTGTGCTGCCGTGCGTATTTCGGTCTGTGTTCTCGCTCCGCACGATGGCCACGGGCTCTTCCACCAGGAGACGGCAACGCGGGTACGTGGCCGGTGTTGAGCACAGATATAGATCTCGGGTGTTCCTGGCCAGGTATGCAATTATGATGCTCGCGAGCACTAGGAGGCAGGGGAGGTTGTATCGTTGCAGGCATAGGTGGAAAATAATCCGTGCCATTCTCGTGAGGTCGGAACTCGTCCAAGGCCTGATAGCTCTGATACGGATATGCTCTGGGCGATGATCGAGGCGTTCGCTTCTGCGGGAGATCGATAAGGAGAGCTTCTTCTACCGTCTGGCCGCCAGGATAGTACGTGTCTATCGTTCTGCACATATCCTCCTCCGGTCCAAGCATACGCGAGCTGCGCGGCCCGGCATGTTCACTTCTCGTCACTATCGTGAGAGTGAGATCTGGCGAATCGAACACCTTTCCCAGGGAATTGTGGTACTTGCGCAGAATCATATCCCGCAAATCGTCTACCAAGTCATCTTTCTGAATCTGCACCAACGTGGCAGACTGGTGTGGACGCTTCACCCATACTTTCCGCGGCGGCGTGGCGGCCATGGCGAGATTCGGTGCGCTCGGCGACAAGTAGGGACGACGGACGGGTCGAGTCTGCAGAGAGCCACGTGGAGGATGGCAGCCTTGCAGAGTGGCTTCTGGCGTGGGCTCCTCCACCACCAGGCGTGGGTTTATGGGAGGCAGGTCGTCGACATGGATGTTCCGTTCGGGGATGGACAGCAGGGCAGAGGCGGAATCGCTGCCGTCCCCTATACTGGCAGCTCGCTGTTGCTGTTCACGCTGTTCCAGCGGTGCAGGTCGGCGTGGCAGCTCTGGCAGCGGGACTTCCGGGATCAGTGGGAAATGCCCTCGGAGCTTGGCATGGGACGACGACTTGCGAGGCAGCGAACGCGAGCGGGTCGAGGGCGAGGGCGAGAGCGAGGGCGATGTGGAGGTGGCAGTGGCGGAGTCGCTGCCGTCGCTCTGGGTGGGATCAGCTTTGGAATGCCTGGAGGACAGTCGGCGCAGAATCGGTCGGAGGCGGTTGAAGGCCATAGCTGGCGATGCTGCGTTACTTCGAGCCACAGGGCAGGGCAGGGCAGGCCAGCTCAGGCAGGTCAGATGTGTGGCGCAGTCGAAGTCTATCTGGTTTCACAAGGGAGCGCGAAAGACTTCTGTGCTAATGTCACCACCCCGGAAAAGACATCGGTGCCATGTAGAAGACTAAAAAGACCGGTATACCCTGCGTATCTCAGTGGTCCCTAGGAACACAGTGATAGTATCCAGAAGGCTAGATAAGCTGCTCCACCTAGCTAATTTTCTAGTAGCATAGTTTTACCAGATATACTATTAGTAAATTTTTGAAGTGAGAAAGACATTTCCTGTTACGGTCAACAAGTGCAAGAGTCAGAGAAGCAGGGCTGACAAAGACATCTGTCTACAAGCCAGAGAGAGAGAGTTTGTAGAAAAGCTTGGCAGCCAGCCTACTAGCACAAATCCTGCTGCAGCCTTCTAACCTTTCTCTTCTTCTTTATAGCTTGTCTTATAAATCAATTTAGGACTATTATTCTCAGAATTCAGCTTAGTCTTCAGATCTTAGTTCAGTCTTTGGACTCTGGCTTGTCTAGACAAACCTAGGACATTCTGCAGCATATCTTAACACCTGGCACTTCAGCATACTTTAGCCTACTTCAGTACACCTTAGCCTACCTTAGTACACCTTTAACGTCCTAATACCTTGGCATTACAAGCTATTACCTAACTCTGAGACTAACACAATAGTCTACTAAGCACTACAAGAATAGGTTCCCTTTAAGGAATACTCTAAACTGGACCTCTCTATAGAAGGTACTGCTTGTTGCGGCAGCAGAAAGGGGTGGGACTGAGTAATGGGGTGGACCCTCGGAATTTTGGCTCGGCCCTTCCGGACCGAGCCAGGCCTTGGCACACTACCCCTAAAGCTCTTACCTACTACTATATAGATTCCTTTCCCTCCTTAGTTCGAGATATAGTTATTAAAAAGGCCGTATTAAATTATATCTGCGTGCCCGGATTATTATATCTCGAACTTACTTACTACACTAACTCCGCGCTGCGCAAAAGGGACCGTTGAACAATCCGGACACCCGAATAACGCATGCGCACTACATACACCAAACCAAACAACAGTACTGTAAGAAAGCTATAGAGGGCTTCTTAACGGTAGAGGGCGGCGTTACAGGCTGCAGCAGAAAGAGAAAGACTAACAGACTGAGGGATAGGCGTACTAGCATCCTCGACGATAGAATAGCCACTAAGGGCCTTACAGAAGAAGAGATAGATAAAGCGAGAAAGGGCATAGAGAGCTATGCCAAACTGTACGTACGCAAGCCGGAGGAAATAGAAGAGTATCTAGTAGAAAATAGAGCTAAGAAGGTGTAAGGGCTTAAGAATCTTAGTTTAGAAACTTAAGGCTGGGTATCTATATAAAGGAACTAATAGGCAGTTCCTTTGTCGTCTGCTGCTGTACAATTTGTACCTACGAAGCCAAGCTAGCAATTTCCCTCTGTATAGGGATGCAAGGTTTACACTCTGTATAGAGAATCGAGAGTTTCCCTCTATATAGTAATGCAGAGTTTTCCCTCCGTTTAGAGGGGCGGCAATTCCTCTCTATGCAGGGCTATAGGATTCCCCCTCTGTACAGGAGTAGAGTTATATCGGTAACTCTGTATAGAGGGTAGGGTCGTGCTAGCGCTGCTAAGTCGCAGTCCTTAGAGCGACGGCTAGCTTATGTTAGGGGGCGTCGCCCGGCCCAGGTGCTGAACCCGACCTGAGCCGACCGTCGCCCTAAGGACTGCGACTCAGCGGCGCCAGCACGATCCCACCCTCCGTACGGAGTTACCGACAAGACCCCTCTCCCGTACGGAGGGAAAACACTACGGTCCTATACAAAGGGGGAACTACCGCCCCTTGGATTAGGGGGAAACCCGGCACCACCGTACAGAGGAGGTAACTCCCGATCCTCCGTACGGAGGGTGAACCTTGCACCCCGGCACAAAGGGGAAATTGCTGGCTTGGCTTCGTAGGTACAAATCGTACGGAGCAGACGACGAAGGAACTGCCTATTAGTTCCTTTATATAGATACCCGACCTCAAGTTTCTGAACCAAGATCCTTAAGCCTCTTACATTAGGAACTGATCTCACTGTCGGTAACCGCGGTGATAGAGCAAGATGGACGGCGACATCCCTATAGAACCTACGGCCATAGAGGGACACATGCACCGCGTGTACGAGGAGCTGCTAGAAAGCAAGAGGCAGCTCGAACAGCAAGTAAGCCACTAAGCTGCGATGATTTCCCAACAGGAACAGGAGCTACGACAGCTTAGGGCGTCCGATCGCGATCCGACCCCTACGACGACGAACACGATAACCCCTACCCCGACCCCCAAGAGCAAACTCCCCGACGTCTCTACGTACGATAGTAAGGCCCCGGCCGAATACCCCTCCTGGGCGGCTCAGATGCGCTCTAAGCTCCTAGTTAACTTAGGAGCATACCCGACCGAGCTGGACAAGGTAGTCTACCTCTTTAGGAGATTAAAGGGCAGGGCGGCAGCACGAATTCTGCCGTACTACGAGACGGCCATTGCCAACCCGGCAATAGCTACGACGACGATGCTCTAGGCAGCTCTGGATAAGAGCTACAAGGACCCGGACCGCGAGAGCCGAGCGCTCCTACGGGTCAACACGATGAAACAAGGACGCAAGACTGTACGAGAATTCCTTGCGGAATTTGACCAGACTTTGGCAGAAGCAGGGGGTCTCCAATAGGAGGACAGGATGAAAATCACCTCTCTGGAGGTAGGCCTCTCTAAGGAAATTATAACGGGGCTGGTAGGTGTAATACGGCCAGCTACGTACGAGGAATTTTGTGACCTTCTTAGGATGGTCGACGACCAGCAACGCAGGCTAGGACGGATAGGCCGTGCTTAGGAGATAAGACAACCTCCCTAGCGACAGACAGATGCTATAGACTAGGAACCGACGACGACGAGGGTGGCAGCAGCAGCCACCGTACGGCCAAGGGCCGCCACTAAGAAGGCGCAATAGGTGGACACAGCCACCCTTAACAAGAGGCGAGCAGAAGGGAGCTGCTACAGGTGTAGCAAGATAGGCCACACCGTACGGAATTGCGGGCTCCTGCCAGCAGAGAGACCTAGGGGACGGCCGACCACCGCAAGGGTAGCCACTGCAGCGCCTTAACGAGAAGATTAGGTGTCCTACTCGGACGACGACGAGTCGGGAAAAGAGTAGCCTCTAAGCGAAGACTCTGCCAGAGGCGGGTGCGAGATAGACTGCCAAATCAAAGCATTACTTAGCTATCTTTTAAGAGCAATTACATAACGACGACGCCGTTTATCGTACGGCCGACATTGAACGGGTCCGCAACGGCGCGGACACTAATTAACACAGGATGTTTGGTGTATAGAACGATCAGCGAAGACTTCGTACGGAGACATCGGATTAAGACGGCCCCTACGGTACCTGTACGCATGCTGGGCATTACTAGGCGGGGACCGGACATTACCTACATAGTGAAAGTAACAATAGAGGTACAAGGACACTACGAGCAAGACTCGTACCTCTATGTCGTACAGGACAAGTTGGGGTATAACCTGATACTGGGGAAGCCTTAGATAGAACGCTGGAAGGGCAAGCTGGATGTCGGACGAGGACGGCTGTACCTAGCAGCAACAAAGCGGAGAATCCGGGACCAGGGGAGGTCCCTGCGAGGTAGCAATGCTAAGGCCGAGATCAACACAGCAACGGCGGACATCGAGAAGGTATTAGCACCTAAGGAAGCGACAAACCCCTGTACGAAGCTCCTAAGAGAGTATGTTAGGTACCTGGACCTCTTTGAACCGAAGTCGGCCTCGAAACTGCTGCTATACCGAGGGGAAGGGATTGACTATAACATCCAGCTGGAACCCCGCCCGGATAGGAGCCTGCCGGAGGTACCGTATGGACCGCTGTACGGGATGTCCTCTGGAGAACTCCTAGTACTGCGCAAGACGCTGGACGACCTGCTTGCTAAAGGGTTTATCCGGGCCAGTACGTCGTCCGCAGGAGCCCCAGTACTGTTTGTCTACAAGGAGGGGAAGGCTAGATTGCGTTTCTGCGTAGACTACAGAGGCATCAACGCGATCACTAAGAAGGACCGGTACCCCCTACTCCTTATTAAGGAGACCCTCGGACGGATCAGCAAGGCGAAGTAGTTCACTAAGCTTGACGTAGTCTCGGCCTTCTACAAGATACGGATTAAGGAAGGCTGTAAATAGATAACTGCCTTCCGTACGAGATACGGTCTTTTTAAGTAGCTGGTCACCCCCTTTGGCCTTGCCAATGCACCGGCAACCTTCCAAAGGTACATTAACAAGTCCCTGCAAGGGTTACTGGACGACATCTGCTCGGTATACCTCGACGACACCCTGGTTTTTACGGACGGCACCTACGCAGACTACGTACGGGATGTTAAGAAGGTGCTAGACCGTCTGCAGCAGGCGGGCTTGTACCTCGACATCGACAAATGCGAGTTCGGTGTCCAACGTACGAAATACCTAGGTTTTATTATCGAGGCAGGGAAAGGCATCAGCATAGATAGGAAGAAGATTGACGCTATTAAGCTATAGAAGCTGCCTACGAACGTTAAGGGCGTACGGGAATTCCTTAGGTTTGCCAACTTTTACCGCCAGTTTATACGGAACTACTCGGAGATCGTACGCCCCCTAGTTAAGCTAACGCACAAGGACAAGCAGTTCAAATGGTCGGACGAATGCAATAAGAGCTTCGACAAGCTAAAAGAGCTCTTTACTACAGGACCAACGCTCGCCGCCTTTAACCCGGAGCGTACGACAATACTGGAAACCGACTCCTTAGGCTACTGCATTGGGGGTATCCTGTTACAGGTAGGCCTGGACGGACTCCTACACCTATGCGCGTATTTCTCCAAGAAGAACTCCCTAGCTAAGTGCAACTACCCAATCTACGACAAAGAGTTGCTGGCAGTCGTACGGTGTTGCGAAGCCTAGGATAGGGAACTCCGCTCGGTGCCTAAGTTCCTCGCCCTAACGGACTACAAGAACCTGGAATACTTTACTTAACCCCGGAAACTGTCTAAGAGATATGTACAATGGGCAATGTACCTAAGCCGGTTTAACATAAGACTCCAGTACTACAAGGGTAAGGACAACAGCAGGGCCGACGCACTGTCCAGACGGGACTAGGACATGCCAACGACGTACGGGGACGACCAGCTAAAGTCGCGGACATTCCAGATGTTTAAGGAAGAGCCAGGCGGGGAGACTATCTACCTAGCGGCGACACACCTATAGGAACCCCAACTGCAAGCATAGGAAGAGGCAGTAGAAAAGGACGAGGCATACCGAGGGGCCTGTACGGCGATTTAGGGAGGGCAACGGAAGCTCCCAGCCGAGCTCCACCTAAAGGTATCGGCAGCCGAGTGTTCAGTGGACAAGGAGAATAACCTGAAGTTCAGAAATCGGATATAGGTCCCGGCGGACGAGAAGCTCCGTACGGGCCTAATATAACGAGCACATAACTCTATAGCCACCGGGCACCCAGGGCGCGAGGAGACGTACAGCATTATCGCCCAGGACTATTACTGGCCAGCGATAGCGAAGGACATTCGCAGATTCGTACGGAACTGCGATGTATGCGGACGAACGAAGCCCTAGCGCGAGCTAAAGCATAGGCTGCTAAAGCCCCTGCCGATACCGGATCGACCCTGGCAAGATCTGACTGTAGACTTCATTACGGACCTTCCTAAGAGTAACGGACGGCGAAACATTATAGTAGTTACGGACAAATTGACGAAGGGGGTAATACTGGAGGGGATGGACTCCATTGCAGCTAAGGACACTGCCTAGGCCTTTATCCGGACGACGTTCAGCAAGCACGGTTTCCCTAGGTCAATTGTATTAGACTGGGGGCTACAGTTTACGAGCCAGCTCTGGGCCCGGATCTGCCAGTTACTAAGGGTAGAGCGTCGTCTGTCCACCGCATAGCACCCACAGACGGACGGGGCGACGGAGAGAGCCAATTCAACCCTAGAGGCGTACCTCCGAGCGTACGTCGACTATAACCAGACGAACTGGAACCGCCTTCTCCTAATAGCGGAGCTAGCTATTAACAGCTGTACGGCCGATGCTACAGGACTATCCCCCTTCTTTATAACCTATAGATACGACCATTCCCCGCTCCTACCGACCCCAAGTAGCAACACCCTGCGCCCTGTACGATCCCTAATCCAGCAAGGAGAGGCCATCGTACGGACAATTACGAACGCCTATCAATAGGCAAAAGCAAGCCTGGCCCTAGCCTAGCAGAACGCGGAAGAGCAGGCCAACAAGGGACAACAGGCTGCACCAAGGTACAAGGCAGGGGATAAGGTCTGGCTAAACCAGCGAAACATCCGTACGGACCGGCCGAGCAAGAAGTTGGATTGGAGAAACAGGAAGTTTACGGTGATCTGGCCGGTAGGGACATACGCCGTACGACTAAACACTCCTCTAGGGATTTACCCAGTCTTCTACGTAGACCTCGTACGACCGGCGAGCATGGACCCCTTGCCGCATCAGACGACTAACGACGGGCGCCTACCCGCAATTATAACCGAGGGCCAAGAAGAGTACGAGGTAGAGGGGATCCTTAAAAGCCGGAGGAAGCGGGGGAAGACAGAGTACTTAGTAAAATAGAAAGGATAGGCAGAGCCTACGTAGGAACCGTACGAGGCTCTGCAAGACACGACCGCACTAGACAGATAGGAGGAGGACCATTCCCCTACCTAGTTGCAATAACCCCGCGCTGTACGGCGGAAAGAGGCACGATCTACCCTAAGGACAGGGTAGCCGCAGGCAGAACTGGGTTGTCGAAGGATCGAGCACTACGACGTAGGACACTATAGGAGCCTACTAACACGACACCGTACGACGCTGTACGAGATAAGGGCTAGAAGAAAGGAACAGCCAAAGGACGAATAGGAGGGGGGAGCGGAGATAAGACAAGAGAGAAGACCGGCCGAAAATTCTTATATTCCCCGGGGGGAACCAAACTACCCTACTTATTATCTGAAATCTCCACTACCTTAGGCCCGGCCGGGCCCCCACCCCTACTAGGACCACCCCTAGGGCCAGCCCTAGGGAGCAGAGGCACCCCCCTACCCCCAGGGCCAGCCCTAGGGAGCAGAGGCACCCCCCTACCCCTACGTGCCTCCCCCGGCCGGCGGAAGGGGCAGTAGAGGGAGCTATCCTTCCACTTGCACGAGGCACACACCCCAGCCCAGAAGCCTGGGAGGCGGTATAGGCTAAGTAAGGGCCGGGGGGAGTTGGGGCAGGGGGCACAGAGCTGGCCCTAGGTAGCGATAAGGAGGGCGTTGACGTACGACGGGCAGGCCGTAGCCACCCGCTCTAGTATAACCTGGGCGAGGTTACACTAGAAGGCGTAGAAGGGGAGCCCGGCCGCGTCCTACTGCTCGCAGGTATGGCACCTAAGACGTCAGCCCAGACCGTACAGGAGACGAGAATCCGTACGAACTGGAGGAGCAGCTGCCGGTTAAGGTAAGGGCCCTACTATACGAGGACAAAGTGGGGGGGGAGCCCAGCCGGACGAGGGGGAGGGGCGGGGCCAGCGGCGACGAGGGAACCACCGGACAACATAGTGGTTGGCTGGTGGTGGACGGTGATAGTGGATAGTGGATAGTAGATGGTAGAGGGCGGACGGTATACAGGGAGAAAAGGAGGGGGAAGTGAAGAGGAGGGAGGAGGCTTAGGCTGACTGCCTACTATAGGGAATGGCAAGCAGGGCAACTGCTACAGACGGGTAAAATAGCAAGAGGCAACTGCGACCCGGAGGAAGCGACGAGGGACGACGACTCGGCACTGTACGAAATAGGACGCTGCAAACTGCTAAGGAGAAAAAAAACTTGACACAGCAGGAGCTGGGTAATTTAGGCACGCCGCCGTACGAAGGAAAACTGCGAGAAGGGAAGGGGGGGGGTATTGTTAGGGGGCGTCGCCCGGCCTAGGTGCTAAACCCGACCTAAGCCGACCGTCGCCCTAAGGACTGCGACTTAGCGGCGCCAGCACGATCCCACCCTCTGTACGGAGTTACCGACAAGACCCCTCTCCTGTACGGAGGGAAAACACTACGGTCCTGCACAAAGGGGGAACCACCGCCCCTTGGATTAGGGGGAAACCCGGCACCACTGTACGGAGGAGGTAACTCCCGATCCTCCGTACGGAGGGTGAACCTTGCACCCCGGCACAAAGGGGAAATTGCTGGCTTGGCTTCGTAGGTACAAATCGTACGGAGCAGACGACGAAGGAACTGCCTATTAGTTCCTTTATATAGATACCCGACCTCAAGTTTCTGAACCAAGATCCTTGAGCCTCTTACAGCTTAGGTCTAGGACCTAGGCTAGTGACTCTGTACAGAGGGTAGGGTCGTACTGGCGCTGCTAAGTCGCAGTCCTTAGGGCGACAGCTAGCTTAGGTCCAGGACCTAGGCTGGGCGGCGCCCCCTAACTATACCCCCCTCCCTTCTTGTAGTGCTTCTTTCGTACGACGGCGTATCGTACACCCTTAGCTCTTAGGGCTCCTCTAGCAGGTAGTGCTTTCCTATCTTTGTTGTAAGGGGCTCAAGAATCTTGGTTCAGAAACTTGAGGTCGGGTATCTACATAAAGGAACTGATAGGCAGTTCCTTCGTCGTCTGCTCCGTACGATTTGTACCTACGAGGCCAAGCTAGCAATTTCCCCTTTGTGCTAGGGTGCAAGGTTCACCCTCCGTACAGGAGTAGGGTCCTGTCGGTGGCTCCGTACGGAGGGTAGGGTCGTGCTGGCGCCGCTGAGTCGCAATCCTTAGGGCGACGGTCGGCTTAGGTCGGGTTCAGGACCTGAGCCGGGCGGCGCCCCCTAACAATACCCCCCCCTTTCTCTTTCTCGTAGTGCTACTTCCGTACGGCGCCGTGCTTAAACCACCTAGCTCCCGCTGTCCCTTTGGCAGGTCGTAGCTTCCTATTTCGTTCGGTCGTCCGGGTTGTCGTCCCTCGTCGCTTCCCCTAGGTCGTAGTTGCCTCTTGCTATTTTACCTGTCTGTAGCAGCTGCCCTGCTTGCTATTCCCACTATGGCAGGCAGGCAGCCCAAGCCTTCTCCCCTCTCTTCCCTTCCCCTTTCTCTTCTCCCCGTATACCGTCTACCGTCTACCGTCTACCGTCTACTGTCTACCGTCTACTACTACCGTCTACTACCAACTACTATTAGCTACTAACTACTACCAGCTACCAACCACTACTAGCCACTATGTTGTCCGCCCCGTCCGGTAGTGCCCTTGTAGTTGCTGGCCCTGCCTCCCCCCCTCGTCCGGCTGGGGTTCCCCCCTACTTTAAGCTCGTGCAGTAGGGCCCTTAACTTAACTAGCAGCTACGCTTCCGGTTCGTACGGTCTCGTCTTCTATACGGTCTAGGCTGACATCTTAGGTGCTATACTCGCGAGCAGCAGGACGCGGCCGGGCTCCCCTTCTACGCCTTCTAGTATAACTCCGCCCAGGTTACACTAGAGCGGGTAGCTACAGCCCGCCCGTCGTACGTTAACGCCCTCCTTATCGCTACCCGGAGCTAGCTCTGCGCCCCCTGCCCCAACTCCCCCTGGCCCTTACTTAGCCTATACCGCCTCCTAGGTTTCTGGGCTAGGGTGTGTGCCTCGTGCAAGTGGAAGGATGGCTCCTTCTACTGCCCCTTCCGCCGTCCGGGGGAGGTACGTAGGGGTAAGGGGGTGCCTCTGCTTCCTGGGGCTAGCCCTGGTAGGGGTAGTGGCCTGGCCGGGCCCGAGGTAGTCGAGCTCTTAGATAATAAGTAGGTAGTTCTGGTCCCCGGGGGGGGGGGGGTAATGGCCAGTGGGCCACCCCCCCCCCCCAGATAGTGTAAGAAATCTCAGACGGTGTTCTCTTAGCTTATCTCATTTCCACTCCCCCTCCTATTTGTCCTTTGGCTGTTCCTTTCTTCCAGCCCTTATCCTATACAATGTCGTACAATGTCGTGTCGGTGGGGCCCTATAGTGCCCTACGTCGTAGTACTCGATCCTTGGACAACTCGGGCCTGCCCGCAGCTGCCCTGTTCTTAAGGTAGATCGTGCCTCCTTCCGCTGTACGGCGCAGTGCTACTGTAACTGGGTCGGAGGGTGATTCTCCTCCTATCTGTCTAGTGCAGTTGTGTCTTGCAGAGCCTCGTACAGTTCCTACGTAGGCTCCGCCTATCCTCTCTATTTCACTAAGTACTCTGCCTTCCCCCGCTTCCTCCGACTCTTAAGGATCCCCTCTACCTTATACTCTTCTTGGCCCTCGGTTATAATTGCGGGTAGGCGCACGTCGTTAGTTATCTAATGCAGCAGGGGGTCCGTGCTCGCCGGTCGTACGAGGTCTACGTAGAAGACTGGATAAATCCCTAGGGGAGTGTTTAGTCGTACAGCGTATGTCCCTACCGGCCGGATTACCGTAAACTTCCTGTTCTTCTAATCTAACTTCTTGCTTAGCTAGTCCGTCCAGATGTTTCGCTGGTTTAACTAGACCTTATCCCCGGCCTCGTACCTTAGTGCAGCCTGTCGTCCCTTGTTGGCCCGCTCTTCCGCGTTCTACTAGGCTATAGCTAGGCTCGCCTTTGCCTATTAGAGGGCGTTCGTAATCGTCCGTATAATGGCCTCTCCTTGCTGGACTGGGGACCGTACGGGGCGCGGGGTGTTGCTACCTAGGGTCGGTAGGAGCGGGGAATAGTCGTATCTATAGGTCGTAAAGAAGGGGGACAGTCCTGTAGTATCGGCCGTACGGCTGTTAATAGCTAGCTCCGCTATTGGGAGAAGGCGATTCCAGTTCGTCTGGTTATAGTCGACGTACGCCCGGAGGTACGCTTCCAAGGTTGAATTGGCCCTCTCCGTCGCCCCGTCTGTCTGCGGGTGCTATGCGGTAGATAGGCGACGCTCTACCTTTAGCAACTGGCAGATCCGTGCCTAGAGCTGGCTCGTAAACTGCGTCCCCCGGTCTAATATAATGGACCTAGGGAAACCGTGCTTGCTGAACGTCGTCCGGATAAAGGCCCAGGCAGTATCTTTAGCCGTAATAGAGTCTATCCCCTCTAGTATTACCCCCTTCGTTAGCTTGTCCGTAACTACTATAATGTTTTGCCGTCCGTCGCTCTTAGAGAGGTTAGTAATAAAGTCTACGGTCAGATCTTGCTAGGGACGGTCCGGTATCGGCAGGGGCTTTAGCAGCCTATGCTTTAGCTCGCGCTAGGGCTTCGTCCGTCTGCATACATCGCAGTTCCGTACGAACCTGCGAATGTCCTTCGCTATCGCTGGCCAGTAGTAGTCCCAGGCGATAATGCTGTACGTCTCCTCGCGCCCTGGGTGCCTAGTAGCTATAGAGTTATGTGTTCGTTGTATTAAGCCTGTATGGAGCTTCTCGTCCGCCGGGACCTATATCCGATTTCTGAACTTTAGGTTGTTCTCCTCGTCTACTGAACACTCGGCTGCTAACACCTTTAGGTAGAGCTCGGCTAGGAGCTTCCGTTGCCCTCCCTAGATCGCCGTACGGGCCCCTCGGTATACCTCGTCCTTTTCCACTGCTTCTTCCTATGCTTGCAGTTAGGGTTCCTATAGGTGTGTCGCTGCTAGGCAGATAGTCTCCCCGCCCGGCTCCCCTTTAAACATCTGGAATGTTCGTAACTTTAGCCGGTCGTCCTTGTACGTCGTTGGCATGTCCTGGTCCCGTCTAGACAGAGCATCGGCCCTGCTGTTGTCCTTACCCTTACGGTACTGGAGTTTGATATTGAAACGGCTTAGGTATATTGCCTATCGTACGTGCCTCTTAGACAGCTTCCGGGGTTAAGTAAAGTATTCTAAGTTCTTGTAGTCTGTTAGGGCGAGGAACTCGGGCACCGAGCAGAGTTCCCTATCCTAGGCTTCGCAACACCGTACGACTGCCAGCAACTCCTTGTCGTAGATAGGGTAGTTGCACTTAGCTAGGGAGTTCTTCTTAGAGAAGTACGTACATAGATGTAGGAGTCCGTCCGAGCCTACCTGTAACAGGATACCCCTAATGCAGTACCCCGAGGAGTCGGTTTCCAGTATTGTCGTACGCTCCGGGTTAAAGGCGGCGAGCGTTGGTCCTGTAGTAAAGAGCTCCTTTAGCTTGTCGAAGCTCCTATCGCATTCGTCCGTCTATTTGAACTGCTTGTCTTTGTGCGTTAGCTTAACAAGGGGGCGTACGATCTCTAAGTAGTTCTGTATAAACTAGCGATAGAAGTTGGCAAACCCAAGAAATTCCCGTACGCCCTTAACGTTCGTAGGTGGCTTCTATTGCTTAATAGCGTCAATCTTCTTCCTATCTATACTAATGCCTTTCCCTGCCTCGATAATGAAACCTAGGTATTTCGTACGTTGGACACCGAATTCGCATTTGTCGATGTCGAGGTACAAGCTAGCCTGCTGCAGCCGGTCCAGCACCTTCTTAACATCTCGTACGTAATCTGCGTAAGTGCCGTCCGTAAAAACTAGGGTGTCGTCGAGGTATGCCGAGCAGATGTCGTCTAATAACCCCTGCAGGGACTTGTTAATGTACCTTTAGAAGGTTGCCGGTGCATTGGCAAGGCCGAAGGGGGTAACAAGCTACTTAAAAAGACTATATCTCGTACGGAAGGCCGTTATCCATTTACAGCCCTCCTTAATCCGTATCTTGTAGAAGGCCGAGACTACGTTAAGCTTAGTGAACCACTTCGCCTTGCTGATTCGTCCGAGGGTTTCCTTAATAAGGGGTAGGGGGTACCGGTCCTTCTTAGTAATCGCGTTAATGCCTCTGTAGTCTACGCAGAAGCGCAATCCGGCCTTCCCCTCCTTGTAGACAAACAGCACTAGGGCTCCCGCGGACGACGTACTAGCCCGAATAAATCCTTTAGCAAGCAGGTCGTCCAGCGTCTTGCGCAATACTAAGAGTTCTCTAGAGGACATTCTGTACAGCGGTCCGTACGGTACCTCCGGCAGGCCCCTATCCGGACGGGGTTCCAGCTAGATGTTATAGTTAATCCCTTCCCCTCGGTATAGTAGCAGCTTCGAGGCTAACTTTGGTTCAAAGAGGTCCAGGTACCCTATGTACTCTCTTAGGAGCTTCGTACAGGGGTTTGTCGCCTCCTTAGGTACTAATGCCTTCTTAATGTCCGCCGTTGCTGTGTTAATTTCGGCCTTAGTATTGCTACCTTGCGGGAGCCTCCCCTGGTCCCGGATTCTCCGCTTCGTTGCTGCCAGGTACAGCCGTCCTCGTCCGACGTCCAGCTTGCCCCTCTAGCGCTCTATCTAGGGCTTTCCTAGTATTAGGTTATACCCTAACTTGTCCCGTACGACATAGAGGTATAAGTCTTGCTCGTAGTGTCCCTGTACCTCTATTGTTACTTTCACTATATAGGTAATGTCCGGTCCTCGCCCGGTAATGCCCAGCATGCGTACAGGTACTGTAGGGGTCGTCCTAATCCGATGTCTCTGTACGAAGTCTTCGCTGATTACTCTATACACCAAACATCCTGTGTTAATTAATGTCCGCGCCGTTGCGGACCCGTTCAACGTCGGCCGTACGATAAACGGCGTCGTCGTTATGTAATTGCTCTTAAAAGATAGCCAAGTAATGCTTTGATTTGGCAGTCTATCTCGCACCTGCCTCTGGCAGAGTCTTCGCTTAGAGGCTACTCTTTTCCCGACTCGTCGTCGTCCGAATAGGACACCTGATCTTCTCGTTAAGGCGCTGCAGTTGCTACTCTCGCAGTGGTCGGCCGTCCACTAGGTCTCTCTGCTGGCAGAAGCCCGCAGTTCTGTACGGTGTGGCCCATCTTGCTACACTAGTAGCAGCTCCCTTCTGCTCGTCTCTTGTTAAGGGTGGCCGTGTCCACCTATTGCGCCTTTTTGGTAGCGGCCCTTGGCCGTACGGTGGTTGCTGCCGCTACCCTCGTCATCGTTGGCTCCCAGTCTATAGCGTCTGTCTGTCGCTAGGGGGGCTGTCTTATCTCCTAAGCGCGGCCTATCCGTCCTAGCCTGCGTTGCTAGTCGTCGACTATCCGGAGAAGGTTACAGAATTCCTCGTACGTAGCTGGCTGCATTACACCTACCAGCCCCGTTATAATCTCCTTAGAGAGGCCTACCTCTAAAGAGGTGATCTTTATCCTGTCTTCCTATTAGAGGCCCCCTGCTTCTGCCAAAGTCTAGTCAAATTCCGCGAGGAATTCTCGTACGGTCTTGCGTCCTTGTTTCATCGTATTGACCTATAGGAGTGCTCGGCTCTCGCGGTCCGGGTCCTTGTAGCTCTTGTCTAGAGCTGCCTAGAGCATCGTCGTCGTAGCTATTGCCGGGTTGGCAATAGCTGTCTCGTAGTACGGCAGAATCCGTGCTGCCGCCCTGCCCTTTAATCTCCTAAAGAGGTAGACTACCTTGTCCAGCTCGGTCGGGTATGCTCCTAAGTCGACTAGGAGCTTAGAGCGTATCTGAGCCGCCTAGGAGGGGTACTCGGCCGGAGCCTCACTATCGTACGTAGAGACGTCGGGGAGTTTGCTCTTAGGGGTCAGGGTGTAGATTATTGTGCTCGTCGTCGTCGTAGGGGTCGGATTGCGATCAGACGCCCTAAGCTGTCGTAGCTCCTGTTCCTATTGGGAAATCATCGCAGCCTAGTGGCTTACTTGTTGTTCGAGCTGCCTCTTGCTTTCCAGCAGCTCCTCGTACACGCGGTGCATATGTCCCCCTATAGCCGTAGGTTCTATAGGGATGTCGCCGTCCATCTCTGTTCTATTACCGCAGTTACCGACAGTGAGATCAGTTCCTAATGTAAGGGGCTCAAGAATCTTAGTTCAGAAACTTGAGGTCGGGTATCTACATAAAGGAACTGATAGGCAGTTCCTTCGTCGTCTGCTCCGTACGATTTGTACCTACGAGGCCAAGCTAGCAATTTCCCCTTTGTGCTGGGGTGCAAGGTTCACCCTCCGTACAGGAGTGGGGTCCTGTCGGTGGCTCCGTACGGAGGGTGGGGTCGTGCTGGCGCCGCTGAGTCGCAATCCTTAGGGCGACGGTCGGCTTAGGTCGGGTTCAGGACCTGAGCCGGGCGGCGCCCCCTAACATTTGTCTAGGCGCTTGCTAGTTGGCAATGCCTGCTAGATGCTCTCCTTCTACGCTGTTGTAACCTTGGACCTGTCCCTCTAGTTCCTATAGCTAAGGCGGAGGAGGACCTGCAAGCAAGGAAGGTAGGTAGTGCTAGATCGCTTCTACCTAATCTTAACCGATTCTGTTTGCTACTCTAAGGATGCTAAGGCTAAGGCAGAGGAGGACCTACGAGCAGTTACGAAGGCGCAGGAGGTGCTCGGTCCTGTCTAACTATTTACCTCCTACCCTATAGCCCCAGCTATATACTCTGCCTCTTAGCTGTACGGTCTTGCAGCAGCAGACCGTCTAGTTCTGTCCCTGTGCCCTAGTCGTCGTCCAGAGTCTAGCTCTTAGGTAGATGTTCCCGTCTCTGTCTAGTTGTCTAAAGGGCTGTCGCTCGTCCGGGCACTAGATCGTAGTTGCCTTATTTGCCCTTCCTTATACAGTTGTAGCAGCTGCCCTAGTTGCTGTTGCCTTATATAGCAGGCAGCTACTACCCTGTATATTAACCCTTCCCCCCCCTCTCTCTCCCTTCTTCTCTTTCTCTCCTATTCCTATATCTGCTACCCGTCCGCCTAGCCGTCTACTACTACTACTGTTACTATAACTACAACTACTACTACTACTACTAACTACAACTACTACTACCAACACTGCTATTCCGTCCGCCAGGTGCTGTCGTAGTTCTCTTGTAGTTGCCGGCCCGTCCTCCTATACCTCTACCTCTAGCCGTAGGGCGTTTAGCTTAACTAACAACTCTGCTTCTAGTTCGTATAGTCTTCCCCCTTCGTACAGTCCTAGCTAACGTCTTAGGTGCTACATTAATAAGCAGCAGGATGTTGCTAAGCTACCCTTCTACTCCTTCTAGTATTGGGGCCCCTGCCAGCTAGGAGGTAATTAACATTTTGGGTGTAGAGTTGGCTGCCCTAGTACTAGGGGGTAGTGGCTAGTAAGCTACCCTAAGGTAGTATATAAGAAATTTTCAGACAGTGTTGCTCTTATCCTTTCTTATTCTTACTCTTATTCTTACCTGTCTTATAGCTGTTCCCCTCCTCCTGCCTCCTTTCTATATAGTGTAGTATAGTGTAGTGTTAGTAGGACCTAGTAGGGTCCTACGTCTTAATTCCCAATCCTTCGGCAACCCGAATTGCTAGCAGCCGCCCTATATCTAGGGTAGATTAGGCCCCTTCTCGCTGTACAGTGCAGTGTTACTGTAACTGGGCAGGGGGATAGTTCTCCTCCTACCTGTCCAGTGCAGTTGTGTCCTGTAGGGCCTCGTACAGTTCCTACGTAGGCTCTTCCTACCCTCTCTATTTAACTAGGTACTCTACTCTCTTCTTCTTCCTTTAGCTCTTAAGGATTTCTTCTACCTTATACTCTTCCTAGCCCTTAGTAATAATCGCTAGTAGGCGCGCGTTGTCCGTCGTCTAGTGCAGTAGGGGGTCTGTGTTTGCTAGCTGTACGAGGTCTATATAGAAGACTAGGTAAATCCCTAGGGGAGTGTTAAGTCGTACAGCGTGTATCCCTACTGGTCGGACTACTGTAAACTTCCGGTTCTTCCAATCTAGTTTCTTGCTTAGCTAGTCTGTATAGATATTTTGCTAGTTTAGCTGGACCTTATCTCCTGCCTTGTACCTTAGTGCAGCCTGTCGTCCCTTGTTGGCCTGCTCTTCTGCATTCTGTTAAGCTATAGCTAGACTCACTTTTGCCTATTAACAGGCGTTCGTAATTGTCTGTACGATAGCCTTGCCCTGCTAAATCCGGGATCGTATAAGGCGTAGGGTATTACTACTTAGGGTCGGTAGGAGCAGGGAGTAGTTATATCTATAGGCTATAAAGAAGGGGTACAATCCTTTAGAGTTAGCCGTATAGCTGTTAATAGCCAGCTCCGCTATAGGGAGAAGGCGGTTCCAGTTAGTCTAATTATAGTCGACGTACGCTCGGAGGTACGCTTCTAATGTCGAATTGACCCTCTCCGTCGCACTGTCTGTCTGCGGGTACTATACAGTCGACAAGCGACGTTCTACGTTTAGCAACTAACATACCCTAGCCTAGAGCTGGCTCGTAAACTGTATGCCCCGGTCTAATACAATTGACCTAGGGAATCTGTACTTACTAAACGTTGTCTGTATAAATGCCTAGGTAGTGTCCTTAGCTGTAATAGAGTCTATTCCTTCTAATATTACCCCCTTTGTTAGCTTGTCTATAACTACTATAATGTTCTGCCGTCTGTCGCTCTTAGAGAGATCTGTAATAAAGTCTACTGTTAGGTCTTGCTAGGGCCGGTCTGGTATTAGTAGGGGTTTTAGCAGCCTATGCTTCAGTTTACGCTAGGGCTTCGTCTGTCCGCAGACATCGCAGTTCTGTACAAACCTGCGGATGTCCTTTGCTATCGCCGGCCAGTAGTAGTCCCTAGCGACGATGCTGTACGTCTCCTCGCGCCCTAGGTGCCTAGTTGCTATAGAATTATACGCCTGTTGTATTAAGCTCGTACAGAGCTTCTTGTCTGCCAGGACCTAAATCCGATTCCTAAACTTTAGGTTGTTCTCCTCGTCTACTAAGCACTCTGCTGCCGACACCTTAAGGTAAAGCTCTGCTAGGAGCTTCCGCTGTCCTCTTTAGATCGCCGTACGGGCCCCTTAGTATACGTCGTCCTTTTCTACTGCTTCTTCCTATACCTATAGTTAGGGTTCTTATATGTGTGTCGCTACTAGGCAGATAGTCCCTTTGCCTAGCTCCTCCTTAAATATCTGGAATGTTCGTAATTTCAGCCGGTCGTCCTTGTACGTTGTTGGCATGTCCTAGTCCTGTCTGGATAGCGTATCGGCCCTGCTGCTGTCCTTACCCTTGCGATACTAGAGTCTTATATTAAAGTAGCTTAGGTACATCGCCTATTGTACGTGTCTCTTAGACAGCTTCCGGGGTTGCGTAAAGTACTCTAGGTTCTTGTAGTTAGTTAGAGCGAGAAACTCGGGAACCGAGCGGAGTTCTCTATCCTACGCTTTGCAATACTGTACGACTACTAGCAATTCCTTGTTGTAGATAGGGTAGTTACACTTAGCTAGGGAGTTCTTCTTAGAGAAGTATGCGTATAGGTACAGGAGTCCCTCTAAGCCTACCTGTAACAAGATACCTCCTATGCAATACCCTAAGGAGTCGGTTTCCAGTATCGTCGTACGTTCTAGGTCGAAGGCAGCAAGCGTTGGTCCTGTAGGAAAGAGCTCCTTTAGCTTGTTAAAGCTCCTATTGCACTCGTCCGTCTACTTAAACTGCTTGTCCTTGTATATTAGCCCGACTAGGGGGCGTACGATCTCTAAGTAGTTCTGTATAAACTAGTAGTAAAAGTTGGCAAACCTAAGGAACTTCTGTACACCTTTAATACTTGTAGGCGGCTTCTATTGCTTAATAGCATCGATCTTTTTCCTGTCTATGCTTATGCATTTACCTGCCTCGATAATAAATCCTAAGTATTTTATATATTGTACACTAAATTTACATTTGTTAATGTCGAGGTACAATCTAGTCTGTTGCAATCGACCTAGTACCTTCTTAACGTCCTGCATATAGTCTGCGTAGGTGCCGTCCGTAAATACCAGTGTGTCGTCGAGGTACGCCGAGCAGATATCGTCTAGTAACCCTTGTAGGGACCTGTTAATGTACCTCTAGAAGGTCGCTAGTACGTTGGCAAGGCCAAAGGGGGTAACAAGCTACTCGAAAAGACTATATCTCGTACAGAAGGCAGTTATCTATTTATAGCCTTCCTTAATCCGTATCTTGTAGAAAGCCGAGACTACGTTAAGCTTAGTAAACTACTTTGCCTTGCTAATCCGTCTGAGAGTCTCCTTAATAAGGGGTAGGGGGTACCGATCCTTCTTAGTAATCGCATTAATGCCTCTGTAGTCTATGCAGAAACGCAAGCCGGCCTTGCTCTCCTTATAGACAAACAGCACTAGGGCTCCTACGGACGAGGTACTTGCGCGAATAAAACCCTTAGCAAGTAGGTCGTCTAGTATCTTGCGCAGTACTAGGACTTCTCTAGAGGACATGCCGTATAGCGGACTGTACAGTACTTTAGGCAGACTCCTATCTAGGCAGGGCTCTAGCGAGATGTCGTAGTTAATTCCTTCTCCTCAGTATAGCGGCAGTTTTAAGGCCGACTTTGGCTTAAAGGGGTCCAGGTATCCTGCGTATTCTACTAGGAGCTTGGTACAGGGGTCTGTTGCTTTCTTAGGCGCTAATGCCTTCTTAATGTCCGCAGTTGCAGTGTTGATCTCGGCCTTAGCATTGCCGCCCTACGGAACCCTCCCTTGGTCTTAGAGTCTCTGCTTCGTCGCTGCTAGGTACAGCCGTCCCTGTCCAACGTCCAGCTTGCCCTGCTAGCGCTCTATCTATAGCTTCCCTAATATTAGGTTATACCCTAACTTGTCCTGTATAACGTAGAGGTGTAAGTCCTGCTCGTAGTGTCCTTGCAGCTCTATCGTTACTTTTACTATATAGGTAATGTCCGGTCCTTGCCTAGTAATGCCTAGCATGCGTACAGGTACAGTAGGGGTCGTCTTAATATAGTGTCTCTGTACGAAGTCTTCGCTATTTACTCTGTACACCAAACATCCTGTATTAGTCAATGTCTACGCTGTAGCGGTCCCGTTCAGCGTAGGCCGTACGATAAACGGCGTAGTCGTTATGTAGTTGCTCTTAAAAGACAGCTAAGTAGTACTTTAATTTGGCAATCTATCTCGTATACGCCTCTGGCAGAGCCTTCGCTTAGAGGCTACTCTTTTCCTAACTCGTCGTCGTCTAAGTAGGACTCTTAATTCTCTTGTTAGGGCGCTGCAGTTGCTACCCTTGCAGTAGTCGGCCGTCCTCCAGGTCTCTCTGCTAGCAAAAATCCGCAATTCTGTGCAGTATAGCCTATCTTGCTATACCTATAGTAGCTCCCTTCTGCCCTTCTCTTGTCTAGGGTAGCTATGTCTACCTACTGTGCCCTTTTAGCAGCGGCCCTTAGTCGTACGGTAACGGCTGCCGCCACTCTTATCGTCGTTAGTTCCTAGTCTATAGCGTCCGTCTGCCGCTAGAGGGGTTGTTGTATCTTATAAGCGCAGCTTATCTGTCTAAGCCTGCGCTGCTAGTTGTCGACTATCCTAAGGAGATTACAGAATTCCTCGTATGTAGCTAGTCGCATTACGCCTACTAGTCCTGTTATAATCTCCTTAGAGAAGCCTACCTCTAAGGAGGTAATTTTTATCCTGTCCTCCTATTAGAGACCTCCTGCCTCTGCTAGGGTCTAGTCGTATTCCGCAGAGAACTCTCGTATAGTCTTGCGTCCTTGCTTTATTATATTAAACTATAGGAGTGCTCGGCTTACGCGGTCTAGGTCCTTAAAGCTCTTGTTAAGAGCTGCCTAGAGCATCGTCGTTGTAGCTATTGCTAGGTTAGCAATAGCCGTCTTGTAGTACGGCAGAATCTGTGCTGCCGCCCTGCCCTTTAACCTTCTAAAGAGGTACACTACCTTGTCCAGCTTAGTTAGGTATGCTCCTAAGTCGACTAGAAGCTTAGAACGTATCTAGGCAGCCTAGGAGGGGTACTCGGCCGGAGCCTTACTATTGTAGGTAGTAACGTTAGGGAGTTTGCTCTTAGAGGCCTGGGTGTAGGCCGTCGTGTTCGTCGTCGTCGTCGTAGGGGTCGGATCGCAATCGGACGCCCTAAGCTGTCGTAGCTCCTGTTCCTGTTAGGAAATTATCGCAGCCTAGTAGCTTACTTGCTGTTCGAGCTGCCTCTTGTGTGCTAGCAGCTCCTCGTACGCGCAGTGCATCTGATCCTGCATAGCCGCAGGTTCTATAGAGATGTTGCTGTCTATCTTCGTTGTATTACTGCAGTTACTAACAGTAAGATCAGTTCCTAATATAAGCGCTTAAGAATCTTGGTTTAGAAACTTGAGGCTGGGTATCTATATAAAGGAACTAATAGGCAGTTCCTTCGTTGTCTGCTGCTGTACAATTTGTACCTATAAAGCTAAGCCAGCAATTTCCCTCTATATAGGGATGCAAGGTTTACACTCTGTACAGAGAATCGGGAGTTTCCCTCTATATAGTAATGTAGAGTTTTCCCTCCGTTTAGAGGGGCGACAATTTCCCTCTATATAGGGCTATAGGATTCTCCCTCTATATAGGAGTTGGGTCGTATCGGTAACTCCGTACAGAGGGTAGGGTCGTGCTAGCGCTGCTAAGTCGCAGTCCTTAGAGCGACGGCTAGTTCAGGTCCAGGACCTAGGCTGGTAACTCTGTACAGAGGGTAGGGTTGTGCTAGCGCCGCTAAGTCGCAGTCCTTAGGGCGACGGCTAGCTTAGGTCCAGGACCTGGGCTAGGCGGCGCCCCCTAACAGAAGCTGTTCGACATTATTACCTTCGTCGAAAAGAAGTTTTACAGGAATATAGAAGAGAACAGGCGACTAAGAGATAAAATGGAAGTAGTAATAGCTAAGAAGGATTCGGCAGAAACTATTATTAACGTGTTAGAAAACTAAGCGGCGAATCGACTAGCACAACTAAAGGCAATAAAGACTTAGTTAGCTAAGATAAAGGCAGCGACGTCGTCCGCGCTGCTACTACACTAAGAAGAACAAGCAGAGACCGCCTTACCAGCGGCCTACAGTTAAGGTAGCACCTTAAAAACGTTACTACTAGACCTATTAGCGTTTAGGGGCGGAGACCCTAAAGATTAGGAAGCATTTAAAAAGAAAATAAAGAATAAGATAGACCGCGATTATGCCAGAAGCAGTACAGGAGATAGATTGGCCTACCTGGAATCGCAGTTAGAAGGTAAAGCTTTTTCGTTAGTAGCGGACCTAGAAGAGGTAACTGCTAAAGAAGCGACTAAAGCGCTGGACCAACGCTTCGGAGACCCCTTCCGAAAGAAGACAGCCCGTAAGCAACTGGATAAGATTAACCAGAACTAGCTAACATTTAAGGAGTTCTACGGACTGTTTAGAAAATATGCTATTAGAGCCAGAGTGTTAGAAGATAAGCAGCTCTACCTACTAAGGCAGAAGCTAAACCCTAAATTGGCAGCAGCTATAGCGTCGGTAGAAGATAAAGACCTTAAAAGCTTCGTGCACTGAGCGAGAGCCACTGCTAGAAACCTAAGCGCTTACGCGAAATTGCGCGAATCGAACTAGAAGCAGTCGATAACGCAGACAACACGACCCCTGCACCTTTTAGGAGAGCACCTTAGCAGCCGCCTTATTCGCTACGTTCGTCGTTCGTCTCCACTTGCTACGCGTACGGAAAGCCTAGCTACATAGCTACGAGATGCCAAGCGACGGATCAACAGAAGCAGGAGTATCGTGCTACAAAGCAGCTGCAGAGAAAGACTATCCAAGCTATCGAGCCAGCTCCAAAATACACCGACAGCGTAGATAGTAGAGTGCTACTGCGAATCCTAGGAAAAGACTAGCTGGACGGATAGGCCCCCTATCCAGTATAGACAATAGGGCACCGATACGAACTACGTTACTAGAAGATAAAAGTATTAACAGCTATAGCGATCCGCTCTTAGCGGCAGTGGAAGTGAATACAGAAACAGCTATTATCCTCCTAATTACTGTCCACCCCCTCGATAGCTTAAACAGACCACTTCAGCTAAGAGCTTTTATCGATACAGGAGCCCTTATCGGAGCCGCGATCAACTACCGATTGGTTCAGAAACTGATAAAAGGATACAGCTATCTAGTAGAGCTAGCGTCGCTAACGCAGATTTCGGTATACAACGGACAAGACACAGAGAGTGTTACGCATTATGTGCCACTAAGGACTACCCTAGCTGGTCGCAGCACGGAAGCGACGTTCCGAATTATAGATATTAGAAGGTTTAACATTATTATAGGACAGAAATAGATAAAGAACCAGAAAGCAGTTATTGACGTAGGTAAAGGCACACTCGGATTCAAAACCCTGCAGAGTGGCGTCGCTGCTGTTAAATCGGTTACAGCGATCGCTAAAGAACCGAACGCTACGATTAGGGGAGCGGGTCCGATAGATCGGTCCGGCCCTTCAGACACGATCGGAATAATAAGCTCGGAAGCCTTAACGACCCTCGCGAGGTCGCCAGACAATAAGATTTATGCTATCTCAATAAAAGACATCGAAGACTACTAGAAGATAATAGCGGAAGAAGAAGTAGATCTATTAGAGGTGTTACTAAAAGAACTCTATAGCTACACCGACGTGTTCTCGAAAGCCGACTCTGACCTACTACCGCTCTACTAACCGGAATATAACAACAAGATCCGGCTAAAAGAAGGAGCTACGCTGCTAAGAACCAAGCTACTAAGAAGGCTGTCGCTAGCTAAGCTGGACTAAGTAGAGGTGTTTGTTTGAGAAGACCTAGCGAAGAAGTTTATTACGCTAAGCTTTGCCAAATATATGTCCCCGGTCCTTTTTATAAGGAAACCTAGAGGTAGTCTTAGACTGTGCGTAGATTACCGAGGCCTTAATAAGGTTACTAAGAGAGATGTATACCCGCTGCCTCTAATCGACGAGACTATACAACGAGTAGCTAAAGCTAAGTGGTTTAGTAAGCTGGATATTCGCTAAGCTTTCTATCGACTAAGGAACGAAGAAGGGGAGACAGAAGACCTTACGACATTCGCTATACGTATAGGCAATTTCAAGTAGTTGGTAATGCCTTTTGGACTTACTAACGCGCCGGCGGTGTAGCAGCGTTTCATAAATCACACCTTTATAGACATGCTAGAACGGTTCGTATCTATCTACTTAGACAACATTCTTATCTACACTAATAGAACGAGAGAGCAATATATAGACTACATTAAGAGGGTGCTAAATAGACTCTGCGAAGTCGGATTAAACGCGGACACGAAGAAGAGCGAGTTTTATTAGACCGAAGTCAAATACCTCAGTCTTATCGTCGGAAGAGAAGGGATTTAGATAGACCCCTTAAAAGTCGCCGCCGTCGCGGAATAGAAGCAGCCGAAATTAGGAAACACTATATAAATCAGAGCGTTTCTCGGATTCTGCAGCTACTATCGACAGTTTATTAAGGACTTCAGCAAGATAGCGAGACCCCTAAACGAAGCACTAAAGAAGGAGGCCGCTAGCCTATAGAATAAGAAGTGCATAGAAGCTTTTATCCAGCTGAAAGAAGCAGTGGCCTCGGCGCCGGTTCTGGCGCACTTCTAACTAGAGAAAACGATCTATTTAGAGACGGACGCTTCCGACACAGTGACTGCAGGGGTCCTTTCTTAGTATAATAACGCTAACGAGACCCTCTACCTAGTGGCTTTCTTCAGCAAGTCTATAAACGAGGCCGAGCGCAACTACGCTATCTACGATAAAGAGCTATTAGCTATTATCCAGGCTTTCGAGGAGTGGAAGCCAGAGCTTATAGCTAGACAGAGTACGGTCCAGGTCCTTACAGACTACTAGTTACTAACCTACTTTATAAAAACGCAGAAGCTATCGCGCTGTTAGGTCTAGTAGGCCGACTACTTATCCGGATTTGACTTCAAGATTACCTATCGACCCAGAGCCCAAAATAGAAAGGCTAATGTGCTAACGAGAAGAGAAGGAAAGACCAGCCGCGCAAAAGAAGATCCGAATATGTTCTAGAAGGTGTTGACCGAACGGATAGTAGACGCTAAGGTATTAAAAGAAGCAGGGATCTGCGCAATAGAACCGCCGACAGAAGAAGAGACGCTCTACGAGAAAGTGGAACGACTTAATAAGCAGCAGAAACTTGGCAAAACCGGCTTAGGGAAGCTAATAGTTCTAGAAGAACTGATTATAGAGGTTGTCCACTTGGTCCACAGTTCTAAAGATGTTGGTTACGCCGGCTCAAAGAAGACAATAGAAGCTGTAAGGACGATCTACTAGTTTCTGCGGATCTTCGAGCAGATACACCGGTTTATTACTAATTGCTACATCTGCCGAACCGCGAAACTACGTTACGGCCTTCCGGCCAGTCTGTTGAAATAAGAAAGCTAAGAGGATCTATTAAAGCGAGGATCTTATAGAAAGGATAGCTGGAAGACTATAAATAGTATCCGGTCGAGAACCTCCAGGATTCGGCAGAGCTGCTAAGAGAGTTTTATGTCCAGAACCCGAGGAAGCCGAAGCCTAAGTAGCTCCGAAGTTAATTATTCTAGAAGAAGAAGAAAAACCGCGTCCGCTCTATTAGTGCGGAAGCCGATAAAGACGATCGTAGCAGTCGCTTTGCTAGAGTCTTTAACTCGGCCACTATCTACTACCGCTTTGGCAGGAAGCTCGCCGACGCCGCTGCACGGCGTCGGCGCCGCCGGCCCTGCGGTAGGTAAGGTCTTTAGTAGAGAAAGAAGAAGAAGAAGATAGCGAGCTGCAGATAGATCTATATAGACCTCTGCAGTAGCGTACAGACCGGTTACGCTGCAGCTTAGGTAACCGCTAGCTCCGATCAAATAGCACGGATCAGATAGACGCCAAGTAAAGAAGTCAGATAGCGACAATATAAGAAGAAAGAAGATAAAAAAAGGGGATAGTTTCAAAATAGAAGAAAGCGAAGAGGTAATAGCAGAATCAAAAAAACAAAAAAAAAAGAGAGAAACAGATAAGTAAGCGGTCAAGGTCGACTGCTAGTAAGGGAGGGGGGTGGTGTTGCGGCGGCAGAAAGGGGTGGGACTAAGTAATAGGGTAGACCCTCGGAATTTCGGCTCGGCCCTTCCGCACCGAGCCGGGCCTTGGCACACTACCCCTAAAGCTCTTACCTACTACTATATAGATTCCTTTCCCTCCTTAGTTCGAGATATAGTTATTAAAAAGGCCGTATTAAATTATATCTACATGCCTAGATTAAGGGATAGACGTACTAGCATCCTCGACAATAGGACAGTTACTAAAGGTCTTACAGAAGAAGAGACAGACGAGGCGAAAGAGGGAATAGCAGGCTATAAGGAGCTGTATGCCTATACACTAGATAAACTCGAAGAATATCTAGCAGAATATAGAGCTAGGAAGGTGTACGACACTATTACCTTTATCGAGAAGAACTTTTATAAGAAAATAGAAGAGAACAGGCAGCTAAGAGAGGAGATAGAATCGGTAATAGCCGAGAAGGAATCGGCAGAGACTATTATTAATATGTTAGAAAACCAAGCGGCGACTCGACTAGCGTAACTAAAGGCGCTAAAGGCTTAGTTAGCTACCGTAGAGGCAGCGACGTCGTCGGCACCACTGCTACTACTACGAGAAAACCAAGAGGAAACCGCCTTACCTGTAGCCTACAGTTAAGGTAGCACCTCGATAATATTACTACCTAATCTATTAGCCTTTAGGGATAGAGACCCTAAAGACTAGGAGGCCTTTAAGAAGAAGATAAAGAACAAGATAAGCTGCGATTATGCCGGAAGCAGTAAAGAAGACAGATTGGCCTACCTGGAATCGCGATTGGAAGGCGAAGCGTTCTTGTTAGTAGCGGACCTAGAGGATATAACTGCCGACGAAGCGATCAAAGCCCTAGACCAACGCTTCGGAGACCCTTTCCAGAAGAAGACGGCCTGTAAGCAACTAGATAAAATTAACTAAAACCGGCTAATGTTTAAGGAGTTTTACGGACTGTTCCGGAAATATGCTATTAGTGTTGCAGCAGTGGAAAGGGGTGGGACTGAGTGATAGGGTGGACCCTCGGAATTTCGGCTCGGCCCTTCCGGACCGAGCCGGGCCTTAGCACGCCACTCCCCAAAGGTCTCATCCACCATTATATAGATTCCTTTCCCTCCTCAGTTCGAGATATAGTTGTCAAAAAGGCTGTATTAAATTATATCTGCGTGCCCGGATTATTATATCTCGAACTTACTCCCTACACTACTACTGCGCTGCGCGAAAGGGACCGTTAAACTATCCGGACCCCCGAATAACGCACGCGCACTAACACACAAACCAACAACCCCAGCACCGTAAGAAAGCTATAGAGAGCTTCTTAGCGGTAGAGAGCGGCGTTACAGGCCGAAGCAGAAGCAGAAGAGAAAAGACTAACAGAGCGAGCAGGCGCTCTAGTGTTATTAATAATGAGTTCATTATCAGAGGTTTTACAGCAGAAGAGACTGCAGAGATTAAAGAACGAATAAGCGAATACAAGAAAATCTACGACTGCACGCTCGAGGAACTTAAGGATTACGTAAACGAGAACGGAGTAGGAAAGGTCTACGACAGCATAGATCTTATTAAGAAGCTGTTTTACAGAACCCTAGAAGAAAAGAGACAGTTAAGAGAGGAAATTAAAGCAGTAAGAGCTAAGAAGGAATCGGCAGAGACTATTATAGATGTGCTGGAAAACTAAGCAGCGAACCAACTAGCATAACTAAAAGCGATAAAGGCTCAGCTAGCTGAGATAGAGAGAGCGACGTCGCTGCCACCGCATCGAGAAGAACAAGCAGAGACCGCCTTACCGGCGGCCTACAGTTAAGGCGGCACGTTGATAACGTTACTACCGGATCTACCGGCGTTTAGAGGCGGAGATCCTAAGGATTGGGAAGCATTTAAGAAGAAGATAAAGAACAAGATAGATCGAGACTATGCCGGAAACAGCCCCGGAGATAGACTGGCGTACCTGGAATCGCGATTAGAAGGTAAAGCTTTTTTACTAGTAGCAGACCTAGAAGAGGTAACTGCCGAGGAAGCGATTAAAGCACTAGATTAACGTTTCGGAGACCCCTTCCGGAAGAAGACGGCCCGTAAGCAGCTAGATAAGATCAACCAGAACCGGTAGACGTTCGAAGAGTTCTACGGACTATTTAGGAAATATGCGATCAGGGCCCGAGTAGCAGAAGATAAGCAGCCCTACCTACTAAGGTAGAAGCTAAACCCTAAACTGGCCGCAGCTATAGCCTCGGTGGAAGATAAGGACCTTAAGTTAAGAGCATTAATAGCTGCAGCGATCCGCTCTTAGTAGCGGTAGAAGTAAACACGGAAACAGCTATTATCCTTCTAATTACTGTCCACCCCCTTAATGGATCGAGCAAATCACTTCAGCTAAGAGCTTTTATCGACACGGGGGCCCTTATCGGAGCGGCCATCCACTATTAATTGGTTCAAAAGCTAATAAAAGGATACGGCTACCCAGTAGAGCTAGCGTTGCCGACACGGATTTCGGCATACAACGGACAGGACACAGAGAGTGTTATGCATTATATGCTATTAAGGACCATCCTAGCAGGTCGCACTATAGAAGCGACGTTCCGGATTATAGATATCGGAAGATTTGACATTATTATAGAGCAGAAATAGATAAAGAACCAGGGAGCAATTATTGACGTAGGTAAAGGCACACTCAGATTTAGAAAACCAATCAGCAGCTCCGCCGCCGTCAAATCAGTTACCGAACCGGTTACAGTCGCCAACGTCAAACCGAACGTTACGACTATCGAAGTGGCTCCGAAGGATCGACCCGAACCTTAAGGCACGATCGGAATAATAAGTTCAGAAGCTTTAACGACCCTTGCGAGGTCGCCAGACAACGAGATTTATGCTATCTTAATAAAGGATATCGAAGACTACTGGAAGATAATAGCGGAAGAAGAAGTGGATCTACTAGAGGTGTTACCGAAAGAACTCTATAGTTACACTAACGTGTTCTCAAAGGCTAACTCCAACCTCTTGCCGCTCCACCGACCGGAATATAACAACAAGATCCGGCTGAAAGAAGGAGCCGCGCTGCCGAGAACCGAGCCCCTAAGACGCTTATCTCCAGCCGAGCTAGACTAGGTAGAAGTGTTTGTTCGAGAGAATCTGGCGAAGAAGTTTATTACGCCAAGCTCTGCGGAATATGCGTCGCCGATTCTTTTCGTACAGAAACTAGGAGGTGGTCTCCGACTGTACGTAGATTACCGGGGCCTTAATAAGGTCGCTAAGAGAGATGTGTATCCACTGCCTCTAATCGATAAGACTATACAACGAGTGGCTAAGGCTAAGTAGTTTAGCAAGCTAGATATTCTATACAACGAGTGGCTAAGGCTAAGCTGTAGCCTTTCGGACTCGGAAACACTACACAGATCAGAGCGTTTCTCGGATTCTGCAGCTACTATCGAAGGTTTATAAAGGACTTCAGCAGGATAGCAAGACCCCTAAACGAAGCGTTAAAGAAAGAGGCCGCCGGCCTATAGAATAAGAAGTGCATAGAAGCCTTTAACCAGCTAAAAGAAGCAGTGGCCTCAGCGCCGGTTCTAGCACACTTCCGGCCGGAAAAGACAATCTATATAGAAACGGACGCTTCCGATACAGTAACAGCCGGAGTCCTTTCTCAATACGCCGACGACGGCGAGACCCTCTATCCGGTAGCCTTCTTTAGCAAATCTATAACTAAGGCCGAGCGGAACTACGCAATCTACGATAAAGAACTGCTGGCTATTATTTAGGCCTTCGAAGAGTGGAAACCGGAGCTTCTAGCTAGACAGAGCACGATCCAGGTCCTTACGGACTACCAGTCGCTAACCTACTTTATAAAGACGCAGAAGCTCTTACAACGTTAGGCACAGTGGGCTGCCTACTTATCCGGGTGCGACTTTAAGATCACTTATTGACCTGGAGCTCAAAATGGAAAGGCAGACGCATTAACGAGAAGAGAAGGAAGGACTAGCCGTGCGAAAGAAGATCCGAACATGTTTCAGAAAGTGCTGACAGAACGAATAGTAGACGCCGAGGTGTTGAAAGAGGTAAGGATCTATGCGATAGAGCCTCCGATTAAAGAAGAGACGCTGTACGAGAAAGTGGAACGGCTTAATCAGCAGCAGAAGCTCGGCAAAACCGGCTTAGGGAAACTGATTGTTCCGGAAGAACTGATTACAGAGGTTATCTAGCTAGTCCATAGCTCTAAGGATGTTGGTTACGCAGGATCGAAGAAGACGATAGAAGCAATAAGGACGACCTACTGGTTTCTGCGAATCTTCGAGCGGATACATCGGTTTATTACTAACTGCTACGTATGCCGAGCAGCAAAGCTACGTTACGGCCTTCCAGCCGGCCTGCAGAAGCCACTTCCAATCCCTAAGAAACTATAGCAGCACATTACAATAGATTTCGTAACTGGCCTGCCGGACTCCGATAGATATAACGCTACGCTCAATGCAGTGGATCAGCTAAGCAAAGAGCGCTATTTCATCCCCTGTCGAGCTAAGGATAAAGGAACTACTACAGAAGAAACGGCGAGAATGTTAATCCAGTACGTATAGAAGCACTATAGGCTGCCGGACACTATTACTATAGATAGAGGTCCTTAATTCACTGCGGACGTATAGAAAGCCATCGACCAGGCCCTTGGAATTCGTAGAAAGCTCAGCACGGCCGCTTACCCTCAGACCGACGGCCAGTCTAAAGTAGCTAACCGAGAGATAGAGAAATATCTGAGAATTTTCTGCAGCTATTATTAAACAGAATGGGTTAAGGTGTTGCCGATAGCCGAATTCTGCGCTAATTCCGCACGATTAGAAGCCACCTTACTGGCGCCGTTCGAGAGAACCTACGGCTATCTTCCGAGGATAAGCTTTTAACTACTAAACGAACCCAGCTCTTTAGAACCTTCCACTATCACTTCGTCGAAGAGAATAGCCGCGGCGGCGGCAGAAGCGCTCCGATCTCAGATATAAGAAGCGATTAAGGTAGCGAAAGAAGCGATAGAATTAGCTTAGAAGAAGATAGTAACTCGAGCTAATAGAAAGAGGTTACCAATAGAATTCGAGGAAGGCCAAAAGGTATAGCTCAACACGCGGAACCTAAGGCTGAAAGGCAACGCGAAGCTTAAACCTCGTTACGTAGGTCCGTTTAGGATAATAGAAAAGAGGTCGCCGGTGACCTACCGGCTCCAGCTGCCGAAATCGTTCCGGATCTACGATGTCTTTTATTCGGATCTGCTAAGCCGAGACCCTGAAGATAGTCTTCCGGATTAGGGGTTCGATAAACCCCTACCAATCGAAATAGAAGGAGAAGAAGAAGAGTAGGAGATAGAGGACGTAATTGATATAAGAAAACAAAGAGGATCTATCGAAGCGAGGATCTTATAGAAAGGATAGCCGGAAGACTACAAATAGTATCTGGTCGAGAACCTCCGGAATTTAGCGGAGGTGCTAAGAGAATTTTACGTCCGGAACCCGAAGAAACCGCTGATCTGACTGCAGTAGACGCAAGGTCAATACCCGTCTTTGATAACTATATCCAAGGCTGGAGAGGGAAGAATCTACGTACAAGCGGAGGTGGAGGTATTTGAGTGTGCGCCAAGCCTGGCCCTGCCAAGCCTAGCTGCCAGCTGTCCACATCCACATCCGTATCACTACCGCCCTCCCTAACCAGCGATTGCCCTCAATCGCAATTAATCCATCAATCGCAATCAGCCAATCAGGTCGCACCAATCCAGGTCGCAAATTCAGTCGCAGAGGTCGCTTTTCAAGCTCCAATTTCCGTGCGTTTTGAGTCTCAATCTCGTGCCTTTTTGAGCCTCAATCTCGTGCCTTTTTGAGCCTCAATCTCGTGCCTTTTGCCGTCGCTTTCAGCCTCGATTGGTGCCTTGTTTGGTGCCTTAGTCACGGAGTTCTCGGAGGTTGTTGGGGGATATATCGCTTCTCGACGGTCGCTTCTCGACGGTCGCTCGCTTCTCGGACGCTCGCTCGCTTCTCGGACGGTCGCTTCTCAAGCCGTCGCTTCTTAAGCCGTCGCTTCTCAAGCCGTCGCTTCTCAAGCCGTCGCTTCTTAAACAGTCGCAGAGGTCTCGGAGGTCGTTGGGGTCGCAGAGGTCTCGGAGGTCGTCGGGGCTGCAGAGGTCGCGGAGCTCGCTGAGGTCGCAGAGCTCGGGGTCGCGGAGTCGCGGAGGTCGCGGAGGTCGCTTTGCAAACACGTGCTGCTTCTGAACTGTCGCTTCTCGACGGTCGCTTCTCGAGCCGTCGCTTCTTAAGTCGTCGCCTGTCGCTTCTCAGACGGTCGCTTCTCGACGGTCGCTTCTCGAGCCGTCGCTCGCTTCTTAAGCCGTCGCTCGCTTCTCGACGGTCGCTTTGCCTGTGCTTTGCCTGGTGCTCTGCCTGGTGCTCTGCCTGGAGCTCGTGCCTGCTTGGTGCTCTTGCTCGGTGCTCTTGCTCGGCCTAGGTGCTCTTGCTCTGCAGCTGGTGCTCTGCAGCTGGTGCTCTGCAGCTGGTGCTCTGCCTTGTGCTCTTCTGAACCTGAACAATGTGTGTTGTCTACAGCTGCCTGTTGTCTGCAGCTGCCTTTCTGAACATGCAGTGCCTAGGTGCTCGTGCCTGGTGGTGATTGCCGGTCGTCTTAACTGGTATGTCCGAATAGAATAGTCTATTAAAGACCCGAAAAAACGAATGTCGTCGCCCTAGGTCCTGCTAGGTGCGCTCTCGTCCTCGTCGCTCCGTCGTCGTCGCTCTCCCTCCTCGCTCTCGCTCCTCGTCCTCGTCGCTCCTACATCGTCTTTCTCGACCTTCTCGTTCTTCTCGTCCTTCTTAAAACTTCAAAACTCGTACGATCTGCTCGTAGGGGCACTTCTCTTCCTAACATCCCTCTCGTAGGGGCACTTCTCTCTCTTTAAAACTCTCTCTCTTCTCGAAACTCTTCTTCTCGGTCAGGGGAGGGTAGAGTAGTATGCACACGCACAATTAAGTAACCGGATATAATTCGACGGCCTCCTTTGTACGTATACAGTACACACTCTGGGTTGATTGCACGTACGTTAATCGAGTACCCGGATGTAATTCAACGGGCTCTTTCGCGTAGTGCGGGTGTTGTTGGAGTGAGCCTTGGATATAATGATCTGACTGCAGTAGACGCAAGGTCAATACCCGTCTTTGATAGCTATATCCAAGGCTGGAGAGGGAAGAATCTACGTACAAGCGGAGGTGGAGGTATTTGAGTGTGCGCCAAGCCTGGCCCTGCCAAGCCTAGCTGCCAGCTGTCCACATCCACATCCGTATCAACCGCGGCCTAAGTGGCTATAAAGCTAGCGGATTAGGAAGAAAAAGAAGACTCGCGTCCGCCCTATCGATATAGATACTAGTAAAAACGATCGAGATCGGCGAGCCTGGCTACCGTCCTTATTAGCATCGTCTTTATTAGTCGGCTTCGCCGAAAGGATAACGACGTCGAGATCGGGACGGAACCACCGGTTCTAGTGCTTTTAGTGACGCTGGCTCGCCTAAGAAGGAAACCGACGCCGCTAGCACTGCGGTAGGTAAGGGCCTTAGTAGAGAAAGAAGAAGAAGAAGATAAAGAGCTACGGACAGATCTATATAGACATCTACGGCAGAGCACGGACCGGTTATGCTGCAGCTCTAGTGACCGCTAGCTCCAATCAGATAGCTCCGATTAGACGGAACGGATCAGATAGAAGCCGAGTGAAGACTTCAGATAGTAACGATGTAAATCAAAAAAAAAGGAAAAAGACAGGAGGAACAGATAAGTAAGCGGTCGAGGGCGACTGCTGATAAGGGAGGGGGGTGGTGTTGCGGCGGTGGAAAGAGGTAGGACTGAGTAATAGGGTGGACCCTCGGAATTTCGGCTCGGCCCTTCTGGACCGAGCCGGGCCTTGGCACGCCACCCCCCAAAGGTCTCGTCCACTACCACATAGATTCCTTTCCCTCCTTAGTTCGAGATATAGTTATCAAAAAGGCCGTATTAAATTATATCTACGTGCCCGGATCAATTAGAGCCAAAGTGTCTAAGAGTAAACAGTTACACTTACTAAGGCAGAAGCTAAGCCCCGAACTCGCCAGAGCTATAGCTTCAGTAGAAGACAAAGACCTCGAGAGTTTCGTGCACTAGGCGAGAGTTACTGCCAGAAACCTAAACGCCTATAGAAAATCGGCAGTGCGCGAACCGATTCAGAAACCGTCGGTGCCGACTACGCACCCCCCTGCTGCGCCTTTCCGCCGAGGCCCCTAGCAGCTATCTTATTTGCTGCGCTCGTCGTTCGTCCCTACCTACTACGCGTACGGAAAGCCTAGCTATATCACTACTAGATGCTAAGCGACGGCTTAGCAGATACAGGAATACCGTGCTACGAAGCCGCTGCTGCTAAGAAAGACTATTCAAGCTATCGAGCCGGCGCCGAACGACACCGACAGCGTAGACGGTAGAGTGCTATTAAGAATCTTAAAAAAAGACTAGCTAGACGGATAGGCCCTCTACCTAGCATTAACAATAGGGCACTGCTGCGAGCCGCATCGCTAGAAGAAGAAGGGAGCATTAACAGTTGTAGCGATCCGCTCTCGGCAGCAGTAGAAGTGAATACAGAGACCGCTATTATTCTTCCGATTACTGTCTACCTCCTTAACGGCTTATATCGCCCCCTTTAGCGAAAAGCCTTTATCTGATCTGACTGCGGTAGACTCTAGGTCAATACCCGTCTTTGATAACTATATCCAAGGCTGGAGAGGGAAGAATCTACGTACAAGCAGAGGTAGAGGTATTTGAGTGTGCAGCTGCCAAGCCTGGCCCTGCCAAGCCTGCCACCTTCCACATCCGTATCATTATCGATACGGGAGCTCTTATCGGCGCAGCAATCCACCATTGATTGGTTCAAAAACTAATAAACGGATATAGTTATCTAGTGGAATTAGCGTCGCTAACGCGGATTTCGGCATACAACGGACAAGACACGGAGAGCGTTACGCATTATGTGCTGCTAAAGACCACCTTGGCTAGTCGCACTACAGAAGCAACGTTTCGAATTATAGAGATCGGACGGTTTGACATTATTATAGGGCAGAAATAGATAAAGAACTAGAAAGCCGTTATTAGAATAGGTAAAGGCACACTCGGATTCAAAACCTAGTAGAGCGGTGTCGCCGCTGCCGTCGAATCGGTTACCGTCGTCGCTGTAGAACCGAAAGCTGCAGTTATTAACGCAATTCCGACTAACCGGTCCGATCCCCTAGACACCGTCGGAATAATAAGCTCGGAAGCCCTAACGACTCTCGCAAAGTCGCTGGAGAATAAGATCTACGCTATCTCGATAAAAGACATTAAAGATTACCGGAAGATGATAGCGGAAGTAGAAGTGGACCCGCTAGAGGTGTTACCGAAAGAACTCTATAGCTACGATAACACGTTCTTAAAAGCTGACTCCAACCTCCTATCGCTCTATCGACTGGAATATAACAACGAGATCTGGTTAAAAGAAGGAGCCGCGTTGCCGAGAACTAAGCCCCTAAGACGCTTATCGCCGGCCGAGCTAGACTAAGTAGAGGTGTTTGTTCGAGAAAACCTAGCGAAGAAGTTTATTACGCTAAGCTCTGCCGAGTATATATTACCGATCCTGTTCGTACGGAAACCCGGAGGTAGTCTCTGACTGTACGTAGACTACCGAGGCCTTAATAAGGTTACTAAGAGAAATATATATCCGCTGCTGCTAATCGATAAGACTATACAACGAGCAGCTAAAGCTAAGTGGTTTAGTAAGCTAGACATTCGCCAAGCGTTCTATCGGCTAAGGAACGAAGAAGGGCAGACAGAAGACCTTACGACGTTCGCTATGCGTATAGGCAATTTCAAGTAGTTGGTTATACCTTTCGGCCTTACTAACGCGCTAGCAGTGTAGCAGCGTTTTATAAATTATATCTTTATAGACATACTGGAACGGTTCGTGTCTATTTACTTAGACGACATCCTTATCTATACCGATAGAACGAGAGAGCAATATACAGACTACATTAAGAGAGTGTTAACTAGGCTCTGCAAGATTGGCTTAAATGCAGATACGAAGAAGAGCGAGTTCTATTAGACTAAGGTCAAATATCTCGGTCTTATCGTTAGAAGAGAAGGAATTCGGATAGACCCCTTAAAGGTCGCTGCCGTCGCACAGTAGAAGCAGCCGAAGTCTGGAAACACTACCTAAATCAGAGCTTTTCTCGGATTCTGCAGCTACTATCGACAATTTATTAAGGACTTTAGCAAGATAGCAAGACCCCTAAATAAGGTATTAAAGAAGGAGGCCGCTGGCCTATAGAATAAGAAGTGCACAGAGGCTTTTAATCGGCTAAAAGAATCGGTAGCCTTGGCGCTAGTGCTAGCGCACTTCCGACCGGAAAAGATAATCTACCTAGAAACGGACGCTTCCGATACAGTAACTGTAGGGATCCTCTCTTAATATAATAATAATAACGAGACCCTCTATCCAGTAGCTTTATTTAGCAAGTCTATAAATAAGGCTAAGCAGAACTACGCTATCTACGATAAAGAACTATTAGCTATTATCCAGGCTTTCGAGGAATAGAAGCCAGAGCTTATAGCTAGAAAGAGAACAGTCCAGGTCCTTACAGACTATTAGTTACTAACCTATTCTATAAAGACGCAGAAGCTATCGCACTGCTAAGCTTAGTAGGCCGCCTACTTATCCGGGTTCGAATTTAAGATTACCTATCGACCCAGAGCTTAAAATAGAAAGGCTAACGCGCTAACAAGAAGAGAAGGGAAGACTAGCTACGCGAAAGAAGATCCGAACATGTTCCAGAAGGTGTTAACCGAGCGGATAGTAGACGCCGAGGTGTTAAAAGAAGTAGGGATCTGCATAATAGAACCGACGACTGAGGAAGAAACACTCTACGAGAAGGTAGAGGAGCTAAACTAGCAACAAAAGCTTGGCAAACCCAGTTTAGGGAAGCTAATAGTTCCAGAAGAACTAATTACAAAGGTTATCTAGCTAGTCTATAGTTCTAAGGATGTTGGCTACGCTAGCACGAAAAAGACAATAGAAGCCGTAAGGACGGTCTACTAGTTTCTGCAGATCTTCGAGCGGATCCACCGATTTATTGCCAACTGTTACGTGTGTCGAGCCGCGAAACTACGTTACGGCCTTCCGGCCGGTCTATTAAAGCTACTTCCGATCCCTAAGAAACTGTAGCAGCACATTACGATAGACTTCGTAACTGGCCTACTAGATTCTAATAGATACGACGCCACCCTTAATGTAGTAGATTAGTTAAGCAAGGAATGCTACTTTATCCCCTATTAAGCAAAGGATAGAGGTACGACCACAGAAGAGACAGCGAGGATACTAATTTAGCATATATAGAAGCACTATAGTCTGCCGGACACTATTACTACAGATAGGGGTCCTTAATTGACTGCCAATGTATAGAAGGCTATTAACTAAGTTCTTAGAATCCGCAGGAAGCTTAGTACAGCCGCTTATCCTCAGACCGACAGTTAGTCTAAAGTAGCTAACCGTAAGATAGAAAAATATCTACGAATCTTCTGCAGCTATTATTAAGCAGAGTAGGTCCAGGTATTGCTAATAGCCGAATTCTGCGCCAATTCGGCACAGTCCGAGGCCACCTTACTGGCGCCGTTTAAGATAACTTATAGCTATCTTCTAAGAATAAGCTTCTAACTGCTAGACGAACCTAGCTCTTCGGAACCCTCTACTACTACCTTGTTAAAGAGAGTCGCTGCCGCTGCAGCAGAAGCGCTTAGATCTTAGATAGAAGAAGCGATCCGGGTAGCGAGAGAAGCGATAGAATTGGCTTAGAAGAAGATAGTAACTCGAGCTAATAGAAAGCGGTCGCCGATAGAATTCGAAGAAGGCTAAAAGGTATAGCTTAGTACGTAGAACCTAAGGCTAAAAGGCAACGCCAAGCTTAACCCCTGCTACGTAGGTCCGTTTACGATAGTAGAAAAGAGGTCGCTAGTAACTTATCGGCTCTAGCTGTAAGGGCTTAAGAATCTTAGTTTAGAAACTTAAGGTTAGGTATCTATATAAAGGAACTAATAGGCAGTTCCTTCGTCGTCTGCTGCTGTACAATTTGTACCTACAAAGCCAAGCTAGCAATTTCCCTCTATATAGGGGTGCAAGGTTTACACTCTGTACAGAGGATCAGGAGTTTCCCTCTATATAGTAGTACAGAGTTTTCCCTCTGTTTAAAGGGGCAGCAATTCCTCTCTGTATAAGGCTATAGGATTCTCCCTTTATACAGGAGTGGGGTCGTATTAGTAACTCTGTACAGAGGGTAGGGTCGTGCTGGCGCTGCTAAGTCGCAGTCCTTAGGGCGACGGCTAGCTTAGGTCCAGGACCTGGGCTGGACGGCGCCCCCTAACAATACCCCCCTCCCTTCTCGTAGTGCTTCTTTCGTACAACGGCGTGTCGTATACCCTTAGCTCCTAGGGCTCCTCTAGTAGGTAGTGTTTTCCCGTCTTCGTCTAGGCGCTTGCTAGTCGGCAATGCCTGCTAGATGCCCTCCTTCTACGCTGTTGCAATCTTGGACCTGTCCCTTAGGTTCCTGTAGCTAAGGCGGAGGGGGACCTATAAGCAGGGAAGGCAGGTAGTGCTAGATCGCTTCTACCTAATCTTAACTAATTCCGTTTTCTACTTTAAGGATGCTAAGGCTAAGGCAGAGGAGGACATGCGAGCAGTTACGAAGGTGCAGGAGGTGCTCGGTCCTGTCTAACTATTTACCTCCTACCCTATAGCCCTAGCTATATACTCTGCCTCCTAGCTGTACAGTCTTACAGCAGCAGGCCGTCTGGCTCTGTCTCTATACCCTAGTCGCCTTCCGGAGTCCAGCTCCTAGATAGATGTCCCTGCCTCTGTCCGGTCGTCTAGAGGGCCGTCGCTCGTCCGGGCATTGCGTCGTAGTTACCTCGTTTGCCCTCCCTTATACAGTTGTAGCAGCTGCCCTAGTTGCTATTACCTTATATAGTAGGCAGCTACTACCCTGTATATTAACCCTTTCCCCCTTTTTTCTCTCTCTTCTTCCCTTTCTCTTCTATTCCCCTATCTGCTACCTGTCCGCCTAGCTATCTACTAATACTACTATTACTACAATTACTACTACTACTACTACTACTACTACTAACTACAACTACTACTACCAATACTACTATTCCGTCCGCCTAGTGCTGTCGTAGCTCTCTTGTAGTTGCCGGCCTGTCCTCCTATACCTCTACCTCTAGCTTTAGGATGTTTAGCTTAACTAGCAACTCCGCTTTCGGTTCGTACAGCTTTCCTCCTTTGTATAGTCCTAGCTAACGTCCTAGTTACTATATTAATAAGCAGTAGGATGTTGCTAAGCTACCCTTCTACTCCTTCTAGTGTTGGGGCCCCTGCCGGCCAGGAGGTAATTGAGATTTCGGGTATAGAGTTGGCTGCCTTAGTCCCGGGGGGTGGTAGCTAGTAAGCTACCTTAAGGTAGTATATAAAAGTTTTCAGGCAGTATTGCTCTCGTTCCCCTCCTACTTCTACTCTTATTCCTACCTATCTCCTAGCTGTTCCCCTCCTCCTGCCCCCTTTCCGTACGGTAGAGTATAGTGAAGTGTCGGTGGGACCTGGTAGGGTCCTACGTCTTAATTCCTGATTCTTCAACAACCTAAGTTGCTAGCGGCTGATCCGGGCATGCAGATATAATTCAATACAGCCTTTTTGAAGACTATATCTCGAACTAAGGAGGGAAAGGAACCTATGTAGTAGTGGTGGTAGTGTCTGATGGATGGTGGTATGCCAAGGCCCGGCTCGGCCCGGAAGGGCCGAGCCGAAATCTAGGGTCCACCCTATTACTTAGTCCCACCCCTTTCTACTGCCGTAACACTACCCCCCTCCCCCACTAGCGGTCGCCCTCGACCGCTTAGTCACCCTATCCATCCGAAACCCTTTCCTCTTTTTCTTTTCTTTTTTTTTTTTTTTTGATTTATCGTCTCCTTCTCGAAAATTCCCTCCAACGCCGATGTTACCTCTTCCGTCTTCTATTACGACTGACTTTCTTTTCGTCGTCTTTTTCCGTTTTTTACATCGTCGGCATCTGAAGTCCTTCACTTGGCGTTTATATAATCGGCGCTATCTGATCTAATCTGCGGTCTTCTAAGCTGCGGTTCGGTTGGTCTGTGCGCTGTCTTAGAGGTCTATATAGATCCGTCTGCAGCGTCGTTTCTTCTTCTTCTTTTTCTTCTACTAAGGCCCTTACCTATCGCAGGGGAGGCGGCGCTGGCACGCCACGGCGTCGGCGAGCGTTCCGCCGCACTGCCGACGGGTAGTGGCCGCGTAGAAGACCTCCCTGAAGGCGACCGACACGATCGTCTTTATCGGCTTCCGCACCGGTGGAGCGGACGTGGCTTTCTTTTTTCTTCCAGCATTGTCGACATTAGAGCCACGCCGGTTTCGGCTTTTCCAGGTTCCGCACGTAGAAGTCTCTTAGCAGCTCCGCCAAATTCCGGAGGTTTTCGACCGGATACTATTTATAGTCTTCCGGCCACCCCTTCTACGAGATCCTTGCTTTGATGGACCCCCTTATCTTTTTTATGTCTATTACATCTTCTACCTCCCACTCTTCTTCCTTACCGTCCATCTCGATAGGCGGGGGTTCGGCGAACCCCTGTTCTAGCAGGCCGTTTTCAGGGTCTAAGCTTAACAGGTCCGAATAGAAGACATCGTGGATCCGGAACGATTTCAGTAGCTGGAGTCGATAGGTCACCGGCGACCTCTTTTCCGCTATCGTAAACGGACCTACGTAGCGGGGGTTGAGCTTAGCGTTCGCTTTTAGCCTTAGGTTCTGCGTGTTAAGCTATACCTTTTGGCCTTCCTCGAATTCTATCGGTAACCGCTTTCTATTAGCTCGAGTTACCATCTTCTTCTAAGCCGATTCCATCGCTTCTTTCGCTACTTTGATCGCTTCTTCTATCTGAGATCGGAGCGCTTCCGCCGCCGCAGCGGCGACTCTCTTTGACGATGTAGTGGTAGTGGAAAACTCCGGCGAGCCGGCGTCGCTTAGCGGCTGGAAGCTTATCCTCGGAAGATAGCTATGCGTTATCTCGAACGGCGCTAGCGAGGTAGCTTTAGACGGTGCCGAGTTGGCGCAGAATTCGGCCATCGGCAACACCCCAACCTACTTTTCTTAATAATAGCCGCAGAAGGTTCGCAGATATCGTTCTATCTTACGGTTAGCTACTTCAGACTGACCATCGGTCTGCAGATAAGCGGCTGTGCTGAGCTTTCCACTAATTCCGAGAGCTTGGTTGATAGCTTTCTATACGTCGGCAGTGAATTAAGGACTCCTATCCGTAGTAATAGTGTCTGGCAGTCCGTAGTGCTTCTATACGTGCTTAATCAGCATTCTCGCTGCTTCTTCTGCAGTGGTTCCTTCGTCTCTCGCTGGACAGGGAATAAAGTGGCGTTTTTTGCTTAATCGGTCCACTACGTTCAGTATAGCGTCGTATCCATCGGAATCCGGCAGGCCGGTTACGAAGTCTATCGTAATATGCTGCTATAGTTTCTCAGGGATCGGAAGTGGCTTTAGCAGACCAGCTAGAAGGCTATAACGTGGCTTTGCGGCCCGGCACGCGTAGCAATTGGCGATAAACCGGTGGATTCGCTTATAGATCTGCGGAAACTAGTAGGTCGTTCTTACTGCCTGCATCGTTTTCTTCGCGCCTGCGTAGCCTACATCTACGGAGCTGTAGATTAGCTGGATGACTTCTGTAATTAGTTCTTCCGGAACTATTATCTTCCCTAAACCGGGTTTGCCGAGCTTCTGTTGTTAATTAAGCCGTTCCACCTTCTCGTAGAGCGTCTCTTCTTAGGGGGCCGGTTCCACTGCGCAGACCCCTACCTCTTTCAACACCTCTGCGTCTACTATCCGTTCGGTTAACACCTTCTGGAACATGTTCGGATCTTCTTTCGCGCGGCTAGTCTTCCCTTCTCTCCTCGTCAGCGCGTCGGCCTTTCCATTTTGAGCTCCGGGTCAATAAGTGATCTTAAAGTCGAACCCTAATAAGTAGGCCGCCCATTGCGCTTAACGGCGTAATAGCTTCTGCGTCTTTATAAAGTAGGTTAGCAACTGGTGGTCCGTAAGGACCTGAATAGTGCTCTGTCTAGCTATAAGCTCCGGTTTCTACTCTTTAAAGGCCTGAATAATGGCTAGCAGTTCCTTATCGTAGATTGCGTAGTTCCGTTCGGCCTCCGTTATGGACTTGCTAAAGAAAGCCACCGGATGGAGGGTCTCTTCGTCGTCGGCATATTGAGAAAGGACCCCTGCCGTAACTGTGTCGGAAGCGTCCGTTTCTACGTAGATCGTCTTTTCCGGTCAGAAGTGTGCAAGAACCGGCGCCGAGGCCACTGCTTCCTTTAGCCGGTTAAAGGCTTCTATGCACCTCTCGTTCTATAGGCCGGCGGCCTCTTTCTTTAACGCTTCGTTCAGGGGTCTTGCTATCTTGCTAAAGTCCTTAATAAACCTTTGATAGTAACTGCAGAATCCGAGAAACGCTCTGATCTGCGTAGTGTTTCCGGATTTCGGCTGCTTCCATTCCGCGACTGCGGCGACCTTTAAGGGGTCTATACGAATTCCATCTCTTCCGACGATAAGGCCGAGATATTTGACTTCGGTTTGATAGAACTCGCTCTTTTTCGTGTCCGCGTTTAGTCCGACCTCTCGGAGCCTGGTCAACACCTTCTCGATGTAGTCCGTGTACTGTTCTCTCGTTCCTTTGGTGTAGATTAGAATGTCGTCTAAGTAGATTGAGACGAACTGTTCTAGCATGTCTATAAAAGTGTGGTTTATAAAGCGTTGCTATACTGCCAGCGCGTTGGTAAGTCCGAAAGGCATTACCAGCTACTTAAAGTTGCCTATACGCGTCGCGAACGTCGTAAGGTCTTCTGTCTGCCCTTCTTTATTCCTTAGTCGATGGAAAGCTTGGCGGATATCCAGTTTGCTGAACCACTTAGCCTTCGCTACTCTTTGGATAGTTTCGTCGATCAACGGCAGTAGATATACGTCTCTTTTGGTAACCTCGTTAAGGCCTCGATAGTCTACGCAGAGTCGTAGACCACCCCCTGGTTTCCTTACGAAAAGAATCGGTAACGCGTACTCGGCAGAACTCGGCGTAATAAACTTCTTCGCTAGGTTTTCGCAAACAAACACCTTTACTTGGTCCAGTTCGGCCGGTGACAGTCGTCTTAGGGGCTCGGTTCTTAGCAGCGTAGCTCCCTCTTTCAGTCGGATCTTGTTGTTATATTCCGGTCGATAGAGCGGCAATAGGTTGGAGTCGGCTTTTGAGAACACGTTAGCGTAACTGTAAAGCTCCGCTGGCAGCACCTCTAGTGGATCTACCTCTTCTTCCGCTTATATCTTCCAGTAGTCTTCGATGTCTTTTATTAAGATAGCGTAGATCTCAGTGTCCGGCGACTTCGCGAGGGTCGTTATAGCTTCTGAACTTATTATCCCGACTGTGACCAGGGGTTCGGAACGATCGGACGGAGCCTCTTTGGCAGACTCCGTAACTTTCGGCTTGGCGGCGGCGGTGGTGTTGCCTAGGGTTTTGAGCCCTATCGTGCCTTCGTCTACGTCAATAATGGCTTTCTGGTTCTTTATCTATTTCTGCCCTATAATAATGTCAAATCTTCCGATATCTATAATTCGGAACGTCGCTTCCGTAGTGCGACCAGCCAAGGTAGTCTTTAGCGGCACGTAGTGCGTAACGCTTTCTGTGTCTTGCCCGTTATATGCCAAAATCTTCGTCGGCGACGCCAGTTCCACTGGATAACTGTATCCATTTATCAGCTTCTGGACTAGCCGGTAGTGGATAGCTGCTCCGATAAGAGCTCCGGTATCGATAAAAGCTCTTAGCTGAAGTGGTTTGTTCGATCCGTTAAGGGGGTAGACAGTAATTAGAAGGATAATAGCTGTTTCCGTGTTCACTTCCACCGCAGCCGATAGCGGATCGCTGCAGCTATTAATGCTCTCTTTCGTCGACGTAGTTCGCGCTAATGCCCTGTTGTCTATGCTGGATAGGGGGCCTATCCTTCCAGCTGGTCTTTTCCTAGGATTCGTAGGGGCACTCCACCGTCTACGCTATCAGTGTCGTTCGGAGCCGGTTCGATGGCTTGAATAGTCTTTCTCGGCGGTGGCGGCTGCTGCTGCTTTATAGCGCGATACTCCTGCTTCTGCTTATCCGAAGCTTGGCATCTCGTAGCGATATAGCCGGGTTTTCTACACGCGTAGCAGGTGGGGACGAACGACGAACGCGGTGAATACGACGACTGCTAGGGGGTTCGTCGGAAAGGCGCAGGGGGTCGTGTTGTCTGCGCCGACAGCGACGGCTTCTGAACCGATTCGCGCGATTTTGCGTAAGCGCTTAAGTTTCTCCTAGTAACTCTCGCTCTATGCACGAAGCCCTTAAGGTCTTCGTCTTCTACAGACGCCATAGCTGCGGCCAGTTCAGGGTTTAGCTTCTGCCTTAATAGGTAAAGCTGCTTATCTTCCACTACCCGGGCTCTAATCGCATGTTTTCTAAACAAACCGTAGAATTCTTTAAACGTTTGCCGGTTCTGATTGATCTTGTCCAGCTGCTTACGGGCTGTCTTCTTTCGGAATGGATCTCCGAAGCGTTGATCTAGCGCTTTGATCGCTTCTTTAGCAGTCACCTCTTCTAGGTCCGCCACCAGCGAAAAAGCTTCTCCTTCCAACCGCGATTCCAGGTACGCCAATCTATCTCCGGCGCTGTTCGATGCGTGATCGCGGCTTATCTTATTCTTGATCTTCTTCTTAAACTCTTCCCAGTCTTTAGGGTCTCCGCCTTTGAATGCCGGTAGGTCCGGCAATAATGTTATCGAGGTGCTACCTTAACTATAGGCCGCTGGTAAGGCGGTCTCTGCTTGTTCTTCTCGATGCAGTGGCGGCGCCGACGACATCACTGCTTCTATATCAGCCAGTTAATCCTTTAGCGCCTTTAGTTACGCCAGTCGATTCGCTGCCTGGTTTTCCAGCACATCTATAATGGTCTCGGCCGATTCCCTCTCGGCTCTTACTGTCTCTACTTCCTCTCTTAACTGTCTCTTCTCTTCTAGCGTTCTAAAGAACAGCGTCTTAATAAGGTCTATGCTATTGTAGACCTTTCCTATCCTATTCTCGTTTACATAGTCTTCTAGTTCCTCGATCGTACAGTCGTAGATTTTCCTATATTCGGCTATTCGTTCCTTGAACTCAGCGGTCTCTTCTGCTGTAAAGCCGCTGATAACGATCTTATCGTCGATAACACTGGAGCGCCTACTCGCTCGGTCAGTCTTTCCTTTTCTGCTTCTGCTGCGGCCTGTAACGCCGCTCTCTACCGCTAAGAAGTCTTCTATCTTCTTACAGTGCCTTGGAGGTTGTTGCTGGTGTTGGTGTGGGTGCGCGTGCGTTATTCGGGTTTCCGGATGGTTCGACGGGCCCTTTCGCGCAGCGCGGGGTTGGTGTAGAGAGAGAGTTCGAGATATAATAATCCGGGCACGTAGATATAATTCAATACGGCCTTTTTAAAGACTATATCTCGAACTAAGGAGGGAAAGGAACCTATATAGTAGTAGTGGTGGTGTCTGATAGATAGTGGTGTGCCAAGGCCCGGCTCGGCCCTTCTAGGCCGAGCCGAAATCCAGGGTCCACCCTATTACTTAGTCCCACCCCTTTCTACCGCTGTGACAGCGGCTACCCTATACCTAGGGTAGATCGTGCCCCTTTTTGCTATACAGCGCAGTGTTACTGTAACTGGGCAGGGGGATGGTTCTCCTCCTACCTGTCCAGCGCGGGTGTATCCTATAGGGCCTTGTACAGTTCCTATATAGGTTCTGCCTACTCTCTCTATTTTACTAGTTACTCTGCCCCCTTCCGCTTCCTTTAGCTCTTAAGGATTCCTTCTACCTCGTACTCTTCCTAGCCCTTAGTAATAATCGCTAGTAGGCGCGCGTCGTCCGTCGTCTAATACGGCAGGGGGTCTGTATATGCTAGCTGTACAAGGTCTATTTAGAAGACTAGGTAAATCCCTAGGGGAGTGTTAAGTCGTATAGCATATGTCCCTACTAGTTGGACTACTGTAAACTTCCGGTTCTTCCAATCCAGTTTCTTGCTTAGCCAGTCCGTACAGATAGTCGCTAGTTTAGCTAGACCTTATCTCCTGCCTTATACCTTGGTGCGGCCTGCCGTCCCTTATTGGCCTGCTCTTCCGTATTCTGTTAAGCTATAGCTAGACTCGCTTTTGCCTATTAATAGGCATTCGTAATCGTCTGTACAATAGCCTCTCCCTGCTGAATTGGGGATTGTACAGGGCGTAGGTTAGCGCTACTTAGGGTTAGTAGAAGCAGGGAGTAGTCGTATCTATAGGCTATAAAGAAGGGGGATAATCCTGTAGCATTAGCCGTACGGCTATTAATAGCCAGCTCCGCTATAGGAGAAGGCGGTTCCAGTTTGTCTAATTATAGTCGACGTATGCTTAGAGGTACGCTTCCAACGTTAAATTAACCCTCTCCGTCGCACTGTCCGTCTGCAGGTGCTATACGGTTAATAGGCGACGTTCTACGTTTAGCAACTAACATACCCTAGCCTAGAGCTAGCTCGTAAACTGTGTGCCCCGGTCCAATATAATTGATCTAGGGAATCCGTACTTGCTAAACGTCGTCTGTATAAATGCCTAGGCAGTGTCCTTAGCTGTAATAGAGTCTATTCCTTCTAATATTACTCCCTTCGTTAGCTTGTCTGTAACTACTATAATGTTCTGCCGTCCGTCGCTCTTAGGGAGGTCTGTAATAAAGTCCACTGTTAGGTCTTGCTAGGGCCGGTCTGGTATTAATAGGGGTTTTAGCAGCCTATGCTTCAGTTTATGCTAGGGCTTTGTCTGTTTATAGACATCGCAGTTCTGTACAAACCTGCGGATGTCCTTTGCTATCGCTAGCTAGTAATAGTCCCTAGCGATGATGCTGTACGTCTCCTCGCGCCCTAGGTGCCTAGTTGCTATAGAATTATGCGCCCGTTGTATTAAGCTCGTACGGAGCTTCTCGTCTGCTAGGACCCAAATCCGATTCCTAAACTTTAGATTGTTCTTCTCGTCTACCAAGCACTCTGCTGCCGACACCTTAAGGTAAAGCTCTGCTAGGAGCTTCTACTGTCCTCCTTAGATCGCTGTATAGGCCCCTCGGTATACGTCGTCCTTTTCTACTACCTCTTCCTTTACCTATAGTTAGGGTTCCTACATATATGTCGCTGCTAGGCGGATAGTCCCTTCGCCTAGCTCTTCCTTAAACATCTGGAATGTTTGTAATTTTAGCTAGTCGTCCTTGTACGTCGTTAGTATGTCCTGGTCCTGTCTGGATAGCGTATCGGCCCTGCTGTTGTCCTTACCCGTGCGATACTAGAGTCTTATATTAAAGCGGCTTAGGTACATCGCCTATCGTAGGTGTCTCTTAGATAGCTTCCGGGGTTGCGTAAAGTACTCGAGGTTCTTGTAGTCAGTTAGGGCGAGAAACTTAGGAACCGAGCGGAGTTCTCTATCCTACGCTTTGCAATACTGTACGACTGCTAGCAATTCCTTGTTATAGATAGGGTAGTTGCACTTAGCTAGGGAGTTCTTCTTAGAGAAGTATGCGTATAGGTGCAGAAGTCCGTCCGAGCCTACCTGTAACAGGATACCCCCTATATAGTACCCTAAGGAGTCAGTTTCCAGTATCGTCGTACGTTCTAGGTCGAAGGCGGCAAGTGTTAGTCCTGTTGTAAAGAGCTCCTTTAGCCTGTTAAAGCTTCTATTACACTCGTCCGTCTACTTAAACTGCTTGTCCTTATATGTTAGCTCGACTAGGGGGCGTACAATCTCTAAGTAGTTCTGTATAAACTAGCGGTAGAAGTTGGCAAACCCAAGAAATTCCCGTATACCCTTAACGCTCGTAGGCGGCTTTTATTGCTTAATAGCATTAATCTTCTTCCTATCTATGCTAATGCCTTTCCCTGCCTTAATAATAAACCCTAGGTATTTCGTACGCTGTACACCGAATTTACATTTGTCGATGTCGAGGTACAATCCAGCCTGTTGCAGTCGATCTAATATCTTCTTAACGTCCCGTACGTAATCTGTATAGGTACCGTCTGTAAAAACTGGTGTATCGTCGAGGTACGCTAAACAGATGTCGTCTAGTAACCCTTGTAGGGACCTGTTAATGTACCTCTAGAAGGTTGCCGGTACGTTAGCAAGGCTAAAGGGAGTAACAAGCTACTCGAAAAGACTATATCTCGTATAGAAGGCAGTTATCTATTTACAGCCTTCCTTGATCCGTATTTTGTAGAAAGCCGAGATTACGTTAAGCTTAGTAAACCACTTTGCCTTGCTAATCCGTCCGAGAGTCTCCTTAATAAGGAGTAGAGGGTACTAGTCCTTCTTAGTAATCGCGTTAATGCCTCTATAGTCTACGCAAAAACGCAAGCCGGCCTTGCCCTCTTTGTAGACAAACAATACTAGGGCTCCTGCAGACGAGGTACTTGCGCGAATAAAACCCTTAGTAAGTAGGTCGTCCAGTATCTTGCGCAGTACTAGGAGTTCTCTAGAGGACATGCTATATAGTAGGCCGTATAGTACTTTAGGCAGACTCCTATCCAGACGGGGCTCTAGCTAGATGTTATAGTTAATTCCTTCTTCTCGGTATAGTAGCAGTTTCAAGGCCGACTTTGGCTCGAAGAGGTCCAGGTATTCTGCGTACTCCGCTGGGAGCTTCGTAAAGGGGTCTGTCGTTTTCTTTGGCGCTAATGCCTTCTTAATGTCCGCAGTCACAGTATTGAATTTGGCCTTAGCATTGCCGCCCTGCGGAACCCTCCCTTAGTCTCGGAGCCTCTGCTTTGTTACTGCTAGGTACAGCCGTCCTCGCCCAACGTCTAGCTTGCCCTGCTAGCGCTCTATCTATAGCTTCCCTAATATTAGGTTATACTCTAACTTGTCCTGTACGACATAGAGGTATAAGTCCTGCTTATAGTGTCCCTACAGCTCTATCGTTACTTTTACTCTATAGGTAATGTCCGGTCCTTGCCTAGTAATGCCCAACATACGTACAGGTATAGTAGGGGTCGTCTTAATATAGTGTTGATCTGGGCACGCAGATATGATTCAATACGGCCTTTTTGAAGACTATATCTCGAACTGAGGAGGGAAAGGAATCTATAGGGTGGTGGTGGAGGACTTTCGTAGTGGTAGTGCCAAGGCCCTGCTCGGCCCAGACGGGCCGAGCCGAAATTCCGGGGTCCACCCTATCAATCTGTCCCATCTCTTTCCACTACCGCAACACTACCCCCCTCCCTTACTAGCGGTCGCCCTCGACCGCTTAGTCACCCCATCCATCCAAAAATCTCTACTTTTTTTTTGTCTCTTTCTCGAAAATCCCCTCCGACGGTAATGTTACCTCTTCCGTCTTCTATCGCTTCTTGAGTTTCTTACGTTATTGGCGTCTGAGGTCCTTTACCTGTCGTTTATGTGATCGGTGCGCCTGATCCGAGCTATCTGATCTAAGCCGTAGGTCCATAGCTGCGGCGTGGCTGGTCTGTGCGTCGTCTCGGAGGTCTATATAGATCTTTCTGCAGCGCCGTTTTTCTTCTCCTTTTTCTCTTCCACTAAAGCCTTCACCTACTACGCGGTCGGCGGCGCCGACGGCCGCGCAGTGGTGCCTAAAGCAATCACTTCCCGAAGCACGATCATTTTTATCGGCTTCTGCGCCGGTGGAGCGGACGTGTCTCTATTGTCGGCATTAGAGCTACGCTGGTTTCGGCTTTTCCGGGTTCCGCGCGTAAAAGTCTCTTAGGAGCTCTGCCGAATTCCGGAGATTCTCGATCGGATACTATTTATAGTCTTCCGGCTACCCCTTCTACGAGATCCTCGCTTTAATGGATTCCCTCGTCTTCTTTACGTCCATTACGTCTTCTACCTCCCACTCTTCTTTATTACCGTCTATATCGACTGGTAGGGGTTCGGCGAACCCCTGCTGCGGCAGACCGTTCTTAGGGTCCAGGCTTAGTAGATCAGAATGGAAAACGTTGTGGATCCGGAACGCCTTCGGCAGCTCGAGCCGATAAGTCACCGGCGACCTCTTTTCTATTATCTTGAACGGACCTACGTGGCGTGGGTTAAGCTTCGCGTTTCCTTTTAGCCTTAGGTTTCGCGTGTTGAGCTATACCTTTTGACCTTCTTCGAATTCTATTGGCGACCGGTTCCTTCTAGTTCGAGTTACTATCTTCTTCTAAGCTGTCTCTATTGCTTCTTTCGCTACCTTAATCGCTTCTTCCATCTGAGATCGTAGCGCTTCTGCCGCCGCGGCGGCGACTCTCTTCGACGACGTAGCGGTAGGTGGTTCCGCAGAGCTGGGTTCGTTTGGCGGCTAAAAGCTTATCCTCGGAAGATAGCCGTGCGTTATCTCGAACGGCGCCAGCGAGGTAGCCTTAGACAGTGCCGAGTTAGCGCAGAACTCGGCCATCGGCAACACCTTAACCTATTCTTCCTGATAATGGCCGCAGAAGGTTCGTAGGTATCGTTCTATCTTACGGTTAGCGACTTCAGACTGACTATTAGTCTGCGGATAAGCGGCTGTGCTGAGCTTTCCACTAATTCCGAGAGTTTGGTTAATAGCCTTCTACACGTTGGCGGTAAATTGAGGACCCCTATCCGTAGTAATAGTGTCCGGCAGCCCGTAGTGCTTCTATACGTGCTTAATTAGCATTCTCGCTGTTTCTTCTGCAGTGGTTCCGTCGTCTCTCGCTTGACAGGGGATGAAGTGGCGTTCTTTGCTCAATCGGTCCACTACGTTCAGCGTAGCGTCGTATCTATCGGAATCCGGCAGGCCGGTTACGAAGTCCATCGTAATATGCTGCTATGGTTTCTCAGGGATGGGAAGTGGCTTCAATAAGCCTGCCAGAAGGCCGTAACGTAGCTTCGCGGCTCTGCATACATAGCAATTGGCGATAAATCGATAGATCCGTTCGTAGATCCGCGGAAACCAGTAGACCGTCCTTATAGCTTCTATCGTCTTCTTTAAGCCGGCGTAACCAACGTCTATAGAGCTATAGACTAGCTGGATGACCTCCGTAATTAGTTCTTCCGGAACTATCAGCTTCCCTGAACCGGTTTTGCCGAGTTTCCGTTGCTGGTTAAGCTGCTTCACTTTCTTGTAGAGCGTCTCTTCTTTAGGGGCCGGCTCTACCGTACAGACCCCTACCTCTTTTAACACCTCTGCGTCTACTATCCGCTCGGTCAACACCTTCTGGAACATGTTCGGATCTTCTTTCGCGCGGCTTGTTTTTCCTTCTCTTCGCGTCAGCGCGTCCGCCTTTCCGTTTTGAGCCCCTAGTCGATATGTAATCTTAAAGTCGAATCCTAATAAGTAGGCAGCCTACTAAGCTTAGCGGCGTAAGAGCTTCTGCGTCTTTATAAAGTAGGTTAGCGACTGGTAGTCCGTAAGAACCTGGACTATGCTCTTTCCAGCTATAAGCTCCGGTTTCCACTCCTCGAAGGCCTAAATAATGGCCAGCAGTTCTTTATCGTAGATCGCGTAGTTCCGTTCGGCCTCGCTTATTGACTTGCTGAAGAAAGCGACTGGATGGAGGGTTTCGTCGTCACTATATTAAGAAAGGACCCCTGCCGTTACTGTGTCGGAAGCGTCCGTTTCTACATAGATTATCTTTTCTGGCCGGAAGTGTGCCAGAACTGGCGCAGAGGCCACTGCTTCTTTTAGCCAGTTGAAGGCTTCCGTGCACCTCTTATTCTATAGGCCGGCGGCCTCTTTCTTTAGCGCCTCGTTTAGGGGTCTCGCTATCTTGCTAAAGTCCTTAATAAACTGTCGATAGTAGCTGCAGAAGCCGAGAAACGCTCTAATTTGCGTAGTGTTTCCGGATTTCGGCTGCTTCCACTCCGCGACGGCGGCGACCTTTAAGGGATCTATACGAATTCTATCTCTTCCGACGATAAGACCGAGGTATTTGACCTCGGTTTGATAGAACTCGCTCTTCCTCGTGTCCGCGTTCAATCCGACCTCGCGGAGCCTCTTTAACACTCTCTCGATGTGGTCCGTGTGTTGCTCTCTCGTTCTATCGGTGTAGACGAGGATGTTGTCCAAGTAGATAGACACGAACCGCTCCAGCATGTCTATAAAAGTGTGGTTTATAAAGCGTTGCCACACTGCCGGCGCGTTAGTGAGTCCAAAAGGCATTACCAACTACTTGAAATTGCCTATGCGCGTAGCGAATGTCGTAAGGTCTTCTGTCTGTCCTTCTTCGTTCCTTAATCGATAGAATGCTTAGCGAATATCCAGCTTGCTGAACCACTTAGCCTTAGCTACTCGTTGTATAGTTTTATCGACTAGAGGTAGCGGATACACATCTCTCTTAGTGACCTTATTAAGACCTCGATAGTCTACGCAGAGTCGCAGGCTACCCCCTGGTTTCCTTACGAAAAGAATCGGTAACGCATACTCGGCGGAACTCGGCGTAATAAACTTCTTTGCCAAATTTTCGCAAACAAACACCTCCACTTAGTCTAGTTCGGCCGGTAACAGTCTTCTTAGGGGCTCGGTTCTTGGCAGCGTAGCCCCCTCCTTTAGTCGGATCTTGTTGTTATATTCCGGTCGATAGAGCGGCAATAGGTTGGAGTCGGCCTTTAAGAAGACGTCAGCGTAACTATAGAGCTCGTTTGGCAGCACCTCCAGTAGATCCACCTCTTTTTCTGCTATTATCTTCCTATAGTCTTCGATGTCTTTTATAAAGATAGCGTAGATCTTAGTGTCCAGCTACTTCGCGAGGGTCGTTATAGCTTCTGAACTCATTATTCCGACTGTGACTAGGGGTTCGGAACGATCGGACGGAGCCTCTATGGCGGACTCCGTAGCTTTCGGCTCGGTGGCGGCGGTGGCATTGCCTAGGGTTTTGAACCCTATCGTGCCTTCGTCTACGTCAATAATAGCTCTCTGGTTCTTTATCCATTTCTGCCCTATAATAATGTCAAATCTTCCGATATCCATAATTCGGAACGTCGCTTCTGTAGTGCGACTAGCCAAGGTAGTCTTCAGCGGCACGTAGTGCGTAACGCTTTCCGTGTCTTGTCTGTTGTATGCCGAAATCCGCGTCGGCGACGCCAGTTCCACTGGATAACCGTATCTATTCATTAGCTTCTGAACCAGCCGGTGGTGGATCGCCGCGCTAATAAGAGCTCCGGTGTCGATAAATGTTGCAGTGGTAGAAAGAGGTGGGACAGATTGATAGGGTGGACCCTGGAATTTCGGCTCGGCCCGGACGGGCCGAGCCGGGCCTTGGCACCACCACCATCAAAGCCCACCACCACCACCACATAGATTCCTTTCCCTCCTCAGTTCGAGATATAGTTATCAAAACAGCCGTATTGAACCTTATCTGCGCGCTCGGATCATTATATCTCGAACTCACTCTCCACAACCCCGCACTGCGCGAAAGGGCCCGTTAAACCATCCAGAAACCCGAATAACGCACGCGCACCTACCAATACACCAACAACAACCAACCCCAGGCACCGTAAGAAGATAGAAGACTTCTTAGCGGTAGAGAGCGGCGTTACAGGCCGCAGCAGAAGCAGAAAAGGAAAGACTGACAGAGCAAGCAGACGCTCCAGCGTAGTTGAAGATAAGGTCGTCATTAGAGGTTTTACGGCTAAAGAGACCGCAGAGATTAAGGAACGAATAAAGGAATACAAGAAGATCCACGACTGCACGATCGAGGAACTGGAAGACTACGTAAACGAGAACGGAATAGGGAAGGTCTACGACGGTATAGACCTTATTAAGACGCTGTTCTACAGGACACTGGAAGAAAACAGACAGCTAAGAGAGGAAGTAGAGACAGTAAGGGCCGAGAAGGAATCGGCAGAGACTATCGTCGAAGTGTTGGAACACTAAGCGGCGAATCGAATAGTGCAGCTGAAGGCGCTGAAGGATCAACTGGCTAATATAGAAGCAGCGAGATCGTCGCCGCTACCGCGGCGAGAAACCCAAGTAGAAACTACCTCGCCGGCGGCCTACAGTCAAGGTAGCACGTTGATAACGTCATTACCGGATCTACCAGTTTTCGGTAGCGGAGACTCCGAAGCGTAGGAGGCGTTCAAGAAGAAGATCAAGAATAAGATGAACCGCGATTACGCATCAAGCAGCGAAGAAGACAGATTGGCCTATTTAGAGGCGCGACTAGAAGGTAAAGCTTTTTCGTTGGTGGCGGACCTGGAAGAGGTAACCGCCGAAGAAGCGATCAAAGCGTTAGATCAACGCTTCGGAGACCCATTCTGAAAGAAGACAGCCCGTAAGCAGCTAGATAAGATTAACCAGAACCGGCAGACGTTTGAGGAATTCTACGGTTTGTTCAGAAAATATGCGATTAGGGCCCGAGTGGCGGAAGATAAGCAGCTCTACCTATTGAGGCAGAAGCTGAGTCCTGAGCTGGCCGCCGCTATAGCGTCTGTAGAAGACGAAGGCCTTGAGAGCTTCGTCCACCAAGCGAGAGTTACCGCAAGAAACTTAAGCGCTTACGCGAAATTACGCGAATCGAACCAGAAGCCGCTAATAACGCAGACTACACGACCCCCCGCGCCTTTCCGGAGAGCGCCACAGCAGCCACCTTATTAGTTACAGCGCTCGTCGTTCGTCCCCACCTGTTTCGCGTGTAGCAAGCCTGGCTACATCGCTACGAGATGCCAAGCATCGGACAAGCAGAAGCAGGACTATCGTGTTATAAGGCAGCCGCAGCCGCAGCAACCACCGAGGAAGACCATACAAGCTATAGAGCCAGCCCTGAACGACACCGACAGCGTAGACGGCGGCGTGCAGCTAAGAATTATAGGAAAAGACCAGCTGGACGGATAGGCCCCCTATCCAGCATTGACAATAGGGCACCGAATCGAAGCGAATCGCCACGAGAAGAAAGCATCAACAGCTGCAGCGATCCGCTCTCGGCGGCGGTGGAAGTGAACACGGAAACAGCTATTATCCTTCCAATCACTGTCCACCCCCTTAACGGATCGAGCAAACCGCTTCAGCTGAAAGCTTTTATCGACACCGGAGCTCTTATCGGCGCGGCGATCCACTACCGACTAGTCCGGAAGCTGACGAATGGATACGGTTATCCAGTGGAACTGGCGTCGCCGACGCGGATTTCGGCGTACAATGGACAAGACACGGAAAGCGTTACGCACTACGTGCCGCTAAGGACTACACTAGCTGGTCGCACTACAGAGGCGACGTTCCGAATTATGGATATCGGAAGGTTTGACATTATTATAGGGCAGAAATGGATAAAGAACTACAAAGCCATCGTTGACGTAGATAAAGGAACTATTAGGTTCAAAACCCTGGGTAGCGGAGCAGGGACTATCGGAAAGGTCGCCGCCGTTGTCGCCAAGCCGAAAGCTACGGAGTCTGCGAAAGAGGCTCCGTCCGATCGTTACGAACCCCCGGTTACCGTCGGAATAATAAGTTCAGAAGCTATAACGACCCTCGCGAAGTCGCCGGACAACGAGATTTACGCTATCTCGATAAAAGACATCGAAGACTACAGGAAGATAATGGCGGAAGAAGAAGTGGATCCGCTAGAGGTGCTACCGAAAGAACTCTATAGTTACGCTAACGTTTTCTCGAAGGCCGACTCCAACCTCCTGCCGCTCCATCGACCGGAATATAATAACAAGATCAGGTTGAAAGAAGGGGCCACATTGCCAAGAACTGAGCCCCTAAGACGACTGTCGCCGGCCGAATTGGACTAAGTAGAGGTGTTTGTTCGTAAAAACCTGGCGAAGAAGTTCATTACGCCGAGTTCTGCCGAATACGCGTTACCGATTCTTTTTATAAGGAAACTAGGGGGTGGTCTGCGACTCTGCGTAGACTATCGAGGCCTTAATGAGGTCACCAAAAGAGACGTATATCCACTGCCGTTGATTAACGAAACTATCCAAAGAGTAGCAAAGGCTAAATGGTTCAGCAAGCTGGACATCCGCCAAGCGTTCCATCGATTGAGAAACGAAGAAGGGCAAACAGAAGACCTTACGACGTTCGCGACGCGTATGGGCAATTTTAAGTGGTTGGTGATGCCTTTCGGACTTACCAACGCGCCGGCGGTGTGGCAACGCTTTATAAATTACACCTTTATAGACATGCTGGAACGGTTTGTGTCTATCTACCTGGACGACATCCTTATCTATACAGATAGAACGAGAGAGCAACACACAGACTACATTGAGAAAGTGCTAAAGAGGCTCCGCGAGGTAGGACTAAACGCGGACACGAAGAAGAGCGAGTTCTATCAAACTGAGGTCAAATATCTCGGCCTTATCGTCGGAAGGGATGGAATTCGGATGGACCCGTCGAAAGTCGCCGCCGTCGCCGAATAGAAGCAACCGAAGTCTGGAAACACTACGCAAATCAGAGCGTTTCTCGGCTTCTGCAGCTACTATCGACGGTTCATTAAGGACTTTAGCAAGATAGCGAGACCCCTGAACGAGGCGCTGAAGAAAGAGGCCGCCGGCATATAGAATAAGAAGTGCACGGAAGCTTTCGTACGGCTGAAAGAGGCAGTGGCCTCGGCGCCGATTCTGGCGCACTTCCGACCGGAAAAGACGATCTACGTAGAAACGGACGCTTCCGACACAGTGACGGCAGGGGTCCTTTCTCAATACGCTGACGATGGCGAGACCCTTCACCTAGTGGCCTTCTTTAGCAAATCTATAACAGAAGCTGAACGGAACTACGCCATCTATAATAAGGAGCTGCTAGCGATCATTCAGGCTTTCGAGGAGTGGAAACCGGAGCTTATAGCTGGAAAGAGCACGGTCCAGGTCCTTACGGACCACCAGTCGCTGACCTACTTTATAAAGACGCAGAAGCTCTTACGACGTTAAGCACAGTGGGCCGCCTACCTATCAGGGTTCGATTTTAAGATCACCTATCGACCAGGGGCTCAAAACGGAAAGGCCGACGCGCTGACGAGAAGAGAGGGGAAGACCAGCCGAGCGAAAGAAGATCCGAATATGTTCCAGAAGGTGTTGACCGAGCGGATGGTAGACGCAGAGGTGTTGAAAGAGGTAGGGGTCTGCGCAGTGGAACCGGCCCCTAAGGAAGAAACTCTCTACGAAAAGGTGAAACAGCTCAATCAACAACAGAAGCTCGGCGAGACCGGCTTAGGGAAGATAATAGTTCCAGAAGAACTAATTACGGAGGTCATCCAGCTGGTCCATAGCTCTATGGACGTTGGCCACGCCGGCTTAAAGAAGACGATGGAAGCTATAAGGACGGTCTACTGGTTTCCACGGATCTACGAACGGATCCATCGATTTATCGCCAATTGCTACGTATGCAGAGCGGCGAAGCCACGTTACGGCCTTCCGGCAGGCTTACTGAAGCCGCTTCCGATCCCCGAGAAGCCGTAGCAGCACATTACGATGGATTTCGTAACTGGCCTGCCGGATTCCGATGGATATAACGCTACGCTGAACGTAGTAGACCGATTAAGCAAAGAACGCCACTTCATCCCCTGTCGAGCGAGAGACGAAGGAACCAATGCGGAAGAAACAGCGAGAATGCTGATTAAGCACATATAGAAGCACTATAGGCTGCCGGACACTATCACTACGGATAGGGGTCCTCAATTCACCGCCGACGTATGGAAAGCCATCAACCAAGCTCTCGGAATTCGTAGAAAGCTTAGCACCGCCGCTTACCCTTAAACCGACGGTTAGTCTGAAGTGGCTAATCGCGAGATAGAGCGATACCTGCGAACCTTCTGCGGCCGCCATCAAGAAGAATAGGTTAAGGTGTTGCCGATAGCTGAGTTCTGCGCTAACTCGACACGGTCAGAAGCAACGTCGCTGGCGCCGTTCGAGATAACACACGGCTATCTTCCGAGAATGAGCTTTTAGCCGCCGAGCGACGCAGACTCGCAGGGGTTTTCCACCGCCACATCGTCAAAGAGAGTCGCTGCCACAACGGCAGAAGCGCTACAATCTCAGATGGAAGAAGCGATCAAGGTAGCAAAAGAAGCGATGGAATCGGCTTAGAAGAAGATAGTAACTCGAGCTAATAGAAAGCGGTCACCGATGGAATTCGAAAAAGGCCAAAAGGTATAGCTCAACACACGAAACCTAAGGCTGAAAGGAAACGCGAAGCTCAACCTACGCTATGTAGGTCCATTTAAGATAATAGAAAAGAGGTCGCCGGTGACTTATCGGCTCGAGCTGCCGAAGGCGTTCCGGATCTACGACGTTTTCCATTCAGATCTGCTGAGCCTGGACCCTAAGGACAGCCTTCCGGAGCAGGGCTTCGCCGAGCCCCCACCAGTCGAGATGGAAGGTAATAAGGAAGAGTGGGAGGTAGAAGACGTAATAGACATAAAGAAGATAAGGGAGTCCATTAAAGCGAGGGTCTCGTAGAAGGGGTAGCCGGAAGACTATAAATGGTATCCGGTTGAAAACCTGCGGAATTCGGCGGAGCTGCTAAAAGAGTTCTACGCGCGGAACCCAGAAAAGCCGAAGCCATCGTAGCTCTGATGCCGGCAATGGAGACACGTCCGCTCCACCGGCGCAGAAGCCGATAAAAACGATCGTGCTGGAAGTGATTGCTTCAGGGACCACTACGTCGGCCGGCAGCGCCGCCGCCCGCGTAGTAGGTGAAGGCTTTGGTGGAAGAGAAAAAGAGGAAGAAAAACGGCGCTGCGGAAAGATCTATATGGACCTCCGCGACGACGCACAGACCAGCCACGCCGCAGCTTAGGTGACCTACGGCTCAGATCAGATAGCACGGATCAGGCGCGTCCATTACATAAACGACCAAGTGAAGGACTTCAGATGTTGATAACGTAAGAGATTCAAGAAGCGATAAGAGAAGGAAAAGGTGACATCACTATCGGAGGGGATTAAAAAAAAAAAAAAAACAGTGGAGGTTTTTAGGATAGATGGGATGACTAAGCGGTCGAGGGCGACCGCTGGTGAGGGGGGGGGGTAGTGTTGCGGTGGTAGAAAGAGGTGGGACAGATTGATGGGGTGGACCCTGGAATTTCGGCTCGGCCCGGACGGGCCGAGCCGGGCCTTGGCACCACCACCATCAAAGCCCACCACCACCACCACATAGATTCCTTTCCCTCCTCAGTTCGAGATATAGTTATCAAAACAGCCGTATTGAACCTCATCTGCGCGCTCGGATCAATAAAAGCTCTTAATTGAAGTGATTTGTCCGATCCTTCAAGGGGGTGGACAGTGATTAGAAGGATAATAGCTGTTTCCGTGTTCACTTCCACTGCAGCCGATAGCGGATCGCTGCAGCTATTGATACTCTCTCGTTCCGTCGGTGCCTTTCGCGGGGATGCCCTGTTTTTTACGCTGGATAGGGGGTCTATCCGTCTAGCTGGTCTTTTCCTATAATTCTTAACTGCACCCCGCCGTCTACACTGTTAGTGTCGTTCGGAGCCGGTTCGATGGCTTGAATAGTCTTTCTCGGCGGTGGCGGCTGCTTTGTTGCTCGATACTCTTGCTTCTGCTGTGCCGTTGCTTGGCATCTCGTAGCGATATAGCCGGGTTTTCTACACGCGTAGCAGGTGGGGACGAACGCCGATCGTGGTGAATATAGCGACTGCTAGGGGGTTCGTCGAAAGGGCGCAGGGGCTCTTGTCGGCTGCGCTAACGGCTTCTGAATTAGTTTACGTGTCGTCGGTTTTCCGTACGCGTTCAAGTTTCTAGCGGTAACTCTCGCTTAATGCACGAAGCTCTGAAGGTCTTCGTCTTCTACTGACGCTATAGCCGCGGTGAGCTTAGGGCTCAGTTTCTGTCTCAGTAGGTGCAGCTGCTTATCTTCTACCACTCTCGCTCTAATAGCATATTTCCTAAACAGTCCGTAGAACTCTTCGAACGTCTGCCAGTTCTAGTTGATCTTATCCAGCTGCTTACAGGCCGTCTTCTTCCGGAAGGGGTCTCCGAAACGCTAGTCCAGCGCTTTAATAGCGTCGTCGGCTGTCACTTCTTCCAGGTCCGCTACTAGCGAAAAAGCTTCACCTTCTAATCGCGATTCTAGGTACGCCAATCTATCCTCTTCGCTGCTCGGTGCGTAATCGCGGCTTATCTTGTTCTTGATCTTCTTCTTAAATGCCTCCTATGCTTTAGGGTCTCCGTCGCCGAAAGCAGGTAGGTCCGGCAGTAGCGTTATCGTAGTGCTACCTTGACTATAGGCCGCTAGTAAGGCGGTCTCCTCGTGGGTTTCTCGACGCGGTGGCGGCGACGACTTCGCTGCTTCTATATCGGTCAGTTGATTCTTCAGCGCCTTTAACTGCGCCATTCGGTTCGCTGCCTGGTTTTCTAACACGTCGATAATCGTTTCCGCTGATTCCTTCTCGGCCCTTACCGCTTTAGTTTCTTCTCTTAGTTGTCTGTTTTCTTCCAGCGTTCTAAAAAACAGCGTCTTAATAAGGTCTATACTATCGTAGACCTTTCCTATCCCGTTCTCGTTTACATAGTCTTCTAGTTCCTCGATCGTGCAGTCGTAGATCTTCCTATACTCAGCTATTCGTTCCTTGAACTTAGCGTCTCCTCCGCTGTAAAACCGCTAATAACGATCTTATCGTCAATAACGCTTAAGCGCCTACTCACTCTGTCAGTCTTTCCTTTTCTGCTTCTGCTGCAGTCTGTAACGCCGCTCTCTACCGCTAAGAAGCCTTCTATCTTCTTACAGTGCCTTAGGTGTTGTTGTTGGTTTGTGTAGTGTAGTGCGCGTGCGTTATTCGGGTTTCCGGATGGTTCGACGGGCCCTTTCGCGCAGCGCGGGATTGGTGTAGAAAGTGAGTTTGAGATATAATAATCCGGGCACGCAGATATAATTCAATACGGCCTTTTTGAAGACTATATCTCGAACTGAGGAGGGAAAGGAATCTATAGGGTAGTGGTAGAGGACTTTCGTAGTGGTAGTACCAAGGCCCCGCTCGGCCCGGACGGGCCGAGCCGAAATTCCAGGGTCCACCCTATCAATCTGTCCCACCTCTTTCCACTACCGCAACAAGTGTCTCTGTACGAAGTCTTCGCTAATTACTCCGTACACTAAACATCCTGTGTTAATTAATAACCGCGCCATAGCGGTCCCGTTTAGCGTAGGTCGTACAATAAACGGCGTAGTCGTTATGTAGTTGCTCTTAAAAGATAGCTAAGTAGTGCTTTAATTTAGCAATCTATCTCGTATACGCCTCTAGTAGAGCCTTCGCTTAGAGGCTACTCTTTTCCCGACTCGTCGTTATCCGAGGGGGACTCTTAGTTCTCTTGTTAGGGCGCCGCAGTTGCTACCCTTACAGTGGTCGGCCGTCCCCTAGGTCTCTCTACTAGCAAAAGCCTAAAATTCTGTACGGTGTAGACTATCTTGCTATACCTATAGCAGCTCCCTTCTGCTCGCCTCTTGTTAAGAGTAGCTATATCTACCTACTGCACCCTTTTAGCAGCGGCCCTTGGCCGTAGAGTAACGGCTGCTGCTACTCTCGTCGTTGTTAGTTCCTAGTGTATAGCGTCCGTCTGCCGCTAGAGGGGTTGTCGCATCTTATAAGCGCGGCTTATCTGTCCGAGCCTGCGCTGCTGGTCGTCGACTATCCTAAGGAGATTACAGAATTCCTCGTATATAGCTAGTCGCACAACGCCTACTAGTCCTGTTATAATCTCCTTAGAGAGGCCTACCTCTAAGGTAGTAATTTTTATCCTGTCCTCCTATTAGAGTCCTCCTAGCTCTGCTAGGGTCTGGTCGTATTCCGCGAGGAACTCTCGTACAGTCTTGTGCCCTTGCTTTATTGTATTAACCTGTATAAGTGCTCGGCTCTCGCGATCTAGGTCCTTGTAGCTCTTGTTAAGAGCTGCCTAGAGCATCGCCGTCGTAGCTATTGCCAGGTTGGCAATAGCCGTCTCGTAGTACGGCAGAATCCGTACTGCTGCTCTGCCCTTTAACCCTCTAAAGAGGTACACTACCCTGTCTAGCTTAGTCGGGTATGCTCCTAAGTCGACTAGAAGCTTAGAGCGTATCTAGGCAGCCTAGGAGGGGTACTTAGCCAGAGCCTCGCTATCGTAAGTAATAACGTTAGGGAGTTTGCTCTTGGAAGTTGGGGTGTGGGCTATCGTGTCCGTCGTCGTCGTCGTAGGAGTCGGATCGCAATCGGACGCCCTAAGCTGTCGTAGCTCCTGTTCCTGTTAGGAAATTATCGCAGCCTAGTAGCTTACTTGCTGTTCGAGCTGCCTCTTGTGTGCTAGCAGCTCCTCGTACGCGCAGTGCATCTGATCCTGCATAGCCGCAGGTTCTATAGAGATGTCGCTGTCTATCTTCGTTATATTACTATAGTTACCAACAGTAAGATCAGTTCCTAATGTAAGGGCTTAAGAATCTTAGTTAAGAAACTTAAGGTTAGGTATCTATATAAAGGAACTGAAAGGCAGTTCCTTCGTTGTCTGCTACTGTATAATTTGTACCTACGAAGCTAAGCCAGCAATTTCCCTCTATGCAGGGGTGCAAGGTTTACACTCTGTACAGAGGATCAGGAGTTTCCCTCTATACAGTAGTATAGAGTTTTCCCTCCGTTTAGAGGGGCAGCAATTCCCCTCTATATAGGGCTATAGGATTCTCCCTCTGTACAGGAGTAGGGTCGTATCGGTAACTCCGTATAGAGGGTAGGGTCGTGCTAGCGCCGCTAAGTCGCAGTCCTTAGGGCGACGGCTAGCTTAGGTCTAGGACCTGGGCTGGACGGCGCTCCCTAACACTAGCTACTAAAGTCGTTCCAGATCTACGAAATCTTTTCGGATCTATTAAGCCTAGACCCTAAAGATAGTCTTCCGGATTAGGGGTTCGCCGAACCCCTACTGGTCGAGATAGATAGTAAGGAAGAAGAATAGGAGGTAAAAGATATAATAGATACAAGAAAGATAAGAGGGTCTATCGAAGCGAGGATCTTATAGAAGGGGTAGCCAGAAGACTATAAATAGTATCTAGTCGAGGATCTCCGTAATTTGGCAGAGCTATTAAGAGAGTTTTACGTCCGGAACCCAAAGAAGCCGAGGCTAGAGTGGCTCTAAAGTTAATAGCTCTAAAAGAGATAGAAGAAAGAGAAAAGCTGCGTCCGCTGCATTAGTACGAAAACCGACAGAAGCGATCGCAGCAGTGCACTTTGGTCTCTGATAACAACAATCGGAGACTACGCTATCGCATCGATGCGACGATCGTCGACGCTGCCCTAAACAAGAAAGGCTTGCAGCCGATCAATTTCGTAGACGGCGCCGGCGACGGCGGCTTTGCGATAGCGCTTAAGGCCCTAGTAGAGAAGAAAAAGAAGAAGAGATAGCACGCTACAGATAGATCTATATAGACCCTCTACAGCAGCGTACAGGCCAGCTACGCTACAGCTTAGATAGCCGCCGGCTTAGATTAGATAGCTCCGATTAGATAGACACTAAGTAAAGGACTTTAGATAGCGACAATATAAGAAGAGAAAGAACATAACAAAAGGACAATGTTTTCGAAGGAGAAGAAATAAAGAGGTAACGTCGATTTTAAGAAGGATTTCCGCGGAAAGAGCCGCAGATTAGGTAGAAGAAGAAGATAAAGAAAAAGAAGAAGAGAACGACGAATTAAAAAAAAAGGAAGAGAGGCAGATAAGATAAGTAAGCGGTCGAGGGCGACCGCTAGTAAAGGAGGGGGGTAGTGTTGCAGCGGCAGAAAGGGGTAGGACTAAGTAATAGGGCGGACTCTTAGAATTTCGGCTTAGCCCTTCCAGACCGAGCCGGGCCTTAGCGCACCTACCCCTAAAGCCCTTACCTACTGCTGTATAGATTCCTTTCCCTCCTGAGTTCGAGATATAGTTATCAAAACAGCTGTATTAAATTATATCTGCGTGCTCGGATCAGTTATCTAGCTAGTCTATAGTTATAAGGATGTTAGCTACGCTAGCACAAAGAAGACGATAGAAGCTGTAAGGACAGTCTACTAGTTTCTGCGGATCTCCGAGCGGATACACTAGTTTATTGCTAATTGTTACGTATATCGAGCTGCGAAGCTGCGCTACAGCCTTCTGGCCAGTCTACTAAAGCTACTGCAGATCCCTAAGAAACTGTAGCAGCATATTACGATAGATTTCGTAACCGGCCTGCCGGATTCTAATACATACAATGCTACCCTTAACGTAGTAGATCGGTTAAGCAAGGAACGCTACTTTATCCCCTATTAAGCAAAGGACGAAGGCACTACTACAGAAGAGACAGCGAGGATGCTAATTTAGCATCTATAGAAGCACCCTAGCCTGCCGGACACTATTACTACAGATAGGGGTCCTTAATTTACTGCTAATGTATAGAAGGCTATTAACCAAGTTCTTAGAATTCGAGGAAAGCTTAGCACAGCTGCTTACCCTTAGACCGACAGCCAGTCGGAAGTAGCTAACTGTAAGATAGAGAAATATCTACGAATCTTCTACAGCTATTATTAAGAAGAGTAGGTTAAGGTGTTGCCGATAGCCGAATTCTGTACCAATTTAGCACAATCCGAGGCTACCTTACTAGCACTGTTCGAGATAACTTACAGCTATCTTCCGAGAATAAGTTTTTAACTGCCAAATAAGCCTAGCTCTTCGGAATCTTCTACTGCTACTTCGTTAAAGAGAGTCGCCTCCGCTGCAGCAGAAGTGCTTAAATCTTAGATAGAAGAAGCGATTAGGGTAGCGAAAGAGGCGATAGAATCGGCTTAGAAGAAGATAGTAACTCGAGCTAATAGAAAGCGGTCGCCGATAGAATTCAAAGAAGGCCAAAAGGTATAGCTTAATACACAGAACCTTAGACTAAAAGGAAACGCCAAGCTTAACCCCTGCTACGTAGGTCCGTTTACAATAGTGGAAAAGAGGTCGCTGGTAACTTATCGGCTCTAGCTACTAAAGTCGTTCCGAATCTACAATGTTTTCTATTCGGATCTATTAAGTTAAGACCTAGAAGACGGTCTTCTAGAACAAGGGTTTACTAAACCCCTACCAATCGAGATAGATAGCGAAGAAGAAGAGTAGGAGGTAGAAGATATAGTAGATATAAGAAAGATAAGAGGGTCTTTCGAAGGAAGGATCTTATAGAAGGGATAGCTAGAAGATTATAAATAGTATCCGATTAAGAATCTCCGAAATTTGGCAGAGCTGTTAAGAGAGTTTTATGTCTAGAACCTGAAAAAGCCGAGACCTAAGTAGCTCTAGAGCTAATAGCTCTAGAAGAGATAGAAGAAGAAGAAAAGCTGCATCCGCTCTATCAGTGCGAAAACTAATAGAAACGATCGCAGCGATACGCTTAGCTAGAGTCCTCGGCTACACTGTTACCGTCCGCCGACTTTGCGAGTCGGATAATAACAGTAAAGTCGAGGACAGCGCCACCGCTTTAGCGCGCTTTATAACAGTCTTCGTCTTTGCCGACACTAATCGCCGGCCCTACCGGACGGATAATAACAGCGAAGAACAAAGCCGACGCTATTAAAGCAGCCTTACAGTAGCGCTTAAGGCCTTAGTAAAGAAGAAAAAGAAGAAGAGATAGCACGCTACGGATAGATCTATATAGACCCTCTGCAGCGGCGTACAGGCTAGTTACGCTACAGCTTGGATAGCTGTTCGGCTTAGGTTAGATAGCTCCGATTAGATAGACGCTAAGTAAAGGACTTTAGATAGCAACAATCTAAGAATAAAAAAGATAACAAAAGAACAATATTTTCGAGATAGAATGTTAGGGGGCGCCGTCTAGCCAGGTCCTAGACCTAAGCCAGCCGTCGCTCTAGGGATTGCAACTTAGCGGCGCTAGCACGACCCCTTACCCTGTACAGAGGGAGAATCCTACAGCCCTATATAGAGAGAAATTGCCGCCCCTCTATATAGAGGGAAAACTCTATACCCCTATACAGAGGGAAACTCCTCCCCTCTGTACAGAGTGAAAACTCTGCACCCCTATATAAAGGGGAATTGCTAGCTTAGCTTCGTAGGTACAAATTGTACAGCAGCGGACGACGAAGGAACTGTCTATCAGTTCCTTTATATAGATACCCAGCTTTAAGTTTCTAAACCAAGATTCTTAAACCTATTATATTAGGAACTAATCTTACTGTTAGTAACCGCAGTAATACAATAAAGATAGACGGCGACATCCCTATAGAACCTACAGCTATATAGAATTAAATGCACTATATATATACGGAGCTGCTAGCACGCAAGGCCCAGCTCGAACAGCAAGTAGGCTACTAGACTACGATAATTTCCTAACAGGAACAGGAGCTCCGACAGCTTAGGGCGTCTGATTGCGATCCGACCCCTACGACGACGACAATAACGAACACGACGGCCTACACTGCAGTCCCTAAGAGCAAACTCCCTAACGTTACTACCTACGATAGTAAGGTACCGGCCGAGTATCCCTTCTAGGCTGCCTAGATACGCTCTAAGCTTCTAGTCGACTTAGGAGCATACCCGACCGAGCTAGACAAGGTAGTATACCTCTTTAGGAGGTTAAAGGGCAAGGCGGCAGCACGAATTCTGCCGTACTACGAAACGGCTATTGCTAACCCGGCAATAGCAACTACGACGATGCTCTAGGCAGCTCTCGATAAGAGCTACAAGGACCCAGACTACGAAAGCCGAGCCCTCGTACAGGTTAACACTATAAAGCAAGGACGTAAGACTGTATAAGAGTTCCTCGTAGAGTACGACTAGACCTTAGCAGAGGCAGGAGGACTCTAATAGGAGGACAGGGTAAAAATTACTACCTTAGAGATAGGCCTCTCTAAGGAGATTATAATAGGACTAGTAGGCGTAATGCGGCTAGCCTCGTATAAGGTGTTCTGTAATCTCCTTAGGATAATCGACGACCAATAGCGCAGGCTTAGACAGATAAGCCGCGCCTACGAGATTCGACAGCCCCTCTAGCAGCAGCAGGATGCTATAGACTAGGAACTAACGACGACGACGAGAGTAGCGGTAGCCGTTACTATACGGCTAAGGGCCAGTGCTAAAAGGGCGCAGTAGGTAGACGCAGCTACCCTTAACAAGAGACGAGTAGAAGGGAGCTGCTACTAGTATAGCCAGATAGGGCACACTGTACAGAATTGCGGGCTTTTGCTAGCAGAGAGACCTAGGGGACAGCCGACTACTGCGAGGGTAGCAACTGCAGCGCCCTACTATAAGACCTAAGAATTCCCCTTAGACAATAACGAGTTAGGAAAAGAGTAGCCTCTGAGCAAAGGCTTAGCTAGAGGCATGTACGAGATAGGTTGCCAAATTAAAGCACTACTTAGCTATCTTTTAAGAGCAATTACATAACGACTACGCTGTTTATCGTACGACCTACGCTAAACGGGACTGCTACTACGCGGACGCTAATCGACACAGGATGTTTAGTGTACAGAGTAATTAGCGAAGACTGATGTAACGCGGTACACTTAAGCCAAAAGGGACTGGTCAAGTAACTCGGAAGTGACTTGACCAATGTGTACCAGATAAATAAACCTTGGCAAGGCATAGTAATGACACAGGCCAACCCACCCCGTATCAAAGACTTTGTACAGAAACACTGCATTAAGACGACCCCTACTGTACCTATACGTATACTAGGCATTACCGGACGGGGACCGGACATTACCTATATAGTGAAAGTAACGATAGAGCTGCAAGGACACTACGAGCAGGACTTATACCTCTATATCGTATAGGACAAGTTAGGGTATAACCTAATACTAGGGAAACTATAGATAGAGCGCTAGCAGGGCAAGCTCGAAGTCGGACGAGGACGCCTGTACCTAGCAGTTACGAAGCAGAGGCTCTAGGACCAAGGGATAGTCCCACTAGGCGGCAGCGCTAAAGCCGAGGTCAATACTGCAACGGCAGACATCGAGAAGGCTCTCGTACCTAAGAAGGTTACAGACCCCTATACGAAGCTTCTACAGGAGTACTCGGGATACCTAGACCTCTTTAAGCCAAAGTCGGCTTTAAAATTGCTCACGCTCTAGGGAGAAGGAATTAACTACAAGATCAAGCTCGAGCCCCGCCTAGATAGCAGCCTGCCCGAAGTGCTGTACGGCCTATTGTACAGCATATCCTCTAGAGAACTCCTAGTGTTACGCAAGACACTAGACAACCTGTGTTGCGGCGGTGGAAAGAGGTAGGACAGATTAATAGGGTGGACCCTGGATTTTGGCTCGGCCCGACCGGGCCGAGCCGGGCCTTGGCATCACTACTATCAAAGCCCACCACTACTACTACATAGATTCCTTTCCCTCCTCAGTTCGAGATATAGTTATCAAAAAGGCCGTATTAAATTATATCTGCGTGCCCGGATCATTATATCTCGAACTCACTCTCTACACCAATCCCCGCGCTGCGCGAAAGGACCTGTCGAACCATCCGGAAATCCGAATAACGCACGCGCACTACACACACAACAACCAACCCCAGGCACTGTAAGAAGATGGAAGGCCTCTTAGCGGTAGAGAGCGGCGTTATAGGCCGCAGCAGAAGCAGAAAAGGAAAGACTAACAGAGCGAGTAGGCGCTTAAGCATTATTAACGATAAGATCGTTATTAGCGGTTTCACTACGGAAGAGACTGCTAAGTTTAAGGAAAGAATAGCTGAATATAGAAAGATCTACGACTGCACGATCGAGGAATTGGAAGACTACGTAAATAAGAATGGAATAAGGAAGGTCTACGATAGTATAGACCTTATTAAGACGCTGTTCTACAGAACGCTAGAAGAAAACAGGCAACTAAGGGAGGAAACTAAAGCGGTAAGGGCCGAGAAGGAATCGGCAGAGACCATTATCGATGTGTTAGAGAACCAGGCGGCGAATCGAATAGCGCAGCTAAAGGCGCTAAAGGATCAACTGACCGATATAGAAGCAGCGAAGTCGCCGCCGCCGCGGCGAGAAACCTATAAGGAGACCGCCTTACTAGCGGCCTATAGTTAAGGTAGCACCTCGATAACGCCACTGCCAGACCTACCGGCTTCCGGTAGCGGAGACCCTAAAGCGTAGGAGGCGTTTAAGAAGAAGATCAAGAATAAGATAGGCTGCGATTACGCATTAAGCAGCGCTGGAGATAGACTAGCGTACCTGGAATCGCGGTTGGAAGGTAAAGCATTTTCGCTAGTGGCGGACCTAGAAGAGGTAACCGCTAAAGAAGCGATTAACGCGCTGGACCAGCGTTTCGGAGACCCCTTCCGGAAGAAGACGGCCTGTAAGCAGCTGGACAAGATCAACCAGAACCGGCAGACGTTCGAAGAATTCTACGGACTATTTAGGAAATATGCTATTAGAGCGAAAGTAGCAGAAGATAAGCAGCTGCACCTGCTGAGACAGAAACTGAGCCCTAAGCTCGCTACAGCTATAGCGTTAGTAGAAGACGAAGACCTTTAGAGCTTCGTGCACCAAGCAAGGGTCACCGCTAGAAACCTGAACGCGTACAGAAAACCGACGACACGTAAACCGATCCAGAAGCCGTCGCCGTCGGCGCAACCGGCGCGAGCCCCTGCGCCCTTTCGACAACGCCCCCAGCAGCCCTCGTATTTACCGCGTTCGTCGTTCGTCCCTACCTGCTACGCGTGTAGAAAACTCGGCTATATCGCTACGAGATGCCCAGCAACGGCACAGCAGAAGCAGGAGTATCGAGCGACGAAGCAGCAGCCACCGCCGAGGAAGACTATTTAAGCTATCGAACCGGCTCCGAACGACACTAACAGCGTAGACGGTAGGGTGCAGCTAAGAATTATAGGAAAAGACCAGCTAGAAGGATAGGCCCCCTATCCAGCACTGACAATAGGGCACCGAATCGAAGCGAATCGCTACGAGAAGAAAGCATTAACAGCTGCAGCGACCCGCTCTCGGCGGCGGTGGAGGTAAACACGGAAACGGCCATTATCCTACCAGTTACTGTCCACCCCCTTAATGGATCGAACAAACCCCTCTAGCTGAAAGCTTTTATCGACACCGGAGCTCTTATCGGCGCGGCGATCCACTACCGACTGGTCCGGAAGCTAACGAATAGATACGGTTATCCGGTGGAACTGGCGGCGCCGACGAAGATTTCGGCATACAACGGACAAGACACAGAAAGCGTTACGCACTACGTGCCGCTAAAGACTACCCTGGCAGGTCGCACCACAGAAGCAACGTTCCGAATCATGGATATCGGAAGGTTTGACATTATTATAGGACAGAAATAGATAAAGAACCAGAAAGCTATTATCGACGTAGATAAAGGAACGATCAGATTCAAAACCCTGGGTAGCGAAGCAGGGACTATCGGAAAGGTCGCCGCCGTCGCTGCCAAGCCGAAAGCTACGGAGTTAGCGAAAGAGGCTCCGTCCAACCATTCCGAGCCCCCGGTTACCGTCGGAATAATAAGCTTAGAAGATATAACGATCCTCGCGAAGTCGCTGGACAACGAGATTTACGCTATCTTAATAAAAGACATCGAAGACCACTGGAAGATAATAGCGGAAGAAGAGGTGGATCCACTAGAGGTGCTGCTAAACGAGCTCTATAGTTACGCTAACGTCTTCTTAAAAGCCGACTCCAACCTATTGCCGCTCTATCGACCGGAATATAACAACAGGATTCGACTGAAAGAGGGGGCTACGCTGCCAAGAACTGAGCCCCTAAGACGGCTGTCGCCGGCCGAATTGGACTAAGTGGAGGTGTTTGTTCGCGAAAACCTAGCGAAGAAGTTCATTACACCGAGCTCCGCGGAATACGCGTTACCGATTCTTTTCGTAAGGAAACTAGGGGGTAGTCTGCGACTCTACGTAGACTATCGAGGCCTTAACGAGGTCACTAAGAGAGACGTATACCCGCTGCCGCTAATTGATGAAACTATACAGCAGGTAGCGAAGGCTAAGTGGTTCAGCAAGCTGGACATCCGCCAAGCGTTCTATCGACTAAGGAACGAGGAAGGGCAGACAGAAGATCTTACGACGTTCGCGACGCGTATAGGCAATTTCAAGTAGTTAGTAATGCCTTTCGGGCTTACTAACGCGCCGGCGGTGTAGCAACGCTTTATAAACTACACCTTTATAGACATGCTAGAGCGGTTTGTGTCTATCTACTTGGACGACATCCTTATCTATACCGATAGAACGAGAGAGCAACACACAGACCACATTAAGAGAGTGTTGAAGAGGCTCCGCGAGATTGGATTAAACGCAGACACGAAGAAGAGCGAGTTCTATTAAACTAAAGTCAAATATCTCGGTCTTATCGTCAGAAGAGATGGAATTCGTATAGATCCCTTAAAGGTCGCCGCCGTCGCCGAATAGAAGCAGCCGAAATCCGGAAATACTACGCAAATCAGGGCGTTCCTCGGCTTCTGCAGCTACTATCGACGGTTTATTAAGGACTTCAGCAAGATAGCGAGACCCCTGAACGAGGCGTTAAAGAAAGAGGCCGCCGGTCTATAGAATAAGAAGTGCACGGAAGCTTTCGTACGGCTGAAAGAAGCAGTGGCTTCGGCGCCAGTTCTGGCGCACTTCCGACCGGAAAAGACAATCTACGTAGAAACAGACGCTTCCGACACAGTGACGGCAGGGGTCCTTTCTCAATATAGCGACGACGAAACCCTCTATCCGGTGGCTTTCTTTAGCAAGTCCATAACGGAGGCCGAGCGGAACTACGCGATCTATAATAAAGAACTGCTGGCTATTATACAGGCGTTCGAGGAGTGGAAGCCAGAACTTATAGCTGGAAAGAGCACAGTCCAGGTCCTTACGGACTATCAGTCGCTGACCTACTTTATAAAGACGCAGAAGCTCTTACGACGTTAGGTACAGTAGGCTGCCTACTTATCCGGGTTCGACTTTAAGATTACCTATCGACCCGGAGCTCAAAATAGAAAGGCTAACGCGCTGACGAGAAGAGAAGGGAAGACCAGCCGAGCGAAAGAAGACCCGAATATGTTCCAGAAGGTGTTGACCGAGCGGATAGTAGACGCAGAGGTGTTGAAAGAGGTAGGGATCTGCGCGGTGGAGCCGGCCCCTAAGGAAGAAACTCTCTACGAAAAGGTGAAGCAGCTTAACTAGCAACAGAAACTCGGCAAAACCGGCTTAGGGAAGATAATAGTTCTGGAAGAACTGATTACAGAGGTCATCCAGCTGGTCCATAGCTCTAAAGACATTGGTTACGCCGGCTTAAAGAAGACGATAGAAGCTAGAAGGACGGTCTACTGGTTTCCACGGATCTACGAACGGATCTATCGATTTATCGCCAATTGCTACGTATGCAGAACCGCGAAGCCACGTTACGGCCTTCTAGCTGGTCTACTAAAGCCGCTTCCGATCCCCGAGAAGCCGTGGCAGCACATTACGATGGATTTCGTAACCGGCCTGCCGAATTCGGATGGATATAATGCTACGCTAAACGTAGTGGATAGGCTGAGCAAAGAACGACACTTTATCCCCTGTCGAGCGAGAGACGAAGGAACCACTGCAGAAGAGACCGCACAGATGTTAATTCAACACGTGTAGAAGCACTATGGCCTGCCGGACACTATTACTACGGATAGGGGTCCTCAATTCACTGCCGACGTATAGAAAGCTATTAACTAAGCTCTCGGAATTTATAGAAAGCTCAGCACCGCCGCTTACCCTCAAACCGACAGCCAGTCTAAAGTGGCTAATCGCGAGATAGAGCGATATCTGCGAACCTTCTGCGGCCATTATTAAGAAAAGTAGGACGAGGTGTTGCCGATAGCCGAATTCTGCGCGAACTTAACACAGTCGGAAGCGACGTCGCTGGCGCCGTTTAAGATAACCTACGGTTATCTTCCGAGGCTGAGCTTCCAGCTACTAAGCGACGCAGGCTCGCCGGAGCTTCCTACTACTACGTCGTCAAAGAGAGTCGCCGCTACGGCGGCGGAAGCGCTCCGATCTCAGATGGAAAAAGCGACCAAAGTGGCGAAAGACGCGATGGAATCGGCTCAGAAGAAGATAGTGATTCGAGCTAATAAGAAGCGGTTACCGATAGAATTCGAGGAAGGTTAAAGAGTATAGCTTAACACGAAGAACCTGAGGCTAAAAGGCAACGCTAAGCTCAATCCGCGCTACGTAGGCCCGTTCAAGATAACAGAAAAGAGGTCGCCGGTGACCTATTGGCTCCAGCTACCTAAATCGTTCCGGATTTACGACGTCTTCCACTCAGATCTGCTAAGCCTGGACCCTAAGAACGGTCTGCCGGAGCAGGGGTTCGCCGAACCCCTGCCTATCGAGATAGACGGTGAAGAAGAAGAGTAGGAGGTAGAAGACGTAATGGACGTAAAGAAGACGAGGGGGTCCATCAAAGCGAGGATCTCGTAGAAGGGGTGGCCGGAAGACTATAAATAGTATCCGATCGAGAATCTCCGGAATTCGGCGGAGCTGCTAAGAGACTTTTACGCGCGGAACCCGGAAAAGCCGAAGCCAGCGTAGCTCTAATGCCGACAATAGAGACACGTCCGCTCCACCGGCGCGGAAGCCGATAAAAACGATCGTGCTTAAAGTGATTGCTTCAGGGACCACCACGTCGGCCGGCAGCACCGCCGACCGCGTAGTGGGTGAAGGCTTTGGTAGAAGAGAAAAAGAAGAAGAAAAACGGCGCCGCGGAAAGATCTATATAGACCTCCGCGACGACGCACAGACCAGCCACGCCGCAGCTTAGAAGACCGCAGATCAGATTAGATAGCGTCGATTACATAAACGCCAAGTGAAGGACTTCAAATGCTGACGACGTAAAAAATTCAAGAAGCGATGGAAGACGGAAGAGGTAACATCACTGTCGGAAGAGATTTTCGAGAGAGAGACGACGAAACTCAAAAAAAAAAAAAAGGAGAAGAGAGTGGAGTTTTTCGAATAGATAGGGTGACTAAGCGGTCAAGGGCGACCGCTGGTAAGGGAGGGGGGTAGTGTTGCGGCGGTAGAAAGAGGTAGGACAGATTGATAGGGTGGACCCTGGATTTCGGCTCGGCCCGACCGGGCCGAGCTGGGCCTTGGCATCACCACCATCAAAGCCCACCACCACCACCACATAGATTCCTTTCCCTCCTCAGTTCGAGATATAGTTATCAAAAAGGCCGTATTGAATTATATCTGCGTGCCCGGATCAACCTGCTTGCCAAAGGTTTTATTCGTGCGAGCACGTCCTCGGCTGGAGCCCTAGTGCTGTTTGTCTATAAGGAAGGCTTAGCCGGTCTGCGCTTCTGCGTAGACTACTAAGGCATTAACGCGATTACTAAGAAGGACTGGTACCCCTGCCCCTTATTAAGGAGACCCTCGGACGAATTAGCAAGGCAAAGTAGTTTACTAAGCTTAACGTCGTTTCGGCCTTCTACAAGATACAGGTTAAGGAAGGCTGTAAATAGATAACCGCTTTCTGTACGAGGTACGGACTTTTCGAATAGCTTATTACTCCCTTTAGCCTTGCGAACGCGCCGGCAACCTTCTAGAGGTACATTAACAGGTCCCTGCAAGGGCTACTAGACGACACCTGCTCTGCGTACCTCGATAACATGCTAGTGTTTACGGACGGGACCTACGAGGATTACGTACTAGATGTTAAGAAAGTGCTAGACCGCCTACAACAAGCTAGACTGTACCTCGACATCGACAAATGCGAATTCGGCATATAGCGTACAAAATACCTAGGGTTTATTATCGAGGCAGGGAAGGGCATTAGCATAGACAGGAAGAAGATTAACGCTATTAAGCAATATAAACCTCCTACGAGTATTAAGAGTATACGAGAATTCCTTAGGTTTGCTAACTTCTACCGCCAGTTTATAAAGAACTACTTAGAGATAGTGCGCCCCCTAGTTAAGCTGACATACAAGGACAGACAGTTTGCCTAGACAGAGGAATGTAATAAGAGCTTTAACAAGCTAAAGGAGCTCTTTACTATAGGACTAACGCTGGCCGCCTTCGACCCGGAACGTACGACGATACTAGAAACCGACTCCTTAGGGTATTATATAGGAGGTATCTTGTCGCAGGTAGGCTCGGACAGACTCCTATACCTATGCGCGTACTTCTCTAAGAAGAACTCCCTAGCTAAATGCAACTATCCTATCTACGACAAGGAATTGCTAGCAGTTGTACAGTGTTGCGAAGCGTAGGATAGAGAACTCTGCTCAGTCCCTAAATTCCTTACCCTAACTAACTACAAGAATCTCGAGTACTTTACGCAGCCCCGGAAGCTTTCTAAGAGACACGTACAATAGGCGATGTACCTACGCCGATTTAATATAAAACTCTAGTATCGCAAGGAAAAGGACAATAGCAGGGCCGACGCACTATCCAGACGAGATCAGGACATGCCAACGACATACAACGACGACCGGCTAAAATTACAGCCATTCTAGATGTTTAAGGAGGAACTAGGCAAAGAAACTATCCGCCTAGCAGCGACATACATATAGGAACCCTAGCTATAGGCTTAGGAGGAGGCAGTAGAGAAGGACGACGTCTACTAGAGGGCCTGTATAACGATCCGAGAAGGACAGCGGAAGCTCCCTACAGAGCTTAACCTTAAGGTGTCCGTAGCAGAGTGCACAGTAAACGAAGAGGACAACCTAAGGTTTAGGAACTGAATTTAGGTCCCTACAGACGAAAAGCTCTATATAAGCTTAATACAGCAGGCGCACGACTCGATAACAACCGGCTACCTAGGGCGAGAGGAGACGTATAGCACCGTCGCCAGGGACTATTACTAGCTAGCGATAGCGAAGGACATCCGCAGGTTTATACAGAATTGCGATGTTTGTAGACGGACAAAGCCCTAGTAGCAGCTAAAGCATAGCCTGCTAAAACCCCTACTAATACCGGACTGTCTATAGCAGGACCTAAAGGTAGACTTTATTACTAATCTGCCTAAGAGTAACGGACGACAGAACATTATAGTAGTAATGGACAAGCTAACAAGGGGAGTAATTCTAGAGGGAATAGACTCTATTACTGCCGAAGACACGGCATAGGCCTTTGTACAGACAACGTTTAGCAAACATAGATTGCCTAGGTCAATCGTATCTAACCGCAGTACGCAGGTTACGAACCAACTCTAGGCAAGAGTCTGCTAGTTGCTAGGCGTAGAACGCCGCCTCTCGACGGTATAGCACCTACAGACAGACGGCGCGACGGAGAGGGCTAACTTAACGCTAGAGGCGTATCTTAGAGCGTACGTTAACTACGACTAGTCCAACTAGAACCGCCTCCTCCCTATAGCAGAACTGGCTATTAACAGCTATACAGCTAACGCTACAGGACTGTCCCCCTTCTTTATAGCCTATAGATACGACTATTCCCTGCTACTACCGACCCTAAGCGGCGCTACCCTACGCCCTGTACGGTCCCCGATTCAGCAGGGAGAAGCTATCGTACAGACTATTACAAACGCCTACTAATAGGCGAAGGCGAGCCTAGCTATAGCCTAACAGAATACGGAAGAGCAGGCCAACAAGGGACGACAGGCTGCACTAAGGTATAAGGCAGGCGATAAGGTCTAGCTAAACTAGCGCAACATTCGTATAGACCGACTAAGCAAGAAACTGGACTAGAAGAATCGGAAGTTTACAGTAGTCCGGCCAGTAGGGACATACGCTATACAACTTAACACTCCTCTAGGGATTTACCCAGTTTTCTATATAGACCTCTTACAGTCGGTATATACAGACCCCCTCCTACACTAGACGACGGACGACGCGCGCCCCCTAGCGATTATTACTAAGGGCTAGGAAGAGTACAAGGTAGAAGAAATCCTTAAGAGCTAAAAGAAGCAGAAGAGGATAGAATACCTAGTTAAATAGAGAGAGTAGGCAGAGCCTACGTAGGAGCCGTATAAGGCCCTCTAGGACATATCTGCGCTAGACAGGTAGGAGGAGAACTATTCCCCTAGCCGGTTGCAGTAATACTATACCGTATAGTAAGAAGGGCACTGTCTACTCTAGGTACAGGACAGCTGCTAGCAATATTAGGTTGCCGAAGGATCGGGAATCGAGGCGTAGGATCCTACCGGGTCCTACCGACACTATACTATACAGAAGGAGGCAGAAGAGAGAGAATAGCTAGGAGACAAGTAAGAGTAAAAATAAAAGGGAATAAGAGCGGAACTGTCCAAAAACTTTTATATACTACCTTAGGGGTAGCTTACTAGCCACTACCCCCTAGGACTAGGGCAGTCAACGATAAGGCCGGCGGCTCCCTGTCCGAGATCTTAATAATCTCCTAGTCGGCCGGGGGCCTACCTAGCTTACTACCCTAGAGCAAGGCTACCCCCCTATAGGCCTCCCCTAGACGGCAGTAGGAGCAGTAGAGGAAGCTATCTATCTACTTGCACAACGTACATACGCCGGCCTAGAAGCTATGCAGGTAGTACAGGCCGAGCGAGCCCTAGAGGGAGTTAGGATAGGCAGTGTAGGCCTAGCTACAGGTAGCGATAAGGATAGCGTTAATATACGAGGGGCGGACTATAGCGACCTGCTAGGGCATAATGCAGACAGGGTCGCACTAGAAGGAGTAGAATAGCAGCTTAGCAGTGTCCTACTGCTCGCTAGTATAGCACCTAGGACATTAGCTAGGATCGTACAGGAGGAGAGGGCCTATATAAACCAGAACCGGAGCTGCTAATTAAGCTAGGCATTCTACTCCTAGAGGTAGAAGTGCAGAGGGACGCTAGCCGGACAGTAGGCAGATAGGCTAGCAACTATAAGGGAGCTACAGTAGGACTAGGCAGACGGGGTGCAGGGCATAGTAGTAGTGTTAGTAGTGTTGGTGTTAGTAGTAGTAGTTGTGTTAGTAGTAGTAGTAGTAGCGGTGTTAGTAGTAGTTGTAGTAGTAGTAGCAGCGGACAGGTAGCAGGGTAGGGGAATAGAAAAGGGAGAAGAAGGGAAAGATAGGGGGAGGCCTAATATTTAGGGATATAGGTTGCCCGCTATACGAGGCAATAGCGAACGGGGCAGCTGCTACTGCCGTATAAGGGAGGGCGAACAAGGCAACCGCTACCTAGTGCCTAAACGAGCGACTACCCTTTAGACGACTAGACGAGGATAGAAAGGCAGCAGCTACAAGAGGAACGCTAGGAGCCTAGTCTGTACGACGTAACGCTGTACAGAGGAAGCACTATAAGAAGGGAGAGAGGTATTGTTAGGAGGCGCTGTCTAGCTAGGTCCTAGACCTAAGCTAGCTATCGCCCTAGAGATTGCGACTTAGCGGCGCTAGCACAACCCCTTACCCTATACAGAGGGAGAATCCTACAGCCCTACACAGAGGGAAATTGCCGCCCCTCTGTATAGAGAGAAAACTCTATACCTCTATACAAAGGGAAAGTCCTCCCCTCTAGATAGAGTAAAAACTCTACACCCCTATACAAAGGAGAATTGCTAGCTTGGCTTTGTAGGTACAAATTGTACAGCAGCAGACGACGAAGGAACTGCCTATTAGTTCCTTTATATAGATACCTAGCTTTAAGTTTCTAAACCAAGATTCTTAAACCTATTACATAGAAGAAACGAAGAGGTAACGTCAATTTTAAGAAGGATTTTCGTAGAAGAAGCCGCAAATCAGACAGAAGAAGAAGATAAAGAAGCAGAAGGAAGAGAAGAAAAGAAAGATAAATTAAAAAGAAAAGACGAGAAGGGCAGAAAGGATAAGTAAGCGGTCGAGGGCGACTACTAATAAGGGAGGGGGGTAGTATTATAGCAGCAGAAAGGGGTAGGACTAAGTAATAGGGTAGACCCTTGGAATTTCGGCTCGGCCCTTCTGGACCGAGCCGGGCCTTGGCGTGCCTACCCCTAAAGCCCTTACCTACTGCTATATAGATTCCTTTCCCTCCTTAGTTCGAGATATAGTTATTAAAACAGCTGCATTAAATTATATCTACGTGCTTAGATTAAAGACAATTCCTGCTACGTTAGAAGCGCTATAATTAGTTCTATAAGAATAAATAGTTAGGTTAGGAAAGGCACTAGAACTACAGCTAACAGATAGTAAAAAACTCCTAATATTCCTAAGGTCCTATATAGCTCTACTATCCTTAACAGCCTACAACTTAACACTTACTAGCCTAACTAAGAAGTTCTAGGCGCGTTAGAAACGACTCGATCTGCCCTTTAGAAGGTTATGTTTTAGTTCTAGAACCTTTTAAAAAAGAAGGTTTAAGAAGTAACTTAGTTAGTAGAACAAAGAAAGAAAGTTTATTAAGAAACTTCTTAGGAAAGCCAGTAGCAAAAAGGCAAACAACTAGCTAGGGCAGAGGGACATAAGAAGCAGCTACTGCGCTCTTATCTTTCTGTTTTCCGTCTTTATAGCTTGTCTTTAATCCGAGCACGTATATATAGTTTAATACAGCTATTTTAATAACTATATCTCGAACTAAGGAAGAAAAGGAATCTATACGGCAGTAGGTAAGGGCTTTAGGGGTAGGTGCGCCAAGGCCCGGCTTAGTCCGGAAGGGCTAAGCCGAAATTCTAAGGGTCTACTCTATTACTTAGTCCTACCCCTTTCTGCTGCTGCAACACTACTCCCTCGACCGCTTACTTATCTTACCTATCGCTTGCTCTCTCTCTCTTTTTTTTTAATTCGTCCTTTTCTTCTTTTTCTTCTTTTTCTTTGTTTTTCTTCCTTCTTCCGATTCGCTGCTCCTTCCGCTAGAACTCCTTTTAAGACTAACATTATCTTATCGCTTCTTCCACCTCGAGGACCTCGTTCTTTCGCTATCTTCTTCCTTCTCTTATATCGTCGCTATCTAAAGTCCTTTACCTGCTATCTATCTAATCGAAAAGAGCTATCTAATCTAAGCTAGCAGCTATCTAAGCTGCAGCGTAGATAGCCTGTGCGCCGCTGCAGAGGTCTATATAGATTTATCCGCAGCGTGCTATCTCTTCTTCTTTTTCTTCTCTACTAAGGCCTTAAGTGCTACTGCAAAGCTGCTTTAGTTGCGTCGGCTTCGTTCTTCGCTGTTATTATCCTTCCGGCTAAGCCGGCAGATAGTAAAAACAGAGATCAAAGACCCTAACTAAGCACGTTAGCAGTAGTGCCGTCTTCGGCTACACTGCCGCCGTCCGGCCGGCGAGGCTAGTTAGCAGTGGTTTTAGAGCCAAGGACTCTAGCTAAGCGACCGCTACGATTATTTTTATCGGCTTCTACACTGATAGAGCGGACGCGGTTTATCTTCTTCTTTCGGAGCTATTAACTTTAGAGCTACTTAGGCCTCGGCTTCCTCGAGTTCCGGACGTAAAATTCTCTTAGCAGCTCTACTGAATTCCAGAGATTCTCGACCGGATACTACTTATAATCTTCTAGCTATCTCTTCTATAGGATCCTTGCCTCGATAGACCCTCTTATCTTTCTTATATCTACTATATATTCTACCTCCTACTCTTCTTCTTTACTGTCTATCTCGATTAGTAGGGGTTTAGCGAACCCCTAATCCGGAAGACCGTCTGTAGGGTCTAAACTTAGCAGATCCAAATAAAAGACGTCGTAGATCCGGAACGATTTCGGTAGCTAGAGTCGATAAGTTACTAGCGATTTCTTTTCTACTATCTTAAACGGACCTATATAGCAGGGATTAAGCTTGGCGTTGCCTTTTAGCCTTAGGTTTCGCGTGTTAAGCTATACCTTTTGGCCTTCTTCGAATTCTATCAGGAACCGCTTTCTATTGGCTCGAGTTACTATTTTCTTCTAAGCCGATTCTATTGCCTCTTTCGCCACCCGGATCGCTTCTTCTATCTAAGATTTAAGCGCTTCTACCGCGGCGGCAGCGACTCTCTTTAACAAGGTAGCGGTAGAAGGTTCCAAAGAGCTAGGCGGCTGAAAACTTATTCTCGGAAGATAGCTATAAGTTATCTCGAACGGCGCTAGTAAGGTAGTCTCGGACTGTGCCGAATTGGCGTAGAATTCGGCTATCGGCAACACCTTAACCTACTCTGCTTAATAATAGCTGCAAAAGATTCGTAGATATTTCTCTATCTCGCAGTTAGCTACTTTAGACTGGCTGTCTGTCTAGGGATAAGCAGCTATACTAAGCTTTCCGCGAATTCCGAGAACTTGGTTAATGGCCTTCTATATATCGGCAGTAAATTGTGGACCCCTATCCGTAGTAATAGTGTCTAGTAGGCTATAGTGTTTTTATACGTGCTAAATTAGCATTCTTGCTGTCTCTTCTATAGTAGTTCCTTTATCCTTTGCTTAGCAGGGGATAAAGTAGCGTTCCTTGCTTAAGCGATCCACTACGTTAAGCGTAGCATTATATCTATTGCAATCCGGCAGGCCAGTTACGAAATCTACTATAATATACTGCTACGGTTTCTCGGGGATCGGAAGTAGCTTTAATAGGCCAGCCGGAAGGCTATGCTATAGTTTCGCAGCTCGACATACGTAACAGTTAGCGATAAACCGGTAGATCCGCTCGAAGATTCGCGGAAACTAGTAGATCGTCCTTATTGCTTCTATCGTCTTCTTCGAGCCTGCGTAGTCAACATCCTTAGAACTATAGACTAACTGGATAACTTCCGTAATTAGCTCTTCTAGAACTATTAGCTTCTCTAAGCCGGTTCTGCCGAGTTTCTGCTACTAATTAAGCTGCTCTACTTTCTTGTAGAGTGTCTCTTCTTCTGTTAGCGGCTCTACTGCGTAGATCCCTGCTTCTTTTAATACCTCGGCGTCTACTATCCGCTCGGTTAACACCTTCTGGAACATATTCGGATCTTCTTTCGCGCGGCTAGTCTTCCCCTCCCTTCTTGTTAGCATGTTAGCCTTTCTGTTTTAAGCTCCGGGCCGATAAGTAATCTTAAAGTCGAACCTGGATAAGTAAGCAGCCTACCGAGCTTGGCGGCGCAATAGCTTCTGCGTCTTTATAAAATAGGTTAGCGACTAATAGTCTGTAAGGACCTGGACCGTGCTCTTTCTAGCTATAAGCTCCGGTTTCCACTCCTCGAAAGCCTGGATAATAGCTAACAGTTCTTTGTCGTAGATAGCGTAGTTCCACTTAGCCTCGTTTATACACTTGCTAAAGAATGCTACTGGATAGAGGGTCCCGTCGGCGTTATTATACTAAGAAAGGACCCCTGCAGTTACTATATTAGATGCGTCCGTCTCTAGATAGATCGTCTTTGCTAGTCGGAAGTGCGCTAGTACTGGCGTCGAGGCCACTGCTTCTTTTAGTCAATTAAAAGCCTCTGTGCACTTCTTATTCTATAGGCCGGCGGCCTCCTTCTTTAATGCCTTATTTAGGGGTCTTGCTATCTTGCTAAAGTCCTTAATAAATTGTCGATAGTAGCTGCAGAATCCGAGAAAAGCTCTGATTTAGGTAGTGTTTCCAGACTTCGGCTGCTTCTACTCTGCGACGGCGGCGACCTTTAAGGGGTCTATCCGAATTCCTTCTCTTCTGACGATAAGACCGAGATATTTGACCTTAGTCTAATAGAACTCGCTCTTCTTTGTATCCGCATTTAAGCTAATCTTGCGGAGCCTAGTTAACACTCTCTTAATGTAGTCTGTATATTGCTCTCTCGTTCTATTGGTATAGATAAGGATGTCGTCTAAGTAAATAGACACGAACCGTTCCAGTATGTCTATAAAGATGTAATTTATAAAACGCTGCTACACTGCTAGCGCGTTAGTAAGGCCGAAAGGTATAACCAACTACTTGAAATTGCCTATACGCATAGCAAACGTCGTAAGGTCTTCTGGGTCAATACCCGTCTTTGATAACTATATCCAAGGCTGGAGAGGGAAGAATCTATATACAAGCGGAGGTGGAGGTATTTAAGTGTGTGCCAAGCCTGGTCCTGCCAAGCCTGCCACCTTCCAGCACCTTCCAGCCCTCTACATCCACATCCGTATTATTACCGCCCTCCCCAACCAGCAATTGCCCTCAATCGCAATCAATCTATCAATCGCAATTAGCCTATTAATCGCAATTAGCCTATCAATCGCAATCAGCCCATTAATCGCAATTAGCCAAACCAGGTTGTTCCAAACTAGGTCGTTCCAAACCAGGTCGCAGGGGTCGCAAATCCAGCTTCAATTTCAGTGCGCTTTGCTATTGCTTTTGGCCAATCAGGTCACACCAAAACATGTCGCTTTTGAGGTCGCTTTTGAGCTTTAATTTCCGTACGTTTTGAGTCTCAATCTCGTGCCTTTTTGAGCTTCAATCTCGTACCTTTTGCCGTTGCTTTCGGCCTTAATTGGTGCCTTGTTTGCTGCAGAGGTCGCGGAGTTCTCGGAGGTTGCAGAGGTCGCGGAGGTCGTCGAAGCTGCAGAGGTCGCAGAGTTCTCGGAGGTTGCAGAGGTCTCGGAGGTCGCGGAGGTTGTCGGGGCTGTAGTGCCTGCAGCTGTGCCCTCTGTTGTCTATAGCTGCCTATTGTCTGCACCTATGTTGCCTACAGCTGTGCCTCTGTTGTCTGCAGCTGCCTGCCTGCAGCTTTGCTTGTCTGGTGCTCTGCCTTATGCTCTGCCTTTTGCTCTATATAGCAGCCCTGTATGCAGCAGTCTTTGTTGTCTGCATTGTTTGCAGCAGCTGTGCCTGTCTGCAGCAGCTGTACCTGTCTGTAGTAGCTGTGCCTATCTGTAGCTATGCCTTTGAACGTGCTCTTCTGAACCTAGACAGTGTGTTGCCTATAGCAGCCCTGTCTGCCCTGTGTTGTCTGCAGCAGCTGCCCTATGTTGTCTGCAGCAGCTGCCTTATGTTGCCTATAGCTGCTGTGCCCTCTATTGTCTATAGTAGCTGTGCCTGCTCTGCAGCTCTGCCTTATGCTCTGCCTTGTATTGCCTTATGCTCGTGCTCGTTGCTCTACCTTGTGCTCTGCCTTGTGCTTAGGGCTCGCTAGTGCTTAGGTGCTCGTGCCTAGGTGCTCTGCCTAGTGCTCGGCCTAGTGCTCTGCCTAGTGCTCGGCCTAGTGCTCTGCCTAGTGCTCGGCCTAGTAGCTCTGCCTTTGCTTTGCCTGTGTTGTCTGCAGCTGTGCCTCTGTGTTGTCTGCAGCTGTACCTCTGTTGTTAGCAGCAGCTGTGCCTGTCTCTGCCTAGTGCTCTGCCTGGGTGCTCGTGCCTGGGTGCTCGTGCCTGGGTGCTCGTGCCTGGGTGCTCTGCCTGCTTGCTCGCGCCTCGTGCTCTGCAGCTAGTGCTCTGCAGCTAGTGCTCTGCAGCTGGTGCTCTGCAGCTAGTGCTCTGCAGCTAGTGCTCTGCAGGTGCTGATTGCCGGTCGTCTTAATTGGTATGTCCGAATAGAATAGTCTGTTAAAGACCCAAAAAAACAAATGTCGTCGCCCTAGGTCCTGCTAGGTGCGCTCTCGTCGTCGTCGCTCTCGTCGTCGTCGCTCTCGTCGTCATCGCTCTCGCTCCTCGCTCTCGCTCCTCGTCCTCGTCGCTCCTATATCGTCCTTCTCGACCTTCTCGTCGCTCTCTTCGCTCTCTTCGCTCTCGTCGTACTCGTCACTCTTGCTCTTCTTTAAAACTCGCGATCTGCTCGCATAGGCACTCTCTTCAAAACTCTCTCTTCTTCTTAAGAGGGGCACTTCTCTTCCCTAAAACTCTCTCTCTTCTCGATAGGGGCACTTCTCTTCCCTAAAACTCTCTCTTCTTCTCGATAGGGGCACTTCTCTTCCCTAAAACTCTTCTTCTTCTTCTCGATTAGGGGAGGGTAGAGTAGTATGCATATACACGATTAAGTAACCGGATAAAATTCGCCGGCCTCCTTTGTATATATGCAGTACACACTCTAGGTTGTCGGTTGCACGTACGTTAATTAAGTACCCGGATGTGATTCAACGGGCTCTTTTACATAGTGCAGGTTGGGTGTTAGGTTAAGTCTTGGATATAATAATCCGACTAAGGTAGACTCTAGGTTAATACCTGTCTTTAATAACTATATCCAAGGCTAGAGAGGGAAGAATCTATATACAAGCGGAGGTGGAGGTATTTGAGTGTATGCCAAGCCTGGTCCTGCCAAGCCTGCCACCTTCCAGCACCTTCCAGTCCTCTACATCCACATCTGTATTACTATAGGCTAGCGGCCTCCTTCTTTAATGCTTCGTTTAGGGGTCTCGCTATCTTGCTAAAGTCCTTAATAAATCGCCGATAGTAGCTGCAGAACCCGAGAAAAGCTCTAATTTAGGTAGTGTTTCCAGACTTCGGTTGCTTCTATTCCGCTACTGCAGCAACCTTTGCAGAGTCTATCCAAATTCCGTCTCTTCTAACGATAAGACCGAGATATTTAACCTCAGTTTAATAGAATTCGCTCTTCTTTGTATCCGCGTTCAATCTAACCCTGCGGAGCCTAGTTAGCACTTTCTTTATATAGTCCGTATGTTGTTCTCTTATTCTATTAGTTTAGATAAGGATTGATCCGGGCACGCAGATATAATTTAATACAGCCTTTTTGATAATTATATCTCGAACTAAGGAGGGAAAGGAATCTATGTAGTAGTGGACGAGACCTTTGGGGGGGTGGCGTGCCAAGGCCCGGCTCGGTCCAGAAGGGCCGAGCCGAAATTCCAAGGGTCTATCCTATTACTTAGTCCCACCCCTTTCTGCCGCCGCAACACTAGCCCCCTCCCTTATTAGCAGTCGCCCTTGACCGCTTACTTATCTGGTCCTCTTTTTTTTTTATATATAGTCACTATCTAACGACTTCACTTAGCGTCTATCTGATCCGTTCTAGCTAATCGGAGCCACCGGTTACCTAAGCTGCGGCGTAACCGGTCCGTGCACTATCGCGTAGGTCTATATAGATCCAGCTGCGGCTCGCTATCTTCTTCTTTTTCTTTCTCTACTAAAGACCTTACCTACTGCAGGGCTAGTGGCGTCGGCGCCAATTTACAGCGTCGGCGAGCTTCCTACCGATGCGAAGATAGGTAGTGGCCGATCCGAAGACTCCGGCGAAGCGACCGTTACGATCGTTTTCTTTAGCTTCTGTGCTAATAGAGCGGACTTGGCCTTCTTTTCAGCCGTCGAGCCACTCGGGCCTCGGCTTCTTCAGGTTCCGGGCGTAAAACTCTCTTAGCAGCTCTGCTGAATTCTGCAGGTTCTCGGCCAGATACTATTTATAGTCTTCCGGCTATCCTTTCTATAAGATCCTCGCTTCGATAGATCCCCTTTATCTTCTTACATCTATAACATCTTCGACTTTCTATTCTTCTTCTTTACTATCTATCTCTACTAGTGGGGGTTTAGTAAACCCCTAATCCGGAAGACTATCTTTAGGGTCTAGGCTTAGCAGATCCGAGTGAAAGACATCGTAGATCCGGAACGATTTTGGCAGCTAGAGCCTGTAGGTTACCGGCGACCTCTTTTCTATTATCTTAAACAGACCTACGTAACGGAAATTAAGTTTCGCGTTGCCTTTTATCCTTAGGTTCTGCGTGTTAAGCTATACCTTTTGGCCTTCCTCGAATTCTATTAGTAACCTCTTTCTATTAGCTCGAGTTACTATCCTCTTCTAAGCTGATTCTATCGCTTCTTTCGCCACCTTGATCGCTTCTTCTATCTGAGACCGGAGCGCTTCTGCCGCCGCCGCGACGATTCTCTTCGACGAAGTCGTAGTAGGAGGTTCCGAGGAGCTGGGTTCGTTTAGTAGTTGAAAACTTATCCTTAGAAGATAACTGTAAGTTATCTCGAACAGCGCCAGTAAGGTGGCTTCCGACTGTGCTAAATTGGCGCAGAATTTGGCTATCGGCAACATCTTAATCCATTCTGCTTGATAATAACTGCAGAAGATCCGTAGATACTTTTCTATCTTACAGTTGGCTACTTCCGACTGTCTGTCGGTCTAAGGGTAAGCGGCCGTACTAAGCTTTCCACAAATTCCGAGGGCTTGGTTAATGGCTTTCTATACATCGGCAGTGAATTAAGGGCCCCTATCCGTAGTAATAGTGTCCGGCAGCCTATAGTGCTTCTATACGTACTAGATTAACATTCTCGCCGTTTCTTCTGCAGTAGTTCCTTTATCCTTAGCTTGGTAGGGGATGAAATAGCGTTCCTTGCTTAGTCGATCTACTACATTGAGCGTAGCATTATATCTATCGGAATCCAGCAGGCCGGTTACGAAGTCTATCGTAATATGCTGCTATAGTTTCTCGGGGATCGGAAGTGGCTTTAGCAGGCCGGCTGGAAGGCCGTAACGTGGCTTCGCTGCTCGGCATACGTAGCAGTTAGTAATAAACCGGTGTATCCGTTCGAAGATTCGCAGGAACCAGTAGGTCGTCCTTACTGCTTCTATTGTTTTCTTTAATCCTGCGTAGACTACATCCGTAGAACTATAGACTAGCTAGATAACCTCTGTAATCAGTTCTTCTAGAACGATCAGCTTCCCTAAGCCGGTTTTGCCGAGCTTCTGCTGCTGGTTAAGCCTTTCCACTTTCTCGTGCAGCGTCTCTTCTTTAATCGGCGGCTCTATCGCACAGATTCCTACCTCTTTTAACACCTCGGCGTCTACTATTCATTCTGTTAGCACCTTCTAAAACATGTTCGGATCTTCTTTCGCTCGGCTAGTCTTTCCTTCTCTTCTCGTCAGCGCATCAGCCTTTCTATTTTGAGCTCCAGGTCGATAGGTAATCTTAAAATCGAATCCAGATAGGTAGGCGGCCTACCGGGCCTAACGTCGTAATAGCTTCTGCGTCTTTATAAAGTAAGTTAGTAACTAGTGGTCCGTAAGGACCTGGATCGTGCTCTGTCCAGCTATAAGCTCCGGTTTCTACTCCTCGAAGGCCTAAATAATAGCCGGTAGTTCTTTGTTATAGATAGCGTAGTTCTGTTTAGCATTATTTATAGACTTAATAAAGAAAGCTACTGGATAGAGAGTCTCGTTGTCGTTAGCGTATTGAGAAAGGACCCCTGCTGTTACTGTGTCGGAAGCGTCTGTCTCTACGTAGATCGTCTTTTCCGGCCGGAAGTGCGCTAGCACTAGCGCTAAGGCTACTGCTCCCTTTAGTCAGTTAAAAGCTTCTGTACACTTCTTATTCTATAGGCTAGCGGCCTCCTTCTTTAACGCCTTATTTAGTAGTCTCGCTATTTTACTGAAATCCTTAATAAACTGTCGATAGTAGCTGCAGAATCCGAGAAACGCTCTGATTTGCGTAGTGTTTCCGGATGTCGGTTGCTTCCATTCCGCGACGGCGGCCACTTTCGATAGGTCTATCCGAATTCCTTCTCTTCCGACGATAAGGCCAAGGTATTTGACTTCGGTCTGGTAGAGCTCGCTCTTCTTCGTGTCCGTGTTTAATCCGACCTCGCGGAGTCTCTTTAACACCCTCTTTATGTGGTCCGTGTGTTGTTCTCTCGTTCCCTTAGTGTAGATAAGAATGTCGTCTAAGTAGATAGATACGAAACGTTCTAGCATGTCTATAAAAGTGTAGTTTATAAAGCGTTGCTATATAGCCGGCGCATTAGTAAGTCCAAAAGGCATTACCAGCTACTTTAAATTGCCTATACGCGTAGCGAATGTCGTAAGGTCTTCCGTTTGTCCTTCTTCGTTCCTTAACCGGTAGAACGCTTGGCGGATATCCAGCTTGCTGAACTATTTAGCCTTAGCTACTCGTTGTATAGTCTCGTCTATTAGCGGCAGCGGATACACATCTCTCTTGGTAACCTTATTAAGGCCTCGGTAATCCACGCATAGGCGGAGACTACCTCTATGTTTCTGTACGAAAAGAATCGGTAACGCATATTCCGCAGAGCTTGGCGTAATAAACTTCTTCGCTAAGTTTTCTCTAACAAACACTTCTACCTGGCCCAGCTCGGCCGGCGATAAGCGTCTTAGGGGTTCGGTTCTCGGCAGTACGGCTCCTTCTTTTAACCTGATCTTGTTGTCGTATTCCGGTCGGTGGAGCAGCAAGAGGTTGGAGTTAGCCTTTAAGAACACGTTAGTGTAACTATAGAGTTCTTTTAGTAACACCTCTAATAGATCCACTTCTTCTTCTGCCATTATCTTCTAGTGGTCTTCGATGTCTTTTGTTAAGATAGCGTAAATCTCGTTGTCTAGCGACCTCGCGAGGGTCGTTAGAGCTTCTGAACTTATTATTCCGATCATATCTTGAGGGTCGGGCCGATTCTTCGGAGCCACTTCGATAGTCGTAACGTTCGGTTCTACTGCGACCTTGGTAACTGATTTGACGGCGGCGGAGCCGCTGTATAGTGTACTAAATCCGAGTGTGCCTTTACCTACGTCAATAATTGCTCCCTGGTTCTTTATCTATTTCTGTCCTATAATTACGTCAAATCTTCTAATATCTATAATTCAGAACGTCGCTTCTGTGGTGCGGCCAGCTAGGGTAGTCTTTAATGGCATATAGTGCGTAACACTCTCAGTGTCTTGTCCGTTGTATGCTGAAATCCGTGTCGGTAATGCTATCTCCACCAGATAGCTATATCTCTTTATTATCTTTTGAACCAATCGATAATGGATCGCCGCTCCGATAAGGGCCCCCGTGTCGATAAAAGCTCTTAGCTAAAGTGGTTTGCTCGATTTATCAAGGGGGTAGACAGTAATTAGAAGGATAATGTTGCGGCGGTGGAAAGAGGTGGGACAGATTGATAGAGTGGACCCTGGATTTCGGCTCGGCCCGACCGGGCCGAGCCGGGCCTTGGCATCACTACTATCAAAGCCTACCACCACCACTACATAGATTCCTTTCCCTCCTCAGTTCGAGATATAGTTATTAAAAAGGCCGTATTGAATTATATCTGCATGCCCGGATCATTATATCTCGAACTCACTCTCTACACCAATCCCCGCGCTGCGCGAAAGGACCCGTCGAACCATCCGGAAATCCGAATAACGCACGCGCACCACACACACAACAACCAACCCTAGGCACCGTAAGAAGATGGAAGGCCTCTTAGCGGTAGAGAGCGGCGTTACAGGCCGCAGCAGAAGCAGAAAAGGAAAGACTGACAGAGCGAGTAGGCGCTTAAGCGTCATTGACGATAAGATCGTTATTAGCGGTTTCACTATAGAAGAGACCGCTAAGTTCAAGGAAAGAATGGCTAAATATAGAAAGATCTACGACTGCATAATCGAGGAATTGGAAGACTACGTAAATAAGAATGGAATAAGGAAGGTCTACGATAGTATAGACCTTATTAAGACGCTGTTCTACAGAACGCTAGAAGAAAACAGGCAACTAAGGGAGGAAACTAAAGCGGTGAGGGCCGAGAAGGAATCGGCAGAGACTATTATCGATGTGTTAGAGAACTAGGCAGCGAATCGAATAGCGCAGCTAAAGGCGCTGAAGGATCAACTAACCGATATAGAAGCAGCGAAGTCGCCGCCGCCGCAGCGAGAAACCTATAAGGAGACCGCCTTACCGGCGGCCTATAGTTAAGGTAGCACCTCGATAACGCTACTGCTGGACCTACCGGCTTTCGGTAGCAGAGACCCTAAAGCGTAGGAGGCGTTTAAGAAGAAGATCAAGAATAAGATAAGCCGCGATTACGCATTAAGCAGCGCTGGAGATAGACTGGCGTACCTGGAATCGCGGTTGGAAGGTAAAGCATTTTCGCTAGTAGCGGACCTAGAAGAGGTAACCGCTAAAGAAGCGATCAACGCGCTGGACCAGCGTTTCGGAGACCCCTTCCGGAAGAAGACGGCCCGTAAGCAGCTGGACAAGATCAACCAGAACCGGCAGACATTCGAAGAATTCTACGGACTGTTCAGGAAATATGCCATTAGAGCGAAAGTAGCAGAAGATAAGCAGCTGCACCTGCTAAGACAGAAACTGAGCCCTAAGCTCGCTACGGCTATAGCGTTAGTAGAAGACGAAGACCTTTAGAGCTTCGTGCACTAAGCGAGGGTCACCGCTAGAAACCTGAACGCATACGGAAAACCGACGACACATAAACCGATCTAGAAGCCGTCGCCGTCGGCGCAACTGGCGCGAGCCCCTGCGCCCTTTCGACAACGCCCCCAGCAGCCCTCGTATTTACCGCGTTCGTCGTTCGTCCCTACCTGCTACGCGTGTAGAAAACTCGGCTATATCGCTACGAGATGCCCAGCAACGGCACAGCAGAAGCAGGAGTATCGAGCGACGAAGCAGCAGCCACCGCCGAGGAAGACTATTTAAGCCATCAAACCGGCTCCGAACGACACTGACAGCGTAGACGGTGGGGTACAGCTAAGAATTATAGGAAAAGACCAGCTAGAAGGATAGGCCCCCTATCTAGCACTGACAATAGGGCACCGAATCGAAGCGAATCGCTACGAGAAGAAAGCATCAACAGCTGCAGCGACCTGCTCTCGGCGGCAGTGGAGGTAAACACGGAAACGGCCATTATCCTACTAGTTACTGTCCACCCCCTTAACGGATCGAACAAACCCCTCTAGCTGAAAGCTTTTATCGACACCGGAGCTCTTATCGGCGCGGCGATCCACCACCGACTGGTCCGGAAGCTAACGAATGGATATAGTTATCCGGTGGAACTAGCGGCGCCGACGAAGATTTCGGCATACAACGGACAAGACACAGAAAGCGTTACGCACTACGTGCCGCTAAAGACTACCCTGGCAGGTCGCACTACGGAAGCAACGTTCCGAATTATAGATATCGGAAGGTTTGACATTATTATAGGACAGAAATAGATAAAGAACCAGAAAGCCATTATCGACGTAGATAAAGGAACGATCAGATTCAAAACCCCGGGTGGCGAAGCAGGGACTATCGGAAAGGTCGCCGCCGTCGCCGCCAAGCCGAAAGCTACGGAGTTAGCGAAAGAGGCTCCGTCCAACTATTCCGAGCCCCCGGTCACCGTCGGAATAATAAGCTTAGAAGATATAACGATCCTCGCGAAGTCGCCGGACAACGAGATTTACGCTATCTCAATAAAAGATATCGAAGACTACTGGAAGATGATAGCGGAAGAAGAGGTAGATCCACTGGAGGTGCTGCCAAACGAGCTCTATAGTTACGCTAACGTCTTCTTAAAAGCCGACTCCAACCTATTGCCGCTCTATCGACCGGAATATAACAACAGGATCCGACTAAAAGAGGGGGCTACGCTGCCAAGAACTGAGCCCCTAAGACGGCTGTCGCCAGCCGAATTGGACTAAGTAGAGGTGTTTGTTTGCGAAAACCTGGCGAAGAAGTTTATTACACCGAGCTCCGCGGAATACGCGTTACCGATTCTTTTCGTAAGGAAACTAGGGGGTGGTCTGCGACTCTGCGTAGACTATCGAGGCCTTAACGAGGTCACTAAGAGAGACGTATACCCGCTGCCGCTAATTAATGAAACTATACAGCAGGTAGCGAAGGCTAAGTGGTTTAGCAAGCTGGACATCCGCCAAGCGTTCCATCGACTAAGGAACGAGGAAGGGCAGACAGAAGATCTTACGACGTTCGCGATGCGTATAGGCAATTTCAAGTAGTTGGTAATGCCTTTCAGGCTCACCAACGCGCCGGCGGTGTAGCAACGCTTTATAAACCACACCTTTATAGACATGCTGGAGCGGTTTGTGTCTATCTACTTAGACGACATCCTTATCTATACCGATGGAACGAGAGAGCAACACACGGACTACATTAAGAGAGTGTTAAAGAGGCTCCGCGAGATTAGATTGAACGCGGACACGAAGAAGAGCGAGTTCTATCAAACTAAAGTCAAATATCTCGGTCTTATCGTCGGAAGAGATAGAATTCGTATAGATCCCTTAAAGGTCGCCGCCGTCGCCGAATGGAAGCAGCCGAAATCCGGAAATACTACGCAAATCAGGGCGTTCCTCGGCTTCTGCAGCTACTATCGACAGTTTATTAAGGACTTCAGCAAGATAGCGAGACCCCCAAACAAGGCGCTAAAGAAAGAGGCCGCCGGCCTATAGAATAAGAAGTGCACAGAAGCTTTCGTACAGCTAAAAGAAGCAGTGGCTTCGGCGCCGGTTCTGGCGCACTTCCGACCGGAAAAGACGATCTACATAGAAACGGACGCTTCCGACACAGTAACGGCAGGGGTCCTTTCTTAATATAGCGACGACGAAACCCTCCATCCGGTGGCTTTCTTTAGCAAGTCTATAACGGAGGCCGAGCGGAACTACGCGATCTATAATAAAGAACTGCTGGCTATTATATAGGCGTTCGAGGAGTGGAAGCCAGAACTTATAGCTAGAAAGAGCACGGTCCAGGTCCTTACAGACCATCAGTCGCTGACCTACTTTATAAAGACGCAGAAGCTCTTACGACGTTAGGTACGGTGGGCTGCCTACTTATCCGGGTTCGACTTTAAGATTACCTATCGACCCAGAGCTTAAAATGGAAAGGCTAATGCGCTGACGAGAAGAGAAGGAAAGACTAGCCGAGCGAAAGAAGACCCGAATATGTTCCAGAAGGTGTTGACCGAGCGGATAGTAGACGCAGAGGTGTTGAAAGAGGTAGGGATCTGCGCAGTGGAGCCGGCCCCTAAGGAAGAAGCTCTCTACGAAAAGGTAAAGCAGCTTAACTAGCAACAGAAACTCGGCAAAACCGGCTTAGGGAAGATAATAGTTCCGGAAGAACTGATTACAGAGGTCATCAAGCTGGTCTATAGCTCTAAAGACATTGGTTACGCCAGCTTAAAGAAGACGATAGAAGCTATAAGGACGGTCTACTAGTTTCTACGGATCTACGAACGGATCCATCGATTTATCGCCAATTGCTACGTATGCAGAACCGCGAAGCCACGTTACGGCCTTCTAGCTAGTCTACTAAAGCCGCTTCCGATCCCCGAGAAGCCGTAGCAGCACATTACGATGGATTTCGTAACCGGCCTGCCGAATTCGGATGGATATAATGCTACGCTAAACATAGTGGATAGGCTAAGCAAAGAACGATACTTCATCCCCTGTCGAACGAGAGACGAAGGAACTACTACAGAAGAGACCGCACGGATGTTGATTCAACACGTATAGAAGCACTATAGCCTGCCGGACACTATCACTACGGATAGGGGTCCTCAATTTACCGCCGACGTGTAGAAAGCTATCAACCAAGCTCTCGGAATTCATAGAAAGCTCAGCACCGCTGCTTACTCTCAAACCGACGGCCAGTCCGAAGTGGCTAATCGCGAGATAGAGCGATATCTGCGAACCTTCTGCGGCCATTATTAAGAAAAGTGGGTCGAGGTGTTGCCGATGGCCGAATTCTGCGCGAACTCAACACAGTCGGAAGCGACGTCGCTGGCGCCGTTTGAGATAACCTACAGTTATCTTCCGAGGCTGAGCTTCCAGCTACCGAGCGACGCAGGCTCGCCGGAGCTTCCCACCACTATGTCGTCAAAGAGAGTCGCCGCTACGGCGGCGGAAGCGCTCCGATCTCAGATAGAAAAAGCGACTAAAGTAGCGAAAGACGCGATAGAATCGGCTCAGAAGAAGATAGTGATTCGAGCTAATAAGAAGCGGTCACCGATGGAATTCGAGGAAGGTCAAAGAGTATAGCTTAACACGAAGAACCTAAGGCTAAAAGGCAACGCCAAGCTCAATCTGCGCTACGTAGGCCTGTTTAAGATAACAGAAAAGAGGTCGCCGGTGACCTATCGGCTCCAGCTACCTAAATCGTTCCGGATTTACGACGTCTTCCACTTAGATCTGCTAAGCCTAGACCCTGAGAACGGTCTGCCGGAGCAGGGGTTCGCCGAACCCCCGCCTATCGAGATGGACGGTAAAGAAGAAGAGTAGGAGGTAGAAGACGTAATAGATGTAAAGAAGACGAGGGGGTCTATTAAAGCGAGGATCTCGTAGAAGGGGTGGCTGGAAGACTATAAATGGTATCCGATCGAGAATCTCCGGAATTCGGCGGAGCTGCTAAGAGACTTTTACGCGCAGAACCCGGAAAAGCCGAAGCCAGCGTGGCTCTGATGCCGACAATAGAGACACGTCCGCTCTACTGGCGCAGAAGCCGATGAAAACGATCGTGCTTAAAGTAATTGCTTCAGGGACCACTATGTCGGCCGGCAGCACCGCCGACTGCGTAGTAGGTAAAGGCTTTGGTAGAAGAGAAAAAGAAGAAGAAAAACGGCGCCGCGGAAAGATCTATATAGACCTCCGCGACGACGCACAGACCAGCTACGCCGCAGCTTAGAAGACCGCAGATCAGATCAGATAGCGTCGATTATATAAACGCCAAGTGAAGGACTTCAAATGCTAACGACGTAAAAAATTCAAGAAGCGATGGAAGACGGAAGAGGTAACATTACCGTCGGAAGAGATTTTCGAGAGAGAGACGACGAAACTCAAAAAAAAAAAAAAAAAAAAAAAGGAGAAGAGAGTGGAGTTTTTTGAATAGATAGGGTAACTAAGCGGTCGAGGGCGACCGCTAGTAAGGGAGGGGGGTAGTGTTGCGGCGGTGGAAAGAGGTGGGACAGATTAATAGGGTGGACCCTAGATTTCGGCTCGGCCCGACTGGGCCGAGCCGGGCCTTGGCATTACCACTATCAAAGCCCACCACTACCACTACATAGATTCCTTTCCCTCCTCAGTTCGAGATATAGTTATTTAAAAGGCTGTATTGAATTATATCTGCGTGCCCGGATCAGATAATAGCTGTTTCCGTATTTACTTCCACTGCCGCCGAGAGCAGATCGCTGCAGCTGTTGATGCTTCCTTTCTCTGGTAACGTAGCTCGTGTTAGTGCCCTATTGTCTATGCTGGATAGGGGGCCTATCCTTCCAGCTGGTCTTTTCCCGGGATTCTCAGTAGCACTCCACCGTCTATACTGTCGGTGTCGTTCGGAGCCGGCTCTATAGCTTGTATAGTCTTTCTCGGCGGCTGCGGCTGCTTTATAACACGATACTCCTGCTTCTGTTGGGCCGTAGCTTGGCATTTCGTAGCTATATAGCCAGGCTTTCTATACGCGTAACAGGTGGGGACGAACGACGAACGCGGTAACTGGTAATATAGCTGTGGAGGCGCTCTCCGAAAAGGTGCAGGGGGTCGCGTCGCCTGCGTTATCGACGGCTTCTAGGTCGATTCGCGTAATTTCGCATAAGCGCTTAGGTTTCTTACAGTAACTCTCGCTCGGTGCACGAAGCTCTTAAGGTCCTTATCTTCTACAGAGGCTATAGCTGCTGCCAGTTCGGGGTTCAGCTTCTGCCTTAGTAGGTAGAGCTGCTTATCTTCCGCCACTCGGGCCCTAATCGCATATTTCCTAAATAGTCTGTAGAACTCTTCGAACGTCTGCCGGTTCTAGTTGATCTTATCCAGCTGTTCGCAGGCCGTCTTCTTCCGGAAGGGGTCTCCGAAACGTTAATCCAGCGCTTTGATTGCCTCTCTAGCGGTTACCTCTTCTAGGTCCGCTACTAGCGAAAAAGCTTCGCCTTCCAATCGCGACTCTAGGTAGGCCAATCTATCTCCGGCACTGTTTCCGGCGTGGTCGCGGTCTATCTTATTCTTTATCTTCTTCTTAAACGCTTCCCAATCTTTAGGATCTCTGCCTCTAAACGCCGGTAGATCCGGTAGTAACGTTATTAGCGTGCCGCCTTGACTGTAAGCTGCTAGTAAGGCGGTTTCTGCTAGTTCTTCTCGATGCAGTAGCGGCTCCGACGACATCGCTGCTTCCATCTTAGCTAGCTAAGTCTTTATCGCCTTTAGTTGTGCCAGTCGGTTCGCCGCTTGGTTTTCCAGCACATCTATAATGGTCTCGGCCGATTCCTTCTCGGCTCTTACTGTCTCTATCTCCTCTCTTAACTGTCTCTTTTCTTCTAGAGTTCTGTAGAACAGCTTTTTAATAAGGTCTATGCTGTCGTAGACCTTTCCTACTCCGTTCTCGTTTACGTAATCCTTAAGTTCTACGAGTGTGCAGTCGTAGATTTTCTTGCATTCGCTTATTTGTTTCTTAATCTCTGCGGTCTCTTCCGCTGTAAAACCTCCGATAATAAACTTATTATCAATAACACTAGAGCGCCTACTCGCTCTGTTAGTCTTTTCTCTTTTGCTTCTGCTTCGGCCTATAACGCCGCTCTCTACCGCTAAGAAGCTCTCTATAGCTTTCTTACGGTGCTGGGGTTGTTGGTTTGGTGTATTGGTGCACGTACGTTATTCGGGGGTCCAGATAGTTCAACGGTCCCTTTCGCGCAGCGCAGTAGTAGTGTAGGGAGTAAGTTTGAGATATAATAATCCGGGCACGTAGATATGATTTAATAAGGCCTTTTTAATAACTATATCTTAAACTAAGGAGGGAAAGGAATCTATGTAGTGGTGGACGAGACCTTTGGGGGGGGTGGCGTGCCAAGGCCTAGCTCGGTCCGGAAGGGTCGAGCCGAAATTTCAAGGGTCCACCCTATTACTCAGTCCCACCCCTTTCTGCCGCCGCAACAAGGATGTCGTCTAAGTAAATAGACACGAATCGTTCCAGCATGTCTATAAAGTTGTAGTTTATAAACCGTTGCTACATAGCTAGCGTATTAGTAAGGCCGAAAGGCATAACTAGCTACTTGAAGTTGCCTATGCGCGTAGCGAATGTCGTAAGGTCTTCAGTCTGCCCTTCTTCGTTCCTTAGTCGATAGAACGCTTAGCGAATGTCTAGCTTATTAAACTACTTAGCTTTCACTACTCGTTGTATAGTCTTATCGATTAGCGGCAGTAGATATACGTCTCTCTTAGTAACCTTATTAAGGCCTCGGTAGTCTATGTACAGTCGGAGGCTACCTCTAGGTTTCCGTACAAACAGGATCGGTAACGCATACTCGGCAGAGCTTGGCGTAATAAACTTCTTCGCTAGGTTTTCTCAAACAAACACTTCTACCTAGTCTAGCTCGGCTAGCGATAATTGTCTTAGGGGTTCGGTTCTTAGCAGCGTAGCTCCTTCTTTTAGCCGGATCTTGTTGTTATATTCTAGTCGATAGAGCGGCAAGAGGTTAGAATTGGCTTTTAAGAACACGTTAGTGTAGCTATAGAGTTCTTTCGGTAACACCTCTAACGGGTCCACTTCTTCTTCTGCTATTATTTTCTGATAATCTTCGATGTCTTTTATCGAGATAGCGTAGATCTTATTCTCCGGCGACTTCGCGAGAGTCGTTAGAGCCTCTAAGCTTATTATTCCGACGGTGTCCAGGGAATCGGAACGGTTAGTCGGAATTGCGTTAATAACTGCAGCTTTCGGTTCTGCGGCAGCGGCAGTAGTAACCGACTCGACAGTAGCAGCGACGCTCTGCTGGATTTTGAATCTAAGTGTGCCTTTACCTACGTTAATAATAGCTTTCTGGTTCTTTATCTATTTCTGTCCTATAATAATGTTAAACCTTCCGATATCTATAATTCGGAATGTCGCTTCTGTAGTGCGACTAGCTAGGGTGGTTCTTAATAGCACATAATGCGTAACACTCTCTGTGTCTTGTCCGTTGTATACCGAAATTCGCGTTGGCGACGCTAGTTCTATAGGATAACTGTATCCTTTTATTAGTTTCTGAACTAATCGATAGTGGATCGCTGCTCTAATAAGCGCTCCTGTGTCAATAAAGGCTCTTAACTAAAGGGGGCTGTGCGAGCTATTAAGGAGGTAGACAGTAATTGGAAGGATAATAGCAGTTTCCGTATTTACTTCTACTGCCGCTAAGAGCGGGTTGTTACAACTGTTAATGCTCCCTTCTTCTAGTAATACGGATCGCGTTAGTGCCCTATTGTCTATACTAGATAGGGAGCCTATCCGTCTAGCTGGTCTTTTCCTAGGATCCTTAACGGAACTCCGCTGTCTATACAGTCGGTGTCGTTCAGCGCCGACTCGATAGCTTAGATAGTCTTTCTTAGCAGCAGCGGCTTTGTAGCGCAGTATTCCTGCTTCTGCTAATTCGTCGCTTGGCATCTAGTAGCGATATAGCTAGGCTTTCCGCATATGTAGCAAGTAGGGACGAACGACGAGCGCAGCGAATAAGGTAGTTGCTAGGGGCCTCGTCGGAAGGACGCAGGTAGTCGTGTTGTTAGCGCCGACTGCTTCTAAATCGGTTCGTGCGATACCGATTTCGCGTAGGCGCTTAGGTTTCTAGCAGTAACTCTCGCTTGGTGCATAAAGCTCTCGAGGTCTTTATCTTCTACCGAAGCTATAGCTGCGGCCATTTTAGGGTTCAGCTTCTGCCTTAGTAAGTGTAACTGCTTATCTTCTAACACTTTAGCTCTAATAGCATATTTTCTAAACAGTCCGTAGAACTCCTTAAACGTTAGCCAGCTCTAGTTAATCTTATCTAGTTGCTTATAGGCCGTCTTCTTTCGGAAGGGGTCTCCGAAGCGCTAGTCTAGAGCTTTAATCGCTTCGTTAGCTGTAACCTCTTCTAGGTCCGCTACTAGCGAAAAAGCTTTACCTTCTAATCGCGATTCTAGGTAGGCCAGCCTGTCTTCTTTACTGTTTCCGGCATAATCGCAGTTTATCTTATTCTTTATCTTTTTTTAAAGGCCTCCTGGTGCTTAGGGTCTCTACCCCTAAAGGCCGGTAGATTAGGTAATAACGTTATCAAAGTGCTACCTTAACTGTATGCCGCCAGTAAGGCGGTATCTGCTTGTTGTTCTCGATATAGCGGCGGCGCCAACGATATCGCTGCTTCTATGTCGGCTAACTAAGCCTTTAGCGTCTTTAGTTGTGCTAGCCGGTTCGCCGCTTAGTTTTCTAGTATATCGATTGATCCGGGCACGCAGATATAATTCAATACGGCCTTTTTGATAACTATATCTCGAACTGAGGAGGGAAAGGAATCTATGTAGTGGTGGTGGTGGGCTTTCGTAGTGGTGGTGCCAAGGCCCGGCTTGGTCCGTTCTGGAACCTAAATCCTGGAAGGGGCCGAGCCGAAATCCAGGGTCCACCCTATCAATCTGTCCTACCTCTTTCCACTGCCACAACACTACCCCCCTCCCTTACTAGCAGTCGCCCTCGACTGCTTAGTCACCCTATCTATCCGAAAATCTTCGCTTTTTTTTTTGTCTCCTTCTCGAAAATCCCCTCCAGCGCTGATGTCATTTCTTCCGTCTTCTATCAAAAACAACGTTTTCTTTATCGCTTCTTCAATTTCTTACGTCGTCGGCGTCTAAAGTCCTTTACTTGGCGTCTATCTAATCCGTACGCCTGATCTGTGCCATCTGATCTAAGCTGTAGGTTATCTGAGCTGCAGCGTAGCTAGTCTGTGCGTCGTCTTAGAGGTCTATATAGATCCGTCCGCAGTGTCGTTTCTTCTTCTTCTTTTTCTCTTCCACCAAAGCCTTTACCTACTACGGGGTCGGCGGCGCTGGCACGCTACGGCGTTAGCGAGCTGGCGGCCGAACCGGTGGTGGGTGGTGGCCGCGTCGAAGACCTCCCTAAAGGCGACCGTTACAATTGTCTTTATCGGCTTCCGCGCCAGTAGAGCGGACGCGGCTTTCTTCTTTTTCTTCTATCTCTTTTAGAGGTCGTTAGTTTTAGAGCTATCCAGGTTTCGGCTTCTTTAGGATCCGCACGTAGAACTCTCTAAGCAGCTCCGCCGAATTCCGGAGGTTCTCGATTGGATACTATTTATAGTCTTCCGGCCACCCCTTCTACGAGATCCTCGCTTTAATGGACCCCCTCGTCTTCTTTACGTCTATTACGTCTTCTACCTCCTATTCTTCTTTATTACCGTCTATCTCGACCGGCAGGGGTTCGGCGAACCCCTGTTCCGGCAGGCCGTCTTTAGGGTCCAAGCTTAACAGGTCCGAATGGAAGACATCGTAGATCCGGAACGATTTTAGTAGCTGAAGCCGATAGGTCACCGGCGACCTCTTTTCCATTATCTTAAACGGACCTACGTAGCGTAGATTGAGCTTGGCGTTGCCTTTTAGCCTTAGGTTTCGTGTGTTGAGCTATACCTTTTGGCCTTTCTCGAATTCTATCGGTAACCGCTTCTTATTAGCTCGAGTCACTATCTTCTTCTAAGCCGATTCCATCGCGTCTTTCGCTACCTTAACCGCTTCTTCTATCTGAGATCGTAGCGCTTCTGCCACTGCGGCAGCGACTCTCTTTGACGACGTGGCAGTGGATAGTTCCGTAGAGCTAGGTTCGTTTGGCGGCTAAAAGCTTATCCTCGGAAGATAGCTATACGCTATCTCGAACGGCGCCAGCGAGGTGGCTTTAGACGGTGCCGAGTTGGCGCAGAACTCGGCTATTGGCAATACCTTAACCTATTCTTCTTAATGGTAGCTGTAGAAGGTTCGCAGATATTGTTCTATCTCGCAGTTAGCCACTTCAGACTGACTGTCGGTCTGCTGGTAAGCGGCTGTGCTAAGCTTTCTACAAATTCCAAGAGCTTGGTTAATAGCCTTCCACACGTCGGCGGTGAATTGAGGACCCCTATCTATAGTAATAGTGTCCAGCAGGCTATAGTGCTTCCATACGTGTCTAATTAGCATCTACGCGGTCTCTTCTGCAGTGGTTCCTTCGTCTCTAGCTCGACAGAGGATAAAGTGGCGCTCTTTGCTCAGCCTATCTACTACGTTAAGGGTGGCATTGTATCTATCTAAATTCGGCAGGCCGGTTACGAAATCTATCGTAATGTGCTGCTACGGCTTCTCGGGGATTGGAAGTGGCTTTAGTAGACCCGCCGGAAGACTGTAACGGGGCTTCGCGGCTCGACACACGTGGCAATTGGCGATAAACCGGTGGATCTGCTCGTGGATCCGCGGAAACCAGTAGATTGTTCTTACAGCCTGCATCGTTTTCTTTGCTCCGGCGTAGCCAACATCTATAGAGTTATGGACTAGCTGGATAACCTCCGTAATTAGTTCTTCCGGAACTGTTAGCTTTCCTAAACCGGTTTTGCCGAGCTTCTGTTGCTGGTTGAGCTGTTTTACCTTCTTGTAGAGAGTCTCTTCCTTAGGGGCTGGTTCTACTGCGTAGACCCCTACCTCTTTCAACACCTCTGCGTCTACTATCCACTTAGTCAGCACCTTCTGGAACATGTTAGGATCTTCTTTCGCGCAGCTAGTTTTCCCTTCTCTTCTCGTTAGTGCGTTAGCCTTTCCGTTTTAAGCTCCGGGTCGATAGGTAATCTTGAAGTCGAACCCGGATAGGTAGGCAGCCTACCGTGCTTGACGTCGTAAGAGCTTCTGCGTCTTTATAAAGTAGGTCAGCGACTGGTGGTCCGTAAGGACCTGGACCGTGCTCTTTCTAGCTATAAGCTCTGGCTTCCACTCCTCGAACGCCTGTATAATAGCCAGCAGTTCTTTGTTATAGATAGCGTAATTCCGCTCGGCTTCCGTTATAGATTTGCTGAAGAAGGCTACCGGGTGGAGGGTCTCGCTATCGTTAGCGTATTAAGAAAGGACCCCTGCCGTCACTGTATCGGAAGCGTCCGTTTCTACGTAGATCGTCTTTTCTGGCCGGAAGTGTGCCAGAACTGGCGCAGAGGCCACTGCTTCTTTCAGCCGGTTAAAGGCCTCCGTGCACTTCTTATTCTATAGGCCGGCGGCCTCTTTCTTTAACGCTTCGTTTAGGGGTCTCGCTATCTTGCTGAAGCCTTTGATAAACCGTCGGTAGTAGCTGCAGAATCCGAGAAACGCTCTAATTTGCGTAGTGTTTCCGGATTTCGGCTGCCTCCATTCCGCTACGGCGGCGACCTTTGATAGGTCTATACGAATTCTGTCTCTTCCGACGATAAGACCGAGATACTTAACCTCGGTTTAATAGAACTCGCTCTTCTTTGTGTCTGCGTTCAACCCGGCATCGCAGAGCCTCTTCAACACTCTCTCGATGTAGTCTGTGTGTTGCTCTCTCGTTCTATCTGTGTAGATAAGAATGTCGTCCAAATAGATGGACATGAACCGCTCTAGCATGTCCATAAAAGGGTGGTTTATAAAGCGTTGCTACACTGCCGGCGCGTTGGTAAGTCCGAAAGGCATCACCAACTACTTGAAATTGCCTATACGCGTCGCGAACGTCGTAAGGTCTTCCGTTTGTCGTTCTTCGTTCCTTAATCGATGGAACGCTTGGCGGATGTCCAGCTTGCTAAACTACTTAGCCTTTGCTACGCGCTGTATAGTCTTATCTATTAGCGGCAGTGGATATACGTCTCTCTTGGTAACCTCGTTAAGGCCTCAATAGTCTACGCAGAGTCGCAGACCACCCCCTAGTTTCCTTACGAAAAGAATCGGTAACGCATATTCTGCAGAACTTAGCGTAATAAACTTCTTCGCCAGATTTTCGCGAACGAACACCTCTACCTAGTCCAGTTCGGCCGGAGATAAGCGTCTTGGGGGCTCGGTTCTCGGCAGCGTAGCTTCTTCTTTCAGCCGGATCTTGTTGTTATATTCCGGTCGATAGAGCGGCAATAGGTTAGAGTCGGCTTTTAAGAAGACGTTAGCGTAACTATAGAGCTCGTTTGGCAGCACCTCCAGTGGATTCACTTCTTCTTCCGCTATTATCTTCCTGTAGTCTTCGATGTCCTTTATAGAGATAGCGTAGATCTTACTGTCTGTCGATTTCGCGAGGGTCGTTAGGGCTTCTAAGCTCACTATTCCGACGGTAGCTAGGGGTTCGGAACGGTCGGACGGGGTTACATTGGCAGTCGCGACTTTCGATTCAGCTACGGTGGCGGCGGTCGGTTCGGCGGCGGCGGTGCCGTTGCCTAGGGTTTTGAATCTAATCGTTCCTTTATCTACTTCGATAATGGCTTTCTAGTTCTTTATCCATTTCTGCCCTATAATAATGTCAAACCTTCCGATATCTATAATTCGGAACGTCGCTTCCGTAGTTCGACCAGCTAAGGTAGTCTTTAGCGGCACGTAGTGCGTGACGCTTTCCGTGTCTTGTCCGTTGTATGCCAAAATCTTCGTTGGCGACGCTAATTCCACTGGATAGCCGTATCCCTTCGTTAGTTTCTGAACCAGTCGGTGGTGGATCGCCGCGCCGATGAGAGCTCCGGTGTCGATAAAGGCTTTCAGCTAGAGTGGTTTGCTCGATCCGTTAAGGGGGTAGACAGTAATTGGAAGGATAATAGCTGTTTCCGTGTTCACTTCCACCGCTGCCGAGAGCGGGTCGCTGTAGCTGTTAATGCTTTCTTCTCGTAGCGATTCGCCTCGATTCGGTGCCCTATTGTTAATGCTAGGTAGGGGGGCCTATCCGTCCAGCTGGTCTTTTCCTATAATTCTTAACTGCACCCCGCTGTCTACGCTGTTAGTGTCGTTCGGAGCCGGCTCTATAGCTTGTATAGTCTTTCTCGGTAGCTGCGGCTGCTTTATAATACGATATTCCTGCTTCTGCTTATCCAATGCTTGGCATCTCGTAGCGATATGGCCAGGCTTTCCATACGCGTAGCAGGTAGGGACGAACGACAAACGCTGCAAATTAAATGGCTGCTGGGGGCGTTGTCGGTATAGGACGGGGGTTCTGGTTCCCTGCGGCGACAGCGACGGCTTCTAAGCCGGTTTACGTGTCGTCGATTTTCCGTACGCGTTCAAGTTTCTAGCGGTGACTCTCGCCTAGTGCACAAAGCTTTGAAGGTCTTTGTCTTCTACTAAGGCTATAGCTGTCGTTAGTTTAGGGCTTAGTTTCTGTCTCAGTAAGTGCAGCTGCTTATCTTCTGCTACTCTTGCTCTAATAGCATATTTCCTAAACAGTCCGTAGAACTCCTCGAACGTCTGCCGGTTCTGGTTAATCTTGTCCAGCTGCTTACGGGCCGTCTTCTTCCGGAAGGGGTCTCCGAAACGCTGATCCAGCGCCTTAATAGCTTCGTCGGCAGTCACTTCTTCTAGGTCCGCTACTAGCAAAAAAGCTTTACCTTCCAATCGCGATTCCAGGTACGCCAACCTATCCTCTTCGCTGCTCGATGCGTAATCGCGGTTTATCTTATTCTTGATCTTCTTCTTAAACGCCTCCTACGCTTTAGGGTCTCCGCTACCGAAAGCAGGTGGGTCCGGCAGTAGCGTTATCGTAGTGCTACCTTGACTATAGGCCGCCGGTAAGGCAGTCTCTGCGTAGGCTTCTCGCCGCGGTAGCGGCGACTTCGCTGCTTCCATATTAGCTATTTAATGCTTTAGCGCCTTTAGCTGCGCTAATCAATTCGCCGCCTGGTTTTCTAATACGTCGATAATAGTTTCTGCCGATTCCTTCTCAGCCCTTACCGCTTTAGTTTCTTCTCTTAGTTGTCTGTTCTCTTCCAGCGTTCTGTAGAACAGCGTCTTAATAAGGTCTATACTATCGTAGACCTTTCCTATCCTATTCTCGTTTATATAGTCTTCCAGTTCCTCGATCGTGCAGTCGTAGATCTTCTTGTATTCGCTTATTCGTTCCTTAATCTCTACGGTCTCTTCCGCTGTAAAACCGCTAATAATAATCTTATTATTAATAACACTAGAGCGCCTACTCGCTCTATTAGTCTTTCTCTTTCCGCGGCAGCCTGTTACGCCGCTGTCTACCGCTAAGAAGCCTTCTATCTTCTTACGGTGCCCTTGGGGGTTGTTGTTTTGGGGTGTGTATAGGTGCGCGTGCGTTATTCGGGTTTCCGGATGGTTCGACAGGCCCTTTCGCGCAGCGCGGGGTTGGTGTAGAGAGTGAGTTCGAGATATAATAATCCGGGCACGCAGATATAATTTAATACGGCCTTTTTAATAACTATATCTCGAACTAAGGAGGGAAAGGAATCTATATAGTGGTAGTAGTAGGCTTTCGTAGTGGTAGTGCCAAGGCCCGGCTCGGTCCGTTCCGGAACCTAAATCCTGGAAGGGGCCGAGCCGAAATCCAGGGTCCACCCTATTAATCTGTCCCACCTCTTTCCACTGCTACAACATTAATAATAGTTTCTGCCGATTCCTTCTTAGCTATTACTGATTCTATCTCCTCTCTTAGCTGTCTGTTTTCTTCTATGTTTTTGTAAAACTTCTTTTTAATAAAGGTAATAATGTCGAACACCTTCCTAGCTCTATATTCTGCTAGATATCCTTCGATTTTATCCGGCGTGCAGGCATACAGCTCCTTATAGCCGGCTATGCCCCTCCTCGCTTTATCTGTCTCTTCTTCCGTAAAGCCCTTAGTAGCCGTTCTATCGTCGAGGATGCTAGTGCGCCTATCCTTCGCTCTGTTAGTCTTTCTCTTTCCGCTGTAGCCTGTAACGCTGCCTTCTACCGTTAAGAAGCCTTCTATAGCTGTCTTACAGTACTGGTGTTTGGTTTGGTTTGTAGTGTACGCATGCGTTATTTAGGTAGCCAGATAGTTTAACGGTCCCTTTCGCGCAGTGCAGGGTTGGTATATGTTACAGCGGCAGAAAGGGGTAGGACTGGATAATAGGGTGGACCCTTGGAATTTCGGCTCGGCCCTTCCGGACCGAGCTGGGCCTTGGCACGCCACCCCCCAAAGGTCTCGTCCACCACTACATAGATTCCTTTCCCTCCTTAGTTCGAGATATAGTTATCAAAAAGGCCGTATAGAATTATATCTGCGTGCCCAGATTATTATATCTCGAACTCACTTACTATACCAAACCCTGCGCTGCGCGAAAGGGCCCGTCGAACTATCCGGACGCTCGAATAACGCACGCGTACACACATACCAAAACAACAACCCCCAAGGCACCGTAAGAAGATAGAAGGCTTCTCGACGGTAGAGAGTAGCGTAACAGGCCGCCGCGGAAAGAGAAAGACTAACAGAGCGAGTAGGCGCTCCAGTGTTATTAATAATAAGATTATTATTAGCAGTTTTATAGCGGAAGAGACTGCGGAGGTTAAGGAACAAATAGCCGAATATAAGAAGATCCACGACTGTACGCTTAAGGAGCTGGAAGACTATGTAAACGAGAATGGAATAGGGAAGGTCTACGACGGCATAGACCTTATCGAGATGCTGTTTTACAGAACGCTAGAAGAGAACAGACAACTAAGAGAAGAAACTAAAGCGGTAAGGGCCGAAAAGGAATCGGCAGAGACTATTATCGACGTGTTAGAAAACTAGGCGGCGAATCGACTAGCCTAACTAAAGGCGCTGAAGGATCAGCTAGCTGATATGGAAACAGCGAGACCATCGCCGCCACCGCGGCGAGAAACCTACGCAGAAACTGCCTTACCGGCAGCCTACAGTCAAGGTAGTACTACGATAACGCCACTACCTGACCTACCTGCTTTCGGTGGCAGAGACCCTAAAGCGTAGGAGGCGTTTAAAAAGAAGATTAAGAACAAGATAAGCCGCGATTACGCAGCAAGCAGCGAAGAAGACAGACTGGCCTATTTAGAGGCACGACTAGAAGGCGAAGCGTTCTCGCTAGTAGCGGACCTAGAAGAAGTAACTGCCGAAGAAGCGATTAAGGCGCTGGATTAACGCTTCGGAGACCCATTCCGAAAGAAGACAGCCTGTAAGCAGCTAGACAAGATTAATCAGAACCGGCAGACGTTTGAAGAATTCTACGGGCTATTTAGAAAACATGCTATTAGGGCCAGAGTGGCAGAAGACGAGCAGCTCTATCTACTAAGACAGAAGCTGAACCCTGAACTGGCCGCAGCTATGGCCTCGGTGGAAGATAAAGACCTTAAGAGCTTCGTACACCGAGCGAGAGTTACAGCGAGAAACCTAAGCGCCTACGCGAAATTACGCGAATCGAACCAGAAGCCGTTAACGACGCAGACAGCGCGGCCCCCTGCGCCTTTCCGACGAACCCCCTAGCAGTCGTCGTATTCACTACGATCGGCGTTCGTCCCTACCTGTTTCGCGTGCAGAAAACCCAGCTATATCGCTACGAGATGCTAAGCAACGGCCTAGCAGAAGTAGGAGTATCGCGCTATAAAGCAGCCGCAGCCGCAGCTACCGAGAAAGACTATCCAAGCTATCAAACCGACGCCGAACGACACTGACAGTGTGGATAGTAGGGTGCAATTAAGAATCTTGGGAAAAGATCAGCTGGACGGATAGACCCACTGCCTAGCGTAAACGATAGGGCACCCCTGCGAACGGCGCTAGCACAAGAAGAGAGCATTAACAGCTGTAACGATCCACTGTTAGCGGCAGTGGAAACGAACACAGAAACAGCTATTATCCTTCCTATTACGGTCCACCCTGTTAAGAAGCAACGCCCACTGCTCCAGCTGAAAGCTTTCATCGATACTAGAGCTCTTATCGGTGCAGCAATCCACTATCGGCTGGTCCGGAAGCTGACGAATAGATACGGCTATCTGGTGGAATTAGCGTCGCTAACGAAGATTTCGGCATATAACGGACAAGACACGGAAAGTGATCTGACTGCGGTAGACTCTAGGTCAATACCCGTCTTTGATAACTATATCTAAGGCTAGAGAGGGAAGAATCTACGTACAAGCGGAGGTAGAGGTATTTGAGTGTGCGCCAAGCCTAGCCCTGCCAAGCCTAGCTGCTAGCTGTCCACATCTACATCCGTATCACTACCGCCCTTCCCAACTAGCGATTGCCCTTAATCGCAATCAATCTATCAATCGCAATCAGCCCATCAATCGCAATCAGCCAATCAGGTCGCACCAATCCAGGTCGCAGGGGTCGCAAATTCAGCTTCGCTATCGGCCAATCAGGTCGCTCCAAAACAGGTCGCTTTTAAGGTCGCTTTTGAGGTCGCTTTTGAGGTCGCTTTTGAGGTCGCTTTTGAGCTTCAATTTCCGTGCGTTTTGGGTCTCAATCTCGTGCCTTTTGCCGTCGCTTTCGGCCTTAATTGGTGCCTTGCTTGGTGCCTTGCCAAGGCTGCAGAATTCTCAGAGTGTCGCAGAGGTTGTAGAGGTCGCGGAGGCCGTCGGGCTCGCGGAGGTCGCGGAGCTCGCAGAGGTTGCAGAGGTCGTCGAGGTCGCGGAGGTCGCGGATGTCGCAGAGGCTGCCTTGTAAAAACATGTCTCTTCTCGAGCCGTCGCTTCTCGAGCCGTCGCTTGCTTCTCAAGCCGTCGCTCGCTTCTTAAGCCGTCGCTCGCTTCTCGAACCGTCGCTCGCTTCTTAAGCCGTCGCTTTTCGAGCCGTCGCTTCTTAAACAGTCGCAGAGGTCTCGGAGCTATTGGGGTCGCGGAGTCGCAGAGGTTGTCTTGCAAACACATGTCGCTTCTTAACGGTCGCTTCTTAACAGTCGCTTCTCGACGGTCGTCGAGCTGTCGCTTCTCGAGCCGTCGCTTCTTGAGCCGTCGCTTTGCTTCTCGGACGGTCGCTTGCTTCTCGACGGTCGCTTCTCGACGGTCGCTTCTCGACGGTCGCTTCTCGAGCCGTCGCTTCGCTTCTCGGACGGTCGCTCGCTTCTCGACGGTCGCTTCTTGACGGTCGCTTCTCGACGGTCGCTTCTCGAGCCGTCGCTCCTCGAGCTGTCTCGAGCCGTCGCTTTTTGAGCCGTCGCTTCTCGAGCCGTCGCTTCGCTTCTCGGACGGTCGCTCGCTTCTCGACGGTCGCTCGCTTCTCGACGGTCGCTTCTCGAGCTGTCGCTTCTCGAACCGTCGCTTCTTAAACCGTCGCAGAGGTCTTAGAGGTCGTTAGGGTCGCGGAGGTCGTCGGAGGTCGTAGAGTCGCGGAGGTCGCCGGAGGTCGTAGAGGTCGCCGGAGGTCGTAGAGTCGCGGAGGTCGCCGGAGGTCGTAGAGGTCGCAGCCTACGTATGTCGCTTCTCGACGGTCGCTCCTTAACTTGCAGTGCCTTTCTGAACATACAGTGTCTTTCTGAACATACAATGCCTTTCTGAACGTGCAGGGCCTTTCTAAACATACAGTGCGTGTGTTGTCTACAGCAGCTGCCCTGTGTTGTCTGCAGCAGCTGTGCCTGTCTACAGCAGTTGTCTCTAAACTGTACTGCTTCTGAACCTGAACAGTATATATTGTCTGCAGCTGCCTGTTGTCTGCAGCAGCTGTGTTGACTGTAGCAGCTCTGTCTTGTCTGTAGCTGTGCCTTGTGCTCTGCCTTGTGTTGTGCCTACTGCTCGTGTCGCTGTGCTGCTTATGTCGCTTTGCTGCTCGTGTCGCTCGTGCTGCTCTTTGTCGCTCGTGCCTTATGCTCTGCCTGCTTAGTGCTCTTGCTCGGTGCTCTTGCTCTGCAGCTGGTGCTCTGCAGCTAGTGCTCTGCAGCTAGTACTCTGCAGCTAGTGCTCTGCAGCTGGTGCTCTGCCTTGTACTGTCTGCAGCAGCTGCACCTGTGTTGTCTACATCTGCTGTGTCTGCCTGCAGCAGCCTTTCTGAATATGCAGTGCCTGTCTTGTCGCTGTACTAATTGCTGTATGTCTCGATTGCTGAATGTCCCAATTGGCTTTGTCCAAATAGAATGGTCTGTTAAAGACCTGAATTGGTCTGTCAAAGACCTAAAAAAAAACAAATGTCGTCGCCTGATCCGGGCACGCAGATATAATTCAATACGGCCTTTTTGATAACTATATCTCGAACTGAGGGGGGAAAGGAATCTATGTGGTAGTGGTGGAGGGCTTTCGTGGTAGTGGTGCCAAGGCCCGGCTCGGTCCGTTCCGGAACCTAAATCCCAGAAGGGGCCGAGCCGAAATCCAGGGTCCACCCTATCAATCTGTCCCACCTCTTTCCACCGCTGCAACACTACCCCCCTCCCTGTTGCGGCGGTGGAAAGGGGTGGGACTGGATGATGGGGTGGACCCTGGATTTCGGCTCGGCCCGGACGGGACGAGCCGGGCCTTGGCACACCACCCTCCATCAAAGCCCACCACCACCACTACATAGGTTCCTTTCCCTCCTCAGTTCGAGATATAGTCATTAAAAGGCCGTATTGAATCATATCTGCGTGCCCGGATCATTATATCTCGAACTCACTCTCCACAACCCCGCGCTGCGCGAAAGGGCCCGTCGAACCATCCGGAAACCCGAATAACGCACGCGCACCAACAACAACAACAACCCCAGGCACCGTAAGAAGATGGAAGGCTTCTCAGCGGTAGAGAGCGGCGTAACAGGCCGCCGCGGAAAGAGAAAGACTGACAGAGCGAACAGGCGCTCCAGTGTCATTGATAATAAGATCATTATTAGAGGTTTTACGGCGGAAGAGACTGCAGAGATTAAGGAACGAATAAGCGAATACAAGAAGATCCACGACTGCACGGTCGAGGAACTGGAAGACTACGTAAACGAGAACGGAATAGGGAAGGTCTACGACGGTATAGACCTTATTAAGACGCTGTTCTACAGGACACTGGAAGAAAACAGATAGCTAAGGGAGGAAGTAGAGACGGTAAGGGCCGAGAAGGAATCGGCAGAGACTATCGTCGAAGTGTTAGAACACTAAGCGGCGAATCGAATAGCGCAGCTAAAGGCGCTGAAGGATCAACTGGCTGATATAGAAGCAGCGAGATCGTCGCCGCCACCGCGGCGAGAAACCCAAGTGGAAACCACCTCGCCGGCGGCCTACAGTTAAGGTGGCACGTTAATAACGTCATTACCGGATCCACCGGTTTTCGGTAGCGGAGACTCCGAAGCGTAGGAGGCGTTCAAGAAGAAGATCAAGAATAAGATGAACCGCGATTACGCATTAAGCAGCGAAGAAGACAGATTAGCCTATTTAGAGGCGCGACTAGAAGGTGAAGCTTTTTCGTTAGTGGCGGACCTGGAAGAGGTAACCGCCGAAGAAGCGATCAAAGCGTTAGATCAACGCTTCGGAGACCCATTCCGAAAGAAGACAGCCCGTAAACAACTGGACAAGATCAACCAGAACCGGCAGACGTTTAAGGAATTTTACGGTTTGTTCAGAAAATATGCGATTAGGGCCCGAGTGGCGGAGGATGAGCAGCTCCACCTATTAAGGCAGAAGCTGAACCCTGAACTGGCCGCCGCTATGGCGTCTGTAGAAGACGAAGACCTTAAGGGCTTCGTGCATCAGACGAGGGTCACCGCGAGAAACTTGAGCGCTTACGCGAAATTACGCGAATCGGTTCAGAAGCCGTCGCCGTTGATAACGCAGACCATACGACCCCCTGCGCCTTTCCGGAGAGCGCCACAGCAGCCACCTTATCAGTCGCAGCGCTCGTCGTTCGTCCCCACCTGTTTCGCATGTAGCAAGCCTGGCCACATCGCTACGAGATGCCAAGCATCGGATAAGCAGAAGCAGGACTATCGTGTTATAAGGCAGCCGCAGCCACCGCCACCGAGGAAGACCATACAAGCTATGGAGCCGGCTCCGAACGACACTGACAGCGAAGGTAGGGTGCAGTTAAGGATTATGGGAAAAGACCAGCTGGACGGATAGGCCCCCTACCCAGCATTGACAATAGGGCACCGAATCGAAGCGAACCGCCACGAGGAGAAAGTATCAACAGCTGCAGCGATCCGCTCTCGGCAGCGGTGGAAGTGAATACGGAAACAGCTATTATCCTTCTAATCACTGTCCACCCCTTTGACGGATCGAGCAAACCGCTTTAGCTGAAAGCTTTTATCGACACCGGAGCTCTTATCGGCGCGGCGATCCATCACCGACTGGTCAGGAAGCTAATAAATGGATACGGTTATCCAGTGGAACTGGCGTCGCCGACGCGAATCTCGGCATATAACGGACAAGACACGGAAAGCGTCACGCACTACGTGCCATTAAGGACCACGCTAGCTGGTCGAACCACGGAAGCGACGTTCCGGATCATAGATATCGGAAGGTTTGACATCATTATAGGGCAGAAATAGATGAAGAACCAGAAAGCCATCGTTGACGTAGATAAAGGAACGATCAGGTTCAAAACCCCGGGTGGCGGAGCAGGGACTATCGAAAAGGTCGCCACCGTCGCCGCTAAGCCGAAAGCTACAGAGTCCGCAAGAGAGGCTCCGTCCGATCGTTCCGAACCCCCGGTTACCGTCGGAATGATAAGTTTAGAAGCTATAACGACCCTCGCGAAGTCGCCGGACAACGAGATCTACGCCATCTCGATAAAAGACATCGAAGACTACAGAAAGATGATAGCGGAAGAAGAAGTGGATCCGCTAGAGGTGCTACCGAAAGAACTCTATAGTTACGCTAACGTCTTCTTAAAGGCCGATTCCAACCTCCTGCCGCTCTATCGACCGGAATATAACAACAAGATCCGGCTGAAAGAAGGAGCCGCGCTGCCGAGAACCGAGCCCCTAAGACGACTGTCGCCGGCGGAACTGGACCAGGTAGAGGTGTTTGTTCGCGAAAATCTGGCGAAGAAGTTCATTACGCCGAGTTCGGCCGAATATACGTTACCGATTCTTTTCGTAAGGAAACCAGGGGGTAGTCTGCGACTCTGCGTAGATTATCGAGGCCTCAACGAGGTCACCAAGAGAGACGTATACCCGCTGCCGCTGATCGACGAGACCATCCAGCGCGTGGCAAAGGCTAAGTGGTTCAGCAAGCTGGACATCCGCCAAGCGTTCTATCGATTAAGAAACGAGGAAGGACAAACGGAAGATCTTACGACGTTCGCGACGCGTATAGGCAATTTTAAGTGGTTGGTAATGCCTTTCGGACTCACCAACGCGCCGGCAGTGTGGCAACGCTTTATAAACCACACGTTTATGGACATGTTGGAACGGTTCGTGTCCATTTACTTAGACGACATCCTCATCTACACCGAAGGAACGAGAGAACAGCATACGGACCACATCAAGAAGGTGCTGACCAGGCTCTGCGAGGTCGGATTGAACGCGGACACGAAAAAGAGCGAGTTTTATCAGACTGAAGTCAAATATCTCGGTCTAATCGTCGGAAGAGATGGAATTCGTATGGACCCCTTAAAGGTCGCCGCCGTCGCGGAGTAGAAGCAGCCGAAATCCGGAAACACTACGCAAATCAGAGCGTTTCTCGGATTCTGCAGCTACTACCGACAGTTCATTAAGGACTTTAGCAAGATAGCGAGACCCCTAAACGAGGTGCTGAAGAAAGAGGCCGCAGGCCTATAGAATAAGAAGTGCACGGAAGCTTTCGTACGGCTGAAAAAGGCAGTGGCCTCGGCGCCAGTTCTGGCACACTTCCGACCAGAAAAAGCAATCTACGTAGAAACGGACGCTTCTGACACAGTAACCGCAGGGGTCCTTTCTCAATATAGCGACGACGAGACCCTCCATCTAGTCGCCTTCTTCAGCAAGTCAATAAGCGAAGCTGAGCGGAACTACGCCATCTATAATAAGGAGCTGCTGGCCATTATTCAGGCCTTTAAAGAGTGGAAACCGGAACTTATAGCTGGAAAAGGGCCAATCCAGGTTCTTACGGACCACCAGTCGCTGACCTACTTTATAAAGACGCAGAAGCTCTTACGACGTCAAGCACGGTGGGCTGCCTACTTATTAGGGTTCGATTTCAAGATCACATATAGACCCGGAGCCCAAAACGGAAAGGCTAACGCGCTGACGAGACGAGAAGGGAAGACCAGCCGCGCGAAGGAAGATCCGAACATGTTTTAGAAAGTGTTAACCGAGCGGATAGTAGACGCCGAGGTGTTGAAAGAAGTAGGGATCTACGCGGTGGAATCGCCGATTGAAGAGTCTCCGACTGAAAAAGAGACGCTCTACGAGAAGGTGGACCGGCTCAACCGACAGCAGAAGCTCGGCAAAACCGGTTTAGGGAAGATGATAGTTCCGGAAGAACTAATTACAGAAGTCATCTAGCTGGTCCATAGCTCCGTGGATGTAGGCCACGCGGGCGCGAAGAAAACGATGCAGGCAATAAGAACGACCTACTGGTTTCCGCGGATCTATAAGCGGATTTACCGATTTATCGCCAACTGCTACGCGTGCAGAGCCGCGAAGCTACGTTACGGTCTTCCGGCCGGTCTGCTAAAGCCACTTCCGATCCCTGAGAAACTATAGCAACATATTACGATGGACTTCGTAACCGGCCTGCCGGAATCCGATGGATACGACGCTACGCTGAACGTAGTGGACCGATTGAGCAAAGAACGCCACTTTATCCCCTGCCGAGCGAGAGATGAAGGAACCACTGCGGAAGAGACCGCACGGATGTTGATTCGACACGTATAGAAGCATTATAGCTTACCGGACACTATCACTACAGATAGGGGTCCTTAATTCACCGCCGATGTGTGGAAAGCTATCAACCAAGCTCTCGGAATCCATAGAAAGCTCAGCACCGCTGCTCACCCTTAAACGGACGGCCAGTCCGAAGTGGCTAACCGTAAGATGGAGCGATATCTGCGAACCTTCTGCAGCCACCATTAAGAAGAATGGGTTAAGGTGTTGCCGATGGCCGAGTTCTGCGCTAACTCGGCACTATCCGAAGCCACCTCGCTGGCGCCGTTCGAGATAACGCACGGCTATCTTCCGAGGATGAGCTTTCAGCCGCCAAACGAACCCAGGTCTACGGAACCATCTACCGCCACGTCGTCGAAGAGAGTCGCCGCCGCGGCGGCGGAAGCGCTCCGATCTCAGATGGAAGAAGCGGTCAAAGTGGCGAAAGAAGCGATGGAATTAGCTCAGAAGAAGATAGTAAATCGAGCTAATAGAAAAAGGTCCCCAATAGAATTCGAGGAAGGCCAAAAGGTATAGCTCAATACGCGAAACCTAAGGCTAAAAGGAAACGCAAAGCTCAACCTACGCCACGTAGGTCCGTTCAAGATAATAGAAAAGAGGTCGCCGGTGACCTATCGGCTCGAGCTGCCGAAGGCGTTCCGGATCCACGATGTTTTCCATTCAGATCTGCTAAGCTTGGACCCTAAAGACGGCCTGCCGGAACAGGGGTTCGCTGAACCCCCGCCAATCGAGATAGATGATAAGGAAGAATGGGAAGTAGAAGACGTAATGGACGTAAAGAAGATAAGGGGGTCCATCAAAGCGAGGGTCTCGTGGAAGGGGTGGCCAGAAGACTATAAATGGTATCCGATCGAGAACCTCCGGAATTCGGCGGAGCTGCTAAGAGACTTTTACGCGCGGAATCCGACGAAGCCGAAGCCGGAATGGCTCTGATGCCGATCCTTACAGAAGAAGAAGAATGCCACGTCCGCTCCACCGGCGCGAAAGCCGATGAAAACGATCGTGATTGCTCCAGGCAGATCGTAGCGGTCGGCAGGCCGCGCACGCCGTGGCGTGCCAGCGCCGCCGCCCCCCCCCCCCTGCGATGGAGTGCTGACTTCAGTGGAGAAAGAAAAGAAGAAGAACCGGAGCCGCGGACGGATCTATATAGACCTCCGAAGCAGCGCACAGACCGCCCAGACCGCAGCTCAGATGACCGAATGGTTCAGATCAGGTGGCGCACCGATCACACGAACGCCAAGTGAAGGACTTCGGATGCCGATAACGTAAGGGCTGAAAAAGCGATAATAAGACGTTGTTTTCGATAAAAGACGGAAGAGGTAACGTCGACGGTAGAGGGGATTTTCGAGAAAAAGAAGACGAATCAAAAAAAAAAAAAAAAAAGAAGAGACGGAAAGAAGAGAGATTTTCGGATGGGTAGGGTAACTAAGCGGTCGAGGGCGACCGCTGGTAAGGGGGGGGGGTAGTGTTGCGGCGGTGGAAAGGGGTGGGACTGGATAATGGGGTGGACCCTGGATTTCGGCTCGGCCCGGACGGGACGAGCCGGGCCTTGGCACACCACCCTCCATCAAAGCCCACCACCACCACCACATAGGTTCCTTTCCCTCCTCAGTTCGAGATATAGTCATCAAAAGGCCGTATTGAATCATATCTGCGTGCCCGGATCACTCCCTTACCAGCGGTCGCCCTCGATCGCTGAGTCACCCTATCTATCCGAAAATCTCCGCTTTTTTTTTTTTTTGATTCGTCGTCTCTTTCTCGAAAATCCCCTCCAATGTCGACGTTACCTCTTCCGTCTTTTATTAAAAACAACGTCCTCTTTATCTCTTTTTTAACTTCTTACGTTATCGGCATCTAAAGTCCTTCACTTAGCGTTTATGTAATCGACGCTATCTGATCTGAGCTGTGGGTTATCTAAGGCGCGGCGTGGCTGGTCTGTGCGTCGGCTCGGGGTGATCCGGGGTGGTGTGCCCGGGTTACTGCTATGCCTTGCCAAGGTTTATAATCTGGTACACATTGATCAAGTCACTTCCGAGTCACTTAATCAGTCCCTTTTGGCTTAAGTGTACCGCGCCGCATCACTTGACTCGGAAGTAACTGCTGAAACTGTACGTAAAAGGCCTGGGTTCAATTCCCAGGGGGCGCATCTTTCAACGCCGAGTGGAAGCAGCGTTGACGTATGTCCGTTTGTCCACCACTCCGTACAAATAAGGCAGACCCGGTAAAGGTCCAGCTGGCTGTGTGCAGACCTGCCGGGGGGGGGTTGATTGCGCACGATTCACAGGGGGGCTGTGCATAAGGTGCGTGGCCTGTAAGCAAGCGCAGCTTACGAGGTCGTAAGCCTGTAGCGCAGGGGGTGGTGATCCGGGGTGGTGTGCCCGGGTCACTGCTATGCCTTGCCAAGGTTTATAATCTGGTACACATTGATCAAGTCACTTCTGAGTCACTTGATCAGTCCCTTTTGGCTTAAGTGTACCGCGCCGCATCACGGGGGTCTATATAGATCTTTCCGTAGCGCCGTTTTTCCTCTTCTTTTTCTCTTCTACTAGAGCCTTCGCCCACTACGGGGTCGGCGGCGCTGGCACGCTACGGCGTGCGCGAGCTACCGGCCGACGCAGTGGTGCCTAAAGCAATTACTTCCCAAAGCACGATTGTTTTTATCGGCTTCCGCGCTGGTGGAGCGGACGTGTCTCCATTGTCGGCATTAGAGCCACGCTGGTTTCGGCTTTTCCGGGTTCCGCGCGTAGAACTCTCTTAGCAGCTCCGCCGAATTCCGCAGGTTCTCGATCGGATACTATTTATAGTCTTCCGGCCACCCCTTCTACGACATCCTCGCTTTGATAGACCCCCTTATCTTCTTTACGTCCATTACGTCTTCTACCTCCTATTCTTCTTTATTACCGTCTATATCGACAGGGGGGGGTTCGGCAAACCCCTGTTCCGGAAGGCCGTTCTTAGGGTCCAGGCTTAGTAGATCGGAATGGAAAACGTCGTAGATGATCCGAGCGCGCAGATGAGGTTCAATACGGCTGTTTTGATAACTATATCTCGAACTGAAGAGGGAAAGGAATCTATATAGTGGTGGTGGTGGGCTTTGATAGTGGTGGTGCCAAGGCCCGGCTCGGCCCGTCCGGGCCGAGCCGAAATTCCAGGGTCCACCCTATTAATCTGTCCCACCTCTTTCTACCACCGCAACACTACCCCCCTCCCTCACCAGCGGTCGCCCTCGACCGCTTAGTTACCTCATCCATCCGAAAATGTCCACTTTTTTTTTTTTTTTTTTTTTTTTTTTTTTTTTGATTCGCCGCCTCTTTTCTCGAAAAACTCCTTTCAACGTCGACGTCACCTCTTCCGTCTTCCATCAAAAACAATGTCCTCTTCGTCTCTTTCTTAACTTCTTACGTTATCTGCATCCGAAGTCCTTCACTTGGCGTTTATGTAATCGACGCTATCTGATCCGTACTATCTGATCTGAGCCGTGGGTCATCTGAGCTGCGGCGTAGGTGGTCTGTGCGCTGCTTCGGAGGTCCATATAGATCCGTCTACGGCTCCGTTTCTTCTTCTTTTCTTTCTCCACCGGAGTCAGCACTCTATCGCAGGGGGGGGGGGGGGGGCGGCGCTGGCACGCTACGGCGTGCGCAGCCTACTGTCCCTCTACGATCTGAGCAGCGATCGTTTTCATCGGCTTCCGCGCCGGTGGAGCGGACGCCGCTTTCTTCGTTTGGCTTCAGAGCTATTCCGGCTTCGGCTTCTTCGGGTTCCGCATGTAGAAGTCTCTTAGCAGCTCCGCCGAATTTCGCAGGTTTTCGACCGGATACCATTTATAGTCTTCCGGCTACCCCTTCTACGAGATCCTCGCTTCGATGGACCCCCTTATCTTCTTTACGTCCACTACATCTTCTACCTCCTACTCCTCTTCATTACCGCCTATCTTAACTGGTGGGGGCTCGGCGAAGCCCTGCTCCAGAAGGCTGTCCTTAGGGTCCAGGCTTAGCAGATCTAAATGGAAAACGTCGTAGATCCGGAACGCCTTCGGCAGCTCGAGCCGATAAGTCACCGGCGACCTCTTTTCTATTATCTTAAATGGACCTACGTAGCGTAGGTTGAGCTTCGCGTTTCCTTTTAGCCTTAGGTTTCGTGTGTTGAGCCATACCTTTTGGCCTTTTTCGAATTCTATCGGTGACCGCTTTCTATTAGCTCGAGTCACTATCTTCTTCTAAGCCGATTCCATCGCTTCTTTTGCCACCTTAATCGCTTCTTCCATCTGAGATCGGAGCGCTTCTGCCGTTGTGGCAGCGACTCTCTTTGACGATGTAGCGGTAGGAAGCCCCTGCGAGTCTGCGTCGCTCGGCGGCTGAAAGCTCATTCTCGGAAGATAGCCGTGTGTTATCTCGAACGGCGCTAGCGACGTTGCTTCCGACCGTGTCGAGTTAGCGCAGAACTTAGCTATCGGCAACACCTTAACCCATTCTTCTTAATGGCGGCCGTAGAAGGTTCGCAGGTATCGCTCTATCTCGCGATTAGCCACTTCAGACTAACCGTCGGTTTAAGGGTGAGCGGCGGTGCTAAGCTTTCTACGAATTCCGAGAGCTTAGTTGATGGCTTTCTATACGTCGGCGGTGAATTAAGGACCCCTATCCGTGGTGATAGTGTCCGGCAGCCTATAGTGCTTCCATACGTGCTTAATCAGCATTCTCGCTGTTTCTTCCGTATTGGTTCCTTCGTCTCTCGCTCGACAGGGGATAAAGTGGCGTTCTTTGCTCAATCGGTCCACTACGTTCAGCGTGGCGTTATATCCATCGGAATCCGGCAGGCCGGTTACGAAATCCATCGTAATGTGCTGCTACAGCTTCTCGGGGATCGGAAGCGGCTTTAGTAAGCCTGCCGGAAGGCCGTAACGTAGCTTCGCCGCTCTGCATACGTGGCAATTGGCGATAAATCGATGGATCCGTTCGTAGATCCGTAGAAACTAGTAGACCGTCCTTATGGCTTCTATCGTCTTCTTTGAGCCGGCGTGGCCAACGTCCATGGAGCTATGGACCAGCTGGATGACCTCCGTAATTAGTTCTTCTAGAACTATCATCTTCCCTAAGCCGGTCTTGCCGAGCTTCTGTTGTTGATTGAGCTGTTTCACCTTTTCGTAGAGAGTTTCTTCCTTAGGGGCCAGTTCCACTGCGTAGACCCCTACCTCTTTTAACACCTCTGCGTCTACTATCCGCTCGGTCAACACCTTCTGGAACATATTCGGATCTTCTTTCGCTCGGCTGGTCTTCCCCTCTCTTCTCGTCAGTGCGTCGGCCTTTCCGTTTTGAGCCCCTAGTCGATAGGTGATCTTAAAATCGAACCCTAATAGGTAGGCGGCCCACCGTGCTTGACGTCGTAAGAGCTTCTGCGTCTTCATAAAGTAGGTCAGCGACTGGTGGTCCGTAAGGACCTGGACCGTGCTCTTTCCAGCTATAAGCTCCGGTTTCCACTCCTCGAAAGCCTGAATAATCGCCAGCAGCTCCTTATTATAGATGGCGTAGTTCCGCTTAGCTTCGCTTATTGACTTGCTGAAGAAGGCGACTGGATGGAGGGTCTCGTCGTCGCCATATTGAGAAAGGACCCCTGCGGTTACTGTGTCAGAAGCGTCCGTTTCTACGTAGATTGCTCTTTCTGGTCGGAAGTGTGCTAGAACCGGCGCTGATGCCACAGCTTCTTTCAGCCGGTTAAAGGCTTCCGTGCACCTCTCGTTCTATAGACCGGCGGCCTCTTTCTTCAGCGCCTTATTTAGGGGTCTCGCTATCTTGCTGAAGTCCTTAATAAACCGTCGGTAGTAGCTGCAGAAGCCGAGAAACGCCCTGATTTGCGTAGTGTTTCCGGATTTCGGCTGCTTCCACTCCGCGACGGCGGCGACCTTTAAGGGGTCTATACGAATTCCATCTCTTCCGACGATAAGACCGAGATATTTGACCTCGGTTTGATAGAACTCGCTCTTCTTCGTGTCCGCGTTTAATCCGACCTCGCGGAGCCTCTTCAACACTCTCTCGATGTGGTCCGTGTGTTGCTCTCTCGTCCCGTCTGTGTAGATGAGAATGTCGTCCAAATAGATAGACACGAACCGCTCCAGCATGTCCATAAAGGAGTGGTTTATAAAGCGTTGCCACACCGCCGGCGCGTTGGTGAGTCCGAACGGCATTACCAGCCACTTAAAATTGCCTATACGCGTAGCGAACGTCGTAAGGTCTTCCGTCTGCCCTTCTTTATTCCTTAGTCGATGGAACGCTTAGCGGATGTCCAGCTTGCTGAACCACTTAGCCTTCGCTACGCGCTGTATAGTCTCATCTATTAGCGGCAGGGGGTATACGTCTCTCTTGGTGACCTTATTGAGGCCTCGATAGTCTACGCAGAGTCGCAGACCACCCCCTAGTTTCCTTACGAAAAGAATCGGTAACGCATATTCGGCCGAACTCGGCGTAATGAACTTCTTCGCCAGGTTTTCGCGAACAAACACCTCTACCTGGTCCAGTTCGGCCGGTGACAGTCTCCTTAGGGGCTCAGTTCTTGGCAAGGTGGCCCCTTCTTTCAGCCTGATCTTGTTATTATATTCTGGTCGATGGAGCGGCAGGAGGTTGGAGTCGGCCTTCGAGAAAACGTCAGCGTAACTATAGAGTTCTTTCGGTAGCACCTCCAGCGGATCCACTTCTTCTTCTGCCATTATCTTCCTGTAGTCTTCGATGTCTTTTATTGAGATGGCGTAAATCTCGTTGTCCGGCGACTTCGCGAGGGTCGTTATAGCTTCTGAACTTATCATTCCGACGGTGACCGGGGGTTCGGAACGATCGGACGGAGCCTCTTTCGCAGACTCCGTAGCTTTCGGCTCGGCAGCGACGGTGGCGACCTTTCCGATGGTCCCTGCCCCGCTACCCGGGGTTTTGAACCTGATAGTTCCTTTATCTACGTTAACGATAGCTTTCTGGTTCTTCATCCATTTCTGCCCTATAATGATGTCAAACCTTCCGATATCCATAATTCGGAACGTCGCCTCTGTAGTGCGACCAGCTAGTGTGGTCCTTAGCGGCACGTAGTGCGTGACGCTTTCCGTGTCTTGTCCGTTGTACGCCGAAATCCGCGTCGGCGACGCTAGTTCCACTGGATAACCGTATCCATTCGTCAGCTTCCGGACCAGTCGGTGGTGGACCGCCGCGCCGATAAGAGCTCCGGTGTCGATGAAAGCTTTCAGCTAAAGCGGTTTGCTCGATCCGTTAAGGGGGTGGACAGTAATTAGAAGGATGATGGCTGTTTCCGTGTTTACCTCCACCGCAGCCGATAGCGGATCGCTGCAGCTATTGATGCTTTCTTTCGTCGACGTAGTTCGCATTGATGCCCTGTTGTCCATGCTGGATAGGGGGCCTATCCGTCCAGCTGGTCTTTTCCTATAATTCTTAGCTGCACGCCGCCGTCTACGCCGTCAGCATCGTTCGGAGCCGGCTCGATGGCTTGAACTGTCTTTCTCGGCGGCTGCGGCTGAGGCTGCTTTATGACACGATACTCCTGCTTCTGCTTATCCGATGCTTGGCAGCTCGTAGCGATGTGGCCAGGCTTTCCGCACGCGAAACAGGTGGGGACGAACGACGGTCGCGGCACGTAAGGCGGCTGGGGGCCGCGTCGGAAGGGCGCGGGGGCTCTGGTTGTCCGCATTAGCGACGGCGACGGCGACGGCTTCTGAACCGATTCTCGTGATTTTACGTAAGCGCTCAAGTTTCTCGCGGTGACCCTCGTTTGATGCACGAAGCCCTTAAGGTCTTCGTCTTCCACAGACGCCATAGCGGCGGCCAGCTCAGGGCTCAGCTTCTGCCTCAGTAGGTAGAGCTGCTTATCTTCCGCCACTCGGGCCCTGATCGCATATTTTCTAAACAAACCGTAGAACTCCTTAAACGTCTGTCGGTTCTGGTTGATCTTATCCAGCTGCTTACAGGCTGTCTTCTTTCGGAATGGGTCTCCGAAACGTTGATCTAACGCTTTGATCGCTTCTTTAGCGGTTACCTCTTCTAGGTCCGCCACTAGCGAGAACGCTTCGCCTTCCAGTCGCGCCTCTAAATAGGCTAATCTGTCTTCTTCGCTGCTTAATGCGTAATCGCGGTTCATCTTATTCTTAATCTTCTTCTTAAACGCCTCCCATGCTTCGGAGTCTCCGCCACCGAAAACCGGTGGATCCGGTAATAACGTTATTAACGTGCCACCTTGACTGTAGGCCGCCGGCGAGGTGGTTTCCACTTGGGTTTCTCGCCGCAGTGGCGGCGACGATCTCGCTGCTTCCATATTAGCCAGTTGATCCTTCAGCGCCTTTAGCTGCGCTATTCGATTCGCCGCTTGGTGTTCCAACACTTCGACGATAGTCTCTGCCGATTCCTTCTCGGCCCTTACCGTCTCTACTTCCTCTCTTAGCTGTCTGTTTTCTTCCAGTGTCCTGTAGAACAGCGTCTTAATAAGGTCTATACCGTCGTAGACCTTCCCTATTCCGTTCTCGTTTACGTAGTCTTCCAGTTCCTCGATCGTGCAGTCGTGGATCTTCTTATATTCGCTTATTCGTTCCTTGATCTTAGCGGTCTCTTCCGCTGTAAAACCTCTAATGACGATCTTATCGTCAATTACACTGGAGCGCCTGCTCGCTCTGTCAGTCTTTCTCTTTCCGCGGCAGCCTGTTACGCCGCTCTCTACCGCTGAGAAGCCTTCCATCTTCTTACGGTGCCTTGGGGTTGGTTGTTGTTGGTGGGTGCGCGTGCGTTATTCGGGTTTCCGGATGGTTCAACGGGCCCTTTCGCGCAGCGCGGGGTTGTAGAGAGTGAGTTCGAGATATAATGATCCGAGCGCGTAGATAAGGTTCAATACGGCTGTTTTGATAACTATATCTCGAACTGAAGAGGGAAAGGAATCTATGTAGTGGTGGTGGTGGGCTTTGATGGTAGTGGTGCCAAGGCCCGGCTCGGCCCGTCCGGGCCGAGCCGAAATTCCAGGGTCCACCCTATCAATCTGTCCCACCTCTTTCTACCACCGCAACAGTAGATCCGGAACGCCTTCGGCAGCTCGAGCCAATAAGTCACCGGCGACCTCTTTTCTATTATCTTGAACGGACCTACATAGCGTAGGTTGAGCTTCGCGTTTCCTTTTAGCCTTAGGTTTCGCGTGTTGAGCTATACCTTTTGACCTTCCTTGAATTCTATCGGTAACCGCTTCTTATTAGCTTAAGTTACTATCTTCTTCTAAGCCGATTCCATCGCGTCTTTCGCTACTTTGGTCGCTTCTTCCATCTGAGATCGGAGCGCTTCCGCCGCCGCGGCGGCGACTCTCTTTAACGACATAGTGGTAGTGATGGAAAGCTCCGGCGAGCCGGCGTCGCTTAGTAGCTGGAAGCTTAGCCTCGGAAGATAACCGTAGGTTATCTCGAACGGCGCTAGCGACGTCGCTTCTAACTGTGTTGAGTTCGCGCAGAATTTGGCTATCGGCAACACCTTAACCCAATCTTCTTGATAATGGCCGCAGAAGGTTCGTAGGTATCGTTCTATCTTACAGTTAGCGACTTTAGACTGACTGTCGGTTTGAGGGTAAGCGGCGGTGCTGAGCTTTCCATAAATTCCGAGAGCTTGGTTGATAGCTTTCTACACGTCGGCCGTAAATTGAGGACCCCTATCCGTAGTGATAGTGTCCGGCAGCCTATAGTGCTTCTATACGTATTGGATTAACATTCTCGCCGTTTCTTCCGCAGTAGTTCCCTTATCCTTAGCTCGACATAGGATGAAATAGCGCTCTTTGCTTAGCCGATCCACTACATTGAGCGTAGCGTTATATCTATTGGAGTCCGGCAGGCCGGTTACGAAATCAATCGTAATATGCTGCTATAGTTTCTCGGGGATCGGCAGTAGCTTTAATAAGCCTGCTGGAAAGCCGTAACGCGGCTTCGCCGATCGGCATACGTGGCAGTCGGCGATAAATCGGTGGATCCGTTCGTAGATCCGCGGAAACCAGTAGATCGTTCTTACGGCCTGCGTCGTTTTCTTCGCTCCGGCGTGGCCAACATCTATAGAGTTATAGACTAGCTGGATGACCTCTGTAATTAGTTCTTCCGGAACTATCAGTTTTCCTAAGCCGGTTTTGCCGGTCTTCTGTTGCTGGTTAAGCCGTTTCACCTTCTCGTAGAGAGTTTCTTCCTTAGGGGCCGGTTCCACTGCGCAGACCCCTACTTCTTTCAACACCTCTGCGTCTACTATCCGCTCGGTCAACACCTTCTGGAACATGTTCAGTGTTGCGGCGGTGGAAAGAGGTGGGACAGATTGATGGGGTGGACCCTGGAATTTCGGCTCGGCCTGTCCGGGCCGAGCCGGGCCTTGGCACCACCACTATTAAAGCCTACCACTACCACTACATAGATTCCTTTCTCTCCTCAGTTCGAGATATAGTTATCAAAAAGGCCGTATTGAATCATATCTGCGTGCCCGGATCATTATATCTCGAACTCACTCTCTACACTACACCCTGCGCTGCGCGAAAGGGCCCGTTGAACTATCCGGAAACCCGAATAACGCACGCGCACCCAACAACACACCAACAACCACCAAGGCACTGTAAGAAGATAGAAGGCTTCTTAGCGGTAGACAGCGGCGTAACAGGCCGCCGAGGAAAGAGAAAGACTGACAGAGCGAGCAGACGCTCCAGCGTAGTTAACGATAAGGTCGTTATTAGAGGTTTTACGGCGGAAGAGACCGCAGAGATTAAGGAACGAATGAAGGAATACAAGAAGATCCACGACTGCACGATCGAGGAACTGGAAGACTACGTAAACGAGAACGGAATAGGGAAGGTCTACGACGGTATAGACCTCATTAAGACGCTGTTTTATAGAACACTAGAAGAGAACAGACAGCTAAGAGAGGAAGTAGAGACGGTAAGGGCCAAGAAGGAATCGGCGGAGACTATTATCGACGTGTTAGAACACCAGACGGCGAATCGGCTGGCGCAGCTAAAGGAGCTGAAGGATCAGCTTGCTAATATAGAAGCAGCGAAGTCGTTACCGCCACCGCGGCAAGAAACCTACGCGGAGACCGCCTTACCGGCCGCCTATAGTCAAGGTAGCACTACGATGACGCCACTGCCGGACCTACCGGTTTTCGGCGGCGGGGACCCTAAAGCGTAGGAGGCATTTAAGAAGAAGATCAAGAACAAGATGAGCCGCGATCACGCATTAAGCAGCGAAGAAGACAGGTTGGCCTATTTAGAGGCGCGACTGGAAGGCGAAGCGTTCTCGTTGGTGGCGGACCTGGAAGAAGTGACGGCCGACGAAGCTATCAAAGCGCTAGACCAGCGTTTCGGAGACCCCTTCCGGAAGAAGACGGCCCGCGAGCAGCTAGATAAGATCAACTAGAACCGTCAGACATTCGAAGAGTTCTACAGACTGTTTAGGAAATACGCCATTAGAGCGAGAGTAGCAGAAGATAAGCAGCTGCACCTACTAAGGCAGAAACTGAGCCCTAAGCTCGCCGCGGCTATAGCGTCAGTAGAAGACGAAGACCTTCAGAGCTTCGTGCATTAAGCGAGAGTTACCGCTAGAAACTTGAACGCGTACGGAAAACCGACGACACGCGAACTGATTCAGAAGCTGTCAGCGCAGCCGACGAGAGCCCCCGCGCCCTTTCGACGAACCCCCCAGCAGTCGCCATATTCACTACGATCGTCGTTCGCCCCCACCTGTTTCGCGTGTGGAAAACCCGGCCATATCGCCACGAGATGCCAAGCAACGGCCCAGCAGAAGCAGGAGTATCGCGTTATAAGGCAGTCGCAGCTGCAGCCGCAGTCGCAGCCACCGAGAAAGACCATACAAGCTATGGAGCCAGCCCTGAACGACACTGACGGCGTAGACGGCGGCGTACAGCTAAGAATTATAGGAAAAGACCAGCTGGACGGATAGGCCCCCTATCTAGCATAGACAACAGGGCATCAACGCGAACCACGTCGACGAAAGAGAGCATCAATAGCTGCAGCGATCCGCTCTCGGCGGCGGTAGAAGTGAACACGGAAACAGCTATTATCCTTCCGATCACTGTCCACCCCCTTAACGGATCGAGCAAACCCCTCCAGCTGAAAGCTTTTATCGATACAGGAGCTCTTATTGGCGCGGCGATCCACCACTGGCTGGTTCAGAAGCTGATAAATGGATACGGCTATCCGGTGGAACTGGCGTCGCCGACGCGGATTTCGGCATATAACGGACAAGACACAGAAAGCGTTACGCATTACGTACCGCTAAGGACTACACTAGCTGGTCGAACTACGGAAGCGACGTTCCGAATTATGGATATCGGAAGATTTGACATTATTATAGGGCAGAAATGGATAAAGAACCAGAAAGCCATCGTCGACGTAGATAAAGGAACGGTCAGATTCAAAACCACAGGTAGCGGAGCAGGGACCATCGGAAAGGTCGCCGCCGCCGCTGAGCCGAAAGCTACGGAGTCCGTAAAAGAGCCACCGTCCGATCGTTCCGAGCATGCGCCTACGATCGGAATAATAAGCTTAGAAGCTTCATCGACCCTCGCGAAGTTACCGGACAACGAGATTTACGCTATCTCAATAAAAGACATCGAAGACCACTGGAAGATAATAGCGGAAGAAGAAGTGGATCCGCTAGAGGTGCTACTAAAAGAACTCTATAGTTGCGCTAACGTGTTCTCAAAAGCCGACTCCAACCTCCTGCCGCTCTATCGACCGGAATATAACAACAAGATCCGACTGAAAGAGGGAGCTACGCTGCCAAGAACCGAGCCCCTAAGACGACTGTCGCCGGCGGAACTGGACTAGGTAGAGGTGTTTGTTCGCGAGAACCTGGCAAAGAAGTTTATTACGCCGAGTTCTGCCGAATACGCGTTACCGATTCTTTTTGTAAGAAAACCAGGGGGTGGTCTTCGACTCTGCGTAGACTATCGCGGCCTTAACGAGGTCACCAAGAGAGACGTATACCCGCTGCCGCTGATCGACGAGACCATCCAGCGCGTAGCAAAGGCTAAGTGGTTTAGCAAGCTGGATATCTGCCAAGCGTTCTATCGATTAAGAAACGAGGAAGGACAAACAGAAGATCTTACGACGTTCGCGACGCGTATAGGCAATTTCAAGTAGTTGGTAATGCCTTTCGGACTTACCAACGCGCCGGCAGTGTAGCAACGCTTTATAAACCACACCTTTATAAACATGCTGGAACGGTTCGTGTCTATCTACCTAGACGACATCCTTATCTACACCGATGGAACGAGAGAGCAACACACGGACTACATCGAGAGAGTATTGAAGAGGCTCCGCGAGGTCGGATTAAACGCGGACACGAAGAAGAGCGAGTTCTATTAAACGGAGGTCAAGTATCTCAGTCTTATCGTCGGAAGAGATGGAATTCGTATAGACCCCTTAAAGGTCGCCGCCGTCGCAGAGTGGAAGCAGCCGAAATCCGGAAACACTACGCAAATCAGAGCGTTTCTCGGATTTTGCAGCTATTACCGACGGTTTATCAAGGACTTTAGCAAGATAGCGAGACCCCTAAACGAGGCGCTAAAGAGAGAGGCCGCCGGCCTATAGAACGAGAAGTGCACGGAAGCCTTTAACCGGCTGAAAGAGGCAGTGGCCTCGGCGCCGGTTCTGGCGCACTTCCGACCGGAAAAGACGATCTATGTGGAAACGGACGCTTCCGACACAGTAACGGCCGGGGTCCTTTCTTAATATAGTGACGACAAGACCCTCTATCCAGTAGCTTTCTTTAGCAGTGTTGCGGTGGTAGAAAGAGGTGGGACAGATTGATGGGGTGGACCCTGGAATTTCGGCTCGGCCCGTCCGGGCCGAGCCGGGCCTTGGCACCACCACCATCAAAGCCAACCACCACTACCACATAGATTCCTTTCCCTCCTTAGTTCGAGATATAGTTATCAAAAAGGCCGTATTGAATCAAATCTGCGTGCCCGGATCATTATATCTCGAACTCACTCTCCACAACCCCCCCCGCGCTGCGCGAAAGGGCCCGTCGAACTATCCGGAAACCCGAATAACGCACGCGCACACATAAACAACAACAACAACCCCAGGCACCGCGAGAAGATGGAAGACTTCTTAGCGGTAGAGAGCGGCGTAACAGGCCGCCGCGGAAAGAGAAAGACTGACAGAGCGAGTAGGCGCTCCAGTGTTATTAACGATAAGATCATTATTAGCGGCTTTACAGAAGAAGAGACCGCTGACTTCAAGGAACGAATAGCCGAATATAGGAAGATCCACGACTGCACGAACGAGGAACTGGAAGACTATGTAAACGAGAATAGGATAAAAAAGGTCTACGATAGCATAGACCTTATTGAGACGCTGTTTTTCAGAACACTGGAAGAAAAGAGACAGTTAAGAGAGGAAGTAGAGACGGTAAGAGCTAAGAGGGAATCGGCCGAGACCATTATAGATGTGCTGGAAAACCAAGCGGCGAATCGAACGGCGCAACTAAAGGCGCTAAAGGATCAACTAGCTGATATGGAAGCAGCGATGCCAGCGCCGCCGCCGCGCCGAGAAGAACCAGCAGAGACCGCCTTACCGGCGGCCTACAGTCAAGGTGGCACGTTGATAACGTCATTACCGGACCCACTGGCATTTAAGAGCGGAGACCCTGAAGACTAGGAAGAATTTAAGAAGAAGATCAAGAATAAGATAAGCCGCGATTATGCATCGAACAGCGCCGGAGATAGGTTGGCGTACCTGGAATCGCGGTTAGAAGGAGAAGCTTTTTCGCTAGTGGCGGACCTAGAAGAGGTAACCGCTAAAGAAGCGATCAAAGCGTTAGATCAACGCTTTAGAGACCCCTTTAGGAAGAAGACAGCCCGTAAGCAGCTGGATAAGATCAACCAAAACCGGCAGACGTTTGAAGAATTCTACAGTCTGTTTAGAAAATACGCGATTAGGGCCCGAGTAGCGGAAGATAAGCAGCTCTACCTATTAAGGCAGAAGCTAAACCCTGAGCTGGCCGCAGCTATGGCGTCTGTAGAAGACGAGGACCTTAAGAGCTTCGTGCACAGAGCGAGGGTCACCGGGAGAAACTTGAGCGCTTACGCGAAATCACGCGAATCGGTTTAGAAGCCGTCGCCGTCGGTGCAGACAACACGACCCCCTGCGCCTTTCCGACGAAACCCCCAGCCATCTTCGTATTCGCCGCGGCCGTCATTTGTCCCTACATGCTACGCATGCGGAAAGCCTGGCTACATCGCTACGAGATGCCAAGCGTCGGATAAGCAGAAGCAGGAATATCGAGCAACGAAGCCGCCGCCGCTGCCGAGAAAGACTATTCAAGCTATCGAACCGGTTCCGAACGACACGGATAGCGTAGACGGCGGAGTGCAGTTAAGAATTATAGGAAAAGACCAGCTGGAAGGATAGGCCCCCTATCTAGCGAGGACAACAGGGCACCAACGCGAACCGCGCCGACGAAAGAGAGCATCAATAGTTGCAGCGATCCGCTATCGGCTACGGTGGAGGTGAACACGGAAACAGCCATTATCCTTCCGATTACTGTCCACCCCTTTAACGGATCGAGCAAACCCCTTCGGCTAAAAGCTTTTATCGATACCGGAGCTCTCATTGGCGCAGCGGTCCACCACCGACTAGTTCAGAAACTGATAACGGGATATGGTTATCCGGTGGAACTAGCATCGCCGACGAGGATTTCGGCATACAACGGACAAGACACGGAGAGCGTTACGCACTATGTGCCATTAAGGACTACCTTGGCTGGTCGCACTACGGAAGCGACGTTCCGAATTATAGATATCGGAAGATTTGACATCATTATAGGGCAGAAATGGATAAAGAATCAGAAAGCCATTATTGACGTAGAAGAAGGCACGATAGGGTTCAAAACCCTAAGCAACGCAACCGACCCGAAAGCCACAGAGTCCGCGAAAGAGGCTCCGCCCGATCGTTCCGAACCCCCGGTTACTGTCGGAATAATAAGTTCAGAAGCTATAACGACCCTCGCGAAGTCGCCGGACAATAAGATTTACGCGATCTCAATAAAAGACATCGAAGACTATAGGAAGATAATGGCGGAAGAAGAAGTGGATCTACTGGAGGTGCTGCCAAACGAGCTCTACGGTTACGCTAACGTTTTCTTAAAAGCCGACTCCAACCTCCTGCCGCTCTATCGACCGGAATATAACAACAAGATCCGACTGAAGGAGGGAGCTACGCTGCCAAGAACCGAGCCCCTAAGAAGACTGTCGCCGGCCGAACTGGACCAAGTGGAGGTGTTTGTTCGCGAGAATCTGGCGAAGAAGTTCATTACGCCGAGTTCCGCGGAATATGCGTTACCGATTCTTTTCGTAAGAAAACCAGGGGGTGGTCTAAGACTCTGCGTAGACTATAGAGGCCTTAACGAGGTCACTAAGAGAGACGTATACCCCCTGCCGCTGATCGACGAAACCATCCAAAGAGTAGCGAAGGCTAAGTGGTTCAGCAAGCTGGACATCCGTTAAGCATTCCATCGATTGCGGAATAAAGAAGGACAGACAGAAGACCTTACGACGTTCGCGACGCGTATAGGCAATTTCAAATGGTTGGTAATGCCGTTCGGACTTACCAACGCGCCGGCGGTGTAGCAACGCTTTATAAACCACACCTTTATAGACATGCTGGAACGGTTCGTATCTATCTACCTGGACAACATCCTTATCTATACAGATAGAACGAAGGAACAACACACGGACCACATCGAGAAAGTGTTGAAGAGGCTCCGCGAGGTGGGATTAAACGCGGACACGAAGAAGAGCGAGTTCTATCAAACAGAGGTTAAATATCTCGGTCTCGTCGTCGGAAGGGATGGAATTCGCATAGACCCCTCAAAGGTCGCTGCCGTCGCAGAGTGGAAGCAGCCGAAATCCGGAAACACTACGCAAATTAGAGCGTTTCTCGGTTTCTGCAGCTACTATCGACGGTTCATTAAGGACTTCAGCAAAATAGCGAGACCCCTAAACGAGGCGTTAAAGAAAGAGGCCGCCGGCCTATAGAATGAAAGGTGCACGGAAGCCTTCGTACAGCTAAAAGAAGCAGTGGCTTCTGCACCAGTGCTGGCGCACTTCAGGCCAGAAAAGACGATCTACGTAGAAACGGATGCTTCCGACACAGTAACGGCAGGGGTCCTTTCTCAATATAGCGACGACGAAACCCTCCATCCGGTAGCTTTCTTCAGCAAGTCGATAAGCGAAGCTAAGCGGAACTACGCCATCTATAACAAGGAGCTGCTGGCGATCATTCAGGCTTTCGAGGAGTGGAAACCGGAGCTTATAGCTGGAAAGAGCACGGTCCAGGTCCTTACGGACCACCAGTCACTGACCTACTTTATAAAGACGCAGAAGCTCTTACGACGTTAGGCACGGTAGGCTGCCTACCTATTAGGGTTCGACTTCAAGATCATATATCGACCCAGAGCTCAAAACGGAAAGGCTGACGCGCTGACGAGAAGAGAGGGGAAGACTAGCCGAGCGAAAGAAGATCCGAATATGTTCCAGAAGGTGTTGACCGAGCGGATAGTAGACGTAGAGGTGTTGAAAGAGGTAGGGGTCTGCGCAGTGGAACCGGCCCCTAAGGAAGAAACTCTCTACGAAAAGGTGAAACAGCTTAATCAACAACAGAAGCTCGGCAAGACCGGCTTAGGGAAGATGATAGTTCCAGAAGAACTAATTACGGAGGTCATCCAGCTGGTCTATAGCTCTATAGACGTTGGCCACGCCGGCTTAAAGAAGACGATAGAAGCTATAAGGACGGTCTACTGGTTTCCACGGATCTACGAACGGATCCATCGATTTATCGCCAATTGCTACGTATGCAGAGCGGCGAAGCCACGTTACGGCCTTCCGGCAGGCTTACTGAAGCCGCTTCCGATCCCCGAGAAGCCGTAGCAGCACATTATAATGGATTTCGTAACCGGCCTGCCGGATTCCGATAGATATAACGCTACGCTGAACGTGGTGGACCGATTAAGCAAAGAACGCCACTTCATCCCCTGCCGAGCGAGAGACGAAGGAACCAATGCGGAAGAAACAGCGAGAATGCTAATTAAGCACGTATGGAAGCACTATAGGCTGCCAGACACTATCACTACGGATAGGGGTCCTCAATTCACCGCCGACGTATAGAAAGCTATCAACCAAGCTCTCGGAATTCGTGGAAAGCTCAGCACAGCCGCTCACCCGCAGACCGACGGTCAGTCTGAAGTCGCTAACTGTAAGATAGAACGATACCTACGAACCTTCTGCGGCCACCATTAAGAAAAATGGGCCGAGGTGTTGCCGATAGCTGAATTCTGCGCGAACTCGACATAGTCGGAAGCAACGTCGCTGGCGCCGTTCGAGATAACACACGGCTATCTTCCGAGAATAAGCTTTCAGCCGCCGAGCGACGCAGACTCGCAGGGGCTTTCCACCGCTACATCGTTAAAGAGAGTCGCTGCTACAACGGCAGAAGCGCTACAATCTCAGATAGAAGAAGCGATCAAGGTGGCAAAAGAAGCGATGGAATCGGCTCAGAAGAAGATAGTGACTCGAGCTAATAGAAAGCGGTCACCGGAAGAATTCGAAAAAGGCCAAAAGGTATAGCTTAACACACGAAACCTAAGGCTAAAAGGAAACGCGAAGCTCAACCTACGCTACGTAGGTCCATTTAAGATAATAGAAAAGAGGTCGCCGGTGACTTATCGGCTCGAGCTGCCGAAGGCGTTCCGGATCTACGACGTTTTCCATTCAGATCTGCTAAGCCTGGACCCTGAGGACAGCCTTCCGGAGCAGGGCTTCGCCGAGCCCCTACCAGTCGAGATGGAAGGTGATAAGGAAGAGTAGGAGGTAGAAGACGTAATAGACATAAAGAAGATAAGGGGGTCTATCAAAGCGAGGATCTCGTAGAAGGGGTAGCCGGAAGACTATAAATAGTATCCGGTTGAAAACCTGCGGAATTCGGCGGAGCTGCTGAAAGAGTTCTACGCGCAGAACCCAGAAAAGCCGAAGCCATCGTGGCTCTGATGCCGGCAATGGAGACACGTCCGCTCCACCGGCGCGGAAGCCGATAAAAACGATCGTGCTGGAAGTGATTGCTTTAGGGACCACCACGTCGGCCGGCAGCGCTGCCGCCCGCGTAGTAGGTGAAGGCTTTGGTAGAAGAGAAAAAGAGGAAGAAAAATGGCGCTGCGGAAAGATCTATATAGACCTCCGCGACGACGCACAGACCAGCTACGCCGCAGCTCAGGTAACCCACGGCTCAGATTAGATGGCACGGATCAGGCGCGTCCATTACATAAACGACCAAGTGAAGGACTTCAGATGTTGATAACGTAAGAGATTCAAGAAGAGATAAGAGAAGGAAAAGGTAACATCACCATCGGAGGGGATTAAAAAAAAAAAAAAAAAAAAAAAAAAAAACAGTGGAGGTTTTTAGGATGGATGGGATGACTAAGCGGTCGAGGGCGACCGCTGGTGAAGGGGGGGGGTAGTGTTGCGGTGGTAGAAAGAGGTGGGACAGATTAATAGGGTGGACCCTGGAATTTCGGCTCGGCCCGGACGGGCCAAGCCGGGCCTTGGCACCACCACCATCAAAGCCGACCACTACCACCACATAGATTCCTTTCCCTCCTCAGTTCGAGATATAGTCATCAAAAAGGCCGTATTGAATCAAATCTGCGTGCCCGGATCAAGCAGGTCTATAATGGAAGCTAAGCGGAACTACGCGATCTATAATAAGGAGCTGCTAGCGATTATTCAGGCTTTCGAGGAGTGGAAACCAGAGCTTATAGCTGGAAAGAGCACGGTTCAGGTCCTTACGGACCACCAGTCGCTGACCTACTTTATAAAGACGCAGAAGCTCTTACGACGTTAAGCACGGTAGGCCGCCTACCTATTAGGGTTCGATTTCAAGATCACTTATCGACTAGGGGCTCAAAACGGAAAGGCTGACGCGCTGACGAGAAGAGAAGGGAAGACCAGCCGCGCGAAAGAAGATCCGAACATGTTCCAGAAGGTGTTAACTGAGCGGATAGTAGACGCAGAGGTATTGAAAGAGGTAGGGGTCTGCGCAGTGGAACCGGCCCCTAAGGAAGAAACTCTCTACGAGAAGGTGGAGCAGCTTAATCAGAAGCAGAAGCTCGGCAGAACAGGCTCCGGAAAGCTAATAGTTCCAGAGGAACTAATTACTGAGGTCGTCCGACTGGTCCATAACTCTATAGATGTTGGCTACGCTGGCTCGAAGAAGACAATGGAAGCCGTAAGGACGACCTGCTGGTTTCCGCGAATCTACGAACGGATCCACCGATTTATCGCCAATTGCCACGTGTGCAGAGCCGCGAAACTACGTTACGGTCTTCCGGCCGGTCTGCTAAAGCCACTTCCGATCCCCGAGAAGCTGTAGCAGCACATTACGATAGATTTCGTAACCGGCCTGCTGGAAGCCGATAGATATAACGCTACGCTCAATGTAGTGGACCGGCTTAGCAAAGAACGCCACTTCATCCCCTGCCGAGCTAAGGATAAAGGGACCACTGCGGAAGAAACTGCGAGAATGCTAATTAAGCACGTGTGGAAGCACTACGGTCTGCCGGACACTATCACTACGGATAGGGGTCCCCAATTCACCGCCGACGTATAGAAGGCTATCAATCGAGCTCTCGGGATTAGCGGAAAGCTTAGCACAGCCGCTTACCCGCAGACCGACGGTTAATCAGAAGTAGCTAACCGTAAGATAGAGAAATATCTAAGGATCTTCTGCAGCCGCCATCAAGAAAAGTGGGTCGAGATGCTGCCGATGGCTGAGTTCTGCGCCAACTCGGCACTGTCTAAAGCCACCTCGCTGGCGCCGTTTAAGATAACGCACGGCTGTCTTCCGAGGATAAGCTTCCAGCCGCTAGACGAACCTAGCTCTGCGGAACCACCCACTACTACGTCGTCAAAGAGAGTGGCCGCCGCGGCGGCAGAAGCGCTCCGATCTCAGATGGAAGAAGCGATCAGAGTAGCGAAAGAAGCGATGGAATCGGCTCAGAAGAAGATAGTGACTTAAGCTAATAGAAAGCGGTTACCGATAGAATTCGAAGAAGGTCAAAAGGTATAGCTCAATACACGAAACCTAAGGCTAAAAGGAAACGCGAAGCTCAACCTACGCTACGTAGGTCCATTTAAGATAATAGAAAAGAGGTCGCCGGTGACTTATCGGCTCGAGCTGCCGAAGGCGTTCCGGATCTACGACGTTTTCCATTTAGATCTGCTAAGCCTGGACCCTAAGGACGGCCTTCCGGAGCAAGGGTTCGCCGAACCTCCACTAGTTAAGATAGACGGTAATGAAGAAGAGTAGGAGGTAGAAGACGTAATGGACGTAAAGAAGATAAGAGGGTCCATTAAAGCGAGGATCTCGTAGAAGGGGTAGCCGGAAGACTATAAATGGTATCCGGTCGAAAACCTGCGAAATTCGGAGGAGCTGTTAAGAGACTTTTACGCGCGGAATCCGAAGAAGCCGAAGCCGGAATGGCTCTAATCCGAAGAAGCCGAAGCCGAATGGATCTAAAGCCGATCCTTTAATAACAAAAGCAGCGTCCGCTCTACCGGCGCGGAAGCCGATGAAAACGATCGCTGCTTATAGCTCCAGGCAGATCGTAGTGGTCGGTAGGCCGCGCACGCCGTAGCGTGCCAGCGCCGCCGACCCCGCGATGGATGGAGACCATGGGTAGAAAAGAAAGAGGAAGAAGAAACGGAGCCGCGGACGGATCTATATAGACCTCTAAAGCAGCGCACAGACCAACTACGCCGCAGCTCAGATGACCCACAGCTCGGGTCAGATGGCACAGATCAGGCGCGTCGATCACATAAACGACCAAGTGAAGGACTTCAGATGTTGATAACGTAGGAAATTCAAGAAGCGATAGAAGGAGGAGACGTCAACATTGAAAGGGATTTTCGAGAAAGAGACGACGAATCAAAAAAAAAAAAAAAAAAAAAAAAGTGGAGATTTTCGGATGGACGAAGTGACTAAGCGGTCGAGGGCGACCGCTGGTGAAGGGAGGGGGTAGTGTTGCGGCGGTGGAAAGAGGTGGGACAGATTGATGGGGTGGACCCTGGAATTTCGGCTCGGCCCGGACGGGCCGAGCCGGGCCTTGGCACCACCACTATCAAAGCCCACCACCACCACTACATAGATTCCTTTCTCTCCTCAGTTCGAGATATAGTTATCAAAAAGGCCGTATTGAATCATATCTGCGTGCCCGGATCATTCAGGTCTTCTTTCGCGCGGCTGGTTTTTCCTTCCCTTCTCGTTAACGCGTCAGCCTTTCTATTCTGAGCTCCGGGTCGATAGGCGATCTTAAAGTCAAACCCGGATAAGTAGGCCGCCTACCGCGCTTAACGGCGTAAGAGCTTCTGCGTCTTTATAAAGTAAGTCAGCGACTGGTGGTCTGTAAGGACCTGGACCGTGCTCTTTCCAGCTATAAGCTCTGGCTTCCACTCCTCGAACGCCTGTATAATAGCCAGCAGCTCTTTATCGTAGATCGCGTAGTTCCTCTTAGCTTCCGTTATGGATTTGCTAAAGAAAGCCACTGGATGAAGGGTTTTATCGTCTCCGTATTAAGAAAGGACCCCCGCCGTCACTGTGTCGGAAGCGTCCGTTTCTACGTAGATCGTCTTTTCCGGCCGGAAGTGTGCCAGAACCGGCGCCGAGGCTACTGCTTCTTTCAGCCGGTTAAACGCTTCCGTGCACCTCTTATTCTATAGGCCGGCGGCCTCTTTCTTCAGCGCCTCGTTTAGGGGTCTCGCTATCTTGCTAAAGTCCTTAATAAACTGTCGATAGTAGCTGCAGAAGCCGAGAAACGCTCTGATTTGCATAGTGTTTCCGGATTTCGGCTGCTTCTACTCCGCAACAGCGGCGACCTTTAAGGGGTCTATACGAATTCCATTTCTTCCGACGATAAGACCGAGATATTTGACCTCGGTTTAGTAGAACTCGCTCTTTTTCGTGTCCGCGTTCAGTCCGACCTCGCGGAGCCTAGTTAACACCTTCTTGATGTGGTCCGTGTACTGATCTCTCGTCCTGTCTGTATAGATAAGAATGTCGTCCAAATAGATAGACACGAACCGCTCTAGCATGTCTATAAAGGAGTAGTTTATAAAGCGTTGCCACACTGCCGGCGTGTTGGTAAGTCCGAAAGGCATTACCAGCTACTTGAAGTTGCCTATGCGCGTAGCAAACGTCGTAAGATCTTCCGTCTGTCCTTCCTCGTTTCTCAGTCGATAGAACGCTTAGCGGATGTCCAGCTTGCTAAACCACTTAGCCTTTGCTACGCGCTGTATAGTCTTATCTATTAGCAGCAGTAGATATACGTCTCTCTTAGTGACCTCGTTAAGGCCTCGATAGTCTACGCAGAGTCGCAGACCACCCCCTAGTTTCCTTACGAAAAGAATCGGTAACGCGTACTCGGCGGAACTCGGCGTAATAAACTTCTTTGCCAAATTCTCGCGAACAAACACCTCTACTTAGTCCAGTTCGGCCGGTAACAGTCTTCTTAGGGGCTCGGTTCTTAGCAGCGTAGCTCCCTCCTTTAGTCGGATCTTGTTGTTATATTCCGGTCGATAGAGCGGCAATAGGTTAGAGTCGGCTTTTAAGAAGACGTCAGCGTAACTATGGAGCTCGTTTGGCAGCACCTCCAGTAGATCTACTTCTTCTTCCTCTATTATCTTCCGGTAGTCTTTAATGTCTTTTATTAAGATAGCGTAAATCTCGTTGTCCAGTGACTTCGCGAGGGTCGATAAAGCTTCCGAGCTTATTATTCCGATCGTGCCTTAGGGGTCGGGCCGATCTATCGAAGCCGCTTCGATCTTCGTAACGTTCGGTTTGGCGTTGGCTACTGTGACCGATTCGGTGACTGATTTGATAGCGGCCGAGCCGCTAATCGGTTTTCTGAATCCTATTGTGCCTTCTCCTACGTCAATAATCGCTCCCTGGTTCTTTATCCATTTCTGCCCTATAATAATGTCAAATCTTCCGATATCCATAATTCGGAACGTCGCTTCCGTAGTGCGACCAGCCAAAGTGGTCCTTAATAGCACATAGTGCGTGACACTCTCTGTGTCTTGTCCGTTGTACGCCGAAATCCTCGTCGGCGACGCCAGTTCCACTAGATAGCCGTATCTATTTGTCAGCTTCCGGACCAGTCGGTAGTGGATCGCTGCGCCAATAAGAGCTCCTGTGTCGATAAAAGCTTTTAACTAAAGTGGTTTGCTCGATCCGTTAAGGGGGTAGACAGTGATTAGAAGGATAATAGCTGTTTCCGTGTTCACTTCCACTGTAGCCGATAGCGGATCGCTGCAACTATTGATACTCTCTTTCGTCGGCGTAGTTCGCGTTAATGCCCTGTTGTCCGTGCTGGATAGGGGGCCTATCCTTCCAGCTAGTCTTTTCCTAGGATTCGCAGGGGCACTCCACTGTCTACGCTATCAGTGTCGTTCGGAGCCGGTTCGATGGCTTGAATAGTCTTTCTCAGCAGTAGCGGCTGCTGCTGCTTTATAGCGCGATACTCCTGCTTCTGCTTATCCGAAGCTTGGCATCTCGTAGCGATATAGCTAGGCTTTCCGCACGCGTAGCAGGTGGGGACGAACGACGAACGCTGTGACTGATAAGGTGGCTGCTGGGGTGCTCTCCGGAAAGGCGCAGGGGGTCGTGTTGTCTGCGCCGACGGCGACGGCTTCTAAACCGATTCGCGTAATTTCGCGTAAGCGCTCAAGTTTCTCCCAGTAACTCTCGCTTTATGCACGAAGCTCCCAAGGTCTTCGTCTTCTACAGACGCTATAGCTGCGGCCAGTTCAGGGTTTAGCTTCTGCCTTAATAGGTGAAGCTGCTTATCTTCTGCTACCCAGGCCCTAATCGCATATTTTCTAAACAAACCGTAGAATTTTTTAAACGTCTGCCGGTTCTGATTGATCTTGTCCAGCTGCTCGCAGGCTGTCTTCTTTCGGAATGGATCTCCGAAGCGTTGATCTAGCGCTTTGATCGCTTCTTTAGCGGTCACTTCTTCTAGGTCCGCTACTGGCGAAAAAGCTTCTCCTACTAACCGCGATTCTAGGTATGCCAATCTATCTCCAGCGCTGTTCGATGCGTAATCGCGGCTTATCTTATTCTTGATCTTCTTCTTAAACTCTTCCCAGTCTTTAGGGTCTCTGCCTTTAAATGCCGGCGGGTCCGGCAATAATGTTATTAGGGCGCTACCTTGACTATAGGCTGCCGGTAAGGCAGTCTCTGCTGGTTCCTCTCGATGCAGTAGCGGCGACGACATCGCTGCTTCTATGTTAGCCAGTTGGTCCTTTAGCGCCTTTAGTTGCGCCAGCCTATTCGCTGCCTAGTTCTCTAACACGTCAATAATGGTTTCTGCCGATTCCTTCTCGGCCCTTACTGTCTCTACTTCCTCCCTTAACTGTCTGTTTTCTTCTACGTTCCTATAGAACCTCTTTTCTATAAAGGTAATAATGTCAAACACCTTCTTAGCTTCGTGCTCTGTAAGATATTCTCCTATCTTATCCGGCGTACGTCCGTACAGTTTGGCGTAGCCCTCTATGCCCTTTCTCGCTTTATCTACCTCTTCTTCTGTAAGGCCTTTATTGGTCGTTCCGTCGTCGAGAATGCTAGTACGCCTATCTCTCGGTCTGTCAGTCTTTCTCTTTCTACTGCAGCCTGTAACGCCGCCCTCTACCGCTAAGAAGCCTTCTATCTTCTTACGGTGCCTTAGGTGTTGCTAGTGTGTGGTGCGCGTGCGTTATTTGGGTTTCCGGATAGTTTAACGGGCCCTTTCGCGCAGCGCGGGGTTAGTGTAGAGAGTGAGTTCGAGATATAATAATCCGGGCACGCAGATATAATTCAATACGGCCTTTTTGATAACTATATCTCGAACTGAGGGGGGAAAGGAATCTATGTAGTGGTAGTAGAGGGCTTTCGTAGTGGTGGTGCCAAGGCCCGGCTTGGCCCGGACGGGCCGAGCCGAAATTCCAGGGTCCACCCTATCAATCTGTCCTACCTCTTTCCACCGCCGCAACATCGCCCTAGGTCCTGCTAGGTGCGCTCTCGTCGTCGTCGCTCCTACATCGTCCTTCTCGACCTTCTCGTCCTTCTCGACCTTCTCGTCCTTCTCGACCTTCTCGACCTTCTCGACCTTCTCGTCGCTCTCGTTCTCGTCACTCTTATTCTCGTCGCTCTCGTCGTCCAAATCTCTCCCAAAACTTCAGAACTTGCGCGATCTGCTCGCAGGGGCACTTCTCTTCCTAAAACTCTTCTCTCTCTCTCTCTTCTTCTCGATAGGGGCACTTCTCTTCCCTAAAACTCTCTCTTCTTCTTTAAAACTCGCGATCTGCTCGCGTAGGCACTCTCTTCAAAACTCTCTCTTCTTCTCGATAGGGGGAGGGGGGGTAGAGTAGTATACACATGCACAATTAAGTAACCGGATGTAATTCAACGGCCTCCTTTGTATATATACAGTACACACTCTGGGTTGTCGGTTGCACGTACGTTAATCGAGTACCCGGATGTAATTCAATAGGCTCTTTTGCGTAGTGCGGGTGTTGTTAAAGTAAGCCTTGGATATAATGATCTGACTGCGGTAGACTCTAGGTCAATACCCGTCTTTAATAACTATATCCAAGGCTAGAGAGGGAAGAATCTACGTACAAGCGGAGGTAGAGGTATTTGAGTGTGCGCCAAGCCTGGCCCTGCCAAGCCTAGCTGCCAGCTGTCCACATCTACATCCGTATTAGAAAGCGTTACGCACTACGTGCCGCTAAAGACTACCTTGGCTGGTCGCACTACAGAAGCGACGTTCCGAATTATAGATATTGGAAGGTTTGACATTATTATAGGGCAGAAATAGATAAAGAACCAGAAAGCCATCGTTAACGTAGATAAAGGAACGATTAGATTCAAAACCTAAGGTAACAGCGCCGTCACCACTGAATCAGTCGCAGCCGCGACAGCAAGATCAGAGGCGACCAGCGGCAAAACGGCTCTGCCTACCTCTACCGAGCCTGCGCCTACGATCGGAATAATAAGCTCGGAAGCTTTATCGACCCTCGCGAAGTTGCTAGACAATAAGATCTACGCTATCTCTATAAAGGACATCGAAGACTACAGGAAAATAATAGCGGAAGAAGAAGTAGACCTACTAGAGGTGTTGCCAAACGAGCTCTACGGTTACGCTAACGTGTTCTTAAGAGCCGACTCCAACCTCCTTCCGCTCTATCGACCAGAATACGACAACAAGATCCGACTGAAGGAAGGGGCTACGTTGCCGAGAACCGAGCCTCTAAGAAGATTGTTACCGGCCGAATTGGACCAAGTAGAGGTGTTTGTTCGAGAAAATCTAGCAAAGAAGTTTATTACGCTAAACTCTGCCGAATACGCGTCGCCGATTCTTTTTATGCAGAAGCCCGGAGGTAGTCTCCGACTGTATGTAGACTACCGAGGCCTCAATAAGGTCACTAAGAGAGATGTGGATCCGCTACCTCTAATCGATGAAACTATACAACGAGTGGCTAAGGCTAAGTAGTTTAGCAAGCTGGATATTCGCTAAGTATTCCATCGATTAAGGAACGAAGAAGGACAAACGGAAGACCTTACGACATTCGCTACGCGCATAGGCAATTTTAAGTGGTTGGTAATGCCTTTCGGGCTTACTAACGCGCCGGCAGTGTAGCAACGCTTTATAAACTACACCTTTATAGATATGCTGGAACGGTTTGTGTCCGTCTACTTAGACGACATCCTTATCTACACCGATAGGACGAGAGAGCAGCACACAGACTACATCGAGAAGGTGCTAACTAGGCTCTGCGAGGTCGGATTGAACGCAGACATAAAGAAGAGCGAGTTCTATTAGACCGAGGTCAAGTATCTTAGTCTTATCGTAGGAAGAGATAGAATTCGTATAGACCCCTTAAAGGTCGCTGCTGTTGCGGAATAGAAGCAGCCGAAATCCGGAAACACTACGCAGATCAGAGCGTTTCTCGGATTCTGCAGCTACTACCGACAGTTTATTAAAGACTTTAGCAAGATAGCGAGACCCCTAAACGAAGCACTAAAAAAAGAGGCCGCCGGCCTATAGAACGAGAGGTGCACGGAGGCTTTTAACCGACTGAAAGAAGCAGTGGCTTCAGCGCCGGTTCTGGCGCACTTCCGGCCGGAAAAGACGATCTACGTAGAAACGGACGCTTCCGACACAGTTACAGCAGGGGTCCTTTCTTAATACGCCGACGACGGAGAGACCCTCCACCCGGTAGCCTTCTTTAGCTAATCTATAACAGAAGCCGAACGGAACTACGCGATCTACGACAAAGAACTGCTAGCTATTATACAGGCGTTCGAGGAATGGAAGCTGGAACTTATAGCTGGAAAGAGCACGGTCCAGGTCCTTACGGACCATTAGTCGCTGACCTACTTTATAAAGACGCAGAAGCTCTTACAACGTTAAGCACGGTAGGCTGCCTACTTATCTGGGTTCGACTTTAAGATTACCTATCGACTAGGAGCTTAAAATGGAAAGGCAGACGCGTTAACGAGAAGAGAAGGAAAGACCAGCTGCGCAAAGGGAAGATCCAAACATGTTTCAGAAGGTGCTAACGGAACGAATAGTAGACGCGGAGGTGTTAAAAGAAGTAGGGATCTGTACGATAGAGCTGCCAATCGAAGAAGAGACGCTCTACGAGAAGGTAGAACGGCTTAATTAGCGGCAGAAGCTCGGCAGAACAGGCTTAGGGAAGCTAATAGTTCCAGAAGAACTGATTACAGAGGTTATCCAGCTAGTCCATAGCTCTAAGGATGTTGGTTATGCAGGGTTAAAGAAGACGATAGAAGCTATAAGGACGACATACTGGTTTCCGCGAATCTACGAGCGGATCCACCGGTTTATCGGCAATTGCTACGCGTGCCGGGCCGCGAAGCCACGTTACAGTCTTCCGGCCGGTCTGCTAAAGCCACTTCCGATCCCCGAGAAGCCGTAGCAACACATTACAATAGACTTCGTAACCGGCCTGCTGGACTCTAATAGATATAACGCTACGCTAAACGTAGTGGATCGACTAAGCAAGGAACGCCACTTTATCCCCTGCTAAGCAAAGAATAAAGGAACTACTGCAGAAGAAACAGCGAGAATGCTGATTGAGCACGTATAGAAACACTACGGTCTGCCGGACACTATCACTACGGATAGGGGCCCTTATTTCACCGCCGACGTATAGAGAGCTATTAATCAAACCCTCGGAATTCGTAGAAAGCTCAGCACAGCAGCTTACCCTCAGACCGATAGTTAGTCCGAGGTAGCCAATCGCGAGATAGAGCGATATCTGATGCGGCGCGGTACACTTAAGCTAAAAGGGACTGGTCAAGTAACTCGGAAGTGACTTGACCAATGTGTACCAGATATATAAACCTTGGCAAGGCATAGTAATAACACAGGCCAACCCACCCCGTATCACTACCCCCTGCGCTACAGGCTTACGACCTCGTAAGCTGCGCTTACTTACAGGCTACGTATGCTATTGCACAGCCCCCCTATGCAGCATACGCAATCAACCCCCCCCCCCGGCAGGTCTGCACACAGCTAGCTGGACCTTTACCGGGTCTGCCTTATTCTGTACGGAGTGGTAGACAAACGGACATACGTTAACGCTGCTTCCACTCTCCCGTTGAAAGATGCGCCCCCTGGGAATTGAACCCGGGCCTTTTATCGTACACTTTCAGCAGTTACTTCCGAGTTAAGTGATGCAGCGCAGTACACTTAAGCCAAAAGGGACTGGTCAAGTAACTCGGAAGTGACTTGACCAATGTGTACCAGATATATGAACCTTGGCAAGGCATAGTAATGACACGGGCCAACCCACCCCGTATCAATATCTGCGAACCTTCTGCAGCTGTTACTAAGAAAAGTAGGTCGAGGTGTTGCCAATAGCTGAATTCTGCGCGAACTTAGCACAGTTAGAAGCAACGTTGCTAGCGCCGTTCGAGATAACCTACAGTTATCTTCTAAGGCTAAGCTTCCAGCCGCCGAGCGACGCCGGCTCGCCGGAGCTTTCCACTAACACGTTGTTAAAGAGAGTCGCCGCTGCGGCGGCGGAAGCGCTCCGATCTCAGATAGAAGAAGCGATCAAAGTAGCGAAAGAAGCAATAGAATCGGCTTAGAAGAAGATAGTAACTCGAACTAATAGAAAGTGGTCGCCGATAGAATTCGAGGAAGGTCAAAAGGTCTGGCTTAACACGCGAAACCTAAGGCTAAAAGGCAACGCGAAGCTTAACCTACGCTACGTAGGTCCGTTTAAGATAGTGGAAAAGAGATCGCCGGTAACTTATCGGCTCCAGCTGCTAAAGGCGTTCCGGATCTACGACGTTTTCTATTCGGATCTGCTAAGCCTGGACCCTAAGGACGGCCTTCTAAAACAGGGGTTCGCCGAACCCCCGCCAATCGAGATAGACGGTAAGGAAGAAGAGTAGGAGGTAGAAGATGTAATAGACGTAAAGAAGATAAGGGGGTCTATTAAAGCAAAGATCTTGTAGAAGGGGTAGCCGGAAGACTATAAATAGTATCTGATCGAGAACCTCCGGAATTTGGCAGAGCTGCTAAGAGAGTTCTACGTGCGGAACCCGTAGAAGCCGAAGCCTAAGTGGCTCCAAAGTTAATAGTTTAGAAAGAAGAAAAGCTGCGTCTGCTCCACTGGCGCAGAAGCCGATAAAAACGATTGTAGCGGTCGCCTCGGGGAGGTCTTCGATGCAGCCACTACCTACTGCCAGTTCCGCAGGCAGCTCGCCGATGCCGTAGCGTGCCAGCGCCGCCGACCCTGCAGTAGGTAAGGGCCTTGGTAGAGAAAGAAGAAGAAGAAGAGATAGAGCCGCAGAAAGATCTATATAGACCTCCGCGCCGGCGCACAGACCAGCTACGCTGCAGCTTAGATAACCTACAGCTCAGATCAGATAGCACGGATCAGGCGCACGGATCAGATAGACGTCAAGTAAAGGACTTCAGACGCCGACGACGTAAGAAATTAAAGAAGCGATAAAGAGAACGTTGTTTTTGATGGAAGACGGAAGAGGTAACATCGGCGTTAGAGGGGATTTTCGAGAAGGAGACAATAAATTAAAAAAAAAAAGTGGAGATTTTTGGATAAATGGGGTGACTAAGCGGTCGAGGGCGACTGCTAGTAAGGGAGGGGGGTAGTGTTATGGCGGCAGAAAGTGGTAGGACTGGATAATAGGGTAGACCCTTGGAATTTCGGCTCGGCCCTTCCGGACCGAGCCGGGCCTTGGCACGCCACCCCCCAAAGGTCTCGTCCACCACTACATAGATTCCTTTCCCTCCTCAGTTCGAGATATAGTCATCAAAAAGGCCGTATTGAATCATATCTGCGTGCCCGGATCAGTATAGATAGTAAGTTCGAGATATTATAATCCGAGTACGCAGATATAGTTTAATACAGCTGTTTTAATAACTATATCTTGAACTAAGGAAGGAAAGGAATCTATGCGGCGGTGGGTAAGGGCTTTAGGGGTAGGTGCGCCAAGGCCTGGCTCGGTCCGGAAGGGCCGAGCCAAAATTCTAAGGGTCTACCCTATTACTTAGTCCCACCCCTTTCTGCCGCCGCAACAGTCTTATACATTTAACCTAGAACACCCTTCTAATTCCAACTCTACAACTAATACTTTAGAGTTTAGTCTCTTTAGCTCTTCTACCTAACCTTAGTCTTCCAAGCAACCTATATACACAACAGCCTCTCCCTTGACACTATCTATCTACTGTAACAGAATAATGGACATTAAACAAATTAGCAGCGCGTTTAAGGCTTTGAATTTTGTTACTTCAGTAGGCAGATAGAACAAGAATTAGTCTGCTTTCTTAATTAGATAATTGGCTGTCTTATTATTAAGACATTGTGTTTTGATTGACAAGTTAATAGTGCCAATAAAATTCTGCTGTTTATATGGTACTGCCAAGTATGTGGTCATATACATTAATCGCCATAATATTTGACGACTACCCATTGAAATGACTCAGTCTGCTGAGGCATGTAAGGGACGCGACAAGTAAGCTCAACGCGCCTCGGCAAGTCTTTCCACGCTGTCGGCTGTTGCTGCCGCGACTCTGCAAGTTCGCCATCGGCAAAAGACTCAACATGCGCTCCGAACACCTCCCGACATGCAACATGCCACATGCCACATGCCTATGACAGTCGCATATACCGCAGCTAACCGTTGACAACATAGTTGAACACCTCTCATGGCGAAACACACCCCAGAACTCGACCTGCTTGCGCCCCGCGATCCAGAACTCGAGAATACCGACGAATGGCCTGAATTGACTCTCACCCATGCATATGTCCACCTCCCTGAGCATGCCAATGATCTTGTTAGCCTTTTGGAAGCAGCAGCAAGTTATCCACTAACAGTAGTTGGTCAACTGGAACCTCTGGATGACGAAGACGAGAACCTCTACCTACGGCTGCCAAGGGATGGGACGAGGCGCGTCAAAATATGTCTAGAAGATGTGCGAATGTTCAGCTATGGTCAGCTCGATGATGGGAACCCTGCGATCTGGGCAGCCGGGAAGGCGGGATGGTATTTCATCAAGCCAGCCAAGAAATACCGGAGCATTTACGATGACATGTGCGAAGCTGTGAATGCGCTTTATTTCATCGCGGACGCATATCGAACACCTCGGACAAGAGGCAGAGGGAAGACGAAGGAGATCCTGCCAGACTACACTGCACAAGAGCTGTTCGCGAAATACGCCAAAGTGGAGTTGAGAAGCAACGATGCGAGCGAGGGCGAAGCAATGATCTACAAGCACAAAGATTTTCTGATATCTTCCATGTTGGCAGGTAAAGAGGGAGTATTGTGGAGTAAAACCCCGCTTTACAAGCAGCTTTATAGGCAATTCCCTGACGTCGTCGCAAAGACGAAGAGGCGGCAGGAGGTACTCTCGGTACCGAAAGATAAGTCGGCGAAGCTGGAGAGAGTAGAGACATCAAATGCCGACCATTCAGGAAAGAATTCAGGCGATACACCCTCCACTACTAGCAGTCTGAAGAGGAAGCGAGGGCGACAAGCAAGGACTGGTGCTATCGATGTCATCTCCTTGGATGGCACATCAGACGCAAGTTCAGCCGTCGTTGCTACAGAGCCAATTAGTGAAGAGGTCGAAGAGAGCGTGCAGGAAATGCCTCCGCCAGCGTCCAAGCCGACAGGCTCGCGAAGAACAAGACAAAATGCAACGTCAATACCCGAGGACTCTGAGCCGGAACCTGATGCCACACCTGCAAAGGATGAAGATTCTGACGAGGAACTGCGAGCACGGAATCAGAAGAACAAGTCTTCACTTAGACCGCGTGCCAGCAAAGCAATCAAGTCTGCTTCTAGAGGAGGAGGAATACGACCGCCACGTGAGGACGACGAGGATGATTCAGATCCACCTTCGCCTACCGGCGGCAAGCGAAAGCACAAAGACGAAGGGGAAGTCAAACACGTGCGCGGAAGACCGAGAAGGAGGAATAGGAGACCCCATGACGACGAGGGCATTGACATTCCGACATCACCCGATGTAGCCTCATCGCCGAACAGCAGCACAGGCAGTATTGATCATGGTACAGACCTGCCTTTGCAACCCCTCAATGTCGCTCACGTACCGGACCCGGTTCAGGAAGACACGTGGGTATGCGCATTGGATGGCTGTACACATAAAGTATACGCTGCGTCACGTCCCGATTCACAACGACTGATACGAGAACATTATGCACTTCATGTCTATGATGACGATGAAAGGGTGCAGATGGTGAAGAAGCTCCAAGCACCTAGCCTTCCAGTGACTCACCTTATGGAAAGAGTCAAAATGCAAGCGAAGAACGATGGTTTTCCTGGCAGCGCGGCAGGCATGCCAGCGAATATCAAAAGCAGATATGGCGATGCAGTCATAGGAGCTGGTGTTGTGACGAGATATTGATCTGACCTTGGGGCGCGGAGATTTTCGGGCGAATGACGGGAGGCTCGCTGTATGGTATGATTAGGAACGATACCACTTTGCTCTTGGGAAGGAAGGCGTCAGGCTCGTAGGATATAGCATGGGCATGAGATAAAAGATTCGGGACCAGCCAGCAAGGAACTACACAGTGCAGCCTTTGAGGCATCATTTGGCAACTGTACAACGAAACTCACGCACATTCTACTTTCTTGTTGTTCAAGTTTCCTTTTAATAACGCCATGACTCCACGCTAAATCGACAAAGCGCCTGCAGTTGCCTTCCTGAAGCAAGTCGAGTCTGCTGGATTCCCAATAGCATACCCCGGGAGACCTTGAGAGTCACCAATGCTCGACATTACTTTTCGCTCCCCTCAGCGGCTGCATTCCCGGCCTGAATTTGAGCCTCCAAGGCATCGAGGCGTTTTGACATATCGTCCACTGCCACATGTGTCAGCGGAGAGTGCAATCGAAAGGAGAGAACAGCGAGAGCATACATTTGCCCAAAATCTCTGCGCTAACATTACCGAACTTTGCGCTCAGCTGATTCAGGAGGTCATCGACTACCGCCACGAGTTCCGAAGGTTGTGTCTCGCTGCCGGCTTTCGTGATTGTTGATATCGAGTTGATGGACTGAAAAATCTATCAGCCTCCGTTCTGGCAGTCTATAGCAGTATGTACTCGTACCGCATCATCTGCCCCTAGATTCAGCTTATTGACTTGCGCTGATAGGGAGGCCGAGTCGGGAATCGACATTACGAAACGCCCTTTCCAACACAATTTTGCTCTAGGACGAGTAGTATCACACCAAGCCTTCCAATACTGGAGCAGTGGAAGTTCACAGTAGAATTTGAACTTCGTCTAGTCGTGGTGCGATGAATTACAGTGCGATGAAGTCAAGTCCAAAACACGGACGAGGAAGCTCCACAAGGAAAGCGGAACAGCCCGCATTACTTACTCCCTCGCTGCTGTTTACACGACCGTCTACAGCACAGCACAACGACATGGCCTACACACATGCAGATACCCCTACCAAATCATAGATCACAGGTGTTGTTAGAGGGCATCAGTTGCGCGGAGTATACAGAAATGCCAAGACCGAGGTTTATTCTGCTTCTAGAGTGTCACCGGATCTCGGCAGGATCGTTCCGAAGATTCGCGCCTCTCTACCAAGATCTCAAGTCAAGGCCAACACATAGTTATCGATACCACTGCCCCAAAATGGGGCTGTAATAAAATTGCCCAACATGCCCATGACAACACGATAGCTGTCCACCATGCCATCAACCTCCTTCGACTCGATGCAGCCAACACTCGCGCCTCCCTCATCAGCAACACGATCTCCTGCCTTCCACCGAAGGCGGAAGTCCTGGGCTCGTAGGATCGAATACTGTTGCTGCTCAACGTTTGCCTACTTTCCTCTGGTCTGTATCTATGGTCTCACATCATGGGCTGTATATGTCGAAGTCAACGTCAGCTTCATCGGAGCCGAATGGAGCGATTGGGGGCCATATATACGGGCCGGCATCGGCATCGCGCTCTATGCTCTAGCCAGCGCAAGCTACACGATCGCGGTATTCACGGATCCTGGATCACCAATCGCAGGGCCCAAAGCAAGTGGATGGCGGCATGGAGCTGGAAATAGGAGAGGCGGTGACTATGAAGGGCTTCCGCAGTACGAGCATGAAGACGAGGACGTGGAGCAACCTGCTGCGATACCCAGGGAGTGGATGGATGGATCCGTGACGGCGAAGAGTACCGGCAAGCCGAGATATTGCAAGAAGTGCAAGAGCGTGAAACCTGATCGAGCGCATCACTGTTCGACTTGTCGGAAGTGTGTGCTCAAAATGGATCATCATTGCCCCTGGTTGGCGACTTGTGTTGGGCTACGAAATTACAAAGCATTCATACTGTTCTTGGTCTACACGAGTCTATTTTGCTGGACGGACTTCTTGGTCAGTGCGTGGTGGGTTTGGAAGGAGTTCAATGAGCAGGTACAAACGATGCAGGGCATGCTGGTGGTGAATACGATTCTGCTTTCGGTGCTGGGAGGCATCATCGGATTGGTCCTATCTGGCTTTACGGGCTGGCATCTTTATCTCGTGCTAAGTGGACAGACGACGATTGAGAGCCTGGAGAAAACTAGATATTTGACCCCGCTGAAGAGGAGCGTGGGGATTCAGCTCAATGATCCAAGCCGGCATAATATTGCGGAGGACGGGCTGGGTTCGCCAAACCACCAATTGGCGACGGATCGGCCGAAAGAGATGCATGCGAATGCGTTCCCTGGTGTGCCAAGGCCGGGATCTCTGCGCAGCCCGTCGCCAGTGCCAGCACCGAATGCAGCGGGCTCTTCTCCAGCACAGCAAAGCCTGCCCCGCTCCTATGCGTCAATGGAAGTCCAGCGCGAGCAGGAACGATACATTGACTATCTCGACGAATTAGACAGCGAAAAGCTGCCGAACGCTTTTGATCTTGGCTGGAAGCGGAATCTCATGCATGTCATGGGTAATGACCCGAAGTTCTGGTTCCTACCAGTTTGCAATACCACTGGCGATGGCTGGCAATGGGAGACCAGTCCAGAATTCCACGAAGCAAAACAGCGCATTGCTCATGAGCGGGAGCAGAGGTTGAGGGAAGAAGCGCGTTGGAGCAATGAAACTGGACATCGGATTTACATGCCACCGCAGACAGGACCTCCACCACGCAACGACCTGAAATGGCAGCCTGGTCAAGGATTCGTGAATCAAGCAAGAAACGCCGCTGCGCCGTATATGAATGGATCGCCTACGCATGCAAGGGATGGTCCTCCCGGGTTGAATGTACAAATGCAGCCTCTCGATCGGAGAAAAGCTTCGCAAGATGGCCTTGTGGACTATGATACAGATAATGAGCTGCGACCCCAGAAGCAAACCCCAGGCACGATGGGCAGTACCCCAATCTGGAACGACATTCCTAATGATTATTTGACTCCTCGAAGAAGTGGTGGGAGTGTACCGAAGAGTCTTGCGAGACCGAAAGGAGATTGATGCATCCGAGCAGGATTTGTACAGATATTCGGACCCAATGGCGCTTTGTTAGACATGCCATGGAGAAGAATTCCCCGACCAGCCGTGATGACAATGATGGGTCGTGTCCTTTGTCGGAAGCTGACCACCCCTCGGGAAGAGTTGCGCCGAGTCTGGTGTGAGAAAAGGACAACAGGATTCATGCGCGTTGCAAGACGCACAGGATAATGGGTCAAGATAGAAGAAGAAGCAGTCAAGGCTTCTTGAGGGAGCGGCGTAGGAGGCTACTCCTCTATGCGGAAATTGCGTCTCAAAGGTGTCCTTGCAATCTGAATCCCGTGTGTAGTTCTAATGACAGCCTCCTCGACTAGCCCTTGTTGCTCGGGTAAGCGTAGGAAGCACGACGGAGACGCACAGGCCTCACTTCCAGGAGACGAGATGGGACGACGAGTGGCTGGTGATTTGCCACAACGTCATGACTAAGTACCTGAAATAGTTACTTCCAACTCCAGTGTCCAACGCATCGCAAGAACAACTAACTGATCACCATGAACACATCAGAGCCCAAACGACCTACTACCTTAAGCCATCTACCGCCTGAGATCTTGGGATCCATCATCGATTATCTGCCAACGGCATCAGCCGTCGCTTGCCTCAGTCGCACGAACAAGAGCCTTCATGCATTCACCACGAAACACGCGTGGAAGTTGTTCGCGAGGAGCCACTTCCCTTCCATATGTCCGCTCACATCGCCTTCATACAACGACACTGCGCGTACATTGACCACGCTGTCCCAGGCGTGGGACAAACGCGCTTTTGTAGCGCGATACGTTGAGCCCCAACACATCACAGCATTCCCAGGAGGGAAGCAAAGCGACAGGTGGAAGCGGCCGCAGGGCCAGACGATAGGATTCACCCCTCAGCTCGATGTCTACGAGGAAATTGGGCCAAGATGGCAAGATCGAAGCGAGACGCTGGCTTTCAGTGCTGGAGCAGAGATATGCGTGCGCAACACTACTCGTTCTAACGGTGGAGATGATGTGAGTTGAATGCCGAGACACGCCGTTCCGCAGCGTCCCCGGACGCAATGCACAGCGTGACGAGTGGAAGTGCCTCCTTCAACCTCCCAGCACAATCACAATTCCGTGTGATCGCATTCAGCCCTGGACCAGGCCTCTAGACTCGGTGCTGACGGGATGTAGGTGAGATGGATTACATATAGGCCCCTCTCGGCCTGCGATGGACGCAATGACGTTACAGCGTTGCATTTGTTACGACCTGATGCCATCGACGACGACGGGAAACAAAAGCTCATTACTGGCACTGCAAACGGTGACCTGCAGCTGCTGAGCTTGCCAGATCCAGATGATGAGTATGATCAGGATGTTCGCATCACTTATTTCGCCACTCAAGGAATGCCTATACGATCAAGCAGTCTGCTTCAAGACGGTCATCACCCGAAGCTACTTGCGACAGCGCTTGGCGATGCCAGACTGGCTCTGTACCGGGTTGATCCAGAAAAGCCTAAGATCTGTTCATTCAGCCAAGTAGACATCCAGCCAGGTCTGCACGCAGATGGACGCCCTTCGCCCGCCCCAAGAGCATGGACCACAACTTTCCTCTCACACTCTTCGGTGGCGGTGGGAGCAGGACCATCGGAGGAGCCAATTCACGTCTACACCATCGCCGAGTCTGGAATCTCGCGAGAGGGCATCCGGAAGCTGAGCCTACAGACCACTTTCGGACAGCTCGCCGGCGCAAATAGGCCTTGTTCATCAGTCTACTCCATCGCACCTCTGCCTGCCGGAGCCGGTTCTGCAGGTAACGGTACCGTCTTCCTCAGCGGTGCGTATGACGGGATTGTACGACTGCATGATCTTCGCTCGGATCGAGACGTGGAGCAAATGTATAGCGACGCTGCGGACGATGGTGCCATATACAGTGTTCTCGCTCACGGACGTGAACGGGTGGTGGCAGGAACCAGCCGTCACAACTTGCTGAAAGTCTTTGATCTGCGACTTGGTGCCAAGTGCTACAGCCACCTCGATGCAGCCAACCAATCCCCGGCTCACGAAGGACCTGTGGATCCCGACCGGAATTATAATGTCTTCCTCCGCCCGAGTAGTTCGCAGCCCAGGATGATGTCTCGAGGGGTTGGCCGGTGGCGCAATAGATGGGTGGAAAGCAGCGTCTATAATCTCGCTTCCTCCTCATCGCACTCGCCATACATTTACGCCGGTGTTCGGAATGCCATTGTGTCTGTCGCTTTGACTGAACTGCTGGACCCTCATCCCGACCCAGCGTTTTTCCACCCTTGGATATGTTCGGGCGAGCGGACGGGAAATATCGGAAGCCGGACATTCAAAAGTAAAGACGTTCTGGAACTAGCCATGTACAATCAGAGTGCGAACATGCAGCTGTGCACGCAGCGCAGCCCATGGGAGACGTGGCGGGCTTGCCAGCCACAGAACGGACGCAGAGGATCAGGAGCGATAGATGCGCGATGGAAAAGTGCCCTTGAACTCGGGCCTTGAACCAGCGCCCTGGCAGCAGTTCAGTTCGGACGGACGGACTGGGCCGTGGACGGGGTGTGGGCTTCAGTCTCCTCCTGGCGTCCTTCATGCGGTAGTTAGTATTGTAGCCTGAGAGCAGTAGCCCAGGCCCCTCAATGGCCCCCCAAATCTGTGCATCCTCGAGCTTCGTCTTGTTTCTTCTGCCTCCAATCTCCCCGACCACCTCCTCCCCGCGTCTTTCCGCTTTTCTACCCTCAAAGCCCGGGATGCAGGTGGTGAGAGAGTGCGTCGTGATGGCGGGGGTGGTTGCCTCGGGTCGAAGTTGTTGGAGGACGAGCTCCACGAGGCACGAGCAGATGGCATCTCCTCCCCAGACGAGCCGGGAAAACACGCGCTCAAGTGTCCACCCTCGCCTTGCGGGGGCCTGCCTACAGTGATTGCACAGAGCTCTGCGATACAACGCACAACTAACTACACCGCGCGGGTGCAGTTTCGGAGCGAGCTGCAGGAGTAGGCTCTCTGGCTCTGGTGTGGATGATGCAGCACGGGTGAGGCTGGAATCCTTGACCCTTGTTCCTGCAGAGCAGATCGCCCGCGCTTTCCACGTCGGTTGCTGGGCAACACCATGGAAAGTGCGAACGCCAAATGTCATGCACCAGGCTTAATACCTCCAGGCAGCGCGACTTGCACTTGCACCGACTTCTCCCGAGGCCACCAGCGGACGTCGTGCGGTCGGGGCAGCGACGACAACATCGGTGCAGCTGAGCAGGCCGGGACGTGCGCACTCGCTCAGCGACGCCCCGACGACCCGCCGCCGACATGGGCGAAGCAGAGGAGTGGGCGCAGCTGCCGCTCAGCGAGCAGTTCCAGCACAAGAACTGGAAGGCGCGCAAGGCCGGCTACGAGGCGGCGGCCAAGGCGTTCAAGACCGCCCAGCCCTCCGATGCGGTCGTGCGCGAGTTCACGCTCGACAGCGGGCTGTGGAAGGGCGCGGTGGGCGATGCAAACGCCGCCGCGCAGCAGGAAGCGCTGGGCGCATACAACGCCTATCTGGACGCCGCCGGCACAGACGGCGCGCGGAAGACGAGGGGCAGCACCGTGGGCCCGGCGGTGGAGAAGGGGCTGACCGGCCGGCCGGCGGCCAAGGCGGCCGCGCTGGAGTCGTTGCTGCTGCTGGTCGAGCTGGACAGGCCGGACCCGGTCGTCGAGGAGCTGCTGCCGTACTTGTCGCACAAGACTCCCAAGATGGCAGTCGCGGCGTTGGATGCCCTGCGCGAGATCTACCACGCCTACGGCTGCAAGACGGTCGAGCCGAAACCGGTCATCAAGCTGCTGCCCAAAGTCTTCGCGCACGCCGACAAGAATGTGCGAGCGCAGGCCCAGGCACTCACGGTCGAACTGTACCGGTGGCTGCGGGAGGCCATGAAGCCGCTGTTCTGGGCTGAGCTGAAGGAGGTGCAGCAGAAGGACCTCGACAAGCTGTTCGAGCCCGTCAAAGCCGAGCCTGCGCCTCGCCAAGAGCGCTTACTGCGCTCACAGCAGGCGGCCAAGGAGCGCGAAGTGGAAGCGGCCGCAGCTGGCGGTGGAGAGGACGACGAAGGCGACGACGGCGGCGCAATTGATCTGGAACCGGAGTTCGATGCTGTCGATGTGCTTGCCAAAGTGCCCAAGGATTTCAACGATCGCCTGGCAAGCACGAAATGGAAGGACAGAAAGGAAGCCCTCGAGGAGACATTCGCGGCCGTCAACGTACCGGCCATCCAAGAAGGCTCGTTCGACGATATCGTCAGAGCCTGCGCGAAGAGCATGAAGGACGCCAACATTGCCGTGGTGACCGTGGCGGCAAATGTCGTCGAGTGCTTGGCCAAAGGTCTGCGGAAATCCTTTGGCAAGTATCGCAGCCAGATCCTTGCATCGATGTTGGAGCGTTTCAAGGAGAAGAAGGCTTCCGTCACCGATGCTATCGGAGCCGCTTGTGATGCGGTCTTCATGGCCACCACGCTCGGCGATGTTCAGGCAGACGTATTGGAAGCTCTAAAAAACAAGAACCCGCAGGTCAAGGAGAACAGTGCCAAGTTCCTCGCACGATGCCTCAAAGCGACCCGAGATGCACCTTCGCCCGAGCAGACCAAGGAGCTCGCCGAGGGCGCCAAGAAGCTACTCACCGAAAGCGCTGCGCCATTGAGAGATGCCGGCTGCGAGGTTTTAGGTGTGTTGTGGAAGATCATGGGCGATCGCAATATGCTTGCACACTTGGACGGACTGGACGACATCAAACAGAACAAGGTCAAGGAGTTTTCAGACGCCGCCGAGGTGAAGACGAAGTGGAAGCCCAAAGCTGCTGCACCTGCGCCAAAGGCGAAGAAGCCAGCGCTCGGTACCAAAAGACCTGCTCCCGCTGGTGTCAAGAAGCCTGCATCGCAAAGGATCGCATCGCCGCCACTCGTCGAAGACGCTCCTCTCCAACCACGTCCTACCAGCAGATCTGTGGCCAAGCCTGCGGGTGGGTTACGGCCGCCAGGGACTGGTCTGAAGGCTCCGGGCAGTGGCCTGGCCAAGCCAGGAACGAGAGCACCCGCGGCTGCGACTGCCCTCTCGCCCAAACGAGCGGGTGTGGTGTATGTCGAACCGCCACCAGCTCTCGCTGCATCCAAGGCTGGTTTTGGACGAGGCCTTGCAGGGCGGCCACTTGCGAAGCCTTCGGCAGCGCCTCCATCACCTCCGCAACAGCGCCCATCGGATCAAAGTTCGGGCGAACTGTCAAATGGTGAACGCCAGGAGCTCGATGCCCTTCTTGCGGAAGTCAATCTGGTCCGACAACAAGTGTCTGATCTGCGCAATGAGAAGCTTAAGATGAGTTTGCAAGTTGCCGAGCTACAAGAACAGAATGCACAGTTGATTGAAAGCCACAAACTTCAGATCAAGGCCAAGGAAATCCAGCTTGTGCGCGCTCGGTCGGATACTGAAGCCGCGGAAGATCGTGCGAACATGCTCAGCAGGGAAATCGATCGCCTCAAGCGAGAACTTTCAAGGCTGGGTAGGACGCAGGCTGGCAGGGACAGCCCGGTTGAAGCAGCATTGAACGGCGGCAGCATATCACCTCGCCCGGCCTATGCATCAAGCCGATCGTATAACATACCGGGCGCACGCACATATGGTGGCACCGATGGTATTGAAGGTAAGGAGAACCATCCTCGAGCCACATCTGAGCAGAAGCTAAGAGGCGGATCAGGTGAACGGCGGGGCAGCAGACCTATGAGTAACGGCTCGTCCGGTGGCCGTGCGACCCCAGCTTCGGGAGAGGATGGTAGTAGCACCATGAATGGGAATAGCAGTCTGCACGGTAGTCACGGCGGCGATGGTGTCGAGAGCTGGCGGCGAGCAGCCGAAGTCACGCAAAATCTGAAGGCCAGGATCGAGATGATGAAGGCACGCCAGAACATCAATCGTGGGCAATAGAAACGCCCGAAACCGCCCGGCACGAGTTGGAACCAGGCGCTCACTGGCGAGGTCTGGAGCCCATCACATCTTCCATGCTTCCCATCCCTCGTACGAGTATGAATCACGTGCACCACGATCAGGATGCATCGGCATGGCACGGCATGGCATGGAATGGAATGGAACGGCGTTCGCTTGGAGTCGTCGTTCGCATGATACCACTTGGGTTCTTTAGCTTCACACATAACTAGTTGGTTGGATGCGGGTTTTGAATTTTTCGCACCGCTCACGCTTCAGTACGCAGCAGCGCACCGCCCCCAAAACAATCACCGGGTTTTACGCACCGCGCGTCAGAACAGCCTATGCGAAGCGTGCGCCGGCCCGAGCAGATGGGCTGCCTTTGCCAAGCCTGTCACATGCGGACGCTCCGCTCCCCGGTCAATTCCCCCCCCCCCCCCCCCCCCGCCCCAAAAAGAAACGTCCGCAAATCGAACCTCCGACGACCCCGTGCCTCGGCTGCGCGCGGTGTCGAAACACGTGGTCCAAAAGAAAAAACACAAGGACGACTTCGCACATCGAATCCACGACTGCGACGGTTCTCGCTTCGGGGCTGCACGCGGTGGAGAAACAGACATGTTTGCCGAAACACACCGCCAAAAAAAGTAAAAAAAAAAAAAAAAACGAGTTCGCACGTCGAATAAACTATACGACGACGACATCGCCCTCTTCGCTGCGTGATGTGTCCTCGACTCGGGACGACGCGGATGGGGATGTGCACGTGGCGACGTTGCGTGATCGGTTCTCTCGTGCCGACGCGAGATGTCGGGCGGGAATGGAAGGCGGGTGAGGGCATTTCGAGACGGCGAGCTGCTCAGCGTTGGGCCATCTGCGCAGCTGGGGGGTTGGGGGGGGGGGGGGGGGGGGGGTTGAGATGTGGATAAGGGTAAAACGCAGAGGGTGGAGGGCCTCGTGGGCAAAAGCGGCTGCGCCACGTCGGAGTCGATGGATCAGATCCGCCTGAGCGCCGCGTGCCTCGATCAATTAAAATTTCCTTTGCCGCGGTTCCGAGCCATGCACACATCGACCGCACACAACACGGCCGGAAATGACTCACTCCCGGAGCCACACGGCTCCCTGTGCATGCTCGTTCAACTCATCCGGAGGCAGATGAAGGGGCCGTTCGGCAGCTCTCTGCCAATACATGAAGCTTCTGCGGCTGACTCGACCGCCCTCATGCTCCTTCAGAGCCTGGAAGAATGCTTTGGCGACTGCTGGAAGCCCCAGGATTCGAAGACATCTAGAATCGGTGGCTGTCAGCAACGAGGAACTGCAGTGTGGGCGAGCATACCCACGTGCCTAATGATGCGTGTGATGCGAAGATGGTTATGATCCATGGCCGTAAGCCAGCTATTGCTGGCCAATTTCTGGAAGTTCTGCTTGGGAGTGAGTGTCGGGTCGCCCGTGGGTCCCGATAGCTCGAAGGCGTAGAAGTCGCTCATGTGCTTCGTTGCAGCGAACAGCTGGTCCCGGAGGGCTTCGTCCCCGGCAAACGCATCGCGGACGGCCTCGGTGATGGTTGGTGCATCTGGCATGACAGGCGAGCGTTCAGGAAGTGGAAAGAGGAGCTGGATATAGTCATGGCGGTCCTCTAGCACGCGGTGGTCGAATTGGAGAATGTCGTCCAGTGCGCGTCCTCGGGAGTCTTGGGCTTTCTGTGCGCCATAGAAGCGGACGATGAAGGGCTCAGTCTCCACGTCCATGCTGGAGCGTAGGCGCCGTTTCAAGGGAGACCTTGAGCATGTGACGGGGAAGTGGAGGGGCCGTGGAATGAGAGTGTGTGGAAGGTGCGATTGGAGAATGAGCGAAAGGAAACACCACGGAGCAAACGGCGATGCATCAACGACAGGGACCAAGATCAGGAAGCGCTGGCAAGCAATACCAGTCCCCTTCACCAATCCCACCGCCTGTGCATGTGGCTGCCGAGTGTGCTTTTCGTAGGCCGTGTTGACGGTCCGGGCGTGGAACAAGTGAGGATTCTTGCCTATGTGAGCGGCCGCTCTGGGGCTCCGTGCGATGCCTACCCAGATCTGTCGTGGACACCCAACCTGCCTTGCGGAGCAGCAATGGAGGGGTGCGAGATCTGGAGTGGTGATGGAGAGGGCGATGTGCAGACCCGCGAGCAAGATGGTAGGTCCATCTGCTTTTCCTTGGCACGTGCGTCATCGGCAACCACGATCAACCACGCCGTCTGCAGGCTCGAGCATGCGGGCGGCCGGTTAGCTACTTTACTTAGCTGCTGACCGATCAGACGTTGCATTGCGGTTCGCATCCAGAGCTCCCCGCCGGCTCCGCGGCCTATCCACGACCGCACTCGTACGACGTCGACATAGCATCGCTCAGCCCAGCATGTGGGACGACGAAGACAACAATCCATACGGTTCGTTCCATCGCCGGGACTCGGATGACAGCCCGCTCCAGTCGCCTGCTGAACGTATGTCCACCGTTGAGTCGTGTGCAGAATGCAGCAGCTTGCGGCTGACATGGCTCTTGCAGGCTACAGTCGATCGTCAACCCCGCCCATTGGCCATTCCTCGCCCAAACGAGCACCGGCCTTGATATCACGACCCAGCGACTTGAGCGACGAAGCGCTCGACGATGATCGATCCCAAGGGCCCAAGGTACAGCCGAAAGAGGGCGGCTACGATAGCCGAATCGAACAGATCCTCTATGAGCATCCAGATCTCGAGATCCAGATCGTCCATGCTGGCAAGAATACAGAAGGCGGTGGTGGGTTCATCACCTATACGATTCGTACGCGAGAGATTGAAGTGAGGCGAAGGTATTCCGAGTTCGCGTCCTTGCGAAATACCCTCGTGAGCCTTCACCCAACTCTAGTGATTCCACCTATACCCGAGAAGCATAGCATTGCCGACTATGCTGCGAAGCCGACGAAAGCGAAGGAAGACGCCGGCATCATCGAGCTGCGGCAACGCATGCTTGCGACCTTTTTAAACCGCTGCAGGCGCATGAAAGAGGTCCGCGAAGATGGGGTCTGGTGGAGGTTCTTGGATCCTAATGTGAGCTGGAGTGAAGTGCTGCATTCTCACCCAGCTGCGAGCGTGCCGAAGAATAATCTGAAGGCGCCGCCCCTCGATCCGGCAAATCCCACCCAAGCCCATCAGTATCTACCAATTCCATCTGCGAATGCAAAGCTGCGCTCAACATCTGGTTCGTCGGCCTCAGGCACGCCTACTTCGCCTCCACGAGGCCCGTCTTTTCCTTCCGCAGCGGCCCACACCACCCACTTTGCGCGCTTTCCCCCGCTCAGCCAGACCTTGAGCGAGAGCGAGCTTGACCCGTATTTTTCGTCGTTCGAAAACAGCTCAAAAGAGCTGGAAACACTCCTCACGGGCTCCATGGAGAAAGTCAATGCCAGACTGTTACGGCACATGGCGAGCCTTGGGGAGGATCTCATGGAGCTTGGTGCGCGCTACAACGCTTTCTCGTTGTCTGAGCAATCTCAGAGCGTAGCCATGGCTATCGAAAAAACTGGCCAGGCATGCGACTTCACCTACATCCAATCTCGCGACATGTCTCATGCTCTGAGTGCAGGCTTTGCCGAACCCATGCGAGAGAGTGCACAATTTGCAAGTGTTGTGCGCAGTGTGCTCCGGTATCGCGTGATGAAGCGAGTGCAAGAGGAGATGACCCGAGACGAGCTTGAGAAGAAGAAGTCCAAGCTCGAACAGCTTGAACGCAGCGAACGGGAAGCGAGGCGGATCGAGCAATACATGTCTTCATCTGGAATCAACACGGCACAGTACGCACCGCGGAGGAGCGTCAGTAGTGGTGGGAATCGACACCGTCCTGCCTCCAGCGATGGCGACAACGCTTCTGTCGACAGCGACTTCCCTCCTGGTCAAGGCCAGAATGTGCCCAGTGCAGAGCAGGGTGGCCCTCAAGACAATACATACGCCAGCCCTCCAAACTCGCCGCCGACCAACGGTGGTCACAAGAGAGGTGCCAGCGGCGTGGCTAACAAGCTGTTCGGCCGCTTGACACACGCCATCCAAGGTGTAACCGACCAAGATCCGGAGCGAGCGAGACGAGACGACCTTGGCAAGACCAAGGAGAGTCTTGTGCAGCTCGAGCAAGCTCTCAAGGTTTCGCAGAGAGATGTCAAGGATGCGAGCAAAGGAGTGCTGCAGGATCTGCGGAGATTTCAAGGGCAAAAAGAGGAGGATCTGCAGATGTATATGGTGAGTCCTATTTGTGCCATTCCTGTCAACTCGGACATATTCGCTGAACCTTCCGTGTAGCTCAATTTTGCCAAGTCGCATGTTGAATGGTCGAAGAAGAGCCTGGACGAGTGGGAAAAGGCCAAGCAAGAAATCAATAAGATCGACGTCCGGTAATGGTCACGACACGCGGAAAGTTGTGATATCAGCTGAAGATGCTACTGTTAAGCCGCGACGGTCTCTTTCCTCCCGCGAATGTCGCCTCGACGTGGAGGTATATGCTTTGCAGTAGATCATATGCCGTCGGGCCCGTGTGATGGCACAGTTGGCGACTGGCCTCGCCCTCGGAGCTCGTCACACTGCGCCGAAAATTCCTATTGCCCAGAGCCACTTCTCCCGGCCATTGCTTCACAGCCCGCAAAAGCCTCACCGGTCTCATCCACGTTCGCACCTCCTCCTCGAGCAGACGGCACAACCTCCGAAGCTGGTGTTCTGGCAAGCCACGCACGTATCCTCGCTCGGCCCCATCGCCACGTAACGCGGATGCGCCCTCTGCGTACATGCACATCTCGGCACGTGAATCTTTTGCCAGCTGACCTTGTTTCTTGCCCCCCCCCCCTCTCTCTCTCTCTCTCTGTGGCAGGGTTTCAATTTCTGACCGGTCCGAACGCTATCTCATCTTCGATCACCCTCTTCTCCGCAGAACGCTCTCTCATCTTCGATCAACCTCGTCTCCGTGGGATGGAGCGTCGGCGCGCTTGCCTACGGCGCCTTGGTTTTCAACTGCACCCCGTGCCATTGCTTGATTTCATCCCCGAGGATCTGGTTGACGAGGCGATGTTGCTTGATCACCGGCAGTCCCGTGAACCGTTCGGAAACGATGTCCAGGGCGTACATGCTCCCGCAGCCGCCGGAGATGTCTTGCACTTCGAGTTTGGTGGGCTGCAGGCCCTGTTTGACCATTTCGAAGACTCGGCGCTCGTTCGCATCGAGGTGGTCGGGTGCTTGGACGGTGTCGGGTGATGAAGAGCTGCATCGTCGGAATGCACGTGACGGGGGCGTCCTGGCCGAAGGGCGGATGGGCGCGAATGATGCTCGTGATCCTGTGGGCGCGAATCGGGACGGGGCGCGTGAAAAGGTTGGGAGAGTTCTCGATGCCATGTTGATCGATACGAAGTTCTGTGGCCGTGTTCTTCGAAATGTTGCGCCGCTGAACTAGTTACGCACAATGCCAGACTCATCGACCCGATCCCACGGCAAGATTTTGGTAAGCACGGCACGCGCCTTCAACCGCAGAGCCTCACATTCTTCCTCCTTGCTTCCTCGGGCCACGGAAAGCAAAAACATGAACACTCTCTCCACCTCACATCATCTGTGAGCGAAGCTGACAACAACCCTTCACACGCCTCCTTGCCGCCGGCCGCCTTCTTTCTCCGTCCGCCGTGGCCAAGGCTGGACTCGCGTCTCGCACGTGCCCGTATTCGCCACGGATCACACCATGCATCGAATATCCAAATCAGACCCCGCGCCTGCTGGCCCCAACAGCGCTTGGTTTGCCCATGAGACGCCGACGTGTCGAATGCGCCGGGGTATCTTCACGATTCGCGGAATCATTGCGCTTGTACGTCTTATCGACGCGACGCGCAGGGTTGGCCGCGAGCATCTTCGGCTCTGCCTTTCAATGGCGACTCGAGACCCTGCGTTGAGGCAAAAAGTACCCACTATGTCACCACCCCCCCCCTCCCTCCTCCCACCAAATGCTTGGCTTCCGTTGCCAGTGCACGCCGTGAAGAAAGGGTACCCTCGCAGACGTAGCGAGCGCTAAGAGCTACCCCTGCGAGTTTCACATGCTTCTCGCAGCGCCCTGTCATCATCGTCCGCTGTCTTCCTCCGGCTGGAATGGCTACCTCACCGCTCACCGCATCCCATAAGGGGGGTGTGCCATGAGTAAGGACTCGGCGCTCCACTCACGAAATGGGCCCTACAAACGCTAGCCATGGCGGAGACCACCAGCCACGGCGTTGGCAACCTGCTTCGCCACTGACCATGCACGCTGCAGGTCAAACGTCCGAAGCCGGCACTTCAGATAGTTATCCAATGGCGCAAGAATCCCTGCAGCCCCAGCACGAGCTCGCCTTCTCAACCCCAAGCCACCTTCCGCTCTGCGACTGGTCTGTCCATCATCACTCCCCAGGCGCGTGCCGTGCTTGGGCATCTATGCAGTGGCGATCCCCAGGTGCCGTGCATCACCATCATTTCCCTAGAACTGTGCTGTCGGGGTGCGGTGGTGGACATTGGCCCTGCCTCTTTTTCCGCCGAGCATAACCCTCGTCTGGTTGCTTTCTCCACGCAACAGGTTGCCTACCTTGATGGGGGTGGGGGCCGGTGATGGACCCCCCTCTGCGATACCCGCCGCAGGCACATGAGGGGCAGCATGATGCTCCATACCATTTCTCACCCCAACGCATGGGTCTGCGCCAACGGCCTTCCTTCGCCGGTCTCCGTCCCCATCCGCCGTGCCACGACCTCAACTCGGACGGGAAGGGGGGATCTTGCGTTCCAGCCGAGTTGAAGATATGCGTTCTCGCTCCACAAAAGGTGCCGCGCAGCCGCGAATTCCGACGAGCATCACTCGATAGAATGTGTGTGTGTGTGTGTGTGTGTGTGGACCGACGTGGCCGGTGTCGCCAAGGACGTTGGAGGGTCGAAGGCGCCTTGGACTTGGTTCGCCACCGTGTGGCCACGCACGGATGATGTGGGAACGCGTGAGCGGGTTACGTGACGGGTGATCCCTCGTCACGACGACGCCCGACTCAACTCGCCAGCGACATCCCATTATCGTGTGGGCCGCGCTGCTCACACGCGGCCAGATGCGGGGATCTCGTTTCCCATCGTGCCACGCTCCGCCGTCCCCACCGTGCTCGAGGCCCGCGACCGCGTGCCCCGCGTCCGCACACGATCGTCGCACACCACACAGACCCACCACTCCGTCATTGGTTGGGAAACGGGGCCATCGATCTTGGAGGGGAGGGAGGGAGGGAGAGAGGGAGGTTGGAGGACGCCGGGGCATGCGATCACAACACCATGTTCGGCGACATTCACGCAGCGTGTCGAGTCTCATCGGTCCTGGCGGATCGTTTTCTTTTCGGTTTTGTTTTTTCGGTTTTCCTCACCACCACTCCAGACCCAACCTTCCTCGACGGGAGAATGGAAGGCGCAGGGCGCCGACGAACGATGGTTGAGGCGGCCGGAGCTTAGTGATTATGCGCGGGACAAGCATGTCCCCCGGTCGGCGGACGAAAGGTCAAAGCGAAGACAGTGGCAAAAAGTCAAGATCCTTGTTGTTGTTGGGGGGGATTACGCGCAGGGTCATGCATTATACCTCGAGAGGTATTTCTGTACATCTGGGGTGCTGATAAGACCCTTCGGACCGGGAGAGGAGAGGTGGCGGAGCAAAACAAAAAAAAAGGTTGATTGGAGGTGTGGTTATGTCACTATTGCTCGCTTTCGGGCTTTTTGCAACTCTATGTTCGTATCGTTTCACGGATGGCGAGGAGATTGAGCGTTCGCTCTGCTTGTTGTTGTTGTTGTTGTTGTTGTTGCCGCCCCACGGAGCCTGCAAGACCGACGGGTGAGATGACTTTCCGTATGCGAGACCAGGCCACCGATGTGGTTTCACCACACAATGCCGCGTCATTCGGCGGTCGAACGGTGCCGTGCATCACGGTTCGCGCGCTGCCGGTCTCGCGCCGACCAAACTTCCCGACGCAGTTCGCGACTCTGGGGAACACCGCCAGCTTTTTGTTTTGTTCTGTTTTGTTTTCGAAACTCGCGTTTGCTCGCCGTCTCTGCCGCTCCGTTCTTTCGAACGCGTGTGTGCTGGGTCGTCAATCAAGTTCGCCCGCCATCTCCCCCGGTATGGCCAGTGTGCCCTGCCGAAATCGTGGGGTCGCTCAGAAAGTTCCGCTGGCGGCATAAAATTTGAGCTGGTCGAGCCCCGACTGAGACTGGAACTGTCGATCACTCAATCACGAAGGCGTCTTCCATGGGAGCTCCCCGCAATTGCGGCTGCACCGTCGTGATTGGCGTGCACCAACTGCTCCAGGAGCCGATAGGTTGTGCTTTATAGGGATTAAAGTTCATACAGTTGGCGGTGAAGACCACGCTGGAGCGGTGCTTCATGCAAGAGATCTCCTGGTCATGCAGATTCCGCTCGACAGAACGCGAAGGTGAGTGGTGCCGCCGAAGGGGTCCACCGCCCGGCATGCGCGTCGTCGGCGCCCAAGACGATCACTCGGCGCGAGCCAATGAAGCCGCAGTAGCATGAGAGCACCGTATCCAGCGGAAGGCAGTTTCGCCGCGAATGAAGAACCGAAGACCAAATGTGATCGTCGCACGACGTCGGTCTGACGATGGGCGTGAACGCGCACGAATGTGGTCGGTCAAGGAGTCTTTCTCTCGAACGCAACTCCTTCGGGTCAGTGCCACACAAGCCAAGGTTGCCCGGTGTGCTAGTCGCGACCACGCTCGTCATCATCGGTAGCTCTATCCGGTGCCGGCACGGCGTGCTATGACCACGCAAGCCTGGCGCGGACATTGTTCTTCACGGCGAGATCGGCGATGGACCCCAGGCGCTGACTACGGCGCGCGACTCACGATGCCCGCGAGCAACGCGAAGGCGGTATGTCGCATCACGTCCACGCGCGTGTGAGAGCAGCGAAAGGCAGCATCTCTCCGCGGACGGAGTGGGACGGACGGAGTGGGATACGCTGGGTGGCGGCGCGCATGGTGTGAGAGTAGCGCAAGCAACAGCACGACACACCCCATGCACCCGCCTGGCTGTCCGGCAGGCATGCGGCAGGGCAGGCTCAGCCTCGCACGTCTGAGAATCTCTCTCTCTCTCTCTCTCTCTCTCCGCGGCGGACGGCGACGTCTGGCCCAGTGCCCGCGCGCCCCCACCCGAGTGTCCAATGGTCGGGGAGGGTTATGCATACATCACGGCCACGCCAGCGCAGGCGGTCAAGGCAGGCGCGTAGGGAGGGCCGCATGTGTGCACAGCTCCGGGATGGGCAGCCCACGGCAGCCGGCAGCATTTGTTGGAGAAAGCTAAAAGCTTAAGCGCCCTGCTGGTCGCGCTTGGCGGCACGCGGTAGGGGGAGCAGTCGCGGCGATAGCACCGGCGGCCTCCTGCGCTCGATGCGCAGGCATGTGCAATGCCTGGCCCCAGCCGATGGCGACGGGAGATTGGAGGGCGTTGGCGGGCAGCGGTGCTGGGGAGGCGGGGGCCGGCCGGTGGATGTGGTGCTGCTGCCGTGCTGCTGCAGGCGGACGTCAGATGCGGGGACTGCTGGGACACTGGAGGAGGACGGCACGGGGTCGGGCACGGGGGCCGCTGGGCACACGGGGCGCACTGGGCAGCGGGTGTGGTATGGGATGACGCGTTGGTCGCGACGAGACACGCCGTGTGTGCTCGAGACACAGACGGTGGCCGTGGCGTGCGCTTGCCGGCCATGACGTCCAGCCGCGGGGGCCGCCGTCTTCCCTTCCCACTGCGGTGCCCGCCCAGGCCTGCCGGCGCATCCGCTATCACGTCCCAACAGCGGGCGGCGGGCGGCGGTGGAGCGTGCACATGCAGCAGTTGATGCGACTACTGCGCGCCAGTCTGAGCCGCGCAGCTGTCTTGGGCGAACTTTCCGCACGCCCAGCTCAACGCCTGCGCCGCCGCCGTCGACCCGCCTGCGGCTTCCGCGCCCTTTGATATTCTCGCCGCCCCCCCCGATTCTCTTTGTTGGCGAGCGAGCGAGCGCTGGGGGCTGCTTCGCTGGCCTCGCTGACTCCGCTGCCGCCCGCTGACTTCGCGCCCCAGCACATCCCGCAGGCGCTGCCCCGGCCGCCGTTCTGGTTGAGAGCCCGCGCCCGCGCCCGCGCCCGCGCCCGCACCGGCCGGCTCGTCGTCACTTCTGCCCTCCGCGCAGCGCACTGGGCCGCGACTGCCAGTGCGACGCCCCCGAGGCTGCACCTGCCGCCCGCATCCTCCCCGTCCCCGTTGCTGCCGTCGTCTCGACATCGTCCAGACATCTGCAAGAGCACCCGGCCCGCCGGCTTTGACTAGCTGTGCGCTCCTGTCGAGGCCGAGGCCTGCCCACTCGCCTTCCTCCCCATCCGGCCCTCCCCCCTGACCTCCTCCCACGCGGACGCGGGCTCTTTCTGGTCTCCCATTCTGTGAGTCGTCCGTCAGCTCGGCCGCAGCGGCGTGGCAGCATCGCTATCGCCCACCGCCCCGCCACCGCATCTTCGGGCTGACCGTCTGCGTCTCGGTGCGCGCCAGTGTGTTGATCCGCGCCCTACACCTTTAATGTCCACCCGGGCGTGACGCCGCGGCATTCTACCTCCTACGCCTCTCGAAATGCCTTACACCCCGCCGTCGCAGCAATCCCCTGCGTCGTCCAAGACCAGCAGTCCCGCGAGCAGCCGGAGCTCATCCTACCACCAAGATGATGTCCCCCCCTCTCCGGCACCGCCGCGGCCGCCGCGGTCGCTGTCTTCAGCTTCCTACCTGCACAAGCACCGGCGGTCGCCCTCGATCACCAAGTCAGACGGCGCGCCGCCAACACCCACCGACGCGGCGGACTCGAATGTGGAGGTGCACGACTTTGCCGCCCGGGGCAGCTTGAGGCAATCCCCTCCGCCGGTTAACAACCTTCGAATTCCTTCCGGCGCCTTCATCTCGCCGCCCGACTCGTCCGAAAATTCAGACGGCGACGAGAGTTCGACCAACGAGCGAGGCCGCGAGTTGGAGAAGAATTGGCATCAGTTGCAGCAGGCGGTTCGATCGATCAATGTCCAGAGGGACGGTTCGCCGGACGAGTTGGGCGTCGGGCTGAAGGCGGCATCCTCGCCTGAATCACAGTCCACATCACCCACGCCATTGTCACATGCGGCCCGTAAAATGTCGCACTCGCGATCCGCGACTGAACCCAAAGTCATGGTGCCGACGTTTGCCGAATCTTGCACCAACACCTCGGACGATAGCGACGATGACGGTGTGGTCTTCAAGCCGGCTCTCGTGCGGAAGAAGTCGGGTGAGCTCGTCAAGCCCGCATTGAGGCCGTCGTCCAGGCGGCGTTATTCGAGCATGCCTGGCACCCCGACATACTCAAAATCAGTGCACTTCAACGACAGCGACAACCAGACCCGACACTTCCTGCAAGTCGACAAGCCCATTGCTGTCAGTGCTGGCTCGTCACCCGTCGAGACGTACGACAGTGAATCCGAATTTCCATTCCACGACGACAGTGGCAGGGAGCCCGAACTCCAGATCAAACTTGCCAACTTCCCCCGAGACACTTTTGAGCGAAGGGCCAAGCCCATTCGTGTGGAACGAATCTTCCTGTCCTCGGACAAGACAACTCTTGTCGGTGTCTGCGCGGTCCAGAACATCGCTTTCCAGAAACTCGTCGTCGCCCGCTTCACTCTCGACTACTGGAAGACAACATCGGAGGTGGTGGCTGAGTTCAATAACGATCCTCGCAGCCCACCGACCGACGGATGTGATCGTTTCAACTTCCATATCAAGCTGTCAGACCAAGCCAACATTGATAGCAAGACCCTATTGCTCTGTGTCCGCTACACGGTCGGTGGAAAGGATTTCTGGGACAACAACAACGATACCAACTACCAGATCGACTTCGCTCGTGCCGAGCCGCCCAAGAAGCAGCCCAAGAAGCAGGTCCAGCATGGCCCTCTCGGTCAGCGTCCGATCAATGCGATACCTCGCAGCCGACACAACGCCTCTTCATCCGTGGCACCCCGACCCAAGCCAGATACCATCGACGATGACTTTGCATCGCGCTTGGACACATCGGCATATCCTTTCCGCAAGGCCGATAATCTTTTGGGCGACCCTACCGGAGCCATCAAGCTGAAGCAGAAGCCAAGGCGATCCGCCATGTTCTCGTCGGCCCCACCCACCTCTCCGACCAACGGACTCGGCAGCCGTTACGACTTTGGATCGTCGCTATCCGCGGCTCTATCTAGTGCACAGAGCACACTTGGTCGGCAGAGTGGCTTGATGGCTGCTGCACGCAAGCCTGGCGCCAACGATAGCTACTTTGGCCCGCTTGACAGGACTGAGCCGGCCAAAGGTGATGCGAAGACGGAACGTCCCGACGCCATCACAACCGACCGGCCTGCCATGGGATCCGATCAATACCGGGATCTCGTCCAGAAATTCTGCTACGTAGGTTCCAACCCCCGAGCCAGCACCACCTCCCAGGTCTAGGACACCCGCAAAAGCTGACCAACGTTTCAGTTTACATCTGGTTCTGGCAAGGGCGCGAATTCACCGCCCCAAATCACCCCGAAGACCACTCTACCACAGTCTCGCGATCCTCCTGCAGCTGGACAGACCGACGGCACCAATGACGCCGAGTCGCTCACGGCTTCGACTTCGTCGTCCGGACACAACTCACCGGTGCACTGCGATAGCGTGGTAGACGCAGCGTTGGCATCGCCTGCACTCGGTCCGTTCGTGGCTCGTCCGCAGTCACCGCGTTTTGGGGTGCGCGCCACCTCCCCTGTATCCTTCAGCTATCTTTATCACCCTCACCGTGACGGCTACCTTTCGGACACGCCCACACCTACCGCAATCCACGGCTGAATGGCCACGAGCCGATCGGCTCGACCGTCGCCCTGCACTCCACCTCGTCCCGACATCTTTTCTCGGCACCACCCATCGCAGCGACGTGGTTCCGATCACGATTTTGACGATATATCACATATGGGCGAAAATTGGCTTCGCTCGCTCGCCCCTGGCTACCACGACGACGATTGGCAAATCACGGGAAGAAATTCCCACGTGAACCGTGCCGATCTGGTTCTTTGTGGGAGGGAGGTGGGGAGGAGGGGTTGGGACGCGGCGATTGTTTTTTCACGTTGCACTTCCAGCGAATTTTCGATCTTCTTTCCACCGCATGGCGTTCCGGATAGAACACGCTCTGCCATCCTGAGGGGGGTTTCCCGATGGGCGACGGGGATTTTTTTGTTGGTTTGATGAAGCTGCCGAGCACCCTGTGCGGGCGGCGTGGTTTCTTTTTTTTTTTTTTCTCCTTTTTTTGTTTTCTGGTTGTTGTTGTTTTTTTGGCATCAAAAGTTGTCTTGACGACCGTGCTGCCTTTTCGGCGGGTGGCGGGCCCTCTCTCTCTCTCTCTCTCTCTCTCTCTCTCTCTCTCTCTCTCTCTCTCCTCCTCACTCGAATCCCCATTCCTCCCCCGACCGATCCCGCTCGGCCTGCATTCACGCCGTGCGTGGCGGGACTGGACTCGTTCACCACATCCATCCATGATTCACCGCAGGCGAACGGGCGGCGCATGGATCGTCGGCCGAGGGTGTTCCGGCCCGGGCCGGGATGGGATGGGATGGGATGGGATGGACCGTTGGCCGAGAGGAGGGAATGTTGTTGCTTTTGGATCTTTCGCCGCCGCGGCGGGGACGGGGGAAGTTGCTGACGGCCAGGTTGGTGGTCGGTCATGCTCAACCGTTTTTGTATCTTCTTCTTCTTCTCCTTCTTCGACCTCTTCTTCTTCTCTTTCCCGCCCCGGAACGTCGGCCGGCTCCGGGGTGGAACAGGATGGCAGCGGCTCGGAAATTCCAGATCCCCCTTTCGCGACAAGGCTTCTTCTCTTCCTTCTCTGCGTTCGCTGCGCGGGGGACGGCTTGGGCGGAATCAAAGGTCGAAATGCGGAAAGTAGGATTTGGTCTAGCTCGTGAAACATACATCGATCCGGAGCGGTGACCGTGCGCGGCTGCTCGCCGATCCAACGCCAATGCTAATCGCGCCAGGGAAGCACCCTCGAGGCATCGGCTCAAAGCACGCCAGCACGACCTCGGACGCGAGTGCTGCATGTGCCGCGAGAGGGATGAGGCCGAGCGAGTCGCTCTGTAGACCAACTTCCATCTACTATAATCCCGACAACAATCGATGCACCGAACCACCATGACTAACGCGCCGATTCCATCTTCAAGCCGTCGTGAATGGCATCGCTTAGTTCCTGTTGACGCTTCACTTCCTGCTCGGCCAGGTACTGCGCGTAACGACTTCGCTTGTTGTGAATCCCGCACTCGGTCTTCTGTCGACCCTTCCATCGTCCCGCCCGCTCATCTTCGCTGTCGGTCACGGGTTGTGTCGAGTGCCAATCACCGATGGATCGGTAGCCTTGGTCGAGCAGGTCATTGGTGGGGACTTGGTTGGCCTGGATGTACGACTGCACCTCCTTGAACGACCAATTGGCGAGCGGGTTCACCTTGACGAGACCGGCATCGTCAATCTCCACGATATCGAGATCGCCACGCTTTCCCCCTTGCGTCCTGCGTCGACCGGTAATGACCGCCTTGACGTCCAACTCCCGATACGCCCTCTGTGCTGGCTCGACCTTGGCGACATAGTCATACCGCTCTTCGTCCCTCTCCCACAACCGCTCGCCGAACTTGGCCTCGAACTCGGCCGTCGTTTCGCAGCCCTCAGGCTTGTACGTGTGCACCTTGATGCTCTGATACTTCTGGTTGGCCCGCTGGACCAGGTCGATGGTCTGTGGGAAGTGGTATAATGTGTCCAGGAAGATGAGCTCGATGTCGGTCCTCAACGGTGTGTCGAGTTTGGAGATCATGTCCATAATGGCAAGACCTGTCAGGCCAAATGCCGAAATCTGGAACAGACGTGGAAGAGAGGTTATGCACCACTTCAAGACGTCTTGTGGCTCGAGCTTGGACAGCTGGGCGTTGACGAACTTGAGGTGCGGTCGGGAGAAGTACAGCTCGGGCAATGATGCTGTCGAGCTCCCGCTGGCATAGCCAGACTCTGCATCCTGGTCGGACGATGCGGATCGGGTGCGGTATGGCATGGTGTCAACGAGGACGGGGGTGCAGACGACGACTGCGGCGAAGCACGGATGATGGTCGATTGCAGCAACAAGACTGGGGCGGTGCAGGGGAAATGGAGAGGGCCAGGAGGTGGAGGAGGTGGAGGAGGAGGTGGAGGAGGTGGAGGAGGTGGAGGAAGAGGTGGTGGTGCTGGTGCACGGCGCTTGTCTACGGCGGCGGCCATCGTTGCGCTCACCACAAGCACGCAATCGCTGCTGCCCGCTGGCCTTTACTGCTCCGGTGACGGCTTGCGGCGTGCCGGACGATGATTGAAAATCCAAAAGATGCGCGCAAATGGCGTGCTCTGCGCCCACAACCATTGGTCACAGCCGGACCGCCAAAGTCACGTGCATTGTCGAAAATGACGGAAAGTGCAATCGTTGACCGTTTCTGTCCATTTCTGTCCATTTCCGTCCGTTTCTGTCCAATGAACGCTGAGGCTATTGTCTCCGCAGCACCTCTACCAGGCCATCATGGCGTTTCTGCCAGGCCATCATTCTCTGCCAGGCCATCATTCTCTGCCAGGCCATCATTCTCTACCAGGCCATCATTCTCTACCAGGCCATCACGGCGTCGACGAATTCCACCGTTGCCAGTGCTGCGCCGTCGTAGATGGAGACCTGTCGGCATTGACGCCAATCATCGCCCGCCTGCCTTCCACCGCGCCTGCCTGAGCACGCCATCCATCACATCGCGGGAAGCCACGTGCTGCGGGGTCGCGAATGCAAGGCAGTCGGCTTGATTCTTTCTCCCGCCCGCTAGTTACGCAGTTTTCTTGTGTTCGCCGCGCGTGGCGGTGCAGGCTGCTCCCCATACATAGATGGTGACATGCCCTTGTGAGGTGGAGGTGCGAGTTGTGCTTCCGCCATGAACATCCCTACCCAGCTATGGTATGGTATGGTATGGTATGGTATGGTACGATATGGGTCAACGACTTCACAGAAATCTACACCTTGACGCCCCGAGTGCTTTTCTTTGAGGACGAGAGCTTTTCGAGCAGCCCCGACGGCGCATTGGTGGGTGGGTGTGTTCGAGGAATTTGGCACCCCGGGCTCTCCGCAGATGGGAGTTCGGATACGATCCCGCCGTCGCCTCTTCGGCCATCCCGCTTCGTCTGTGATGCATCAGCATCGGGCGAAAACGTCACCACATTCCGCCATGGGTGGCAGTGCAGGTGACCACCAACTGGTATCGCCGTCACGTGTGATGGACAAGCGATAAGACGGCGCGGGGAGCGAAGGCTGTGCACGGCTGTGGCGAAATGGTGGGTGGTGGTCTGTTGGACGGCAATGATGCTGGTGGCTCGGGTTTGACAGCTGGGTGTGGCGGATGCGGGCGAAGAAGCTGGCCCGAGCAGCGGCTGCGGAGGCGAAACAGGCGCCCGGCTTACACCACTCGTGATGGGACGGTGATGGGACGGTGATGGGACGGAGGCATTGTGCGAGGTCCGTTGCCACTGTGCACAGTCAGCCGAGCGATGCTTCGCGGAAGCCGGCCGGCGCGCGGCACGGTGGCACGACATCTCGACGGATCACGGGGGATGCCCGGCCTGGCACGAATGCATTGTCCCCCGCGTGCAGTGGAAGAGACGCTCGTGCTTTTTTTGGTTGGGTTTTAGCATCTGCTGTGTGCGAGGCGCAGTTTTTGCATCTGCTGTGTGCGAGGCGCCGTTGTTGCATCTGCTGTGTGCGAGGCGCACCGCGCGCACCGCAGCCAGGCGACACCGTCTGTCATGTGAGCTCGGATCGTGCTGGTGTGCTTCTGGAACCGCCGCGATGCCGGTCGCGCGTGCGGCCCAGCCACAGCGTCCCATGCACCTTGAACCCCCCTCCCTCCACCCTCCACCATCCCACGCCCGGCGCCAATCCAAGGGCAGCACGTGACGGGGGTGCGTCGCGGCCGAGGTTGACGGCACGGGGCCACCACGATGCGGCCGAGCAGCACGAGAGAGCCCAGGCTACCTACGCACGGCCAGGATGGCGAGCACGCGTATGGATGCTGCTGCGTGTGGCGGGCGCAGAGGGGGCAGCCAATGTATGCAGTTGTGTGTGTGTGTCTGCGTGTGCGAGCGTGAGTGTTGGAGAGCGCAGCGCCGGTTGGTTGGTTGTGCCGAGAACGGGCGAACGCGAGCCATAGCGCTCTTGGCCATTGGCTGCTGGCGGCTGGCGACTGGCGATTGGCTGTGGCATGGGCTGGTGCGGGCGGGCTGGGCGGCGGGAGATTGGACAGGCTGGCCCGAGCGTGGGCAGCCGGCGGGCGGGTCTGGTCTGGTGTGGTCTTCGCTCACGGACTGGCCTGCGCCTGCGACTGTTTCCTCCACCGGCCCAGCGACTCGCGCGTCGTCGGCGCGCCAGCTCGACCACGACCTCGACCGCCCAGCGGCAGCCCGCGTCGGACTTGGCTCGGAGGCCCGCCCGTGGGAGCGCGTCTGGTGTGGCCCGCGAGTGGGAGCACGTCTGGTGTGGCCCGCCTTCCCGCCGGCCGCGCAGCAGACACGGCAACTGCGACCGGTCCGCGCGCGCCGACCGCTCCAGCTCCAGCTCCAGCTCCAGAGCAGCAGCAGCAGCAGCAGCCGCCAGCGCAGCGCAGCACAGCACAGCGCAGCACAGCACAGCACAGCACAGCCGCGCCGGTGCGCCTTCGCCCTGCCCGGCCGTCGCCGCATCCCCGCCTGCGCTGCTCCGCCCTCAACACCCACCGCCACTGCACCGCCGCCGGCCCCGCCCCGCCCTGCCTGACAGACGACGCCGCCTCTGCCGCCTCCGCCGCCTCCGCCGCCTCCGCCGCCTCCGCCGTGGACAGCGCCCGCACTGGCCACACAGCATCGCCGCCCGCGCTGTCCCGTGCATGCTCCGCCGGCGACCGCAGTAGACCCTCGCCCATGAGTCTCCCCGGCAGCCAGCCTCCGGCGGCTGGGCCAGAGCAAGGTGCGTCGCGCCGGCGTCGGCTCGGTCACATGCACGCATCGTCGACAGCATGTGACCGCCACCCGCTGGGCCCGGGCGCATGCATGGCATGTAAAGCCACCGTGCTAACGCCCCGTCTCGCATAGGCTCCTCCGCACAACAGTCGCTACCGTCCGTGCCGCGTCCGCGGACTGTGCCTCCTGCATTGGCCTCGCTAACCATGGGCAGTGTGCACGATGCCGCCTCGCCCGCCGGCCCCGATACGCCGGGTGTCCCCAGCCCGCCGCAAAGCGCCCGTGCAAACACACACGATCGGTCCGAGAGCATCGGCCGGCAATCGAAGAGAAGTCTGACGCGGCGGAAACGAGACCCCAGCACGGGCAGCAAGCGCATCGGTCGACGCGGCGAAAGCACCGCCGAGAAGGCGACTCTCCCCGCAGACGCCAGCCGTGCCGAACTGGCTGCTCCCGAGAAGCCGAAGAAAAGAAGCGGGTTGTTGGCCTTCCTTTGTTGTGGTGCCGGGGACAGCGCTCCTGTGCCCGGCTCGCAAGACGCCGCGCAACCTCCAAAGCCCGTGACAAAGACGCAGCCCACACGAGCACAGCACCCCCCTCAGAGCCGAACACAGGCCCCAGACGTCAGTGCGACGGCTACCAGCGCCGAAGAGTCGACGGAAGTCATTGACGAGAAATCGGGTGCACAGCAGTCGTCTGCCAACGGCTTCAAGCCAGAGTCGAAGCCTCTATCTGAAGCCGAGCGTGACGCAGCACCACTGGCCCCGGTCCTACCCGTCAACCCACCTCCAACCGGCACTCCTGCAGTGACATCTTCGGTAGCACAGCACAGTGTCGAAGAGCACCCGACTGCTTCTGCGCCGCCGATCGACACATCCTCTGGCCTCGCTCCGCCCGTCATTGGACTACAGGCGCCCACACCGACTCTTCCCCAGCAAGAGGACAATCCGATATCGGACCGAACGCCTGAGCAGCAGGCCGTGGATGAGGACCTGGAGCAAGGCGAGAAAGTTCCCATGACCGAGGAAGAGGCGCATGAGGTCGACAACGAAATCGAAAAGAATCACGCCGATCAGCCTCAAGCCGCCATCACATTACCTCCGCCCCCTCCGTTACCCAACACCAGCAGCGACGGCTCCGCGAGTGCGCCGCAGTCGCAAATCACCACGCCAGAGCCAGCACAGAAATGGCTACTCGGACCCATCCAAAACAGGTTCAAGGGACGCAAGTGCTTAGTCCTGGACCTCGACGAAACCTTGGTCCACAGTAGCTTCAAGGTGAAATGCATCTCGCGTGGCCCGTGACCGTGCCCGCTAACCGGTGCGTAGATCCTCCATCAAGCCGACTTCACGATCCCCGTCGAAATCGAAGGTCAATATCACAATGTCTACGTGATCAAACGCCCTGGAGTCGACCAGTTCTTGAAGCGCGTGGGCGAGCTGTACGAGGTCGTTGTCTTCACAGCATCGGTCGCCAAATACGGCGATCCTCTTCTCGATCAACTGGACATTCACAACGTCGTGCACCATCGACTGTTTCGGGAGAGTTGCTACAACCACCAGGGCAACTACGTCAAGGATCTCAGCCAAGTCGGACGCGACCTCAAGGAAACCATCATCATCGACAACTCGCCAACCAGTTACATCTTCCATCCGCAGCATGCCGTGCCGATCAGCAGTTGGTTCAGCGATGCCCACGATAACGAGCTGCTCGACCTGATACCCGTGCTTGAGGATCTTGCAAGCTCGCACGTGTCGGACGTAAGTCTGGTGCTGGACGTGGCATTGTGACGCCGATCATGACACCATACACCAAACACTGAAACACGATCGAGCACTACTGTACAATGGCCACCTATGGCTCGGATTTCGCTTGTTGCTTAGAACGGCCGACTGAGATACCCTTTTCGCTTCTGTATTCGACACGGTTTAGAATGTTCACTAGACATTTAATCTGGACCAGCTCCTTGGTCTAGGCCAGCAAATCGCCAGGTCGGCACGATGAAGATTCGTGGCTTTCTGGAAGGATCAATCGAAAATTCCCCAAAATGTACAGCAGCATAGTCCCGCTCGTCCTGGTCGGCAGCCGATGCGCGCCACGAACCGACGAGACTCATCAATTGACGACATACCAGCAACAGTTCATTATCTTCTTCACTTTCCTGACATGCTCACAACAGTACTACGGGAAGCAGGCACGGGCGCCTGGAGCGAGCGAGTGGCTGCTGAACGGCGAAATCGGAATCTGCGTTTTTGCGGTCCATGAAATTGCATGGCAGGCTGTTGCATTTAGAACCCCCGTGGATTTTCTCCTTGACGTTTCCTTTGTTTCGACACCACCGACTGCCATGAGACTACCGAGAGAGAGAGAGAGAGAGAGGGGGGGGGGGGGCGAACTTTGTGCCGGGGCATTCGATTTCTGACAGGTACACCAAAAATCGGGACTGGTTTGAGAAGCATCCCCACGCAATCACGCCATCGCATCAGCAACATCATTCACCCACAGACAGATTCACGATGGCGCTGGATCTTTGGCTCACGCTTTCTTTCTGCGTTCACTCTCTTGGATAGCAACCTCGTTGTATCATCAGCACGAGCAGAGACGCCGGCCGAGGAAGCGCGGCGGGAGTTTCGTCTGGCGTTTGCGAAGCGAGGGCTTCGAGGAGGAGGCCATGTCGATGGGAGGAGGCCGCGTTCGTTTGGCGAGGCGCACGGAGGGGACTTGAGAACTCTTTCACCCTCGTGAAACCCCTCCCCCCGCCGGAGCTCGAGTCGGCTGGACAGGTGAGCTCGGCTAGATCGTTGCAATAGTTACACGGGTATAATTCACTAGTTTTCAGCCATGTGTGCTGGCTTGTGCAGTCGACGCCTCGATCCCTTGCCACGTCCCGCGCCAATCCACGTCGATCCGACGGGAACCATTTCCGCCCAGTCGCCGGCGACGCCGTCTCCAGCGTGCGTGATGGGTGAGAGATTTCCTCCCGGGGAGGGAGCGCACGCGGGGGGGGGCCTTTCCTCTCTGTGGATTTTCCGGAAGCTTTGGGTCGGCTTGGGGAAGGAGAGAGAGGGGGGGGGGAGAGAGAGAGAGAGAGAGAGAGAGAGAGAGAGAGAGAGAGAGAGAGATATGTATGTACGAGAACGCTCACAGCTTCGGCCTGCGGCCGGTCTTGACGCCGGCGACGGCGTCGCCGGAGAGGAGGAAGTCGGGATAGGGCGCGTCGGGGCTCTGGGCGGCGGCGGCGGTCCTCCAGTGTCCGCCGTCGACGACCAAGATGTTGCCGTTCACGTAGCTGCCGGCCTCGGAAAACAGGTAGACCGTGGCGTCGGCGATCTCCTTCACCCGCCCCCAGCGGCCGACGGGGATCGCTTTGGCCGAGGCCTTCGCCGACGCGTCGTCGCGGCGCGACAGGCGCTCCATGCCCTCGGTGCCGGCGATGGGGCCGGGGGTGATGACGTTGCTGGTGATGCCGTAGGGGCCGTATTCGATGGCGACGCTGTTGCTGATCTGGTCCACGGCGGCCTTGGCGGCCATGGCGTGCGCTTGGAGCGGGTATCCCTTGAAATGGAACGAGGCCGAGATGAAGATCAACCGGCCGCCCGTGCCCCGTCCGCGCGTGCTCCGGCCCGTGTTGGGGTACTTCTTCGCCGACGCCATCAGGTGCGGCAGGACGGCTTTGGCGGTGTGGTACGAGCCCAGCGCGTCGATCTCGATGACGGTGCGGAAGGCGTTGGGACTGAGCTGGCTCATCGGCGCGAGGAAGTTGCCGGCCGCCCCGGCGATGGCGTAGTCGATCCCGCCCAGCTCTTGCGCGCACCGGTCGGCCGCCGCCCGCACCGCCCCGGCATCCCGCACGTCGACCCGGCCCTGCCCCACGACTTTCGCGCCCGGCCGGGCCGTCGTGAGGTCTCGCGCCATCTTCTCCGTCTTCTCGGCATCCCGGCCGACGATGTACGCGTTCCCGCCCAGCGCAACGAAGGCCCGAACCTGCACGGAGCAGATTGTGCCCGCGCCGCCGGTGCAGAACAGGACCTTGTCGTTGAAGATGCCGTCCTTCCACACATCGCTGATGTACTCGTCTCTCGGCACGGGCATGTTGTCGGGTGCGGTGGTGTTGGTGTGGGAGGCCGAGTGTCTCACGAGATGGCGGTTGACGGCTGGCCGGACGGGGTGTCGGAAGGGTTGGGTCTCGACACGGGCACGATCAAGCACATTCGATCACGCACATTCGATCACGCACATTCGATCACGCACATTCTACGGCTGTACGCTCCGTCCTGACATGTGGCCACGAGTCACGCCCGGAACCTTCTTTTTCTGGGCGCAGTCATCAGGTGAAGTGAAGACGGCCGCTTGGATGTCTGTCTCCACGCGAAGAGAGAGGACCGAGGCAAGTTCGCTCCGCGCCTCGGCATCAGGAACGGCATCCTCCGTCGTATGTGAGATATCGAGGAAGCACGGCGACATCGCTCATATGTCAACCATCTCCCGGGCGTGATGGCAAGGCGTGAACGGAACCGATGACGGCGGCGCGGACATTCCTCCTCGATCAGCGTCATGCGCAACATACCGTCCATACCCTCGGTCACCATCTCGTCCGCAACCACGAGATGCCGTGTTCGGAAGGAGCGCACATACAGCAGTGTTACGCCACTTCCACGGCCGTAGCACGACACCGTCAAGCCCCTATGTCATGATCCGTTGAAGCTTTGCGCTCCGTGCAGTAGACACGGTCGACGGTTCCTCAAGCAGTCCCTCCCACCTCCAGCAGCGCTCTCGTCACCAAGCAACCCAGCATCGCTCCAGCAACAACCAAGATGCACGCCAATCTTGCCACTCTTGCCATCGCAGCGCTTTCTGCCTCTGCAGCACCAGCCGCTCAATCACCATTGCCGTCCGAGTCGCTGGCTGTCAGGTATCGAGCATCATCAGCACGAAATTGACTCGACCGCGCTCTGATCGTTTTTCTTGTGTGCTGGGGGGTTTAGCCTGCACTCGGACACGCACTGCAATCTCCTCGGGGGGGAGTATCCTCACAACCTCCACGCCGGCCGATGCTACAACGCCACGGCCGGCTTCCGTTCCTTGGAGATCTATGCCCCACCCGTGACGGGCGGCATGTTGACCGTCTACCCCGACGAATGCTGCCCGCAAGGCACAGGTCAGGGACTGAGCACGGAATTTCGCGCATGTCAGAACGCCTGGAGCTTTGTGGGGAAGGCCATCGAGTATGCTCGTGAAGAATAACGGCATGGCTTGACAAGCCGAAGGCAACTTTCCTCCAGGTTCTCCCCTTCGGGCGCGTGGGTGCGATTCTGATCAATGGAGGAACGACGGGCAAAAGTGCTCGATGAGGAACTTGTTGTCTCAGGTCCGACCATGTCGACGGGAATTCGTGCCATCGTGCCAGTCGGTGCCTTGCCTTTGGCTTTGCATGGTCTTCGGGCCGAGAAAGTGTGGAATCGAGAACGCATGCATGGAAGGGAGTTCTAGATGGAGGCCCTGCTTGACACGTATTTTCATGCGTTAGCCGCGAAGACGCCTGCAAGCAAAGGTCTTTCCCGTATAACTAATAGACGTGCCAACAACACGCTGATCCAAGGGGGAAGCTGACCCCTGCGGGCAGGTGGTGGTGCACTTGTGCCATCTCAGGAATTGACAATCATCATCATCATCATCATCATCATCATCATCATCATCATCATCACCACTACCATCATAATCATCATCACCACCACCACCATCACCACCACCATCATCATCACCACCACCACCATCATCATCCGTGCACATTGACTCGACCGAAGCGAGATCAGAAGACGATCAAAGCTGAGCAGAAGCACATATACCATCACGATGCCTGCGGCGATCGCACTCCTCAAGTTCGTGGGAGTGGGGAGTGTCGGGCTTCTCACAGTACGCTCAGCAGCATCGCTGTCCAGCACTCGAACCCGCCGTACTAATCCACCACAGGGCGTCTCTTACACCTTGTCAACCCAGACCCTGCCTTCTCTTCTGACCCTCCCAAGCGCAAAGCCCGCCGCACGCACGCTCCATCAGACCACGCGCCTGGCGACTCTACACATCCGAACACTGTCCACCCTCGCCTCCGCCAGCCTGCTGCTCGCCTTCGCCCTCTCGCCGTCGCGGATCAGACATCCTTATCTCCTCTGGACCGCTCTGGTCGCCGGCGGAGCGGGAGCGCTCAACCTCGTCACGGACCAGACCGCGACGCAGCCCGTGATCACGGACGAGGTCGGCGAGTTCAATGGCGAGCAGGTGGAGAAGAGAGCGAGGGATCAGCAGAGATTGGAATTCCTCCGGACGTTTGTGTCCGGCCTGGCGTTCACGATGGGCGTGGTTGGCATCTGGGGCGATGGCGCGTGAAGAGATGGCGATGCCGCGGGTTGTGACGGAGCATCGGGGGTTGCGTTGCATGTCATCGACGAGAGATGGGCACTGTTGAGACGAGATGAAAGGGCATGCTATATGTAGCGAGCGGTCCCCGGCGCGGTTGGGAATGGCCAGCAGTAAACCATCGGTCGTGCTGTACACCCCAAGCACACACGAAGAGATGGAAGCGACTCGGAGGGGGGGGGGGGGGGGCCTCCTGATCTCCCAAAGCCACAAGGAACCAGATTGACCTCAACGTCGAACCAGAACCCAAAAGATTAACATCATGGCTCCACCAAACCCACCGCCACCACCATAGCAAGAAGCTCGATCGACGGACAAGGTAGGATCAATCTTGGCCGGCGGCAGACATATTATCAACGCCGGACGCAAAGAAGCAAGCTCAAAGTCACACGTGTTGTGGCGGTCTCGGCAGTTCCGTCGACCAGAGTAGCTGTCGAGCAGCTTTCTCCATTTGCGGATGCTCGTGCCGGGCACGACGGTAGAGCGTCGTGGAGCAACAGCACATGAACCCCGCGCAGTCCCGCCGGCTTGTGTTCTCATTCACTCGTCTCGTGCTCATCATGGTATCTCGGCCCCTCGCTCTCTCTCTCTCTCTCTCTCTCCTCTCCCTCCCCCATCCACGCCCCAAGTCTCGCTCAATGCGACTTGAGCCACGCCAGAATCTGCTGAAAGGCATCCCTCTGCTTCTCCCGGATCGCCGCGTCGGCGTATTCACCCAGCACGGCAAACCCGTGCGGCACACCGGGATACAGCTTCTCCTCGTGCTCCACGCCCATCTCCCGCAACTTCTTCACCCCATCCTCTCGCACCTCATCGGGAAACAGACCATCACCCTGCACCGCCACAACCGACAGCGGGACCCGACAGCGCTCCAAGTCCGCCACGGTGATTTGCGTCCCGTGCGCAATGGCTCCACACTTGATCCGCGGTGCGTTCGGAACCGCGGCCCCCGTCTCGCACGACGCGGGCCCCTCCGCCCCGGCGGCGTCGCGTGGCGCGCCCAACTGCAGGATGTATTTCGCGCCGAAGCAGTATCCCACGCCGTAGATGCCTCCGCCGTAGGCGACGGCGTCGGCGAAGGCTTGGGCGATGCCGTCGATGGCGCGGTGGAGGAGGGGGAGGACGGTTTCGGGCGTGTGCCGCGCGAGCCACATGTCGATCGTGAAGGACTTGGCGACCGACGCGATGCCCATCTTGACTTGCTCGATCACGCTGGGGTTCGGTGCGGCGGGGGAGGTGTCGGTCGTGGCGATGGCGGTGGCGGGGTCGCCGGCGAATCTGCACGCTGCGTCAGACACGAGAGCCCCCGCGGGCGACACCTCCTGCCCCACCGCGGGCCACCCACTGATCCGGCATGGCGACGAGAAAGCCCTCCGACGCGAACTTGTCCGCCTGAAGCTGGTTGTTGGGTGAGCGAATGCCCGTGCCTCCCGTCAGAAGGAGCAGCAGTCTGCACGGCGTGTGTGGGTAGTCGGCCGGCTTGGCGATGTAGGTCTCGACATGGTTGTATATTGCAATCTCCTGTGGTCCGGTTCAGCAAATGGGGTGGGGTTGGTGTGATGGTGGTGTAGCATACTCCGCTGGGGTGTTCTCCGGCCGCTAGCGGTGAAGTCAGCCATCGCGTCTATGTTTCCAACTCTCGTCAATCGTACGTAACGGGCGGTCAGTTGTACAGTGTCGCTGTCGCTGCTCAGTATGGTTTCGCGGGTGTTGCTGGGGAGCAGAGCTTACACCCAAGCTGGCTGCGCCTTGATCGACCGTGGAGTCGCCCGGTACTTCGTTCGGGGGGTCTTGGTGAGCATCGCTCTCTGGCGCCTTGGCCGCGAGGTGCCCGTCCGCCATGCTGGGCCTTGCTGTGTGGAGGGCCGGGGCGCCGTGTCAGATGTGCAGCGTGAGACGTGCAGCGTCAGATGTGCTCATATCATCGATCGTCCAAGCCAGGGTTGGGGGTTGGGGGTTGGGGCAGGTTGCTGGGCCAGGATGTCGACGCGCATGTGACAGGGCGGGACACTCCCGCTTGTGTTGACTGTGATGGTGCGGAACACGCGCACTTCCTGCTTCTTGGCCGCCGCATTGCAACGCTTATGCATCGACGCATCGAGCGCTGCTTCTCTCGCGGGGCCCGTCCGCCGACACAAGCCGCCTGTGGGTGTGGCGGGCGCTGTGTCGTGGCTGCTGCATCGAGCGATCCCGATACCATAACTACCTCATCCAAGCCCGGCAGTGACACCTGCTCTTCGCCTGCTTTCTTGTCGCATGGACGATCCAACACCAGATCCAGCACCAGCGCCAGCTCCAGCACCAGCGCCAGATCCAGCACCAGCACCAGCAGTGCCCAAGTCGCCACCAAGCATGGCTACGACAGCATCCCTTCCGAAACAGAACCCCGAACCTGCACGCACACGCCGCTGACGCATTTCGCCGACGAAGCCCTCACTTCACCAGTGCGGGCGCAAAGTCGCATGCGATGCAGTCCGGACTGGAGTTTGAGTCGCAGTGAACGGCCGTACGTGTGTGGAGTGGAACAGCTATGTTTGCTCTCGCCTCTCCATCCCAGATGTCTCGTTCAGAAGTTTGTCTGATAGCCATGTCGCGCTCGCAGGACCCAGAACACCGCAGTGATATGCATATCATGCAGGATATCACGGAGCGATCAGACCAGGAGCGAGGGCGCCGCTCCCACAATAGCTTCATGTCTTTCACAGCACATTCCGACCAGACACTCACACCGGGCGTGGATACCAAAGCCCACGGGAAGATGGCCCTGTCGACGCACTCTCTCCTGCTCACCACCAAGGAAGACGTCGTGCGGAACCTTTTTGGCTACTATGGGTTCCAACAATGGCTCGATGATTCCAAGATTGAACTATTCATCCGCCTTGGCATCTTGAATATGGCCGACAACGACGCCTGCATGTTTAGACACAGCGAGGATTACTGTACCCGCACGCGAAAACACTACGCTGGCATCTGTGAAGCATTCTCCACATTTTTCTTCTTCGCCGAGGACCCTCTTTACCAGCCGCCGGAGCTGAGGTTTCGACTGGCGTTGCTGCTGAAGGGCACGGCGTGTGCCCGTCACCAGGTTGCACCTAAGGCGTGCAAGACCTTGGTCGAACAACGCTACCCGACGTTGGCAATCTGGCGCCAACAACACATTTCAGCGATCAAGCATGCGCCTCCAAAGGCAACCGAAAACAAATCGCCGCCCAGCCACAGAAAGTCTGGCATCAACCGAATCTTCTCTTCGTCCGAGCTGAAGGTCCCCCTATCGTTGGGCCGCAAAAGCTCGCAGGGACGAAAGGGCCGACCGTCGTTGAGCAGCATCCGGCAAGAACACGGCGGCGCAGACCGGCCGGCTCACATTCCTTCCGTGCGACCTGCCCTCGTTCGCAGGGCACTCTCGGTGTCGAGTGCCGGTAGTGATGCGGCAGACCACCGCTCCATCACCGACGATGCGAGTCATTCTTCCGCATGGGCCGACACCCAGGCCGCACTCGAGGGCACATCTGCCATCCCGCTCTCCATGTTGCCGCCCGAAGTCGAGCCGTCGTCGCCCGCCGGCCGACGCGAAGAGCGCACGAGCCTGCTGGACGGGCTGCGCGAGTGGAGGTGGAAGCGAAGCAGCCGAGCGACGAGTAAGCTGTAGGTCAGCCGTGAATCGCTCTGCGACGAATGCCGCCGTCGGGTGCTGCTCGAGTCTGGAAACCGATGACGAGCGCTTCATCCGACCATCTCGCCATCCGTCCGATCATAGGCCATCACAACACACGGGGCAAATGCCACCCTGCCTTTTTGTTTGTTGTTCTTTTGCCTGCCTGTCCGCCCTCCTCCATCCAGCGTCAGAGCGAGCACCAACAAAGGCATGGCCGCGTCTTCGCTGCGTCCCGACCGGCGGCACAGCGCACCTCCACCTTCCGTGACCCCGACGTGCCACGGAAGACGGGGTGCGCGTTCGCGCACGCACGGATTGCATCCCGCAGAACCCCCACCCCGCGGGGCCAGAGAAACGGGCTCTGAAATTGGCCACAATCGTGAATCGGATGCAAAAGAAAAAAAATAGAAGTGTACGACTGTCGGATTGAGTGGAAAGGGATGATCAATCAACACGCTCGCAGGCAAGTGACATGTTCTTTTTTTTTTCAGGGCCTGCCATCATCATCAGGGTATCGTTGAAACCAAGCAAACAAACCCCCACCAATCCCCCCAATCCCACGCCTACCCCACCACCGTGTGTGCATATCCACCCCCCTCCCCCCTTTTTTTTTCTGTCATGAAGTCGTATAGCTATGTGCAGGGCGAAGTCGCACGGGCTGAAGCGAGGTCGTGGGTCACGTGGTCCAATGGTCAAGGAATTGATGCCGCGGCAAGGCTCGCTCAATCAAGCAGCCGAGAGCGGTCGCGGGGTGAATGAAATGGACCAAGAATGAAATCGTGCCCCCCCCCCCCCCAACCAAAAGTGCCCAAGGGCTGGGCGGTTGGGCACTACGAATGAGCCCACGGTCCGCGTGCGCAGTCCTCCTCGCAGAACTCGCGACAGCCCTCGAACCAATCGCAGCGAAGAGCGTCGGAGATGGTGAAGCGCATGTCGATGTCTTTTTCCAAACAGCCTTTGACCAGGTCGATGACTTCCGGTCCGCCGGCGGCGGCGTGGCGGAGCGCGTCGTCGTCCCATTCGGCGTGAAGGATCAGCTCCACGGTCTTGCTGGGCAGCGCGTGTCGAAATGGTAAGTCGCCGGTACACAAGGCGTAGATGATGACTCCAAAAGCCCAGACATCGCCGGCGGTCTCGAACAGTTTGCGATTGACCGACAGTCCCTTGGGCGAAGCGTATTCCAACGTTCCGATGATCGATGATGCCGTTCGCCGGGGCAGCTCGCCCGACAGTGATAAATACTCAATGTCGCGTCCGGTCACGTCCTCGTCGACACTTTCGCTGTGCAGGAAATCGGCCAGTCCAAAGTCGCACACGCGAAGGATGCCGCCGTCTGTGTCGGCATTGGGAACACTCATGTCGATGAGGCAGTTCTCGAGCTTGACGTCGCGATGGCAGACACGAATGTCTTCGTGCAGATATCGCAGCGCGCACGCCAGCTGGTAGGCGTAGCTTTTCGCCAGATTCGGGGCCAGGCCTTTTCGTCCCTGGTTACTCGAGGCGTTGTTACGCACCTTCCGTACCTGATCAAACAGCGTGCCACCGGCGTTGAGATCCATGACGCAGAATGTGGCAAAGTCGGTCTCGTAGACGGCGTGGAGGCTCAGGATATGTCGATGCTTCAAATAACGCCAAATTGAAACTTCATGCTCGACTTCCTGCTGTGCCCTGTCGTTCTCCGCTTCATTCACGCCGGCTATGCTCTTGCGTACGATCTTGACCGCACGGAGGGTACGATTCCCGTGCTCGTCCAGAGAATGCACTTCCTTCACGACACCGAACCCGCCCCTATTGATGGTTCGTCCGATCACGTACTCGTTGTTCAAGCCGATGCTCTGGCCCTCGTCGTCGGGACTCGGTTCCGTCGTGGCTTCTTCCACGGCGCCTTTGCCCCAGTTCGCGAGGAATGCATGTGCTGGGCTGACCGACGTGTGACCGGAGTTGGATCGCCGCGACGAGCGTCGAGACGCTGCACCCGGTATTCGCTGCGGACGCATGCGCACCGAGCGGGTGCTCGAATTTCGGCTGAGTGGGTCGTAGGCATCTCCGGTAGGCGATGCGATCTCGTGGTCGACGCAACGCGACTCGGGTATGGTCTGCGGCGATACCATGAGTTTTGCCGCGATGGATTCGATAGAATTGGTCGACGTGCTCGACGAGACGGGACTTGTTTGCAGCGCTTCGTCATTGCATCGAGATGTCGTCGATGCGGATGCCGGGGACGTCGGGGACGCGGCCTGCGGTCCCAGGTCCTTTCTCGTCTCGAGCCTCATTGCCCGGGCGCCGAACTGTTTCTCCTGTATATCACACGTTGGCGCAATGCATTTCGCGATTCTCACGCGGTTGTCTTACCGGCGGAGGGGTTCGTCGTGCACTCGACCGCATCGCAGACTTGGACAGGTCCTCGGCCGACGGAAGGCTCCCGATCAGCCATCTCATCCTGGTCGGCTGCGATGTCCTCGGCGCGTCGCGGGGGAGACTGTGCTCGCGGGGGAGACTGTGCTCGCGGCTGGGCCGGTCGACGAAAGCCGAGGGTGCTGCGCGGTCGATGGGTGGAGGGAGAAAGGGGGATTGTGCGGCCGTCGTCGGTCCGCGCGGTGGGGCAGAAGGATATTGCTCGTCCACGCTTGCTAAGCGTGGCCTGGAGAGCCTCGATCTCGGCCGTGCGCTGTTCGGTGCGGCTGGCGGAAAAGACTCGCCAGGACACTCCCGAGCCATGGTGCTTGGGCCTGTCGGCGCGCGGGAGCCGGTGGTTCTTGCTCGCGCGGTCGACGGCGGGCGGCAGCGCGGCAGGGTCCACTGCTATCGATAGCGACTCGGCGCTGCCTTGGCGGGAAGCGGCGACCTCCTCGCCCGAATCGCTGTCCTGCAGGTATTTCTGAGCACGCCGGGTCAGCGCCGTGTGCTTTCTCTGCGCACGTGATGCACTCCGCGACTCACCGTGCCGGCAAAGGGCGAGGCGACGGTGTGGCGGGGCACGAGGACGGGCTGGTGGCGTGGCGAGGCTTCTGTGCCGGGCGGCGGCCGGGCGGCGTGGGGTGTGGAGGCGGGTGGCAGGGCGTCGGTGGGGTCGCACCCGCGATATCTGGTCGTGGGCGCCGGGCTTTGGGTGCGGCCGGTGCGGGCTGCTGGCCGGCACACGCTCTCGTCGTCGGAGCTGTCGTCGAGATACGCCAAGTTGCCCGCCGCGAGCGCTGCCGCCTTCTTCTGCTCGCTCCGTCCTGGCACGCTGCCACGCCGGCCGCTGCCGTCTGTCACGCGCCCGATGGCGGCCACTCGGGGCGCCGGGCTGGGGCGGCGATCGGATCGCTTCGGGACGGGCACGTCTAGAAAGTCATCGTCGCTGTCGCGGAAGGCGTCGATGGATGCAAACGGCGAGCTCACGTTCTGGCTCGCAGCCGGCGCTCGCGGCGGGCGCGGCGACGGCGACGGCTTGGCCACGGGCGGCGCCTGCGTCTTGGTTCTGCTCTCCCGCGTCTTGGTTCTGCTCTCCCGCGGCTCCTCCTCACTCTCATCTTCGAAGCCCGTCGCGAAGGGGTCGGGTCGACCGCGGCGGCGCGCGGTCTGCACGCGGAGACCACTGAAATGTCTCTGTATGTCGTATGCCGCCATCAACGGCGGCCGCGGCGGTTATGCTGTGGCGAGTGGCGAGTGGCGACGCGCGCGGGTGCGGATGCAGCGTGCACATCCACCACGCACCAGCACGGCGAGCACACTGCGGGAAGCGACGAGGCAGCGACACTCACCCAGCGCTGCCCGCTCTATGGAGGCAACACTGATCTCTCTATGTCAGGCGTGAGGCGCGGGCAGAGCAGCACTGGTCCAATCGCAAGCGCACAAGCCGCGCGGAGGGAGGCCGACGGTAGCCAAGAAACATCTTGCTTGGCGGGCGCTATGCGGCGCACCCTTGCGGAGGTCTGGTCTGTACGCTCTGGGCTGCCTCCATCTGCCCGGATGGCTCTTGAGAAACGCCTCCTTTGTGTGGAGACCTGAGCTTGAGCATGCCTATCCCCCCATGCGGCCCGCCCGGGTCATGAGGTCATCTCATCCGAGCCTCCCTCGCCGCCCTCGCCGATCCCCACCACGCGACGCCGCAGAGCCTACAATTCTTGCTGAACCTGCCGTGCAACGCACCGAGTCGGTCTGTGGCGGCTCCAAGGCGAATCACACGAAACCACCGATCCGTTGATCTGCAGCTGGAGCTTCAGCCATCCTGCGAGCCTCAGCCGTCCTGCGAGCTTCAGCCATCATGCGAGCCACGACGTTGAAGCGGTGCGATTGTCCAACGCCAAGTCGAGGCTTGTTGCTCATGTAGGGGAGTGGAAACAAACGCGGCTGACCACTATGTGTCCGGGCGTGCGCATGATACTGCAGTGTGCAGATTCATGCCCGCCTGGCACGCGTTGCAGCAGATCTGCTACCAGGAAGGCGTGCTAAGCTACCATTGCTCTCGTTTGTTCTCATTGTCGTATGACTCGTTGCTCTCATCGTCGTATGACTAGTTGCTCTCATTGTCGTATGACTGGCAACAAGGCTGGACTGCGAAATGGTGGCTGTGTAGTCAGAAGACGAACACCACAAATCCCTCAGTGGAGCGGTGAAGTGTGCCATGGAGGAGTTCATGATCATGATGGTCAGGGAAAGTCCTTGATTCCAGTGACGTCAAAGTATGACCGATAGATCTGTGCACGAACACGAGTGCAGAGAAAGCATATAGTTACAGGAGACGTAAGACGCTGCCGTCAAATACCAGTTAGTCGCTGGGCCGGCTCATGGCACCGTACCGTTCATAGGCCCAGAGGTCGCCGGACCGTGGCCTGCCTGCATTCGCGGAACCGCTGCGAATGGCCCTTGCCTTGAAACTCGGCCGCTGTTATCACGAGCAAAGGTGAAACAGGGACAGTGGGGCACCGATATAGCGATGCACAGTAGACACCAATCTTCCATCCTTATAAAATACACGTCGGGATAATGAGATAGTCTGGGCAGTGAAACTATTACCTAAGCCAGCCATCAAGTGTAGGCCAGCCTTCAAGTAAAGATAATAGTTAACATAGTATATAATTATGCTCAAACTACTACAGATATTAAATAACATAATACGCATGTGATCCGGTGGAAAGCCCTCAGACCACAGGGCGCGTAGGTAGCAAAGGGAGCTACAGGTAACCCGTTAGGATTAATGCAGTAGTGGAAGGGTAGTAGGGGTAGTGGACCCCAGAATGGCAGCCTTGGGCTCACTTCCCCAGGTTTAGGTTCCAGGAAGAGCCGCCCTGGCTTGGCATCCACTACTACACTAAGAAGCCGCTTTACCACTATATATTGTTATTAATCCGAGCACGTAGATATAATTCAATACAGCCTTTTAATAACTATATCGAGAACTAAGGAAAGGAAGGAATCTATGTAGTGGTAGTAGTAGGCTTTCGTAGTAGTAGTGCGCCAAGGCCCGGCTCGGTCCGAAAGGGCTAAGCCGAAATCCAGAGTCTACCCTATTAATCTGTCCTACCCCTTTCTACTACCGCAACACCACCCCCCTCCCTTACTAGCGGTCGCCCTTAACTGCTTACTTATCTCTTCCGTCCCTCCTACCTTATTCTAGCCAATTAGGTCTTCTTATCCTTCTATCTATTCTTCTATTTCTGCCTCTTTTTCTTCTTCTTTTCTGTTGTCTTTTTCTTCTTCTTTTTTTTCTTCTACTTTTCGTCTTCTACTTCTGTCCGATTCGCGGCTCTTTCCGCGAAAATTCTCCTTAAAACCAACGTTACCTCTTCTTTTCTTCTATCTTAAAAACATCGTCCTTTTCTTATCTGCTTCTTTCTTATATCGACGTCGTCTGTTTAGCTAACGTCGTCTTCTAAAGGGCTTTACTTAGCGTCTATCTAATCTGCTCTATATAACTCCTAATATGTAATCTGAGCTATCTAATCGGACTATCTGATCTGAGCTATCCAATCGGTGCTATAGCTCTATATAGGTCTGGACGCGACCTCCTAATTTCTTTCTATTAAGGCTTAAGCGTTACTGCAAAAGGGGCTGTTGCTAACTCTGTCTATAAAATCAATTAGCCGAGCCTTTCGCTTTTATAGGCGCCGTTGGCGACTGTCGCACAGCTGGGGGCCGTCGACGACTTCGTCTATAGAATCCGTCCGGCCAAGCTATCGGACTCTATAGACGTCGTCGAAGACGGTTACTAAGCGCGCCGCTACGATCGTTTCTCCGGCTTTCTCTTACTAATAGAACGGACGCGGCTCTTCTTCTTTTTCTATCGCTTCTAGAGCTATCGCTTTCTTATTTCTAGAGCTATCTAGGTCTCAGTTTTCTCAGATTCTAGACATAGAATTCTTCTAACAGCTCTGCCGAATTTCGCAGATTTTCGATAAGATACTATTTATAGTCTTCCAGCCACCCCTTCTCTAAGATCCTCGCTTTAATATGTAAGGGCTTAAGAATCTTAGTTTAGAAACTTAAGGCTAGGTATCTATATAAAGGAACTAATAGGCAGTTCCTTCGTTATCCGTTGCTGTACAATTTGTACCTATAAAGCTAAGTCAGCAATTTCCCTCTGTATAGGGGAGCAAGGTTCCCAAATCTGTATAGAGGGTCGGGAGTTTCTCTCTATATAGGGTATAGAGTTTTCTCTCTGTTTAGAAGGGGCAGCAATTCCCCTCTGTATAGGGCTATAGGGTTCTCCCTCTATACAGGAGTAGGATCGTATTAGTAACTTCGTACAGAGGGTAGGGTCGTGCTAGCGCTGCTAAGTCGCAGTCCTTAGGGCGACGGCTGGCTTAGGTCCAAGACCTGGGCTAGACGGCGCTCCCTAACAATACTCCCCCCCCTTCTCGTAGTGCTCCCCTCGTACGACAACGTGTTGTACGCCCTTAGGTCCTAGCGTCCCTCTTGTAGGTAGCGCTTTCCTGTCCTCGTCCGGTCGTCTATAGGGCTGTTGCTCGTCTAGGCACTAGGTGTCGGTTGTCTCGTTCGCCCTCCTTCGTACAGTTATAATACGGATGTGGAGGTAGAGGGCTGGAAGGTGCTAGAAGGTAGCAGGCTTGGCAGGGCCAGGCTTGGCAGCTGTACACTCAAATACTGCACCTCCGCTTGTACGTAGATTCTTCCCTCTCTAGCCTTAGATATAGTTTTCAAAGTAGCCGTATTAAATTATATCTACGTGCTTAGATCAAGTTATAGCAGCTGTCCTAGTTGCTAATACTTTGTATAGCGGGCAGCCTACACCCTATATATTAAGCCTTACCCCTCCCTCTACGCTGCTACAACCTTAGGCCTGTCTATTTAGATCCTGAAGCTAAGGCAGAGGAGGGTTTGTAGGCAGGGAAAGCAGGTAGTGCTAGATCGCTTCTACCTAATCTTAACCGATTCTAGTTACTACTTTAAGGATGCTAAAGCTAAGGCAGAGGAGGACCTGCGAGCAGTTATAAAGGTGCAGGAGGCGCTCGGTCCTGTCTAGTCTACTATTTCTACGTTTGCAGTCTCCCTATTTTACCTGCCTTTTATCCTGTCTGTAGGTAAGCTGTCCTGTCTTTACCTGTCTATTTACCTGCTTCTTATCCCCTGTCTGTTTATCTCCTATTCTATAGCTCTAGCTGTGCACTCCGTATCCTATCTATACAGTCCGGCAGCAGCGGGCTGTCCGGCTTTCTCCCTATGCCTTGGTCGCTGTCCCGGGGTTCGGCTTATAGGTAGGTGTTGTTGCAGCGGCAGAAAGGGGTGGGACTAAGTAATGGGGTAGACCCTCGGAATTTCGGCTCGGCCCTTCTGGACCGAGCCGGGCCTTAGCACACTACCCCTAAAGCTCTTACCTACCACTATATAGATTCCTTTCCCTCCTTAGTTCGAGATATAGTTATTAAAAAGGCTGTATTGAATCATATCTGCGTGCCCAGATTCTTATATCTCGAACTCACTTACTATACTAACTCCGCGCTGCGCGAAAGGGACCGTTGAACTATCCGGATACCCGAATAACGCACGCGCACTACACACACCAAACCAACAACCCCCAGCACCGTAAGACAGCTATAGAGAGCTTCTTAACGGTAGAAGGCGGCGTTACAGGCTGCAGCGGAAAGAGAAAGACTAACAGACCGAGGTGTTGCGGCGGTGGAAAGGGGTGGGACTGGATAATGGGGTGGACCCTGGATTTCGGCTCGGCCCGGACGGGACGAGCCGGGCCTTGGCACACCACCCTCCATCAAAGCCCACCACCACCACCACATAGGTTCCTTTCCCTCCTCAGTTCGAGATATAGTCATCAAAAGGCCGTATTGAATCATATCTGCGTGCCCGGATCATTATATCTCGAACTCACTCTCTACAACCCCGCGCTGCGCGAAAGGGCCCGTTGAACCATCCGGAAACCCGAATAACGTACGCGCACCCACCAACAATAACCAACCCCAGGCACCGTAAGAAGATGGAAGACTTCTTAGCGGTAGAGAGCGGCGTTACAGGCCGCAGCAGAAGCAGAAAAGGAAAGACTGACAGAGCGAGCAGGCGCTCCAGTGTAATTGACGATAAGATCGTCATTAGAGGTTTTACAGCGGAAGAGACCGCTAAGATTAAGGAACGAATAAAGGAATACAAGAAGATCCACGACTGCACGATCGAGGAACTGGAAGACTACGTAAACGAGAACGGAATAGGGAAGGTCTACGACGGTATAGACCTTATTAAGACGCTGTTCTACAGGACACTAGAAGAAAATAGACAGCTAAGAGAGGAAGTAGAGACGGTGAGGGCCGAGAAGGAATCGGCAGAGACTATCGTCGAAGTGTTAGAACACCAAGCGGCGAATCGAATAGCGCAGCTGAAGGCGCTGAAGGATCAACTAGCTAATATAGAAGCAGCGAGATCGTCGCTGCCACCGCGGCGAGAAACCCAAGTAGAAACCACCTCGCCGGCGGCCTACAGTTAAGGTGGCACGTTGATGACGTTATTACCGGATCTACCGGTTTTCGGTAGCGGAGACTCCGAAGCGTAGGAGGCGTTTAAGAAGAAGATCAAGAATAAGATGAACCGCGATTACGCATCAAGCAGCGAAGAAGACAGATTGGCCTATTTAGAGGCGCGACTAGAAGGTGAAGCTTTTTCGTTGGTAGCGGACCTAGAAGAGGTAACCGCCGAAGAAGCGATCAAAGCGTTAGATCAACGCTTCGGAGACCCATTCCGAAAGAAGACAGCCCGTAAGCAGCTAGATAAGATCAACTAGAACCGGCAGACGTTTGAGGAATTCTACGGTTTGTTTAGAAAATATGCGATCAGGGCCCGAGTGGCGGAAGATAAGCAGCTCCACCTATTAAGGCAGAAGCTGAACCCTGAACTGGCCGCCGCTATGGCGTCCGTAGAAGACGAAGACCTGGAGGGCTTCGTGCATCAAATGAGGGTCACCGCGAGAAACTTAAGCGCTTACGCGAAATCACGAGAATCGGTTCAGAAGCCGTCGCCGTCGCCGTCGCTGATGCGGACAACCAGAGCCCCCGCGCCCTTCCGACGCGGCCCCCAGCCGCCTTACGTGCCGCAACCGTCGTTCGTCCCCACCTGTTTCGCGTGCGGAAAGCCTGGCCACATCGCTACGAGCTGCCAAGCATCGGATAAGCAGAAGCAGGAGTATCGTGTTATAAAGCATCAGCCGCCACCGCCGAGAAAGACTATTCAAGCCATCGAACCGGCACCGAACGACACCGATAGCGTAGACGGTGGAGTGCAGCTAAGAATCATGGGAAAAGACCAGCTGGACGGATAGGCCCCCTATCTAGCATGGACAACAGGGCATCAACGCGAACTACGTCGACGAAAGAAAGCATCAATAGCTGCAGCGATCCGCTATCGGCTGCGGTGGAGGTGAACACGGAAACAGCCATCATCCTTCCAATCACTGTCCACCCCCTTAACGGATCGAGCAAACCGCTTCAGCTGAAAGCTTTTATCGACACCGGAGCTCTCATCGGCGCGGCGATCTACTACCGACTGGTCCGGAAGCTGACGAATGGATACGGTTATCCAGTGGAACTGGCGTCGCCGACGCGGATTTCGGCGTACAACGGACAAGACACGGAAAGCGTTACGCACTACGTGCCGCTGAGGACCACACTGGCTGGTCGCACTACGGAAGCGACGTTCCGAATCATGGATATCGGAAGATTTGACATTATTATAGGGCAGAAATGGATAAAGAACCAGAAAGCCGTCATTGATGTAGACAAAGGCACGATAGGGTTCAAAACCCTAGGCGACGCCACCGCCGCCGCCGAATTGAAAGTTACGGAGCCCGCCAAAGAGGCTCCGTCCGATCGTTCCGAACCCCCGGTTACCGTCAGAATAATGAGCTCAGAAGCCATAACGACCCTCGCGAAGTCGCCGGATAATAAGATCTACGCCATCTCGATAAAAGACATAGAAGACTATAGGAAGATGATGGCGGAAGAAGAAGTGGATCCGCTGGAGGTGTTGCCAAAGGAGCTCCATAGTTACGCTAACGTCTTCTCAAAAGCAGACTCCAACCTCCTGCCGCTCCACCGGCCGGAATACGATAATAAGATCAGGCTAAAAGAGGGGGCCACCTTGCTAAGAACTAAGCCCCTGAGGAGACTGTCACCGGCCGAACTGGACTAGGTAGAGGTGTTTGTCCGCGAAAACTTGGCGAAGAAGTTCATTACGCCGAGCTCCGCGGAATACGCGTTACCGATTCTTTTCGTAAGGAAACCGGGGGGTGGTCTGCGACTCTGCGTGGACTATCGAGGCCTTAATAAGGTCACCAAGAGAGACGTATACCCCCTGCCGCTAATAGATAAGACTATACAGCGCGTAGCGAAGGCTAAGTGGTTCAGCAAGCTGGACATCCGCTAAGCGTTCTATCGACTAAGGAATGAAGAAGGGCAGACGGAAGACCTTACGACGTTCGCGACGCGTATAGGCAATTTCAAGTAGCTGGTAATGCCGTTCGGACTTACCAACGCGCCGGCAGTGTGGCAACGCTTTATAAACTACACTTTTATAGACATGCTGGAACGGTTCGTGTCTATCTACTTAGACGACATCCTTATCTACACCGATGGAACGAGAGAGCAACATACGGACTACATCGAGAGGGTGTTGAAGAGGCTCCGCGAGGTAGGATTGAACGCGGACACGAAGAAGAGCGAGTTCTATTAAACCGAGGTTAAATATCTCGGTCTCATCGTCGGAAGAGATGGAATTCGTATGGACCCCTTAAAGGTCGCCGCCGTCGCGGAGTGGAAGCAGCCGAAATCCGGAAACACTACGCAAATCAGAGCGTTTCTCGGCTTCTGCAGCTACTATCGACGGTTCATTAAGGACTTCAGCAAGATAGCGAGACCCCTGAACGAGGCGCTAAAGAAAGAGGCCGCCGGCCTATAGAATAAGAAGTGCACGGAAGCTTTCGTACGGCTGAAAGAAGCGGTGGCCTCTGCGCCAGTTCTGGCACACTTCCGGCCAGAAAAGACGATCTACATAGAAACGGACGCTTCTGACACAGTAACGGCCGGAGTCCTTTCTCAATATAGTAACGACGAAACCCTCCATCCAGTCGCCTTCTTCAGCAAGTCAGTAAACGAAGCTAAGCGGAATTACGCCATCTACGATAAGGAGCTGCTGGCCATCGTTCAGGCCTTTAAAGAGTGGAAACCGGAACTTATAGCTGGAAAAGGGCCGATCCAGGTTCTTACGGACCACCAGTCGCTGGCCTACTTTATAAAGACGCAGAAGCTCTCACGACGTCAGGCACGGTAGGCGGCCTACTTATCAGGATTCGACTTCAAGATCACTTATCGACCCGGGGCTCAAAATGGAAAGGCTAATGCGCTAACGAGAAGAGAAGGGAAAACCAGCCGCGCGAAAGAAGACCCTAACCTGTTCCAGAAGGTGTTGACCGAGCGAATGGTAGACGCAGAGGTGTTGAAAGAGGTAGGGGTCTGCGCAGTGGAACTGACCCCTAGGGAAGAGACGCTCTACGAGAAAGTGGAACGGCTCAATCAACAACAGAAGCTCGGCAAAACCGGTTTAGGGAAGATAATAGTTCCGGAAGAACTAATTACAGAAGTCATCCAGCTGGTCTATAGCTCCGTGGATGTGGGCTACGCAGGCGCGAAGAAAACGATGCAGGCAATGAGAACGACCTACTGGTTTCCGCGGATCTATAAGCGGATTTACCGGTTTATCGCCAACTGCCACGCGTGCAGAGCCGCGAAGCCACGTTACGGTCTTCCGGCCGGTCTGCTAAAGCCACTTCCGATCCCCGAGAAACTATAGCAACATATTACGATGGACTTCGTAACCGGCCTGCCGGAATCCGATGGATACGACGCTACGCTAAACGTAGTGGACCGATTGAGCAAAGAACGCCACTTCATCCCCTGCCGAGCGAGAGATGAAGGAACTACCGCGGAAGAGACAGCACGGATGTTAATCCAACACGTATAGAAGCACCATGGCCTACCGGACACTATCACCACGGATAGGGGTCCTTAATTCACTGCCGACGTATGGAAATCCATCAACCAAGCTCTCGGAATTCGTAGAAAGCTCAGTACAGCCGCTTATCCACAGACCGACGGTCAGTCTAAAGTAGCTAACCGAGAGATGGAGCGATATCTACGAACCTTCTGCGGCCATTATCAAGAAGATTGGGTTAAGGTGTTGCCGATAGCCGAATTCTGCGCTAACTCGTCACCGTCCGAAGCAACCTCGCTGGCGCCGTTCGAGATAACGCATAGCTATCTTCTGAGGATGAGCTTCCAGCCGCCAAGCGACGCCGGCTCGCCGGAGCTTTCAATCACCCCCGCCACGTCGTCGAAGAGAGTCGCCGCCGCGGCGGCAGAAGCGCTACGATCTTAGATGGAAGAAGCTATCAAAGTGGCGAAAGAAGCGATGGAATCGGCTCAGAAGAAGATAATGACTCGAGCTAATAGAAAGCGGTCACCGACGGAATTCGAGGAAGGCTAAAAGGTATAGCTCAACACGCGGAACCTGAGGCTAAAAGGGAACGCGAAGCTCAACCTACGTTACGTAGGTCCGTTCAAGATAATAGAAAAGAGGTCGCCGGTGACCTATCGGCTCGAGCTGCCGAAGGCGTTCCGGATCTACGATGTTTTCCATTCAGATCTGCTGAGCTTGGACCCTGAAGACGGCCTGCCGGAACAGGGGTTCGCTAAACCCCCGCCAATCGAGATAGATAATAAGGAAGAATAGGAAGTAGAAGACGTAATGGACGTAAAGGAGATAAGGGGGTCCATCAAAGCGAGGGTCTCGTAGAAGGGGTGGCCAGAAGACTATAAATGGTATCCGATCGAGAACCTCCGGAATTCGGCGGAGCTGCTGAGAGACTTTTACGCGCGGAATCCGACGAAGCCGAAGCCGGAATGGCTCTGATGCCGATCCTTACGGAAGAAGAAGAATGCCACGTCCGCTCCACCGGCGCGAAAGCCGATGAAAACGATCGTGATTGCTCCAGGCAGATCGTAGCGGTCGGCAGGCCGCGCACGCCGTGGCGTGCCAGCGCCGCCGCCCCCCCCCCTGCGATGGAGTGCTGACTTCGGTAGAGAAAGAAAAGAAGAAGAACCGGAGCCGCGGACAGATCTATATAGACCTCCGAAGCAGCGCACAGACCGCCCAGACCGCAGCTCAGATGACCGAACGGTTCAGATCAGGTGGCGCACCGATCACATAAACGCCAAGTAAAGGACTTCGGATGCCGATAACGTAAGGGCTGAAAAAGCGATGATGAGACGTTGTTTTCGATAAAAGACGGAAGAGGTGACGTCGACGGTGGAGGGGATTTTCGAGAAAAAGAAGACGAATCATAAAAAAAAAAAAAAAAAAAAGAGACGGAAAGAAGAGAGATTTTCGGATAGGTGGGGTGACTAAGCGGTCGAGGGCGACCGCTGGTAAGGGGGGGGGGTAGTGTTGCGGCGGTGGAAAGGGGTGGGACTGGATAATGGGGTGGACCCTGGATTTCGGCTCGGCCCGGACGGGACGAGCCGGGCCTTGGCACACCACCCTCCATCAAAGCCCACCACTACCACTACATAGGTTCCTTTCCCTCCTCAGTTCGAGATATAGTCATCAAAAGGCCGTATTGAATTATATCTGCGTGCCCGGATCACGAGGGATAGGCGTACTAGCATCCTCGACGATAGAATAGCCACTAAGGGCCTTACAGAAGAAGAGATAGATAAGGCAAAGAAGGGCATAGAGAGCTATGCCGAGTTGTACGTACGCAAGCCGGATAAAATAGAAGAGTATCTGGCAGAAAATAGAGCTAAAAAGGTGTTCGATATTATTACCTTCGTCGAAAAGAAGTTTTACAGGAACATAGAAGAGAATAGGCGACTAAGAGATAAAATAGAAGCAGTAATAGCCAAGAAGGATTCAGCAGAAACTATTATTAATGTGCTAGAAAACTAAGCGGCAAATCGACTAGCACAACTAAAGGCAACAAAGACTTAGTTAGCCGAGATAGAAGCAGCAATGTCGCTAGCGCTGCTACTACATTAAGAAGAACAAGCAGAGACTGCCTTACCGGCAGCCTACAGTTAAGGTAGCACCTCGATAACGTTACTACCTGACCTACCGGCGTTTAGAGGCGGAGACCCTAAGGACTAGGAGGCATTTAAGAAAAAGATAAAGAACAAGATAGACTGCGATTATACTGGAAACAGTAAAGAGGACAGACTGGCCTACCTAGAGTCGCAGTTAGAAGGTAAAGCTTTTTCGTTAGTGGCGGACCTAGAAGAGGTAACCGCCGACGAAGCGATTAAAGCGCTGAATTAACGCTTCGGAGACCCCTTCCAAAAGAAGACAGCCTATAAACAGCTGGACAAAATTAACTAGAGCCGGCAGACGTTTAAGGAATTCTACAGACTGTTCCGAAAATATGCTATTAGAGCTAGAGTGTCGGAAGATAAGCAGCTCCACCTACTAAGGCAGAAGCTGAACCCTAAACTGGCCGCAGCTATAGCTTCTGTAGAGGCCGAAGACCTTAAGAGCTTCGTACACTAAGCTAGAGTCACTGCTAGAAACCTAAGCGCTTACGCGAAATCGCGCGAATTAAACTAGAAGCTATCGACGACGCCGACAATACGACCCCCTACGCCTTTCCGAAGAGCGCCTTAGCAGCCGTCTTACTCGCTGCGTTCGTCGTTCGTCCCTACTTGCTACGCGTATAGAAAGCCTAGCTACATCGCTACAAGATGCCAAGCGACGGATCAACAGAAGCAGGAGTATCGTGCCGCGAAGCAGCAGCTGCAGAGAAAGACTATCTAAGCCATCGAGCCGGCTCCGATCGATACCGACAGTATAGATGGTGGAGTGCCTCTGCGAATCTTGGGAAAAGACCAGCTGGACGGATAGGCCCCCTATCTAGTACAGACAATAGGGCACCAACGAGATCCGCGGTACCGAAAAAAGAGAGCATTAACAGCTGCAACGATCCGCTCTTGGCGGTAGTAGAAGTGAATACGGAAACAGCAATTATCCTTCTAATTACTGTCTACCTCCTTAATAGCTCGCAAGGCCCCCTTTAGCTAAGAGCTTTTATCGACACGGGAGCCCTTATCGGCGCAGCGATCCACTATCGATTGGTTCAGAAGCTAATAAACGGGTATAGTTACCTAGTCGAATTAGCATCGCCGACGCGAATTTCGGCGTACAACGGACAGGACACGGAAAGTGTTACGCACTATGTGCTATTAAGGACTACACTGGCTGGTCGCACTACGGAAGCGACGTTCCGAATTATAGATATCGGAAGGTTTGACATTATTATAGGACAAAAATAGATAAAGAACCAGAAAGCCGTTATCGACGTAGGTAAAGGCACCCTCGGATTCAAAACCTAGCAGAGCGAGGTCGCCGCCGCCGAATCGGTCACCGTCGTCGCCGCGATGCCGAACGTTACGACCCTTGAAGCGGTTCCGATAAATCGGTCCGACCCTCTAAACACGATCGGAATAATAAGCTTAGAAGCTTTAACGACCCTCGCGAGGTTGCCGGGCAATAAGGTTTACGCTATCTTAATAAAAGACATCGAAGATTATCGGAAGATAATAGCGGAAGAAGAAGTAGATCCGCTGGAGGTGTTACCTAAAGAACTCTATAGTTACACTAATGTGTTCTCGAAAGCCGACTCCAACCTCCTGCCGCTCTACCGACCGGAATATAACAACGAGATCCGGCTGAAAGAAGGAGCTACGCTGCTAAGAACGAAACCCCTAAGAAGGCTGTCGCCAGCTAAGCTGGACTAAGTAGAGGTATTTGTTCGAGAAAACCTAGCGAAGAAGTTTATTACGCCAAGCTCTGCCGAGTATACGTTACCGATTCTTTTCGTACAGAAACCCGGAGGTAGTCTTAGACTGTACGTAGATTACCGAGGCCTTAATAAGGTTACTAAGAGAGACGTGTATCCGCTGCCGCTAATCGACGAGACTATACAACGAGTGGCTAAAGCTAAGTAGTTCAGCAAGCTGGACATTCGCTAAGCTTTCTATCGACTAAGGAACGAAGAAGGGCAGACAGAAGATTTTACGACGTTTGCCACTTATATAGGCAATTTCAAGTAGCTAGTAATGCCTTTCAGACTTACTAACGCGCCGGCGGTGTAGCAGCGTTTTATAAACTACACCTTTATAGACATGCTAGAACGATTCGTGTCTATCTACTTAGACGACATCCTTATCTATACCGATAGAACGAGAGAGCAACATACAGACTACATTAAGAGGGTACTAAGGAGACTCTGCGAGGTTGGACTAAACGCGGACACGAAGAAGAGCGAGTTCTATTAGACTGAAGTCAAATATCTAGGTCTTATCGTCAGAAGAGAGGGAATTCGGATAGACCCTTCAAAGGTCGCTGCTGTAACGGAATAGAAGCAACCAAAATCCGGAAACACTACGCAAATCAGAGCGTTTCTCGGATTCTGCAGCTACTATCGATAGTTTATTAAGGACTTCAGCAAGATAGCTAGACCCCTAAACGAAGCATTAAAGAAGGAGGCCGCTGGCCTTTAGAATAAGAAGTGCACGGAAGCTTTTAATCGACTAAAAGAAGCGGTGGCCTCGGCGCTAGTGCTGGCGCACTTTCGACTGGAAAAAACGATCTACTTAGAAACAGACGCATCCGATACAGTAACAGCAGGGGTCTTTTCTCAATATAGCGACGACGAAACTCTCTATCTAGTGACTTTCTTTAGCAAGTCTATAAATAATGCCAAACGGAACTACGCTATATACGATAAAGAACTGTTGGCTATTATACAGGCGTTCGAGGAATGTGTGAGAGGCTCAAGAATCTTGGTTCAGAAACTTGAGGTCGGGTATCTACATGAAGGAACTGATAGGCAGTTCCTTCGACGTCTGCTCCGTACGATTTGTACCTACGAAGCCAAGCCAGCAATTCCCCCTTTGTGCCGAGGTGCAAGGTTCACCCTCCGTACGGAGGATCGGGAGTTACTTCCTCTATACGGTAGTGCCGGGTTTCCACCCCCCCCCCCCCCCTAATCCGAGGGGCGGTAGCTTCCCTTTAAGCAGGACCGTAGTGTTCTCCCTCTGTACGGAGGTGGGGTCCTGTCGGTTGCTCCGTACGGAGGGTGGGGTCGTGCTGGCGCCGCTGAGTCGCAGTCCTTAGGGCGACGGTCGGCCTAGGTCGGGTTCAGGACCTGGGCTGGGCGGCGCCCCCTAACAATACCCCCCCCCTTTCCCTTTCTCGTAGTGCTTCGTCCGTACAGCGGCGTGTCTAAACCACCTAGCTCCTGCTGTTCCTTCGGCAGGTTGTAGCTTCCTATTTCGTCTAGTCGTCCGAGTCGTCGTCCCTCGTCACTTCCCCTAGGTCGTAGTTGCCTCTTGCTATTTTACCTATCTGCAGTAGCTGCCTTGCTTGCCATTCCTACTATAGCAGGCAGTTAGCCTAAGCCTTCTCCCTTCTCTTCCCTTCCCCTTTCTCTTTTCCCTGTACAACGTCCACTATCTACTACCGTCTACCACTGTCTACCATCCGCCACTACCAGCCACTAACTACCAACTACTAACCAACTACCACCAGCTAACTACTACCAGCCACTATGTCTGCCCCGTCCGGTCCCCTCGTCGCTGCTGGCCCCGCCCCTCCCCCTCGTCCGGCCGGGGTCCCCCCCTACTTTGTCTACGTACAGTGGGGCCTCTAACTTGACCAGCAGCTACTCTTCCGGTTCGTACGGATTCTCGTCTTCTGTACGGTCTGATCTGACGTCTTAGGTGCTACACCTGCGAGCAGCAGGATGCGGCTGGGCTCCCCTTCTACCCCTTCTAGTGTAACCCTGCCCGGATTACACCCGATCGGGTGGCTACAGCCCGGCCGTCGTACGTTAACGCCCTCCTTATCGCTACCCGGGGCCAGCCTTGCGCCCCCTGCCCTAACTCCCCCCGGCCTTTACTTGGCCTATACCGCCTCCTAGGTTTCTGGGCTAGGGTGTGTGCCTCGTATAAGTGGAAGGATGGCTCCCTCTACTGCCCCTTCCGCCGTCCGGGGGAGGCACGTTGGGGTAGGGGGGTGCCTCTGCTCCCTGGGGCTGGCCCTGGTGGGGGTGGGGGGGTGCCTCTGCTCCCTAGGGGTGGCCCTAGTAGGGGTGGGGGCCCGGCCGGGCCTAAGGTAGTGGAAATCTCAGATAATGAGTAGGGTGTTCTGGTCCCGGGGGGAGGGGGGGGGGGGGGGGGGGGGGGGGGGGGAAAGGGGGGGGTGGTGGCCAGTAAGCTACCCCCCCCCTTAGGTAGTGTGAGAAATTTCGGACGGTGTCCTTCCCAGCTCTTCTCATTTCCACTTCCCCTCCTATTTGTCCCTTGGCTGTTCCTTCCCTCCAGCCCTTATCTCGTACAGTGTCGTACGAAGTTGTGTCAGTAGGGTGCTATAGCGTCCTACGTCGTAGTATTCGATCCTTTGACAACCTAGGTTTGTCTGCGGCTACCCTGTCCTTAGGGTGGATCGTGCCTCCTTCCGCCGTACGGCGCAGTGTTACTGTAGCTGGGCAGGGGAATGGTCCTCCTCCTATCTGTCCAGTGCGGTTGTGTCTTGCAGGGCCTCGTACGGTTCCTATGTAGGCTCTGCCTATCCTCTCCATTTTACCAAGTACTCTGTCTTCCTCCGCTTCCTCCGGCTCTTAAGGATCCCCTCTACCTCGTACTCTTCTTAGCCCTCGGTTATAATTGCAGGTGGGCGCCCGTCGTCAGTCGTCTGATGCGGCAAGGGGTCCGTGCTCGCCGGTCGTACGAGGTCTATATAAAAGACTGGGTAAATCCCTGGGGGAGTGTTTAGTCGTACGGCGTATGTCCCTACCGGCCGGATTACCGTAAACTTCCTGTTTCTCCAATCTAACTTCTTGCTCGGCCGGTCCGTACGGATGTTTCGCTGGTTTAGCCAAACCTCATCCCCTGCCTCGTACCTTGGTGCAGCCTGTCGTCCCTTGTTAGCCTGCTCTTCCGCGTTCTGCTGGGCTAGGGCCAGGCTTGCTTTTGCCTATTGGTGGGCGTTCGTAATCGTCCGTACGATAGCCTCTCCTTGCTGGATTAGGGATCGTACGGGGCGCGGGGTGTTGCTACTTGGGGTCGGTAGGAGCGGGGAATAGTCGTATCTATAGGTTATAAAGAAGGGGGACAGTCCTGTAGCATCGGCCGTACGGCTGTTGATAGCCAGCTCCGCTATTGGGAGGAGGCGGTTCCAGTTCGTCTGGTTATAGTCGACGTACGCTCGGAGGTACGCCTCTAGGGTTGAGTTGGCCCTCTCCGTCGCCCCGTCCGTCTGCGGGTGCTATGCGGTGGACAGGCGACGCTCTACCCTTAGTAACTGGCAGATCCGTGCCTAGAGTTGGCTCGTAAACTGTAACCCCCGGTCTGATACAATTGACCTAGGGAAACCGTGCTTGCTAAACGTCGTCCGGATAAAGGCCTAGGCGGTGTCTTTAGCTGTAGTGGAGTCTATCCCCTCCAGTATTACCCCCTTTGTTAACTTGTCCGTAACCACTATAATGTTTCGCCGTCCGTCACTCTTAGGGAGGTCCGTAATAAAGTCTACGGTCAGGTCTTGCCAGGGTCGATCCGGTATCGGCAGGGGCTTTAGCAGCCTATGCTTTAGCTCGCGCCAGGGCTTCGTTCGTCCGCATACATCGCAGTTCCGTACGAACCTGCGAATGTCCTTCGCCATCGCTGGCCAGTAGTAGTCCCGGGCGATAATGCTGTACGTCTCCTCGCGCCCTAGGTGCCCGGTAGCTATAGAGTCATGTGCTCGTTGTATCAAGCCCGTACGGAGCTTCTCGTCTGCCGGGACCTATATCCGATTTCTGAACTTCAGGTTGTTCTCCTCGTCTACTGAACACTCGGCTGCCGATACCTTTAGGTAGAGCTCGGTTAGGAGTTTCCGTTGCCCTCCCTGGATCGCCGTACGGGCCCCTCGGTATGCCTCGTCCTTTTCCACTGCCTCTTCCCAAGCTTGCAGTTGGGGTTCCTATAGATGTGTCGCTGCCAGGTAGATAGTCTCCCTGCCTAGCTCTTCCTTGAACATCTGGAATGTCCGCGACTTCAGCCGGTCGTCCTCGTACGTCGTTGGCATGTCCTGGTCCCGTCTGGACAGTGCGTCGGCCCTGCTATTGTCCTTACCCTTGCAGTACTGGAGTCTTATGTTAAACCGGCTTAGGTACATTGCCTATCGTACGTGCCTCTTAGACAGCTTCTGGGGTTAAGTAAAGTATTCCAGGTTCTTGTAGTCCGTTAGGGCGAGGAACTTAGGCACTAAGCGGAGTTCCCCATCCCAGGCTTCGTAACACCGTACGACTGCCAGCAACTCTTTGTCGTAGATGGGGTAGTTGCACTTAGCTGGGGAGTTCTTCTTAGAGAAATACGCGCATAGGTGTAGGAGTCCGTCCGGGCCTACCTGTAACAGGATACCCCCAATGCAGTACCCTAAGGAGTCGGTTTCCAGTATTGTCGTACGCTCCGGGTCAAAGGCGGCGAGCGTTGGTCCTGTAGTAAAGAGCTCTTTTAGCTTGTCGAAGCTCTTATTGCATTCGTCCGACTATTTGAACTGCTTGTCCTTATGCGTTAGCTCAACTAGGGGGCGCACGATCTCCGAGTAGTTCCGTATAAACTGGCGGTAGAAGTTGGCAAACCCAAGGAATTCCTGTACGCCCTTGACGTTTATAGGCGGCTTCTATAGCTTGATAGCATCAATCTTCTTCCTATCTATGCTAATGCCTTTCCCTGCCTCGATAATGAAACCTAGGTATTTCGTACATTGGACACTGAACTTACACTTGTCGATGTCGAGGTACAAGCCCGCCTGCTGCAGATGGTCCAGCACCTTCTTGACATCCCGTACGTAGTCTGCGTAGGTGCCGTCCGTGAAAACCAGGGTGTCGTCGAGGTATGCCGAGCAGATGTCGTCCAGTAACCCTTGCAGGGACTTGTTAATGTACCTTTGGAAGGTTGCCGGTGCATTGGCAAGGCTAAAGGGGGTGACCAGCTACTCAAAAAGACCGTATCTCGTACGGAAGGCAGTCATCTATTTACAGCCTTCCTTGATCCGTATCTTGTAGAAGGCCGAGACTACGTCAAGCTTGGTGAACCACTTCGCCTTGCTGATCCGTCCGAGGGTCTCCTTAATAAGGGGTAGAGGGTACCGGTCCTTCTTAGTAATCGCGTTAATGCCTCTGTAGTCTACGCAGAAACGCAATCCAGCCTTCCCCTCCTTGTAGACAAACAGTACTAGGGCTCCTGCGGACGACGTACTGGCCTGGATAAACCCTTTGGCAAGCAGGTCGTCCAGCGTCTTGCGCAGTACTAGGAGTTCTCTAGAGGACATCCTGTACAGCGGTCCGTACGGTACCTCCGGCAGGCTCCTATCTGGGCGGGGTTCTAGCTAGATGTTATAGTCAATCCCTTCCCCTCGGTGTAGCGGCAGTTTCGAGGCCGACTTCGGTTTAAAGAGGTCCAGGTACCCAACATACTCCCTTGGGAGCTTCGTACAGGGGTTTGTCGCTTCCTTAGGTGCCAATGCCTTCTCGATGTCCGCCGTTGCTGTGTTGATTTCGGCCTTGGCATTGCCACCTTGCAGGGACCTGCCCTGGTCCCGGATTCTCCGCTTTGTTGCTGCCAGGTACAGCCGTCCTCGTCCGACGTCTAGCTTGCCCTTCTAGCGCTCTATCTAAGGCTTCCCCAGTATCAGGTTATACCCCAACTTGTCCTGTACGACATAGAGGTACGAGTCTTGCTCGTAGTGTCCTTGTACCTCCATTGTTACTTTCACTATATAGGTAATGTCCGGTCCCCGCCCAGTAATGCCCAGCATGCGTACAGGTACCGTAGGGGCCGTCTTAATCCGATGTCTCCGTACGAAGTCTTCGCTAATCACTCTATACACTAAACATCCCGTGTCGATCAGTGTCCGCGCCGTTGCGGACCCGTTCAATGTCGGCCGTACGATAAACAGCGTCGTCGTTATGTAATTGCTCTTAAAAGATGGCCAAGTAATGCTTTGATTTGGCGGTCTATCTCGCACCCGCCTCTGGCAGAGTCTTCGCTTAGAGGCTACTCTTTTCCCGACTCGTCGTCGTCCGAGTAGGACACCTGATCTTCTCGTTAAGGCGCTGCAGTGGCTACCCTTGCGGTGGTCGGCCGTCCCCTAGGTCTCTCTGCTGGCAGGAGCCCGCAATTCCGTACGGTGTGGCCCATCTTGCTACACCAGTAACAGCTCCCTTCTGCTCGCCTCTTGTCAAGGGTGGCTGTGTCTACCTATTGCGCCTTCTTGGTAGCGGCCCTTGGCTGTACGGTGGCTGCTGCTGCCACCCTCGTCGTCGTCGGTTCCTAGTCTATAGCATCTGTCTGTCGCTGGGGAGGTTGTCTTATCTCCTAAGCACGGCCCATCCGTCCTAGCCTGCGTTGCTGGTCGTCGACTATCCTAAGAAGGTTACAAAATTCCTCGTACGTAGCTGGCCGCATTACACCCACTAGCCCTGTTATAATTCCCTTAGAGAGGCCTACCTCTAGAGAGGTGATTTTCATCCTGTCCTCCTATTGGAGACCCCCTGCTTCTGCCAAAGTCTGGTCAAATTCCGCAAGGAATTCTTATACGGTTTTGCGTCCTTGTTTCATCGTGTTGACCCGTAGGAGCGCTCGGCTCTCGCGGTCCGGGTCCTTGTAGCTCTTGTCTAGAGCTGCCTAGAGCATCGTCGTCGTGGCCATTGCCGGGTTGGCAATAGCCGTCTCGTAGTACGGCAGAATTCGTGCTGCCGCCCTGCCCTTTAACCTCCTAAAGAGGTAGACTACCTTGTCCAGCTTGGTCGGGTATGCTCCTGAGTCAACTAGGAGCTTGGAGCGCATCTGAGCCGCCCAGGAGGGGTACTCGGCCGGGGCCTTACCATCGTACGTAGAGACGTCGGGGAGTTTGCTCTTGGGGGTCGGGGTAGGGGTTATCGTGTTCGTCGTCGTAGGGGTCGGATCGCGATCGGACGCCCTGAGCTGTCGTAGCTCCTGTTCCTATTGGGAAATCATCGCAGCCTGGTGGCTCACTTGCTGTTCGAGCTGTCTCTTGCTTTCCAGCAGCTCCTCGTACATGCGGTGTATGTGTCCCTCTATGGCCGTGGGTTCTATAGGGATGTCGCCGTCTATCTTGCTCTATCACCGCGGTCACTGACAGTGAGATCAGTTCCTAATGTAAGAGGCTTAAGAATCTTAGTTCAGAAACTTAAGGTCGGGTATCTACATAAAGGAACTAATAGGCAGTTCCTTCGACGTCTGCTCTGTACGATTTGTACCTACGAAGCCAAGCCAGCAATTCCCCCTTTGTGCCGAGGTGCAAGGTTCACCCTCCGTACGGAGGATCGGGAGTTACTTCCTCTGTACGGTGGTGCCGGGTTTCCACCCCCCCCCCCCCCCCCCCCTAATCCGAGGGGCGGTAGCTTCCCTTTAAGCAGGACCGTAGTGTTCTCCCTCCGTACGGAGGTAGGGTCCTGTCGGTTGCTCCGTACGGAGGGTAGGGTCGTGCTGGCGCCGCTGAGTCGCAGTCCTTAGGGCGACGGTCGGCCCAGGTCGGGTTCAGGACCTGGGCCGGGCGGCGCCCCCTAACAGAATGGAAGCCGGAGCTTATAGCTAGAAAGAGCACAGTCCAGGTCCTTACGGATTACCAATTACTGACCTACTTTATAAAGACGCAGAAGCTCTCGCGCTGCCAAGCTTGGTAGGCTGCATACTTATCCGGATTCAATTTTAAGATTACCTATCGACCTAGAGCTCAAAATAGAAAGGCTAACGTATTAACAAGAAGAGAAGGGAAGACCAGCCGCGCGAAGGAAGATCCGAACATGTTCCAGAAAGTGTTGACCGAACGGATAGTAAATGCCGAGGTATTAAAAGAAGTAGGGATCTGTGCAATAGAGCCGCTAACCGAGGAAGAGACGCTCTACGAGAAAGTGGAACGGCTTAATTAGCAGCAGAAGCTCAGCAAAACCGGCTTAGGGAAGCTGATAGTTCTAGAAGAACTAATTATAGAGGTTATCCAGCTAGTTTATAGTTCTAAAGACGTCGACTACGCAGGCTCGAAGAAGACGATAGAAGCTGTAAGGACAATTTACTAGTTTCCGCAAATCTTTAAACGGATCTACAGGTTTATCGCTAATTGTTACGTATGCTAAGTCGCGAAGCCCTGTTACGGCCTTCCGGCCGGTCTGCTAAAGCTACTTCTGATCCCCGAGAAACTGTAGCAGCACATTACGATAGATTTCGTAACCGGCCTGCCGGATTCCGATAGATATAATGCTACGCTTAACGTAGTAGATCGACTAAGCAAGGAGCGCTATTTTATCCCCTGCCGAGCTAAGGATAAAGGAACTATAGCAGAAGAAACGGCGAGAATGCTAATTCAGTACGTATAAAAACACTACAGCCTACCGGACACTATTACTACAGATAGGGGTCCTCAATTTACTGCTAACGTATAGAAGGCTATTAACTATGCTCTCGGAATTCGTAGAAAGCTCAGCACGGCTGCTCACCCTTAGACCGACGGACAGTCTAAAGTGGCCAACCGTAAGATGGAAAAGTATCTACGAATCTTCTGTAGCTATTATTAAGCAGAGTAGGTTAAGGTATTGCCGATAGCCGAATTCTGCGCCAATTCAGTACGATTAGAAGCCACCTCGCTAGCGCCGTTCGAGATAACCTACAGTTATCTTCCGAGAATAAGCTTCCAACCGCTAAAAGAACCTAGCTCTTTAGAACCTTCTACATCTACCGCTACCTCGTCGAAGAGAGTCGCTGCGGCCGCGGCAGAAGCGCTTAGATCTTAGATGGAAGAAGCAATCCGCGTAGCAAAGGAGGCGATAGAATCGACTTAGAAGAAGATAGTAACTCGAGCTAATAGAAAGCGGTCGCTAATAGAATTCGAGGAAGGCCAAAAGGTATAGCTTAACACACGAAACCTGAGGCTGAAAGGCAACGCCAAGCTTAACCCCTGTTACGCAGGCCCGTTTAAGATTATAGAAAAGAGGTCGCCGGTAACTTATCGACTCTAGCTACCAAAATCGTTCCGGATCTACGATGTCTTTTATTCGGATCTGCTAAGTTTGGACCCTAAAGACGGTCTCCCGGATCAGGGGTTCGCTAAACCCCTACCAATTAAGATAGACGGTAAGGAAGAAGAGTAGGAGGTAGAAGATGTAGTAGATATAAGAAAGATAAGAGGGTCCGTCGAAGCAAGGATCTCGTAGAAGGGATAGCTAGAAGACTATAAATAGTATCCGATCGAGAATCTCCGGAATTTGGTAGAACTGCTAAAGGAGTTCTATACGCAGAATCTAAAGAGGCCAAAGCCTAAGTGGCTCGGAAGTTAATAAAGAAGAAGAAAATAAACCGCGTCCGCTCTATCGGTAGGAAAACCGATAGAAACGATCATAGTAACGCGCTTAGTCGGAGTCTTCGACTCGACTACTACCTACTACCGCTTCGATGCGACAGTTGCCGACGCCGCCTAATCTGGGCACGCAGATATAATTCAATACGGCCTTTTTAATAACTATATCTCGAACTAAGGAAGGAAAGGAATCTATGCAGCAGTAGGTAAGGGCTTTAGGGGTGGGTACGCTAAGGCCCGGCTCGGTCCGGAAGGGCCGAGCCGAAATTCCAAGGGTCCACCCTATTACTTAGTCCTACCCCTTTCTGCCGCTGCAACACTACCCCCCTCCCTTACCAGCGGTAGACCTCGACTGCTTACTTATCTCTTTTTTTTTTAATCCGCGGTTCCTTCTATAGAAACTATCTTTGAAACCGACGTTACCTCTTCGCTTTCTTCTATCTTCGAAAACATCCCCTTTCTTTATCTTCTTTCTTCTTATATCGCCGCTATCTAACATCTTTTACTTTAGCTTCTATCTAATCCGAGCTATCTGATCTAAGCCGGCAGCTATCTGAGCTGCGGCGTAGCTGGCCTGTACATCGCTGCAGAGGTCTATATAGATCCGTCCGCGGCTCGCTATTTCTTCTTCCTTTTCTTCTCTACTAAGGCCTTAAGCGCTACTGCAAAGCCGCCGGCGCCGACGCCGCTTTACGAAATCGATTGGCTGCGAGCCTTTCTTTTTCGGGGCAGCGTCGGCGACCGTCGCATTGAAGCAGTAGTAGGTAGTGGTCGAGTCGAAGACTCTAACCAAGCGCGTTACTACGATCGTTTCTATCGGTTTTCCTACCGATAGAGCGGACGCGGTTTATCTTCTTCTTTCAGAGCTATCAGCTTTGGAGCTATTTAGGCTTTGGATTCTCCAGATTCCGCGTATAAAACTCCTTTAGCAGCTCTACCGAATTCCTTAGATTCTCGACCGGATACTATTTATAGTCTTCTGGCTATCCCTTCTAGGAGATCCTTGCTTAGACGGACCCTCTTATCTTTCTTATATCTACTATATCTTCCACCTCCTACTCTTCTTCTTTACTATCTATCTCGATTGGTAGGGGTTCGGCGAACCCCTATTCTGGAAGGCCGTCGTCGGGGTCCAAACTTAGCAGATCCGAATAAACGACATCGTAGATCCGGAATGATTTCGGTAGCTAGAGCCGATAAGTTACCGGCGACCTCTTTTCTACTATCTTAAACGGACCTACGTAGCAGGGGTTGAGCTTAGCGTTGCCTTTTAGCCTTAGGTTCTGCGTATTAAGCTATACCTTTTAGCCTTCTTCAAATTCTATTAGTGACCGCTTTCTATTAGCCCGAGTTACTATTTTCTTCTAAGCCAATTCTATCGCTTCTTTCGCTACCTTTATCGCTTCTTCTATCTAAGATCGGAGAGCTTCCGCCGCAGCAGCGGCGACCCTCTTCGACGAAGTGGTAGTAGAAGGTTCTAAAGGGCTGGGTTTGTCCAGCGGTTGAAAGCTTATTCTCGGAAGATAGCTATAGGTTATCTCGAACGGCGCCAGCGAGGTAGCTTCTGACTGTGCTAAATTGGCGCAGAATTCGGCTATCGGCAACACCTTAACCCAATCTCCTTAATAGTAACTACAGAAGATTCGTAGATATTTTTCTATCTCGCGGTTGGCCACTTTAGACTGGCCGTCGGTCTAAGGGTAAGCGGCTGTGCTAAGCTTTCCGCGAATCCGAGAACGTAGTTAATAGCTTTCTATACGTTAGCAGTGAATTGGGGACCCCTATCCGTAGTGATAGTGTCCGGCAGACCGTAGTGCTTCCATATATGCTAAATAAGCATTCTCGCTGTTTCTTCTGCAGTAGTTCCTTTATCCTTCGCTTAGCAGGGGATAAAGTAGCGTTCTTTGCTTAGTCGATCTACTACGTTAAGCGTAGCATTATATCTATCGGAGTCTGGCAGGCCGGTTACGAAATCTATCGTAATGTGCTGCTACGGTTTCTTAGGGATCGGAAGTAGCTTTAATAGACTGTCTGGAAGGCCGTAACGTAGCTTCGCGACTCGGCATACGTAACAATTGGCGTCTAGTTAAACCAGCGAAACATCTGTACGGACCGACCGAGCAAAAAGCTGGATTGGAGGAACAGGAAGTTTACAGTAGTCCGGCCAGTAGGGACATACGCCGTACGACTAAACACCCCCCTAGGAATTCACCTAGTCTTCTACGTAGATCTTGTACGCCCAGCGAACACGGACCCCCTGCTGCACTAGACGACTAACGACGCGCGCCCTCCCGCAATCGTAACTGAGGGCCAGGAAGAGTATAAATTAGAGGGGATCCTTAGGAGTCGAAGGAAGCGGGGGAAGGCAGAGTACCTAGTAAAATAGAGAGGATAGGCAGAGCCTACGTAGGAACTGTACGAGGCTCTGCAGGACACAACCGCACTGGACAAATAGGAGGAGAACTGTCCCCCTGCCTAGTTACAGTAACACCGCGCCGTACGGCGGAAGGAGGCACAATCTACCCTAAGGATAGGGTAGCTATAGGCGAACCTGGGTTGTCCAAGGATCGAGAATTACGACAGGGAACACTACGGGGTCCCTCCGATACGACATCGTACAACACTGTATAGGATAAGGGCTGGAAGAAAGGAACAGCTAAGGGACAAATAGGAGGGGGAGTGGAAATAAGAGGAGTTAAGAGAAAACCGTCCGAAATTCCTTATACTATCTGGGGGGGGGGGGGGGGGGGGGGGGGGGGGGGGGGGGGGTAGCTTACTGGCCACTACCCCGGGGGACCAGAGCAGTCTCCTTATCTAAGATCTCAACTACCTCCTGCCCGGCCGGGCCCCTACCCCTGCCAGGGCCAGCCCTAGGCAGCAGAGGCACCCCCCTACCCCTACGTGCCTCCCCTGGCCGGTAGTAGGGGCAGTAGAAGGAGCTATCCTTCTACTTACACGAGGTATACACCCTAGCCTAGAAGCCTAGGAGGCGGTATAGGCTAAGTAAGGGCTAGGGGGAGTTAGGGCAGGGGGCACAGGGCTGGCCCCGGGTAGCGATAAGGAGGGCGTTAACGTACGACGCCTAGGCTGTAGCTAGCCGCTAGGGTATAACCTAGGCGGGGTCACACTAGAAGGCGTAGAAGGGGAGCCCGGCCGCATCCTGCTGCTCGCGGGTGTAACACCTAAGACGTTAGCTTAGACCGTACAGAAGACGAGGGCCTGTACGAACCGGAAGCGTAGCTGCTAGTCAAATTAAGGGCCCTACTACTAGAGGTAAAAATAGGCAGGGACCCCAGCCGGACGAGGGGGGGAGACGGGGCCAGCAACTACAAGAGAGCCCCTAGACGGGGGGGACGATATAGTGGTAGATAGTAGCTAGTAGCTAGTAGTAGATAGTAGCTAGTAGTAGTAGTAGATAATAGACGGTAGATAGTAGGGGATAGTAGTAGACGGTAGATAGTGTAGGGAAGGGAAGAGAAGGGAGAGGCTTAGGGGTAACTGCCTGCTATAAGGGAAATAGCAAGCAGGGCAGCCGCTACAAACAGGTAAAATAGCAAGAGGCAACCGCGACCTAGGGGGGGCGACGGGGGACGACAGCTTAGACGACCGGACGAAATAGGAAGCAGCGACCTGCCAAAGGAACAGCAGGAGCTGGGTGATTTCAGCACGCCGCCGTACGGAAGAGGCACTACGAGAAGGGGAGGGGGGGGATATTGTTAGGGGGCGCCGCCTAGCCCAGGTCCTGGACCCGACCTAAGCCAACCGTCGCCCTAAGGACTGCGACTTAGCGGCGCCAGCACGTCCCTACCCTCTATACGGAACTACCGACAGGACCCCACTCCCGTACGGAGAGAGAACACTACGGTCCTGCACAAGGGGGAGCAACCGCCCCTCTAAATAGGAGGGATAACTATGCACTACCGTACGGAGGAGGTAACTCCCGATCCTCTGTACGGAGGGTGAACCTTGCACCCCTGCACAAAAGGGGGAATTGCTAGCTTGGCTTCGTAGGTACAAATCGTACGGCAGCAGACGACGAAGGAACTGCCTATCAGTTCCTTTATGTAGATACCCAACCTTAAGTTTCTGGACCAAGATTCTTAGGCCCCTTACAGAAGGCTATTAACTAGGTTCTCGGAATTCGCAGAAAACTTAGCATAGCTGCTTACCCTTAGACCGACGGACAGTCTAAAGTAGCTAACTGTAAAATAGAAAAATATCTACAGATCTTCTGCAGTTACTATTAAGAAGAGTAGGTTAAGGTGTTGCCGATAGCCGAATTCTGCGCTAACTGATCCGGGCACGCAGATAAGATTCAATACGGCCTTTTTGATAACTATATCTCGAACTAAGGAGGGAAAGGAATCTATGTAGTGGTTGGCGAGAGCTTTGGGGGTAGTGTGCCAAGGCCCGGCTCGGTCCGGAAGGGCCGAGCCGAAATTCCGAGGGTCCACCCTATTGCTCAGTCCCACCCCTTTCTACCGCCGCAACACCACCCCCCTCCCTTATTAGCGGTCGCCCTCGACCGCTTACTTATCTGTTCCTCCTTTTTTTTTTAAGATTCACATTGTTACTATCTAACGTCTTCACTTGGCGTCTATCTGATCCGTTCTTTCTGATTATAGCCAGCGGTTACCTGAGCTGCGGCGTAACCGGTCCGTGCGCCCTCGCGTAGGTCTATATAGATCTATCTGCAGCTCGCTATCTTCTTCTTTTTTTTTCTTTCTCTACTAAGGACCTTACCTACCGCAGGGCTAGCGGCGTCGACGCCGCTTTACGGCGTTGGCGAGCTTCCTGCCGCAGCTGCGGTAGGTGGTAGCCGCGTCGAAGACTCCGGCGGAGCGGCCGCTACGATCGTCTTTATCGGTTTCTGTATCGATAGAGCGGACGCGGCTTTTCTTCTTAGCCGTCGAGCCACTTAGGCCTCGGCTTCTTCGGGTTCCGTACGTAAAATCCTCTTAGCAGCTCTACCAAATTCCGGAGGTTCTCGACCGGATACTATTTATAGTCTTCTAGCTATCCTTTCTATAAGATCCTCGCTTCGATAGATCCTCTTCGTCTTCTTATATCTATAACATCTTCTACCTCCTATTCTTCTTCTTTACCGTCTATTTCGATCGATAGGGGTTTAGCGAACCCCTAATCCGGAAGACTATCTTCAGGGTCTAGGCTTAGCAGATCCAAGTGAAAGACATCGTAGATCCGGAACGATTTCGGCAGCTGGAGCCTGTATGTTACTAGCGACCTCTTTTCCATTATCTTAAACGGACCTACGTAACGAGGGTTGAGCTTCGCGTTGCCTTTTAGCCTTAGGTTCCGCGTGTTAAGCTATACCTTTTGGCCTTCCTTAAATTCTATTAGTAACCTCTTTCTATTAGCTCGAGTTACTATCTTTTTCTAAGCCGATTCTATCGCCTCCTTTGCTACCCTAATCGCTTCTTCTATCTAAGATCTAAGCGCTTCTGCCGCTGCTGTGGCTATTCTCTTCGACGAGGTGGCGGTAGAAGGTTCTAAAGGGCCGGGTTCGTTTGGCAGTTAAAAGCTTATCTTTAGAAGATAACTGTAGGTTATCTTAAACGGCGCTAGTAATGTAGCTTCTAATCGTGCAGAATTGGCGCAGAATTCGGCCATCGGCAACACCTTAACCTATTCTGCTTAATAATAGCTGCAGAAGATTCTTAGATATTTCTCTATCTCTTAGTTAGCCACTTTGGACTGGCCGTTGGTCTGAGGGTAAGCGGCTGTGCTGAGCTTTCTACGAATTCCGAGGGCTTAGTTAATGGCTTTCTATACGTCGGCAGTGAATTGAGGACCCCTATCCGTAGTAATAGTGTCCGGCAGGCCGTAGTGCTTCTACACGTGCTGGATCAGCATTCTCGCCGTTTCTTCTACAGTAGTTCCTTTATCCTTAGCTCTGCAGGGGATGAAATGGCGTTCTTTGCTTAGTCGATCCACTACATTAAGCGTAGCGTTATATCCATCGGAATCCGGCAGGCCGGTTACGAAATCTATCGTAATGTGCTGCTATAGTTTCTCTAGGATCGGAAGTGGCTTTAACAGGCCGGCCAGAAGGCTGTAACGTAGCTTCGCTGCTTAGCATACGTAACAGTTAGTAATAAACCGATGTATCCGCTCGAAGATTCGTGGAAACTAGTAGGTCGTTCTTACGGCTTCTATCGTCTTCTTCGATCCTGCGTAACTAACATCTTTAGAACTATAGACTAGCTGGATAACCTCTGTAATTAGTTCTTCCGGAACGATCAGTTTCCCTAAGCCGGTTTTGCCGAGCTTCTGCTGCTAATTAAGCCGTTCCACTTTCTCGTGCAGCGTCTCTTCTTTAATCGGCAGCTCTATCGCACAGATCCCTACCTCTTTTAACACCTCGGCGTCTACTATTCGTTCTGTTAGCACTTTCTGAAACATGTTCGGGTCTTCTTTCGCGCAGCTGGTCTTTCCTTCTCTTCTCGTCAGCGCATCAGCCTTTCTATTTCAAGCTCCAGGTCGATAAGTAATCTTAAAGTCGAATCCGGACAAGTAGGCGGCCTACCTGGCCTGGCGGCGTAATAGCTTCTGCGTCTTTATAAAGTAGGTCAGTAACTGGTAGTCCGTAAGGACCTGGACTGTGCTCTTTCTAGCTATAAGCTCCGGTTTCCACTCCTCGAAAGCCTGAATAATAGCCAACAGCTCTTTATCGTAAATAGCGTAGTTCTGCTCGGCCTCAGTTATAGACTTGCTAAAGAAGGCCACTAGATAGAGGGTCTCGCTGTCGTTAGCGTATTAAGAAAGGACCCCTGCTGTTACTGTATCGGAAGCGTCCGTTTCTACGTAGATCATCTTTTCCAGTCGGAAGTGTGCTAGCACTAGCGCTAAGGCCACTGCTTCTTTTAGCTAGATAAAAGCTTCTGTGCACTTCTTATTCTATAGACTAGCGGCGTCCTTCTTTAATGCTTCGTTTAGGGGTCTCGCTATCTTGCTAAAGTCCTTAATAAATCGTCGATAGTAGCTACAGAATCTGAGAAACGCTCTGATTTGCGTAGTGTTTCCAGATTTCGGTTGCTTCCATTCTGCGACGGCGGCTACTTTCGATAGATCTATCCGAATTCCTTCTCTTCCTACAATAAGACCGAGGTATTTGACTTCGGTCTGGTAGAACTCGCTCTTCTTTGTGTCCGCGTTCAATCCGGCCTTGCAGAGTCTCTTTAACACCCTCTTAATGTAGTCCGTATATTGCTCTCTCGTTCCTTCGGTGTAGATCAGAATGTCGTCTAACTAGATGGAAACGAACCGTTCTAGCATGTCTATAGAGGTGTAGTTTATAAAGCGTTGCTACATAGCCGGCGCGTTAGTAAGTCCGAAAGGCATTACCAGCTACTTGAAATTACCTATACGCGTAGCGAATGTCGTAAGGTCTTCCGTTTGTCCTTCCTCGTTCCTTAACTAATAGAACGCTTAGCGAATATCTAGCTTGCTGAACTATTTAGCCTTTGCTACCCTTTGTATAGTCTTATTGATTAGAGGCAGCGGATACACATCTCTCTTAGTACCCTTATTAAGGCTACGGTAATCTACGCACAGTTAGAGACTACCTCCGGGTTTCCGTACGAAAAGAATCGGTAACGCATATTCTGCTAAGCTTAGCGTAATAAACTTCTTTGCCAGATTCTCTCGAACAAACACTTCTACCTAGTCCAGCTCGGCCGGCGATAAGCGTCTTAGGGGTTCGGTTCTTAGCAGCGCGGCTCCTTCTTTCAACCGGATCTTGTTGTTATATTCCGGTCGGTGGAGCGGCAGTAGGTTGGAGTCTGCTTTCGAGAACACATTAGTGTAGCTATAGAGTTCTTTCGGTAACACCTCTAATAGATCCACTTCTTCTTCCGCTATTATCTTCTGGTAGTCTTCGATGTCTTTTATTAAGATAGCGTAAATTTCGTTGTCTGGCGACCTCGCGAGGGTCGTTAAAGCTTCTGAACTTATTATTCCGATCGTGTCTTAAGGGTCGGAACTATCCTTCGGAGCCACTTCGATAGTCGTAACGTTCGGTTTGGCGTTGGCGACTGTGACCGATTCGGCGGCGATTTCGGTCTGCTGGTTTTTGAATCTAAGGGTGCCTTTACCTACGTTAATAACGGCTTTCTGGTTCTTTATCTATTTCTGTCCTATAATAATGTCAAACCTTCTGATATCTATAATTCGGAACGTCGCTTCTGTAGTGCAACCTGCCAAGGTAGTCTTTAATAGCATATAGTGCGTAACACTCTCAGTGTCCTGTCCGTTGTATGCCGAAATCCGTATCGGCGACGCTAGCTCTACTGGATAGCCGTATCCTTTTATTAGCTTTTAAATCAATCGATAGTGGATCGCCGCTCCGATAAGGGCCCCTGTGTCGATAAAAGCTCTTAGCTAAAGTGGTTTGCTCGATCTATCGAGGGGATAGACAGTAATTAGAAGGATAATAGCCGTTTCTGTGTTCACTTCTACCGCCGCCGAGAGCGGATCGTTGCAGCTGTTAATACTCTCTTCTTCCAGTAACGTAGTTCTTGTTAGTGCCCTATCGTCTATGCTAGATAGGGGGCCTATCTATCCAGCTAGTCTTTTCCTAGGATTCTTAGTAGCACTCTACTGTCTACACTGTCTGTATCGTTCAGAGCCGGCTCGATAGCCTGTATAGTCTTTCTCGGCGGCTGCAGCTGCTTCGTAACACGATACTCCTGCTTCTGTTAGGCCGTTGCTTGGTATCTCGTAGCGATATAGCCAGGCTTTCTACACGCGTAGCATATAGAGACGAACGACGAACGCGGTAACGGATAAGGTGGCTGCTGGGGTGCTCTCCGGAAAGGTGCAGGGGGTCGCGTTGCCTGCGTTAATAACGGCTTCTGGTTCGATTCGCGTAATTTCGCGTAAGCGCTCAGATTTCTCGTAGTAACTCTCGCTTAGTGCACGAAGCTCTTAAGGTCTTCGTCTTCTACCGATGCTATAGCCGCGGCCAATTCGGGGTTCAGCTTCTGCCTTAATAGGTAGAGCTCCTTATCTTCAGACACTCTGGCCCTAATAGCATATTTTTGGAATAGCCTGTAGAATTCCTTAAACGTCTGTCGGTTCTAGTTGATCTTGTCCAGCTACTTACAGGCCGTCTTCTTCCGGAAGGGGTCTCCGAAGCGTTGATCCAGCGCTTTGATCGCTTCTTTAGCGGTTACCACTTCTAGGTCCGCTACTAGCGAAAAAGCTTCGCCTTCTAATCGTAACTCTAGGTAGGCTAATCTATCTCCGGCACTGTTTCCGGCATAGTCGCGGTCTATCTTGTTCTTTATCTTCTTCTTAAATACTTCCCAATCCTTAGGATCTCTGCCTCTAAACGCTAGTAGATCCGGTAGTAACGTTATTAGCGTGCCGCCTTAACTGTAGGCCGCCGGCGAGACGGTCTTTACTGGTTCTTCTTAGCGCGGTAGCGGCGACATCGCTGCTTCCATCTCAGCTAACTAAGTCTTTATCGCCTTTAGTTGTGCCAGTCGGTTCGCCGCTTGGTTTTCCAGCACATCTATAATAGTCTCGGCCGATTCCTTCTCGGCTTTTACCGCCTCGATTTCCTCTCTTAACTGTCTCTTTTCTTCTAGGGTTCTGTAAAACAGCTTCTTAATAAGGTCTATGCTGTCGTAGACCTTTCCTACTCCGTTCTCGTTTACGTAATCTTTAAGTTCCTCGAGTGTACAGTTGTAGATTTTCTTGTATTCGTTTATTCGTTCCTTAATCTCTGCAGTCTCTTCCGCTATAAAACCTCTAATAATAAACTTATTATCGATAACACTGGAGCGCCTGCTCGCTCTGTCTGTCTTTTCTCTTCTGCTTCTGCTTCGGCCTATAACGCCGCTCTCTACCGTTAAGAAGCTCTCTATAGCTATCTTACGGTGCTGTTGTTTGGTTTGGTTTGTGTGTTGCGCATACGTTATTCGGGTGTCCGGATAGTTCAACGGTCCCTTTCGCGCAGCGCAGTAGTAGTGTAGTAAGTGAGTTCGAGATATAATAATCCAGGCACGCAGATAAGATTCAATACGGCCTTTTTAATAACTATATCTCGAACTAAGGAGGGAAAGAAATCTTTATAGTGGTGGGCGAGAGCTTTGGGGGTGGTGTGCCAAGGCCCGGCTCGGTCTAGAAGGGTCGAGCCGAAATTCCGAGGATCTACCCTATTGCTCAGTCCCACCCCTTTCTACCGCCGCAACACTAACTTAGCACAGTCCGAGGCTACTTTACTGGCACCGTTCGAGATAACTTATAGCTATCTTCCGAGAATAAGTTTTCAACTGCCGAACGAGCCTAGCTCTTCGGAATCTTCTACTGCTACTTCGTTAAAGAGAGTCGCCGCCGCTGCGGCAGAAGCACTTAAGTCTTAGATAGAAGAAGCGATCCGGGTAGCAAAGGAGGCGATAGAATCGGCGTAGAGAAAGATAGTAACTCGAGCTAATAGAAAGCAGTTACTAATAGAATTCGAAGAAGGCTAAAAGGTATAGCTTAATACGCAGAACCTTAGGCTAAAAGGAAACGCCAAGCTTAACCCCTGCTACGTAGGTCTGTTTACGATAGTGGAAAAGAGGTCGCTAGTAACCTATCGGCTCTAGCTACCGAAGTCGTTCCGAATCTACGATGTCTTCTATTCGGATCTGTTAAGTCTGGACCCTAAAGACAGTCTTCCAGAACAGGGCTTCGCTAAACCCCTACTAATCGAGATAGATAGTAAAGAAGAAGAGTATAAGGTAGAAGATTTAATAGATGTAAAAAAGATAAGGGGGTCTATCGAAGCAAGGATCTTATAGAAGGGGTAGCTGGAAGACTATAAATAGTATCTAATTAAGAATCTCCGGAATTTGGCGGAGCTGCTAGAGGAATTCTATATCCGAAACCCGAAGAAGCTAAGGCCTAAGTGGCTCCGAAGTTAATAAATCTAGAAGAAATAGAAAAAGAAGAAAGGCCGCGTACGCTCCATTAGTGCGAAAACCGATAGAAACGATTGCAGCAGTGTGCTTTGGTCTCCGATTACACTGTTACTGCCCACCGGCTTTGCGGGTCAGATAATAACGATAAAATCGGAGACAGCGCTACCGCTTTGGTGCTCTTAGTAATAGTCTTCGTCTCCGCTAACACTAACCGCTAGCCCTACTAGACGGATAATAACAGCAAACAACGAAGCTAACGCTACTAAAGCAGCTTTGCAGTAGCGCTTAAGGCCCTTAGTAAAGAAGAAAGAGAAGAAGAGATAGCGCACTACGGATAGATCTATATAGACCCTCTATAGCAGCGTACAGACTAGTTACACTGCAGCTTAGATAGCTATTAGCTTAGATCAGATAGCTCTAATCAGATAGACGCCAAGTGAACGACTTTAGATAGCGACTATATAAGAAAAGAAGAAGATAACGAAAGGACAATGTTTTCGAGATAGAAGAAATAAAGAGGTAACGTCAATTTTAAGAAGAATTTTTATAGAAGAAGCTGCGAACCGGACAGAGGAAGAAGACGAAGAAGTGGAAAAAAAGAAGAAAAGAAAGACGAATAAAAAAAAGGCAGAAGGGATAAGTAAGCAGTCAAGGGCGACTGCTAATAAGGGAAGGGGGTAGTGTTGCAGCAGCAGAAAGGGGTAGGACTAAGTAATAGGGTGGACCCTTGGAATTTCGGCTCGGCCCTCTCGGACCGAGCCGGGCCTTGGCATGCTACCCCTAAAGCCCTTACCCACCACCGCTGCATAGATTCCTTTCCCTCCTTAGTTCGAGATATAGTTATTAAAACAGCTGTATTGAATTATATCTACGCGCTCGGATTAGCCTTCTAGTAGCAGTAGCGGCAGCGCCACCGACGACGTTAACGCTGCTACATTAGCTAACTAAGCTCTTAGCCTATTTAGTTAAGCTAATCGTGCTACAGTCTAATTCTCGAGCACTTTAATAGTAGTTTCCGCTGTAGCCCTCTTAGCAGCTATCGCTTCTACTTCCTCTCTTAGCTGTCTATTCTCTTCTAACTTCTTATAGAATAGGGTCTCGACGAGGGCTGGAGCGTCGTAGACCTTCTCGATTCTGTGTTCTATTATATAGTTTTCGAGCTTGTTAGGGGTGTACTCGTATAGCTTTAGCTAGTTAGTTATGCGTTCTTTTACATCTTAGGTCTCTTCTGTAGTAAGGCCCTTAATAAGGGTCTTAGCGTTAATAATACTAGTGTATCTATCTTTAGTTCTGTTAGTCCTTCTTCTTCCGCTGCAGCTAGTAACACTACCTTCTGCTGTTAATAAGCCCTCTATAGCCTTCTTATAGAGCTAGTTGGTTTAGTTTAGGTTGTAGGGTGCGCGTACTGTTACGGCAGCAGAAACGGGTAGGACTAAGTAATAGGGTAGACCCTTGGAATTTCGGCTCGGCCCTTCCGGACTGAGCCGGGCCTTGGTACACCCATCCCTAAAGCCCTTACCTACCGCCGCATAGATTCCTTTCCTTCCTTAGTTCGAGATATAGTTATTAAAACAGCTGTATTAAATTATATCTACGTGCTTGGATTATTATATCTCGAACTTACTAACTACACCAACCCTGTGCTGTACGAAATGGCCCGTTAAACTATCCAGCTATCCGAATAACGCACGCGCACACTACAAACTAAAATAAACACATTAGCACTGTAAGAAGACTATAGAGGGCTTCTTAACGGTAGAGGGCAGCGTTACAGGCTGCAACAGAAAGAGAAAGACTAACAGAGCGAGGGATAGGCGCACTAGCATCCTCGACGATAATAGCGGGCTATAAGGAGTTATATGCCTATACACCAGATAAACTCGAAGAATATCTAGTAGAACATAGAGCTAGGAAGGTATACGACACTATTACCTTTATTAAAAAGAAGTTTTATAAGAAAATAGAAGAGAACAGGCAGCTAAGAGAGGAGATAGAATCGGTAATAGCCGAGAAGGAATCGGCGGAGACTATTATTAATATATTAGAGAACTAAGCGGCGAATCGACTAGCGCTACTAAAGGCGCTAAAGGCTTAGTTAGGTAACATAGAGGCAGCAATGTCGTCGCTACTGCCGCTACTACGAGAAGAACAAGTGGGAACTGCCTTACTAGAGGCCTATAGTTAAGGTAGCACTGCGATAACGCTACTACCTAATCTACTAGCCTTTAGGGGTAGAGATCCTAAAGACTAGGAGGCATTTAAGAAGAAGATAAAGAATAAGATAAACTGCGACTATGCCGGAAGCAGTAAAGAAGACAGAATAGCCTATCTATAATCGCGTCTAGAAGACGAAGCGTTCTTACTAGTAGCGGACCTAGAAGAGGTAACTGCCGACAAAGCAATCAAAGCAGTGGACCAACGCTTCGGAGACCCCTTCCGAAAGAAGACGGCCTGTAAGCAACTGGATAAAATTAACTAAAACCGGCTAATGTTTAAGGAGTTTCACAGACTGTTTAGGAAGTATGCTATTAGAGCTAAAGTGTCCGAAGGCGAGCAGCTGCACTTGCTAAGGCAGAAGTTAAGCCCTAAACTGGCTAGAGCTATAGCTTCGGTAGAAGACAAAGATCTCGAGAGTTTCGTACACTAGGCGAGAGTTACTGTCAGAAACCTAAACGCATACAGAAAATCGGCAGCACGAGAATCGATTTAGAAGTTATTGTCGGCACTGACAATACGACCCCCTGCCCCTTTCCGACGAGGCCCCTAGCAGCTATCCTATTTGCTGCGCTCGTCGTTCGTCCCTACCTGCTATGCGTACGGAAAGCCTAGCTATATTGCCACTAGATGCTAAGCAACGAATCAGTAGAAGTAGGAATACCGTGCTACGTAATACGGATATAGATGTAGACAGCTGGCAGCCAGGCTTGGCAGGCTAGGCTTGACGCACACTCAAATACCGCACCTCCGCTTGTAGGTAGATTCTTCCCTCTCTAGCCTTAAATATAGTTATTAAAGTAGCCGTATTGATTTACATCTACGTGCTCAGATTATTATATCTAAGGCTTAAACCCAACACCTAACCTGCACTACGCGAAAGAGCCCGTTAAATTACATTCGGGTACTCGATTAACGTACGTACAACCAACCTAGAGTGTATACTATATATATACAAAGAAGGCCGTCGAGTTACATCCGGTTACTTAATTGTGCATATGCATACTACTCTACCCCCTCCCCCGATCGAGAAAAAGAAGAAGAAGAGTTTTTAGGGAAGAGAAGTGCCCCTATCGAGAAGAGAGAGAGTTTTAAAGAGAGAGAGTGCCGCTATAAGAGGGATATAGGGAAGAGAGTGCCCCTATAAGTAGATCGCGAGTTTTGAAGTTTTAGGAGAGATTAGGACAACGAGAGCGACGAGGACGAGAGCGACGAGGACGAGAGCGACGAGGACGAGAACGACGAGGACGAGAGCGACGAGAAGGAAGAGAGCGACGAGAACGACGAGAACGACGATATAGGAGCGAGGACGAGGAGCGAGAGCGAGGAGCGAGAGCGGCGACGACAAGACACACCTAGCAGGACCTAGGGCGACGACATTCGTTTTTTCGGGTCTTTAAAAGACTATTCTATTCAGACAAGGCCTATCGAGACAGTACAGCAATCGAGGTACGAGCGACACGAGCAGTACAACCGGCAATTTAGCAATTGGCATATTTAGCAATCGAGGACAAGACAAGGCACAGTACGGCTATAAGCGACATATGCCGATAGAGAGGCACTACAATCGAGACGTACAGCAATTAGTACAGCGACAAGACAAGCGATACGTGATCCGGGCACGCAGATATGATACAATACGGCCTTTTTAATAACTATATCTCGAACTGAGGAGGGAAAGGAATCTATGTAGTGGTAGGCGAGAGCTTTGGGGGGTGGCGTGCCAAGGCCCGGCTCGGTCCGGAAGGGCCGAGCCAAAATTCTAAGGGTCCACCCTATTACTCAGTCCCACCCCTTTCCACCGCCGCAACACCACCCCCCTCCCTTATTAGCGGTCGCCCTTAACCGCTTACTTATCCGTTCCTCCTCTTTTTTTTTTATAATTCACTTCGTTACTATCTGACGTCTTTACTTGGCGTCCATCTAATCCGCTCTATCTGATCGTAGCTATCTGTTGCAGCGGCGGAAAGGGGTGGGACTGAGTAATAGGGTGGACCCTGGATTTCGGCTCGGCCCTTCCGGACCGAGCCGGGCCTTGGCACCACTATCTATTAGAGCCCACCACCACCACTACATAGATTCCTTTCCCTCCTTAGTTCGAGATATAGTTATTAAAACAGCCGTATTAAAACTTATCTGCGCGCTCGGATTATTATATCTCGAACTCACTCTCTACACACACCCCGCGCTGCGCGAAAGGGCCCGTTGAACTATCCGGAAACCCGAATAACGCACGCGCAACCACCAACACACCAACAACAACCCCCCAAGGCACTGTAAGAAGATAGAAGGCTTCTCGACGGTAGAGAGCGGCGTTATAGGCCGCAGCAGAAGCAGAAAAGGAAAGACTGACCAAGCGAGTAGGCGCTCTAGTGTAATTGACGATAAGATCGTTATTAGCGGTTTTACAGCGGAAGAGACCGCCGAGATTAAGGAACGAATAAGCGAATACAAGAAGATCTACGACTGCACGATCGAGGAACTGGAAGACTACGTAAACGAGAATAGAATAGGGAAGGTCTACAACGGCATAGACCTTATCGAGATGCTGTTTTATAGAACGCTGGAAGAGAACAGACAACTAAGAGAAGAAACTAAAGCGGTAAGGGCCGAAAAGGAATCGGCAGAGACTATTATCGACGTGTTAGAAAACCAAGCGTCGAATCAACTGGCGCAGCTAAAGGCGCTAAAGGATCAACTAGCTAATATGGAAGCAGCGAAATCGTCGCCGCCACCGCGGCGAGAAACCTATGCAGAGACCGCCTTACCGGCGGCCTACAGTCAAGGCGGCACGTTAATAACGTCACTACCGGGTCTACCGGCGTTTAGAGGCGGGGACCCTAAAGACTAGGAAGCGTTTAAGAAGAAGAGAAAGAATAAGATAGACCGCGACTACGCCGGAAACAGTGCCGGAGATAGATTAGCGTACCTGGAATCGCGATTAGAAGGTAAAGCTTTTTCGCTAGTGGCGGACCTAGAAGAGGCGACCGCTAAGGAAGCAATCAAAGCGCTGGATCAACGCTTCGGAGATCCCTTCAGGAAGAAGACGGCCCGTAAGCAGCTGGATAAGATTAACCAGAATCGGCAGACGTTTAAGGAATTCTACGGTTTGTTCAGAAAATATGCGATTAGGGCCCGAGTAGCGGAAGATAAGCAGCTCAACCTATTAAGGCAGAAGCTGAACCCTGAACTGGCCGCCGCTATGGCGTCTGTAGAAGACGAAGACCTTGAGAGCTTCGTGCACAGAGCGAGAGTTACCGCGAGAAACTTGAGCGCTTACGCGAAGTTACGCGAATCGAACCAGAAGCCGCTGATAACGCAGACTACACGACCCCCTGCGCCTTTCCGGAGAGCGCCACAGCAGCTACCTTATCAGTCGCAGCGCTCGTCGTTCGTCCCCACCTGTTTCGCATGCGGAAAACCCGGCCATATCGCCACGAGATGCCAAGCAACGGCCCAGCAGAAGCAGGAGTATCGTGTTATAAAGCAGCCGCAGCAGCAGCCGCAGCCACTGAGAAAGACTATACAAGCTATAGAGCCGGCTCTGAACGACACCGAGAGCGTAGACGGTAGGGTGCAGTTAAGGATTATAGGAAAAGACCAGCTGGACGGATAGGCCCCCTATCCAGCATTGACAATAGGGCACCGAATCGAAGCGAATCGCTGCGAGAAGAAAGCATTAACAGCTGCAGCGACCCGCTCTCGGCGGCGGTGGAAGTAAACACGGAAACAGCTATTATCCTTCCAATCACCGTCTACCCCCTTAACGGATTAAGCAAACCCCTTTAGCTGAAAGCCTTTATCGACACCGGAGCTCTCATCGGCGCGGCGATACACCACCGACTGGTTCAGAAACTGACGAATAGATACGGCTATCCGGTAGAATTAGCGTCGCCGACGAAGATTTCGGCATACAACGGACAAGACACGGAAAGCGTTACGCACTACGTGCCGCTAAAGACCACCCTAGCTGGTCGCACTACGGAAGCGACGTTCCGAATTATGGATATCGGAAGGTTTGACATCATTATAGGGCAGAAATGGATAAAGAACCAGAAAGCCATTATCGACGTAGGTAAGGGAACGATCAGATTTAAAACTCCGGGTAGCGGAGCAGGGGCTATCGGAGAGGTCGCCACTGCCGCCGAACCGACCGCCGCCACCGTAGCCAAATCGAAAGCTGCGGCTGCCAATATAACCCCGTCCGATCGTTCCGAACCCCTGGTTACCGTCGGAATAATAAGTTCAGAAGCTATAACGACCCTGGCGAAGTCGCTGGATAATAAGATCTACGCTATCTCGATAAAAGACATCGAAGACTACAGGAAGATAATAGCGGAAGAAGAAGTAGACCTACTGGAAGTGTTGCCAAACGAGCTCTACGGTTACGCTAACGTGTTCTTAAAAGCCGACTCCAACCTCCTGCCGCTCTATCGACCGGAATATAACAACAAGATCCGACTGAAAGAGGGAGCGACGCTGCTAAGAACCGAGCCCCTAAGACGACTGTCGCCGGCGGAACTAGACCAGGTAGAGGTGTTTGTTCGCGAAAACCTGGCGAAGAAGTTTATTACGCCGAGCTCCGCCGAGTACGCGTTACCGATCCTTTTCGTACGCAAACCCGGAGGCGGTCTGCGACTCTGCGTAGACTATCGAGGCCTTAACGAGGTCACTAAGCGAGACGTATATCCACTGCCGTTAATCGACGAAACTATACAAAGAGTAGCGAAGGCTAAGTAGTTCAGCAAGCTGGACATCTGTTAAGCGTTCTATCGATTAAGGAATAAAGAAGGGCAGACAGAAGACCTTACGACGTTCGCGACGCGCATAGGCAATTTCAAGTAGTTGGTGATGCCTTTCGGACTCACCAACGCGCCGGCAGTGTGGCAACGCTTTATAAACTACACCTTTATAGACATGCTGGAACGGTTCGTGTCTATCTATTTGGACGACATTCTTATCTATACGGATAGAACGAGAGATCAGCACACGGACCACGTCGAGAGGGTGCTAAAGAGACTCCGCGAAGTAGGATTGAACGCGGACATAAAAAAGAGCGAGTTCTACTAAACTAAGGTTAAGTATCTCGGTCTTATCGTCGGAAGAAACGGAATTCGTATAGACCCCTTAAAGGTCGCCGCCGTAGCGGAATGGAAGCAACCGAAATCCGGAAACACTACGCAGATCAGGGCGTTTCTCGGATTCTGCAGCTACTATCGACAGTTTATTAAGGACTTCAGCAAGATAGCGAGACCCCTAAACGAAGCGTTGAAGAAGGAGGCCGCCGGCCTATAGAATAAGAAGTGCACGGAAGCTTTCGTACGGCTGAAAGAGGCAGTAGCTTCGGCGCCGGTTCTGGCGCACTTCCGACCGGAAAAGACAATCTACGTAGAAACGGACGCTTCTGACACAGTAACCGCAGGGGTCCTTTCTCAATATAGCGACGGCGAGACCCTTCACCTAGTGGCCTTTTTCAGCAAAGCTATAACGGAAGCTAAGCGGAACTACGCCATCTACAATAAGGAGCTGCTAGCGATTATTCAGGCTTTCGAGGAATGGAAACCGGAGCTTATAGCTGGACAGAGCACGATCCAGGTCCTTACGGACCATCAGTCGCTGACCTACTTTATAAAGACGCAGAAGCTCTTACAGCGTCAAGCACGGTAGGCCGCCTACTTATCAGGGTTCGATTTCAAGATCACTTATCGACTAGGGGCTCAAAACGGAAAGGCTAACGCGCTGACGAGAAGAGAAGGAAAGACCAGCCGCGCGAAAGAAGATCCGAACATGTTCCAGAAGGTGTTGACCAAGCGGATAGTAGACGCAGAGGTATTGAAAGAGGTAGGGGTCTGCGCAGTGGAACCGGCCCCTAAGGAAGAGACGCTCTACGAGAAGGTGGAACGGCTCAATCAACAACAGAAGCTCGGCAGAATAGGCTCAGGAAAGCTGATAGTTCCGGAAGAACTAATTACTAAGGTCATCCAACTGGTCTATAACTCTATAGATGTTGGCTACGCCGGAGCGAAGAAAACGATGCAGGCAGTGAGAACGACCTACTGGTTTCCGCGAATCTACGAGCGGATCCACCGATTTATCGGCAACTGCTACGCGTGCCAGGCCGCGAAGCCACGTTACGGTCTTCCGGCCGGTCTACTGAAGCTACTTCCGATCCCCGAGAAACCGTAGCAACACATTACGATGGATTTCGTAACCGGCCTGCCGGACTCCGATAGATATAACGCTACGCTGAACGTAGTGGACCGACTGAGCAAAGAACGCCACTTCATCCCCTGCCGAGCGAGAGATAAAGGAACTACTGCGGAAGAGACCGCACGGATGTTGATTCAACACGTATAGAAGCACTATAGCCTGCCGGACACTGTTACTACGGATAGGGGTCCTTAATTCACCGCCGACGTATAGAAAGCCATTAACAAAGCTCTCGGAATTAGTGGAAAGCTCAGCACATTAGCTTACCCTCAGACCGATAGTTAATCTAAAGTGGCCAACCGTAAGATAGAAAAATATCTACGAATCTTCTGCGGCCACTATTAAGGAAAATGGGTCGAAATGCTGCCGATAGCTGAGTTCTGCGCCAACTCGGCACTATCTGAAGCCACCTCGCTGGCGCCGTTTGAGATAACGCATAGCTATCTTCCGAGGATAAGCTTTTAGCCACCGAACAAGCCCAGCTCTACGGAACTATCCACTACTACGTCGTCAAAGAGAGTCGCCGCCGCGGCGGCGGAAGCGCTCCGATCTCAGATAGAAAAAGCGACCAAAGTAGCGAAAGAAGCGATGGAATCGGCTTAGAAGAAGATAGTAACTCGAGCTAATAAGAAGCAGTCACCGATAGAATTTGTTAGGGGGCGCCACCCGGCCCAGGTCCTGAACCCGACCTAAGCCGACCGTCGCCCTAAGGACTGCGACTCAGCGGCGCCAGCACGACCCTACCCTCCGTACGGAGCAACCGACAGGACCCTACCTCCGTACGGAGGGAGAACACTACGTTCCTGCTTAAAGGGAAGCTACCGCCCCTCGGATTAGGGGGGGGGGGGGGTGGAAACCCGGCACCACCGTACAGAGGAGGTAACTCCCGATCCTCCGTACGGAGGGTGAACCTTGCACCCCAGCACAAAGGGGAAATTGCTAGCTTAGCTTCGTAGGTACAAATCGTACGGAGCAGACGTCGAAGGAACTGCCTATTAGTTCCTTTATGTAGATACCCGACCTCAAGTTTCTGAACCAGGATTCTTAAGCCTCTTACATTAGGAACTGATCTTACTGTCGGTGACCGCGGTGATAGAGCAAGATGGACGGCGACATCCCTATAGAACCTACGGCCATAGAGGGACACATGCACCGCGTGTACGAGGAGCTGCTAGAAAGCAAGAGGCAGCTCGAACAGCAAGTAAGCCACCAGGCTGCAATGATTTCCCAACAGGAACAGGAGCTACGACAGCTTAGGGCGTCTGATCGCGACCCGACCCCTACGACGACGAACACGATAACCCCTACCCCGACCCCTAAGAGCAAACTCCCCGACGTCTCTACGTACGATAGTAAGGCCCCGGCCGAGTACCCCTCCTAGGCGGCTCAGATGCGCTCCAAGCTCCTAGTTAACTTAGGAGCATACCCGACCGAGCTAGACAAGGTAGTCTACCTCTTTAGGAGGTTAAAGGGCAGGGCGGCAGCACGAATTCTGCCGTACTATAAGACGGCCATTGCCAACCCGGCAATGGCTACGACGACGATGCTCTAGGCAGCTCTGGACAAGAGCTACAAGGACCCGGACCGCGAGAGCCGAGCGCTCCTATAGGTCAACACGATAAAACAAGGACGCAAGACCGTACGAGAATTCCTTGCGGAATTTGACCAGACTTTGGCAGAAGCAGGGGGTCTCCAATAGGAGGACAGGATAAAAATTACCTCTCTAGAGGTAGGCCTCTCTAAGGAAATCATAACGGGGCTGGTAGGTGTAATGCGGCCAGCTACGTACGAGGAATTTTGTAACCTTCTCAGGATAGTCGACGACCAGCAACGCAGGCTAGGACGGATAGGCCGTGCTTAGGAGATAAGACAACCTCCCTAGCGACAGATAGATGCTATAGACTGGGAACCGACGACGACGAGGGTGGCAGCAGCAGCCACTGTACAGCCAAGGGCCGCTACTAAGAAGGCGTAATAGGTGGACACAGCCACCCTTAACAAGAGGCGAGCAGAAGGGAGCTGCTACAGGTGTAGCAAGATAGGCCACACCGTACGGAATTGCGGGCTCCTGCTAGCAGAGAGACCTGGGGGACGGCCGACCACCGCAAGGGTAGCTACTGCAGCGCCTTAACGAGAAGATCAGGTGTCCTACTCGGACGACGACGAGTCGGGAAAAGAGTAGCCTCTAAGCGAAGACTCTGCCAGAGGCGGGTGCGAGATAGACTGCCAAATCAAAGCATTACTTGGCCATCTTTTAAGAGCAATTACATAACGACGACGCCGTTTATCGTACGGCCGACATTGAACGGGTCCGCAACAGCGCGGACACTAATTGACACAGGATGTTTGGTGTATAGAGTGATTAGCGAAGACTTCGTACGGAGACATCGGATTAAGACGGCCCCTACGGTACCTGTACGCATACTGGGCATTACCGGGCGGAGACCGGACATTACCTACATAGTGAAAGTAACAATAGAGGTACAAGGACACTACGAGCAAGACTCGTACCTCTATGTCGTACAGGACAAGTTGGGGTATAACCTAATACTAGGGAAGCCTTAGATAGAGTGCTGGAAGGGCAAGCTAGACGTCGGACGAGGACGGCTGTTCCTAGCAGCAACAAAGCGGAGAATCCGGGACCAGGGCAGGTCCCTGCGAGGTAGCAATGCCAAGGCCGAAATCAACACAGCAACGGCGGACATCGAGAAGGCATTAGCACCTAAGGAAGCGACAAACCCCTGTACGAAGCTCCTAAGAGAGTATGTTGGGTACCTGGACCTCTTTGAACCGAAGTCGGCCTCGAAACTGCCGCTACACCGAGGGGAAGGGATTGACTATAACATCCAGCTAGAACCCCGCCCGGATAGGAGCCTGCCGGAGGTACCGTACGGACCGCTATACGGGATGTCCTCTAGAGAACTCCTAGTACTGCGCAAGACGCTAGACGACCTGCTTGCCAAAGGGTTTATCCGGGCCAGTACGTCGTCCGTAGGAGCCCTAGTACTGTTTGTCTATAAGGAGGGGAAGGCTGGATTACGTTTCTGCATAGACTACAGAGGCATTAACGCGATTACCAAGAAGGACCGGTACCCTCTACCCCTTATTAAGGAGACCCTCGGACGGATCAGCAAGGCGAAGTGGTTCACCAAGCTTAACGTAGTCTCGGCCTTCTACAAGATACGGATCAAGGAAGGCTGTAAATGGATAACTGCCTTCTGTACGAGATACGGTCTTTTTAAGTAGCTGGTTACCCCCTTTAGCCTTGCCAATGCACCAGCAACCTTCCAAAGGTATATTAACAAGTCCCTGCAAGGGTTACTAGACGACATCTGCTCGGCATACCTCGACGACACCCTGGTTTTTACGGACGGCACCTACGCAGACTACGTACGAGATGTCAAGAAGGTGCTGGACCGTCTGCAGCAGGCGGGCTTGTACCTCGACATCGACAAGTGTAAGTTCAGTGTCCAACGTACGAAATACCTAGGTTTTATTATCGAGGCAGGGAAAGGCATCAGCATAGATAAGAAGAAGATTAATGCTATTAAGCTATAGAAGCCGCCTATAAACGTTAAGGGCGTACGGGAATTCCTTAGGTTTGCCAACTTCTACTGCTAGTTTATACGGAACTACTCGGAGATCGTACGCCCCCTAGTTAAGCTAACGCACAAGGACAAGCAGTTCAAATGGTCGGACGAATGCAATAAGAGCTTCGACAAGCTAAAAGAGCTCTTTACTACAGGACCAACGCTCGCCGCCTTTAACCTAGAGCGTACGACAATACTGGAAACCGACTCCTTAGGGTACTGCATTAGGGGTATCCTGTTACAGGTAGGCCCGGACGGACTCCTATACCTATACGCGTATTTCTCTAAGAAGAACTCCCCGGCTAAGTGCAACTACCCTATCTACGACAAAGAGTTGCTGGCAGTCGTACAGTGTTGCGAAGCCTAGGATAGGGAACTCCGCTCGGTGCCTAAGTTCCTCGCCCTAACAGACTACAAGAACCTGGAATACTTTACTTAACCCCGGAAGCTGTCTAAGAGGCACGTACGATAGGCAATGTACCTAAGCCGGTTTAACATAAGACTCCAGTACCGCAAGGGTAAGGACAACAGCAGGGCCGACGCACTGTCCAGACGGGACCAGGACATGCTAACGACGTACGAGGACGACCGGCTGAAGTCGCGGACATTCCAGATGTTCAAGGAAGAGCCAGGCGGGGAGACTATCTACCTAGCGGCGACACATCTATAGGAACCCTAACTGCAAGCTTAGGAAGAGGCAGTAGAAAAGGACGAGGCATACCGAGGGGCCTGTACGGCGATCTAGAGAGGGCAACGGAAACTCCTAACCGAGCTCTACCTAAAGGTATCGGCAGCCGAGTGTTCAGTAGACGAGGAGAACAACCTAAAGTTCAGAAATCGGATATAGGTCCTGGCAGACGAGAAGCTCCGTACGGGCTTAATACAACGAGCACATAACTCTATAGCCACCGGGCACCTAGGGCGCGAGGAGACGTACAGCATTATCGCCTGGGACTACTACTGGCCAGCGATAGCGAAGGACATTCGCAGGTTCGTACGGAACTGCGATATATGCGGACGAACGAAGCCCTAGCGCGAGCTAAAGCATAGGCTGCTGAAGCCCCTGCCGATACCGGATCGACCCTAGCAAGACCTGACCGTAGACTTCATTACGGACCTCCCTAAGAGCGACGGACAGCGAAACATTATAGTAGTTACGGACAAGTTAACGAAAGGGGTAATACTGGAGGGAATAGACTCTATTACAGCTAAAGACACTGCCTAGGCCTTTATCCGGACGACGTTCAGCAAGCACGGGTTCCCTAGGTCAATTGTATCAGACCGGGGGTTACAGTTTACGAGCCAACTCTGGGCACAGATCTGCCAGTTACTAAGGGTAGAGCGTCGCCTGTCTACTGTATAGCACCCGCAGACGGACGGGGCGACGGAGAGGGCCAACTCAACCCTAGAGGCGTACCTCTGAGCGTACGTCGACTATAACCAGACGAACTGGAACCGCCTTCTCCCAATAGCGGAGCTGGCTATTAACAGCCGTACGGCCGATGCTACAGGACTGTCCCCCTTCTTTATAACCTATAGATACGACTATTCCCTGCTCCTACCGACCCCAAGTAGCAACACCCTGCGCCCTATACGATCCCCAATCCAGCAAGGAGAGGCTATCGTACGGGCGATTACGAACGCCTACCAATAGGCAAAAGCAAGCCTGGCCCTAGCCTAGCAGAACGCGGAAGAGCAGGCCAACAAGGGACGACAGGCTGCACCAAGGTACGAGGCAGGGGATAAGGTCTGGCTAAACTAGCGAAACATCCGTATAGACCGGCCGAGCAAGAAGTTGGATTAGAGAAACAGGAAGTTTACGGTAATCCGGCCGGTAGGGACATACGCTATACGACTAAACACTCCCCTAGGGATTTACCCAGTCTTCTATATAGACCTCGTGCGACCGGCGAGCACGGACCCCTTGCCGCATTAGACAACTAACGACAGGCGCCTACCTGCAATTATAACCAAGGGCCAAGAAGAGTATAAGGTAGAAGGGATCCTTAAGAGTCGGAGGAAGCGGGGGAAGGCAGAGTACTTAGTAAAATGGAGAGGATAGGCAGAGCCTACATAGGAACCGTACGAGGCCCTACAAGACACAACCGCACTGGACAGATAGGAGGAGGACCACCCCCCTGCCCAGCTACAGTAACACTGCGCCGTACGGCGGAAGGTAGCACGATCTACCTAAAGGGCAGGGTAGCCGCAGACAAACCTAGGTTGTCAAAGGATTAAACACTACGACGTAGGACGCTACAGTACCCTACTAACACAACTTCGTACGACACTGTACGAGATAAGGGCTGGAGAGAAGGAACAGCCAAGGGACAAATAGGAGGGGAAGTGGAAATAAGAAGAGCTGGGAAGGACACTGTCCGAAATTTCTTACACTACCTAAGGGGGGGGGGGTAGCTCACTGGCCACCACCCCCCCCCCCCCCCCCCCCCCCCCCCCCCCCCCCCCCCCCCCCCCCCCCCCCCCCCCCCCCCCCCCCCCCCCCCCCCCCCCCCCCCCAGAACACCCTACTCATCATCTGAGATTTCCACTACCTTAGACCCGGCCGGGCCCCTACCCCTACCAGGGCCACCCCTAGGGAGCAGAGGCACCCCCCCACCCCCACCAGGGCCAGCCCCAGGGAGCAGAGGCACCCCCCTACCCCTACGTGCCTCCCCCGGACGGCGGAAGGGGCAGTAAAGGGAGCTATCCTTCCACTTACACGAGGCACACACCCTAGCCCAGAAACCTAGGAGGCGGTATAGGCTAAGTAAGGGCTAGGGGGAGTTAGGGCAGGGGGCACAGGGCTGGCCCCAGGTAGCGATAAGGAGGGCGTTAACGTACGACAGCCGGGCCGTAGCTACCCGATCGGGTGTAACCCGGGCGGGGTTACACTAGAAGGGGTAGAAGGGGAGCCCGGCCGCATCCTACTGCTCGCGGGTGTAGCACCTAAGACGTCAGATCAGACCGTACAGGAGATAAGAATCCGTACGAACCGGAAGAGTAGCTGCTAGTTAAGTTAGGGGCCCCACTGTACGTAGTTAAAGTAGGGGGGGACCCCGGCCGGACGAGGGGGAGGGGCGGGGCCAGCAGCGACGAGGGGACCGGACGGGGCAGACATAGTAGCTAGTAGTAGTTAGTTGGTAGTAGTAGTTGGTTGGTAGTAGCGGATAGTAGACGGTAGTAGACGGTAGTAGATAGTAGACGTTATACAGGAAAAGAGAAAGGGGAAGGGAAGAGAAGGGAAAAGGCTTAGGCTAACTGCCTGCTATAGTAGGAATAGCAAGCAAGGCAGCTGCTGCAGACAGGTGAAATGGCAAGAGGCAACTACGACCCGGGGGAAGTGACGAGGGACGACGACTCGGACGACTGGACGAAATAGGAAGCTACAACCTGCCAAAGGAACAGCAGGAGCTAGGTAGTTTAGACACGCCGCCGTACGGACGAAGCACTACGAGAAAGGGAAAGGGGGGGGGGTATTGTTAGGGGGCGCTACCCGGCCCAGGTCCTGAACCCGACCTAAGCCGACCGTCGCCCTAAGGACTGCGACTTAGCGGCGCTAGCACGACCCTACCCTCCGTACAGAGCAACCGACAGGACCCTACCTCCGTACGGAGGGAGAACACTACGTTCCTGCTTAAAGGGAAGCTACCGCCCCTCGGATTAGGGGGGGGGGGGTGGAAACCCGGCACTACCGTATAGAGGAGGTAACTCCCGATCCTCCGTACGGAGGGTGAACCTTGCACCCCGGCACAAAGGGGAAATTGCTAGCTTGGCTTCGTAGGTACAAATCGTACGGAGCAGACGTCGAAGGAACTGCCTATTAGTTCCTTTATGTAGATACCCGACCTTAAGTTTCTGAACCAGGATTCTTAAGCCTCTTACAGAATTCGAGGAAGGCCAAAAGGTATAGCTTGAAACGCGAAACCTAAGGCTAAAAGGCAATGCCAAGCTCAATCCGCGCTACGTAGGTCCGTTCAAGATAATAGAAAAGAGGTCGCCGGTGACCTATCGGCTCCAGCTACCGAAATCGTTCCGGATCTACGATGTCTTCTATTCGGACCTGTTGAGCTTGGACCCTGAAGACGGCCTGCCGGAACAGGGGTTCGCCGAACCCCTGCCAATCGAGATGGACGGTAAGGAAGAAGAATAGGAGGTAGAAGATGTAATAGACGTAAAGAAGATAAGGGGGTCTATCAAAGCGAGGATCTCGTAGAAGGGGTGGCCGGAAGACTATAAATAGTATCCGGCCGAAAACCTCCGGAATTTGGCAGAGCTGCTAAGAGAGTTCTACGTGCGGAACCCGGAAAAGCCGAAACCGGCGTAGCTCTAATGTCGACAATGCCAGAAGAAAGAAGAAAGCCACGTCCGCTCCACCGGTGCGGAAGCCGATAAAGACGATCGTGTCGGTCGCCTTCGGGGAGGTCTTCGACGCGGCCACCACCTATCGGCGGTCGGCAGGAAGCTCGCCGACGCCGTAGCGTGCCAGCGCCGCCGACCCCGTAGTAGGTAAAGGCTTTGGTAGAAGAGAAAAAGAAAAAGAAGAAACGACGCTGCAGACGGATCTATATAGACCTCCGAGACGACGCACAGACTAGCCACGCCGCAGCTCAGATAACCCACGGCTCAGATCAGATAGCACGGATTAGATAGGCGCCAAGTGAAGGACTTTAGACGCCGATAATGTAAGAAATTGAAGAAGCGATAAAAAGAACGTTGTTTTTAATAGAAGACGGAGGAAGTGACGTCGGCGTTAGAGGGGATTTTCGAGAAGGAGACGACGAATCAAAAAAAAAAAAAAAGAAGAAGAAGCGGAGATTTTCGGATAGATAGGGTGACTAAGCGGTCGAGGACGACCGCTAGTAAGGGAGGGGGGTGGTGTTGCAGCGGCGGAAAGGGGTGGGACTAAGTAATAGGGTGGACCCTGGATTTCGGCTCGGCCCTTCCGGACCGAGCCGGGCCTTGGCACCACCATCCATCAGAGCCTACCACCACCACTATATAGATTCCTTTCCCTCCTTAGTTCGAGATATAGTTATCAAAACAGCCGTATTGAAACTTATCTGCGCGCTCGGATCACTATCTGATCGGAGCCAGCGGTTACCTAGGCTGCGGCGTGACCGGTCTGTGCGCTATCGCATAGATCTATATAGATCTATCCGCAGTTCCCTATCTTCTTTTTTTTTCGTTAAGGCCCTTACCTATCGCAGTGCTAGCGGCGTTAGTTTCGTTCTTAGGCGAACCGGCGTTACTAAAAGCACCGGAACCGGTGGTTCCGTCCGGATCTCGACGTCGTTATCCTTTTAGCGAAGCCGACTATTAAGGACGATGCTAATAAGGACGGTGGCCAGGCTCGCCGATCTCGATCGCTTTTACCGATATTTATATCGATAGGGCAGACGCGGTTCTTCTTTTTCAACCGTCGAGCCACTTAGGCCTCGGCTTCTTCGGGTTCCGGACGTAAACCTCCCTTAGCAGCTCCGCCGAATTCCGGAGGTTCTCGACCGGATACTATTCGTAGTCTTCCGGCTATCCTTTCTATAAGATCCTCGCTTCGATGGATCCCCTTTGTCTTCTTATATCTATAACGTCTTCCACCTCCTATTCTTCTTCTTTACTATCTATTTCAATCGACGGGGGTTTATTGAACCCCTGATCTGGAAGACCATCTTTAGGGTCTAGGCTTAGCAGATCCGAATGAAAGATATCGTAGATCCAGAACGATTTCGGCAGCTGGAGCCGGTAGGTCACCGGCGACCTCTTTTCTATTATCTTGAACGGACCTACGTAACGAGGGTTGAGCTTCGCGTTGCCTTTCAGCCTTAGGTTCCGCGTGTTAAGCTATACCTTTTGGCCTTCCTCGAATTCTATTAGTGACCTATTTCTATTAGCTCGAGTTACTATCTTCTTCTAAGCTGATTCCATCGCTTCTTTCGCTACCTTAACCGCTTCTTCTATCTAAGATCGGAGCGCTTCTGCCGCCGCTGCGGCGATTCTCTTCGACGAGGTAGCGGTAGAGGGTTCTAAAGAGCTGGGTTCGTTCAGCAGTTAAAAGCTTATCCTCGGAAGATAACCGTATGTTATCTTAAACAGCGCCAGTAAGGTGGCTTCTGATCGTGCAGAGTTGGCGCAGAATTCGGCCATCGGCAACATCTTAACCTATCCTTCTTAATAATAGCTACAGAAGATTCGTAGATACTTTTCCATCTTACGGTTGGCCACTTTAGACTGTCCGTCGGTCTAAGGGTAAGCAGCCGTGCTGAGCTTTCTACGAATTCCAAGGGCTTAGTTAATGGCTTTCTATACGTCTGCGGTGAATTGAGGACCCCTATCCGTAGTAATAGTGTCCGGCAGCCTGTAGTGCTTCCATACGTGCTGGATTAACATTCTCGCCGTTTCTTCTACAGTAGTTCCTTTATCCTTAGCTCGGTAGGGGATAAAATAGCGCTCTTTGCTTAGTCGATCTACTATATTAAGCGTAGCGTTATATCTATCTGAATCCGGCAGGCCGGTTACGAAGTCTATTGTAATGTGCTGCTATAGTTTCTTAGGGATCGGAAGTGGCTTTAGCAGGCCGGCCGGAAGGCTGTAACGTAGCTTCGCTGCTCGGCATACGTAGCAGTTAGTAATAAACCGATGTATCCGCTCGAAGATTCGCGGAAACCAGTAGGTCGTCCTTATTGCTTCTATCGTCTTCTTCGATCCTGCGTAACCAACATCCTTAGAGCTATAGACTAGCTGGATAACCTCTGTAATCAGTTCTTCCGGAACGATCATTTTCCCTAAGCCCGTTTTGCTAAGCTTCTGCTGCTAATTAAGCCGTTCCACTCTCTCGTAGAGCGTCTCTTCTTTAGTCAGAAGTTCCATCGCGTTAATCCCTGCTTCTCTTAACACTTCTGCGTCTACTATCCGTTCGGTTAACACCTTCTGGAGCATGTTCGGATCTTCTTTCGCGTAGCTAGTCTTTCCTTCTCTTCTCGTCAACGCGTCTGCCTTTCCATTTTGAGCTCCTGGTCGATAGGTAATCTTAAAATCGAATCCGGATAGGTAGGCGGCCTACTGGGCTTAGCGCTGTAACAGCTTCTGCGTCTTTATAAAGTAGGTTAGTGACTGGTGGTCCGTAAGGACCTGGATCGTGCTCTGTCCAGCTATAAGCTCCAGTTTCCACTCTTCGAAGGCCTAAATAATGGCCAGCAGTTCTTTATTATAAATGGTGTAGTTCCTCTTAGCATTATTTATAGACTTGCTAAAGAAAGCCACCGGATAGAGGGTCTCGTCGTTGTTAGCGTATTAAGAAAGGACCCCTGCTGTTACTGTGTCGGAAGCGTCTGTCTCTACGTAGATCGTCTTTTCCGGTTTGAAGTGCGCCAGTACCGGCGCCGATGCTACTGCCTCCTTTAGTCGGTTGAAAGCTTCTATACACTTTTTATTCTATAGGCCGGCGGCCTCCTTCTTTAACGCCTTATTTAGTGGCCTCGCTATCTTACTGAAGTCTTTGATAAATTGTCGATAGTAGCTGCAGAACCCGAGAAACGCTCTGATTTGCGTAGTGTTTCCGGATATCGGTTGCTTCCATTCCGCGACGGCGGCTACTTTCGACAGGTCTATCCGAATTCCTTCTCTTCTGACGATAAGACTAAGGTATTTGACTTCGGTCTAATAGAACTCGCTCTTCTTTGTGTCCGCGTTCAATCCGACCTCGCAGAGTCTCTTTAACACTCTCTCGATGTAGTCTGTATGTTGTTCTCTCGTTCCCTTAGTATAGATAAGAATGTTGTCTAAATAGATAGATACGAAACGTTCTAGCATGTCTATAAAAGTGTGGTTTATAAAGCGTTGCTACACAGCCGGTGCGTTGGTAAGTCCGAAAGGCAATACCAGCTACTTGAAATTGCCTATGCGCATAGCGAATGTCGTAAGGTCTTCCGTTTGTCCTTCTTTATTCCTTAACCGATAGAACGCTTGGCGAATATCCAGCTTGCTAAACCACTTAGCCTTAGCTACTCGTTGTATAGTCTCGTCTATTAGGGGCAGCAGATACACATCTCTCTTAGTAACCTTATTAAGGCCACAGTAATCTACGCACAGTCGGAGACTACCTCCCAGTTTCTGCACGAAAAGAATCGGCGACGCATATTCTGCTAAGCTTAGCGTAATAAACTTCTTCGCCAGATTCTCTCGAACAAACACTTCTACCTAGTCCAGCTCGGCCGGCGATAAGCGTCTTAGGGGTTCGGTTCTCGGCAGTACAGCTCCTTCTTTTAGCCGGATCTTGTTGTTATATTCCAGTCGGTAGAGCGGCAAGAGGTTGGAGTCAGCCTTTAAGAACACGTCAGTGTAACTATAGAGTTCTTTCGGTAACACCTCCAGTAGATCTACTTCTTCTTCTGCTATTATCTTCCTGTAGTCTTCGATGTCTTTTATTAAGATAGCGTAAATCTCGTTGTCTAGTGACCTCGCAAGGGTCGTTAGAGCTTCTGAACTTATTATTCCGATCGTGTCTTAAGGGTCGGACCGATCCTCCAGAACTACTTCGATAGTCGTAACGTTCGGTTCTACTGCTACCTTAGTAACTGATTTGACGGCGGCGGAGCCGCTGTATAGTGTCGTAACGTTCGGTTCTACTGCTACCTTAGTAACTGATTTGACGGCGGCGGAGCCGCTGTATAGTGTTCTGAATCCGAGTGTGCCTTTACCTACGTTAATAATTGCTCCCTGGTTCTTTATCTATTTCTGCTCTATAATAATGTCAAATCTTCCGATATCTATAATTCGGAACGTCGCTTCTGTAATGCGACCTGCTAAGGTGGTCTTTAATGGCACATAGTGCGTAACACTCTCCGTGTCTTGTCCGTTGTATGCCGAAATCCGTATCGGCGACGCTAGCTCTACTAGATAGCTATATCCCTTTATTATCTTTTGAACCAGTCGATAATGGATCGCCGCTCCGATAAGGGCCCCTGTGTCGATAAAAGCTTTCAGCTAGAGTGGTTTGCTCGATCTATCGAGGGGGTAGACAGTAATTGGGAGGATAATAGCGGTTTCCGTATTCACTTCCACCGCTGCCGAGAGCGGATCGCTACAGCTGTTAATGCTTCCTTTCGTTGACGTAGTTCGTGCTGGTGCCCTGTTGTCTATGCTAGATAGGGGGCCTATCCGTCTAGCTGGTCTTTTCCTAGTATTCGCAGTGGCACTCTACCGTCTACGCTGTCTGTGTCGTTCGGAGCTGGCTCTATAGCTTGTATGGTCTTTCTCGGTAGCTGCGGCTGCTTTATAACACGATATTCCTGCTTCTGCTTATCTAATGCTTGGCATCTCGTAGCGATATAGCTAGGCTTTCTATACGCGTAGCAGGTGGGGACTGATGCGGCGCGGTACACTTGAGCCAAAAGGGACTGATCAAGTAACTCGGAAGTGACTTGATCAATGTGTACCAGATTATAAACCTTGGCAAGGCATAGCAGTGACCCGGGCACACCACCCCGGATCAGGGACGAACGACGAACGCAGTAGCTGATAAGATTGCTGCGGAGGTGCTCTCCGGAAAGGTGCAGGGTGTCTCGTTGTCTGCGTTATTAACGGCTTCTAGTTCGATTCGCGTAACTTCGCGTACGCGCTTAGGTTCTGCGCGGTGACTCTCGCTCGGTGTACGAAGCTCTTAAGGTCTTCGTCTTCTACCGACGCTATAGCTGCTGCCAGTTCAGGGTTTAGCTTCTGCCTTAGTAGGTAGAGCTGCTTATCTTCTGCTACTCGGGCCCTAATCGCATATTTCCTAAATAGTCTGTAGAACTCTTCGAACGTCTGCCGGTTCTGGTTAATCTTATCTATCTGTTCGCGTGCCGTCTTCTTCCGGAAGGGGTCTCCGAAGCGTTGATCCAGTGCCTTAATCGCTTCTTTAGCGGTTACCTCTTCTAGGTCCGCTACTAGCGAAAAAGCTTCTCCTTCTAATCAAAACTCTAGGTAGGCTAATCTATTTCTGGCGCTGTTTCCGGCATAGTCTCTATCTATCTTGTTCTTTATCTTCTTCTTAAATGCCTCCTAATCTTTAGGATCTCCGCCTCTAAATGCTAGTAGATCCGGTAATAACGTTATTAACGTGCCGCGTTAACTGTAGGCCGCTAGTAAGGCGGTCTCTGCTAGTTCTTCTCGATGCAGTGGCAGCGACGTCGCTCTCTCTATCTTAGCTAGCTAAGTCTTTATTTCCTTTAGTTGTGCCAGTCGGTTCGCCGCTTAGTTTTCCAGCATATCTAGAATGGTCTCGGCCGATTCCTTCTCGGCCCTTACCGTCTCTACTTCCTTTCTTAACTGTCTCTTTTCTTCTAGGGTTCTGTAAAACAGCTTCTTAATAAGGTCTATACTGTCGTAGACCTTTCCTACTCTGTTCTCGTTTACGTAATCCTTAAGTTCCTTAAGCGTGCAGTCGTAGATTTTCTTGTATTCGCTTATTCGTTCCTTAATCTCTGCGGTCTCTTCCGCTATAAAACCTCTAATAATAAACTTGTTATCGATGACACTGGAGCGCCTGCTCGCTCTGTCTGTCTTTTCTCTTCTGCTTCTGCTTCGGCCTGTAACGCCGCTCTCTACCGCTAAGAAGCTCTCTATAGCTTTCTTACGGTGCTAGGGTTGTTTGGTTTAGTGTTGGTGCGCGTGCGTTATTCGGGGGTCTAGATAATTTAACAGTCCCTTTCGCGCAGCGCGGTAGTAGTATAGGGGGGTAAGTTCGAGATATAATAATCCGGGCACGCAGATATAATTCAATACGGCCTTTTTGATAACTATATCTCGAACTAAGGAGGGAAAGGAATCTATGTAGTGGTGGACGAGACCTTTGGGGGGTAGCGTGCCAAGGCCCGGCTCGGTCCAGAAGGGCCGAGCCGAAATTCCGAGGGTCCACCCTATTACTCAGTCCCACCCCTTTCCACCGCCGCAACAGCTCGCACCGTTCGAGATAACTTATAGCTATCTTCCGAGAATAAGCTTCTAACTGCCGAACGAACCCAGCTCTTCGGAACCTTCTACCGCTACTTTGTTAAAGAGAGTCGCTACCGCTGCGGCAGAAGCGCTCCGATCTTAGATAGAAGAAGCGATCCAGGTAGCGAAGGAGGCGATAGAATCGGCTTAGAAGAAGATAGTAACTCGAGCTAATAGAAAGCGGTTACCGATAGAATTCGAAGAAGGCTAAAAGATATAGCTTAATACGCAGAACCTTAGGCTAAAGGGAAATGCTAAGCTTAACTCTCGCTATATAGGTCCGTTTACGATAGTAGAAAAGAGGTCGCCGGTAACCTATCGGCTCTAGCTACCGAAGTCGTTCCAGATCTACGATGTCTTCTATTTAGATCTGCTAAGTCTAGACCCTAAAGACGGCCTTCTAGAACAGGGGTTCGCTAAACCCCCACTAATCGAGATAGATAGTAAAGAAGAAGAGTAGGAGGTAGAAGATATAGTAGATATAAGAAGGATAAGAGGGTCCATCGAAGCAAGAGTCTTATAGAAGGGATAGCCGGAAGACTATAAATAGTGTCCAGTCGAGAACCTCTAAAATTCGGCAGAGCTGTTAAAAGAGTTTTATATCCGGAACCTAAAGAAGCCGAGGCCCGAGTGGCTTCGAAGTTAATAGCTCCGAAAGAGATAGAAGAAAAAGAAGGCTGCGTCCGCTCTATCAGTAGGAAAACTAATAGAAACGATTATAGTAACGCGCTTAGTCAGAGTCTTCAACTCGACCACTACCTACTACTGCATCGACGCGACGGTCGCCGACGCCGCCCTGAACAAGAAAGGCCTGCAGCCGATCGATTTCACAGGCGGCGCCAGCGACGGCAGCCTTTGCGGTAGCGCTTAAGGCCTTAGTAGAGAAAAAAAAAGAAGGAGAGATAGCGCGCTACAGGTAGATTAATATAGACCTCTGCAGCGGCGCATAGGCCAGCTACGCCGCAGCTTAGATAGCTGCTAGCTCAGATTAGATAGCTCCGATTAGACAGACGCTAAGTAAAGGACTTTAGATAGCGACGATATAAGAAGAAAGAAGAAGTCGAAAAGGGGACGTTTTCGAGATAGAAGAGACGATAAGGTAACGTAGACTTTGAAAAGGATTTTGGCAGAAGAAGCCGCAAATCGGACGGAGAAAAAGGACGAAGAAAAAGAAGAAAAAGAAGAAGAGAAGGACGAATTAAAAAAAAAAGAAGAGGCGGATAAGATAAGTAAGCGGTCGAGGGCGACCGCTAGTAAGGGAGGGGGGTAGTGTTGCAGCGGCAGAAAGGGGTAGGACTAAGTAATAGGGTAGACCCTTAGAATTTTGGCTCGGCCCTTCCGGACCGAGCCGGGCCTTGGCACACCTACCTAAAGCCCTTACCCACCGCCGTATAGATTCCTTTCCTTCCTTAGTTCGAGATATAGTTATTAAAACAGCTGCATGAAATTATATCTGCGTGCTCGGATTACGTACGTTATTCAGGCGTCCGGATATAATTCGACGGACCCTTCCGCATAGCGCAGTAGTAGTGTAGTTAGTAAGTTCGAGATATAATAATTCGAGCGCGTAGATATAATTCAATACAGCTGTTTTAATAACTATATCTTAGACTAAGGAAGGAAAGCAATCTATACGGCGGTAGGTAAGGACTTTAGGGGTAGTGTGCCAAGGCCCGGCTCGGTCCAGAAGGGCCGAGCCGAAATTCCAAGGGTCCACTCTATTATTCAGTCCCACCCCTTTCCGCTACTGCAACAGGTCCACCCTGTTGATCTGTCCCACTCCTTTCCACCACCGCAACAGGGGCCACTACTACTACTATATAGATTCTTCCTTTCTTTAGTTCGCAATATAGTAATCAAACAGCCGTATTGAATCACATCTACGCGCTCAGATTACCTTTTGTATGCCGTAGGAGCGGCACAGGCCGTCCTTGGCAACAGGCTACTAACTATTCCGCAAATGTCCTGCTAGAACATCTCTTAATAACTGCATAGGTCACTACTACAGTTCCATAACAAGAGGTGTAGTATTCAAGAATTGTACAGTTAATAGCTCTAAAAATAGATAACTTGTTGTGTAAGTTGATCGTACTAAGAAAAAGTGAGCTGACTATTGGTATGGCCAGCCTATTGGTTATATACGTTATGTTAGAAGTCTTTTGCCCTTGAAACATTAGTTATGCCACGAAATTTTGCCTAGCTGAGCGTTATACTAAAGTCGCGCCTAAAAGCCCCTGGAGGTCTACACTCTGATTGGCTTGCTAGTTCTGGCTACTCTCAGTTAGTACTGGCTTGTGTCGGCCAACTGCATCGAGCAAGCAGAAGGGCCTGAGCATTGGTGAGATTCAGTGTGCACGCGGAACGGATCGAGACGCACGGGCCCGATCATAAGACTAGTTGATTGCTCTGGTTGGGGTTGAGACTTGCCCGTCGCCAGGTCGCAATGGCCATCGAGGCGAAGATGCAGCTGCGATGACTGCTGCAACGCCAGAGATGAGATCGTGAACGTGCTTGCGGTCTTCACAACCACAACCAGAGCCCAGAGGCACGCATCCTTCTTCGCATGCACATGACGCGGACATCCCGATAGCACAACAACAGCATGGCGGACCTTTTTCGGAGGCTCTTTTGCTGCGGGAGCCGGTCCAAGGTTGACTATGACAATGTCCTGGCCGATTCAGAGCGCGAAGCTGTGGCCGACCTCTTGAACTACCTCGAAAACGTAACTATGATCCGGCCGCGGAACCATGCACGCGCATCGCTGACGCTCGAATCGCAGAGGGCGGAAACCGACTTCTTCTCGGGCGAGCCATTGGCTGCGCTGTCCACGCTGGTGTACAGCCAGAACATCGATCTCCAACGGAGCGCCAGTCTAACCTTTGCAGAAATTACAGAGCGAGGCAGGTCGCGGTACGCGTGTGGCACGTGGCAGGATGCTGATTCGGACATGTGCAGATGTGCGCTCGGTCGACAGAGCCACCCTCGAACCCATCCTTTTCCTTCTCGAAAGCAGCGACATCGAGGTGCAGCGAGCAGCCTCGGCAGCACTGGGCAATCTTGCCGTAGATGGCCACAACAAAACACTCATCGTGTCCCTCGGCGGCTTGACGCCACTCATCCGGCAGATGAACAGCCAGAATGTGGAAGTGCAGTGCAATGCGGTCGGCTGTATAACAAACCTGGCCACCCACGAAGAGAACAAGGCGCGGATAGCACGGTCGGGTGCTCTGGCGCCACTCACCAGATTGGCAAAAAGCAAGGACATGCGGGTGCAGCGCAATGCGACTGGCGCCCTCTTGAACATGACACACTCAGACGACAACCGGCAGCAGCTGGTTTCGGCCGGCGCGATACCCGTGCTCGTCAGTCTGCTCAGCAGTCCGGATACAGATGTGCAGTACTACTGCACAACAGCCCTCAGCAACATCGCCGTGGACAGCACGAACAGAAAGCGCCTGGCGCAGACTGAGCCGAAACTGGTGCAAAGTCTTGTGCATTTGATGCGAGGGCAGGCGCCAAAGGTGCAGTGTCAAGCTGCATTGGCGTTGAGAAATCTGGCGAGTGACGAGAAATACCAGCTGGAAATCGTCAAGGCGGGAGGGCTACCACCACTGCTTGGGTTGCTACAGAGCAGTTACCTGCCTCTGATTCTCTCGGCGGTCGCGTGCATCCGGAATATCAGCATACATCCTATGAATGAATCGCCCATCATCGACGCCGGCTTCCTAAAGCCTTTAGTCGACCTGCTGGGGTCTACAGATAACGAGGAGATTCAGTGCCATGCAATATCGACTTTACGAAATCTGGCTGCATCTTCGGACCGGAACAAGCAGCTTGTACTTCGGGCGGGTGCCGTTGTCAAGTGCAAAGAGCTTGTCCTGGAAGTGCCGCTCAGTGTACAGTCTGAGATGACAGCTGCGATCGCAGTGCTTGCGTTATCAGAAGACCTCAAGCCGCAACTTTTGGATCTCGGCGTGTTTGAAGTACTCATACCATTGACGGAGAGCGAAAGCATTGAAGTCCAGGGCAATAGCGCCGCAGCTCTTGGCAACCTGAGCAGCAAAGGTGAGTGAATTGATCGAAGGGCAATGTGCGTGCTAACGGTCTTTCTAGTCGGCGATTTGTCACGTTTCCGCTCATCCTGGAATCAGCCGTCTGCCGGCATACATGGCTATTTGCACAGGTTTTTGGCCTCAGGAGAACCCACCTTCCAGCATATTGCGATCTGGACACTACTCCAACTCCTCGAATCTGGCGATGAAGAGCTCGCGGACATGATCAAGAACTCCGAAGACGTCATGAACATGGTTCGCGAAATCAGCGAAAAGACTGTTGAATCAGAAGACGAGGGCGACGAAAGCGAAGATGGAGAAGGCGAGGTCGTTGCGCTGGCAAGAAGATGCCTGGACATCAGCAACGGCGATATCGCACCCGGCGGCAGCAAGACTGACAGCCAGCCATCCTCGTACAAGACCTGATCCGCGATTGTCCGGCCGTAGTTGTATTTCATTGCGCAGTGGCGACGCGAGCCATCTCATTTTGCATTTCAGTGTCGATTGAGCGAGCAAGCGAGCAAATTGATATTCCACAGCACCATCCTGGTGTTTTGACCAGAGGTGCTTTTCCAACAGCCGCGCCACTAGAGTGGGCGATTTTGTTATGCAAGTCTACGAAATCATCGATTGGGTTGGCATGGAGGGCTGGTCTTGATCACATACCACTACTTACTCTAACCCTCTTGCATGCTGTGTCAAACGAACGGATGATGCAGGCCAGTCGCCTGTGCGCGCGATCTCGAATCGTAGGTGGTGAACAACAACACTTGACTGATTTCAACCTACTGACAACCATAGCCTCCAGCCATCGTGGATTCCGTCACAGTCCTTCGCGGGTACTTGTTCTTGCCCACAGTCCGCACGATGGAAGTCAGATTGGGTGTCCAGGTTGAATGAGAAGTTGAAGACTCAGGCGGAGTACGTCAAGCCGGAGCTGGTTGCCGTGCACGAGAGCGGATTCCTCAAGACTACTGCCGTCTCGCTCGAGGATCATCCGCTTCGCGCTTCCTGTAGTCTCTTTGCTCTTTCGTGCCCAGACTTCCACCGCCGCCTTCGTTCCTTCTTTCCCAACCACCCAGTCGCACCACCAAGGCCGTCGCGTTATCCGCATCACCGGCGGTCTCAACCGCAAAGCTCACCAAGTCTTTCGCAGCCTGATCTGGTGTTTTCGCCTCTTTGACGATGTCGACAATCTCTTGGTCCTCGAGATGCCCAGACACACCATCAGACACGAGCACTATGAAAGCATAGCCCGCCGGTGGAAGCTCGACAGTTGTGAGCTGCGGTTCCGCCGAGACTCCGACGCGCTTGCTACCGATATCGCCAAAGGCACGAGTGTTGGCCAAGCCGAGCACGCGTTCTTCGCCGAAGCTATCTGTGATGAATGATGCAGCATATCGACGAAGTCTTGTTGCCTCCGCCGGCAGGGAAGGGTGGTGGTTGGCTGTGATTGGAACAGCGGCACCATCGTTCGTTCGACAGAGCAGGATTCTAGTGTCTCCGACATGTGCGGCTATGAGCGTGCTGGGGCTGTTTGGGTGCCAGAATGAAGTCGGGGTAGGAGTCGACACGAGTGCTATAGAGGCTGTCGAACCTCCCTTGAAGCGTGTGTCCCCACCTATCGCCTTGTCAAGATCTGGAGACGACCCTCGCGGTGCGGGCCTTCTGCGTAGATTTTGTGAAGCTTCTCGGTCTGGATGGAAGAGCATGTCGTCGTGATTGATCGGCCGGTCGTCCAGGATAGGGTCGTTCATGGAAGACGCTCTCTCACGCAGTGTCGCTTCTTGCGAGCTCGCATCCTTGCTGTGTTTGGATGCCTGTGCAGTTGTGAAATCCAAATCTGCCTTCAAGAAGGCGTAAGTCAGCACTGTCTCAATGGAGCTGTTGTTCACGGCCTTTGCATCGCCTTCTTTAGATACCGCGGCAAAGTGTTCAGGTCTGAACCTCTTGAAGTAGCCACCGACGGTCTCTTTCCACGAGCTCACAAGGCTCTTCTGTAGATCTTCCGGGTCCTGCCCACCCATGATACCGCCATCTGAACCCGAACCATCTTGGCCTTCTTTGCGCCGAAGCGTACTTTGCATGCCGAACAGCAGCGCTGCTTCCTCGATGTAGCCATGCAACCTGTCTCGCAGAAATTCCGAGCATTCAGTCCCGCCATGGCCATCGAATACCGCGAAGTAAAAAACCTGCGGATCGCCTGTGTCTCGCGTTGATGCTACGCCTTGGGGTACATCGCGATTCTTACTGATGCTCACGGGCTGCTTTTTGGCAAAAGCCGGTATCTCCACCGTACCCGCCTGATATGTATCTTCATTGTGCGGCCGACTACCCCTACTAACACCAGCGCCGAAATGATGCTTCGCACTCTTCAGCGGTATCCGCACCACCGTTGTATCCCGCGAAACGCTTGGAAGCTGCGAACTTCGCGGAGAAGGTCCCTCATGTGGCTTCGCATCTGATCGCGGAAGCTTGTGGTGATGCTGCGGGTTCTGTCGGTCGGGTGAAAGCGATGTTGAGGGCAAATGTGTCACGAAATAGTCGTGGAAGGCACATCGTTGTACTGGCGAACAAGACTTCGGGCGCGCGGGTTCGAGATAGCATTTCTGCAGAGCCTGTCGGATGGAATATGGATTTCCATGATGCCGCAGTGCCATGTCGATAGGGATAGAACTTCGGGCGGTGCTGATTTCTCTCCGCGCACCAAATGGTACACACGCGAGGTGGTCTATGTATATATCTATTTGACCCGTTGAACCGCGTCCTCAGCTCACGTAGTTGATTGAGGTGGACGGCGTAGCTTTAGCGGACGGCGTAGCTTTAGTGGTGTTGAAATCCTCGCCCAACACTCGCAATTCTGCGAACGCGATAATATCACGAATACCGGATAGAATCACCTCGTGACATGTAGAAAAGAAAGCGCCGAAGCAGTTCAACATAACTAGTTAAGAAGAGGCGCCAGTGAGAGTTGGCATATATCGCGTCGTGTGGATAGCGCTGCAGCAGCCCATTCTTCGGCTCTTTATCAGTAGCCGCCCTTCCATTAAGAGCAGCCCTGCAGACAGACAGCGCTCTCGTCGCGATATAGATAGTGATATGGATGGCGATATGGATGGCGATATGGATGGCGATATGGATAGCAATTTCATCCCGATATGGACAGCGTTCTCGCCGCGATATAGAAGGCGTATCGCCGAGCGTGCGCTATCAAATGTTAATGGGAACGTACGGATCTGCTAGTTAACAGGATGGTACACAAGTACCTTACCAAGCAGCGGTCTGAGCGTTGCTGAGATAATCTCCCATCAAGGCCGAAGCGTCGTGCCACGCCAGCACGTCGCGTCTCTACAGTTGTAAGGCATGCTGTATTGGCTAACCATGCGGCCACGCGCAACCAACCCGCAACACTGGGCAGCTCGATGAAACGGTTACAGCGGCACCCCCAAGCGCCCTTGGGGGTGCTAAATACCTTCACTGCGGAAGCGTTGAAGTCTACAATCACATTCACGCTTTTGGCCAATTCATAGAACGCGCTGTCGCCCATTCTGACACAACAAACATGTTGCGCTCATCGCTCATTGTTGGGCTGGTTGTGGGCACGAACGGACACATGATGCTCGAATATCCTGCGCCGTTCAATGGAAGCAACAATCCGCACCGCACCACATCACCAGACCCGTATCCACAGTATCCTTACAACTGCTGTGGCCAGGGCAGCCGGTGGCCGTATCCATGCAAGCAGCACCACCTCCGGCCCCAGACAACCAGGCTGACTTCTGCAGGTCGTGGCTATGAATCGCTTCTCGGAACACCCGATGGCGCCCCAACAGCAACCTGGCAAGCAGGCAGTACTGCAAATTGGAACGTGTCTGGTATTGGTAATCATTACGGCGGCTCCTGTCAAGTTGGCTTTTCTACGGACCAGGGCACGACTTTTCGCGTAGCCACGAGCTACGAAGGCAATTGTCCGCATCGAAATGAGCCTAGCAATGGAACCGAAGGGCAAAACTTCGACTTCACAATCCCTAGCGACTTGGAAGCCGGAGTACAGATATTCGCATGGATCTGGTACAACAGAGAGAAGGAGCTGAACATGAACTGTGCAGCAGTGGAGATCACAAAGGCAGACGATCAGACTTACTCGTCACCGGCAGTCGCCTACCAGTCTCGACCACTCATGTTTGTGGCAGACGATGGCAATGGCTGCCAGACACCTCACACAACGGCAGAGCTGAAATACCCATTTCCAGGACCTGATGTGGTTGCTGGCGATGGCGAGTACCCATTACAACTCCCAGAAGGAAATTGTGGTCCGGACGAGATGTTGGCGAAGCAGAGCTTTGTCGGGAACGTATGAATATGCAGTTGCGTATCTGACACCGCCACTCATTCTGCTGTGCACGCATCGCTGGCGGTGCCAAACATTGATCGCCCGTCCGCTCTATGAGATGTAGTCCTCTTCCCCTTCCCTTCAAGACTACGGCTCAAGTTCAAGTCGCTAACGGCTCACCTTTCCAATTGCCAACAGAATACTTCAAGCCCGGCTAAAAGTTGAACATCACTTTCAAAAGAATGTTTTGGACAGCCTGGCGCAGTTCAAGAGCCAGATCTCAAATCTAGCCAGCGAAATATTCTAGCAAGAGCGCTGCATCTTTGCCCTTCCATTTTGTGCGGCTGGGTGGTACTGGAAAATGCACAGCAGGTACGAGCTAGTTGCAAGCCGAGTTTGCACCAGACGGCATGCTCTCAACGTGGACGACGCATGCATGCACAGGACTGAGCTTCACTACTCATCCAAGAATCTGACTTACACCAACGCCACCGGGGGCCCATTCGCAGGTGTTCGCACCCGAGGTGACGATCACAACGAGCGTGTCACCGTCAGCTCTTGCTTGGGCTTTACTGCCCAGATGTAGACTGCCGTGCGCAGGAAAAGATGGCATTTCTGCGAAACTCCGTGCATCATTGGGAACTCATGTCGAGGGCGCAGATTTGGAGCGAGCTTTGAGGCCTCGCCTGTCTAAACCACGAATGTTATGAGCAGCATAATGGACGACAAACGCTTCGGAGGTGATGTAACTCAACAGACCCCTCAGATCATGTCTCATGCTCCTATCCACTGATTGATATTCGAGCAAACATGTACGAGTCCTGAAAGCATGACTCATCCGTTTCGCACATCACATGACGACAGCGCCTTTCTGTTCCTGTCTGACTCCGCTCAGAATCCGGCTACATGCCTCGAAGTGGGGAAGTGGAGATTCCACAGGCATTCACGTGGAGCTGCAGGCATTCTGTCGCTGGGTTCCCCAGCAATCAGGGATTCTCCTCACCCGAAAATGTCGGTACCCGGCTCCTGTTTCGAAACACTCATCCAACCCTCGATCCGCTCCTCCTGTCGACCGGGTGCGGACATCACGTCACCCACCTCGAGAACATGCCGCTCGCGCGAAACAATCCTCAACACCGGTTGATCCCGATCAATCCGAATGGTCCGATCCCCCCGACGCTCGTCGTCCCAGACTCCGGGTTTGGGGCGACGAGGGCCAAGATTCTGGAATTGCGAGAATAAACTTTCCCCCGCATAGTTAGCAGACAGACCCTTTGTTGCCAGTTGGTCAATTGCACGGGGTGTGATGTTCAGTCTCCCACCGCTTCGACGACCTGAAAGAGGATGATGAATGGCTTGGGTGTCACGGATCAGGAAGTGGTTTGCGGAGGGTCGAGGAGTGCTTAGGAGAAGATTTTGAAGGAGAGTGCGGATAGGGATGAGATTGGTCGTGCTTCGGCTCAGCCGTAGGGAATGCGGGGACCATCTCATGTGAGAGTCAGTGATGCCATTGATTCGCTTCCGGCACTCTGCGTAAGGCCATGATGGACTCCGTGTCAGCCAGGAGAACTACGGATGTGGCGAACAGGGCGAATTCCGACCTCTGCAGATCTTCGGGCCCTTGCCCGCGCTACTCGCGTTGCTCCAGGATGTCGGTACAGCCAACGGGCTCGATTGCGGACAACAGACGCGTTATGCTTGAAAGTTCCTGCGACCTGGAAATGTTAGCGCGCCTGCAACCCGGATGACACGATAGCTTCCTCGGGAACCGCGACCGATACTGAGCGCCGTCCCGATCGGGCCTGGCAGCGCCGTGGCGCCTGCGTTAGCACAACACGTGCCGCAAGTAGACTGTCCATGAATCAATTCAGATGAAGAAGTGCTTGCCCCTCTGGCCTTAGTCAAGGACATGCTTCAGCCACCATATCGCCCCGTTGAACGTTCGACCGCACTTGGGCACACGCGGCTTCGACTTGAAAGGCTATCAACAACGCTCTGCGCCCAAGGTCCCGCTCGCCTTCTCTTCACTCCATCCATTAGGCCCTCACATTCTTTGCACTGCTGCGGCACGTCAACATCGCCTATGTAATCGAGTCTGCCTTGCCTGTTCTTGACGCGGACCACAAGGCACAGGTCGGCACGCGACACAATGCCTGGCAATTTCCGCACCCTCACCGTAGAGGACATCCTCCGCTGGCCGACACCCAACTACACCGATCCTCCCGAGCAACGACTATGGCTGGGCGTCATCGCTGTCTCTTGGCAGATTGCCTCGACGACTCTGGTTTGGGGCCGGATGTGGTTGCGCATCAAGAAACGGGCGGGACCATTTGGCATTGACGATGCACTCATTTTTCTGGCCTGGATATTCTCCATCCTGTTCACGGCCGCAGCATGTTTTTGTGATTGGCAGCTTCGAATCGGACGACATATCTGGAATTTTCCGCCCGCGTACTTCGCGATTGCCAGCAAGGTAAGGTGACTCCCGCCATCGACTCATGGGGTTGCTGACGAAGAGTTTGGTAGGTTGCATGGCTTACGCAGGTCACCTTTTTGCTCACCATGTTGTTGACCAAGTGTTCGGTTCTGCTTTGTTACAGACGCATGGCGAAGGTCACCTACAGCAAAATCTGGATGTACGCCGTGTGGAGCCTGATCTTCCTTACCGCTGCGAGCTCCGTCAGCATACTGTTCGCTTATCTGTTTATGTGTCAACCACTGCGGTACTATTGGGACTTCCTCGAAATGGATGCATATGGCGAAAGCCATCGATGCATCAACGGCGAAAGCGTCACCATCGCAACGGGAACGCTGACGATCGCGTCGGATCTCTGGGTTGCCGCACTTCCATGTGCAATCTTCTACCATCATGACATGGGTGCCACTTGGAAGCAGAAGATCCTGATCAACTGTCTCTTCTGCGCCGGCTTCTTGTACGTGCATATTGCATCTTCGCTCACTCGCCCTGTTACTAATGCTGTCGACAGGGTCACTGGCGTCGGCATTGCACGCACATACTACCTGTGGAAAGTTGGCGTCAATGAAGATTTGACGTGGTACGGATATGACTTGTGGGCTGCTTCAGTCGCGGAGATCCAGCTTGCCATCATCTGCACCTGCGCACCATTCGTTCGCTCCTTTCTTCGCGAATATTTCCCATCGCTGGTTGAGACCACACAATGCGGCCCGCAAAGAGGACCTGTCAGCGATCGAACAACGCACACGACCACCGCCCGAGGCTCGTATGTCACTGACGAAAAGGGCATGGTGGTACCACGACAGTATTCCCTTCACTCGCCGACGGGAGATGTGTGCTCATTACGGGAGGAAGAGGAGCGTGCGTGGGCTCGCCACCAAGTGCAGCAGAGCGACTCCCAGCCGCAGCAGGATGGCTCTCCGTTCGCTCCCGATGTGTCGAGAGAGGCACCGCCCGTCGGAACCAGCAAGGACGAGGCCAGGCCATCTTTGGCAGAGGATGGCGACCAGCATTGGGCACGGGCACAGGTCCAGGCATGGGCTAAGAGGCGGCCTGTGAGGGACAGCGAAGACGCGTCGACTTTGCCAAGTATGAGCCCAGAGATGCCCGGACATATGGTCTGACGTGTCGCTCTCCCCATGATGAACTTCTTTTTTTTCTCCACGCTTTTCGAGCAAATATGACTGTCAATCGGACACGTTCTTCGGGCCAACATATGCGTCACTGCATCTGCATCACATGGCTGGAGTCCATCCTGCTGCGCTCCGGTATTGACCGCATGCACAGCGCTTGAGATGTGCCAGATGTGCTTATCTGGTGAGATCCTTAGGAGGCCACCCTGCGCCTGAAGCCATCCTCCCGTGATGGTGTGCGAGGTGGCGCCGTCTGTAAGCGCCGAAGCGGGGACGGAAACACCCGCCAGCCAGACGCGATTTTCCAGCCGCCGACATCTCCCAATCAGCTGTCTGGGCCCGCCTCTCGACAGCACCTCTCCCGCATGTGGTCTGCATCCAGGCCGTGATGGCAGTTGTGCTGGCTGATATGTCGCGAGGATTCCACGTGTGACGTGTGCATTCCGACAAGTAAGTTGCTGGTCAACCGTTCCTATCTCTCCGTCGTCCGGCCTTTTCTATCCACTCGTCATGCCGGGAGGCGGTGCTGCCAGCACCCGCTGCTTCGGCTGTATAGCTGCAGCGCTCCTTTCTGCCGCTTCGAGCGCCAACGCAGGACTGTGGGACGTCGATATCGATCTTGATCCAGCGCCGGCGCCAGACAAGGGACCGCCCTTCTCTGCGCATGCCACACGAGACCGGTCGCAGCTGCCTCACGAAGTTGCTGCAATCATGGGCGCATACGTCGGCTTCACGCTGATGCTGGGCACTCTGCTCCTTACGGTGGGGCGAAGACTCCGGAAGCAAGCACAAGCCGTGGCCGACAGACCTCAGGAAATGGTCACGCAGATGAACAAGGCACTCGATCGATTTCCTGCGAAGAGCCCAGGGCGCTTGAGAAGCGTTCTGGGTGGATCGATCAAGAGCGGGTGCGAGAGTATCAGAAGCGTTGCGAGAAGCAGTTACGGATCACCTGGCATGGCCAGTGTAGCAAGCTTCGACCCGAGTATAGTTGAGCGGGACAGGCAGAACCAGCACGATGCTCTGGCACAAATCTATGGCCAAGTTTATGCCCACGATGAGCAGATGTCGCCCCAGGAACCGCCGATGTCCCCCAACCACCCTGTAAATCTTGTTCGGGGACGTGTTCGCACTGGAGAGCCGTCTACCGGGCCCCGAAGCCCTACAAGCCCAAGATCTCCTGGATTCGTTGCCATGTACCCCAAGGACTACAATGGGCCCACATCGCCATACTATTACGAACAGCCGCAGTCTCCTTTTGCTGCTTATCGCGACACAAGAACAGCTTCACGCGGCAGCCATGAGACTGAAGAAACAACTACTTCCGGGCCAGGCGCGCTTGGAAAGGGTGTCAGAAGGCTCAAAGATCACGGTCTCACGATCACCGCTCCGCTGCGACGGGACCATAACAGCGATGGTGCCAGAACACCGCTGTCGCCGCGAACATACATGGATCCAGGTGTTCCACCGGAGCCTCCAACAGCTGGAAGCACAAACAGCCAGTATCCACCGACGACACCTGGCACAGCTGGGACGTTTGAGTCGGACACGCTCCCGGGTGCACGCGAAGCACCATCAGCCTATGCGCAGCCCACCGAAACTCCAACGAAACCACCAGCTGTGATCACGCCTCGTCATTTTATCGCCCCCGCACCCTCAAAGAGGAGCAGCGGCTCGCCCGTCTCAAGCACGAACCATCCACTTCCTTTGCGAGCATACAACGATCAAGTCAAGCAGCAGCAATGGCAGCCAGGCACCTCTCCGAGAGCCTTCCCACTGCCAGCAGCACTGAGATCGCCGTCCGCTGCCATGACCGGTTCCATGAGGTCACCCGGTGCCATGCTCTCGCCAACTTACTTGCAGTCGCCTGCGATCGTGCGCCGGGAGGTCGAGTACGGACGTGCAAGATTCGGTGGTCCGCTGACAGCAGGACCGGCCACGCCATACAGTCCTTACATGCGGGAGGCAATGGTCACGCCAATCACGCCGCGCCTGACGACAAGAGCAGAGCGAAAGCAGAGGGAGAGAGAGGACAAGGGGATGACGCTGGAGGAGGACCAGGTGGCTGACGAGAAGGACATGTGGGGTGATGCGTATTAGTCAAGCCAGCAACGCCCCGGGCATGTATGGGTTGTCTGGTCTCAGGCCATGGTGCCATTGGAAAGCGGGGGGTTCGGCGGCAGTTGCCCAACGAGACGATCTCGCGCGTCTCCCATGTCACGTGCCGCGCGGCCGTGTACTTGTACTTCGCCTTTACGTATCCTCCCGCACCCTTCGACGCCTGAAAGTCCCCTTCTCGCTGTGCCTGAACGAGAGGAGAATCCTTCATTGTACGTGTGCAGAAGGCGCGTGCGGCGCGGCATCGTCCCGCATCGTGTTCACGCCTGGTAGTTCCCTCCCGTGGCAAGCAAGAAAGAGCGGGGGATTGTCCACTGGCCATGTTTTGCTGTCTGCACCTGTGCTCGTCCGCCTGGCATGTCCGGACGGCACGGCGTCATCGTTCGGCGGAAGGAGATCGCTTTCGGCGTCTGCACTCGCACAACGGAGCGGACGGACCCCAAAGGAGCGAACGACGCGCTAGGCGGCGGAGAGCCACCGTCCGACCTTCCGCGGATGCCCCTCACCGTTCTGTGGCGGCACCGCCGGCGAACCTACGCTTGGACCATTCTCACCGGCTTCGCCTTCCCCGTGGCGCAGAGACGGATCCAAGACCGGGCGGATCCCTGGCGGAAGAAAACTGTCCCACCCAACTCGCCAGGACGGCTCTTTCCAATTGCCACAGCACTGCGCGAATGCGAGCTGATGATAGAATGCTCGCACCGCATACCAGCTCAACAGACGCCACCGGGCCACACCGTCCACGCGTCGTCGGGAGCCGTCGGGCGTAAAAGAAGATTCCGTCAGACGTACCGGCCGCGTGGGAACCGCTGCACCCGCGACCGACTCGGACCTCCTGCAGTGTCATACATGCGCCAAAGTTTGATCGAGTGGTTGTGGCCTGAGGATGTCGACGTGCGGCTGCTGATGGCAGGCTGCGCGATGGGGCCCGGTATCGCGATGCAACTCGCTGGGGCCGAAGCGCTCTTCTGGCGGCGGGCGCCGGCCACGCTTATATATCTGCGCAGCGCGATGACCGGGCAGGATCGGAGCGTAAATCTGATCTAATCCAAACGACGTCGCGGTCGTCAAACGCAGGGGCTCTGCACCAATCACGGCCAATTGCTGGACACGGTGGGTGGTCCGAGCTCTGCTCCAACACGCCGACCTTTAAGCGGCCCTCCCAAGCAAAATTTGCTCGCCCCAACTCCCACACTCCCCGTGACAGTTCTCCAGTCCCTTCAGCCCACCGTCACAACTCCGCCCATCAAGAAACCATCAGACGACACCTCAACTCGTCTTCATTGCGTCTCAACCCATCGCAATGGCATCCTCTCTCCGCATGGCTGCGCCCAAGATGGCCGCCATGGCCGCTCAGAGCACCCGCCAGGTCGCTCGCCCACAGCACTTCCAAAAGCTCGCCCGTGGCTTCCAGACTGGTAAGCTGTATCGAGCTGGAGGAGCTAGAGAACAGCTCCATTGACAGTATCCTCGTAGCCGCCTCCCGTCAGACCACCGCCTTCAACACCATGAAGCGCACCTCGACTCTCCTCCAAACTGCCCGCACCAAGGTCTCCCCAATTGCTGCCCAGGCCAAGCGTGCCTACTCCTCGGAGATGGCCAATGCCCTCGTCCAGGTCTCCCAGAACCTCGGTAAGAACATGAGTGGACACAGCTTAGGGGACATGCGCTGACTTGTTTTGCAGGTATGGGTTCTGCCGCCATCGGTCTCGGTGGTGCTGGCATTGTGAGTATCATCAGTCGGCCGATGACAATCGTCGGACTGACCACGCAGTAGGGTATCGGTATGGTCTTCGGCTCCCTTCTTCTTGCTGTCGCCCGCAACCCATCTCTCCGCGGCCAGCTTTTCTCATACGCCATTCTTGGTTTCGCCTTCGTCGAGGCTATTGGTGTAAGTCATCCCGAGCATTTGGGTCCCCTCAACCATCGCTGACCTCCATCACAGCTTTTCGATCTCATGGTTGCCATGATGTGCAAGTACGTCTAAACGGAAGTCACGGTTTTAGCATAGTGGGTGTTCTGCTCGACGGTTTTGTAACAGTATTGGATGATGAGCAAGATCATCGAAGGATAGAGACCGATAGAGAGCGGGAAAAGCAAACTCTTCGCTCGAATAGAGCAAAGATGGTTGTACATACGAAGCATGGCTTCGAACGTCCTCACGGAGAGGGAGAGCTCCTTCTCATATGTTGATGTGAGCTGTCTGTCTCTCGACTGCATTGGTCTGTGAAGCATCTATCGTTACATGCCGCTTCATGCCGCTTCACGAAACGGCCGGCGGATCCTGGCAGAGGCGGCACTCCAGAACCGCTCACTCACATGCCACCAAAGTCTTGGCATTTCGCCATCGCAGAATCACACGCAAATTCAGCACGTCGGAGCACATCCGCGCCGACAGCAATGCTTTCTGCAGCTCCAGTTGACCTTCCTACATTGTCGAAATCGACGTTGCAGTGCGCCACCCCCCCCCCCCCCCCCCCCCCTCCAAAAAAAAACCTCTCTGGCGACAAAATCCAGGGTTGCTCTGGAGTCGGTCCCACAACCTTCGACATCACCGTGCCAGAGACCACGTCAACCCGATGTGTGTGTTTACTACTACCTACCCATCCATCCGTCCATCATCCATCATCCATCATCCATCATCCATCATCCATCGATGACGACCCATCCACCACCCCGAACGCCAAAATATCAATGCTTTGACCCGGAATCGAACCGGGGGCTCAACTACACTGCCTTCGCAGGCATGGCAAAGTTGAATTTTACCACTAAACCACCAAAGCCGCTCCCTCAGCGCCCTGTGCCTGCTGATGGCCTTTAGCCGTCAGTTTTGTGATATCAACGTCGCCAGCAATTTCGGCCCGATGCTCCGACGGCCGCAGCCGCTCGCGAGCACTCCCGTGAGCCCGTCTCGTTTTCGTGCCGGAGGCTGTTTCCCGAGACACATGGGACCATCTTGGGGGGAGGTGGGAGGCTGGAAGGGGTGAGGGAGGAGGCGCGGTTGTTGCTTCGTTCCATCATTCCATCCCAACGTTTCTTGTGAAATCCCCCCCCCCCCGGCCGACGACCGGGTAAAACCCCCGCCCCGGTTTCCCACACGGAGAATGGTCCGCGGAGCCCGGTGGAGACCCTGTACACGTCTGGTCGAATTCTATTATTAGTCAAGCGGGGAGGGATTGAATGTTTGAGAGTCGTCCGGAGTAAAATGTCGAATTGGAGGCTTGCGGACCGGGTTCGTGCGGGAAAGGATGCTCGTGGGGGTGTTAGTTATGTATGACTCAGTGGCACACACGTGTCTCGTTCGTTTCCGTGGAGTGGGTTCGTAGAACAGAAGTTTGGGGGTGGGAGGGGATGGGGACAAGGGCGCGGAGGAGTTGTTGATCAGGGATCCGCAGCCTGTTGTTGTTGCGAATACAGATAGACAGGGTGCAGACGCAACGGAAGTTTGGGGGTGGGGGGGCAAGGGCGCGCGGGGGAGTTGTGGATCAGGGATGCGCAGGTTGCGAAGATGGCTCACCCGAGCACCACAATGGATAGGTCTGCGATCGTGCGGGCTGGGAAATCCAGTTGCCATTGGCGGTCGGTGTGTGAGAGGGAGACATCACGGCCGGGAGGGCAGGGCTGTGATTCCTGTGGTTGTTGGAATCCCTCGCCTCCGTCTGGTCAGCAGCAGCCGCCGCCGCCGCCGCCGCCACCACCAGCACTGCAGGACCACTACAGGTGCCGAAAGCTTCTCCATGCTTTAATGGGAGCACGCTGCCACGGCCGGGGCCACATACCGAGAAGTCTATTTGGACGTTCGTTGCAGAACCGTGCCGCCCTCCTCACGTTCACAATGGCTTCTTGGAGGCTCAAATGCATCATCGTCCCGGCGGCGTTGACGGGGAAGCTACCCAGGCCTCGTTCCACCAGAGTGTACGCTTCCTACTCACACCCAAGACCATGTTCGACGATGGCCTTGACCTTTTTGTTTTGGTGTTCGGCGGCTCAGCGCGCTCGACAACAGCAAACAGCGATCTCTCTCCGTATACGACGGATGTGGCCTGCCCAGAACGGGCTGCCTGGGCGAAGATCGGTGGGGCGCAGTCTCCAAGGGTGTTGATCTTTCATGCACGCATGTTTCAAGTTGAGGCAATCACGGCGGGCGACAACGATAGTTAACTAGTGATCTGCTTGCACTTGATGATATTCCCTGCCCCGACCGGTGACATACGGGTAGTCTTCCCCATCCACAAGGGCGCGATCGTCCTGTGATCCGCCAATGGCCCCTTGTCGTCGTCGTAAACCGCTTCTGGGTTGCACATTGATTGCGGTACGGTCGGGCTACTGCAGGGCCTCCAAGCTGTGGCCTCCTTTTCAACCCACTTTCCCAACATCGCCGACGATTCTCAGCGTGTCTCCCGGCTGCACCGATTCCGTCATTGACCAGACTGGGTCGCATCCAGAGGCACGAGGGTGAGCTGCAACGCCACGGCCACACAACCAAGCAATTCTCGCTCAATGCCACCAGGGCACAAACGTGAAGGAGGACGTCGCCTGGCTGGACTCGCTGCGAGCTTATCAGGCAGAGGTTGGGGGGGCGGGGGAGCGCGGTTCGGGGGGTTGGAACATGACACTGTACGCGAACGCACGGGGCTTTGAACATGCCATGGAGACTTCTGGCAGACTTCTGCTGCAGCTCATCTGGGATGATCCACTTGACGGGTAGAGTGGAGCAGACACCATGCTGTCTCATGGTTGTGCTTGGTGCCAGGCCCGTTCGTGTTCAAACGTGGAAAGAGTCCCTCATCTTACCAAACAGGGCTTGTACGGAGCAAACAGGCTACACAGGCTGGTTCGGGATCCGCCAGCAACGCTAGCCGCTAACAGTACAACTAGTACAAATCCTGTGTAGTGAACGTACATGACCACTCGGCGAGATGTATCATTAGGGTGGAAGAATTTTCTTGGCACAACCAACTTGTCAGTCGACACACCATGTCTCAACAACAAGGCAGTCAATCGTCTAATCAAGAAGGCAGAATTCTTCTTGTTCTATCTGCCGATGTAACTATCGTCTTGGTTCCCCTTCTTGCTGCCCGCACCTAAGCATTGGTAAGTGCCATCTGGCTAGCGCCTGGAGATATTTCGCCGATGAAGAACTGGTACATTTTCCCGACCACAAATGTTACATAATGGACGGCGGCTGACCCAACCTGAATACCAACTCTTTGGGTTTGTGCACCCCCAAGTAGCTCTTGACAATGCATCGTTATGATTCCCGCTGCAGTCTGAAGGACCAAGAGTTTAATTCTCTTTCCTAATTCATAGGTGGTACCTCCGGCCGTCAGGCATCTAAATTCTATAGTGGTTCGATCGCTACAATCTTATCAGTAAGACAACATGTTATAAAATAAAGAGGTCTCCATACCGCTTGACCAATGAACGTTCCTCGTGAGCTCCGTGCGCTGGAGAGTGTTGTTGCTCATGCTCCTGATACCTAAGAACATTAATCAGTTCGCATACCGTTTTTGAATGGACAGACACTCCTTACGGCTTCAATCCAGCTCCGAATGCAGGTACGCCGAGCAACGCTGCAGTGTACAGTGCATATAGAAGACGCATCGTTCGAGCTGGGAGTGACTTTAGGAGGGTGAGAGGTGATCAACAATTTCCAGGACCGCAAAGAGTACCATTTATATCCTACTCGACATAACTTCTGTCCCTAGGCATACTACTGCCGCGGAGACTGCCGCGGAGCGTGGAGCACAGCCTCTCGTCAATTTTCCTTGTTCACACCACAACCGTCCAGCAACAAGAGATTGCAACCCCTGTCCTGGACCTCATGGGGTGACTAGAAGACGCGTCCCACCCGCCCGGCCCCCACACCCCTTCCATCCCGCACCGCCTGTGCTTTGTGACTGCTATCGGCAACAATCGGTTGAAGGAAGCTAGGACAAGGAGGTCGGAACAAGCGTGTCGGAACAAGCGGGTGTGTGTCGGAACAAGCGGGTGTGTGTCGGAACAAGCGTGGATGTATCGAAAGCCGCTGGGACAGGGGAGGAATTGTTACGAGGGACAAGGAACGTCTTTTCAATCTAATGCGAGTATGATATTTCAGCAACCAACAGAAATGTATGATTTGTTGTGCCAGTTGGTTGTGCCGGGGGAAATTTCTGCCAGCCTGAGGGTTCTGCCAACCTGAGGGTAGTTAGGTGGAAGCTTATATCAACGTTTACATGGCGTACGTGTCTTCGCAGGGGTGTAAGCTTATCTGAACCCCTACATGGCATGGTTACATGCATGTCTGCACAGGGGTGTAAGCTTATTTATACGAAGACACGTTAGTATTGCTTCCGTCTTGACTCAGCTCCCAATCCGGTTAACCATATACAGCAGTCCATACATATAACTACATGTGTGGTTGTGCGCAAGACTCCTACTCCGTCCGTCCTTGCAACAGGATCCCGCAACATGAAGCTCGTTCTATCGACTGTTCTCTTGTAAGGCGACTCTTACTCTGTGTTTCAGGCTCTAACGACGTTAATATAGGCTGATCTCTTACTCCCATACAGCTGAATGGGATCGTTGCAAATGTATGAGGATACCGGAAACTGGGACTGACAACAAGTGCGCAACGGGCAAAGCTTGTGGCAATTGGACCAATACCCACCGTTTCATGGGTATTTGCTGTCCTCACCACCAAGTTTCTCGACTTCAACTAACTGAGATATAGCTGCCGATGGATGGGTACTTCTTTTGACCCCCCTCAAACCTGTTCAGGATACTGATTCGGCCTTAGTGCCACGCCGACGGCATAAAAATCGGCGGCGTCGAGTTCTACAAGAAGTGCCTAGACTATCAGCGCGGCGAACGTGAGGCCGATTCGTGCTGCGAGCTTGACCAGTGGGGTAAACCTCCGACTATATCGTCCGGATGCTTCTAATACAGCCCGGAGGACCTTGGTCGGAGGCGGTCAAGACGCGTCAAGCCTTCCACAAGTCAATACATCTGGGCTGTCCCATACTGTCAAGTACCGCCTGATGTATTGCCTGATGTATTGCCTGATGCATGGCCTGATACCAGCATACAGAAGTTGGGTGCCAGGCTCTCGAAAGATCCGCAAGAGCGATGGAGCGAACGGCCACATGATTCTAGAAGTCTGGAAGAATGTAGCAGCAGGGCGCATTGCGGACATGGAGGTGGAGGTTGGAGGAACAGTCAAGGGCAGAGAAGCGCTGGAGCACACGATGTAGAGATGCCGGTTGTCGAAAGATCATAGACCGATTCGCATTGAAATGAAGAGTGAACCAGGGCGAAACCCAACGCCAACAGACTTCCTTATACCGCACGGGGAAAGCTCATCTGCACCCAGAACATCGCGGCCTTTCTTCTCCACCAGCGTCAACCCCATCCATCCGCAAGCACGAAAGCCCTTCTGAGCCTTCCCCATCATCCCCAATCTCCGTCCACCTGTTCGCCCTGCTGGGGAGTTCCTCCCCATCATCCCATGGCGCGACCCCACAGCATATGCAGAAGACTGTACCCCAACATGGCAAGTGCAGAAGAAGAACCGTGTTGGTCCTCGTATAGTTACGTGCGTGGCGGGCCCGACAGCAGAGCTTCCGACATCTCACCGGCTCAAGTAGAAGCTGTGCGTCACTGGGCAACGCCCCAGCCTGGCTCGGCGAGCCATTGAAACACTTGTTCGCTGGCGTTCGCTCGGTTACTCACCGTACCGCCCGGACCGTGTGGAGGCGGGGCGTTGAACGCTTCCACATTCCGGGTCCTGCCTTTCAGGACCTCCAACACCCATCCGCCCACCACGTCGCTGCTCTCCACGCACCGGAGCATCGCCTCGGCGACTTCCTCCGGCTCGACCCACTCATCTTGCTCGGGATCGAGGAATGCCATCTTCTCGGGGTGCTCGGTCCACAAGGGAGTGTTGATGATGCCCGGAGCGACGCCGTTGACCCGGATGCCGAGCGTGCCCTCGAGCGCGGCCAAGGACCGGATGAAGCCGGAGAGGCCATGCTTCGCGGCCATGTAGAGCGGAGTCGGCAGGTCGGGGGCCTGTCCGGCGATGGAGGAGATGTGCACGACGCGTTTGGGGTTCGCGGCCGACACCTTGCCGGCCCGACTGCCCGCGGGCGGGTTGAGCCAGCGGGAGATGGCCATCTGCGTGGCGCGGATCGGGTGGGTCAGGTTGACGTCCAGCAGCGCATACGATCCCACCCCTTCCACCTCGCTCCCGTGCAGCTTGTCCCGCGACGCCGCCGACCCCGGCGGGTGCCAGAAGTTGCTCCCGTGCGGCTCGAAGATGCCCGCCCCCGGGCACACGAGATCCGCGCCCCCGAACTCCGCGTCGGCCGTGGCGAACGCGTGTTCCAGCTGGTCCCAGCTCCTGACGTCGGTTTCGACGAAGACGGCCCGCGGTCCGCCGGTGGACGTGTGTTGGTCAATCACCTTCTCCGCTTCGGGACGGAGGGCAATATCGGCCATCACGACGTTGCAGTTCTTGGAGAGAAGGAGCTTGGCGAAGCACAAGTTGATTCCTGTTGGATTTTAGGCTTCTGGTTCCGGTTCACAGGACGGCTGTACGGCATACCACTGCCTGCTCCTGTGACCAACGCCGTCTTTCCGTTGACGGAGAAAGGGACATGTGTCGTTGGAGCAGCCATTCCTTTCACACACGTACGCGTAGGATATCGTAGAGATGTGGGAGATACCAGGAGAGCTAGGTTTGTCTACGGGTCGTGATCTCGAGTCAGACTTTTCGTAGCGATCATGGCCCTCGTGAGCCGAGCTCCATCAGCACTCCACACATCTACCAGGACAGCGGTGGTCGGACAGTTTTCTCGATGGCGTTGGGGTCACTATGTATGTCGTGGGATGGAGGCAGGCTGTGATGTGAGAGAGAAAGCTGTCACTCAAGACGGCTCGCTCCGCCACGGGCTCTGTCACTATGTACACGCTTTACCACCTGCCCCCCCCCCCCCTCCCGCCCTGTCATCTCACCCCAGCGCGTCCATGGCGTGTGCGCACACGCCGTGACGCCGACTTCGCAAAGCGTCGACTTGGGAGGTCTAAGTGGCGTGGTTGAATCACGACTGGCAGCGGGACGGGCGATTTTGGGAGTTTTTTTTTTGGTGCAGGCTCACGCTCACATCCCCCGCGATACGGCTGGTTCAGGGTTCCTGAAGGTGGTGCGGCGGCTCTCGGACTTGCTTTTGTCTCTTTCGCGTGACGACCAACCAGCATGTAATCGCTAGGACCACCAGGAAGACGACGATACCTGCTGCGATGAGGCCGACCACGCGGCTGTTGGAATCCGAATAGGTGGCTACACCGCCTGGAGCGATGTCTGCTTCGGCGACGACTGTTGGCGTATTCCTGCGCTGTCTGGTCGAGGTTGGAAGGAGCATGACGACGAGGCTACTGTGTGGTTGATGGTGGTGGTGTTGTTATAGCTCTGGGTTCAGGTTGGAAACGTTGGTCTTGTGCTTCAGGAGAGGGAGTGGTGCTGGCTTGATGAGATCCCCCTTCTGCGGCCATGCTACTGGAATATCATCATGGCATTGTTTTCGGCGGCTGATACTCAAATCAAACATGTCTTGTACAAATTCCCGTCTGGATGGTGTCCCTGGCCGCTCATTCTTGTCGGCGGGCGGGCAGTTGGAACATAGGGGCTGAGGCTGCGATACCTGTCTCTTGCATTACCGAGCAGGCTCTGCGACAGCATCGCCGACAAAATGGCGAAACAAATGACGCATCAAATGACTTGTGTAACTATCTATCGATCGTGCCACCATGCTTTTCAGTTCAGGGAATCAGCATCGGCATGCTCCCAACCATTCTGCACAAATCGGCGTCATATCCGGTAGGACTCGACGATGGGATCCAGCAGAGGCGACGTTACGGGCCTTCTTCGCGGCATGATTCCATAAAAAATGCCTCTCAAGAAGAGATGTGGGTCGATGAGCTTACAGTAGCAACGACGCCGGCACCGATCGGGCGGAGGAGTGTAAGTGCGGTGACTTTCATTTTGGTTGGTGCGGACGAGGGAAGCGCGTTGCTATTGTCGACTAAGCTTCGCCACAACAGTCGCTGTGGTGCACCGCGTGCGGCAGCGAAAGTGGCAGAGCCGCTGCCGTTGGTCGAGGTGAAGTCCTATTGCAGGAGGCTGGGGACCCATTGTCATGAGGTGAAGTCCTATTGCGGGAGGCTGGGTTCCTATTGTCGCGAGGTGAAGTTCCCGTTGCGGAAGGTGGATGACGCATTGTCGTGAGTGATATGCAGGCAAACAACAGAACAGTGAAGGACAACGCGCATTGCGCCGGTTCTTAAGGGCTGCTTGCGGCCATTTCCCTCGATCTTTCTTTCTTCCAACTCACCACCCCTCTGCTTCCCCCACCGCACCGCCATGTCGCGGCAGACGTTCCCACACGGCCCCATCACCGACGAGCAGGCGCGCGAGGTAGAGGCGCAGGTCGCAGCATTATCGGTGCGGCCCACGCGAGCAGAACGAGCAGCAGCAGACGCCGCCGCCGCCGCCGCCGCATTCGCCCGCCGCCGCCGCCAGTCGCGCCCGCCCGTCAACATCTTCATGGTGAACCCGCCGCGGAACGCCGCGGTGCGGCCGCCGCTGGAACACGCGAGGCCCGCCGGTCCGAGCCAGCCGCTCGAGCGCCGTAAGTTGCCCCTTCCCTGCAGAACCCCACCTGCCCCAGAACACCACCCCTCCGCCCGTGGTCATGTGACGCCGCCACCGCCACCGCCCCCGTGTGCTGAGCCATGTGCTGACCCGCCGCCAGCGGATGAGCCGATGCCCGCGGCTGATGCGGAGGAACTGCCCGCGGACGATCCCATGGCCGTGGACGACCCCATGCCGGCCGCGGACGATCCCATGCTGGGCGCGGACGACGCCATGCTGGCCGGTGAGCCAGAGCCCGCCGATATCCCCGGCTACCAGAGCCTCGTCAACCGGCTCCTCCGGCGGCTGCGCGAGGCCAACGAGGATCTGTACAACAAATGTGCCGAGCGCGACGAGCAGATCACCGCCAAGGATGCGGAGAACCAGAAGCTGCGAGACCAGCTCAAGGCCGCCAACGGCACCATCCGCGGACTCGATGCCAACATCAAGGATTTCGAGCTCGAGAAGGACGCCGTCGAGCGCGAACTCGCCAACTACCAGCGGTCGCACGAAGCATCCAGACAGAAACTCAAGGACCAGAAGAAGCTGGCCGAAGATTTGCAGTCCTGGTCGGAAAGCACAGAGAAAGAGCTCGCCTCCCACCGGCAGCTCCTGGACACTGCCAAAGAGGATCTCGCCACCGGAGCCGCCGATCTGAGCGCAGCACAAGATCACATCGACAAGCTCGCCGCAGAGAATAGCGCCTTGCAGCAGCAGGCCCGAGAGAACGGCGACGCCGCCAGGTACATGGTCGGATTCAACGAGACTCTCGATGAGTTTTTCAACGATGGCCACGGCGGGCTCGCACCCATGTCACTCCGCGAACACATCCAACTTCTCAGCGACAGACTCACACATGTGTTCAGAGCACAAGATCAATTCCGAAAGCTCATGGAAGAGAATGCAGCTTTGAAGCAACAGATCCAGGAGAACACCGACGCCGCCAGATACGTCATCGTCGTCAACCAGCGTCTCGATGAGGTGTTCACAGACAACACCGACGGGCCTGCGCCCACGACTCTTGATGGCCACGTCGAACTTCTCACCACCAGAGTCGCAAAACTGCACAAGGCACAAGAGCGATTTGACAAGGTCGTCAAAGAGAATAAGGAGCTCACCCAGAAGAATGAAGCTTTGCAGCGACAGATCGGGGAGAATGCCAAGCTCTTGGAAAAGAATGGAGATCTCATCAAGAAGAATGAAGAGCTCATCAAGAAGAATGAAGCCTTGCAGCAACAGGGCCAAAAGGGTGGCAAGTCCACCAAGAAGAATGCCAAGCTCTCGGAAGAGAATGCGGAGCTCATCAAGAAGAATGAAGCTTTGCAGGAGCAGAACCAAACCAATGGCAAGCTCGTGGAAGAGAATGGAGACCTCATCAAGAAGAATGAAGATCTCATCAAGGAGAATGAAGCTCTGCAGAAGCAGAACCAAAACAATGGCAAGCTCGTGGAAGAGAATGGCAGGCTCATCAAGAAGAACGAAGAGCTCATCAAGAAGAACGAAGCTTTGCAGAAGCAGAGCCAAAACAATGGCAAGCTCGTGGAAGAAAATGGCAAGCTCATCAAGGAGAATGAAGCTTTGCAGGAGCAGAACCAAAAGAATGGCAAGGTCTTGGAAGAGAATGGCCAGCTCACTAAGGAGAATGGCAAGCTCACCAAGGAGAATGAAACCTTGCAGCGAGAGAACGGACAGAAGCTGAAGGATGTCGACGCCGCCACCGCCGCCAGCGAGCGTCAGAAGCAAAAGAATGGCGAGCTCTTGGAAAAGAATGGCCAGCTCACCAAGGAGAATGGCCAGCTCACCAAGGACAATGGCAAGCTCACCAAGGAGAATGAATCCTTGCAGCGAGAGAACGGACAGAAGCTGAAGGATGTCGACGCCGCCACCGCCGCCAGCGAGCGTCAGAAGCAAAAGAATGGCGAGCTCTTGGAGGAGAATGGCAAGCTCACCAAGGAGAATGGCGAGCTCACCAAGGAGAACGGCGAGCTCACCAAGGAGAACGAAACTTTGCAGCGACAGAACGGACAGAACCAGAAGAATGTCGACGCCGCCGCCGCCGCCGCCGCCGCCAGCGAGCTTCAGAAGCAAAAGAATGGCGAGCTCTTGGAAGAGAATGGCAAACTCACCAAGGAGAATGAAACTTTGCAACAACAGAACGATGAGTATGCCAAATACAAGGCCATCGTCAACGAGAAGATCTTCAAGGGAAGCGACGGGGAGCTTACACTCGCGACATTCAGCAACCGCCTCCAACGCCTCACAGAACAAGCCGAATGCGGCAGAGCCACTGACCAGGAAGAGGAACTCGAGAAGGCGCAAATGCGTAGGCGCTACGAGCGTAGCAGACTGACATTGGTAGAAGAGGCCGCCAAGGAGGCCACCAAATTGGCACAAGAGGCCAAAGAGGCCGCCCAAGAGGCCGCCCGAGCCGTGGCACAGAAAGACGGGAACAACAGTGGCCACTCCGTCACCGAAATTACCGCCGACCGTGTTCTGGAGGATGGTCGAGAGCGCCGTTTGCTGGGTAGAATCGATGAGCTCGAGAAGACCAACCAAGACTTAGATCAGGTCAACGACAAGCTGCGCGGCTTCCAGACGACGAGCAAAGAAATGATCGACTGCCAGGCCAAGCTCGTCAAAGACCTTAGCGAGCAGAACGGCAAACTCAAGGCCGACGGTCTCGTCAAGCATGTCATCCACATCGAGGACGCCAGCCCACTCCACGCCCTCGGCCAGGCCTGCTTCTGGCAGAAGCTAATGTTCACCATGCTTTTCCTATTCTGCTTCACCATGTTCGTCTTCGGCCTCACGGAGCGCCAGAAGTGGAGCTACCCGAACTCCGCTGCCTGGTACGATCTTCACTACACCAACTCGCGACCGGCCATCAAGGGATTGCTGTACTTGATCGAGAAGGCCATGGACATCGACACGACCAAGCTTGGTTGATGACGATGCTCGTCGACCATCGACCCACGCATACACAATACATACGCACCAGCACTCGACAGCCGGTGCTTTCGACACGCGATACAGATATTGCTGCATGACAGAGCGGGACAGGCGTGTTTTTTGTTTTCTTCTTCACTGATACCCAAGCGAATCCACGGCCGGCCGGCCACTTGGTGGATTTTAGCCCCCCAACGATCCTGTCCCGCATGATACACTTACATCCACACAAGACGCTGCGTCACTGCATGTACATACACACCAGCGCACCGCATAGCATTTTATAGCACGACGAGATTCAACTGCCCCAATACCCCCAAGACGCTGCGTCACTGCATGTACATAGACACCAGCGCACCGCATAGCATTTTATAGCATGACGAAAATCCAACTGCCCCAAGCGGCACGCGTTGTTCGCATATTTTCATGTCCGTTTGTTGTGGTGGTGGTGGTGGTTTCCTCCGCCTCAACAACCCTTCTCATCTCTCGCACCCACGTCCGTTGCCGCGCATCTCACACAACCTCGCCGGGAGGGAGGACAACAACAACAACAACAACAACAAACGGCGTGCGTGGGGCGAGGCTTGGCGGTTGGTTGGTTGGTTGGACGGGGAACCCAAACCGAGCATGCTCGGCTTCGGCTTCGGCGAGAGAGAGAGAGAGAGACAAAAAACCCCCCACCAAGACTGGAAGCAAAATTCCCCGCGCGCACGCGAGCCCTTCGTCCATGACTATGCACATATGTACAGACATAGACACATACATACACAGGTGCGGGTGTGGCCGGCTCGGCGCGATTCACGATTTCCCCCCCCCCCCCCCCCCCCCCCCCCAAAAAAGCGCCTCAGATGCGGGGTGTGCGGCGGGGCGGGTGGATGTGGCAGCGGCGACGGCAGCGGGGGTGGGCGCAGGACAGGTTGGCGCAGACGGGCTGCTCGACGATGGTGTGGGCGCCGCAGGCGCAGCAGGCCCAGCGGGGACAGGCGCCCCAGGCGCGCTCGGGCCGGCTGGAGGCGATGCCGAACTGCTCCCATTGCTGGGCGGGGGGCTTGGTCAGGTCGTAGACGGGAGGTCGCAGGCGCACGGGGGCGGGGGAGGAGGTGGTGGTGGTGGTGGGGGGGGGGGAAGGTGGGCGGTTGGGGGGTTCGTGGGCGAGGAGCATGTTGGAGGTGCCGCGGGCGGTGTGGGTGCTCGGCGGACTGCTGGAGCTGCGGCGGGTGTTTTTGCTGTTGTTGTTGTTGTTGTTGTTGCTTGGGTTGGTGGCGTGGTTGTTGTGTGTGATCATGTTGATGAGAGGCGAGTAGCGGGCTGGGTCGGCGTTGATGGGAGGGGAGCTGTAGCGACGGAGCTTGGATTCGGTGGGCGGGGAGTTGGAGCATGTGCGTGGTGAAGGGTTTCGAGCTTCCGTGGCGGAGCGTTTGCGATCTGCTGTCGAACTGCTTGCTGCGCGGGCTGCCGGGGAGTGATCGGACGCGTCGTTGTCTGGCCACGGCGGCGCGCGCGACGACCCTCCCCGGCGGGGTGTCCTGTGCAGATTCACGACTGGGAGCGGAACGCTGTTGGCGTCCTTGCCCGTGCCGCCGAACGCTGTGGCGCCGGCCAGATCGTCCGGGTGGAGGGCATGGTCATCCTGGGTCGAGTCCGCTCTCTGGTGCCTGCGAGACGAGGATCGGGTGGTTCGCGATGGAGCGAGAGCTGCGACATTGCGGCCGGAATCCGCAATGTCTTCTGGGTGCATGTGGGCGTGCTCGGAAACGATCAGGTCGAATTCGCAGCCGTGGCTTGTGACTCTGCGCGCGCCCGTCGGGTTCGGCGGAGCGGCGAGCGTCGAGGGTGGCGCTTTCTTCTTGTATTTATTCAGCTTTTCCTTGGACGGGTTCTTTCGTGGGCGCGGCGGTGGTGGCGCTGGCACGGGCAAGTGGCTCAACCCGACAGAATCCGGCTCGCTCGGGGAGGGCTCGTGTGGCGGCTTTGGGAGGGCTTCGTCAGCATGCCTTAAGACCGCCAGATGCGGCGCGCGGTGGTGTTTGCTGGACCCGACTGGAAGAAGCATTAGCCAGCCGGCAGCAAGCAACGCGGGGCGCCACACGTGAGTGAGTGAGTGAGTGAGTGAGTGAGTGAGTGAGTGAGTGAGTGAGTGAGTGAGCGCGCGTGAGTGTGAGCGAGCGACAGTGAACGAGCGCCCGCTGGAGGCTGCCCGCGGGACCTTCACTTGCCTCACTTTGCTGCCGTGCCGCCGGAAGAAGGACAAGATGGGGGTGGAAAACATGGTCAGTCGGGGCACGTGTGGTGCGCCACGGCAAGCAAGCAGCACGCGACCAGCCCGCTCGCGGCGACCACAGTTGCCAGCGCTGAGCGGCCGCGGAGAATGGGATGGCAAGGGACAGTCAAGGCTCGGGTTGAATTAATGTGGTGATCGTCCGGGCGGCGCCGGCATTCGGAGCGGAGCAGCGGTGTGGCCCCCATCACCCCCCCCCCCCCCCCCCCCCCCCTCCCCCCCAGCGCGCGTCCCGTCGCCGCAGGAGGTAATCAACCGCCCCGAGAGCCGTCCGCCCACTGGTCCGTCCCAATCGAGCTACACCACCACCAAGCGGAGACCGGTCCAGGCCGCGAGCCCCCACAGCCCCAGCGCCAGAGGCTGGCTGACGACGAAGCCCAGCACGCGGCCGCTGCCATGGGGCTTGTCGGCGTTGGAGTATCCGACGGCGTACAGGATGCGGCCGACGATGAAGGCGACGCCCAGCCCGATGGTGGTGCGCGGGTAGGCCGCGCCGGCAATGAGCATCGCGAGCGCCGTCGACGGCTGGGTCTCGTTGTAGTGGGCGTGGGCGCGCTGCTTGCAGTTGAACACGTGCATGGCCCGCGCCTGCTCCGCGCTCGTCGCGGCCGCAATGTCCGCGCTGTCGGCGAATGCCTTGGGCGTCTTCAACCCCGTGGCCCTGCGGCCGGAGCCAGCCCTCGCGCCGTGCCAGAACCCCAGCTGTCCTGCCGTCAGCGAAACATCGAGGGCAGCAGGCGCGGTACGAACGAAGAAAGTGGCCGCGGTGGTGGCGACCACATAGCTACACACTCGTCAGCCAGGCTCGCCACCCAATTTCGCTCCTGGGGACGGGGTGCGTGTGTGCGTGTGCGGTGCGGTGCGGTGCGGTGCTTCCATACCCGTACTCCTTGGGAAGCTGGACCGTCACAGACATGATTGTTGCTGAGGAGGATGGATGCAGGATCGCGGCGGCGGCGCGGCTCCCCGGCCCCGAGATGGGGGTGGGAGCCGGCTATTTATGTGGTCGCTCGAGCGCCATGCCGTCAAGACATGGCATATGGGGTGCACATTGGGGGATCGGCGGGCGTTGGGGCCGTGTCCGTGCCAGGCCTGGCCCACGGGATCCTCGGGCATGGGTTTGTTCGCCGCCGGACGGACGTGGGCTGAGGCATACAGCTGAAGCCGCCCGGCCGGGGCTGACGGGGCGCGTGGCCTGGCCGCGGTGCATGCGACGATTCGAATATGAATAGCACATGCAGTCCATCTGCGTCAAATATGAACAGCACATGCAGTCCATCTGCGTCCCCCGCCCCTTCCCCTCCCCCGCCCCCATACGTCCTGGCCCCAGCAGCCCGGATGATCTGCAGGCTGTCGATCCGGAACGACCTCAGCCAGCGCCGTGGGAAACGTGGCTGTGTGGCGCTGCAGCTCCGATTGGGAGGGTTCTCACAGCACACACATGGGGGGGGGGACACTGGGGTGGGTTTATCGGCGTGACTTGCTCACCCTCTGCACGCGTGGCACGCCCCCCCCCCCAATGTCGTTATGTCCATGTCGTGATGTTAGTCCACTATGTACGTAGTCAGGTACCATGTGTGTTGGCGGTGCAACAGAAACGCCATGCTCCCGGGCCCCGTCCGTTCTTAGCGGCGGGGATACAGAACGTGCCCCGACCCCGAGCCTACGGAACTGCCACGGCGGAAGGTCACTCAGGGTCATAGTGGAAGGTCACTCAGGGTCACAGTGAGTTTCACTTCCTTGACATTCCGACGCAAAGAAATGCCAGATAGGGGAAAGCTCTGGCTTCCCGTTCCCTCGATAATGGCACTGCGGAGCGTCAGCTGTGTGCAGAGGAGAAAAAAAAAAGCATACGCGAGCTCGTCCTTACAATTCCTTTAGTTTGGTCCCATTCCCAATGGACAGGAAAAACGGTCCCTTTCTGCGCCGACAGTTTAACCTTGCGTACTGCTGAATCGCACGCCGAAGCGGTATCGAACGAAGAGTGGCAGATGCATGCCATGTCGGCCAGCGCACTGGTCGAACGATTTAGGTGAACTGTTCTCGAGACAGGGATGTTGATCAGAGCCAACCTAGGTTGTTGGGAGCAGGGAGAACAAGAGGACCGCAGCGTGCGCAATGGTAGGCATCTTGTGCGGCGGGCAAACAGGACTCGGAGGCTGCTGGAGGGACGAAGGAGCGAGCTTTATGGTTGAAGAGAGCGGAAGTACTCGGCATTCTGGACAGGGTTGAAGGTCCCCAGGGTTAAAGGTAGGGACGTATCTGACCACTGAACGGATCCGACCACGTCGCCGATCAAATTGCTGAGCACAACCAACATCAACACCGACGCGCTGCGAGGGTATACAATGGACCTGATACAACGCTGGCGGGGTTGAAGGAACTCTATTCTGGACCGGCACGGAGGAACGCATTCCAACCACCGAGCTGCCCTCATTCCTCTCCGCTCGTGCCCAGTGATGAGGAACGGGTATCATAAAATCGAACCCCAACGCCGAAGCAGAGAGTGAAGGGAAAAAAGCACAGAGCGTGGACCGAAAGAAAAAAAAAACAGCAGAGCGTGAACCGAAGCCTGCCGAAAAAAAAAACAATCCCCATAACAACATGGACCTGCTCTGCCGCTTGGTCTTCCCAGTCCTTAGGGTGGGGGGGGGGGTATAAAACAACAAATCAAAAGTCTCCATCACCCGGCGACTGCTCACTCACTCACATCATCACTTTCATCTCCCTGGCACCAGCCGGAGCACTCAGGCTCGAGCTCATGCGTCTCAATTCGTCATCACTGATCGCCGCGACGAAGCCTTTCTCGTCTTCCTCGTCTTCCTCATCGCCCCCGTGATCAGGATGAACGTCCCTGGCATCATCGGCGGGAGCCGATGCTCCAGCTGCAGTGGGTGGAGAAGGACCGCCAGACAATCTGCTCGCGTGTGGTGAAGGAGAATCCGAAGGAGAATCCGCAGGCGATAAGGGCCTCGTCGTCAGAGAAGATATTGAGGGAGGAGGACCGGTTACGGTACGCCTGGTTTCCCCGCTTGCGCATTGTGAAGGCGGAGGAGAATACGCTGGGTCGTTGTGGTGCACGCCACCTCCGACGTGCTCGATGTTGCCATCGGGGCCTTTTTGCAGACTGCTGTACCGTCTGTGTCTTTCGAATGCAACCTTGTGTTGCGTTGTTGTGCCAGGTGAGGGACCAATCACGGTTATTCTACGACCTGCCTCGTGGTCCCAGCAGGACACGTCGAAGACGCCCGAGATCACATCAGAGACGTCTTGGGAGCATGGCACGCCATGTTTGGGGCTGTCGCTTGGACTGTCGCTTGGACTGTCGCGTGTCATGTATGCGGCGGCGGCTTCGGCGTCTTCCCTCAAGCAGCGCGAACCCTCGGAGACTACGCTCATGCTGTCGGAGTCGTCTTCGACAGCGTCTCGGGCGAAGTCGTGCACAATCGGACTTGCCATACCTGCGCGCAATAGCTCATGCTGTTCTGATCGGCGACGCCCAACAGCAGCATCAAGCTGCGTCTGGTGAAGGGCGTGCATCTGCTGTGCTCCGTACTGTTCTCTGCCCAGCTTCAGGCGTTCCCAGTCGCCACCAAATTGGACTACCGAGGCTTGCTTGCCGTGTAGAATGAAGCGTGGCTTCTCGCGCGTGAGACCTGGAGCGGCTTCCTCCGTCTCGACGCCATCACAGCCGCCAGACCGAACAGTGCTGTCGCTGTCCTTGTTCCTGCGATGCCGATGCGTGTGGCTGTGGTGGTTGTGATCGCGAAGCGTCTTCTGGATGCTCCGTCGTACGCCCTTGTGTTTGCTTTCTGGCGAGGTGCTTGGGAGCGTGCCGTCAAAGCTTGGCCCGCGACCTCGCTCGCTCTCCGTGTCTGGTGCCATGGTTGCTCGATCGATGCTGCCGGCTGGTGTTGGTCTGCTTCGAGCCGTGGTGTCACTGGCACTGGTGGACGCGGTTCGCTGCACATGTAGCACGCTAGACGTCGAAGCAGAATGCGAAAGGCTAATGCGACTTCCTGGCGGGGAGGCCGATAGCAGAGCGCTCGAGACAGAAGGTCTGTGAGGATCTTGCTCAGCCGTACTATCGATGCTAAGAGTTGGTAACCGCCAGCCTTCTTCTCGCGCAGGGCTTAGAGATTCCGGCGGCGTGCTGAACACGTCAATGACCGGAGACCTATCGACGCTGCCTCTCGTTGAGGGTCTGCCGGGCATGTGTAGGCCAAGCGGGCTCTGAGGTGGGCTCTTCGCATTCGGCGCACGACAAGAGCTCAGACGAGTCAGCATCGTCGGTTTCTGCTTTTTGGCAGACTCTGCCTCAGCGGGCACATTCGTGGTCAGCTTGTCAAGTTCGCTGGCGCTCAGGCCTTCCATCCTGACATCCATAGCCAGAATGTCCCGATGAGCCTTCATGCGCCAGATGTCACGCCTCGCCCACTTGATCATGGCATCAGCCCTGGCCGCGGCGTGCATGACATCTTCGCGTGTTCTCGGGGCGATTGGGGCCAAAACCAACAAATGCCGTGCATTCCTAAGCATGGCCTCAAGTTGGCGGTTCGCGTCCACGATTGCTTTCTCAAGCTCGCCGATCTTCGCAACCATGATTTGTCGCCGAGCTGCCATGACTTGGCGCTGCAAAGACGGCTCCAAGCTTCGTCCTTCCACAGCAGATTCGCCATTCCGGAGTGGGACAGAAGTTGAAGACTTGGTCGAGTCGAGTCTCACGATGTGCTTCGGCCGACTGTCCTCCTCGCTACCCCCAGCCATTCCTCGAACGCGCACACCGGCAGCACGGAAGGCTGCTGCATAGTTGATCAGGCCTAACCAATCATTCAGCTCTAATTCGTTGTCTGCCAAGAACACTTCTTCCTGTCCACTGGGCCCAACAAAGGTGAAAGCGTTCTTGTGCCTGGTATAGGTAGAATCCACGAGAGCGATGGCATTGTCGGTCTTGACCAGGGCATCGCATTTGAAGTCGTGGAGCGGAGGCTTGAAGATGACAGGAGTACGAGGCTGGCCTGGGCGCTGCGCGTTCTGGAACTGGTGCATCAAGCCTTTCACCCAATGTGAATTCTTGAACAAGTAAAGTTGTGATGCTGTCAGAACAGCGCCCCATTCCTGCCACGGACTCCTGGTCTTCTTTTTTTTGCTTGACTTCCGCCAGAGTAGACCTACTTTGGTGATCTTGAGGTCGATGATGCCTTGCTGAGTGTCTGTGGGATTGGGCTGGCCGTTGACCAGCTGATATTCGTATGCGGCAGGCCTGGATCGAGCCGAGATAATTTGGATCGTGCCAGTATGAGTGAAGCATCGTTGGAGATATCGCGGGTCGAGCTCGCCTTGACTACCTCTGTAATCGTACGGATCATCCATCAGGATGCTGTCTCTGATATTCGGCCTCAGCGTATCCAGTTTGTTTTCTATGATGAGGGTGTATGGATCCACTGGGCCCGAGGGTTTTCTGGTGGCATCAGATCCAGGGATGCCACTTCTGAGCTTTGCGTGGTGGTGGTTCTTCTTGGCTTTGAAGGGCAGTATTCTCTCTCCCGTAAAGTCTACATCCTCGTCCCAGTGCACAAATGGCGTGTAGACGATATTGTCGTAGATGCACGCCAGAACGTCGTCCGAAACTCCCTCGGCCGAGGTGTTCTTCAAATAGTCCTGCTTTTGCATCTTCCGCTTGTTGTTTTTGTTGAATGCATCGGTGTGCAGCATCATGATGCTGAAGGCGACAAAATACGCACTCCCAGATTCTGCAAAGATGCCAGGATTGCACTCGTGGTATCGGTCAGCGAACGCCTGCATCACGCGATCCACTTGCTGCGTCTCCTTGGGCAATTCGGCTTCCAACAAGAACTTCCGCAGCGACATATCTATGGGTTCGATGAAAAATGAAAATCGCCGGGTGTAGCTTCGGAGAACAGCCTGGGCAAAGGGGTCCGAAGACTTGGACAATATCCCAGCAATGACGCTCTTGGCCACGGCCGACTCCAGACGCTCCAGGTACTTGACAGGCGTGTCGCCCTCCTCGCGCTCGGGCACCACCAGGGCTTCCCGGCTGATGGCGAAACTGTTCGATTTGCTTCGTGTACCTGGCGACCCGTGTCTCGGCGAATGAGGTTCCGAGCCCTGGCGAAATCGCGAAAGGTTCAAGAAGCCACCGAGACTTGAGCGGCCGGTGGTCGAAGTGCTGTTGCGGCCGCTCGCGGAGAGCGTCGGCGGCGTGCCCGCATCGTGAGAACTGTGGGCACCAAAACTGCCGGTCGTCGAGGACCTGTCGCGCAGACCCAGACGCATTGGCGGCGGGAGTGGCGACGATGCTGCCGAGTTCGACGACGGCGAAGAACTATGCCGATACAGGCTCGTGCCGGGTTCGGCGAAGGACAAGGCCGCCTTTGCTGTCGGTGCATTGGGAGAAGAGAGCGCGGACGGCGAGCGACGAGCGGTCGGACTTGATTCGGTGCGCGCCCGTCTCAGCCGCGTGCGGTCTGCCGGATGCTCGGCCGACGCAGGACGGGGCTGGTATGCCGTCGACTGCGTCGATGCACGCGGGGTCGCTGGGCCGTGGTCGGCGTGGGCCGGGGCATCACTCGGAGGCGGGAGCTGGACGGGCTGGGGGAAGAGGGAGCGGCGATTCCTGTTCCGGCGCGGCAGCTTGAAGAAGGCGGTATGCGTCGAAACGGTATGCGTGGTGGTGGTGGTGGTGGTGGTGGAGGAGGAGGTGGTGGTGGCGGCGGTGGCGGTGGCGGCGCCATAGACGGGCCCGTCGCCACCAGAGCCATTGCTGCCATCCGATGCCTCTGACGCCCGGCGGTCGAGTGGCGCCACGGGAACGGCAAGCGCGGAGGTGGGCTCGTCGCCGTACGAGGCAGGCGCGACGTGTTGGTTGTGCAGGTGCATCGTGGACAGGCGGTGCAAGTCCTCCAGCCCAGACCGCCCCCGCCGCCATCGCGGCGTCTTCTTCGCGCGGAGCTCGTCCATCGACTTGCGCCCGTCGAACAGCTGCGACTTGCGGTCTCTGGCCGCCGCTCGCTTGAACGACGAGGGTCTCGCAGGCTTCCGCTCCTCGTCGACGGGGCGCTGCATCTCGGGCTCGGCGCGGTCCATGGCGGGCGCAGTCTTCACAATCGTCGGCACCGCGGTGTGTGCGGCTGCCATCGGCACGGGCGGCTGGTCGTCGTCCACGCGGGCCCGCTCGGCGTCCAGGCTCGCACACAAATGACCCTCGGAATAGCTTCGAAATCGCATCAGGCTGAACGGGTTGCTGGAGCGGCCGGAGGCTTCATTTTCCGTGTCGTCGGGGCGCCGTGACGGTGGCGAAACGCCCTGGTGAGAGCCGGGACGAGGCGTGCTACATGGCGCATGCGGTCTGGGCGCGGTAGAGGCAAGCGGCGCGCCCAGGGATGTGCATGTCCGCTCATCACGAGCCGCGTGGTCAGAGTGCTGGCTTCTGCTGTGCATGAAGTGCAGCACGGAGCGCTGCCTGAGGAGCGGCATAGCCAGCAGACGGTGCTGCCGAGCGCGGGCGCATTGGGCGATGTGTGATGGGATGTGCGTGATATGGGTGCGGTCTCGGTCTGAGAGCCGAGGCAGCGGCTGGTGGAATGGAGGTGGGTGGCGACAATAGGTAGGGGATGGTCAGGGGCTGGTCGGCAGCACCGACTCGGCACAAGAGTGATACATCGCTAGTTACGTACCCCGATGCGACACCACTGCAGCTGACTGCTTACTTACTCCAGGCATGCCAAGTCGGCCGCCGGCTTGCCCGTCAGGCCGAGGACAGCGTACACACTTGGGGGAGGTTGGGCAGGCTGTGGGCAGTCTGTGGTCGTTCGGTTGGCCTGGAACCACTCTTGCTTGTCCGTCTGCACATTGCCGCCCGCGGAGCGATGCGGTCTCTTTGGGCCCTACCCGCCGTGCTCTCAGCTGTGGTCCTGGTCGGTGCCGTCCCACCTCCCGCTGCCTCCGAGCAACATGCGCTTGACGCCATATCCCTTCCACACGACCAGGCGACAGCTCGGCATCCCCGCACACATGCATCCGCGAGATATGGCCCAGATGTAGTGGTGGCCAGGGCCATAGTCAGCAATTACCAGAAACTCCAAGACAAGCCTGAGACAAGCGATGCGACTCCGCTTCCCGCACCCAAGTCCTTCTCGCCAACTCTGGATCCTGCGGCACAAGCAGAAACTAACCTCTTCTTCGCTGACTACCAGCCCTTCTCGGTGATCGAGGTGCGTGTAAGCATGATTGGCGAAGGGACGGTGGACCATGCGTACTCACGCCGCGTCCTTCACCAATTGTTGGAAGTGAAGCTTTGTAGAAATACATGTGCTGACTGCGGCACCAGCCATGGCTGCGCCTGCTTGCCTCGCTCTTCACGACCCATGTACGGCACGTCAACATTGGCCTAACATACGAAGGTCGGAACATTCCTGCACTACGAATCGGTGTACATCCCACCAATGCCGAAGATCCCGAGCAGCCCAAGAGGAAAACCCTCCTCATCGTGGGCGGTCTTCATGCGCGCGAGTGGATCAGCACGACAACTGTCAACTACATTGCATACTCGCTGATTACTGGCTATGGAAAGGTGCCGGCTGTGACGAAGCTGCTCGAATGCTTCGACCTCGTCCTCATTCCAACCCTCAATCCGGACGGATATGTGTATACGTGGGAAACTGATCGATTATGGCGAAAGAACCGACAGCAGACTGGCATACGATCCTGCCAAGGCATTGACCTGGATCGCTCGTTCGGCTACGAATGGTCTGCCACTGACAGTCCTTGCAGCGAGTCCTTCTCAGGCGAGTCTCCCTTTGAAGCGGTTGAAGCAAAGGCATTTGCGGACTGGGCCAAGAATGAGACCGGGAACAACAATGTCGAGTTCGCCGGCTTCTTGGACCTCCATAGCTACTCCCAGGAGATCCTCTATCCATACAGCTATTCTTGCGACGAGGCCCCACCCGGACTGGAGAATCTGGAAGAGTTGGCCTACGGTCTGGCCAGAGCGATTCGTGACACGCATGGCTATGACTACGAGGTGATGCCCGCTTGTCAAGGCAACGTAGCATCCGTGGCTGGCAACAAGAAGGTGCACCTGCGGCCACGAATGGAAGAATCAGGCGGATCGGCACTTGACTTCTTCCACCGCACCATCGGTGTGCCTTATGCTTACCAAGTCAAGCTTCGTGATCGCGGTAATTACGGATTCTTGCTGCCCCGCGACAGCATCATGCCTACTGGCGAGGAGATCTTGAATGCAGTGCTCTACTTTGGAGGTTTCCTGAGCGAGCTGTACGAATTGGGAAAGCCGGCGGTCGAGCTTACCAAGCCTGATGTGGTGGAGGAGGAGGAGGCATGGATAAGACTGGGCTTCCCGTCAAAGGACTTGCGCTCACCACTGAGGTCACAGACCGTTCCTTTGACTGCTACAGGAAATCAACCCCAAACCGCTGAGGATGGAGATCCGTGGGTTGTGAAAGACGTCGAGGAAGACGAAAGCGCCATGAAGTGGGATCTCAGACGGCGACGGCGGCGATGAGGTGCTGCACGGGAGATGGATTCGTTACGACCTTTCGTCAGACAGCAGCATGTCCAAGCATGAATATCGATGCCGAAGCACTCCATGTACTTGCAAATATGGGAGATGGTGGCTGCCAATATCGGTCGCCTCTGTCGGTCGTACGACTTCTTTGCACGTGGCAAATGGTCCAACGTGCCCTGGCATGAAACAATGTGTCTGACCATGACTGCGATTGTGAAGTGCATGTAGAATCTGAAGGACAACCAGCGGGTAACCGACTCTTATGTGCATTGCATCATCGCTAGCCCCGTTCGGCAAATGTGTGCGTGATTGGCAGAAGACTCACGTCTGGCTGGTGTCGACTTGTTGCTCGGCTCGGACAACGCCTCAATCACCCACAGACATCGGCTCATGCCATCCAACACCATCGCCGAACGATGACGACTGCCGGCCATGGACTGGTTCACGCCACCGAGACTTTCAGATACAGTGAGACCACTTTGCCCTCGCCGAAGTCGCCGTCGCGAGCACAGTCCTGACACGGCACGCAGAGCGCATCAAGCCTGAAGACCAGAAGGAGAATCCGTTCGTGAAGCTCATCCCGAACCAAGACATTGCGATCGTCCCGTGCTTCACGCTCGAGTCCGGGACGACGCTCTACAATGTCCCGGTCGCCTACAAGACGTACGGCACGCTGGCACCGGAAGCCGACAACGCCATGGTCATATGCCACGCCTTGACGGGCAGCGCAGATGTGCAGGACTGGTGGGGCCCGCTGCTGGGAGGCCCGGGCGCAGACGGGAAAGAGCCGCGGGCATTTGACGTGAGCAGGTTCTTCGTCGTCTGCGTCAACAGCCTGGGAAGTCCGTACGGCAGTGCAAGTCCCGTCACGGCGAAGGACGGAGACCCGGCCAAGGGCCACTATGGCCCCGAGTTCCCACTCACGACCATTCGCGACGATGTGAAGCTCTTCAAGGTGCTGCTCGATGATCTGGGCGTCAAGCAGATCGCTGCCGTCATTGGAGGCTCCATGGGCGGAATGCTCGTGCTGGAGTTTGCGTACTTCGGCAAGGACTACGTCCGCACCATTATCCCCATTGCAACTTCCGCCAGATACAGTGCGTGGGGTATCAGCTGGGGCGAAGCACAGCGACAGAGCATTTACAGCGATCCGAAGTATGATGATGGATACTACCCCTTCGACCATCCGCCGGCGAGCGGTCTGGGAGCAGCCCGCATGTCGGCATTGCTCACCTATCGCAGTCGCGACTCGTTCGAATCCCGCTTTGGTCGCAAGCATCACGATCCGACCCAGCCGAAGCAGAACATCAACAGCCTGCAGAGCCAGAGACCGCAAACGCCAGACACGGAGCATTTCGCCATCCACAATGACGGCCACAAATTGGCAGGATCACCGAGACACAAAGCCCATGGTGATGGCGATGTGACCTCCTCGGCAGACCCTTTGCCTGCCTCGCCACACATTACTGTCCAAGACCCGCAGTTCTCTGGTGCCACCGATCTGCCCGTGCCGCCGCCGTCGTCGTCCAACAATCATCGCAGGAAGGTCCCAACCTACTACTCGGCGCAGTCATATCTCCGCTACCAAGGTGACAAGTTCATCAGCCGCTTCGACGCCAACTGCTACATCGCCATCACGCGCAAGCTCGACACCCACGATGTGGCTCGCGGTCGCACCGACACCACCGGCTCGCCCACGCCCGAGGAAGTGCACGCGGCGCTGGCCATGATCGAGCAGCCCACGCTCGTGCTCGGCATCCAGTCCGACGGGCTGTTCACCTATCAGGAGCAAGAGGAGCTGGCCGCCGCGATCCCCAACAGCGAACTCAAAACCATCGACAGCCCGGACGGCCACGATGCCTTCTTGCTCGAGTTCAAGCAGGTCAACGGCTTCTTGCGCGACTTCATGCTGAGAGAGCTGAAGCATCTCATGGACCGAGAGCCGCTCCACGCGCCACCACACCCGCCCGAACCGCGCCCCGTCAAGGCTTCGACCTTTGGCGAAGCCGAGCTGGATGCCATCACGGCGTGGTGAAAAGACGCCGACTCCTCCTCCTCCTCCTCCTCCTCTCCCGACCCGCATCATCCAGAATCTCCACCCCCACCCACATCAGCCAGCCGGACCGAATTTCTTTTTTTTTTTCTTTTTTTTTTTTTCCGGACGGCATGTGACCTGCGCCCCGACCGGGAACCTCCGGTCTCCCTTTTCCCACGGAAAGCAAACCGCCACCCCCACGCCGCACCACACCTCACCAATGTCCAGAATACATGGTTCCGTCACTCCGTACCGTCGTACGCCACCGCCGAACTTTCCACCGGGGGGTGGGTGGGAAGCCGGGCCCAATCGGCTGTGGGCCGGACAACAACAGCAGCAGCAGCAGCAGCAGCGGCACACCATGTAACTAGTTCAGTAGTTAGTTACATGTATCCCCAAGGACGTCTCGAGTGCCCCCCCCCCCCCCCCCCCCCCTAAAAGAAAAAGCCAAAGAAAAGAATTCTTGTTTTTTTTTCGTGAAATCGCGTGGGAGCCGTGCGTCGCCGAACTGCGTGCGGCGTTGGGGAGCCGAGGGGATGGATGGATGGATGGATGGATGAAGGGATGGATGGATTGCCAAGGAACCCCTACCCCACGTACCCACCCCTGGGGACCGTGTGCTGGGCGATGGCGATATGGCGAGAAGCTTCGTGGCGCCGGGCGCGGGCGGAGCAGGGCTGTGGTCATGAGACGCGAGGAAGGACGATGGAGGGAAGAAGAAGCGGTGAGTTGATCGCATGTGGTTGGAGACCGGTGTGGCGACAATGGACCGACGAGGGGCGAGGACGAAGGGGGATGGCGGGATGCAGGAGAATGGAAAGTGCAACGAGAAGGTCATCTGCCTGCTGCTGCTGCTGCCACAGTATTCGAAAGCTTCATTCAAACAGTGGTATCAATCCGAGCAAGCCCTGACCCTCCCGGCAGCAGTCAGGAGTGCATGCGATGCTTTTTGCGCAGCGCCGTACGCCCAATGGTTCGTCGTTATATGCAGCAAAGAACGATCCAATCGCTTAGATCTTGATCTCACGCTCGGCGCGCTGCTTCTTCTTCCGCTCGTGGGCCTGGGCCTTGGCACCCATGATACCACCACCCCAGTGACGCTTGGCCTCCTCGTTCTTCTCCAAGTAGCCAGTCTTGATGGCCTCGATGAGCTTGGAGAGCTCGTTCTTGTCCTCTTGGCGGACCTCGGTGAGGGCGAGGGCGGCGGCGGTCTGCAAGCAGTGTTAGAAACATCTCCGAAGCTGCGATACAGGATGGCGCACCTTCTTGTGGACGACGGTTCCAAGACGGGCCTTGCCCTTAATGATGGCGTATGGAACGCCCATCTTGCGGCAGAGAGCCGGGAGGTAGATGACGAGCTCGATTGGGTCAACATCGTTGGGGATGAGGACGAGAGCAGTCTTCTTGGCCTCAATGAGAGCGACGATGTGGTTGAGACCGTACTTGACGGTGTATGGCTTCTTGCTCACATCCTCCTTCTTCTTGCCCTCAGCGACCGCGGTGGCCTCCTTGTGCAGACGCTCCTTCTTCTCGGCCTTCGTCTCTGGGCGGTACTTGTTGAGGAGCTTGAAAGCCTGGGCGGCGGTGTTGCGGTCCAGGGTGTTGGAGAATTGAGCGATGGACGGCGGCACCTTGAGACGCATGTTCAAGATCTTGCGCTGGCGCTGGAGACGGACGTATTCTGGCCATCGCACCATGCGCGAGAGGTTGCGCTTCGGCTGGATGTCCTGGCCGATACCGAAGTTGCGTGGGCGGCGCTCGATGAGCGGGTTCTAGGGGGGGTCAGGAGGCGGAGGCGAGCAGGATGGGAACATGACGGTGCACTCACCTTGGCCTGCTTCTTGCCCACACCTGCCTTGGTGGCGGGAAATGGAGCCGGAGCGGCCTTCTTCGCACCGGTCTTGGGAGGCTGTCATGGAGAAGAACAGTCAGCTGCTGCTGTGTCTTCTCTACAGAGAATGCGCGATTGCTCGCCGCATCTCAAGCCATTGCCGCACGCATCGCTCAGCCGAGGATGGTGGCGCGGGGAGCATTGATTGCTACTGCGTGCCCGCTGGACCGTCTGCTTACGCGGCGACGAGCACGAGCGGTGCACACTCGATCCGCGAGCAGAGGCAGATCGCGCGTCGGGTGTCGGGGCAGCTTTCGCGGTGCTTACCATGTTGGCGGTCGTGGTATTCCCGGGGGCGAGGAGGAGTCGGCGGTGGAGGAGCAGCGGTGCAGCAATTGGCGTTGTGGGCAAGAGCGCGCGTGGCTTGGCACAGACAGTTGGTGCCTCAGTCGGCGCGCGTCTGTGGGCGGCGCCGGTCACACCGCCGACACTGACATCATCTTCCGCCCGCCGCCGCAAGTGGTTAAGTAGGCCAGTAGTGGCCGCTTCGCCTCCTCTGCACACCGCCCGGCCGCCCCACGGCTGACGCGCCCGCTCCTCGCGCCGCCGGCCTGCGGAAAACGAAGACGACGAAGACGACGCCGGCTGCCGCCCTCGACCGCCGCCCTCCGCCCTCCGCCCTCCGCCCTCCGCCCTCCGCCCTCGACCGCCGCCATGTCCGGCGTGCTGCGCAGCGTGAAGAACGTCACCAAGGGCTATTCGTCCGTGCAGGTCAAGGTGCGCAATGGTAGGGCCGTCGTCTCCCGCGCAGTGCCGTGCGCAGGCCGCTGATCGAGGCCGACAGCGACCAGCAACGACCCGTGGGGCCCGACGGGCACGGACATGGCCGACATTGCCCGCATCACCTACAACAGGTACGTCGCCGGCTGGCGCTGCGCCGCCGCTCCGCTCTTGGCGGCCGTGGCACCGCGCGCCGCGGGCTTCTGTCTGGCGGGGCCTGCGCTGACCGGGCCCGGGGACCCCGCAGCTCCACCGACTTCTACGAGGTCATGGACATGCTCGACAAGCGGCTCAACGACAAGGGCAAGAACTGGAGGCACGTGTTGAAGAGCCTGAAGGTGCTCGACTACTGTCTCCACGAGGGCTCGGAGCTGGTCGTGACGTGGGCGCGGAAGAACATCTACATCATCAAGACTCTGCGCGAGTTCATCCACGTCGATGACGATGGCCGCGACGTCGGCGCCAGCAGTGGGTCTTGGCGGCGGCGGGCGTGGATTGGTGCGGTGCTGACGGGATGCAGTCCGCGCCTCCGCCAAGGAGCTGACGTCTCTGATACTCGACGAAGAACGACTGCGTTCCGAGAGAGCCAATCGCGGGTCGTGGAAGTCGCGCGTCACGGGACTGGAAGACTTCGGCCTGGGCGGCGAACCGCCGCAGCAACAGCGGAGGCAGCAGCGCCAGCGAGCACCGAACGATGATGACGACCCCGAATACAAACTTGCGCTGGAAGCATCGAAGTACCAGGCCGAGGAAGATGCGGCAAGGAGAGGGAAGGCGGCTCCCCCAGACACCGATGACGATCTGGCCAAGGCGCTGAAGCTCAGCAAGGAAGAGGAAGAGCTCCGACAGCGGCAACTGGCGGATGCGCAGCAGGAAGATCTGCTGTTCGATGACAATCCCGGCCCAGCACCGCAGCCGACCGGCTTCAACCAAGGCTACCAGCAACAGGCTGCCGTGGACTGGTTTGGCAACCCCATCCAGCAACCACAGCAGACTGGTTACCTGAACAATGCCTACAGTCAGCCGGCAGGACTGCAACCACAGCAGACCGCATTCCCGAATGGCTTTGGCTACCAGCAACCACAACAGACAGGATGGGAGCAGATGCAGCAACCTCAGCAACAGTTCATTCAACCCCAAAGCACATATAACCCTTGGGCGAATCAGATGAACGGGCTCATCCACCAGCAGCCCGTCCAGGAGCAGCTCACGGTCCAGCCTGGCTCGAATAATCCTTGGGCATCCAACAATGGAACTCCATCACAAATCGGCGTGCAGCCAACAGGCTCAAACAACCCATTCGCGACGCATACTCAGCAACGCCAAACTTCCTCGCCCTTCAGAAAGCCCACTCTTGATACTCTGCGGGAACAGTCGGCAACGGCGCAGTTCTCACGACCCAACCCCATCCAGAACTTCGCACCCCCGCAACCCACTGCCTCGCCCGTCCAGCCTCAGCAAACACAAAGACCACCTCAAGATCCCTACCAGGCCAAGCTTAATTCGCTCCTGGCTGCGGGCGAAGGTCAGGACACATTTGGAAATGTCGGCGATCTCCGCATTCCATCTCAGCATACCGCACCCGGCACGTTCGTCAATTCTGCAGGAGCCGGATCGATGGGAAAGCTGGAGGCGGCAAAGACTGGCACCAATCCCTTCTTCAGCCAAGCACCACAGCCGCAACTTCCTGCACAAACGGGACCCGCCTCCGGCTTTGGCGGCGGCAATCCATTCGGGGCGAGACCGCCTCCGCAAAACCCGAACCAAGGCAGTCTGATTGATTTCTAGTCGAATGCTGCCTTCACCATTGATGGGAGGCTTTATGAAGCATGGAGCATCCTGGAACCGGCTTATCCAGCCCCGTTCGTTGGCATTTTGACCTTTCACGATACCCGCTGCTCCCTCGTCTCCTCCCCCGTAGCGGGTGCTTTGTACATGAAGATGGGAACTTCCCTTACGGAACGTTGAATGGAATCGGTCGGAGCTTGGACAGGTATCGCGACGGGGGAATCAATCTTTCGACCCCCCCCCCCCAACCCTTTGAGACGTACACAGCAAGAGAGCCACACACCATCCTTCGCCCATTCCACCCCTCTCCTCTCAGCCCCTTCATCTCCTGCCGCTCGGCCCATGCAGCCCACCACCCGAGCGTGCCGTGTCCGTCCGCTCCGTCTCGCCCGTCGGGGCTCAGGCGCCGCTCCATCACCCACACACCCCGTCCACCACGTCTGGAGATCTTCGCCCGAGCGGGGTTGAGGCGGCGCGCTGGAGGAAGGCTGTCTTGGCTGGAAGGATGGCTTCTGGCACGCCATCTGGGTCTCGGCCGGGCTTATTTCTGATTTCTTTGGGGGGGGTTGCTTTGCTTTTTTTTTTCGCGCGATGCCAAGCACGTTCGTTCGTCGGGCGCGTTGTGGTCATTCGCTCGGTCGACGGCGGGTGGGAGACGGCGTGGGGGTATGTATTTATGTATGTATGTATGTATGTATGTATGTATGTATGTATGTATGTACATCGTTGTATGGCGTGGGCTATGGAGTTGTCGTCGGTGGTTCGCCTCTCGGACGGCCCCGTGGGCTGTGGATTTTTACCTTGGAATGTTCGCCGGCAGAGGGGACGGGTTCCCCCCCCCCCCCACCCCCTCATCCCCCGTCTGTCTTTCTCGCGTCAATGTGAGGGTTTGTGGTGGATGAATCCGAGTATGGATCCGTGCTTGTTGGCCGGTGTGAAATCTATGTATAAAGCCTAGTTGGTTAACTAACAGTTAAGTGCTGTTTTTATAGTTAACACTTCACCTTTTCCCTCTCCATCATCCCGGATGGATGAATGCGGATATTGAAGCGAAATGTCTCTCCGCGTCGGAATGAGGGTACATGATGCAGCCCGGAAGCTCGTGGACATGCTCATACGGTACCGTCGGCGCCTCGACCGAGGACGAGGAGGTGCTTTTTTTTTCGGGAGCCGAGTGAAGACTGGTCTGTAGCCTCAGATGTAGCGAGCCGAGTGAAGACTTGCCTGTACAATCAGACGTCCGGCGGCGTCCGTACATGAGGACTCACATTGGCGCCCAGAGCACCGCGGCCTTGGTCTCGTCTACAGCCACCAGCCATGCCGCCACCTTCCATATCGGACCAGACTTGACTCGCCCCAGCGATATACACCACAGCCAACCTTCCGATGAAGGCAAAAGACCGACATCCTCATTCACACCCAATCGCAGCCGCCAGACGGACACGCTCGCTCGCAGTCCTCATTGGCGCCTATGATCCAATGTGACCTTCACCCGACAGAGCCTTCGGCAGCAGTACCAATGGAACCAACGAAGGCAACGAGAACCGACACTGCGCGGCGCCGATGGAGAGGCAAGATTTAAGGAGGAGGGATCGGTTCTGGTCTCCCCGCCGTCTTTCTTCACATCTCTCGCCCCGGTCCCGTCCCTATCCATCCTCAACTTCTTTCCGGATTCCAGTCGCACTCCAATGAAGATCACCGCCTTGTTCGCTCTTGCAGCCGTGGCTGCTGCCGCCGCGACAGTCGCCGTCCAGAACTACACACGCTGCGCCACTCCCGACCTGCCCGCCGCCGAGGCGGCCGAGCTGGAAGCCATTGCGGCCGAAGGCAAGGCAGCCGTCTCCGCTCTGGCAGCAGCACCCGCCACGATCCGCACCTACGTCCACGTGGTCACGACGTCGGGCAAGCAGGGTCGGTACACGCGGGGGATGATCGACCGTCAGATCGCGGCAGGTTCTTGCCTCTGCTCGAGATCGGGGGGGGGGGGGGGGGGGGGGGGGGTGCAGTGGGCTGACCGAGCCGCAAATCCCGTAGGTCTTGAACCGCGCCTACAGCGGCATGGGCTTCAGCTTCAGCCTGGCCTCGACCGACTTCACCGTCAACAACCAGTGGGCCGCAGCACGTCAGGGCTCGCCGGCCGAGCGAGCCATGAAGACGGCGCTGAAGCGCGGAAGCTACGGCGAACTCGATCTCTACTTCAACAGCGACGTCCCCGGGAACTTGCTTGGCTGGTTTGCGCCCCCCCCCCCCCCCCCCCCCCCCCCCCAAGGGCATCTTGCCACGCACGAGAGAACCCGAGAGCTAACCCCGGGGGGAATTTTTTTTTTCTTGCGAAACGCAGGTGCTACTTCCCCATCTCCAACCCGACCGCGCCGCAGCGGGTGCTGGACGGGTGCGTGAACCTGGCGGACTCGATGCCCGGCGGGGCCGCGGCGCCCTACAACCTGGGCGACACGGCGGTGCACGAGGTGGGCCACTGGCTGGGCCTGTTCCACGTCTTCCAAGGCGGAGCCTGCGCCGGCGCCGGCGACCAGGTCGCCGACACCCCGCTCCAGTCCACCGCCTCCTACGGCTGCCCCGTCGCCAAGGACTCGTGTCCCGCCGCCCCCGGCCTCGACGCCGTCTCCAACTACATGGACTACAGCGACGACGCCTGCATCGACCGCTTCACCGCCGGACAGACCCTCCGCGCCACCGCGCTCTTCACCCAGCTGAGATTCGGGAGATAGGTCGCGGCGATTGATTTGGTTCTTTGGGGGGAGGGCGAGGGCGGTGCGGCACCATGAGGGGGAGGAGGGGGGGGGGGGGGGGGGGGGGGAAGCGTTCGCGTTCGGGCCGAGAAACACGCAGAAGCAATTCCGTCGACGACACCACCACACACTCCTTGACAGTTTGTCCGTTTCACGCTCCAAAAACTCCGACCGAGAAACTCTGTGTTTCCGTTTCCGTTTCCCTTCCGTTCCAACCCCCCCCCCCCCCCACCTTATCCCCGCGGTTGGAACGAATCCGGGCCGAGAGGGCAAGACCAGACAGCAGCAACCGACCGGGTGTCCCGACACGGTGTCGACGGTTCCTCGTCCGGCGCGAAAAAAAAAAAAAAAATTCGCGGCGACGACGCCGGCGGCGGCATGGGGCGCGGGGGATGGGGCGATCCGTGTGCGGGCATGACAGTGCCAAGTGCTTGTGCTTGTGCTTCGTCCGGCGCCTTGTCCGCCCCCCCCCCCCCCCACCCACGCGGCGTGAGCGCGCGAGGAACAGAGCGAGAGGACAAAGTGGAAAAAAAAAAAGGCACAGACCGGGCGGGCGGCGGCTCAAAGGACGGAGAAAGATGGAAAAAGAAAGGGGGGGGGGGGGGGGGGGGGGGGGGGGTCAAGGGAACTGCCGTTTCATTTCTCATTGCCCGTTGGTGCGCGCCTTCTGCAAAGAGAAAAAAAATATGGTGGTGGTGGGAGCCGCGTTTCTCATGCGCTGTGTGCCTTCATGTCTTCGACGTCCAACGACGCCGCCGATTCATCCTCGTCAGGGCATCAAGTAGTGGTGTAGATTCATGCTCGTCACAAAAGTATCCAAGCGGTGGAAGGATGTCCGATGAGGGGGGGGGGGGGGAGGGAACATCCAGCCCAAATGCCGTTGGGTGACAGGGTGCTTGCCATCGCACCCCTTCAGCCCAGATGCCGTTGGGTAACAGGGTGCTTGCCATCGCACCCAAACACACCCAACACACACATCTCCCTCGTTTGGCGATTGACAGCCTTTCGTATGTCATTCTTTGTCTCAAAAAAAAACCCTCCATCGCAAGATCGTAAGTGGTAAATGTGAAAAAAAAAGGAAACAAAATCAGTAGCAAAATTGATCGTCTGGCGTGATATGGACCTGGTGCTCGGCACGTCGTGGAACGATGGTGCGGGCGAGAGACCAAGCTCATCCGGGTGGATGGGTAGCATTCACTGGTGTCATCGCAAGAGTCGATGACGGCTAGATGGAATGCGTAATGCAGACAAATAAGGTCGTGACTCGGACGTTGGTCGAATGACGGTGTCGAGAGGTCAAGAAGTAAAAAAAGTTGACAAAAGGAGACTGTATGCTCGTTTCGTTCGTTCTGGTGAGTCGGCCGTGTCACATGTGTCTGGCGGGGTATGCAATGCCAAGATAGTCGTTCGTCGTGATCGATCGTAGTCTTGATAATCGTAATGTGAGCCGTGTCGTGTCGCTCTAGTTCGCACGGATGACGAGTTTGCTCAGGAACTTATTGCTGAGGGAATCAAAGTCATCGCGGTTGAACTTGGCGCTCTGTCGCTCCTTGAGGTATTTCTCTGCGGCGTGCGTTAGCAGTGAGCGGTGTTCGAGTTCGGCACGACTTACCGTATTTGTTGACGTGGCCTCTGACTTCCGTCAGGGCCTCGCAGACAGCTGGGTTGGAGTTCAACAGGTGGTGGTGCTTCCTCGTATCCCACTCTTGGAGACCTGGCAACTTGGTGGAGATGGCCTGGAAGAGGCCGATGATGACGCCGACCGGAGTGGCTTCCATTTCGTCGCAGAACTTCTGAACCGCCAGCTCATCGGGGACGCGGTAGTGGCAATCGAATTGCATCTCCTCCCAGATCGCCAACAGGATTGTGGCCAGCATGAAAATGGTCGGCCAGTTCTTGAGCTTCTCGCCGGAGTAGACCGATGAGTAAAGCGACGACAGCTCCTCCAGGATGTCCTTCTGCAGTTCACGCCACATGTCGGCCAGGGCGCATTTGACCTGGAAGTTGATCATGACGGGTGCCATGGTCTTGCCGAAGAATTTGGACTTGTCGTCACCGATTCTGCCGGTCCACGATTCTTCCTCCGAAAGACCCTCCACCATGGTCACGTGGAGCGTGAGGTTGTACGCGAGCACCAGCTTGAGTGCTTTTCGCAGGCAAGGAGTTTGCTCCTTCTGATAGTACCGGTAGACGGTCTTCAGGATATCGGTCAGGAATCGGGTGCCCTCAAAGTACTCGTCGACGAACGTTTCGAAACCCATGTCGAGATGGCGGTCAAGGTAGTCGGAAAGCTTGGCGGTGCTCACACCTTCCATTCCGGCCGACAGCTTGGCGGTCGAGATCTGGAATTCTTCTGGTTCTTCGCTTCGCAGCGTCTCGATCCAGTCCATGCCGAAACACTGGTCGTCGCGCACGAAGACTTCACGCGCTTCGATGGGCAGGTAGTGGCCGTAACCGTGTGTGACGTAGAGAGTGCGCTCGACGGCGCTGAAGCCCTTGATGTTGCCCACGCTAAAGCCCAACGAGACGTGTCGTTCGTAGTCGGCTTTCCAGTCCTTCATGAAGTAGCCGATGTCCTTGATGTCCATGCGGGTGCAGGGAACTTGCCACAATCTGGCGTGACTGGGTCGGCAACCGCCACACGGCTCACCCTTGTCGCAAGTCTTCTTCAGGAACTTGCACCGGAGACATGCGCGCAGTTTGCGGATCTCGTGCGCTTGCTGGCGCTGGTCAGGCCGCAGCGGCCCACGTCTCCGCCCAACCTTCTTGACGGCAATGGCGTCCTTGCGGGGCGCGTGGGGCGGCTTCTTGATAACCGACTTGGTCGTCTTGCCGTCCAGAGGCGACTTGCGACGACCCAGGGCAGGCGACACGGGTCCGGAAGAGGTCGGCGACGTCGACGACGAGTGCGAGTCGTGATGTGAAGCTGGGGCACTGGGAGGAGAGACTTCCGATGACGCCGACGACGATGACGCCGGAGATGTGTGCTGGTGAGCGGGACCAGACAGCGGCAGGCCGTGCACGCCATGGAAGGCAGCGTACTGGGCGTGAAGGTAGTCTTCGCCAGACAAGTCGTGTGGCGAATGCAGTGGCCAGGACGGGACTTCTTCCCAACTGCTCGACAGTGCAGCCGACGACGGGCCATCCGATGTCGACGAATCCGAATTGGTGCGGATGTGAAGGTTCTGGCTCGGGTTCGAGACTGTGCCGAAAGAGCCGAGCGAGGCACGTGGCGGGTTGAACCCCACCATGGACCACGAGCCCTCGTTGTCCGACAGCGAGGCCACTTCGAGAATGGTGCCGGTGGGCGAGCTGCCGGGGAGAGCGGGGTGCATCGACTCTGCGTTGTGCTGTTGGAGGGCGGCGTGGTTCAGCGCCATGGCGAAGGGGGACATGCCGTACTCGCCCGGCGGGTAGAAGGCGCCCACCGTCTCGAGCGGGGGGCCGGCCATGGCCATGAACGCGGCGGCATCCATGCCGGCAGACACGGCATAAGCCTCGGCCGCGGCGGCAGGCATGAACTCGACGGGCGAGGCGTGGAGCGGGGCATCGAACGAGGGGTTGTATGCGTTCACCTGGAAGGCGGTGGCGTCCGGCGGGGCGGCGTACGGCTGCGGCTGGGGGGTGTGCGGGATGTGGTACTGCCAGCCCAGCGGCAGCACCTGGGCGTAGTCGAAGCCGTCAAAGTGGGCGGCGTGGAGGCTGATGGAGTGGCTGCTGTGGCTGCTGTGGCTGCTGTGGCTGCTGTGGCTGCTGTGGCTGCTGTGGTTGCTGCTGGGCCGGCTGGAGATGTGCGGCTTCGCGTCGTGCTGCTCTGGGCCCGACATGTAGGCGTGGTGGGGAGGGGCGAGTGGGTGCTGGGCTGCCGCGTGCTGGTAGGCCTGCTGGTGGTGCTGGTGGTGTTGGTGGTGGGTGGTGGTGGTGGTGGTGTTGGTGGTGTTGGTGTGTTGGTGTTGTGGTGGTGGTGGTGGTGTGTGGTGGTGTGTGTGGTGTTGCTGCTGCTGTGTTGCTGCTGTGGTGCTGCTGCTGCTGCTGCTGCTGCTGCTGCTGCGGTTGTTGCTGGGGGGGGCTCTGCTGCTGCTGCGTCGCTCCTTCCGGGTCCATGTTGGCTTCGAGGCTCAACGGCGGCCAAGCGCCCGCGTGGGGGTGCGGGTGCAGGTGCAGGTGCTGGTGCTGGTGGTGGAAGAACTGCGGGCAGGTGCGCGTCGGCGGAAGGGGCGACGAGGCCGTCGGACCTGCCGCTGCTGCTGCTCCTGCGGTGGCGGCGGTGGGCCCGGCCGGGTCGAGGTAGAGCGGGGGCGCGAAGTCGTCCATGGCTGGGCGGCGACGGCGGCGAGGGCGTGGTTCTGGCGGGCGCGCTCTCACCGCTGCGGCTCGGGGGGGGTGTTGGGGTTGGGGTGAGGGTGCGAACGGCGAGTTCTGTGCCCGGCGCAGCAGCAGCCCACCGCGACTCTGCCCGCCCAGCCTGCGCGCGCGGGTTGGAAGGGAAGTTGCGGTGAGAGGGCATGCAGCTGCACGGCAGCGACCAGGGGCGCGCAGCCAATCAGCGCCGGCCGCCGGGCGCGCTAGCCATGCAGGCTGGCACCTCCGAGCCGCACCCGCCGGCCAACGAGCGCGGCGCGCGCTGGCACCACCTGCTCGTCATCATCCTGCACGCGGCGGCGAACGGTACGATGGGCGGGCGAGAGGCTTTGGCGCGCGATTGGGCGTGTGGGCGAGCGCGCGCGTGGGCGAATCTCCGCCCAGCCATCGTCGGACACAACTATCGCCCGCACATGGCCGCCGCGCGACCCCATGCCACGCACCCGCCGACCGGATGGCTGGGCTCGCGGCCGCCGCTGCACACGTGCCCGGTCCATACCCCGCGGCCGCCGCTGGGTGGCCATCTCCTCCGCCGTCTGCCCCTACCCCCGCCCGCCCTGCATCACGTCTGCCTCCATATCGCGATGCCCATTGCTGCGTGCTGGCGGGCGAGATGAAACGCACGCTCGCTCGCGCTCCCGCCGTTGATTGGTGCGAGTCAGGCGGCGAGTCCGGTGAGGGGCTGCATCCTCGGGCGCCTCGCCGCGCGGTGCCGTGCAGTCCAGACACACTCCGGCGAAAAGACGTGCGGCGGCATGTGCAATGCAATGCGAGTCAGACAGCCAATCGTCTCCCCCAGCCTCCACGTGATCGTCCTCTGTGCCGGGATTCGGGGGGATGGTCGGCCACATGTGACTTGTGTTGCCCAAGGCACCCATCCCTTTGCTTACACGAGCGCACCTTCCACCCATCGCCCGGCGAGCACGTCACACCCCGTGAGACAAGGCCGTGCCTGCGACCCAAGCCACGCTCGAACGAGGCGAGACGAAGAGTGTGGTGACGTTGGTTCAAGGCTGAGGAATCGGATGTCAAATCGCCTCACTGTCTGTCTGTTCATTGCCAATCATAAATTACAGGATTCCGGTGCAAAACCACAAAAAGACCACCAGCCACTAGTTTGATGCTGTTCCGTCGCAGAGGAAGAAGAAGGAGAAAAAGGAAAAGAGAAAAGCAGTACGATCGAGTCACTCCAACTGCGCTGTGGTTCCAGCGGGCGTGGGGGGAAGGGGGGGCGGGGAAACCCCCCAATGGCCGAGCACCCCCTCCTCTTCCGAGACCACCGGCACCTCCGGACACGAGAGCTCAGAATTGCGATGAACTCATGCTTCACTCCTTCTTCTTCGGTCGTTTATTTTTGCTTTTCGTGGAAGATGATGGTCGTGTGAAAGGCGTACGATCGCCTCGCGGCAACCCTCCCTCTCAAACCAACAGCCATAACGTCGTCGAGTTTTCTACCCACCCCCCACCCTCACCGGAAAAAAAAAACATGTGAGGAATGGGTGGGCGATTCGTCGTCTTCACGCCCATCCATGGTCGCGGCAGCAGTATTCGCAGCGTCCGTAGGCACGGACCTGGCCGCGTCGACAGTAGCACATGTACGCGTCGTCGGGCTGGCGCCGACGCGTGGGGGGGGGAGGGACGTGCGGGGTGACGGCGGCGGGTTGGGATTGCTGGTGGTGGTGGTGGCGGTCGAAGCCGCTTTCGGTGCTGCGCGGACTGTTCCCGCCGCTGCTGCTGCTGGTGCCGTCGGTGCTGGGGTTGTAGGATGATTCGTAGCTGCTGCTGGCGCCGGAGCTGCGGTGATTGGCGCGCCGCCTTCCGGCGCCGATGGCCACGGGCAGTCCCTGGATGGCGCCACCGGAAGACCGCTGGCCGGGCCGTTGGCCGGGAAACATGCCGTCGTTGACGGAGAAGTTCCGGCAGATCATGTATGCCTTTTGCGCCGCGCCGTCGCGGGCCAAGGATTCGGACGCGTACGGCACTTCGGTGCAGTATTCGCGGTTGTTGACGCGCACTTTACAGTAGTGGCCGTTGCGGTTGCGGTAGGGCTCGTACAGAGGGTCGGGCCATTGGCGTCGCTGGCACACACCTAGAAGTGAGGCCGTGTCAGTCATGAGCTTGGCCGTTTGCCATTTCCCATGTCGGATGAAGCCACCCCCCTCCCCCCCCCCCCCCTCCCAACACGATGCCCAAGCTGCACCGATGTCCAAATATGATCAGGTCTGAAGAGTCGACTCACTCGACAGGTACATGGTATAGAACATGTTGGCCCCAATCAGGAAAGTAGCGGCTTCGCGTGGCGGTGGGTATGGGACTAGTGTCGACTGTTTCCAGCGGACGGCGTCGGCAAGTCGCTTAAAGCGTCTTCTTATTGTTGGCCTCGGTGGTAGCACAACAGACCGTTGTCCCGAGGGGTATCAGCGCCAGGACGAGCCACCCGGTAGACAAATGTGACGAGCGGTGTGGATGGGGCGCTGTGTGCTCAGGCTAGAGAAGGGAGTCTCTTATGTGAGTGGCCGAAGGCATCCATTCACGATAATCCGAACATGCGTGCACATATATTGCTCGTGCATCGACAAGTTGAAACATGAAGAATGGAAATGAGCACACCTCCGACAGCAATTGGCACCGGTGAGAGAGAGATAACGACCCAAGGGAACGGACTGGCCAGAGACGAGACGAACAGCTACAACTCTGTCCAGAACGCTACCCGGAAGCCAGGACCCATACTTGATGTGCTGGCGTGCGTTTCGGCCAGAGGAGGTGGAGAGAGCATGAGCTCCGCAGGTGGCAACAATATCTAGGCGCAGATCGAGATGGCCCCCCCCCGCACCCTGCCCCCGGGCTACAGCACACCAATGGCGCAGAAGCCGCAAAGTCAGAGAGCGAGGATCATGTGGCTGTCAATGCGTCAGGTACGGGTGCAGAGAAAGGCCAGGCAGGGCGGGCGGGAACGAAGAACAGCATGTCGTGCATCGCTCCATGTCGGGAACTTCGACGCGGCGGTCTGTCGGAATCAAGAGGAACACACGAACGATGGGGCAGGAAGCGTTGGACGACGCGGCCGCACAGCTCGCACGCCTGCCCGTCGAGTGCGTGCCAGCAACGAAAACGACTGCAGAGCTTGACCACGTCAAAGACGCGACGCCGCCGATCCATGTGCACCCACGCCGTGCCCGTTCCAACACCCATCACCGCCAGGGCCCTGAAGTTCATGCAGTGTCCGACAATGGGCACGCGGCAGCATGGCCGCCGAAGCAGGATTCTGTCGTGGCCGGGTGTGAGCTGTGGAGCATCTTACCAGCGCCGGTCCGGCCCATGCCAGGGAGGCCTCAAATGAGCTGCCGGGGCGCCATCTGCTTCGTGCAACACGGGACACGCGCGAAGCTGGAGACCGAATGCGGGAAAAAGGGTCTGTCTCTGCCTGGCGGGAATTCTGGGCCTGCAGCAGCAGCAGCAGCGGCGGCGGCGGCGGCGGCGTGGCGGTTCGGTTGATGTGTTGTCAAGCGCCAAGCTCTCGTGCCGCGGCAGCCACTTGTTCGCCGCCGATGGCCGGCCCACGCAGCCACGCCGCGTCAAAGGGTGCAAGCAGGCAAGCTTGGCCCCGCCGCCTGGGACGTTGATGTCGCACCGGCACCCCCGACCGCCACGACGAGAACAGCCAGCAGCATAAGGAACGTCATGGCTGCCTGCCCGGCGAGCTCCCGGCCATCGCCCGCTCTGCACGCTGCGGCATGTCACGCCCCTTCATTCTCCCTCGGCGCGGTGACGTGGGGCCTGGCCCGTGCTCTCTCGTGCATTGCATGAACGCGACGACGTGTGGCATCTGGTGATTGGGCCGGGCAGAGTTGGCCTGCTGCAAGGCGGGCGCCGCGCACCAAGCGCTCGATCGGTGCGCAGGCAGCCTGTCCCTCCAGCGTGTCCCTCCAGCGGGTCCCTCCAGCGGGTCCCTCCAGCGTGTCCCTCCAGCGTGTCCCGCCCCTGTGCGGCCCTTGGGCGTTCGGAGCAGCGTGTCCCCTTTGCGGCCGTTCGGAGCAGCGTGTCCCCTTTGCGGCCGTTCGGCGCAGCGTCGTTCGGAGCGGCGTGTCCCCTTCGGCCCCCTCCGCCCCCCGTCGCCCCCCTTCGCGGCCCCCGTTGCGGCGGCCCTTGGGCGTCACGCCGCGTGGTATGAGCTACTCGTCCGTCTCGAGCAGCAGCAGATGCGCGGAGCATTGGAGAGGTGCAGCAGCAGCGTGGGCGGTGGAATGTCCAGCCATGACTATGTATGTACCATATGCCACCGCCCACCCGCCGGAAGCAGGCGCCCGTGCCATGTCATGTTCTTGCTTGCTTTCACACACACAACGCCCGCCGCCCACCCGCCGTGGCAAGATGACTCCGCGCCTGTTCTTCCCGTGTCTTGCTACTTCTTCCCATGGCTTGCTACTTCTTCCACCTGAAGCTTGAGCTCTACCAAGCCCCGGCCGCGCCTTCGCCCGAGCGACAGCACGTCGGCGACAACGCCAGCCCCACGGCCGTCCGCGCGCCGTTCTTGCCCGCGAACGACACGGATATCTTTCGCGCACCACTCCCGGCACACCGGACGACCAAGTGGCCGAGCTGTCGCTTCCGCAGGCGAAGACCGTCCTCGGCTGGCGGCAGTGACACCGCGCGCAGGCCGGACCAGTACTCGGCCTCGCCACACCATCTTCCGCCCGCGCACGATCGCAAGGACTCGCATGGCGATGCGCTCTTGCTGCCCGAACGCAGCACCGCCCTGAAGAAGACCGAGGCCTCGCCGTCGCCGCGCACACGGCCCGCTACCAGGCACTCCAACGCCGCCGCGGCAGCCGACTGGCGGTACGACAGCGTCGAGATCGAAAGCATCGACATGGTGGTGAAAGGCAGCAAGCCGAACGGCCACACCAAGGCCGCATACGTCCCCAGCGATTCGAAGACGACCGAGGTCGGCTGGGGCGTCGTCCACCTCTACCGCGATGCTGAAGAATCACATCCCCACGACGGCGGCACGCGGTCACGGCAGCCGAGCCCACATGGCACCGCCGGCGTCCGGGCCGATGAGGGGTTCAGCATCGATGACTGCAGTACCCTCTGTATTCTGGCTGTTCCGAGCTGGATGATGCCGTCGGATCTGCTCGGCTTTGTCGGCGATCAGGCCCGCGAGGACGTCTCACATTTCCGCCTCATCCGAACCGGACGCGCCAACAAGTACATGGTGCTTCTGAAGTTCCGGTCGCCCAAGAAAGCCAGAGATTGGCAGAAAGCGTACAATGGGCGTCTCTTCAGCGCGGCGGAGCCGGAGAACTGCCATGTGGTCTTCATCAAGAGCGTCGAGTTCACCACGCCAGAAGAGGCGCCCTCGTTTCACCACAATCGTCACGACCCTTTCACAGCAAGCTCGGCGAGCAAAGGAATGCTCAGCAAGCCCATGGCACCGCCCCCGCCCAACTTACTGGAGTTGCCGACGTGTCCGGTCTGCCTGGAACGGATGGACGAGACCACCGGTCTGCTGACCATTCTTTGCCAGCACGTCTTCCACTGCGCCTGTCTCGAGAAGTGGCGGGGAAGCGGCTGTCCAGTCTGTCGTTACACCCACTCGCCTTCCTACACCTTTCCCTATCCACGACCGGGCAGCACGGGCCAAGAAGATCGCGAGCCCATGTGTGCTTCATGCGCCGGAACCAGCAATCTGTGGATCTGCCTTATATGTGGCAATATCGGCTGCGGGCGTTACGAGGAGGTATGGATGAATCACCGTGTCTGCAACCCACACACACACACACACACACACACACACACACACACACACACACACACACACACACACACACACACTACACACACACACACACACACACACAACGTAGAGATGCATTGGACTCACGACGCTCCAGGCTCACGCATTCGCTCATTACGAAGAGACCAGTCATTGTTACGCCATGGACATATCAACTCAGCATGTGTGGGACTACGCGGGAGATGGCTACGTGCATCGTCTCATCCAAAGCAAGCCTCCGCCAACACCTGCGCCTCGAGACGAAAGCTCACATTCAGGTCTCGTGGACATGCCACCCCGGCAGCCCCACGAAAACGAAGCATACCGAGCCGAGGGGGGCGACGTGGTACCTCGTGAAAAAATGGAAAGCATGGCGGCCGAGTATACGTATCTCCTGACGTCTCAGCTTGAGGGACAGCGCAAGTACTTCGAAGAGCAGATGGAGCGTGCGGTCGACAAGGCCGTGCGAGCGAGCCAGAGAGCCGAAGAAGCGGTCGCGTCTCTGGCGAAGAACGAGGCCGAGCTCGCCCACGCCATGGCCGACGCCTCCCAAGCGCGCGAGAGGCTGGAGCGCGTGGAGAAGGCGCTGGCGAAAGCCGAGGGAGCCAAGGCGCGATTTGAGAAAATGGTAACCCCACACTCTCCCCCCGGCGTCGGGGCGCGAGATTCCCCACATGCTGACACGCCCCCCCCCCCCCGCAGGCTCGCGACATGACGTCGCAATACCAGAGCGAAAAAGCCATCAACGACGGCCTCCTCCACCGCATCCACGCCGCCGACCAGGCCGCCGCCCACGCCAACGCCCACATCCAAACCCTCACCCGCGAGAAGCAGGACCTCCACGACTTGAACCACGACCTCACCGCCTTCATCACCGGCCAGGAGAAGCTCGCCCACCTGCAACGCCAGGGCGAACCGGTCGCCCACGCCCACGCCTACGCGCCGGAAGCCGCGGCGGCGAAGGCCACAGGCAAGAAGGTGAAGAAGTAGGTAGGTAGGAGTGGGTCGTGGGTCGGAGTCGGGGTCGGAGTCGTCGTGTGGGGGTTGATGACCCGGCGCGTGCTTCGCCGCATGCAAAGCGCACGCTGGTGAGGCAACGCTTGCCCGCTCCCGGAGGTGATCGGTGTGCGGGTTGAGGGCAAGGGGGGGGGAGGGGGGCGTGGGGTCGATCAGCTGTGTCCGATCGGTCGGGTGGTGGGCGGGCAGGGATCGCGGCGAATGGGGTCGGGGTTGTGGACGGCGCGGCCGCGGTGTTCCGAGGTTGACGCGGAGTCCCGTCACCCGTCGTGGCCGATCGGTTGATGGTGGAACGGTCGGCAGCCGGACGTAGCGGACCAACGGCAAGCAATGGACACGGAAGTGGGAGTTATTGGGACGTAGTCAATCTCAAAGCCGCGAGCGGCTGTCTGTGAAACCTTGCGGGTTTGAGTCGCTCAGCTTGCTATCTGAATGCTTCACGCCGGCGGCCGGCCGTATATCCCATCCCATCGCGCGTCAAATCGTCTCAATTGCAATATCCCAGTCCCAAAGGTCGCCGTCTACTGTCCGCCACGGAGTCGCAGCACCAAGTGCAGTGTCGACTCCTTCTGGATGTTGTAATCGCTCAGTGTCCGACCATCCTCCAACTGCTTGCCAGCGAAGATCAAGCGCTGCTGGTCCGGCGGAATACCCTCCTTGTCTTGGATCTTCGACTTCACATTGTCGATCGTATCTGAGGATTCCACCTCGAGTGTGATCGTCTTGCCGGTGAGTGTCTTGACGAAAATCTGCATGCCACCACGAAGACGGAGGACAAGGTGGAGAGTTGACTCCTTCTGGATGTTGTAGTCGGACAGTGTGCGGCCGTCTTCGAGTTGCTTGCCCGCGAAGATCAAGCGCTGCTGGTCGGGTGGAATGCCCTCCTTGTCCTGGATCTTCGACTTGACATTGTCAATAGTATCGGATGACTCAACCTCGAGGGTGATGGTCTTGCCAGTGAGCGTCTTGACGAAGATCTGCATGCCACCCCGCAGGCGGAGGACGAGGTGAAGGGTGGACTCCTTCTGGATGTTGTAGTCGGAGAGGGTGCGGCCGTCTTCGAGCTGCTTGCCCGCGAAAATGAGACGCTGTTGGTCCGGAGGAATGCCTTCCTTGTCCTGGATCTTGCTCTTGACGTTGTCGATGGTATCAGAGGACTCGACCTCGAGGGTGATGGTCTTGCCAGTCACTGATGAAGAAGTCAGCGGTGCCGTCGCAGGCGGTGCCGCGGCCCGCCGACGCTGGGGCATGGGGGCGGGGTGCTACGTACGGGTCTTGACGAAGATCTGCATGATGGCAGGTGGAGGGTGTGATGTTGGAATGTGGTCTGATGTGTGTGATGGATGCGTGTGGTGGGCGTGTGGGGGGGTGGCGGGTGGGTGGGTGGCGGGTGGTGGATGGATGGGCAAGTGGAGTGTAGGAGGGAGTGTTGGAAGGCGCGGTGGGCTGGCCGCTTGGCCGCTTATGAAGCCGACACAGCCTCGGGTGGCGGCGGAACCTTCTGGGGTGCCCACGTGACTGCGCCGTTCCTTGACTTTCCACCACCCAGGCAGACAATCGCTGGGCCTGGCAGACAATCGCTGGGCGTGGCAGACAATCGCGGCTTGCGGTGCCCATGACGTACTTGGTGGCGTTGGCGGCGTCATCGCTGCACGGTCGGGCGCATTCAACGTGGTATAACGAACTACCGCACACATTCGTGGTATGGACTGGCCGACATGCTCGTGCTTCGTGTTATGTCCCCAGCACCGCACCACCGGCCAACGTGACGCCACGTCGCTCGACTGCGTCGCCGCCTTCAACCCCACGACGTGACTTCTCCGCGATGCGGCTTCCGCCCGTACACCACCGGCATCGGGAAGTAGGCGTGGATTTTCCTGTTGCGGAAGTCGGCCGCAATCTTTGCGACGAATATGTCCACTTCCTGCTTCGTCCAGCCCAGCGCCCGGGTCAGCAAGGCCATGCAGAAGGCTTCCAGGCCGTCGATGATGTTGACCTGGTTCCATCGTCCCAGTTCCTTCATGAAGGGATCCTTCGGCCAGCTGTTCGACGGCCACATGAACATCTTGGTCTGAATATCCACGAACCCGGCTCGATGCATCCATTCTTCGAAGTGCGGATACACATCGTTGCCGAGTGGACGTCCGATCTTGCGGCCAGCTTCGCAGAGCAGTACGCCCCAGCGGTGCATCTCGGTGCCAACATGCGTGTCGTCGGCAGATTTCACGGGCAGGCCATAGTCTTGCAATTCAAGCCACCCCCCAGGTTCGAGATGGTCAAATGACTGTCGTATGAATGCAGGCCAGTCAGCAAAACAGCCTGACATCAGGCGAGCGTGGATGAAGTCATATTTCTCCGAGTAGAGCCAGGTGTCTTCGGCATCGTCAACAAGGAACTTGACGTTCGGCGGCACGCTACGCACGTGTCAGTGAAGATGCCGCCAACTGCGCCCGTGGGTGAGGCTTACAGAGTGGGCTGTCCCGGACTCAAATCGATTCCCGTCACTTGGCATTCCGGGTACTCGTCTGCAAAGTCCATGGCCCAGATTCCCGTGCCTGTGCCGACATCCAGGCAGCGTTTTGGATCTTCCAAAGGCGCGAAGTGGAGTCGATTGCCGTAGGTGATCCTCAGCAAATGGTGCTGCAAGTCCAGACGGTCTGCTTCGCGCTACGGGGGTCAGACAAGCACTTGGGTCGTGGGCGGAAGATGGCCGACGTACCTCATCGTTCGGAAAGATGTATTTGCCATCTTTGTAGGCATGATATGTTCGACCATGTTCTTTGCGATAGTTGTATATGGATTCGCTCAGGCTTGTGGTCACACTCGATCTACTCCACTTTTAGCACGCGGGCACGCACGAGACAGAACAGTCCATCCTTACACGTCACTGCCAATCGCCGAGTCACTGTCCAGTTCCTGTCAACAGCGCAGTGTCAGACAAGCTTCCGGTCCGAAAACGTGGCGGCCATACGAGCGGGGCTTGACACGGTGACGCAGAACGACTCACATCAGGCTCCAGCTGCTGTTCTTCGGCGTTCTGGCCGTCCAAGGCTACGGGCGGCGTCGCTGCTCGGCCAGGCGGCGGCACGGCTGCGTGTTCAGGGCCGCGTGGCAGCGATGCTTCCGCCGACGGACTGAGACTCGCAGCAGCGGAGGGCACCGCGGTCACGGTGGCGGTTTCGGTGGCGGGCCCAGTGCTGCCCTGCTCCGCCGCGTGCGCGGAGTCTGCGGCAATGATGCTGGCCAAGTAATGACGGTGGCCTTGCAGACGCGAGGCCAACGCGCGCTCGATGTCGGAGAGCTCGCTGGCCGGTGCGGGCGTTGCTGCGGTCTCCAGACGAGATGCTGCTGGGCCGCCGTGGTCGGGTGGACCGCCAGCAGTGGGCGACATGGCCGGCCTTCTTCCCTGGCCTCAGGGGCTTCTCGGCGCGGGTGCGTCAATGTCGTGGCCGCACGGTGTGGGCGGTCTACGTCGTGGCCGCACGGCGTTGTTTATGGCACGGCCAAGGGAGCCGCTGGCCTCGAAACAAGTCGATAATAAATACGCCCGCCTTGACGCACAGCTCGCCGGCTCCATGTCCCCGCCGCCCACCCGCCGAACTCTGCATGCTGGAGGGCCTATCGCGTGTTGCACGGCTGCATCCCGTCCGCTGTGGACAATTGCGATTGACACCGGTACCGTCGAGCGTCCGAGAGCCGCTCGACGATCGGCGACGCCTCTCGGCGGCCAATTTCCGGCATGTTGCATGACGCTGCCTACAGTACATAGTGGTTCTAGATAGCGTTGTCAGCGCCATGGGTGTTGGTCACTGGAAGGGCACAAGGGGTCGATTTGTCGAGTCCGCCTCTGTCCCCCGGCCGCCAGCCATCCAAGGCCAACCTGAGCAACGCATCTGAGGATACACAGTCGCCGGCACGATGGTGCCCGCCGCCCTCATCCCGCTCCTCGTCATTCTGGCATACTGGGTGCCACGCGCCGTCCGGCAGTACTATGCACTGCGAAGCTTCGGCGGCCACTGGTCGGCGGGCTGGTCACGGCTATGGCTGTTGAAGACCCAGGCCAGTGGCAGGATGAACGCCATCTTCACCGACATCAACACCCAGTATGGTGAGTCTAGCCTTGCGGCGTCCGCTTCGAGCGCGGTTCTACAGTGTCCCGATTCGCCCATCGAGTCGCACAGCGGCCTCCTCTCGTGCGGCGTGTAGCGGAATGCCCACTGACCCGGCACGCCAGGCTCGACCGCCCGCATTGGGCCGGCCATGCTGATAACATCTGATCCGGACCTGATGCGGCGTATGAGCGCCGTCCGATCCACATTCACCAGAGGTCCCTGGTGAGTGCACCGAGTGCCACAGATGGCATCCGTGACGTTGTGCACAAGTTCGTCGCGCCCGTGATGCCGTCCCCGAGCACACCTCCAGACAGCCGTATCGCCGGCCTGATCGCATGGCGTGCGACACGTGGTGACAACAGCTGCTGACCTCTCCACTTCTGTCTCTCAGGTATGCAGCGCTGAAGCTCCATCCGGAGCGCGACAATATAACCTCGTACATCAATGAGCGCAAACATGCAGACATCCGGAGCCGCATGGCACCCGGCTATTCTGGTCGGGAGAATCATCATTTGGAAGAAGACGTCGACGAACGACTGATCAGGATGCACAGCCTGATTAGTGACAAGTATTTGACCCGTCCCGAGGAAGGGCTCTACAGGACTTTGGACCTGGGCCGCGTGACTTCATTCTTCACTCTCGATGTCATCTCCCAGATTGCTTTCGGCCAGCCATTTGGATTCTTGGAGCAGGATGAAGATCCGTTCGGCTATCTGGAGAACTTGTCTCAACTTCTTCCGGCCATCATCCTCTTCGGCGTCTACACCGAACTGACCAGCATCCTGAAAATCCCGGCCATCAAATCTGCTCTGCCCAAGAACACCGACAAACGGGGTCTGGGCCGTGTCATGGGATTTGCGGCCGAGCGGGTGCGCGAACGGTTTGGGAGCAAGCCCGTGGTGCGCCGCGACATGCTGGGCGCCTTTATCAACCGGGGTCTGACCCAAGACGAACTGGAGTCGGAAACTCTCACCCAGATCACCGCGGGATCCGATTCGACGGCAAGCTCGCTGCGGCTGACATTGCACTTCATCTCCACCTCGCCACCCATCCTCGCCCGATTGCTGGGCGAGGCAAGGGCCGGCATCGCCGCCGGCAAGCTCAGCCGGCCGATCATCAGGGACTCGGAAGCCCGACAGTGGCCGTACCTGCAGGCCTGCATCAAAGAAGGCCTGCGGATGTACCCGCCCGTGACGGGTCTGTTGGCGAAGCGCGTTCCGGACGGCGGCGCCGTCATCGAAGTCGAAGGCGTGGAGAAGTTTGCACCCGGCGGCACGCAGATCGGCTGGAACAGCTGGGGGATGATGCGACACCAGCGCATCTTCGGACCCGACGTCGACATCTTCCGTCCCGAGCGCTGGCTGCCGCGGGACGACAGCGAGCACGAGAAGCAGCGCGTGCAGACCATGACCGAAACCGTGAGCCTGTGCTTCGGCTACGGTCGCTTCGGCTGTCTGGGCCGTGGCGTGGCCACCATGGAACTCAACAAGGCCATCATCGAAGTGAGAGTGCCCCCCTCCCGAGATCCCCAGAGACAACGACCAAATGTGCCTGCTGACTGACCCCGACGACAGACCCTGCTTCGCTTCAACCTGCAGCCGTGCAGCTTGGCCAAGCCCTTCGACGAGATGGTCGTCGGCTTCTACGTGCACGAGAACATGAATTTCGTGGCCACCGAACGCAAAGAAAGGAGCCGTGCGGATGACGATGCCGACTTCACTTCCGCCCTGGACGCCGGGGCACTGGCGGGAGCCTACGAGGAATGAGCCCACGTTCTGCACGGGTCGCACAACGATGGCGGAATCGGTGTCAAAACGATGGGAACATCTCTGTGGTCTGTCTAGTTTGAAGTCTATCGAGCGAGTCGTTCACGGGGGAGGGGGCAATGATACAGGGCGTGCAGCATCGAGTTCGGGTCAGGAGAGGATGCGGATCACAGCCGCGCTCGTATGTCAGGCTGTTTCTGTCGCTGCTGGTGTTGCTCGTTCTGCTTCCTCAGAGGCTCGGCCTCGCCAGGTCGATCCCCTGGATCCGTGGCGCCCGGGTGACTGCTCTTCTGGGGCGCGCTGAGATATCCGCCCTTGAGGTTGTCCGTGTTCACGACCCGGCCCGTCTCGTCTCGCCGGATGCCCAGCTCCAGCAGTTTCGCGAACGCGGCGGCGAAGTCGCGGAAGAAGCGGTCTTTGTCGCGCGCGTACAGCTCCACCCAGGGGCGGAAGCTCGCGTCGCGCACGAGGGCGAGGTCGGTCGGCAGCATCATGAGCTCCTGCTCGCTGTCGTCGTCGTAGTGCACGAACTGGCGCACGCCGTGGTCGAGCAGCTTCTCGCGCCACTCGCGCGACAGCATGAGCTTGAAATACGTGTTGCTGAACCGCGTCGGCGCGTTCACCCACGCGCCGTCGAAGCCGGATCGGTCGGGGTGACATCGCCCCAGGTTGTGCGCGCCGGACAGAGCGACAATCTCTTGATCGTCGAAGCCCATGCGGTAGAAGATGTGCCTCAGATGGTCACTGCCCAGGGCCGCGTCCGGCAGCCTCCCTCGCGGCGGCAGCTTCGAATCGTCGACGTAGTCTGTCCTGCCCGGCCGCCACGCAACCTCCGGCCCACCCATGGCTCGGATCGCCGTCACGCCGGCCAGGGTCCACAGGTCACTGTATGTGATCCAGCGGTGCTTCCGCTTCACCTCCTCCAAGAAGACGCGCGCGTGCTGGAGACCGGCGTTGGCGGGATCGCCGCCTTCGGCTTCGTAGCGCATGCCGGCGCCATTGCTTCCGCCCGTGTCGGTGGCGGCGTCGTACGTGCCGGCCGAGTGCCACGCCAGGCGGACCAGCACGGGACCGGCACTGCCATCGTCGTACTCCGGCTGCTCCAGCAGCGCAACGATGTCTCTGCGCACCGCGTCGTAGTCGCCGGCTCGAGACATGGCTGACGGTCGGGGGAAGGTGTAGGGAACGAGCGGGTGGGCGGAAGCCGGGCTCGCCGACAGCATCAGGGGCAAATAAGCCATGTGTCGCCATCGCCGCCCGGGCCAGTGCGTGGCCGACACAGACCCCCAGCGACCGAGCCGAGGCATACCATGGCGAGGCAGCATCGCCACGGCGGCGACGCTGCTTCGACAAGGATGGCGCAGAATCGACGAGATGGACAGGGCCCAGGGACCAATCTCGCCGGACCCGTGCCAGATGGAGGATAGCGCGTGCTCCTTCTGGACTCCCGCTGTTTGATTTTCGTGCCGACCTCGGCCGATGGACGCACCTCTTCTTGGGCCAAGACGTCATGTGAAAGTCGTGCTCGCTCGGCACCCGACGAGCTGTCTCACGCGTACGAGCCACCATAGGTCGGGTTGAAAGCTCACTGGATATATCGCTCGAGACACCCAGAGGCGTGGATCGCTCGCGTACTTTTCTGTCAGAATGAGCTCACTCGGGTTTTTCTTATTCCCGGTTGACGCCTTCGGTGGTCCCCTGCTCTGGCACCTCGTCATCGAGCTCTCTAGCCACCATCGACTGCTTGCCCATAACCATTTGCATAAAGGAGTAGTTCACCACAGGCTTGATGCCCAACTCTTCGCCCCTCTTGACAATGTACCCGTTGATGTATTCCACTTCTGTTGGTGCGCCTCTTCTGATATCAGCCAACATGGAGCTGATATTGTCCCTAGTCTTGTCTGCCTGTGCGATAGCCAAGCTCTCGAGCCGATCAGGAGCGAATCGATGTGGTACGTTCGGTAGTCTACGGAGTTCGGGGAGCGAGCGAATTACGAGAGAGGTTTCGGCCAGCAGAAGGCGTATGACACGGTTTATAGAGAAGTTGTAGAGGATACTGCCATTGCGGTTGTCAAGTAGTGAAGTCAGGGGGTTAACCACCGAGTTGACCGCGAGCTTCTCCAGCTGAAGCTGTAGGAGCTCTATCGGGGTGAAAGCTACGGCAGCGAGCACAGGCGTCCGTGTGAGGGTGCGAATAATGTACCGGCCCGTGGTCGAGACCTCGTTGTGATATTGAGCTTGGGACAGCCGTCCAGCATTGAGGGTACCGAAACCTGATGGCTCGGCATCTGCCCTCCAGCCCGTAGTCCGTCGGGGGACGGCACCTAGCATAAGGGTGCCGTGACCAGCGTGCACGATGTAAAATGGATCCTCCTCAGCTTTACCAGCTGGCACATTCGCGCCATGAGAGATGATACCTTGCATATAGCTCGGTCGGCTCGCTTCATCTGGAAACACCTCCTTATTGATCTCCTCGATAACACCCATGCCATTCTGTATAAAGCAGATGGTACTCTCCTTGACGAGGCGGTGCTTGAGAGACAGAACGGCAGAGACAGTTCGGGGGGTCTTGGTCGTAACAATCAAGTTGTAGATCGGCTCGTTTGAGGTGGCTTCTTCGCCTTCTCTCGAGCGATATGCTGGATCGACGGTGTCTACCGGGCTGTACCCAGTAGGTGGCTCTCCTCCGGAGTCTTGGTGTTGCTTTGCTATCGCCTTCGCAATCTCATGTGGCTTCATGCCTGTCTGGTCGGCAAGCTGCCGGAGCTCTGGCATACCTGCCTCGACAATGACACCGTGTCGTCTTCGAAATGGTGGCGAGAACTCGACGTCAAAGCCTCCTCGAGGCATAACATCGTCACCATCCTGAACCGTAATGAGCTTCTTTCCCGAATTCCAGGCCTTGAGCAACTGTGCTCGATGCAGCAAAAGCGTGATCGGCGGCGGGTCATTGATCCCCCGCAGCGAATGCGCAACCAATTTGCCAATGCTCCCAGTACCCAGGATATATATACGCTTCGAGGGGACGTCTGTCTGCAGCGCATACTGAACGTCTGCGGCGGTCATGGCTCTTCGGATCTCGCCCAGTTGCTGTGGAGTGAGCTCGTCCTCTGTAGGCTTGTACTGTGCGTATGGTCGTGTCTGCCGGAGCGCTGCTTGAGCCCATCCGTATGCAGCTTTGATAGAGGGCCGTTTCCGAAGTGTACAGAAGCTCTCTCTGCTCGTTCTGCTGGCCGCCCAGCCCGCCTGAATACTACCGGGAAAGCATGTTCCTGCAGTGCGCGCTGTCCGTCGCAGGAGAGGGTAGAGATATGTAGAAGACAGCATGGGTAGAGCGTGAGGAACACGGGCAGTGGCAATGGCACGAGCTGGAACCGAAGGCTCTTCGACTAACTTAGTTAACTAGTTAGTTAGACGGGATGACTGTGCGCCTCTTCAGATTTGATGGAGCCCCATCAATTCTGTTCAATGATCATCGGTAATTCTCGACTACAACACCGGCTATGTGTCCTCGCACCTCAACTTCACCGAGTCAAGCAGCCATGTTCTGCGGCGGCGTGATCTGGTGGTCTGGCCGAGCTTTGGTCAACATCCGATATCCAGTGTTGTGGTCAGGTCCGATGCAGGCAGGTTAGGCCCCATCATAGCCTCCCAAGTCGTTTGCTTGCTTGTTTCTTGGTTCCCTTTAACTCCTACGAGTCGAAGACGAACTATGTCAGACGGCCTCCAAGACGTTCATGGGTTAGAAAAAACACATATTCATGTAACAATTCAGGCTCATATTTATGCTCGTGGTGTCCATGTCGGCTTGCTGCTTGCACACCCGGACGTTTCCAATATTCCGTCTGCTATGGACCAAGTCCGTGTGCCCATGTGGACACCCTCTGACGACGGCTGTTCTTGGGTCTCATCCTCAATATACGCATTGCGCGCGGTGAATGGCCTCGTTGGTTCTTGATTCGCAGGCCGAGTAGTCGAGTAGCGGTGCGGAACGCTTCCAGATCCCGCCTGAGATCGTCCATCTGTAATGGGTAGACGGGGCCTTGACGGCGGCGAGGCTACGTTGTTTCTCGGAGGGTGCCGGGGGTGGTTAGTATACGAGGGCTGCGACTGAGGGTATTCATGTCCTCAATGCAATGCCCTCGCGCCCGGAAACAGAGTCGTTGACGGAGGGTGCCCCACCCGCTGGGTTGGCGGTGTATGTCATTTACGAGACAGTTGTCGCAGGTATACTTTTGACAGTTCTGCCCAGAGTCCGCTTCGGCTTGTCATCTGTGCTACGAATTCTGGTACCGACATCTGAGCGGTAGGTTTCATCAGATGCAGCCTTAGCAACTCCTCCACACCAGCATATGCATAGGTCAATTGCTGGATCGTGCTGTCCATTCCGGCATCTCTCGCATTGCGTACCACGTCGTATACATACTGGGCAGCTGGGCGACGATCCCTTGCGTCTTGCAAGTTGTACCGACACTTGCCTAGGTTCTCGAGAGCCTCCTGCAACGGTTGCTTGAATTCCTGACCGAGTCTCGTGTACCATTGTTCGATAGCAGCGTGCCTCAGTTCAACCCTTTCAATCTCCGATAGCCCTGTAGTATACCACATCTGCGCCTGGCCCCGTAGCAGTGAAGGAATTCGGGTCCTTACGAGCGCCTCTCCGCGGTAGACGACGGCATCCTTTAGACGGTCGATAAACATATGAACATCGCGGTATACGGTGTCAGAGCCTATCGTGATGACATGGCCTGGCTGAGAATCCTCGCAATCTGGATGTAGAAATCCCACTTCTGCATTCGGCCACGCTGGGGCGTTGCCCGCAACTATTGTACCCATCTGCCGTTGTATCGCAGTAGCGACGGCTTGATGTATAAGCGCGCCCATCGTCTCCATCTGCTGTGGCGAAAAGTTGGTATTGTTGGCTACAGTTCCAGCCTGGTGCTCCCGCTGAATCTCTTCAGTAGTTTGAGAAGACGGCGTGCCGGGAGGGGTCGCGGTCTCTCCATTGTGGTGGTCTAGTATCGCTTGTACCTGAGCCTGTACTTGCCGTTTCAGTGTAGCGTTGGCCGTCCACACGGGGGACGGCATCAGTCCAGACGGTGCCGGAAAGCGTTCCAAGTATTCCTGGAGTCGATCACGAAGGGTGGCGTTTGGTACCGATCGGGGATGACTTCGACTGTAGAGAGCGAATCGCTGTACCAAGAGATGTTCCTGCGGTAACAACTCCGACACATAGAGAGGGGCGATGCAGTGTCGAGAACACGAACAGCATAGATGGGCACGCATCGAGGGCGATGGACTTTCTTTTGTCAAAGCGGCAGGAGGTAGTGAAGGGAGCAGCACCGCAAGTGAGAGAAGTAAGGGGCCGCTGGTAAGGGGGGTGAATAAGAGGCCTTGCCCTTTAGAACCGCCTTTCTATAAGTTACCGTAGCAACCTTCGACGCTTGTCCGCTGCAGTGCAACAGAGATCGGACGCGATGATAGTTGGGGATGCACAGTGTGGTACAAGGAGCAATCTGTGAGGTAGGCCACATCACACTCACTTAACTATACACAACATTCAAAGCCTTTGCAACACACCGACTGTGCCACCAAGCACGGAGCCACCCCTTGTGACGATGAATATGTTCAAGAAACCAGTCTTCAACCCCCAGAAAGAGATACCGGACCTCGCTGGACGAGTGATTCTTGTCACAGGAGGCACCAGCGGCCTAGGAAGGCAAACAGTACTCTCCTTCGCCCAGCATAACCCAAAACACATCTTCTTCACAGGCAGGTCGCAACCCTCGGCCGACCAAACCATCCAACTCGCAGCCGAGAAGGCTCCCAAGACGCCAGTCAGCTTCATCCCGTGTGACCTGGCATCCCTCGCCTCGGTCAAGTCCGGCGCCCAAGCACTCGTCTCCCACACCGATCGTCTCGACATGCTGCATGCCAACGCAGGCGTCATGGCCCTGCCACCGGCTCTGACGGACGATGGCTACGAAGTTCAGTTCGGCACGAATCACATGGGCCACGCGCTGCTGGTCCAACTCCTCACCCCTCTGCTGCAAAAGACCGCCGCGGCCGGCAACGATGTTCGCATTGTGTGGGTCACCTCTCTCGGCCACAAAGCACACCCTTCGCCAGGCATCGTCTTCGAGACGCTGAAAACCACGCAGGACAGCATCTCTCCCATCCTCGCTCCGTGGGTCCGATACGCGCAGTCCAAGCTCGCCAACTTGCTGTATGCGAGAGCGTATGCGAAACATCATCCCGAGACGACGAGTGTGAGCGTACATCCGGGGGTTTCCGCGACGGGGCTGGTGGGGGGTCTGGGGTTCTGGAATAAGCTGTTCGTGTATGTGACGAGCTACTTCTTGATGATCCCGCCCGAGCAGTGTGCTTGGAATCAGCAGTGGGCGAGTGTCGCGCCGTTGGGCAAAGGAGAGAGGGAGGTCGAGACTGGAGTCTGGTATGAGCCCGTAGGCTTGAAGGGAGTGACAACCGCCACGGGGAACGATGACGAGCTGGCGGAAGCACTGTGGAGATGGACGAAAAAGGAGTTGGAAGGGTGGGAGCTGTGAGTGTGGGCATGAGCAAATGGCCTTGCTGTAACGTGATGTTTCTTCACTCCCAGCTTCTTGACTGCTCAACCAGGCAGCACAATACAGCACCAAGACACCGATGACTGTCTCTGAGCGACTGTTCTTGCGCCCTGTACCAAGCCGATAGCAACGAACGAGCACCCGCAACAGCCGCACCGCATCGTAACACGGCATTGACTGCTCATGCACAACACCGTGCCCCTTCCCCCTTCCGACCGGAGGAAGGCCAGCTCCCTGCCCGGATATCTGAGTGGGTGACACCACTCGATGCGGCAGTCGCAGCCGAGGCGCCGGCATGCTTAGGGGGAGCTCATCCTTTGACCATGTCTTCAAACGCTCACGGGTCGACAATTGCATCCGAACATCACATTCAGTGCCGTGTCGTGCCACTGAGTCGACACACGGACCTCTGACGAGCAAAGGGAAAAGGGTCTCGCGACATCGACCATGGCACCCTCGGCGCTCTACACACCAGACGAGCGAAGCAAAGGCGTCCGATGGGCGAAGAGAAGTGAGCAAGTCCCATACGATGTTCCACGTGACGCCTGACGACAACTACCGGCGGACTGACCGATGTGTTCCGTAGCCGAACACGACGCCGACCGGATCCGCTCCATGATCAACGAATGCCAAATCCTGCACGGCTCGTTCAACGCGCCCGCAAAAGATGGCGCACCACAGTTCCCCACCATCTTGCCCATGCTCGGAGCTCTCGACACATATGGCGACGACCAAGGGCCCAGCGTCTACCTCCACGGATCCTCGGCGGCGCGGCTCTTCACGTTGACACGGGGAGGGGAAATGCCCATCTGTGTCGCCGGCACGTTGTTCGACGGCGACGTGCTTGCCTTGGCGCCGTTTCACAATAGCTCCAATTATCGGTCCGCGGTGGTGTTTGGGCACGGGAGCTTGGTTCAGGATGCGGAGGAAGTTCAATTCGCGTTGAGACTGATCACGAACAACACTATCCCCGAGCGGTGGGAAAATGGTCGGAAGCCGCCGACGGCGGCCGAAGTGGCGTCGACCGGAGTGTTGGAGGTGAGGATGGAGGCCGCTTCGGCGAAGACGAGGGCTGGCGGGCCGAGTGATGAGAAGTTTGATCTGCAGAATCCGGATGTGGTGGATCATACATGGGTCGGAGTTGTGCCTACGTACACTGTGTTTGGAGGGCCGATTGCTGGCGAGGAGAACAAGGTCAAGCCGGTTCCTGAGTATCTTGCAGACTGGGTGGCCGATAGGAACTCAATGAGTGAGCAGGTGGCGATTGATGCGGTTGAGGGTGATGGGGATTGTGGCGGTCCACAAAAGAGGAATTAGTCCGACTTTTGACCATTCGAAAGGGACTTCGTTGCCAGTACCAGTGCCGTCGTCCGACTTTACGACTGTCTTCGAGCTGCCGCCCACTCCTCAGAAACCGAGCGTACCCAAGCACATCGGCTGTTTCAGCTAGTTTGACATTTGTGCGACGAGTCTCGCCGAAGACGGCAACCAGTAATGCCGGATGATTCTGCGGCTGATACAGCACAGGATCCAGATCGAAGAGTTTCCCGTCCCATAACTCATTGGCATGTCGGATGTAGTGCGCCAAGGGCAATTCGTTATCGCGTTTCGTGTCCTGGTTGATGCCTTTGGTTGAGAAAGCCGGCCCAAATAGGATCCACAGCCTGCCGAGCAGAGCCTTCTTCACAGCTAAAGGTTTCGTGGTCACACCAGCGTCATCCAGTCTCTTCAGAAGATAGATGCCTCTGGCCCATGGTTCGCAGGGCTCTTTAGCGAAGCCGGTCTGCGGCCGAAGCAATTTTCTCCACGCAGCAGTTCGGAAGCCCCAAACTATGAGGGCTCTTCGCATATGCAGATTGAAGATGAGCTCGCGCACAGAGACCGCTCTCAAGGACGGCTTGCCATCTTTCCACATGATTCCGCCCGTTCGCCCACGGGTCGCATAGAAAGCGGCCAGCCACAAGACTAACCGCTCAAGTTCTTCCCATCTTTGCAGCATACCGAATCGCTTCAGGTTCTCTATCCACAGCCGTTCACTGACATGTACGCCACATTCTGCGGCGTACATGTAAACATTGGTGGTGAATTGCAAAGGTGGAATACCCAATGCGCCTTCGGGGATATGGTTGGGTGGGGCCTTGCCAACATTTCGCGGTGGCAGAAGATATCGATGCATGAAGGTAAGAGTCCTTTGGGTAGGAGCCATTTTGGATAGCTTCATCCGCTCGACGATTTTGGCCACGGTTCGATAGTCTCGGGCATGTATGTAGTGTTGTAGCAGCCGATTCCAGGCTCGGGCGTTTTCTTTGTTGCCAATCAACGACAAGGCCAGAAGCGCCAAGTGAGCGTTGGCATTATCTCCGCTATCCAGAAAAAATGCCAGCAGGGATTCCTGCGTGTTGGAGTCGGCGAAGGCCTCAGGATGCTCGTCACTGGCGATCAATGCGTGGTAAAGGTGTTGAGAATGCGCCGATACCTTCTCAAGGAGGCGACCGTATACCGATTCGCCAACGCTAATCTGCATGCGTTGAAGAGCACCAAGCTTGTTGCAGAACTCGACAGCCGAGCCAGATCGTGCAGCCATTTCTCGCACGGCCAATGGCCCAAGTGTGTCAATGCCGAAGAGGCTCAAGCCGTTGATGACCGTGTCCAAAGGGAAGGCGCGAGTGGCAAACATCTTGGCCACGAAAGAGTCGCTCAATTCTTTCTGCTGAATGCCGTGAACCTCGCCAACGAGCGTCGACATGCTGGAGCGAGTCAGAGTAGGAAGCTCACTCGGGTCGATGGGCTGACGAGGACCCAGTTCTCCTTCCTTACGGTGATGGACCATCGGCAGCGACATATTTCCATCGAGCTCGAACAACATCTGAACAGCGGACATTGCAAAGACTTCTGGGTTTGGCGCATCGCCCCTGCGCACGAACAGCTTGTGCCATCTGAGCACGTTGGTCGGCGTCTCATGCTGCAGCAGGGCTGGGATGTAGTGGTCGTACAGGTTATTCTGCTTAAAGTGCTCATAGATGGCCTTGAAATGCTTGAAAGCCTTTTCGGCAGCGGCGAATTCTGCTGCCAGCACACGCAAGTCAACGAGAGAAGGGTCAACGTGGTCAACCAGCAGTCGATGCCAACGCAGTACGTCTCCGCCCTTCATGCGCAGCCATCTTCCGATGACCTGGGTGTATAACCCCGCATAGTACGTCCCAGTGCGAGCCTTCAAGGATTTCGAGTACTCTATGATCTGCGTGAGCAGAATTTCCTGCTCTTTGGTTGTGGTGTCCGCGACGCAGGCGTTGATGAATGTCGACCACAGCACTGCTGCATCCTCGCCTTCCACTGGAAGGTCAATGCGGCGGCTTAACATTCCTTTCCAAATGTCATGCACGCCCTCAAAGCCGTCGATCCGTTGCCTGTGTTGGAGTAGCTCGATCCACAGCTTCATGTTGTTCTGAAAGGCCGGCTGATCAACCAAGCGTCTGCGATCTGCTTTGGACGCCAGCACATTTGCTTGCGACGACAGAGCCTGGAATGTGTTGCCTGCCGGCATATCGCTCGCAACAGGAGTGCCGCCAGTGATCAACGACATGCGGAGAAGTGTTTCTGCCGCCACCTCCGCCCTCGCCTGACGGGTGGTCCGTCGGCCTCTATAGTAACCGCGAGCTTCTCGGTGCGCCTCATCGTCGTCTTCAGCGTCAGCTCGCACTATCGGTGCCGTCCAGATGAGTCTCCGACAGACGGTCTCGCGTCGTCGAGAACCAAGGCTCGTTGTGGTCGCATGTGTCGGGCATGAGATCTGTCGAAGCAAGTATATCTGTCGAACCAAGCATATCGGTGATGGGTTTCTCAGCCATCGGGTGATAGAGGTCTGACCCATTGCCACGAGTTTCCTAAACCTCTTTCAGGTGCCATTGCATCGGTGCGCCGGTCGTTTTTCCTTGTCCACGCCGAGATTGAAGCCGTGACAGATCGAGTGTACGATGCGCAGAGCAAAGCATAGGCAAAGGCTCACCGGACAAAAGCCGGCTTCGGGCCTGGCCTTCGCGACATCACCAGCACAGTCTTCAGCACCTCGCACACCTGACTTCACTCTCCAACACCGAGCATCGCCCATCATGCGCGCTTCAATTGCGAGGAAATTTGGGTATGGCTTCCTCTGCATCGGACATACACCGCTGCGACCGCGCCGCGCCGCGAAGTGGCACTACCGGTAGCTGACCACTGTTCAGGATGCCCAAGTTCCCGGGCCTTTACCGCAAGAACAACGTGCCAGCGTGGCAGAGACTTCACCAGGCCCACGACGGCGTGCGACAATGGGACAAGGTGGGTGGGAACGGACGAGGCGGAAGCCACGAACGTACGGAGAGCATGGCAGGAGGACGAGGGAGACTGACATGTCTCGCCCAGGGCCCACGCGCCAAATACATGCTTTACCCGTACTATGCCGCCCTCATCACCGGCACACTCGGTACGTGCAGTCTCGAGGCCAGCAGAAGGAGAAGCACCGCCACTAATGCGAGGAACAGCATCTCAGTACATGATGATCCGTATGGTCTTTGGCAAGAAGACCTGGTTCTGAAGCAGCCACAAGAAAGGGAGGCGGAAGCGTTGGAAGAGCTTGTCTGGGCGGCACGGTGGAGCGCGACTCACGCAGGTATCAAGAATGAATAAATCCACGAAACTGAACTTCCATTGTCGAGAAAGCAACTTGCGGTCGACATCAAATTCCGTCTCCAGCGCTCACTCGGTCACAATGGCTGGCTGATTCCTGAGCGTCCGCCTACGGCATCCGCGGGCTGCCACGATCCCGGATCCCTCTCTTCCCGAGAACCAAGAAAACGTGTCGCCTTCTCACCAGGTTTCCATGTCATGACATAACAACCACTCCCTGCCAGGTCCAACCGTCTCCAATGCCATGACTTCATCTGAATCCCGCGGCAACGGACGCGGGTCTTGTCTCCGATCCTCGCTCTCGGAAAACCGAAATTCCCCAGCGTCCCGGACCCTCCACAGCCTCGGCCCGTGGACGCTTTCTCGCCACACTTTGAAGCAACAGTTATATATCTAACCAAAGCCCAGCAGCCTGTCAACAAAGCCCGGCGGTCTATCAAATAAGAGCATAGGCGGCAAATGGAGTTCCCCGACGCCTTGCTCTTATCGCCTCCGTCGACCAGGTCTTCGTTGATTGCGCGCGGTAGATCCTTAAGCGGTGGCGTAACGGATGGTGTGGGTCTTCTTTTGTCTTGATTGCGCACAGATCCTCAAGTGGTAGCGTGATGGGTGGTGTGCTGGGTATCCGAGGTGGATTCGGATCATTTTCTTTGGATAACTAGTTATTGAGTCTGCTCAGAATGCTTTCATTTTTTGCGCTGTTGCCGACTCTTTCGCAGACAGCATATCGGCCGACTCGTGCATCTTTGCAGAAACGAGCATTTTTGGTCCCGCCCGACTGTGCTGGCTCGGCGGCGGGGAGCTGTCGCAGCCGTGCTCACTCGTGTTACATCAGCGACAGTGGCGGTGGGCATGGTCGGGGTTGTTGCTATAATGGTGTGACACGACGAATGATGAAGTGCATGAACGTTTGCGGTGTTGGTTGGGATTTGGCAAATGTGGATTTTCTCCGTGACATGAACGGCAGAGGTGTACTGGTGACACGAGCAATGCCGGACCTTTTCGAGAAACCAACATTGATCTTATGCCATGCAATCACCACTCATGACCCATGCCGCCGGAGTGGTTGGTGCAATAGTCTCCGCAGCGCCGGCGTACGCGTGGACTTGCTCCAGGTTCTGTCTGTGACGTCAGTGCGTCCGGCAGACGAGTCATGCACAGTCTGCTGTAGATCGCTGATGGCTGATGCCAAAATACCTATCTTCGAATGTAGAATGGTAGTAATGCCAGCGTGCGGCTACTCAAAACGACTCTTGATATAGGTCTACACGGAAAATGGAGAGCCGCCCAATCTACAAGTACGGTAGCAGCCAGCCCTCTATATAATGTAGGAGATCATGGACGGAGCGCGGTGAAAGATTCCTAGCTCGATGAGCTGCATTGATGTACATATGTCGTCGTCCCGTAGTCGCCGACGATGCCCGCTTTGATAGTTGGTCTTTGTCTTTCTTATCTTTTGACTTGGAATCTCGCGACGATGACCGAGATGCATGCGAATCAGCGCGAGAGTCTTTCCGAGACCTTGGGAGTCTTTCCGAGACCTTGATGATGGATGCCTGTCACGATCGGTGTCGTAGTCGCGGTGATTACTTCTCTCCTTGTGGCTTTGAATTCGCTGTAGGTCGCGGTCGCGGCCGCGGGAGTGATTAGATGTATCACCTTCTCCGTGGTGGCTTCGGATTGAACGGGCACACAGTCTAAGCATCGTGATTCTGTGCTTGCACGAGGTCGTCTAGCAGATCTGAAGCGGCCTCCGACCGAGGATGATCGAGGTTGAACATTTTGTTGCGAAGATCTTGGTCTGGATGGAGGCAAGCATTTCGATCGGGGCCATGAGAGCGAAGAACTGGACATGTCGTGGGATGCTGAACATGCTCGTCTGCCGAAGATCCTCCACACGGCGCGATGGCAACGGAGACTCTGCGCCACCTGCTTGGACTTGGAACATCGTGGCCGGCAATGACAGGCCGGCCCAGCACCGGAACAAGAACAACGGAAACATGAATCTCCATTCCTCTGCACCATGATGTATGCACTGCGCCACTATGCTGCGCTCGTGACTGCCACACGGTGGTGGTATATAGTTCACGTAAGTGCGCTACCGCCACCGCCTCCATCTTGGCCTCCTGTAGCACATGCCCGGTTTCGTACAGAGCACGGCATACGAACCTTAGCGCATCAAGCATCATGTCAGGCTACTACGGCCAACAGCAGCCCTACCAACGTAAGTGCCACACGCGATCTGCGATCCGGCGTGCCATCGGAGGCGCAGGCCGTGGCAGCTTACCGCACAGGAGCTGAGCAGAAGAAAGCGTCGAGGACAAAAGAGCTGACCCGCGCCCGTCCAGAATATCCTCAGCAAGGCTACCCACAACAACGACCCTACGCGATGAATCACCCACAGCAAGGATACGGCCAGCCCGCTCACTACGGAGGTCCGCCTCCGGGGCTACCACCGGTGCAAGGTGGGCCTCCACTGCCTCCAGGCTGGATCTCACAGTTTGACCGAGCAAGCGGACGCAACTACTTCGTGGAACAGACTACAGGTCGCAGTCAATGGGAACCACCGGCTCCACCACCAGGCGGCTATGGCCCACCTCCCGGTCCACCGCCGTCTATGCAAAGCGGGCACCCTCCAGCACCTCAATCCGTTCATGGCCAACCTCATCCACAGCAGTATGGCGGAGCGGTAGGCCCAGCCGCCATGCCTTCCCCCGGCTACGACCTCCGACAGCGTGCCAACTTCGACGCATCAAGAGCAGCGGATGACTGCCGCGCTGCGATGAAGGGCTTCGGTACGGACGAGACCAAGCTGATCAGGGTCCTTGCTTCGCTCGGTCCGCTCGAAATCGAGGCGCTCAAGCAAGCTTACCAGCAAAGACATCGCCGTGACTTGATGAAAGATGTCCACGGTGAGACTTCAGGCTACTTCCGCGAGGGACTCGAGGCGATCGTTCGTGGGCCACTGAGGCAAGACTGTCATGTTATCCACGAAGCAATCAAGGGCATTGGCACCAAAGAAAGCGCACTCGACGATGTCATGCTTGCGCGCTCGAACGCCGACATCAATGCCATCAAGGCTCAGTATCAGCAAACATACCGCCGCAGCCTCGAGTGCGATGTCAGAGGAGACCTCAGTATGAAGACGGCACGCATGTACGAAATGGTCATGGCGGCTCGAAGAAACGAAGAATCGGCACCCGTCATCCCGCAGCAGACCGAGCAAGACGTCAAGGAGATCTACGGCGCAACCGAGGGCCGAGCCGGCACCGATCAGATGACGGTCTGCTCGATCCTGACCTCGCGCAGCAACGGCCAGATCCGCGCCATCTCGCAGGCATACCGGGCCCGCTATCACCGGTCGCTGGAAGACGTCATCAAGAAGGAATTCAGCGGCCACATGGAAGATGCCCTCCTCTTCATGGTCGGCGCGGCTGCCGACCCGGCCAAGCACGACGCCGATCTCCTCGAGGACTGCATGAAAGGCCTCGGCACCAAGGACGTGGCACTCGTTCGCCGGATCATCATGATCCACTGGGACCGACAGCGTCTCCAGCAGGCCAAGGCTGCGTACCGGCACTTCTACAAGCGCGATCTGGCCGAGCGCATCAGGTCGGAAACAAGCGGCGACTATAAGAAGCTGATGGTCGTATGTGTCGGCGGCGTCATCTGACTGCATTTCCCACTGACTTCTTCCAGCTCTTTGAGTGAGCCTGAGCCGGGGAATTTGCATCGATTGAAACCCGCGAGGGAAGGGTCAGAGTCGGCGGTGAGACGTTCGTTGTCTGATGATGGGCTGGCCGGGCTTGCAAGTCCCAGGATTTATGGGCCACGAACCTCCTCCCTTTTCTTGTTCATCGTTTGCATCCAATAGGGTTTGAGTGTGTTCAACATTTGCGAGACAAAACCCACCATTGCCCGCACCCAAATTCTTTCCGATCGGTGGTGCTCCCGCACCGCCCCGACATTCTCGTCGTGTGTACGTCAATCTTAGTCGTGCTCGTCCCGGCGACTCCGAATCTTCATCCTTCGATCGGCGGAGGTTCGCGTGGGATGACTCGATGTCCTGTGCTCGTTTGGGAGGGGAGCACGATGAGGATGAAGGTGAAAGGCCACGAGCAAGTGCGATCCAGATCGAGAGGGGGTGGGGGGAGGGCGGGGATTGCAGCTGTCATTTGCGTAAATGCATGTATCCGTTGGCTCTGATGCTGGGGCGGGGGGAGGGGCCGGGGGGTTTCAACAGACCAGTTGGCGATGGCCATGCACACCCACACCGTGCAGTGGTGGCTTGGTCAGGATAGCCGTGTATCCTATCGCACTCCGCAAGCCAACAGCAAAGCATAACTACCCATCACACGCATGCATCTTGTCATATGAAAAAGCCGCGCGCCCCTCCCCCCCTCCCTATCCTACGCGCCGACGACCCCCGGCTCCATGCGACGCATCCGGCGGATTCGGGGCGTCGTTCGTGGGATCACACCATCGATCGATGGGCCTTGTGTCTTGTGTGTCCTTCCTGTACACTGGTCGGGGGGGGGGGGCACTTGCTCCATGGGTTCTCAGGCTGCACGGAAACGCGCGGTCGCGCAAACATTCCCGTCGCCGGAATCGAACGTTGCATTGGTCCGAGCCGCGCACCAGAGTTTCGTCCCGAGTTCCTCCGGCCAGGGAAGAGATCGGCATTCTTCGGGCGTTGATCTCGGCAACAGGCGTCGTTCGTTTGTTTCCGAAAAGCCGATTGAGTTGCCGCCCCCTCCGGGGGGAGCGTGCCGGGCGTGGCATCAAGAAGCTCCGACTTGCCGATCCTGTTCACGCAGGTTTTGGGTCCTGTGCTGCACAGCCAGCCCACCGTTTCCAACAAGGAACATCGCGGGGGCGGCAGTCAACCATATCTGACCGTCATCCTGGTACAGTCGGTCTAGACCCCCCAACAGCTCCAGGAAGCAATCCAAGCTGTCGCACCGGTAACTACTCCGCAAGTATCGATACACGCACGGCAGGGTTGGTGTTCCCGAGCTCGAGGTTGAAGGGGAATCGGTTGACCGGGCCCGGCGGGTTTGTGGCCGAAGGAGACGTTGACGACGGAGGGTGCGGGGGGGAAGATGTTGGACAGTGGAGACGGGAACGGTGTGTGTGGAAATGTGAACGACGGCGCAGAGGAAGGAGGTTGTCGCTTGGTTGTCGGAGACCTGCCGTCCTCCTACAGATGGGCAAGGAACATGTCACGCCGCTGATTCGCTGGCTCGCGTGAGTTCTCGCATTTGCGTGGTGGAGTTTAGGGCACGGCAACGTCTCTCTTTAGGGCACGGCAACGTCTCTCGAGCGTTGTTTTCGGCCGCCTGCGCGGTCGGGTACATATGGCTTGAGCTGGGGGGTTCAAGGAAGGGCGAGCCATCAGTCCTCAGCACACCACGGCCAGGATTTCGCACGAGCTCCCTGGTTCAGGGTCGAGGCGGAGAGGGTTGGTGGACCTCATGCTTTGGGCGAGGACACGAAAGGCTCACTCACCGCTGCTGCGTGACCCTGCAAGTGTGGGGAGTGGGTTGTGTCAGCGATATTGTTGCAAGCATTGCGGCCTGCGTAACGACGATTCGGTCGAGGGCGGACAGGCTGTGAGCTGCTTGCGACTGCCGGACAGCCGCCGTGCCACTGGCAGCACGTGCGGGTTGCGCCTGGTACAACACATGGGCGCGGATCGGTGGCAACAGAGCCCAAGGCATCCCGCCCGACAGACACATGCATCGGCGGAGGTGTCCCGACGAAAACGGGCCGGCGCAGCGACCTTCCTCGACCTTCCCCCATATGTACGCGTATCGCATGTACATGGCCGGCCACGAGGCGATGCTGTCGTTACACACCGGCCCGCTTGGTCGGAAGCAGAGAACGGGCGCAGGTGGCACAGGCCGGTCACAGGCTCGCTGGAGATGTGGTTTGGCCAGTGCGCTCGCGTCAGCTCTTCCAGGTCGACCTCCCTTGGGACAACAGTGTCAAGGTGGTTTTCGTTCGATCGGAAGCTCCCGTCGCCTCCACCACCTTGTCCATGGCCGGGCGAATGACAGGCAGAGGGAAGGAGGCTATAAGAGGGAAGGGTGTGGGTATCTGCGTGGAATTGGGACGGCCACGACCAGGGCTCGGCGGAATTCTGACTCTACTATGCGGTACGTAGTTCCAACCAACTAACTAGTTGCTACCTATGCACGGGTTACAGAAGCGGTCCTAGCAGCCAGAGCCAGCAGAGTGCAGCAGGGGTGCCAGCACATGTACAGCTGGCCCAGGCCATGCCGTCTTACCGCGGCGGCACGGCTCCAGTGCTTCTGCACTTGCCGGAGAGGCGCGTGGTGAGTGGTGAGTGGGTGGTGGGTGGTGAGTGGGATGGTGGGTGGTGAGTGGGTGGTGGGTGGTGACTGGGTGCTGGGTGCTGGGTGGTGACTGGGTGCTGAGCGGGTGCTGTGTGGGTGCTGAGTGAGTGAGTGAGGCCGCCAGCGAAAGAAAGACTGCCGCCAAGCTGTGGCTGGAGAGATGGAGAGATACGAATGATGCCTGCCGGCTGGTGCGATTCCATTGGCTTGTGCCTTCCAACCGAACCCAACTCCAACTTCCCGACCGTCTGGCTCGAGTCCCTCCACGCTTTCCCTGGTCGTGAGAGTGCCCTCCCGCACTTGCCTTGCACCCGCCTGGCACCTGCCTTGCACCTGCCTTGCACCTGCCTTGCACCTGCCTTGCACCTCTCCTCCCACCCACCCACCCACCCACACCACACACCACACACCACACACCACACACCACACACCACACACCTGCACCACATCCGCCACCCACCTGCTGCTCCTGCTGCTGCTGCTGCATCCATCCCTCGCTGCTCAACCCACCCGCATCCGGCCGGACAGCGCACGCATTCCGCCTCGCAGCTCCCGAACTGCCCGTCGCGTCTTCCGTCCTTCGGCCCGCAGATATTCGTCGCAAAGCTCACGCGCTTCCTCCGGCTCTGGTCAGCGCATCTGCTCTGGATCGCATCGCATCCCCATCTATCTACTTCCTCGCTGCCACTCTGCTACCGCTGCTCGCCGTCTCGCGCCCGCAGCATCGCCGTGTCGCCTTTGTCGCGTCCGCGCCGCCTCCCGCCAATCGCATCCGTCCCGCTAGCCTAGCCTTCACATGCCACTTTCCAGTCGCGCGATATCGGTGTTGAACGACGACCACCAGCACTGCCTCGGCGTAGCCCGTCCAGACCGCGCGTGCCAGGCTGCCGCGGAACGGCGGATCCTCCATCGAATTCGTGTTGCGCCTACCCGTTCAGTGCCTGACGCGCATGCACTACACGTCCGGTTTCGTCTGGAGAATTTCAATTGAGTATTGATCCAAGGCCACCCGACGGCGCACTGGCCGAGTCGATCCCGGCCAATTGCTAGCACTATTCGCACCACCTCTACCATGTATCCACGCAGCCCGTTCGGTTCGTCCCCGCCGACTCCATCTTTCCGATCGGATGTCTTTGGCCAAAGCTCCGTCGCCGGATCTGCTCAGATATATGGTACTTCTCCCACTGCTGACCGCCATCCCGATCGTAAAGGCCAAATGCCCTCTCTCCACGCCAGCACCTCTGATCCGCTGTCATTCGGTGGCGTGGATGCCCGTTCGGCACCCGCCGTTGTGATCCGCAGGCTTCCGCGCAACATCGGCAACGAGGCTTTACGGAGTATGCTGATATTCGCTGGAGATCTCATAGACACCGAGTTCATTCGATCACCGTGTCCCGAGGATGCTGGGTATGCTACGGCCGTCGCTACATTTCAGTCATCCGCTGGTGCTCTGGAAGCGCAGCAGAAACTCCACGGCAAGCCGAACACGACCAAGGAGGCGAACATGATCGTGGAAGCGCACAGTACGAGCGCAGTAGGGGCTTTTGAGCGACGGAACACCATCGACGGCACAGCGTCTCGCACCCAGAACAGCTCGGCATCCTCCGGCGGTGTTGGCAGATCTTGGTTCAACAGCACATTCCAGACGACTGCTGAAAGAGTGTCGCCGCCTTTGCCGACTTCAGGCTCGGGCGATTTCCCAAATCCCGAGAACAGCGCTCACTTTCAGAACCTGTTCTCACCTCAGTCACCACTTGCCAACGGACTAGACGGCCTCTCGCGGATCAGTGGGAAGTCTGTCATCAATGACGACTCCGTCGACGACGAGACCGGCGATATCTTGAAAGACCCGGTTGCGTACGCTAAGAGCGGCCAACAGCCTGCTCGCCGAGCCACTAATCCAGCAATACCAGTCGGTCGATTTGGTAGCATCTCTGTAACCTCTCCCAACGGCCTAGCATCACCAACCACGGACGGGTTTCCGCCACCTCGAGGCAACGGTCCTGCATCAGGTCCGCCCTCCCACATGACACCGACCGGTGTTCCGAGCGGTGCATATCCTATGCCTGGGTTTCCCAGACCACAATACCCTCCGGTCAACCCCGCAGACCAGAACCCTCCATGCAACACTTTGTACGTCGGCAATCTGCCAATAGATACTTCGGAAGATGAATTGAAGTCGTTGTTTTCCAAGCAGCGGGGCTACAAGCGCCTGTGCTTCCGCACCAAGCAGAACGGCCCCATGTGCTTCGTTGAATTCGAGGACATCAGTTTCGCAACCAAGGCACTGCACGAGCTGTATGGCCATCCGCTGCACAACAGTGTCAAAGGTGGCATCCGGCTCAGCTTTTCTAAAAACCCATTGGGAGTTCGATCAAACCAGATGAACGGCGTCGTAGCGAGCACGGCAATGTCACCGCAGGTCATGTCGCCTGGTTACACGGGCGTGGTGAACGGAGCAAACTTCAGTGCTGTATCTGGACCTCCACCTGGATTGGGGGCGCCTCCGGGACTGGCCAATCGAGGCGTGTATCCACTACCCCAGACTGGTATGGATGGAATGTTCAGCAACCCATTCAGCGTTCCTGCCCAGGACTTTGTGAGCCAACTGAGCTCACGCAATCAATATTCCGGGGGAGTGCCACAACCTCTTGGAGCTGGAACCTTCGGACGGGACTCTCGTGGATACAACGACTCCGCGCTGGGAAGATAAAGAGGGTCACCAGGAGATGCGTACAGAGAGGAGCCTCACACGACATGGTGAAAGCACGACACGACGTTTGGCACTTTTTTGATTTTACGGCATGACACATTTGGGCGCATCGGGACGTTATACCACTCAACACATCCTTTTCGATGGCGGAATACTGGATTTACGGTCTTTTGAGTGCGATATTCCCCCTTTGCGCGCAATGCGGCTCCCACAGCTGGGCTTTGGATTCATCATCGGCGTCCTCGGGGGGAGTGGGGTTGGGGGGGGGGGGGGGGGGGGTTGATCGTAAATAACATTTGATACCACTTGGGACGAATTTGACCTGCATACAGGGACATGAGAGCGCGCATTAGCAATGGCGCGCTGCGGATACACTTTTGCTCAGCGGGCACATTTTCGTTCGCCACACTACAAGGATCGCTACGCAGCAGGTTATCCCTGGCGGGACAAAAACAAAAAACGCCGCTTGCATTCACTAAAGGACTCTCTCTCTGGACACGAGGGGTCGGATGGGGCGACCTTTCTGCGGTGACATGGGAATTGGTTGTTTTTTCGGGATGTATTTGGGTATACAGCATGTTTTGCGCGCCCGGGCATCCGCGGTCATGTATGGCTTCTCGCTGGACACGAGATCTGCAGGCTTGCGACTCTCGACGAATCATATGTGCATGGCATATCCTGTGAGGAATGGGAGACGCAGCGGAGCAATATTTTTTTTTTTTTTTGGAAGTGGGGAGGGGGGAGGGGGGACTTCGCCGGTTGGGGGGGGGGGGGGGTTCCGCACATGTCACGGCCGGGTCCTGCTGTTGATCTTCGATCTTCCTACATCTCCAGCCTCTCGTTCCTCTCCAGTGTGTGTGTGTGTGGGAGAAAGGCAGGCAGGCAGGCAGGCGTCAAAAGAAAGTCCCGTTTCCCCCCCCCCCTTCTTCTTCTCTCTCTTTTTTCTGTTTCCATCCTTCGTACAAGGGGTTTAGTGATGTGATTCGCCATCGCACCGCGAGGGGTCGGAATTCTTCTTTTCTGCCTCACACTCGCCCCAATCGAACCTCGGCCGCCACCCTCCCGATGAGGCTTCTGAAACTCCCGACCCAGCCGCTGCCGCCGTCACCCCCCCCGGCCCAGCCCCCGACCCCACCCTCCCCAAGAAGACCATTCCGCAGCACACCCCCGAAACGACAAATGCAACCACAAGAGAGCCCCCCCCCCCCCCCCCCCCCCCCCGCCCCCGAGGCTGACACGAAGAACGTCGTCGTCTTGGCAAGTTTCCCCGTCGCGGAGCGGCGCGGCACGGCTCGGCTCGGCTCGGCGTGGTTGGTGTGTGCGTGTGTGTGTGCGCGACGTTCACGAAGCGTGGGATGTGGCTGCCCTGCCGACATGCAGCTCCGATCCTTGATGTGGGTCGTGGGGGAGCGGGGAAAGAGGGAAAGCGAGGGAGAGGGTGCTGGGTGTGGAGAAGAGCGTTTGGACGGAGTCACGGGTGCTGCGCTTGTCGATCGAGCGGGATGGAAGGAGATGCTGATCGCTGTGGGGCTGGCTCCCCGGGCAGAAGATGCAGGTACACGTGCCGAAGCAGGCGTCGTGCGATCAATGGCAGCAGAAAAGGGGGGAGGGCAACGAGCCGGAGACGTGTGATGAGATGGGGGTTCGTTCGTGCTTGTTGACTCGGAGCAAAGCGGTGCGGGCTGCGCTCGCTCGCTATCGCCATAATCCGTACGGCCCGTCGGTGAATTTCCACAGCTTGACGGTCCCGTCCTCACTCCCCGTCGCATACAATCTCCCGTCCGGACTGAAGCATGTCGTCCAGATGGGCCCGTGATGACCTCTCCCGGTCTCGAGCTCCCTCTCCGTCTCAAAATCCCAGACATGCACCCAGGTATCGTTCGGACAGCCGGTGACGAAACGTTTGGCCTCTCCGTTCAGAGCGACACTGGCGATGTCACGCTCGGTTCGGATGTGTTTGATCAGCTGGCCTGGTCGGCCGCCTTGGAAGAAATATATGTTCTTTCCCGCCGCGACGGAGATGATGCCTGCTGGGTCGCCGTTGATGCCAGAGTTGAGTTCGCAGGAACCGGGGAGGCCTTGGATCTCGTATTTCGCGATGCAGGCGCGTGCGCGGAGATCCCACCAGCGGATCGTCTTGTCGTCGGCGGCTGTGATGACGATGTTGGGATCGCGGGACCAGATGATGGATTTGATGGCTCCTTGGTGCTCGCCCGCTCCGATTTCGTAGGAAGGAGGGTCGTCGAGAGGAGAATTGGTGCTGCCGTTTGCACCATGTTCGCCCGGTGACTGGACGCAGGAGCCTGTGCGAGAAAGATCGAAGATGCGGAGTTTCTTCTCCATGCCTCCTGTCGCCAGGACTTGGGGTCGTTGTTGTGGTGGGAAGGCAACTGCTCGTACGATGTGGTTGTGTTGCAGCGTGTGCAAGACCTGGCCAGTGAACGTGTCCCAAACCTTGGCGGAGAAGTCTGCAGACCCAGTCGCGGCCAGAGTCGCATCGTCAGACAGCCTGGCGCTCCAGACGGCACCTTTGTGGCCGATGAAGGTTCCTATCCAGTCACCGGTAAGGCCGTCACGGAGCATTGGGTTGTTGTCTTTACAAGCGGATATCATGTAGAACTGGGAGGCCGAAGCAGAGCTGGCACGCAGGGAAGAGAACGAGACGTGCGTGATGGGTCTGGAGTGGCCGTGGCAAGTCAGCGGTACAATCTTGGTTGTTTCTGACCATGTCAGCGATGCGATACTCTGATCAAGGCAGGACGTGACCACCATACCAGAAGTAATGCCGGTGTCGTCTTGGCGTTTGAAGGCAAAGTCGGCCATGGTGGACACTGCGGGACGGTGTGTCGAGGTGTAGGTGGCGTTGTCCGGTTCCAGATAGCAGACAGCGTTCGCGTTGACCGTGGCTTCGTAACTCGTGACTGAGGGATGCGCGTACGTATGCTGCGTGACCGACCTCGTGCCCAAGACGCAGCAATACCGCCAGAAGAGGAGATGGATGCAAGGAGACCAAAAGGTGTTGAACGGACGCCCTCCGCTTGCACCACACGCAGCCCGTCAGCCCGCCCAAGCCCGCCAGCTGCCAGCTGCCAGCTGCCGCGACCCTTCTTCGCCTCCTGCACGACACTGCTGGTGTCTGGCGGCGGGGCGAGGAGGAGACGCGGCCACGTGAAGGTGGAGGTGGAATCCAGGTGGCGGCATGTCCCGCAGCCAGACCGACCGCAGAGGCCCGTTGGCCTGGTTGCGATTTCCTGGGGTCGTCCAAACACTCGCGGGTCGATGCCTCCTGCCTCTCCCTAGCGATGCGCCTCTGAGCATATCATATATCATATGCACGCCCACCGCACCCAACGCACCCAGCGCCGCACCCAACACACCCAGCGCCGCACCCAACGCACCCGCCGCATCCACCTCACCCACCGCCCCCACCGCCCCCCACCGCACCCGCCGCACCCCGCGAACGTCGCCGTCGTCCCCGATATGCTGGCCACGCCACACTAGATCCGGAGTGGGCCATCGCCGCCGAACCGCATGACGCGAGAGCGTGGGACATATCGCAGGCACAACTCCCGCCCGAGTCAGGCAGCGTGTATCTCACTGTCGGCCTGACCGACGACACCACCCACTGCTGGGCTCTGGAGCTCGCACCACTGCCGACGACGCGAATCTCCGCACGCATTTGCATGTTCGGCACGTCCCATCGCACCCTCGAGCTATGCGCCGCTAGAGACGCGCGACGGCCGCTGGACACTGGACGCTGAGTATGACGTCGTCACCACTGCGCGTCGGCGCGGATATCAAGGAACAGCTCGAGTGGTACAAGAAACAGTATGAACAGCTCGAAACAGACTTGTCGGACTTCCAGGCTAGCAGCAAGGACTTGGAGGAACAGCTGGAGAAGGACGTGGAAACGGCGGAGAAAAGTGAGCGGAAGTGGAAGGAACAGGTCGAGAAGCTGAATTTCGAGGTCGACGAGTGGAAGACGAAACACAAGCAGGCGAAAGATGAGGCCAACCGAGCGCAGAACGCGCTGCAGAAGGAGATCACGACAATGCGCGAGGAGAACCGAAGCCTGCACCTGAAGTTACGAGACACCGAGGTTATGAATGACGATTACGAACGACAAGCGCGCAACACCGAATACGAAAAGGAGGATCTGGAGGGCAAGTACAATGCCGCAATCGAGAGAGGGGTGCTGCTGGAAGAGACAGTCAAGGTGGGCGAGCAAGAGCGCGAGGCATTGAGGATAGAAACCCAGAGGTTGAGGGACGAGTTGGGCGATCTCAAGGTGGAAAACGAGATCACGCTCGAGAAGCTACGATTGGCCACGAGGACCATCGAAGCACTGCGAGCGAGCAAACCGTCCTCTCTGGGAGTAGAGCATCTGCGCGCAAGAAGTCCTGCTAGCGAAGCCAGTGGTGCTACGCCACTATCACCCACCGCCTCCACCCCGCCGCCCAAGTCTGACACGGCTTCAGACGCGCCGACGCCTCCTTCACCGCCACTGTCAGACGTTCCGGCTCATGGCGAGCAGAAGACACCTATGCCGAAGAAGATGACGTCTCTGATACCCGAGGCAGGACCGACACCGAGAGCAGCGCGAGGCATACCACGACATTCAAGAGGGCCTTCGCTTGCATCAAACACCAGCACGACTCTTTCTGATGCAAGAGCCATGAAGCCACCGAGCAAGCCGCGGGCTCGACCAAGCAATGCCCAAGACAGGCTGCCACGGTCGGAATCACTACACCAGATAAGAGGCTTGATCGGCAGGATGCAGAAGATTGAGCAACGCGTACATTCGGCGCGCTCGAAGCTGCCGAGTCCGGGAACGCCGAGAGGCTCTCCACGTCCTGAATCTGCACTGGGCGAGAATATACCCTCCACGGTGACGGTGAGACGTAGCTCCAAACGACCCAGTGCCAGCACTGTCTCTTCAGTGCTTCAGGAAGACGAGGGCGCAACACCAGGCGACGGCACAGCGAGACGCGAGAGCCATATCAAGCGCCTGTCGTACGGAACCGCAAGACCTGGCTCCGCGATGACAAACAAATCAGATGTACCGGACCGGCCTGTTTCCGCCCTGGATAGACGACCATCGGCAGCTGCGTTCCGGCCCAGTAGCTGTGCATGGTATGCTAGGCCGCCCAGTCTTGCAGGCGCACGGAGTGATTCCGGACATTGTTCCGGTGCCATTGCAACGTCCGGCACAGGAAGGAGTATTCCTGGTCGGCCACAATCTAGCCTGGGTGGCAGCTATACAGCGACGGGCGCTACAACCACGCCCAGCCTACACCGGAGCCGAACAAGCGTGACTGGCATCCGCCGGAAGGCAGCCGAGAGTGAAGACTCGGTCTTGACGACTCCGCCCGGCAGGAGAGGTGGTGGCATTCCCGGTCCAGGTGCGAGTGGGCTGCCGACTCCGACAAACTTGCCCAAGAGCATTGAGCGCGGTGTGAAGCCGCGAACCAATACCATCAGCTCCCACACAAGCAATCCTTTCAGTGCGGGGAAGAGTGAGGAGGGAGCGATGAGACCGCCGCCACGGCGCGCGCACACAAGCGACATTGGCGAGACGTATTGATGAGCTGTCAGGTGTGGTCATTCTTGCCTGGTTGCTATTCCCGGGTCGCAGATCAGAGCGATCCGACGAACCCCGACGAGGAGGATGTCGCGAGCGAGGCTGACGAGACGACGACGACGACGACGGCCCTTTCCTCTCCGTCGGTCAGCCGTCGCGTGGCTGCACGAAGCAGGATGCAGAGTTGGGGCCGGGGAGCTTCGCTGACTTAATTATGCTCTTTTTCTTTGGGTTTTGACAAGCCGTGCGGTGCGGCTGATGATTTCAGAGATACCATACCTCCATGTCACTATGCATGCGCGATCGCTTATCCTTTGGACCTTTGCTTGCTTGCTTCGGAACGTTGCTTCTCGAACCCCTCACATACACACTCTCTCTCCCCCCTCTGTCCCTCTCTCTCTCTCTCTCTCCCCCCCCCTCCCCCCCTCTCTCCCCCCCTCCCCCCCTCTCTCCCCTCTCTCTCTCGCTCCCCCTCTACCCCCTCTCTCTCTACATATCTCTCCCGTGTGCAGTCAGGTGCCAATCAACGAGGCCAAGGAAGAGGTAACTACCACATCCCCCCCGCGGTCGAGTGTGGCATCGGCAGTCACATGACACGGTGCATGCATGCTCTCTCTCTCAATGGGAGAAGGAAAACGTTCGGGTCCCGTGCGAAGCGTGAGGCGACATGCGGCTATTTTTGGAGCGAGGTTCGGAGAGGGGGTGGGTGTGGTGGAGGAAGGAGGATGCGCGGAAGGGCTGAAATCTGCAGACGGAGGAGGAATGATTGGCGAGGAGAAGCTTCCCATGTGCGTGCGTGCTCCGAACATACGCGGCCACATAGGGGGACTCCGAACATACGTGGTGACAGAGGGGCATGCGGTCGCTTCCTCGCCCGCCCGACCAGAACTGGCACGGCGGAGTTTTTTCTCGGCTGGGGAACTTCACCCACCCTCGCCCACTGCCGCCCCTTCCCCCACCCACAGGCTGCGGCGGCTGTGGCTCAACGGCCCGGCGCAGCGAGGGAACGAGCAAGCGTCGCCGAGCCGACCTTCTTCTTCTTCTTCCTGACCGGGGGCGGTGAGCTGCAGCTGTGCCACGCCACATCGGGGGGGCTCATGCCGTGGTTCAGCGTGCAGCCCGTTTCGATATATCTAGATGTCTCCCCCCACCCCCCCGTCCGCCTGGCACCCCGAGCCGGGGCTTGTCTTTGCACCTGCTCCTTCTCTCCCGACTCTCTATTTCGCTTGGGGCGAAAGGCGGACGGGTGTTGCTTGCATGCAGTGAGTGTGTTGGCTACGTGTACTTGGCTTGTCCCAGCACCACCACCACCACCACCGCCACCATCACAGCCAGCACCGGCACCAGCACCAGCAGCATCCCGTCGTTCTCGCTCCAGCGCGACGGCGTCCCCCGCTACACATATACATCGCACACTGTCCTCGCCTCGCCTCTCCTCCGCACCGCTCGCTCCCCTCGGTCTCCGGCGTTGGGCCCATTGAGCGGCAGGCATCACCTGGGGCCTTCCCCGACTTGACAGCGGCTGCTGCATCCTCACTGCATTCTCCCCTGCCACGACGACGGCGACCCATGGCCGACGCAGTCTGCGGAGCCGCCAAGGCCAATGGCCACAGCAACGGCTATCCCAGCCGCTATTCGGCCAGATTCAACCTCGCCGCGCATTTCATCGGCGGCAACGCCCTCGACAAGGCGCCTCCCAGCAAAGTCAAGGATTTTGTCGCCGCACACGATGGCCACACCGTCATCACCAGCGTGAGTCGCCCGGCGCGCAGCTTCTCTGTCCACGTCCGCCCCGCACTGACGCGTGCCCCAGGTGCTGATTGCGAACAACGGCATTGCAGCTGTCAAGGAAATCCGGTCGGTGCGAAAATGGGCCTACGAGACGTTCGGCAACGAGCGTGCCGTGCAGTTCACCGTCATGGCCACGCCCGAGGATCTGGCGGCCAATGCAGACTACATCCGCATGGCTGACCAGTACGTGGAGGTGCCGGGCGGCACCAACAACAACAACTACGCCAACGTCGAGCTCATTGTCGACATCGCCGAGCGCATGAACGTCCACGCCGTGTGGGCCGGCTGGGGCCACGCGTCTGAGAACCCCAAGCTCCCCGAGTCTCTGGCCGCTTCGCCCAAGAAGATCGTCTTCATCGGCCCGCCCGGCTCGGCCATGCGGTCGCTGGGCGACAAGATCTCGTCGACCATTGTTGCACAGCACGCCAAGGTGCCCTGCATCCCGTGGTCGGGCGAGGGCGTCGAGGAGGTCGAGATCGACGAGAACAACATCGTGACCGTCCGCGACGACGTCTACCAAAAGGGCTGCGTGACATCGTGGCAAGAAGGGCTCCAGGCCGCCAAGAAGATTGGTTTCCCCGTCATGGTCAAGGCCTCGGAAGGGGGAGGCGGCAAGGGCATCCGCAAGGTCGAAGACGAGGAGAACTTCGAGGCGCTCTACAAGGCTGCGGCCAGCGAGATTCCCGGCTCGCCCATCTTCATCATGAAGCTTGCCGGCAACGCGAGGCATTTGGAGGTCCAGCTCATGGCAGATCAGTACGGCAACAACATCTCCATCTTCGGCCGCGACTGCTCGGTGCAGCGAAGGCACCAGAAGATTATCGAAGAGGCGCCGGTCACCATCGCGAGCCAGAACACCTTCCAGCAGATGGCGGATGCGGCCGTCTCGCTCGGACGATTGGTCGGCTACGTCTCGGCCGGCACGGTGGAATACCTCTACTCGCACGCCGACGACAAGTTCTACTTCTTGGAGCTCAACCCGCGTCTCCAGGTCGAGCATCCCACGACCGAGATGGTGTCCGGGGTCAACATTCCGGCCACCCAACTCATGGTCGCCATGGGTCTCCCCCTGCACCGCATCCGCGACATTCGATTGCTCTACGGCGCCGATCCACACACGTCGACCGAGATCGACTTCAACTTCAGCAAAGCCGACAGCTCTGGCAAGCAGCGCCGGCCGCAGCCCAAGGGCCACTGCACAGCCTGCCGCATCACCTCCGAAGATCCCGGCGAGGGCTTCAAGCCATCGTCTGGTACCATGCACGAGCTGAACTTCCGTTCATCCAGTAACGTGTGGGGATACTTCTCGGTCGGTGCTGCCTCCGCCATCCACAACTTTTCCGATTCGCAGTTCGGCCACATCTTCGCGTACGGCGAGAGCCGACAGGCTTCGCGGAAGCACATGGTCGTGGCGCTGAAGGAGCTGAGCATTCGTGGTGACTTCCGGACAACGGTCGAATACCTCATCAAGTTGTTGGAGACTCCCGCTTTCGAGGACAACACCATCACCACCGGATGGCTCGACGAGCTCATCAGCAAGCGTCTCACTGCAGACCGACCCGACCCCATCGTCGCGGTCATTTGCGGCGCCGTGACCAAGGCACACGTCGCGAGCGAAGGCTGCTTTGACGAGTACAAGAAGGGTCTCGACAAGGGTCAGGTTCCTGCCAAGGACATTCTGAAGACCGTCTTCCCCGTCGAATTCATCTACGAGGGCATGAAGTACAAGTTCACCGCCACGCGCAGCAGCCGCGACACGTACACCCTCTTCATCAACGGCAGCAAGGCACTGGTCGGTATCCGGGCTCTTTCGGACGGAGGTCTCCTTGTCCTGCTCGGCGGTCGATCGCACAACGTCTACTGGAAAGAGGAGGTGGGCGCCATTCGCATGTCTGTCGATGGCAAGACCTGCTTGCTCGAGCAGGAGAACGACCCAACCCAGCTCCGGACGCCATCTCCTGGCAAGCTGGTCAAGTTCGCTGTCGAGAACGGCGAGCACGTCAAGAAGGGCCAGGCGTTCGCGGAAGTGGAGGTCATGAAGATGTACATGCCTTTGATTGCACAGGAGGACGGTGTCGTCAACCTCATCAAGCAGCCCGGCGCGACCCTCGCAGCCGGTGACATTCTCGGTATCTTGGCTCTGGATGACCCGTCCAAGGTCAAGTCTGCCCAGCCATTCTTGGGCCAGCTCCCAGACATGGGCACTCCCGTCGTGCTCGGAACCAAGCCCCCGCAGCGATATGCTTTCCTCCGCAGTGTGCTTGAGGCCATCCTCCAGGGGTACGACAACCAAGTCATCATGAAGCAGACACTCAAGGATTTCATCGCTGTCCTGAGGGATCCGGAGCTGCCGTACGGCGAGTGGAACGCGCAGGCATCTGCCCTCCACTCGCGTATGCCAGCCAAGCTCGACGCTGCGTTCGAAGAGACTGTCAGGCGATCACACAGTCGTCAGACCGAGTTCCCCGGCAAGCAGCTGCAAAAGGCATTCGACCGCTTCCTGGGAGAGATGTCGGCCGGTGACGCCGATCTGCTCCGTACCCAGCTCACACCACTCACCGACATCATCGCCAAGTACAGCGAGGGCCTGAAGGCCCACGAATTTGGAGTCATCAACGAGCTTCTCTCCCAGTACGCATCGGTCGAGTCAATCTTCTCCGCTCGTCAGAACCGGGATGAGGAGGTCGTGCTCTCTCTCCGTGACGCAAACAAGGACAAGACCGCCGACGTGGTGCAGACCGTGCTCTCGCACACCCGTGCATCGGCCAAGAACAATCTCGTGGTCGAGATTCTGACCGCATACCGACCAAACCATCCAGGCGTTGGAAACGTCGCCAAGTACTTGCGTGGGTCGTTGCAGAAGCTTGCCGAGCTCGAGGGACGACCAACCGCCAAGGTCGCGCTCAAGGCACGTGAGCTGCTCATCCAGTGCGCCATGCCTTCGCTCGAGGAGCGAACAAACCAGATGGAGCACATCCTGCGATCGGCCGTACTCGAATCACGATACGGCGAGAGCGGCTGGGACCACCGTGAGCCAAACTACGAGGTGATCAAGGAAGTGGTCGACTCGAAGTACACGGTCTTCGACGTGCTGCCGCACTTCTTCGTCCACCAGGACCCGTGGGTGTCTTTGGCTGCACTGGAGGTGTACACTCGCCGCGCATACCGCGCCTACCAGCTGAAGAGCCTGGATTACCTCACTGACAACGATGCTCCGTACGTCCTTGCCTGGGACTTCGCCCTTAGGAAGGTCGGAGAATCAGAGTTCGGACTTCCCATCGAGTCGTCCCACCCATCCACACCTGGCACTCCCGCCGAAGGCTTTGGTCGCGTGCATAGTATCAGTGATATGAGCTACATTGGCCGTCAGGTCGGTGCTTCTGAGCTCAACCGTCGCGGTGCGGTTGTGCCAGTGCCGTTCATCGATGAGGCCGACGAGTACCTCATGAAGGCACTGGAGGCTTTCCCAGTGGCCAAGGGCGCCAAGACCAAGGCCGACGGTGGCCTGATGGCTGACCTGTCTAAGAAGCGTGGTCCGGTACAGGCACCTGAGAGCAACGACGATCTGACCGCAGTGTGCAACGTCGCAGTCTGCGACGCCGAGAGTGTGGACGACAAGGAGATCCTCTCTCGCTTGAATCCAATCGTCAACGAGTACAAGGACGAGCTGCTGGCACGTCGCGTGCGCCGCTTGACATTCATCTGCGGCCACAAGGATGGCACCTACCCCGGCTACTACACTTTCCGTGGACCACGCTACGAGGAAGACACCTCCATCCGCCATATCGAGCCGGCCCTTGCCTTCCAGCTGGAGCTTGGACGTCTCGAGAAGTTCAACATCAAGCCGGTGTTCACCGAGAACCGCAACATCCATATGTACGAGGCTGTCGGCAAGAACGCCGAGACCGACAAGCGATACTTCACCAGAGCGACTGTTAGACCTGGTCACTTGCGCGAAGAGATCCCGACCGCTGAGTACATGATTTCGGAGGCTGATCGACTCATGACCGACATTCTCGACGCCATGGAGATTGTGGGCAACAACGGCTCGGATATGAACCACATCTTCATCAACTTTTCCGCCACCTTCCCACTCTCCCCCCCGCAGGTTGAGGAGGCTCTCGGCGGCTTCCTTGACCGCTTCGGCCGCCGCGCATGGAGGCTCCGCGTTACTGGCGCCGAGATCCGCCTCGTCTGCACAAACCCCGACACCGGCGCTCCACTCCCAATGCGTGTCAACATCACCAACACATCCGGCTACATCATCCAGGTCGAGCTGTACGAGGAGCGCAAGTCCGAAAAGACGGGTCAGTGGCTGTTCCACAGCATCGGCGGCTCCGTCAAGATTGGCAGCATGCACTTGCGTCCAGTGGGCACTCCATACGAGACCAAGGGTGCTCTCCAGCCGAAGCGGTACAAGGCCCACATCATGGGCACCCAGTACGTCTACGACTTCCCAGAGCTCTTCCGTCAGGCGATCGAGAACGAGTGGCACAAGATCATTGCTCAGCATCCAGCCATGAAGGACAAGCAGCCCATCAAGGGGGAGTGCATCGAGTACAGCGAACTGGTCATTGACGATCAGGATAACCTTGCAGAGGTCAACCGCCAGCCCGGCGCGAACAGCATCGGCATGGTGGGTTGGATCATTACCGCCAAGACCCCCGAGTACCCACGTGGCCGTCGCTTCATCATCATCGCCAACGACATCACGCACAAGATCGGATCGTTCGGCCCACAGGAAGACCGATTCTTCCACAAGTGCTCCGAACTGGCACGCAAGTTGGGCATTCCCCGTCTGTACTTGTCTGCAAACTCTGGTGCCCGTATTGGCATGGCCGAGGAGCTGATCCCGCACTTCTCGGTCGCTTGGAGGGACCCAAACAAGCCGGAGGCTGGCTTCGACTACCTGTACCTCAGCCCGGAGAAGAAGGCTCGATTCGAGGATGGTGCGCTCAAGCACGTCCTCACCGAGCCCATCACGGTGGGCAGCGAGACCCGCTACAGGATCACCACCATCGTCGGCGCGGAAGACGGCCTCGGTGTGGAGTGTTTGAAGGGCTCAGGTCTCATCGCGGGTGAGACGTCCCGGGCTTACGAGGAGGTCTTCACCTGCACACTCGTCACCTGCCGTTCCGTCGGGATTGGTGCCTACCTCGTGCGGCTCGGTCAGCGTGCCATTCAGGTCGAGGGACAGCCCATCATCCTGACCGGCGCACCGGCCATCAACAAGCTCCTGGGTCGCGAAGTGTACACTTCCAACTTGCAGTTGGGTGGCACTCAGATCATGTACAAGAACGGTGTTTCCCACATGACTGCCCAGGACGACTTCGAGGGCGTGTCGAAGATGGTCCGCTGGCTGTCGTTCGTGCCCGAGAAGAAGGCCGCACCCGTGCCCATCTCGCCTTCTGCCGACACGTGGGACCGCGAGGTGACCTTCTTCCCACCACAGAAGGCGGCGTACGACGTCCGTCACCTCATTGCTGGTGTGGAGACGGACGCGGGCTTCCAGTCGGGCCTGTTCGACAAGAACTCCTTCGAGGAGGCCCTTGGCGGCTGGGCCCGCACGGTTGTCGTCGGCCGTGCTCGTCTGGGCGGTATCCCCGTCGGTGTCATCGGCGTGGAGACGCGCTCGGTGGAGAACATCACTCCTGCCGACCCCGCCAACCCGGACTCCATCGAGCAGATCACCCACGAAGCCGGTGGCGTGTGGTACCCCAACAGCGCCTTCAAGACTGCCCAGGCCATCAAGGACTTCAACTTCGGAGAGCAGCTTCCGCTGATGATCCTCGCCAACTGGCGTGGTTTCTCGGGCGGCCAGCGCGACATGTACAACGAAGTGCTCAAGTATGGTTCGTACATTGTCGATGCTCTGGTCAAGTACGAGCAGCCCGTGTTCATTTACATCCCACCGTTTGGCGAGCTCCGCGGCGGTTCGTGGGTCGTGGTGGATCCGACCATCAACCCACAGATGATGGAGATGTACGCCGACGAGGAGGCCCGTGGCGGTGTGCTGGAGCCCGAAGGGATCGTCGGGATCAAGTACCGAAAGGAACGGCAACTCGAAACCATGGCTCGTCTCGATGCGACCTACGCCCAGCTGCGGGCCCAGCTTCTCGACAAGAGCTTGACGGCCGAGCAGCAGAACGAGATCCGTCAGAAGATGACACGGCGCGAGGAACAACTGCTTCCCGTCTACCAGCAGGTCTCGCTGCAGTATGCCGACCTCCACGATCGCGCCGGACGCATGAAGGCCAAGGACACGATCCGGCTGCCGCTCCAATGGGCTCAAGCCCGTCGCTTCTTCTACTGGCGTCTCCGGCGCCGGTTGAACGAGGAATACGTGCTCAAGCGCATGGCCGGCTCGCAATCGAAGGAGTTGGCCAGCCGACCCCACAGCCTCACGACGCTCGAGTCGTGGTCGGGCCTGCCGCAGTACGCCACGGACGACAGGTCGGTGGCCATGTGGTTCGAGGAGAACCGCACGACGATTGCGGACAAGATCGAGGCCATGAAGGCCGACGCGGTCGCGTACGACGTCGCGGCGCTCATGAGGAGCCACAAGAGCGGCGGTCTCAAGGGAGTGGCCCAGGTGCTCAGCATGCTGCCGGTCGAGGAGAAGGAGGAGGTTCTCCAGTGGTTGCACAAGGCGTAGAGCGGCCGACGGTGACAGCGCGGGAGGGGATGTTGGGGAGGAGACATGTCATGACGTTGATGGAGGCGCGTTGAAGCGGGGATTTTTCTGTGGGTGGATATGACACATGGATGTTTTCTGGTGTGCGTCCTTACCCTGCCTGGTGCCTGCTGCCTGCTGCCTCCCAAGTATATCAAGTATCGTGGCTCTCCGCTCTCGTGCGCGGCCAGCACTTGGGGCATCTTCGGAGGCTGTCGGGCTCTCGCCGGCAGTGCCCCGCAGCCTGGTCTGGCGCCGACGTCGCATGGCCTCTGCTTCTCGGAGCATCACATACGCAAAACATGGCCGCCCGCCCAATCAGAGGCGGCGAACCCGCTTGGGACCTGTGGCGCGTAAGTTGCAGTAGCATTCAGCATTCAGCCTCGGACTTGTCACTGACCCTCTCCCGCAGAGCGGTAGCGCGTCTGATTCCAGCTTCTCCTGGAGCTTCCAGAAGGTCATCCGTTCAAATCGGGTCAGGTTCAGCACCCAGCAGCTCATTCTTTTGCCTTTGTTTTGCGGGGTGGGGGGTTTTTTTCCTGCGCCGAACTTCCTTCTTTTTCCTTCCGTGCCTGCCTCCTCCCTCTGCATCGAGTTATCGCGATACACCGTTCGTCTTGGCTTCTTTCGGACCGCCGCTTCCAACAATCAATAAAATAACTACAGCATAACGCGACTCATCCAACAATAGTTAAACTACAGCATCACTAGTGCCGGCGGGTTTTTTGGGAGTGCCAAGCCCAATCAATTCCCGCGGCGCCGCCACTGCGTCTGCCGCTCCGTCCTTCGCTTCTCACACACAACAACACACAACACACACACACAGCACACAGCACACAACACACACACACAACACACACACACAACACACACACACATCTCCCTCCCCGCTTCGCCGCTCCCTCCCCCGCGTCGCCATGCCCCCCCGAATCTCGCCTCACCGCCCATCAACACCGCAGTCGTGCCCGTGCTTCCGCACGCGGCCAGACGTCCCGCCCCGCGGCATCGCCCTCCCGCCGTCCCACACGCGGAGCTTCCACCCGCGCAGGACCAAGAACACGACCAAGCTGCGCAGGGACATGTGGCAGTGGCTCGACGGGCCGGGCAAAGTCTTTCGCGATCCGCTGCCGGGCAGCACGAACTACCTGTGCGCCTACGACAAGCACGGCGTGCTGTTACGCGCCAAGCGCCAGCGCCAGGACCGACAACCCGACCCGGCCGCCGTCGTGCCGTTGGAAGCCGAGGCCGACACGGCGGCGAGAGAACGGGAGGCCGGCGTGGACGAGGCGGAGATGGCCGAGAACGCTGCGCGCCGGGCCGAGGCACGAGACGCCAAGGCAGAGGTCGACGCGCGCGCGGGTCGGCCGAGAGAGGCACCGCAGGACCTGAGGCCCTACCCGTTGAATCCCCACTTCCGCAGCCAAAGCGTGCTCGGCGAGGACCTGCGCGAAGAGCTGTACCGCCAGGTCGTGCTGCTCCGCCAGACCGTTTCCACCATCTCGGCCGCGTATGGCGTCGACATCAGACGGGTTGCTGCCGTCGTGAGGCTGAAGACCATCGAAAAGCAGTGGCAGGCAGAAGTGAGTCGCCCCCGATCCTCCTCTCCCCGAGTCCTTCGACATGATGCTTGGAAAAAATATCGATTAGTCTTCAAGACACCCACCTGGTTACAACGTGATTTATCCCTGATCAACCACCACCGTGACGCATTCCGTGCAAGGCCCGATTCCTCGGCGGGGCTTGGGCTGACATTTTGATGCCAGGGCAAGCCGCTCGCCAAACCTTACCACGACGCGGTGCTTGCCATGTTGCCGCAAACGCCGTTCAAGCCTCACCGTCCCACCCAACAGATCTACGAGCACGAAAGCATCAACGACCTGCCCGTCCACGCCAGCACACGCCAGCAGCTCTTCTATCCCGTCTCCGAATCGCGCCGCTTTACCCGAGATGACGCCGCCAAAGCCTTCCACGACAAACTCCTCCCGGCCGACCAGCGCATCCCGCACCCGGAACTCGTCGTGCTCGAACGCGAGCACTTGAGTGGCGTCTCGCGCGACGAGCGCTGGAAACGACAGGCCGAACGTGACGCACACGCCCACGAGGCGCGGGCCCAGGCGGCGGCCAAGAAGAAAGCGTGGGAAGCGCAGACCCAGCGCTTCGTCGAGACCCGGCGGTGGACCTTCAAATTTCAGGACATCAGCTGGCAGGGAGGCGTCGACGGGCGTGGCCGCCACGCCGTCGGCGCCCGCTACGGAATGCCCCACGAAGACCGCAAGAGAGGCCAGGTCAAAATTCCCACCCGTGTCGAGTAAATCCACCGGGCCTGCCGCGTGCACACCTCTCTCCCCCTTCCCCGCCCCCGGTGGCCCGTCGGGCACGCCGCCCTGGATGGTGGTAATTCACATATATAATAACTATGTATATATACATATATATATATATCGGCGGGGGAGTTTCCGCGCGGGCTCACTCGTCGACACAGATCTTCCTCGCCAGGGTTGGAATTTCGCTGCGAAGATATAGTTACGTTGTGAGAGAGAGGGAGAGAGAGAGAGAGAGAGAGAGAGGACATGGCCATGCCCGGTGCTTTTCGCCGGCACGGACTTCGTGATCTCCTCCTCAACCGAGAAAGCGCTTGATCTCGCCTCCCACGCCGTCGAGATCGAGCAAGAAGGTGTCGTGGCCGAACACGGATCGATCTTCTCCCAGCTCGGCGTGCGACACACGTCGGTTGCCCGCGCGGCGCAAGGTCTCGGCGATTTCGCGCTGCTGCCAGGCCGGGAACAGGATGTCCGACGCCACGCCCACCACCAAGGTGGGGATCTCCCGCAGCGGCGCCATGCCGTGGACCAAGTCTGCGGGCGGGGCGGAGCCCGGCGCGTGCGGCCGTGCGGACGGCGACGTCTCGGCCGCCGCCGCGCGGTCGGCGGCGGGTTCTTGTTCTTGGTATGCTTCGTCGGGGATGGACGGCGGGCAGCCGCCGGGCCGGATTCGCGCGCGGACGGAGTCGTGCAGTCGATCGGCGTGGGCGGCCCGGCGCTCGGCGGCGGCGTCCTGCTGGGCCTTGCCCAAGTCGAAGAGGTCCATGGCCTTGCTGACGTACAACAGACTGTTGGCGTCGTATTCGAGACACCACTTTTCGCCGGCGTGGTCGAGATAGGTTTCGATCAAGAAATCCGGGCACAACGCCGGGGGCTTGGATGGATCGGCGCGCTGGCGGCCGAATCGTTTCTCCCATTCCGGCCCGGATCGGTAGGTGATGGTGGCGATTTGGCGGGCCAGTTTCATGCCGGTGTGGGGCGGCATCGAAGTATAGTAGTTGCCTCGGGTCTGCGACCAGTTCGGATCGTTCATCAGCACTTGCCGTTGACAGTGGCGCATCGCCACGCTGTAAGGATGACTTCGCGCACACCCGGACACAGAGACGATCCGTGACACGCGTGAATTGTCCATGACCCCCATGGCGAGCGACTGCATCCCCCCCATGCTGCAGCCGACACTGGCATAGAGCTTCTCGATGCCCATGGCGTCCAACAGCCGGTACTGCGCGCGGACCATGTCGTGCAGTGTCAGGATGGGAAAGCTGGTGCCGTAGTGCTGACTGCTGAGCGGATCAATGCTGCTGGGCCCGGTGCTTCCATAGCAGCCACCGAGCACGTTGGTGCACACCACGAAGTACCGGTCCGTGTCGATGGGCGCTCCGGGCCCAATAAACCTTTCCCACCAGCCCGGCGTGGGATTCGACCGGGTGCTGTGTGCGTGACTGCTCGCGGAGAGGCCCGTGTGGAGGAGGATGGCATTGCTCTTGTCCGCATTCAATGTGCCCCACGCCTCCCACGCAATGTCAAAGCACGGCAAGACGCCGCCCCAGTCGAGGAGGAGGGGCGCGTGGGAGTGGAAGGTCTCGTGTTCGCCGACGCCATATGATGGCTCTGGACCCGACAGCGACCGCTTCGTGGCCAGCTGCCGCGTGCGGTCTTCGGCGCTTTCGAGGCACGGAAAGGACAGTGGCGGGTTGGCTGTCGACGGCGCGGGAGCTGCACCGTCCGCTATGGGCTGCGGCGCGCATGCGCGGCCAGCTTTTCCACCGTCGCCGGTGCCGGTCCGTCTGGTTGTCGGTGCGAATCGCCGTCGCGGCTCCGTCTTGCGGGCGGCGGCCCTGGGCGCTGCCCGCATCAGGCAGTTCAGACCTCGCCCAGCACTCATCGCTTGGGCACACGCGGGCACGCTCGTCCACAGCCGCGAAGCCGTTCTGCGCAACGACCGCGCCGGCGTGTCGATAACGGCAATATCCAGCCCACGTGCATTTCTCGGCAGTGATAACGAACCGTTTTGCAGCCCAATACGCAGGGATCGGCAAAGCACCTTACCATCAGTCGAGCGATCGAGGGCTGATGCCTCGGTGCGCAATCGGCATGAGGGGATATCTGCCGGGGAGGATGCTGTCAAAGCACTGTGGATATACGCCGGGGAGGACACTTGTCCGAAAGACATTCGCTTCCGTGGTCTGGCATGGGCAATCGCGATGAAGGCAGTAGGTTCTTGCGCGGCACACGCGAATATATGACTCCACCCGGACCCCAACGCCATGCTACACATGCAATGAATCGAACGACCTTCTCCGCATCACCCACACGCGACCCACGACGACTCACTCCGCCGCATCCGTAATGCAACCGTGGCTGGCATCCTTGACATTCCGAGCATACTTGAAGAGGGTACCCTTCTGGTACTTGAGCGGCGGCGCCCGAAACTCGAGTTTTCGCCTCTGCAGCTCTTCCGGCGTCTGGTCCACGATGTCGATGACGCGATTCTCGGCATCAATGCAGATGGTGTCGCCGTCCCTGACGAGACCAATTGGACCGCCAGCTTGAGCTTCAGGTGTGACGTGACCGATCAGGAAGCCATGAGAGCCACCGGAGAATCGACCATCGGTGATGAGCGCGACATCGTTTCCGAGGCCGGCTCCCATGATGGCAGACGAGGGCTTGAGCATTTCTGGCATTCCGGGGCCGCCCTTTGGACCTTCGTATCTAATGATGACCACAGTCTTCTCGCCCTTCTTAAGTTCGCCTCGTTCCAGTGCTTCGATAAAGAGATCCTCGGCATCGTAGCACTTGGCCTTTCCGGTGAATACGGTTCCTTCCTTGCCAGTGATCTTGCCGACGGCACCTCCCGGTGCAAGCGAACCACGAAGGATGCAGATGTGGCCAGTCTTTTTGATCGGATTGCAGAGAGGTCGGATGATTTCCTGCTTGGCCGGGAAGTCGGGTGCGTTCTCGTAGTTCTGCTTGATGGTCTGGCCAGTCGCAGTGATACGGCTGCCATCGACGAGACCCTCCTTGAGCATGAATTTGATCAAGCTGGGCGCGCCTCCGATGTCGTACAGGTCCTGGAATACGTACTTGCCGGAAGGCTTGAGGTCGGCCAGGAATGGTGTTCGGTCGGTCACCTTTTGGACTAGAGTGCAATGTCAGCATAGTACTTGACACGAACGGGATATACGACGAGGCAGCCTTCAGTGCATTGCTCCCACGCCGAGAAAACACTTACAGTCGTCGATAGTCAACTCGACACCCACACTGTGGGCAATAGCGATCAGATGTAGCACGGCATTGGTGGAGCCACCGGTAATGTTGATCAAGACCATGGCATCTTCCAGTGCTTGTCGTGTGATGATGTCGCTTGGTCGAATGTCTTCCTTCAAGAGGTTCTTGATGGCTGGTCCTGCGGCCATGCACTCGAGCTGCTTGGCCTTGCTGGCTGCTGGGTTTGTGGAAGATCCAGGTAGAGTCATGCCCATGAGCTCGATGACAGACGCCATGGTGTTGGCAGTGTACATGCCTCCACAAGCCCCACAGCTGGGAATGGCATGTCGCACGATATCTTGTCGTTCCACTTCGCTGATCTCGCCACTCAGGAAAGCCCCGTACGATTGAAAGGCAGTCACAATGTCTAGCTTGTCATTCCGTGGTTCTCGTCCGCATCCAGGCGCGATTGTACCACCATACACCATCAAGCTAGGTCTGTTCACACGACCCATAGCCATTATCACACCAGGCATGTTCTTGTCGCATCCAGGTATACTGATGTTGGCATCGTACCACTGGCCACCCATCATTGTCTCGATCGAGTCGGCGATCAGGTCTCTGCTTTGCAGGGAATACCTCATTCCGCTAGTACCCATGCTAATGGCATCACTCACGCCGATGGTGTTGAATTGCATGGCCCGCAGTCCCGCCTTATTCACACTCTCGCTGACTTTGTGGTTCAAGTCGAGCAGATGCATGTTACACGGGTTGCCACTGAACCATACTGATGATACACCGACTTGGGCCTTGTTCATGTCCTCTTCTGTCATGCCGGTGGCGTACAGCATAGCCTGAGACGCACCCTGCGACTTGGGCTGTGTGATATGTTTCGACACTTTGTTGAGCCCCACGGCGTCGTCATCCACTGGCGCTGCGCGTAGACATGGCGTGGTCTGTGACAGGAAGCGTCTGTAGCAGGACGTGTCAGAATGAAGTCCGCATCGAGATATGTTGGGAGCATACACGGAATGCCATTGCGTCCTGGAGCACCACGCCGGCCGCGCTGCCCGCGCTGCGCCCCTCACAGCAAACATGATGGGCAATGGCATACACAGTCGGAAACCAGCTGGACCACCCGCCCCGACTGCGGAGAAGGTAAGCAGAATTGATCTCTCTCTGACTCCACGATTGCATCAATATCGCTTGGCACTCCCGAGAACCTCCGCAGACTTCGCCTTCCTCCCAAGCATAGATCACTGGATAGATTGAGATATACTGAGCGCTGCTGGATCTGCCATACGGCACCGCGATCCCTCTTCGGGAGACCGATCGTATTGATCTCATGGCCACGGACGGGTTGGAGCTGTGCTGTCGGCACGGGATACGTAGTCATCACGCATCTTCACCCAGCACCATCGCTACTAACCCTTCAGAATCTTGCCCACGCACTTCTTGGTCACCTCGTCCAAGTCCTCCGGCTTCAGTCCCAGCTTTTCGTTCGCCGTCCCAAGCTCGGTTTCGAAGTCTCCGCCCGCACCTGGCAAGAACTGAATGGCGTAAATCAATCTCACAAACTCTGGCCCAAAAGGGTCATGCTTGAGGGCTTCCTTCGCCTTGCTGATGACCTCGTTGATGTCTTGATTTTCGATTTTCCAGTCCTTGTCGCTTGTGGCGGTGGCTCGCTGCACGCTGTCCAGGATGTCGCGCTGCGAGACCAAGAAGGAAGAGAAGAACACTGGACCGTTGGCGTATTTGTCCAGCTCCGTGGGCGATAGACTGAGCAGGCCTGCGACCGCTTGTCCAACCTGCGGTAGCGTGGTCACATTGGCCTTTGTGTTTCCGCCGCTCCAAAGGACTGCTTTCCGGTTCTGCACATCGATTTGGTACCGGCCACGCTCGAGGGAGAAGTCATACCAGGTGCCATGGATCAACGCAATCCATTTACTCCTACCCAGCTCTTCGATCAGCCTGCGGGCGGCGATTCTCCGTTGAAACATCCACGCCATGTGCTCCTGTCGCAATCGATCCTGGCTCGAGAACTCATTTGGCAAGATGTACTGTACTCCAGCATCTGCCGCAGCGCGAATCATGTTCTCGTCGAATGTTGGCGCAGCCGCGGCACTGAGTGCGATGATGACAACGTCTTGACCGCGAACTGCATTCCGAATAAAGGCGATATCGCTCAGATCTCCTTTCACCACCCTGGCTCCGGAAGGGAATATTGCTTGCGAGTCCGCACGAGTGACTGCCGTCACGTTGTGTTTGCCAGTAGCGAGTAACGAATTGACGATGTGCTTGCCCACATTGCCGCTGGCTCCAGCGATCGCGATATTCTTGGGGCCGGATGACATGGCTGGCAAAATTTGCGTCGATTCACTGGACAATCGTATGGTTCTGTGCATGTACGACTTGACGTGCAACTCATATCTCTCTCGCCGCAGCCTGATTTCGGATGCCGGATCGGCAAGCTGAATCACATGTCTGCGGCCAAGAACGCGAGATTGACAATCAATAGGCGGAAGACGGGCGTTCCGACCCAGCTCTACCAGATTCAAGCAAGGTAGACGCGCAGGGTCGGAAGCAGATGACAAAGCCGGACTTCAATTGTGCAAGGATGTGGCACTGAGGCCTTGGGGACGACAATGGGAAGCCGTTCGATGACGCTGTGATTCGAACGATGAACGAAATGCGAAGCGATACGAAGCGGCGCGATTGTCCGGCCGTGTTGGTTTGCCATATCGTTGTCACCGACGGATGGTAAATGCATAATCCATCATCTCTACTAGAGACTGGATGGAGCTGATTTCGGGCTTGGATTACAAAGCGTATCTAGCTATGTTGTCCTCGAGAACCATGCTTATTAGTCGTTGGTCGGGTTCTATCAGGTTCCATTAGTTGGTTGTTCCAAAATCCCTTGTCGCTATGTCTCGTGTTCCGAAAGGTTCTACATCCATTCTTCTATGTTCATATCTCGTTCTATAAGGTTCTATTTGCTTTACAGAAGGGCGTCGGAATCTGAATGGTATCTCTCGGTCTTGATCTCGGTCTTTTTTCTCTTCTTCTTTGCCGGCGCCGGTACGTTCTCCTCTTCCTTCGCAGCAGGGGCGCTGAGAGTAGCAATGCGTCTTCGCGGGAACTTCCGGCCTGAGGATGTCTGTTCTTCTGGCCCGCCATAATGCCCTCAGTGGCAACCGTCTTCAAGCGGGACTCAAAGAAGTTCACGCTTATGTATGCCATATCCACTGCCTTATGCACATAGTGCTCTGGTTTAAGGTCGGCGGCGTTGGGGCGTAAGAGGAAGGGGATCGTTAGGGATAACTGGTGCAATCTCAGTTTCTGATGCCAATATAGCTGGTGGAGGGAGTAGCAGTGCTACCACACGTTATGTTGTGGACAAGATGATTGTCACTTCAAGGTTAACGTAACCATATTTACTGCTTGGCCGAGATGCTCATATCCCTGTGGTGCCTGGATGTATAGAACAACATCAAGGTTTGGATGTAGAAAGGGCCGTGGTCACGTCCAATTGGGCTCGGACCCAGTTGTTCGGAAGGCTGAGGGCGATAAGGATTCGTCCAGTTGGTGCCCTTAGTATGGGTGCGAAGGTTTCGTGATAATCAATGCCCTTACGCTGTGTAAAGCCTCTTGCAGTCCATCTGGCCTTGTATCTGTCGATCTGCCTATTAGGAAGCAGCTTGGTTTTGTACACCCATTTTCCAGTAAGGCAACGTCTTCTATGTGGAATATTGGCTTTCTGAATGAACCAAATGGCGCCAGTGGTCTGTAGTGAATCAATCTCGGCGTCCATTGCGAGCTTCCAGTGGTGAGAATCTTTTAAAGCCATAGCCTGGCTGTATGATTGTGGGTCTGCAGTAGTGGTGGTTGCAGTGGCGGCAGCAGTGGCGAGCCGTTTATAGTTATGCTGCACGACCTGACGGCCTGACCGTGTTGATATCCGCGGTGGTGAGAGCGGCGTTGGCGTCGCTGCTTGTTTATAGCCAGCGACCTGTGGAGCCTGAGGTGGTGGTTGCAGTTGTTCGATGTCCTCATCGTCTGCGGAGGTGTCTACGGAGTCCGCGGGGTGTCTGCTTGGTGCAGAGGTTGAGATTCATCGTCGGTGTGCTGAGACTCCCCTTGGTCGTCGAGATCAAGAATATGCTCCCCCTCAGGGGGTGGATCAGCATGCCCTTGGCCAGAATAGGCGTCTCCTGCCATCGAATCCGTTACGTTGGCAGGTGGATCGGCTGATTGATCAGCGAAAGGTGGGGCATATGGATCGGCCGAAGGCGCGGTGTGTGACTGGGCTGCGAAGTGGTCGGCTGGTGGCCTATCGTAGGCGTCGAAGTAGGACTGTTCAGGCCGAGCCTGATGGTTGAACTGGACTGGATAGGCACGGTTCGCAGTAGGTGCCTGCAGAAGGGCTGGAGATTGATAGGCGTCTCTGAACAGCGTGTTCTCATCAAGCTGAACGTGTGGTGAATAACGAAGGATAGGCTTGCCGTGCGACCATAGAAGGACGAGATAGTTGGTGCTTGATTCACCCTGAAAGCCTACAAACCAGCCTATCTCAGCTCTTTCAGCGAATTTGGAGGCAGGTGGGGGTTGTTTCTGGATGTAGGCTTTGCAGCCGAAGCGACGGGGGTGGGTGGGATCGATCTTGTTGTCGTCCGGTGATGGTGTTGACGGCTGAGCTGTTGTTGAGAGGCCCTGGATAAAATGGAGGTGTGGCGCCTTGCCAGTGCGAATGTTCACCAGTCGATTCGTTACGTAAACCGCGTACTCGATGGCCAGTGGCCAGAATTCTGGCGGAAGGCCTTACTCGATCATAAAGCAACGAGCCCTTGTAATGATCACCTTTTTAGCTGATTCAGCAGTGCCGTTTTGCTCAGGTGTATAGGCCGCTGACGTGTCCATTTGGGTGAGGGTCGGTCTGTCTGGAGGTCGAATCTCTGCTCTACATCATAATGGTAGGCGGAGCAGCTTGGCCAAAAGTATGGAGCTTCTCTAGCCTCTGCGGGAAAGACGTTGCGAGCTGGAAGTCCTCCGTGGTAGAACAAGAGTTGGTCGGTCGTGTAGGGTGTTGCCGAGTATGCACCTAAGCCTGGAGTCGTGAGTAGTCCGGGTAGGTATATGGTGGCAAGCTTGAGGAATTGCTCGAGTTCGTCGTAGCGAACTGGTGAGAAGATGCGCTTTGTATTGAGCGGCTGGTTGCCAGCGCGGCTGGCGTAATCTCTGGCGGCAGTAACGTTTACTTTTACTGGAAAGAACGTCCACCATGGGACGGAATTCGATCCTAGAAGCTCAACGTTTGCGAGCAGGATGCGGGTCCTCTGAATCTTTTCTTTGAAAAGATTGACTAGATGAGCGGAGGTTCCGGCGGGGCGGAGGCGTGTAACTTCATGGTAGCGTAGAAGAGGAATGTGTTTGCGACGGGATGGGTAATCACCACGTTGGATGGGTCCAAGTGAATTAATCAAAGCCGTGATGAGAATTGGAAGTGTTTCCGCCGTGAGCGGAGGGAGCGGATAGCCTATCGTAGTGAATGGATCTTCTCTACGTGCTTTGTTGTAGCAGACGGCGTATGCTGAGAGGAGAGCGGCGTAAGAAAGAGCGTCAATGATGTTGATCAATGCTTGGCGCGAGTTCTCTGCTGATGTGTCGGAGTGTCCGAGCTCTGTGGCGAACGTAAGGACCAGTTGGGTGATGATCTGTCTGAACATCTCATTCAATGTTGTGGCGGAGATGAAGTGAACAGTGATCGGGTAGGTCGTTTCGTTGGCCTGGTTTACGATGACTCCTTGCGCTGCAAGGGTAGCACCGTATTCTGCCATGTGACTGCGTCCTGTTGCGGTGTCGCGGTTGGGACCGTCATGGCGAGGTGGGTGGCCGGGGGAGACGTGAAAAACACTGGAGACGTCGAAGCCGGCGTGGCCTGAGGAGCCTGTGGCTGCTCTGGAACCGAGAAGTACTACAACCCTCGCCACAAGGCAAAGACCTACAATGTAGGCGACCTGGTGCTGCTGTCCTCGTTGTGGCCTTGGTCTTGTTCTGTCAGTAAGTGGGAATGAGCCAAGCGACGGCCGCTTCACCTTTACCTTGACCTGTTAGTTACAAAAAGCAGCTCTTCCGCCCAAAACACACTTCTGATCGAAGCGAAGTTCCAACTTCTGGTGACCTCCTCCCAGGCTTGAGGTGAGGGCGTAGCGACCGGGCTCTCTCTGACGCGGAATGGTCGTCTTCTTGATGTGTCATAAAGTGGATGGATTCTGAATTATCTAGTTACAGGAGGAAGGATCAAGTACCCCTCCTCGCTTGCAAACATGGATATGGTATCTCCTTCCATATGTTATGGATGTCCCTTCCATAACCGCAACACTCTCGGGCCAGTGTTAGCGTTGACGGATTTATTCATCGTAAACTGTATTTGGGGAAGGAAGTATTCCAAGGCTCCATCCGGGTACTGAGCCATATAATACCGTAGGGCGATCTCTTACCATCCGTCTGTCTGTGGGTGGTAGGCTGTCGACATCAGGAGCTTGACGTTCTGTCGTTCGAAGATAGCCTTCCACATTGCCGCTGTAAATTTGGGGTCTCCGTCCGATACAATAGCTGAAGGCAAACCCCAATCGCAGCGAAACAGTTCATCGAGCAGTCGCGAGTGGTGGCCGCGCGCCACCTCGCAGAACTGCTTCGCCTTCAAGTAAAATTTTGCCGACTTCACCTGGGAAGGGCTCGAAAAAGCCGAATCGCTTCTCGTCCAGGCGCAGAGCTTTTATGCGCGTCTCGAACTCCAGTTGCATGGCCTAGCCATGGCTCCTGAAGGCATCGTGGTCGGCAGCAGGTGTGGCTCGGAGGTGGTGTAGGCCTTGGAGGAGAGCAGGCGCCTCGTAGCCATACATTTCTGCGTTGTCGCTCTGTACGATGTTGTCGGTATGGCGGCTTGATGGCCCATCGAGCAGATCCAAGTGGTCTTCAGTGCTGTTGAACAATTCGCCGATCATTGGCAAGTCCTCGATGGCATGGAGAACATCAAAATCAACGTCTGTCATTTCGGTCTTCTACCACATCGTCGAGCCCGCCCATGGTAACATCAGCTCCATCGCTTGCTGATCTTCACCAGGCTCAGACGGAACACCACCTTCGACAACGGCCTGGTGCAGGCATTGTTTATAAGCGGCTTTTCTGCCTTGTGCGAACGTGAGCCCCTTTGGCACACCCTTTCCTGCGTCTCGTGGTTAATGTGCTTTGTCTGGACGTTTTAAGCAGACGCTGTCAACACGAAACACGGATAACTAGGCCTAAACATCGAATGTTATTCTGGGAGAATGGGCGTTGGTGGCCCTTGCACGTAATCAATCAATGGGCTCGCCCCCGAACTCGACTTCTCTGCATCTCATTGCGCCCATCCACGGTTTCCTACCGTTGACACTGCAGCGATCACTCATGCAGCTCACTGAGAGATGCGGCGCTGGCTGGCGGCTGCTACACCGAGGCGTCCCCAACGTGTTTGTTCGGCTCGGCAGCCACGCACTGATGAGGCAGGTGCGAGGTTGCGTACCTGCCATCCGCTCAGGAATCACGCATGAGTGGCCGGCCCCTGGAGGCGCACCTTCCTCAACTCTGCCACAGTCTGCCTCTGACCTTCACAGCTTCGAGCAACAACGGCTGACTGCTCCTGCTGTTCTTGCCACCACGCACCACCACGGGCATCACTGGTGAACAGGTAAGCAATCAAATAACTCTATACTCCTCCCATCCGGCTCCGCAGCGTACTCCTCGTCGACTATCTCAAACAAGCTACGATACCCCTCCTATGTTCCACAGCCGAAAGAGTGCAGCAGACATCACGAACACATTTGAAGCACGCAAAAAGCCAGCTGCAACTGTCCCCTCCTCCCCAACGGCAGGCATCCTAGCTGATATGCCGTCTGTGACAAAGCGGATCGCCTCACAGTTTCAGAGTTCTGCTGGCCTCTCCATCGATGCCGTCCTCGACGCCGCTCCACCGCAAGTAATACAACAGGTCGAGGCGCTTGCTGCGGCACGGCCGACCAACCTCTCCACCCGGCCTTCCTGGATCGGACCCAAACCCCCCAACGCACCCTCCGCCATGAAACATCCCATCACAATCGAGTACGGCTCTCCTGGCCTGCAGCCACCAGTATTCATATGTACGAGCCTCAGCGACCCACAATGGGAGCCTATAGAGATGGAGGTATCGTCGCATGAACGAGGAGGCTACAAGTTCTCAAAGACATTCACTGCCCCAGCAGGAGAGTATCAGTACAAACTACGACTAGGTCCCGGAGACTGGTGGGTCTGCGATGACACCAAGCCACAAGTCGACGATGGTATGGGCAATAAGAACAATCAAGTGGTGGTACATGCGGAGAAGAGCGAAGACAGACGCCGTGTGCGTGTCGTTGAGCCACCAACCAAGGCCGCTGCACACGATAGGATCGACTCTATCCACGATGCACCACTGATGTCGCATGAAGACCATCATCGGGCTGAGAAGCCAGAGGTGCTGAAGGCTGATATCGAGAATCTCTCACTTCCGGCTGATGAGCATCATGCAGCTCCAGTCATGGGCCACGAGCAATTAGCTCCGCCTGTGGATGAACTCAAACATGCGCATGAAGATGAGCCGAAATGCCCTCCTCTCCTGCCACACGAGTCTATTTCACCAACGTCGCTCGAGCAGTCGCACTCACCCCTATTCCGGCACGAAATCACAGCAATTGATGACAAGCAACATGAAGATATTGTTGACCAGATATCGCCATTGCTTGGAGGCCGGAAGAGCAGCGGAGACTCGATACCAAATGAAGCAGACCCGACCGACCTGTCTTTAGAGCAGTTCCCGACCGATCACAGAGCGATCATGGATCATATCGAACGCACCAAGCAAAATCTTCCGGAGGATCAAGTTTCGGACCACCCACGGAGTCCTTCGACTTCTCCACGAGATTCTGCGCCCGCTAAGCCGTCACCGTCTTTGCCAAGCGTGCAAGAAGACGGAGAAGAGAGAGACGACGAAGCCTCTGACTCGGACGTTCCTCGTGTGCAGATTTTCGTACCAGGTGACAGGCCAGCTGTACCTATGACACCTCCCATGACGCCAACCAAAGAGAAGCAAGGGCAAGAGGTGGTCAAGGACAGCAGTGCAAAAGTTGGCATGGAAAAGGTCAAAACTTTCATAGGAAATGTGGAACAGCAAGCGCGTGAGACGCGCTGCAGTAACATGTAAATCACTTGTTGAACCACCGCGTCGACCTCACTAACCTGTGTTCAGTTTCGTTGGTATCGGCTTTGCAATTGCAGTCGCCATTACCGCCGTTGGGATCTGGTACTTTAACAGCAGCAACGTCGATGTGGTCGATGCTTAGAGTCTGCCTCAAGGACCCGCCAAAACAAGCACTTAAAAGCACCGATGGTCGGACAAGGCTGATGTGATGGACAGCAATCAGCTGCTGTGGAGCTACGACATGCATGAGAGACGAGATGACGGGCTGGTCCTAGTATGGCGCATTACCATGCCTTGGTAGAGCGCGTCGTAGACATTCTGGATTGGAGCACGTCCTGAGTTACACAATACAATTCTAATTCTAGGATGCAGACCACGTGAATGCACGCTACCAGAGATAGACTAGGCGCTAGCGGAAAGGCTTGGGTGAAGCGGTGTTCGTAGTTCGATGCTGCTCATCGGTACGGCCACATATCCATTCGATTCCAACGTGAAAGTCTGCGATCGTGATTACCATCCTCGGCCCCCGGCCGCCACCGCCCATCGAGTTTCACAGCCACACGCTGCGCCGATGTTTAGACGGCTTTGACCGCCGCAAGCATCGCCGCCATCGCCGCCATCGCTGCCATTCCGTATGCTCGTACACTTTCGACTCATCTCATCGTCTGCACATGCCGGTTTGTGCACAAACAATCCTACCCATCGCGCATCCGCGTCTGGAGACATACTGTTGCGCGGCCTATAGCAGCAATCGAAGTGCTGTACTCTCAAAGCCGAGCGACGAGCAGAGTCCGAGTACCACAGGCCACAGTACATACAGTGCTGGAGCATCACGATTGGAAGTATCCACACCCAGACAGCGGCAGAGAGACAGCAGCCGTGGCGGAGAGCATTACCACACATCCACGGCGCGCGCCGTAAGGCTTCGGAGGAGAAGGAGGGGAGGAATCTGCGGTGCGGGAGGTGTATGATCGATTTGCGCATCGTGGCAAGCATATAAAAGTGTTTCTGGGGCCGTCGCATCATCGGCGGCTAGCTCGAATGTGGCAGTCGCATGATGAACCCGCAAAGCCAGTCATTCACACCGTCATACAGCAGCAGCAATAGCAACAGCAATAGCAACAGCAATAGCAACAGCAATAGCAATAACGAGGCTTGGCGGATGCAAGGAGACATTACTCGGATCCAGCAGATCCAGGCAGAGCACGCGGAGCGGATAGCGAGACTGGAGCGACGGCAAGAAGAAGATGCTCGGATGAAGAGTGTCTGGGGCAATCAGTCGCCTTTCCCGAGTGTGTTAAGTGGCACCCCTCAACACGGTGAGTCCAAAGTCATATACGTGTCCTGCGCCGATATTCATGTGTGTTCACAGGCCCTCTGCAGCAGCCACCTTCTGATCGTTTCGCTGACTTCGACGACGAGGCCAACAACTTAATGAGCAGTCTCCACCTGGACGCCGAAAGCGAACCACGAAGAGGCATGGGGTCTGCATCCCGAGCGAACAGTGTCCGCTTTGACGAGTCTGCGAATCAAAACTATATCTCGCACTCCTCTCGGCCATCTGTCGACTTTTTGTCTCGAACCAGCAGCGGACTCGGCGGTCTTCGACTGGACGAGAGGACCGGCTCGCACAAGTCAGAAGGTCGGGCCAGCTCTGCACATTCGATGCGATCTGCTGCGTCGGGTCGGGCCAACAGCCTGAATCTGGACACAGCAGCATTCGGACTTGTCGATGTCAACAGATTGCCACCGGATGCGCCCGGCCTTGCACCTGGACTCATGCTTCTTGGCGTGGTCCCAGCCATAATACGATGCTGGATGAACACAAACTTCAAGCACGATGCTTTGCTCTACGCCGCTGTATGCACCGGCTCGTACAGATCCTTTCTGGACCTGCGTCTCATCGAAAAGCTTGGCTTTGAATCATTCATTGCTGTGGAGGGGGATGGCACTCGTGTAATCGAGCTTCCCATGTTCTTTCCAGAGGCTGTTCCACATCCCGCGTCTTCACGGTCGAGCAGTCCGGCACCTCAGCTGCCGTCCCTCACTGTGGAGTTCCGTGTCATTGAGCAAGCAGATTCTGATGAGAATGAGAAGGCGCTGCAGATATTCTTGGGAAGCGACGTGCTGCGTGCTCACAGTGCAGACATTCTGTTCTCCTCGAATAGCATGACTATCTACGACAACGAGAGGAATAAGCTCAGTATTCCACTGTCGAGACCGGAGAATGAGTCGGCCTTCAATACGCTGTTTGTCGCAAGTGGCCAGATGCAGGCAGCTCCTCGCACGGGTAAGGCTGGACATCCATCGAGAGAACATCCGTACTTGAATGGGCTGGGCCATGGCAGTTCAACGGCTTCAGTGTCGTCAGCAGCAGCAAGCCCACCACCCGGCAAATACCGACCACCCGCCGCGATCGCAGCAGAAGCTGGAAATAACGAGTCAGCCAGGCCTGGAGCTGTTGGTTCAGACAGCGACAGACCGTCAAGCCCACAAGTGAATGCTACAAGTCCATCTCTTGCTATGGTCAACACCAAATCCGACAGTTCTGACCGCGAGGAGGTAGCTGCAGAACCGGGCTCGCAAGCGACACCACTGCGGCCTGGCAGCAGTCCGGCGATCTGGAGCAGCTGGCGTCGAGATGGCGCTTCCTCGGCGACATCGCAATCGAGTGGTATGGACTGGGCGAGCGCAGGCAAGAATCGCGAGACGTCGTACCAGCGCAAAGACACTGGGATCAAAGTGCTGAAGCCCAAGACCGCCAGTCGTACCTTCTCAACGAGCGCCACTCCCACTTCAGCCATTCCCAGTCCCGCCGATGGCAAGAGCCGATTCTTCGATGACGGCCGGAGAAGAAGTGAGCTCGATAAAGGAAAGACATCTACTGGCAACGCTGCGAAGGAGAACGCTGGACCGAATGGCGCAGCAGTCCCACCTCCCAAGACGAAGTCGAATCCCATCGGTGGTGCCTCTGCTTTCTCTTGGCTCAATTCTGGTGGCTCGAAGTAAGCATCGTCGACATGATGCTCTTGGAAGACGTGATTGCGAGCATTCTTGTCGACGCACGGGACCGGCCGATTCTGGACACCCCGTTGAGGGAATGACCCGAGAAGAGCCTGGTGTCACTGCCACGGCCAAATTTACATGTCAAGTAGCTATTGCTAGCAATGTAGGCAGCTATCGCTGATAATGCGAGTGAGCATTCTTGTCAGCCGGCCTCCGGCTTCGTGTAAGTTTGGCGAGGTCTCGCGGCGTTCGAATTTCTGTTAGCTGATGGATCTGCACACAGCTCTAGGTCTGGGATATGGTGAGGGATGATGGCGCGTTGCCCGCCCGACTCTCGGCCTTGCTCGCAATCTCCGAGCGACTGAGACGCGTCACCGCTCAATACCACGGGAGGAGGGACTGGCTCTGCTGCCATCAGTTTGATTGTAGCTCGAACTCCACCGATATATATGGTTTCACCCTCCCTTCTAGAGCCCTCAACTCCCTCTTTGACACATCAAACACTCCCACCTTTTCCGCCCGACGTATCCCTCCACGCAGACGAGTCACCATGCCGCACACGCCCTTCTATAAAATTGCGCGGAAGCATCGCGTGCAGCAGACTGGTGCGAGCGACAAGGTTGCCACTCAGTCTGACTACACTCCAGGTCCGTTGTGATACCAATGTTCATCACTTTCGAAAGCCGACACCCAAGAATTCGGCCGGCAATCCGCCTTGTTCGAGGGCCGTTTCAACGCAGTCGATGCCCGATTCGACGCAACCAGGATCCACGTAGTTGATATATCGCAGCGAGCAATTACAATGACCTGGCGCGGCTGGTCGACTCTCGTCTCATTAACGTAGGCGGCGCTCTAGAGCCGCTGCGAAATGCGTTAACTAACACCGCAATTGAAAACCTCCCAGTAACACCACATGATCTTTCTAGCTATCTCTACACGGAAAATTTCCAAGACGCTGTAATCTTACTGCGATAATAGCTAGAAAGATCGTGTGGTGTTATGGGGAAGTTTTCGATGGCGGTGTCAATAACGCATTTCGCAGCGGCTCTAAAGCGCCGCCTACGTTAATGAGACGAGAGTCTCGACCAGCTGTGCCAGGTCATTGTAACTGCTCGCTGCAATATGCGTAGCTCCGTATCAACTATGTAGACCCCGATTGCGTCGAATCGACTGCGTTGAATTAGGCATCGACTGCGTTGAATAGGCCCTCGAACATGGCGGATTGCCGGCAGCGAGTGCGCAAGGCTGTTGGGTTACTGGAAGTGCCGGCGGGTGAGAAGGCGCCTTCTTGGTATGCGGATGATGACCGGCAATCTCGCCGCAAAGAGGCAGCGGATGCGCAAAAGCCGTTGGGGATGCGCCGAGGCCGTTGGTTTGCTAGAAGTGCGTGATTGCATGACCTGAGTGCAAGGGATTGCACGAGTCATGTGACCTGTGAGTAAGCGCAGCTGACGAGGTCGTGAGCATCAAAGCCGAAATTGTCGCTGGTATCGAAAGGCAGCAGCTCAGGGCTGAAGTTCGAGCGTTGCCAAAGGACAGCACCTCCAAGCCACTCTGTACATCCTCATCGCCGTGCACAACCGCTTCCTCACGAATGATGCAATGCGAGGCAGATACGGCTGGGTGACTGAGGTTCGTTGGAAGCCGATGCGAGGACCACGATGCCAGAGGCCGGAAAACGCTCGTCCGTGTCGGGGCTTAGAAGAGGTGGATGTCGAGCCGCGTGGGAAATGACGAGATGGATGGAACAGTATTGATCAACATGGGACGCGATGTGGGCCTCGGTGCTTCGTGGCAGGGAGATGTGGTGATTGTGCTTTCGTGCCAATGCTGCAAGAGCTGCCGATGCTCAAATCGTGCGCGCAGACAAGTTCCGATGGAAACATGCGAGGACTAGTCTCAAGGTAGGCGCGTCCTCGTAGCGTGACTTCCTTCTCTACGGTAAGCTTGAATACCATTGTCATGATGCCGCTCGCCAATCCTCGCACGCCGTTACAGACGTTTGTCCTGGCAACAAATCTGCGCACCATGGCGCCGTCGCTGACCGGCCGCCACGAGGAGGATGTGGCAGAACTGTCGATACAGGAAATCATCTTCAGCTGCGGTATTTGCCAGGCAACAGCAGCCGAATTGTATACGAACTCGGACGACAGCCGTCCATTGAGCAATGTTACGGGCCTCGATGGGGAGGTCATCACCAAGTTATGGATCGCTGATTGCTCGCATGTTTTTTGTGGCAAGCATCTCGATGGCGGAGGTAAATAGTGCTCCAAATCTTCCGCCCTTCGCCTGCTGACACCCATAGCCGCGCCATTTCACCCGCACGGATCGTCTCCGCGAGCGTCTTGTCCGATATGTGTCGAAGATGCAGGCAATCGATCAGTGCGGGAGCTCTTCGGCATCACTGTCCTGAGTGACGGCCAGCTCCCCGAAGTCGTACCAAGAGAGTACCTCAAATGTCCACCTACACGCCTGGACGCCCAAGATCCCCGTATGGACGCCCTACGTGTAAGTTGGAATCCATTGCCGGCTACTTACACTACCATCGACTGATACTTCTCCAGTTCCAATACAGTCACCTGGTCCGCCAAGCCAAGAAGAGCGCAAAACGCTGGAGAATAGCCGAAAGCAAACGTGCTGTCCTCGAGAGCACGTTGGCCAAAGAACGGAAGCAACATTGCAAGATCAATTCGGAGCTTCGAAATTTGCAGCACAGGCACGAGGATGTCACGGCTAAGCTGCAGAAGTGGGAGAGCAGGAAAGAGCTCATTAGGCATTATCTGGATGCGGTGCACGAAATGAGTCGGTGAGCGCGCCTAACTCAATCTCCTACGAAGCTAATCTGTTCAGGGATATTCAATCAATGCGCACCAAGCTCATCGAGCTTGGGTACGATGTTCCGCATAGGAGATATGGCCTAGACTCGCCTCAGACAAGTGATCAGCCTCAAGCACGCCCTCAAGCGACTACGGGAGACAGCTCGGCCACGCTTGGTAGGGCGACAAAAACGTGCAAAATGTATGAAAAGGGCTAACAATTGGAATCACAGTTGCAGAGCCACATGGAAGATCATCGTCACGAAAGCGAAAGTTGCCTCAGTATGATCCTGATGTTGGCAGAAACGAGAGTGGGCGTATTCGCGAGCCTGCTCGTGATGATGGACGTCACTTGATGCCACCTCCCTTGCCAAGGATGCGCGCGAGGCAGTTTGAGAGCGTACAGCGTCATCCTGTCCCAGCACAAGCGCTGGCGCAGTCAGATCGAGATGACCCTCGTCCATCGCAGCCCATACAGGCGGTTGAGGGTGGGAAATGGCATGATGCGGATGCACACATAAATGCTGCGGCTGTGAATGTAAGACTGCCATATACGCAGCCTGGCGTGCGTCGAGACACGCAATATCATGGTCGCCTGCCTCTGCAACTCTCGCAAATAAAGATCGCACCCAGGAACCAAGGCAGTTTCCAATCCAACACCCGTCTCTCGCACGGCCCTGGAGCCTCTCTTCGATCTGACGAATCAATGCTGGCCCCACATAGTGCGACACCACTCCTTGCGGAATCGCCTCGCCATAGAACGCTCGGAGAAGTTCGCGAAATTCCTGATGCTGTGATGCGCGAAGGCTTCCGAGCAAATCAGCAACGCGTCTCGCATTACAAACCGGCATACAGCACACGGGACCAACAGTCGGGCGATGATGCTCAACGTACTATGCAAATGCGCCTGGGAGAAGATACTTCTCGAGAAGAATACGCCAGACTGCCCAGCCGGGGAGTGAGACGTGCCGACAGACCTGGGTGTTCACTACCGAGAAAGGCAGACGTTCGCCGTCCATACGCCGAGAACCCAGCAGTAGCTGTCCCAGCACATTTGCCCTCCAAGAAACACGACAGATGTATATCTCGGCTGCCTGAAAACCAGCGTGGAAACGAACGATCTCACGCACGCGATCACACCGAGTTGAACCGCTTGTCTTTCATCAGGATTCCGCACGACTCCACAACACCCCACCAGCTGGACACATCGTATCGGGGCCATCAAGCTCCGAACTCTCAGTACCATCGAAGCGACTGCCACAGTCAACTTAATCGAGGCCACATGTCTCATCGTACGCCCTTTCAATCAGATCTACGTCCACCTGCTGATGCTGGCCTTTTTGCGCAGCGGACTGCTTCCCAGACGAATCGTGGACGAATGACACTCCCTCCGCAAAGCTCTAACAGCATGCAGCATAGGAACCTCCACGACCCGCAGCTGTTAATGATCCGCGGTGTGCGAGGAGCGGGTTCATCTCGAGGGCTCTACAGTCGCCGAAGCATCTTCCCTGCCGGATATCAACCGCGGTCTCTAATCTCCGCAGTCGGCAACAGAAGGGTCGTATAATGATGGGCCCTGTCAAGCATGTTTGTCGACGCCATTTGTTGGGTTGCTACAATCATGAGGCAATACTGCACATATATTTTCACGCAAGAGACCCCGCTCGAGTCCACTGTTTTCGTTTCCAGAATGTCCCCCACTTGCCTAGACTGGGAGAGTAGGCTCGACTCTCTGCTCCCGGAAGAACCGGAACCAATAGTAACATTGATCCACCAAAACGTCGACATCTCACCGACTTGAACGTACTTTCTGGTGCTTTGACACAGTAATAGTGCCGAAATTGCACTCTCTGGTACCAGCAGCCGCAATGTCTCATCCAGAACACCTCCGCGCCTCTTCCTCCACCAACATTGGCGGCACAAACCAATACCGAGTGCTGGAAGGCAAGATCGCAGTGGTTACGGGAGCCAGTCGCGGGATTGGAGCGGCAATATGTGAAAACCTGGCAGAGAAGGGATGCCATCTCATCATGAATTATACGTCCGACACATCCACCGAGAGGACCTCAGAACTCGCGCAGGAACTTGGACGAAAACACGGTATCCACACATTGCCCGTCCAAGCAGACATGGGTTCCGAGAACGGCCCGCAACATGTCATCGACATGGCTCGGAACCACTTCGCACACCCCAAGACCCGGAAATTCCAGCTCGACATCATCATCAACAACGCCGCCGGGATTGCCGGCAAAACAGCCGTCGCGGACTGCACTTCGGCAGAATTCGACCGCTTGTACCACGTCAACGTGCGCGGCCCCCTCCTCCTGATCAAAGCCGCGCTCCCATATCTGCCCCATGACCGTTCCGGTCGCATCGTCAATCTCAGCTCCGTCAGCGCAGCCTTGGGCTTCCACCAGGATAGCGTGTACGGGGGCACGAAAGCGGCTTTGGAGGCCATGACCAGGACGTGGGCGAGAGAGTTGAGCGAACGAGCGACGGTGAATGCGGTCACTCCAGGCCCGGTGGCGACGGATATGTACGGCGCGACCAGTCCGGAGTTCCGGGCTCAGATGGCGGGTTGGACGAGGAATGCACCTCTGGCGGCGATCAGGCCGGAGGTGGACCGTGCAGATTTGGTCGAGGGTGCCGGGGTTGCTGGAGGAAGACCGGTAAGCATTCATCGCTGTCTTTGGATGAAGTGGTTGCTGACGTGTCGTGGGGATATGACTTTGAGGTTGCGGGCGTGGTGGCCATGCTGTGCACGGCGGATAGTGCATGGTGCACGGGGAGTGTGGTCTGTGCTAACGGAGGATTCAAGTTCAGCTATTAGGTACACCGCACTTGATACGTCACGCTCCATGCTCTCCAATCTTGTTCCGATCTTGCATACCCGCTCCGAGAACGAAGCGAATCTTTTCTGTCTGAGCTGGAAGAATGCGAAAGGATGCATCAATCGATGGGGCTCCCGTTGGACCAGTACGAACTGTGCTCCGTCTCGTAACATCGGGGGTCTGACAAAGCCGTGCAAGTTCTCCGTCGACGCGTGCTGGTATTCTACAGTCCATGCTTGACGTCCCCCAGCGAGCTTCTCCGTTAGTGCATGTGTCGGGCGTGAGCAGCAGATGTCCAGAATACCCGACCGCACACCCCCCGGCGGCAGGCCGAAAGCTTGTAGCTGTACTACCCGAACACGTCTTCGATATTGCTTGTAGGGGTTTGAACTCGAGGCATGTCGCAAGTGCGCATCTCTCATCGGCATGGATCGTCCATAGCGATTCTGCATGATGCTGGAAGTTGCGGCCGCGGCGGCGCTGATCGCTCTCACCACAGCAGTGCTGGCTTTGTACCGCTTCAAGGCCGTGACACACCCACAACGACCCAAGCCACTTCGCCGTGCCCGTCAGGACCCACGAGAGCCGACCCATCTGCTCATAGTGCTTGGCAGTGGTGGACATACAGCAGAAATGCTCGCGATGCTGGGACGAGCGGCAACGGAGAAAGAGTACGCTTCGCGGATCGATTGGAGGGACTTTACGCATCGGACTTGGGTGGTCAGCTCAGGAGATGGGATATCGGCCGAGCGCGCCTGTCAGTTTGAAGAGTGGGTGGCGAATCGGTCTCTCCAGACGACGCTGTCCGACGGCAAGGATAACAGAGTCATGGGACTGGCGTCAGGCACATACGATATCGTGACGGTGCCACGCGCGAGAGCGATCCACCAACCCGCGTACACCGCGCCGATCTCTTGCGTGAGATGTCTCTGGGCATGCATCGGCATCCTGGCATCTCACTCGACCGAAGGCCAGCTGGACTTTCCCGACCTGATCCTGTGCAACGGCCCGGCCACCGCGACCATTCTGATTTTCACCTCCATCCTGTTGCGCTTCTTCAATGTCCGTGGCTGCAACTCACGACGCAAGATGCGTACACTCTACATCGAATCATGGGCCCGCGTCAAGAGGCTTTCCTTGTCGGGGAAACTGCTGTTGCCCGTCGTGGATAGATTTCTGGTGCAGTGGCCTCAGCTCGAGCGCGTTGCAGGAGGACGAGCGGAATTCCACGGTCCGTTGGTCTGAGCAGCCATCTCCTGCCGACAGTTGCCTGCCGCGGTGTTTTGCCGACCATCTCACTTGTGAACTTCCTTCCTCTGACGCCATGTCCATCTTCGATGCCGATCCATCACGTCTGAAGAAGAAGGGCAATGGTCCAATGCATCCAAACTGTGCACAAGATCTCTGGCATGGCTGTTGGAGGGATGTCGTCACTGGAGACTGTCCCCTTCCATGGTGATTGCGGCCTCGCAAAGAGGGGGTTCGGGCGACGAATGATCAGGAAACCAACCAAAGAAACAGTGAAAACGGAACTGCGGACTTGGATCTTGTGGCTCTGAACATTGTTGCTCGCAGAAACAGTCAGCCGCGACCCGTCCGTTCCACATTCCTCGATCGCTTGAGCGGTCAAAACTACCGCCTCACCATTTCCATCCACACTCAGTGCACCTCTCGTTCCCCGTCACCGCTGAGGACCAGACGGAGTAGGAGCACACCACACCAAACTCCAACCCGCGTGGCCCGTCGTTCTCTCTCCTTGCATCGCCTTCCCCGTTCGATGCCCAAGACGGTGACTGGAGGGAAGAAACCATCATCTCTCCCACGTCACACTCATGCTCATGCCCCGTACCCTAGACCAACTGCTCCAGCGCGTCTTTCGCGATGCACTTCCTCACTCCCATCACTGGCGAGGTCGGGGTGGATTTGGCGGTACGCGTGTTAACTCGCACGAGCACGATGTTCTCGATCCCGCTGGCGAGGTCAGAACGCTGGCGAGGTCGACTGACACGTCCAAACATGATGTCGTTCTGGCCGGTCAAACGCGAAAGCGCCAGTGCACAAGAGAACGTGAACAGAACTGAGGGGGGCCTGCGGGTTGCACGCGAGTGGCGAGGGAGAGATCGTGGTAATCAAGTTCATCCAGGACCGCTCAGTGTCTGAAGTTGCATCGTATATGCGGGTCGATGGACAAGCTCGCAGCATGGTGGTCCGGTGATGTGTCCAGGTAGTAATGTTGCCGTGCGAAATGCTCGCTGCTTTTGGAATACCCGTACTGCTCGAAACAACGTGCAGAGCAAATGATAAGTTGCGGTTTGCATGAGTCAAGAATACTTTTCGATAGATAATACGGCTGATCTTGCGTCCCGGATTCCGCCATCCTTGAGAACTGCTAGAGTAGCTACGCTTGACCAAAGGCTCTGCTCAAAGCAAAGTGGCACGATACCGCCAAGCGTGATACCAACGTCGGCAAGGTGCTGGGCAAGCTGCTCAGAACACTGATCCAGCCCATTGTATGTCATATTTCCATCCCATACGTCGATTGTCATAGCGTCTGGTTGTTCCAACATGAGATCCATGAACAGCTCATGTACGCAAGCGCTCTTCGATTCTGGAACCTCAGCGTTTCGATTCCAGATATCACGAATGTCGTCCTGACTGGCGAGGCTGATGTTTCCTAAAGTAGCTTGGGGCTCGGCCAAACGGCGAATCTGGTTAGGCAGTATTACGGCAGGGTGGTAGCGAAGGTTCACAGCCAGACTGGACGAGGAGACTGTGCAGTCTATCATGAGTGAGAACATCTCTTCCTCAGGCGCTCTCTGCTCCCTCTGCTCCTTTGTCGAGGTGACGCCGCTGCTTCTGTGCGAGCGAACAACCCGCTATGGCCTCTCTTCGTCACGAAAACAACACACACGAAGCGACTTCCGATGAACTTGGCTGGGAGTGTTCAGCTTCTCCACCAAAAACCTTCGTACACCTAGCTTGGGCAGTGCTTCAAGCACGATATATTGGGTCTGAACCGTACGCATCATAGAATAAGCAGTCGTAGGCCAAGACTTGGAGTTCCGGATATCGGCTGTGACATGGCTAGATTGTTTCGGGATGTGGTCATGGACCCGAAGGACTATTCTATGTAAGTTCGGGATCCGTCGCCATATCGCGTACGATGGAGCACGTTGAAGGCTGTTTGATGAAGCTTGTTGTGTATCCGCGCAGTATTCGCGTTGATGATCGAGGCCAGCGTGATTTTCGCGTCATCTATCAAGGTTGAAGGACGATTCGATGGGCAGCAGCCGCGCTGACTGTCCTGCGGTATGAGGGTGGTGGAAGGCTCCTCTGGTCCGCGTTGGCTGATCGACATGCCCAAGTGCTCGTTGCTTGCGGATTTCGAAAGTGCGCGGTCTTGGCGGACTATGCCAAGAGCAAATGCTCACTGACCGCTCTGCCCGGACAGCTGCTTGGCGTTGGCCGGTTCCGTTGGCCGGTTCGTCATTGTGAGCTGCAGATTCCAGTGCACATGTTGTGCTGGACCAGGGCACGAGCGAGTGTCATGGCCAACACGAGGTTGGAAGGAGATTCGCAATTGCCGAATCGGGGGTGTGAGGGTGCTCCTCGTGGCCTGCTGGGATTTGATGGCATGATTACAGCAGGCCCTGGTCGTCGGCGCGAGAAAGAGGCCGCTCGACGCGTTGCATCGCGCCGTGACCATCTCCTGCAAGGGCATCCGATGACGCTGTGGTTGTTAACTATGCCAGATACTCTACCCTGTACATATCGCTACCCTGTATCGCTGCCCTGTATCTCTACCCTGTATCTCTACCCTGTATCTCTGCCCTGTATCTCTACCCTGTATCTCTACCCTGTATCTCTACCCTGTATCTCTACCCTGTATCTCTACCCCGTATCTCTACCCTGTCTGTATCTCTACCCTGTATCTCACGCCGTGTCATACTCAACTCTCTTCTTTTGTTGTGCCACGTCTTCCACGTGTTGGACAGGCATCAATCGCACCGGTCCATGTTCTCTGTGGCGTTGGTTCTGCGTCGCCGTGTAGCTTTGCACGCTCGTATCGCTCGAGAAAGACAGCTGCCTTGCTCTGGCTCAGCGTCAATGGTCGTGGTGGGCTACGACGAGCGACCCGACCGATACCTGGAGTCGTCCACGGTAAATGCCGGCGTTGGCCAGCTGCATTGTCGCTCCATACGTACTCAATGCCAAGTGCCAAACAGCAGAGCAATCGTGGACTTTTTACACCAGAGCCGGCCCGCCCGGTGCGGTCTTCGACGCACCACCAGGTTCACCGCTGGAGAAAATCTCCGAGCGCATTCATGCACCAGCGTCGTGGCCCTCTGTGATTTGTGGCTCTGTCCTCCCTCCCATACTGCGGACATCCTCGCACTCGACTCATGCTGTGATCACTTGAATGTCCGTCTGGACGTCGACGGAAGTCCCGATGGAGTTAATAAGCGTGCTTGAAGCGGCAACACTGCGGCTCGATTTCAGATACGAGGCCGTAGGCACGGGGCGAGAGCACTACGGAGCCTCTTCGGATGAGTACGTCACAGCCAGCGGGAACACGCTTACACAATGATTTCCAATATGTCTTCGACTGCGAACCTGCGTACACCCTCTAGACTGCTTCATAATATGCCTAAACACTGGTAGAAGAACGCAATACATTTAGTGTAAGGCCCTAATACAGCTAGGCGCTGTTATAGTGGTCTTGGTAGTCATTAAGAGATGCTCTGGCGTAACGTTTGCAAGTGTTGCGACGGTGGAAAGGGGTGGGACGGACTGATGGGGTGGACCCTGGAATTTCGGCTCGGCCCTTCCGGACCGAGCCGGGTCATGGCACACTACCCCTCAGAAAGCCCACATCCACTACTACGTAGATTCCTTCCTTTCCTCAGTTTGCGATATAGTTGTTAAAAGGCCGTATTGAATTATATCTACGCGCTCGGATTATTATATCGCAAACTTACTACATACTACACCCCCTTGCTGCGTAAAAGGGTCTGTTAAATCGCATCCGGCTACCTAAATAACGCACACGCAACACATACCCACCTGCACGCACGAAAGGATCCGTCGAATCGTATCTGATCCGAGCGCGCAGATATGATTTAATACGGCTGTTTTGATAACTATATCTCGAACTGAGGAGGGAAAGGAATCTATATAGCGGTAGGTAAGGGCTTTAGGGGTGGCATGCCAAGGCCCGGCTCGGTCTGGAAGGGCTGAGCCGAAATTCCAAGGGTCTACCCTATTACTTAGTCCTACTCCTTTCTGCTCCTGTAACACTACCCCCCTCCCTTATTAGCGGTCGCCCTCGACCGCTTACTTATTACTTCTGCCTCTTTCTCTTTTTTTTTGATTCGTCTTTCTTTTCTTCTTTTTCTTCCGCTTCTTTATCTTCTTCTTCCGTCCGGTTCGCGGCTTCTTCTGCAAAAATTCTTCTTAAAATTGACGTTACCTCTTCTTTTCTTCTACCTCGAAAACATTATTCTTTCGTCGTCTTCTTTCTTCTTATATCGTCGCTATCTAAAGTCCTTTACTTAGCGTCTATCTAATCGGAGCTATCTAATCCGGGTACGTAGATATAATTTAATACGGCCTTTTTAATAACTATATCTTGAACTGAGGAGGGAAAGAAATCTATGTAGTAGTGGGTAAGAGCTTTAGGGATGGTGTGCCAAGGCCCGGCTCGGTCTGGAAGGGCCGAGCCGAAATTCCGAGGGTCCACCCTATTACTTAGTCCCACCCCTTTCTGCCGCTGCAACACCACCCCCCTCCCTTACCAGCGGTCGACCTCGACCGCTTACTTATCCATCTGTCTCTGTTCTTTCTCATTTTTTTTTTTACATCGTCGCTATCTGACGTCTTCCCTTAGCGTCTATCTGATCGGAAGAGCTATCTGATCGGATCCGGCGGTTACCTAAGCTGCGGCGTAGCCAGTCTGTACTCCGCTGTAGAGGTCTATATAGATCCGTCCGCGGCGCCTTTTCTTCTTCTTTTTCTTTCTCTACTAAGGCCTTTAGCGCTACCGCGAGGCTGCTTTAATAGCATTAGCTTCGTTCTTTGTCGTTATCATTATTCCGGCTAAGTCGGCAGATAGCAGTAACAGAGAGCAAAGACCGTTACAAAGCGCGCCGACGCGGTAGCGCCGTCCTCGGCCTTACTGCTATTATCTGCCGGTCTTGGCCAGCGGTAGTAGTAGTGGAGCCCAAGACACTGGCTAGCGATTTCTGCGATCGTTTCCCTCGGCTTCCGCGCCGATAGAGCAGACGCGGGTTTTCTTCTTCTTTATTAACTTCTGAGCCACTTAGGCTTTGGCCTCTTCGGATTCTGCGTATAGAACTCCTTTAGCAGTTCCACTGAATTCCGGAGATTCTCGATTGGATACTATTTATAATCTTCTGGCTATCCCTTCTACAAGATCCTTGCTTTAATAGATCCTCTTAGTTTTCTTATATCTATTACGTCTTCTACCTCCTATTCTTCTTCTTTACCGTCTATCTCGATTAGTAGGGGTTCGGCGAACCCCTGATCCGGAAGACCGTCTTTAGGGTCCAAACTTAGCAGATCCGAGTAAAAGACATCGTAGATCCGGAATAATTTTGGTAGCTGGAGCCGGTAAGTCACCGGCGACCTCTTTTCTATTATCTTAAACGGACCTACGTAGCAGGGGTTGAGCTTGGCGTTGCCTTTTAGCCTTAGGTTCCGTATGTTAAGCTATACCTTTTGGCCCTCCTTGAATTCTATTAGCGACTGCTTTCTATTAGCTCGAGTTACTATCCTTTTCTAAGCTGATTCTATCGCCTCTTTTGCCACCTTAATCGCTTCTTCTATCTGAGATCGGAGCGCTTCTGCCGCCGCAGCGGCGACTCTCTTCGACGAGGTAGCAGTAGATATAGAAGGTTCTAAAGAGCTGGGTTTGTTCGGCGGTTGGAAGCTTATTCTTAGAAGATAACTATACGTTACCTCGAACGGCGCTAGTAAGGTAGCCTCTAACTGATCCGGGCACGCAGATATGATTCAATACGGCCTTTTTGATAACTATATCTCGAACTGAAGAGGGAAAGGAATCTATGTGGTGGTGGTGGTGGGCTTTGATGGTGGTGGTGCCAAGGCCCGGTTCGGCCCGGACGGGCCGAACCGAAATTCCAGGGTCCACCCCATCAATCTGTCCCACCTCTTTCCACCGTCGCAACACTACCCCCCTCCCTTACCAGCGGTCGCCCTCGACCGCTTAGTCATCCCATCCATCCTGGAAACCTCCACTGTGTTTTTTTTTTTTTTTTTTTTTTTTAATTTCGTCGTCTCTTTCTCGAAAATTCCCTTCAACGTTGACGTCACCTCCTCCGTCCTCCATCAAAAACAGTGTCCTCTTCATCTCTTTCTCGACTTTTTACGTCATCTGCATCCGAAGTCCTTCACTTGACGTTCATGTAATCGGTGCGCCTGATCCGTGCCATCTGATTTGAGCCGTGGGTCATCTGAGCTGCGGCGTGGTTGGTCTGTGCGCTAGCGCGGAGGTCCATATAGATTCGTTCGCAGCTCCGTTTCTTCTTCTTTTCTTTCTCCACCGGAGTTAGCACTCCATCGCAGGGGGGCGGCGGCGCTGGCACGCCACGGCGTGCGCAGCCCACTGTCCCTCTACGATCTGAGCAGCGATCGTTTTCATCGGCTTCCGTGCCGGTAGAGCGGACGTGGCTTTCTTCCTTTTCTTCCGCATCGGCTTTAGGGCCATTCCGGTTTCGATTTCTTCGGGTTTCGCACGTAAAAGTCCCTCAGCAGCTCCGCCGACGTCACCTCGTCATCGTCCGCGTCTGGAGTCCTTCGCTTGGCCTTTATGTGATCGGCTCTATCTGATCTGAGCCGTTCGCTATCTGAGCTGCGGTCTGGACGGTCCGTGCGTTCGCCTCGGAGGTCCATATAGATCCGTCCGCGGCGCCGTTTCTTTTTCTTCTTCTTCTTCCTCATCCTACAAAGTCATCGCCGCCGACGCGGTCGGCGGCGTTGACGCGCCACGGGGTCGGCGCGATGCCTCCCGCTGCACGTGCGGCGGCGGCGCCCTCGAAGACCTCCCCGAAACCGACGATCGTCTTCATCGGCTTCTGCGCCGGTGGAGCGGACGCTGCTTTCTTCTTCTTCCGTAAGGATCGGCATCAGAGCCATTCCGGCTTCGGCTTCGTCGGATTCCGCGCGTAAAATTCTCTTAGCAGCTCCGCCGAATTCCGGAGGTTCTCGATCGGATACCATTCGTAGTCTTCTGGCCACCCTTTCTACGAGATCCTCGCTTTGATGGACCCCCTTATCTCCTTTACGTCCACCACATCTTCTACCTCCTACTCTTCTTCATCACCGTCCATCTCAACTGGTGGGGGTTCAGCGAACCCCTGTTCCGGAAGGCCGTCCTTAGGGTCTAGGCTTAGCAGATCTGAATGGAAAACATCGTGGATCCGGAACGCCTTCGGCAGCTCGAGTCGATAGGTCACCGGCGACCTCTTTTCTATTATCTTGAACGGACCTACGTAGCGGGGGTTGAGCTTGGCGTTCCCTTTCAGCTTCAGGTTCCGCGTGTTGAGCCATACCTTTTGGCCTTCCTCGAATTCCATCGGTGACCGCTTTCTATTAGTTCGAGTTACCATCCTCTTTTGAGCCGATTCCATCGCTTCTTTTGCCACTCTGATCGCTTCTTCCATCTGAGATCGTAGTGCTTCTGCTGCCGCGGCGGCGACTCTCTTTGACGACGTGGCGGTGGTAGAAAGCTCCGGCGAGCCTGTGTCTTTTGGTAGCTGGAAACTCAGCCTCGGAAGATAACCGTAGGTTATCTCAAACGGCGCCAGCGACGTCGCTTCTGACCGTGTTAAGTTCGCGCAGAATTCGGCCATCGGCAACACCTCGACCCACTTTTCTTGATAATGGCCGCAGAAGGTTCGCAGATATCGCTCTATCTCGCGATTAGCCACTTCAGACTGGCCGTCGGTCTGAGGATGAGCAGCCGTGCTAAGCTTTCCGTAGATTCCGAGCGTCTGATTTATGGCCTTCTATACGTCGGCGGTGAACTGAGGACCCCTATCCGTGGTGATAGTGTCCGGTAGGCCATGGTGCTTCCACACGTGTTGGATTAACATCCGTGCTGTCTCTTCCGCGGTGGTTCCTTCGTCTTTAGCTCGACAGGGGATAAAGTGGCGTTCTTTGCTCAGCCGATCCACCACATTGAGCGTGGCGTCATATCCATCCGAATTCGGCAGGCCGGTCACGAAGTCCATCGTAATGTGTTGCCACGGTTTCTCGGGGATCGGAAGTGGCTTCAGCAGACCGGCCGGAAGACCGTAACGTGGCTTCGCGGCTCGGCACGCGTGGCAGTTGGCGATAAACCGGTAAATCCGCTCATAGATCCGCGGAAACCAGTAGGTCGTTCTCATTGCCTGCATCGTTTTCTTCGCGCCTGCGTGGCCCACATCCACGGAGCCGTAGACCAGTTGGATGACCTCAGTGATTAGTTCTTCCGGAACTATCAGCTTCCCTGAACCGGTTTTGCCGAGCTTCTGTTGTTGATTGAGCCGTTCCACCTTCTCGTGGAGCGTCTCTTCCTCAGGGGCCGGTTCCACTGCGCAGACCCCTACCTCTTTCAACACCTCTGCGTCTACCATTCGCTCGGTCAACACCTTCTGGAACATATTCGGATCTTCCTTCGCGCGGCTGGCCTTCCCTTCTCGTCTCGTCAGCGCGTCAGCCTTTCCGTTTTGAGCTCTGGGTCGATATGTGATCTTGAAGTCGAACCCTGATAAGTAGGCAGCCCACTGTGCTTGACGACGTGAGAGCTTCTGCGTCTTTATAAAGTAGGTCAGTGACTGGTGGTCCGTGAGAACCTGGACCGTGCTCTTCCCAGCTATAAGCTCCGGTTTCCACTCCTCGAAAGCCTGAATGATCGCCAGCAGCTCTTTATCGTAGATCGCGTAGTTCCGCTCAGCTTCGCTTATTGACTTGCTGAAGAAGGCGACTAGATGGAGGGTTTCGTCGTCACTATATTGAGAAAGGACTCCGGCCGTCACCGTGTCGGAAGCGTCCGTTTCCACATAGATCGTCTTTTCTGGCCGGAAGTGCGCCAGCACTGGTGCGGAGGCCACTGCTTCTTTTAGCCGGTTAAAGGCTTCCGTGCACCTCTTATTCCATAGGCCAGCGGCCTCTTTCTTCAGCGCCTCGTTCAGGGGTCTCGCTATCTTGCTGAAGTCCTTAATGAACCGTCGGTAGTAGCTGCAGAATCCGAGAAACGCTCTGATTTGCGTGGTGTTTCCGGATTTCGGCTGTTTCCACTCCGCGACGGCGGCGACCTTTGAGGGGTCCATACGAATTCCATCTCTTCCGACGATCAGACCGAGATATTTGACTTCAGTCTGATAAAACTCGCTCTTTTTCGTGTCCGCGTTCAATCCGACCTCGCGGAGCCTGGTCAGCACCTTCTTAATGTGGTCCGTGTGCTGTTCTCTCGTTCCTTCGGTATAGATGAGGATGTCGTCCAAGTAAATGGACACGAACCGTTCCAACATGTCCATAAACGTGTGGTTCATAAAGCGTTGCCACACTGCCGGCGCGTTGGTGAGTCCGAAGGGCATCACCAACCACTTGAAATTACCTATACGCGTCGCGAACGTCGTGAGGTCTTCTGTCTGCCCTTCTTCGTTCCTCAGTCGATAGAACGCTTGGCGAATGTCCAGCTTGCTAAACCACTTAGCCTTCGCCACCCGCTGTATAGTCTCATCGATCAACGGCAGTGGATACACGTCTCTCTTGGTGACCTCGTTGAGACCCCGGTAGTCTACGCAAAGTCGTAGACCACCCCCTGGTTTCCTTACGAAAAGAATCGGTGACGCATATTCCGCGGAGCTCGGCGTAATGAACTTCTTCGCCAGGTTTTTACGAACAAACACCTCTACTTGGTCCAGTTCGGCTGGTGACAGTCTTCTCAGGGGCTCGGTTCTTGGCAACGTAGCTCCCTCCTTCAGTCGGATCTTGTTGTCATATTCCGGACGATAGAGCGGCAATAGGTTGGAATCTGCTTTTGAGAAGACGTCAGCGTAACTATGGAGTTCGCTTGGCAGCACTTCCAGTGGATCCACTTCTTCTTCCGCCATCATCTTTCTGTAGTCTTCTATGTCTTTCATTGAAATGGCGTAGATCTCCGTGTCCGGCGACTTCGCGAGAGTCGTTATAGCTTCTAAACTTATTATTCCGACGGTGACCGGGGGTTCGGAACGATCAGACCGAGCCTTTTTGGCGGACTCCGTGGCTTTCTGCTCGTTGGGGGCGGTGGCGATTGCGTCGCCTAGGGTTTTGAACCCTATCATACCTTCTTCTACATCAATAACGGCTTTCTGGTTCTTCATCCATTTCTGCCCTATAATAATGTCAAATCTTCCGATATCCATGATTCGGAACGTCGCTTCCGTGGTGCGACCGGCCAAGGTGGTCTTCAGCGGCACGTAGTGTGTGACGCTTTCCGTGTCTTGTCCGTTATATGCCGAAATCCGTGTCGGCGACGCTAGTTCCACTGGGTAGCTATACCCTTTCATTAGTTTCTGAACCAATCTGTGGTGGATCGCCGCGCCAATGAGAGCTCCGGTATCGATAAAAGCTCTCAGCTGAAGTGGTCGGCTCGATCCGTCAAGGGGGTGGACAGTGATTGGAAGGATGATGGCTGTTTCCGTGTTCACTTCTACCGCCGCTAAGAGCGGATCGCTACAGCTGTTGATACTCTCTTTCGTCGACGTGGTTCGCGTTGGTGCCCTGTTGTCCATGCTGGATAGGGGGCCTATCCTTCCAGCTGGTCTTTTCCCAGTATTCGCAGGGGCACTCCACCGTCTACGCTGTCAGTATCGTTCGGCGTCGACTCGATGGCTTGAATAGCCTTTCTCTGCGGCTGCGGCTGCTTCGTTGCTCGATACTCCTGCTTTTGCTTATCCGACGCTTGACATCTCGTGGCGATGTGGCCAGGCTTTCCACACGCATAGCAGGTGGGGATGAACGACGAGCGCTGTGACTGATACGATGGCCGCTGGGGTGCTCGTCGGAAAGGCGCAGGGGCTCTGGTTCCCTGCGACGGCGGCTTCTAAGTCGATTCTCGTGCTTTCGCGTAGGCGTTCAAGTTTCTCCCTGTGACTCTCGCTCTATGGACGAAGCCCTCGAGGTCTTCGTCTTCCACAGACGCCATGGCTGCGGCCAGCTCAGGGTTTAGCTTCTGCCTCAATAGGTGAAGCTGCTCATCTTCTGCCACTCTCGCTCTGATGGCATATTTCCTGAACAGTCCGTAGAACTCTTCGAATGTCTGCTTGTTCTGGTTGATTTTATCCAGCTGCTTACGGGCTGTCTTCTTCCTGAAGGGGTCTCCGAAGCGTTGATCTAACGCTTTGATCGCTTCTTCAGCGGTTACCCCTTCCAGGTCCGCCACCAGCGAAAAAGCTTCTCCTTCCAACCGCGATTCCAGGTACGCCAACCGGTCTCCGGCGCTGTTCAATGCGTGATCGCGGCTCATCTTATTCTTGATCTTCTTCTTAAATTCTTCCCAGTCTTCGGGGTCTCCGCTCTTGAATGCCGGTGGGTCCGGTAATGACGTCATTAACGTGCCGCCTTAACTGTATGCCGCCGGTGAGGCGGTCTCTGCTGGTTCTTCTCGATGCGGTGGCGGCGACATCGCTGCTTCCATATCAGCCAGTTGGTTCTTTAGTGCTTTCAGTTGCGCCACTCTATTCGCCGCCTGGTTTTCTAACACATCGATGATGGTTTCTGCCGATTCCTTCTCGGCCCTTACCGTCTCCATTTCCTCCCTTAACTGTCTGTTTTCTTCCATGCTCCTATAGAACTTCTTTTCTATAAAGGTGATGGTGTCAAACACCTTCTCAGCTCCATGCTCTGTAAGATATTCTCCTATCTTATCCGGCGTGCGCCCGTACAGTTCGGCGTAGCCCTCCATGCCTTTTCTCGCTTCGTCTACCTCTTCTTCCGTAAGGCCTTTATAGGTCATTCCATCGTCGAGAATGCTGGTACGTCTATCTCTCGGTCTGTCGCTCTTTCTCTTTCCGCTGCGGCCTGTGACGCCGCTCTCTACCGCTGAGAAGCCTTCCATCTTCTCACGGTGCCTTGGGGGTTGTTGTTGTTGTTGGTGTGGGTGCGCGTGCGTTATTCGGGTTTCCGGATGATTCGACGGGCCCTTTCGCGCAGCGCGGGGGTTGTTGTAGAGAGTGAGTTCGAGATATAATGATCCGGGCACGCAGATATGATTCAATACGGCCTTTTTGATAACTATATCTCGAACTGAAGAGGGAAAGGAATCTATGTGGTGGTGGTGGTGGGCTTTGATGGTGGTGGTGCCAAGGCCCGGTTCGGCCCGGACGGGCCGAACCGAAATTCCAGGGTCCACCCCATCAATCTGTCCCACCTCTTTCCACCGTCGCAACACTAACTATACTAAGTTAGTGCAGAATTTAGCTATCGGCAACACTCTAACCTATTCTGCTTAATAATAACTATAGAAGATTCGTAGATATTTCTATATCTCTCGGTTAGCTACTTCGGACTAACTGTCGGTTTAAGGGTAAGCCGCTATGCTGAGTTTTCTACGAATTCCGAGAGCTTGGTTAATAGCCTTCTATACATTAGCAGTAAATTGAGGACCCCTATATAAGGGCTTAAGAATCTTGGTTTAGAAACTTAAGACTGGGTATCTATATAAAGGAACTAATAGGCAGTTCCTTCGTTATCTGCTGCTGTACAATTTGTACCTACAAAGCTAAGCTAGCAATTTCCCTCTGTATAGGGATGCAAGGTTTACACTCTGTACAGAGGATTGGGAGTTCTCCCTCTGTACAGTAGTACAGAGTTTTCTCTCTGTTTAGAGGGGCAGCAATTCCCCTCTGTGCAGAGCTATAGGGTTCTCCCTCTATATAGGAGTAGGGTCCTGTCGGTAATTCCGTACAGAGGGTAGTGTAAGGGGCTTAAGAATCTTAGTTTAGAAACTTAAGGTTAAGTATCTATATAAAGGAACTAATAGGCAGTTCCTTCGTCGTCCGCTGCTGTACAATTTGTATCTACGAAGCTAAGCTAGCAATTTCCTCCTATGTAGGGGTGCAAGGTTTACACTCTGTATAGAGGATCGGGAGTTCCCCCTCTATATAGTAGTGCAGAGTTTTCCCTCTATTTAGAGGGGCAGTAGTTCCCCTCTGTGCAGGACTATAGGGTTCTCCCTCTGTATAGGAGTAGGGTCCTGTCGGTGGTTCTGTACAGAGGGTAGGGTTATGCTAGCGCCGCTAAGTCGTAGTCCTTAGGGCGACGGCTAGCTTAGGTCGGGTCTAGGACCTAGGCTAGGCAGTGCTCCCTAACAATACCCCCCTCTCCCTTCTTGTAGTGCCCTTTTCGTACAGCAGCGTGCCGAACACCCTTAGCTCCTAGTGTTCCTTTGCTAGGTAGTGCTTTCCTATCCTCGCCTAGGCGCCTAACTGTTGGCCTCCCTCTCCCCTAGTTTAACCTTGGACTTCTCCTCCTAAGTCTGCAGGCAGGGAAGGCAGGGGGTGCTCGATCGCTTCTACCTAACCTTAGCTAGTTCCGTTTCTTAATTTAACGAAGCCAAGGTTAAGGCTAAGGAGGCCTGCTCGCAGTTATAAAGGTGCAGGAGGTGCTTAGTCCCCTCTGCTCCTTCTCCTCCTACCCTCGAGCCCTAGCTATGCACTCTACGTCCTAACCGTACAGTCTGGTACTACCGGGCTATTTGGCTTTTGTCCCTGTCACTTAGTCGTCGTCCAGAGTTTTACTCCTAGGTAGATGTTCCCGCCTCCGTCCAGTTGTCTAGTAGGCTGCTGCTTGTACAGGCTCTAGGTCGTAGTTGCCTCGCTTGTCCTCCTTTATACAGTTGTGGCAGCTGTCCTAGTTGTTATTGCCCTACAAGGCAGGCAGCTACTACCCTATATATAAACCCCTTCCCTTTCCTCTCTCTCTCTTCTTCTCTTTCTTCTTTATCCTCTATCTGCTATCCTTCCGTCTAGCCGTCTACTACTACTATTACTACTACTAACTACTATCTATTAGCTACTACCCTAGCTACTACTAGTTACTACTACCTACTAGCTACTATTATGCCGTCCGCCCTGTCCAGTAGCTCTCTCGTAGTTGCCGGCTCCTCCTCCTCTGCTTGTCTAGCTAGGGTCCCCTCCTATTTCCGCCTCTAGTAGTAGAATCCTTAATGTAACTAATAGCTACGCTTCCGGTTTATATAGATTCCTATCTTCTGTATAGTCTAAGCTAACGTCTTAGGTGCTATACTAACGAGCAGTAGGATGCGGCCGAGCTGCCCTACTACGCCTTCTAGTGTAACCCTGCCTAGGTTATACCTTAGTAGGTAGCTACAGCCTAGGCGTCGTACGTTAACGCTATCCTTATCGCTACCTAGGGCCAGCCCTACGCCCCTTGCTCCAACTCCCCCTAGCTCTTACTTGGCCTATACCGCCTCCTAGGCTTCTGGGCTAGAGTGTGTGCCTCGTATAAGTAGAAGGATAGCTCCCTCTACTGCCCCTACTACTGTCTAGAAGAGGCGCGTAGGGGTAGGGGGTGCCTCTGCTCCCTAGGGCTGGCCCTAGTAGGGGTGGGGGCCCTGCTAGGCAGGAGGTAATTAAGATCTTAGATAAGGAGTCGGTTGATCTCGTCCCCTAGGGTAGTGGCTAGTAAGCTACCCCCCCCCTAGGTAGTGTAAGAAATTTCAGACGGTTCTGCTTATAACTCCTCTTATTTCTACTCTCCTTCCTATCTGTTCCCTAGCTGTTCCCTTCCTCTAGCCCTTTTCCTGTATAGTGTCGTACAATGTCGTATTAGTAGGATTCTATAGTATCCTACGTCGTAATTCTCGATCCTTTAACAACCTAGGTTGCTAGCGGCTACCCTGTCCTTAGGGTAGATCGTGCCTCTTTCCGCTGTACAGTGCAGTGTTACTGTAACTAGGCAGGGGGATAGTTCTCCTCCTACCTGTCTAGTGCAGTTGTGTCCTGTAGGGCCTTGTACAGTTCCTACGTAGGCTCTGCCTATCCTCTCTATTTTACTAGGTACTCTGCTCTCTTCCGCCTCCTTCGGCTCTTAAGGATTCCTTCTACCTCGTACTCTTCCTGGCCCTTAGTTATAATCGCTAGTAGGCGCGCGTCGTCCGTCGTCTAGTGCAGTAGGGGGTCTGTGTTCGCTGGCTGTACGAAGTCTATATAGAAGACTAGATAAATCCCTAGGGGAGTGTTTAGTCGTACAGCGTATGTCCCTACTAGTCGGACTACTATAAACTTCCTGTTCTTCTAATGTAGTTTCTTGCTTAGCCAGTCTGTACAGATGTGTCGCTGGTTTAGCTAGACCTTATCCCCTGCCTCGTACCTTGGTACAGCCTATCGTCCCTTGTTAGCCTGCTCTTCCGTATTCTGTTAGGCTATAGCTAGACTCGCCTTCGCCTATTAATAGACATTCGTAATCGTCTGTACGATGGCCTCTCCCTGCTAAATAGGGGATCGTACAGGGCGCAGGGTGTTACTACTTAGGGTTAGTAGGAGCAGGGAATATTGTATCTATAGGCTATAAAGAAGGGGGACAATCCTGTAGCATTAGCTGTACAGCTGTTAATAGCTAGCTCCGCTATAGGGAGAAGTCGGTTCCAGTTCGTCTAGTTATAGTCGACGTACGCTCGAAGGTACGCTTCCAACGTCGAATTAACTCTCTCCGTCGCCCTGTCTGTCTGCAGGTGCTATGCAGTTAATAGGCGACGTTCTACCTTTAGCAACTGGCAGACCCTTGCCTAGAGCTAACTCGTAAACTGCGTGCCCCGGTCCGATATAATCGACCGAGGGAATCCGTATTTGCTAAACGTCGTCTGTATAAATGCCTAGGCAGTGTCTTTAGCTGTAATAGAGTCTATTCCCTCTAGTATTACCCCCTTCGTTAACTTGTCTGTAACTACTATAATGTTCTGCTGTCCGTCGCTCTTAGGGAGGTCTGTAATAAAGTCCATTGTTAGGTCTTGCTAGGGCCGGTACAGTATCGGTAGGGGCTTTAGCAGCCTATACTTTAGCTTACGCTAGGGCTTCGTCCGTCCGTATACATCGCAGTTCTGTACGAACCTGCAGATGTCCTTCGCTATCGCCGGCTAGTAGTAATCCCTAGCGACAATGCTATACGTCTCCTCGTGCCCTAGGTGCCTGGTAGCTATAGAGTCGTGCGTCTGTTGTATTAAGCTCGTATAGAGCTTTTCGTCTGCTAGGACCCAAATCCGATTCCTGAACTTTAGGTTGTTCTCCTCGTCTACTAAGCATTCTGCTGCCGACACCTTAAGATAGAGCTCTGCTAGGAGCTTCCGCTGTCCTCCTTAGATCGCTGTATAGGCTCCTTAGTACACCTCGTCCCTCTCTACTGCCTCTTCCTATACTTGCAGTTAGGGTTCCCAAAGGTGTGTCGCTGCTAGGCGGATAGTCTCCTCGCCTGGCTCCTCCTTAAACATCTGGAATGTTTGTAACTTTAAACGGTCGTCCTCGTACGTCGTTGGCATGTCCTAGTCCTGTCTAGATAACGCGTCGGCCTTGCTATTGTCCTTACCCTTGCGATACTAGAGTCTTATATTAAACCGGCTTAAGTACATTGCCTACTGTACGTGCCTCCTAGACAGCTTCTAAGGCTGCGTAAAGTACTCTAGATTCTTGTAGTTAGTTAGGGCAAGGAACTCGGGCACTAAGCAGAGTTCTCTATCCTATGCTTCGTAACACTGTACAACTACTAGCAACTCCTTGTTGTAGATAGGGTAGTTGCACTTAGCTAGGGAGTTCTTCTTAGAGAAATACGTATATAGGTATAGGAGTCCGTCCGAGCCTACCTATAACAGGATACCTCTAATGCAATATCCTAAGGAGTCGGTTTCTAGTATTGTCGTACGCTCCGGGTCGAAGGCGGCAAGCGTTGGTCCTGTAGTAAAGAGCTCCTTTAGCTTGTTAAAGCTCCTATCGCATTCGTCCGTCTATTTAAACTACTTGTCCTTATATGTTAGCTCGACTAGGGGGCGCACGATCTCTAAGTAGTTCTGTATAAACTAGCGGTAGAAGTTAGCAAACCTAAGAAATTCCTGTACGTGCTTAACGTTCGTAGGCGGCTTCTATTGCTTAATAGCATTAATCTTCTTCTTATCTATGCTAATGCCTTTCCCTGCCTCGATAATAAAGCCTAGGTATTTCGTATGCTGGACACCGAATTTACATTTGTCGATGTCGAGGTACAAGCTAGCCTGCTGCAGTCGGTCTAGCACTTTCTTAACATCCTATACGTAATCTGCATAGGTGCCGTCTGTAAAAACCAGGGTGTCGTCGAGGTACGCCGAGCAGATATCGTCTAGTAACCCTTGCAAGGACTTGTTAATGTACCTTTAGAAGGTTGCTAGTGCGTTGGCAAGGCTAAAGGGGGTAACAAGCTACTTAAAAAGACTATATCTTATATAGAAGACGGTTATCTATTTATAGCCTTCCTTAATCTATATCTTATAGAAGGCCGAGACTACGTTAAGCTTAGTAAACTACTTTGCCTTGCTGATCCGTCTGAGAGTCTCCTTAATAAGGGGTAAGGGGTACCGGTCCTTCTTAGTAATCGCGTTAATGCCTCTGTAGTCTACGCAGAAACGCAAGCTGGCCTTCCCCTCCTTATAGACAAACAGCACTAGGGCTTCTACGGACGACGTACTTGCCTAAATAAAACCCTTAGCAAGCAGGTCGTCCAGTATCTTGCAGAGCACTAGGAGTTCCCTAGAGGACATTCTGTATAGCGGTCCGTACAGTACCTCTAGCAGACTCCTATCTGGACGGGGTTCTAGCTAGATGTCGTAGTTAATCCCTTCTCCTCGGTGTAGCAGCAGTTTTAAGGCTAACTTCGGCTCGAAGAGGTCTAGGTATCCAGAATACTCCTTTAGGAGCTTCGTACAGGGGTCTGTTACTTTCTTAGGTGCCAATGCCTTCTTAATGTCTGTTGCAGCGGTGGAAAGAGGTAGGACAGATTGATAGGGTGGACCCTGGAATTTCGGTCCGGCCTGGACGGGCCGAGCCGGGCCTTGGCACCACCACTACGAAAGCCCTCTACTACTACCACATAGATTCCTTTCCCCCCTCAGTTCGAGATATAGTCTTCAAAAAGGCCGTATTGAATTATATCTGCGTGCCCGGATTATTATATCTCGAACTCACTCTCTATACCAACCCTGCGCTGCGCGAAAGGGCCCGTCGAACTATCCGGAAACCCGAATAACGCACGCGCACCAACACAACCAAACCAAACATTAGCACTGCGAGAAGATAGAAGGCTTCTTAGCGGTAGAGAGCGGCGTAACAGGCCGCCGCGGAAAGAGAAAGACTAACAGAGCGAGTAGGCGCTCCAGTATCGTTGACGATAAGATCATTATTAGCGGTTTTACGGCAGAAGAGACTGCAGAGATTAAGGAACGAATAAGCAAATACAGGAAGATCCACGACTGCACGATAGAGGAACTGGAAGACTACGTAAACGAGAATAGGATAGGGAAGGTCTACGATAGCATAGACCTTATCGAGACACTGTTCTTCAGAACGCTAGAAGAAAAGAGACAGTTAAGGGAGGAAGTAGAGACGGTAAGAGCCGAGAAGGAATCGGCAGAAACCATTATCGACGTGTTAGAGAACCAGGCAGCGAATAGACTGGCGCAACTGAAGGCGCTAAAGGATCAACTGGCTAACATAGAAGCAGCGACGCCGTCGCCGCTGCCACTGCATCGAGAAGAACAAGAAGAGACCGCCTTACTGGCGGCCTATAGTTAAGGTAGCACCCTAATAACATTATTGCTAGACCCGCCGGCATTTAAAGGCAGAGACCCTAAAGACTGGGAAGAGTTTAAGAAGAAGATCAAGAATAAGATAAGCCGCGATCAAGCATCGAACAGCGCCGGAGATAGATTGGCGTACCTAGAATCGCGGTTAGAGGGAGAAGCTTTTTCGCTAGTAGCGGACCTAGAAGAGGTAACCGCTAAGGAAGCGATCAAAGCGCTAGATTAACGCTTCGGAGATCCATTCCGAAAGAAGACAGCCTATAAGCAGCTGGACAAGATCAATTAGAACCGGCAGGCGTTTGAAGAATTCTACGGTTTGTTTAGAAAATATGCGATTAGGGCCCGGGTAGCGGAAGATAAGCAGCTTTACCTATTAAGGCAGAAGCTAAACCCTGAACTGGCCGCAGCTATAGCGTCTGTAGAGGACGAAGACCTTAAGAGCTTCGTGCATAGAGCGAGAGTCACTAGGAGAAACTTGAGCGCTTACGCGAAATTACGCGAATCGAACCAGAAGCCGTCGCCGTCGCCGCAGGGAACCAGAGCCCCTACGCCTTTCCGACGAAACCCCCAGCAATCGTCGTATTCACTACGATCGGCGTTTGTCCCTACGTGCTACGCATGCAGGAAGCCTGGCTATATCGCTACGAGATGCCAAGCTTCGGATAAGCAGAAGCAGGAGTATCGCGCTATAAAGCAGCCGCAGCTACTAAGAAAGACTGTTCAAGCTATCGAACCGGCGCTGAACGATACTAACAGCGTAGAAGGTAGAGTGCAGTTAAGAATTATAGGAAAAGACTAGCTAGACGGATAGTCCCCCTATCCAGTATAGACAACAGGGCATTAACGCGAACTACGTCGACGAAAGAGAGCATCAATAGTTGCAGCGATCCGCTATCGGCTGCAGTGGAAGTAAACACGGAAACAGCTATTATCCTTCTAATCACTGTCTACCCCCTTAACAGATCGAGCAAACTACTTCAGTTGAAAGCTTTTATCGACACAGGAGCTCTTATCGGCGCAGCAATCCACCACTGACTGGTCCGGAAGCTGACAAATAGATACGGCTATCCGGTGGAACTGGCGTCGCCGACGAGGATTTCGGCGTACAACAGACAAGACACAGAGAGTGTTACGCACTATGTGCCATTAAGGACCACTTTGGCTGGTCGCACTACGGAAGCGACGTTCCGAATTATGGATATCGGAAGATTTGACATTATTATAGGGCAGAAATAGATGAAGAACCAGGGAGCGATTATTAACGTAGGAGAAGGCACAATTGGATTTGGAAAACCGATCAGCGGCTTAGCCGCTACCAAATCAGTCACCGAATCGGTCACAGTAGCTAACGCCAAACCGAACGTTACGAAGATCGAAGCGGCTTCGATAGATCGGCCCGACCCTTAAGGCGCGATCGGAATAATAAGCTCGGAAGCTTTATCGACCCTTGCGAAGTCACTGGACAACGAGGTTTACGCCATCTTAATAAAAGACATTGAAGACTACTGGAAGATAATGGCAGAAGAAGAGGTAGATCTACTAGAGGTGCTGCCGGCGGAGCTCTACGGTTACGCTGACATGTTCTTAAAAGCAGACTCCAACCTCCTGCCGCTCTACCGGCCAGAATACGACAATAAGATTAGGTTGAAAGAGGGGGCTACATTGCCGAGAACCGAGCCCCTAAGAAGACTGTCGCCGGCCGAATTGGACTAAGTAGAGGTGTTTGTTCGCGAAAACCTGGCGAAGAAGTTTATTACGCCGAGTTCTGCCGAATATACGTTACCGATCCTTTTCGTACAGAAGCCCGGAGGTGGTCTCCGACTATATGTGGACTATTGAGGCCTTAATAAGGTCACTAAGAGAGACGTGTATCCACTGCTGCTAATTAATAAGACTATATAGCGGGTAGCGAAGGCTAAGTAGTTTAGCAAGCTGGACATCTGCCAAGCATTCCATCGACTAAGGAATAAAGAAGGGCAGACAGAAGACCTTACAACGTTCGCGACGCGTATAGGCAATTTCAAGTAGTTGGTGATGCCTTTCGGACTTACTAACGCGCCGGCAGTGTAGCAACGCTTTATAAACCACACTTTTATAGACATATTGGAACGGTTCGTGTCTATCTACTTGGACGACATCCTTATCTACACCGATAGAACGAGGGAGCAACACACGGACCACATCGAGAGAGTATTGAAGAGGCTCCGCGAGGTCGGATTGAACGCGGACACGAAGAAGAGCGAGTTCTATCAAACCAAGGTCAAATATCTCGGTCTTATCGTCGGAAGAGATGGAATTCGTATAGACCCCTTAAAGGTCGCCGCCGTCGCGGAGTGGAAGCAGCCGAAATCCGGAAACACTACGCAAATCAGAGCGTTTCTCGGCTTCTGCAGCTACTATCGACGGTTTATTAAGGACTTTAGCAAGATAGCGAGACCCCTAAACGAGGCGCTAAAGAAAGAGGCCGCCGGCCTATAGGATAAGAGGTGCACGGAAGCCTTTAACTAGCTGAAAGAAGCAGTAGCATCTGCGCCAGTTCTGGCACACTTCCGGCCAGAAAAGACGATCTATATAGAAACGGACGCTTCCGACACAGTAACGGCAGGGGTCCTTTCTCAATATAGTAACGACGAAACCCTCTATCCAGTAGCTTTCTTTAGCAAGTTAATAAGCGAAGCTAAGCGGAACTACGCTATCTACGATAAGGAGCTGCTAGCGATTATTTAGGCTTTCGAGGAGTGGAAACCGGAGCTTATAGCTGGAAAGAGCACGGTCCAGGTCCTTACAGACTACCAGTCGCTAACCTACTTTATAAAGACACAGAAGCTCTTACGACGTTAAGCACAGTAGGCTGCCTACTTATTAGGGTTCGACTTTAAGATTACCTATCGACTAGGGGCTTAAAACAGAAAGGCTAACGCACTAACGCGAAGAGAAGGGAAGACGAGCTGCGCGAAGGAAGATCCGAATATGTTTCAGAAGGTGTTAACCGAACGGATAGTAGACGCCGAGGTGTTAAGGGAAGCGGGGATCTGCGCGGTGGAACCAGCCCCTAAGGAAGAGACTCTCTACGAAAAGGTGAAACAGCTTAACTAGCAACAGAAGCTCGGCAGAACCGGCTTAGGAAAGCTGATAGTGCCGGAAGAACTAATCACTAAGGTCATCCAATCGGTCCATAATTCTATAGATGTTGGCTACGCTAGAGCGAAGAAAACGATGCAGGCTGTAAGGACGATCTACTGGTTTCCGCGGATCTACGAGCGAATCCACCGGTTTATCGCCAATTGCTACGTGTGCCGAACCGCGAAGCCACGTTACGGTCTTCCGGCTGGTCTACTAAAGCCGCTTCCGATCCCTAAGAAGCTGTAGCAGCACATTACGATAGATTTCGTAACCGGCCTGCCGAATTCGGATGGATATAACGCTATGCTAAACGTAGTGGATAGGCTGAGCAAAGAACGACACTTCATTCCCTGCCGAGCGAGAGACGAAGGAACTACTGCAGAAGAGACTGCACGGATGCTAATTCAATACGTATGGAAGCACTATAGCCTGCCGGACACTATCACTACGGATAGGGGTCCTCAATTCACTGCCGACGTGTAGAAAGCTATTAACTAAGCTCTCGGAATTTATAGAAAGCTTAGCACCGCTGCTCACCCTTAAACTAACGGTCAGTCTGAAGTGGCTAATCGCGAGATAGAGCGATATCTGCGAACCTTCTGCAGCCACTATTAAGAAGAATAGGTTAAGGTGTTGCCGATAGCCGAGTTCTGCGCTAACTCGGCACCGTCTAAGGCCACCTCGCTGGCGCCGTTCGAGATAACGCACGGCTATCTTCTGAGGATAAGCTTTCAGCCGCCAAACGAACCCAGCTCTGCGGAACCATCCACTGCTACGTCGTCGAAGAGGGTCGCTGCTGCGGCGGCAGAAGCGCTACGATCTCAGATAGAAGAAGCGATCAAAGTGGCGAAAGAAGCAATAGAATCGGCTCAGAAGAAGATAGTAACTCGAGCTAATAAGAAACGGTTACTAACGGAATTCGAGGAAGGCTAAAGGGTATAGCTTAACACAAAGAACCTAAGGCTAAAAGGCAACGCCAAGCTGAATCTACGCTACGTAGGTCCGTTCAAGATAGTGGAAAAGAGATCGCCAGTAACTTATCGGCTTTAGCTGCTAAAGGCGTTCCGGATCTACGACGTTTTCCATTTAGATCTGCTAAGCCTGGACCCTGAGGACGGCCTTCCGGAACAGGGGTTCGCCGAACCCCTGCCAATCGAAATGGACGGTAAGGAAGAAGAGTAGGAGGTGGAAGATGTAATGGACGTAAAGAAGATAAGGGGATCTATCAAAGCGAGGATCTCGTAGAAGGGGTAGCCAGAAGACTATAAATAGTATCCAGTCGAAAACCTTCGGAATTCGGCGGAGCTGCTAAGAGAGTTCTACGTGCGGAACCCGGAAAAGCCGAAACCAGTGTGGCTCTAATGCCGACAATAGAGACACGTCCGCTCCACCCGCGCGGAAGCCGATAAAAACGATCGTACTTTGGGAAGTGATTGCTTTAGGCACCACTGCGTCGGCCGGTAGCTCGCGCACGCCGTAGCGTGCTAGCGCCGCCGACCCTGTAGTAGGCGAAGGCTTTGGTAGAAGAGAAAAAGAAGAGGAAAAACAGCGCTACGGAAAGATCTATATAGACCCCCGAGCCGACGCACAGACCAGCCACGCCGCGCCTCAGATAACCCACAGCTTAGATCAGATAGCGTCGATCACATAAACGCTAAGTGAAGGACTTCAGATGCCGATAACGTAAGAAGTTGAAAAAGAGATAAAGAGGACGTTGTTTTTAATAAAAGACGGAAGAGGTAACGTCGACATTAGAGGGGATTTTCGAGAAAGAGACGACGAATCAAAAAAAAAAAAAGAAAAAAAGAAAAAAGCAGAGATTTTCGGATAGATAGGGTGACTTAGCGGTCGAGGGCGACCGCTAGTAAGGGAGGGGGGTAGTGTTGCGGCGGTAGAAAGAGGTAGGACAGATTGATAGGGTGGACCCTGGAATTTCGGCCCGGCCTAGACGGGCCAAGCCGGGCCTTGGCACTACCACTACGAAAGCCCTCTACCACTACTATATAGATTCCTTTCCCTCCTCAGTTCGAGATATAGTTATCAAAACAGCCGTATTGAACTACATCTGCGCGCTCGGATTAATGTCCGCTATTGCCGTATTGATTTCGGCCTTAGCATCGTTACCCTGCAGGGCCTTCCTTTGGTCTCGGGGCCTCTGCTTTATCGATATATTGGCTCCGGCTGTAGCGTTGTCGTCCTGCTAGACCCTCCCTTAGTCTCGGAGCCTCTGCTTCGTTACTGCTAGGTACAGCCGTCCTCGTCCAACGTCTAGCTTGCCCCTCTAGCGCTCTATCTATAGCTTCCCTAGTATTAGGTTATACCCTAACTTGTCCTATACGACATAGAGGTATAAGTCCTGCTTATAGTGTCCCTGTACCTCTATTGTTACTTTTACTATATAGGTAATGTCCAGTCCTCGCCCGGTAATGCCCAACATATGTACTAGTACAGTAGGGGTCGTCTTAATCTAGTATCTCTGTACGAAGTCTTCGCTAATTACTCTATATACTAAACATCCTATGTTAATCAATGTCCGCGCCGTTGCGGACCTGTTTAACGTTGGCTGTACGATAAACGGCGTAGTCGTTATGTAGTTGCTCTTAAAAGATAGCTAAGTAGTGCTTTAATTTAGCAATCTATCTTGTATACGCCTCTAGCAGAGCCTTCGCTTAGAGGCTACTCTTTTCCCGACTCGTCGTCGTCTAAGTAGGACTCCTAATCTTCTCGTTAGGGCACTGCAGTTGCTACCCTTGCGGTGGTCGGCCGTCCTCTAGGTCTCTCTGCTAGCAAAAGCCTGCAATTCCGTACAGTATAGCCTATCTTGCTATACCGGTAGCAGCTCCCTTCTGCTTGCCTCTTGTTAAGGGTAGCTATATCTACCTATTGCGCCCTTTTAGTAGCGGCCTTTAGCTGTATAGTAACGGCTGCCGCTACCCTCGTCGTCGTTAGTTCCTAGTCTATAGCGTCCGTCTGCTGCTAGAGGGGTTGTCTTATCTCTTAAGCGCGGCTTATCTGTCTAAGCCTACGCTGCTAGTCGTCGACTATCCTAAGGAGATCGCAGAATTCCTTGTACGTAGCTGGTCGCATTACGCCTACTAGCCCTGTTATAATCTCCTTAGGGAGGCTTACCTCTAAAGAGGTAATTTTTATCCTGTCCTCCTACTAGAGAACTCCTGCCTCTGCTAAAGTCTAGTTAAATTCTGCAAGGAACTCTCGTATAGTCTTACGTCCTTGCTTTATTGTATTAACTCGTAGGAGTGCCCGGCTCTCGCAGTCTAGGTCCTTGTAGCTCTTGTCTAGAGCTGCCTAGAGCATCGTCGTCGTAGCTATTGCTAGGTTGGCAATGGCCGTCTCGTAGTACGGCAGAATCCGTGCTGCTGCCCTGCCCTTTAACCTCCTAAAGAGGTAAACTACCTTGTCTAGCTCAGTCGGGTATGCTCCTAAGTCGACTAGAAGCTTAGAGCGTATCTGGGCAGCCTAGGAGGGGTACTCAGCCGGAGCCTTACTATCGTATGTAGAGACGTCGGGGAGTTTGCTCTTAGGGGTCAGGGTGTAGGCTGATCCGACTAAGGTAGACTCTAGGTCAATACCCGTCTTTGATAACTATATCCAAGGCTGGAGAGGGAAGAATCTACGTACAAGCAGAGGTGGAGGTATTTGAGTGTGTGCCAAGCCTGGTCCTGCTAAGCCTGCCACCTTCCAGTACCTTCCAGCCCTCCACATCCACATCCGTATTATAGGCTATTGTATTCGTCGTCGTCGTAGGGGTCGGATCGCGATCGGACGCCCTAAGCTGTCGTAGCTCCTGTTCCCGTTAGGAAATTATCTTAGCCTAGTAGCTTACTTACTGCTCGAGCTGCCTCTTGTGTTCTAGCAGCTCCTCGTATACGCAGTGTATATGTCCCTCTATAGCCGTAGTTTCTATAGGGATGTCGCTGTCTATCCTTGTTTTATTACCGTAGTTACCGACAGTAAGATTAGTTCCTAATATAAGGGGCTTAAGAATCTTAGTTTAGAAACTTAAGGTTAGGTATCTATATAAAGGAACTGATAGGCAGTTCCTTCGTCGTCTGCTGCTGTACAATTTGTACCTACGAAGCTAAGCTAGCGATTTCCCTCTATATAGGGGTACAAGGTTTACACTCTATACAGAGGATCGGGAGTTCTCCCTCTGTATAGTAGTGCAGAGTTTTTCCTCTGTTTAGAGGGGCGGCAATTTCCCTCTATATAGGGCTATAGGGTTCTCCCTCTGTATAGGAGTAGGGTCCTATTAGTAGTTCCGTACAGAGGGTAGGATTATGCTAGCGCTGCTAAGTCGCAGTCCTTAGGGCGACAGCTGGCTTAGGTCAGGTCTAGGACCTGGGCTGGGCGGCGCCCCCTAACAGGTAGGGTCGTGCTAGCGCCGCTAAGTCGCAGTCCTTAGGGCAACGGCTGGCTTAGGTCGGGTCTAGGACCTAGGCTAGGCAGCACCCCCTTACAATACCCCCCCCTCCTTTCTCGTAGTGCTCCTTTCGTACAGTAGCATGTCGTATATCCTTAGCTCTTAGTGTTCCCTTGGCAGGTTGCGACTTCCTATTTTCGTCTAGTCGTCTATATAGTCGTTGCCTGTCGTCTACTAGGTCGTAGTTGCCTCCTTGCCTTTTTATACAGCTGTAGCAGCTGCCCTAGTTGCTATTGCCTCTTATAGTAGGCAGCTACCCCCCTAAATTCCAAGCCTCTCCCTTCTCTTTCCCTTCCCCCTTAATACAGGGTAGGTTGGCCTATGTCATTACTATACCTTGCCAAGGTTCATATATCTGGTACATATTAGTCAAGTTACTTCCGAGTTACTTAACCAGTCCCTTTTAGCTTAAGTGTACTGCGCTGCATTACTTAACTCGGAAGTGACTGCTGAAAGTGTACGATAAAAGGCCCGGGTTTAATTCCTAGGGGGCGCATCTTTTAACGGGAGAGTAGAAGCAGCGTTAACGTATGTCCGTTTGTCCACTACTCCGTACAGAATGAGGCAGACCCGGTAAAGGTCCAGCTGGCTGTGTGCAGACCTGCTGGGGGGGGGTTGATTGCGTATACTGCATAGGGGGGCTGTGCAATAGCATACGTAGCCTGTAAGTAAGCGCAGCTTACGAGGTCGTAAGCCTGTAGTGCAGGGGGTAGTAATACGGGGTGGGTTAGCCCGTGTTACTACTATGCCTTGCCAAGGTTTATATATCTAGTACACATTGGTCAAGTCACTTCTGAGTTACTTGACCAGTCCCTTTTGGCTTAAGTGTACCGCGCCGCATCACCCCTTTTCTGTTACGGCAGCAGAAAGGGGTGGGACTGGATAATAGGGTAGACCCTTGGAATTTCGGCTCGGCCCTTCCGGGCCGAGCCGGGCCTTGGCACTACCACTACGAAAGCCCACTACTACTACTACATAGATTCCTTTCCCTCCTTAGTTCGAGATATAGTTATTAAAAAGGCTGTATTGAATTATATCTGCGTGCCTGGATTATTATATCTCGAACTCACTCTCTACACAAACCCCGCGCTGCGCGAAAGGGCCCGTCGAACTATCCGGACGCTCGAATAACGCACGCGCACATACACACCAAAACGAACCCCCAAGGCACTGTAAGAAGATAGAAGGCTTCTCGACGGTAGAGAGCGGCGTTATAGGCCAGAGCAGAAGCAGAAAAGGAAAGACTAACAGAGCGAGTAGGCGCTCTAGTGTAATTAATAACGAGATTATTATCAGCGGTTTTACAGCAGAAGAGACTGCTAAGGTTAAGGAACGAATAGCTAAATATAAGAAGATCTACGACTATACGATCGAGGAACTGGAAGACTATGTAAACGAGAATAGAATAGGGAAGGTCTACGACGGCATAGACCTTATTAAGACGCTGTTCTACAGGACGCTAGAAGAGAACAGACAGCTAAGAGAGGAAACGGAGGCGGTAAGGGCTAAGAAGGAATCGGCAGAAACTATTATCGACGTGTTAGAAAACTAGGCAGCGAATAGACTAGCGCAACTAAAGGCGCTAAAGGATCAACTAGCTAATATAGAAGCAGCAAAGTCGTCGCCGCCACCGCAGCGAGAAATCTACGCAGAGACCGCCTTACTGGCGGCCTATAGTCAAGGTGGCACTACGATAACGCTACTACTGGACCTACCTGCTTTTAGTAGCGGAGACCCTAAAGCGTAGGAGGCGTTCAAGAAGAAGATTAAGAATAAGATAAGCCGCGATTACGCAGCAAGCAGCGAAGAAGACAGACTGGCCTATTTAGAGGCGCGACTAGAAGGCGAAGCGTTCTCGCTAGTAGCGGACCTAGAAGAAGTAACCGCTAAAGAAGCGATTAAGGCGCTGGATCAACGCTTCGGAGACCTATTCCAGAAGAAGACGGCACGTAAGCAGCTAGACAAGATTAACTAGAACCGGCAGACGTTCGAGGAGTTCTACGGATTGTTTAGAAAATATGCGATTAGGGCCCGAGTGGCGGAAGATGAGCAGCTCTACCTACTAAGGCAGAAGCTGAACCCTGAACTGGCTGCCGCTATAGCGTCTGTAGAAGACGAAGACCTTAAGAGCTTCGTGCATAGAGCGAGAGTCACTGCGAGAAACTTGAGCGCTTACGCGAAATCACGCGAATCAAACCAGAAGCCGTTAATAACGCAGACTATACGACCCCCTGCGCCTTTCTGGAGAGCACTACAGCAGCCACCTTATTAGTTACAGCGCTCGTCGTTCGTCCCCACCTGTTACGCGTATAGGAAGCCTGGCTATATCGCTACGAGATGCCAAGCATCGGATAAGCAGAAGCAGGAATATCGTATTATAAAGCAGCTGCAGCCACTGAGAAAGACTATACAAGCTATGGAGCCGGCTCCGAACGACACCGAGAGCGTAGACAGTGGGGTGCAGTTAAGGATTATAGGAAAAGATCAGCTAGAAGGATAGGCCCCCTATCTAGCGTGGAAGACAGGGCACTAACAAGAGCCACGTTACAGAGAGACGAGAGCATTAACAGCTGCAGCGATCCGCTCTTAGCGGCGATAGAAGTAAACACGGAAGCAGCTATTATCCTTCTTATTACTGTCCACCCCCTTAACGGATCGAGCAAACCACTTTAGCTAAGAGCTTTTATCGACACAGGGGCCCTTATCGGAGCGGCTATCTACTATCAATTGGTTTAAAAGCTGATAAAAGGATACGGCTATCCGGTGGAGATAGCGTTGCCGACGCAGATTTCGGCGTATAACGGACAAGACACAGAAAACGTTACGCACTACGTGCTATTAAGGACTACACTAGCTGGTCGAACTACAGAAGCAACGTTCCGGATTATGAATCTCAGACGGTTTGACATTATTATAGGGCAGAAATAGATAAAGAACCAGAAGACGGTCATTGCCGTAGACGAAGGCACAATAGGGTTCAAAACCCTAGGCAACGGCACCGCCGCCGCCAAACCGACCGCCGCCACCGTAGCCGAATCGAAAGCCGCGGCTGCCAATGTAACCCCGTCCGACCGCCCCGAACCCCTGGTCGCTATCGGAATAATAAGTTTAGAAGCTATAACGACCCTCGCAAAGTCGCTGGACAATAAGATCTACGCTATCTCTATAAAGGACATCGAAGACTACAAGAAGATAATAGCAGAAGAAGAAGTGGACCTACTGGAGGTGTTGCCAAACGAGCTCTACGGTTACGCTAACGTGTTCTTAAGAGCTGACTCCAACCTCCTGCCGCTCTACCGGCCGGAATACGACAACAAGATCCGACTAAAAGAGGGAGCTACGCTGCCAAGAACCGAGTCTCTAAGACGACTGTCGCTGGCGGAACTGGACTAGGTAGAGGTGTTCGTTCGCGAAAATCTGGCGAAGAAGTTTATTACGCCGAGTTCTGCTAAATATGCGTTACCGATTCTTTTCGTAAGGAAACCAGGGGGTGGTCTGCGACTCTGCGTAGACTATCGAGGCCTTAACGAGGTTACTAAGAGAGACGTATATCCACTGCCGCTAATAGATAAGACCATACAGCGTATAGCAAAGGCTAAGTGGTTTAGCAAGCTGGACATCCGCTAAGCGTTCTATCGACTAAGAAACGAGGAAGGGCAAACAGAAGATCTTACGACATTCGCTACGTATATAGGCAATTTCAAGTGGCTAGTAATGCCCTTCGGACTTACCAATGCGCTAGCGGTGTAGCAACGCTTTATAAACTACACCTTTATAGACATGCTAGAGCGGTTCGTGTCTATCTACTTGGACGACATCCTTATCTATACAGATGGAACGAGAGAGCAACACACAGACCACATCGAGAAGGTGCTAACCAGGCTCTGCGAGGTCGGATTAAACGCGGACACGAAGAAGAGCGAGTTCTATTAGACCGAAGTCAAATATCTCGGTCTTATCGTAGGAAGAGATAGAATTCGTATAGACCCCTTAAAGGTCGCCGCCGTCGCGGAATGGAAGCAGCCGAAATCCGGAAACACTACCCAAATCAGGGCATTTCTCGGATTCTGTAGCTACTATCGACGGTTTATTAAGAACTTTAGCAAGATAGCAAGACCCCTGAATAAGGCATTGAAAAAGGAGGCCGCTGGCCTATAGAATAAGAAGTGTACGGAAGCTTTCAACCGACTAAAGGAGGCAGTGGCCTTAGCGCCAGTGTTAGCGTACTTTAGACCGGAAAAGACGATCTACGTAGAGACAGACGCTTCCGACACAGTAACAGCAGGGGTCCTTTCTTAATACGCTGACGACGACAAAACGCTCTATCTAGTGGCTTTCTTTAGCAAGTCAATAAATAATGCTAAACTGAACTACGCTATCTATAATAAAGAACTGCTAGCCATTATTCAGGCCTTTAAAGAGTGGAAACCGGAGCTTATAGCTGGGCAGAGCACAATCCAGGTCCTTACGGACCACCAGTCGCTGACCTACTTTATAAAGACGCAGAAGCTCTTACGGCGTTAAGTACGGTAGGCCGCCTATTTATCCGGGTTCGACTTCAAGATTACCTATCGACCCGGAGCTCAAAACGGGAAGGCTAACGCGCTGACGAGAAGGGAAGGAAAAACCAGCTGCGCGAAAGAAGATCCGAACATGTTCCAGAATGTGTTGACCGAGCAGATAGTAGACGCAGAGGTGTTGAAAGAGGTAGGGGTCTACGCAGTAGAACCGGCCCCTAAGGAAGAGACTCTCTACAAGAAGGTAGAGCAGCTTAATCAGCAGCAGAAGCTAGGCAAAACCGGTTCAGGAAAGCTGATAGTTCCGGAAGAACTAATTACAGAGGTCGTCCAGCTAGTCTATAGCTCCGTAGATGTTGGCTACGCAGGAGCGAAGAAGACGATGCAGGCAGTAAGGACGATCTACTAGTTTCTGCGAATATTCGAGCGAATCCACCGATTTATCGCCAACTGCCACATATGCCGAGCAGCGAAGCCACGTTACGGCTTTCCGGTAGGCTTATTAAAGCCACTGCCGATCCCCGAGAAACTATAGCAGCATATTACGATAGATTTCGTAACCGGCCTGCCGAATTCAGATAGATACGATGCCACCCTTAACGTAGTGGATAGGCTGAGCAAAGAGCGCCACTTCATCCCCTGCCGAGCGAGAGACGAAGGAACCACTGCAGAAGAGACAGCGCGGATGTTGATTCAACATATATAGAAGCACTATAGCCTGCCGGACACTATTACTACGGATAGGGGTCCTCAATTCACCGCCGACGTATAGAAGGCTATTAACTAAGCTCTTGGAATTCGTAGAAAGCTCAGCACCGCCGCTTACCCTTAAACTAACGGTCAGTCTAAAGTAGCTAACTGCGAGATAGAGCGATACCTGCGAACCTTCTGCGGCTATTATCAAGAAGATTAGGTTAAGGTATTGCCGATGGCCGAGTTCTGCGCTAACTCGGCACTGTCTAAGGCCACCTCGCTGGCGCTGTTTAAGATAACTTATAGCTACCTTCCGAGAATAAGTTTTCAGCTGCCGAACAAACCCAGCTCTGCAGAACCATCTACCGCTACGTCGTCGAAGAGAGTCGCCGCTGCCGCGGCTAAAGCACTTAAGGCTTAAATAAAAGAAGCGATCAAGGTAGCGAAAGAGGCAATGGAATCGGCTTAGAAGAAGATAGTAGCTTGAGCTAACAGAAAGCGAACGCCGATAGAATTCGAAGAAGGCCAAAAGGTATAGCTTAACACGCGGAACCTAAGGCTAAAAGGGAACGCCAAGCTCAACCCCCGCTACGTAGGTCCGTTTACGATAGCAGAAAAGAGATCGCCGGTAACTTATTAGCTCTAGCTACCGAAATCGTTCCGGATCTACGACGTTTTCTATTCAGATCTGCTAAGCTTGGACCCTGAAAACAGTCTGCTACGACAGGGGTTCGCCGAACCCCCGTTAATCGAGATGGACGGTAAGGAAGAAGAGTAGGAGGTAGAAGATGTAATAGACGTAAAGAAGATAAGGGGGTCCATTAAAGCGAGGATCTTGTAGAAAGGGTGGCCGGAAGATTATAAATAGTATCCAATCGAGAACCTCCGGAATTTGGCAGAGCTGCTAAGAGAGTTCTAATACAGATATAGAGGGCTGGAAGGTGCTGGAAGGTGGCAGGCTTGGCAGGGCCAGGCTTGGCGCACACTCAAATACCTCTACCTCCGCTTGTACGTAGATTCTTCCCTCTCTAGCCTTGGATATAGTTATTAAAGACGGGTATTGACCTAGAGTCTACTGCAGTCAGATCAAGTTCTACGTACGGAACCTGTAGAAGCCGAAACCCGAATAGCTCTGAAGCTAATTATTCCGGAAAGAAGAAAGCCGCGTCCGTTCTATCGGTGCGGAGGCCGAAGAAAACGATTGTAACAGTCGCCTCGGGAAGGTCTTCGACGCAGCCACTACCTACTACCAGGTCGGCAGGCAGCTCGCCGACGCCGTAGCGTGCTAGCGCCGCCGCCCCTGCGATAGGGTAAGGACTTCGGTAGGAAAGAAAAAGAAGAAGAAGAAACGACGCCGCGGACGGATCTATATAGACCTCCGAGGCGGCGCACAGACCAGCCGAGCCGCAGCTTAGAAGACCGCGGATCAGATCAGATAGCGTCGATTATATAAACGCTAAGTGAAGGACTTCAGACGCCGACGACGTAAAAAATGGAAAAAGCGACGAAAAGAACGCCGGTTGTAATAGAAGATAGAAGAGGCGACGTTAGTGTTGGAATAGGTTTTGGAAGGAGACAAAGAAAAAAAAAAGTAGAGAGAGAAGATTTTCGAATGGATAAGGTAGCTAAGCGGTCGAGGGCGACCGCTGGCGAGGGAGGGGGGTAGTGTTACGGCGGCAGAAAGGGGTAGGACTGGATAATAGGGTGGACCCTTAGAATTTCGGCTCGGCCCTTCCGGGCTGAGCCGGGCCTTGGCACCACTACTACGAAAGCCTACCACCACCACTACATAGATTCCTTTCCCTCCTTAGTTCGAGATATAGTTATTAAAAAGGCTGTATTGAATTATATCTGCGTGCCCAGATCATTTTCCTTCTATTCCCTGCCTGCCTCCCCCCTTCTACGCTGTCTACTGTCTACTACTGTCTACTGTCTACTGTCTACCGTCTACTATCCCCTATCTAACATCTACTTCGGTCCTACTACTAGCTACTAATAGTTACTACTACCTATTAGTTACTATTATGCTACCCGCTCTGTCTGGCTGTGCTCGTCGTAGCTCCCTCGTAGTCGCTGGCCCCTCCTCCTCTGCTCGTCCAGCTAGGGTCCCCTCCTATTTCTGACTCTAGTAGTAGAATGCTTAATTTAACTAATAGCTTCGCTTCCGGTTTATACAGGTTCCCTTCTCTGTACAGTCTTAGCTAATGTCTTAGATGCTACACCTACGAGCAGCAGGACGCAGCCGAGCTGCCCTACTACGCCTTCTGGTATAACCCTGCCTAGGTTACCCCTTAGCAGGTAGCTATAGCTTGCACGTCGTACGTTAACGCTATCTTTATTGCTACCTAGGGCTAGCCCTACGCTCCCTGCCCTAACTCCCCTTAGCCCTTACTTGGCCTATACTGCCTCCCTGGCTTCTAGGGTAGGGTGTGTGCCTTGTATAAGTGGAAGGATAGCTCCCTCTACTGCCCCTACTGCTGTCTAGGAGAGACGCGTAGGGGTAGGGGGGTGCCTATACTTCCTAGGGCTAGCCCGGGTAGGGGTCCTGCTAGGAGGGAGGTAATTGAAATCTTAGATAGAGAGTCGGCCGCTCTGGTTTCCTAGGGTAGTAGCTAGTAAGCTACTTCCCCCTCCCCTAGGTAGTATAAGAAATTTTCGGACAGTTCTGCTCTTAACCCCTCTTACTTCTACTTTCCTTTCTACCTGTTTTCTGGCTGTTCCCTTGCTCTAGCCCTTCTTCTATATAGTGTCGTATAGTGTAGTGTCAGTGGGATCCTATAGTGTCCTACGTCGTAATTCTCGATCCTTTAACAACCTAAGTTGCTAGCGGCTACCCTGTCCCTAGGGTAGATTGTGCCCCTTTTCGCTATATAGCGTAGTGTTACTGTAACTGGGCAGGGGGATGGTTCTCCTCCTACCTGTCCAGCGTAGTTGTGTCTTGCAGGGCCTTGTACAGTTCCTATATAGGCTCTGCCTATCCTCTCTATTTTACTAGGTACTCTACCTTCTCCTGCTTCCTTTAGCTCTTAAGGATTCCTTCTACCTCGTACCCTTCCTGGCCCTTAGTTAATATTACTAGTAGGCGCGTGTCGTCTGTCGTCTAGTGCAGTAGGGGGTCCGTGTTCGCTAGCTATACGAGGTCTATATAGAAGACTGGATAAATCCCTAGGGGAGTGTTTAGTCGTATAGCGTATGTCCCTACTAGTTGGACTACTGTAAACTTCCTGTTCTTCTAATCTAGCTTCTTGCTTAGCCGGTCTACACAGATGTTTTGCTGGTTTAGCTAGACCTTATCCCCTGCCTCGTACCTTGGTACAGCCTGTCGTCCCTTATTAGCCTGCTCTTCTGCATTCTGTTAAGCTATAGCCAGACTCGCCTTCGCCTATTAATAGGCGTTTGTAATTATCTGTACGATAGCCTTTCCCTACTAAATTAGGGATTGTATAGGGCGCGCAGTATTACTACTTAGAGTCGGTAGGAGCAGGGAATAGTCGTATCTATAGGCTATAAAGAAGGGAGACAATCCTGTAGCGTTAGCTGTACGGCTGTTAATAGCTAGCTCCGCTATAGGGAGGAGGCGGTTCCAGTTCGTCTAGTTATAGTCGACGTATACTTAGAGGTACGCTTCTAACGTTGAATTAACCCTTTCTGTCGCTCCGTCCGTCTGCAGATGCTATACAGTTAACAGGCGACGTTCTACCTTTAGCAACTAGCAGACCCTTGCCTAGAGCTAGCTTATAAACTGCGTACCCCGGTCCGACACAATCGACTAAGGGAAACCGTACTTGCTAAACGTTGTCCGTATAAATGCCTAGGCAGTGTCTTTAGCTGTAATAGAGTCTATTCCCTCTAGTATTACTCCCTTCGTTAGCTTGTCTGTAACTACTATAATGTTCTGCTGTCCGTCGCTCTTAAGGAGATCTGTAATAAAGTCTACTGTTAGGTCTTGCTAGGGCCGGTCCGGTATCGGTAGGGGCTTTAGCAGCCTATACTTTAGTTCCCGCTAGGGCTTCGTCTGTCTGTATATGTCGCAGTTCTGTACAAACCTGCAGATGTCCTTCGCTATCGCCGGCTAGTAGTAATCCCTAGCGACAATGCTATACGTCTCCTCGCGTCCTAGGTGCCTAGTAGTTAATCCCTTCTCCTTAGTATACTAGCAGTTTTAAGGCCGACTTCGGCTCGAAGAGATCTAGGTATCCTGCGTATTCCTTTAGGAGCTTCGTACAGGGGTCCGTCACTTTCTTAGGTGCTAATGCCTTCTTAATGTCTGCTGTCGCTGTGTTGATTTTGGCCTTAGCATTATTACCCTGCAGAGCCTTCTCTTAGTCTTAGGGACTCTGCTTCGTCGCCTTGTTAGTTTTGGCCTCGGCATTGCTGCCCTGCTGGACCCTCCCTTAGTCTTAGAGCCTCTGCTTCGTTACTGCCAGGTACAGCTGTCCTTGTCCGACATCTAGCTTGCCCTTCTAGCGCTCTATCTATAGCTTCCCTAGTATTAGGTTATACCCCAACTTGTCCTATATAACATAGAGGTATAAGTCCTGCTTATAGTGTCCCTGTACCTCTATTGTTACTTTGACTATATAGGTAATGTCCGGTCCTCGCCCGGTAATGCCCAATATGCGTACTAGTACAGTAGGGGTCGTCTTAATCCAGTGTCTCTGTATAAAGTCTTCGCTAATTACTCTGTATACTAAACATCCTGTATTAATTAATGTCTGCACCGTTGCGGACCTGTTTAACGTTAGCTATACGATAAACGGCATAGTCGTTATATAGTTACTCTTAAAGGATAGCTAAGTAGTGCTTTAATTTGGCAATCTATCTCGTATATGCCTCTAGTAGAGCCTTTGCTTAGAGGCTACTCTTTTCCCGACTCGTTGTTGTCTAGGTAGGACTCCTAATCCTCTTGTTAGGGCGCCGCAGTTGCTACCTATATAGTAGTCGGCCGTCCCCTAGGTCTCTCTACTAGCAAAAGCCTGCAATTCCGTACAGTATAGCCTATCTTGCTATACCAGTAGCAGCTCCCTTCTGCTCGCCTCTTGTTAAGGGTAGCTATGTCTACCTATTGTGCCCTTTTAGTAGCGGCCCTTGGCCGTATAGTAACGGCTGCCGCTACCCTCGTCGTCGTTAGTTCCTAGTCTATAGCGTCCGTCTGTCGCTAGAGGGGTTGTCTTATCTCGTAAGCGCGGCTTATCCGTATAAGCCTGCGCTGCTAGTTATCGACTATTCTAAGGAGATCGCAGAATTCCTTGTACATAGCTAGTCGCATTATGCCTACTAGTCCTGTTATAATCCCCTTAGAGAGGCCTACCTCTAAAGAGGTAATTTTTATCCTGTCCTCCTATTAGAGACCTCCTACCTCTGCCAGAGTCTAGTCGTATTCCGCAAGGAATTCTTATACAGTCTTGCGTCCTTGCTTTATCGTATTAAACTATAGGAGTGCTCGGCTTTCACAGTCTAGGTCCTTATAGCTCTTGTTAAGAGCTGTCTAGAGCATCGTTGTCGTAGCTATTGCTAGGTTGGCAATAGCCGTCTCGTAGTACAGCAGAATCTGTACTGCCGCCCTGCCCTTTAACCTCCTAAAGAGGTAAACTACCTTGTCTAGCTCAGTTAGGTATGCTCCTAAGTTAACTAGAAGCTTAGAGCGCATCTAGGCAGCCTAGGAGGGGTACTCGGCTAGGGCCTTACTATCGTATATAGTAACGTTAGGGAGTTTGCTCTTAGGGGTCGGGGTTTAGGCTATTGTGTTCGTCGTTGTAGGGGTCGGATCGCGATCGGACGCCCTAAGCTGTAGTAGCTCCTGTTCCTGTTAGGAAATTATCGCAGCCTAGTAGCTTACTTGCTGCTCGAGCTGCCTCTTGTGTTCTAGCAGCTCCTCGTATACGCAGTGCATATGCCCCTGTATAGCTGTAGGTTCTATATAATCCGACTAAGGTAGACTCTAGGTCAATACCCGTCTTTAATAACTATATCCAAGGCTGGAGAGGGAAGAATCTACGTACAAGCGGAGGTAGAGGTATTTGAGTGTGCAGCTGCCAAGCCTGGCCCTGCCAAGCCTGCCACCTTCCACATCCGGATCACTATAGGGATATCGCTGTCTATCTTCGTTATATTACTGCAGTTACTAACAGTAAGATTAGTTCCTAATATAAGGGCTTAAGAATCTTAGTTTAGAAACTTAAGGCTAGGTATCTATATAAAGGAACTAATAGGCAGTTCCTTTGTTGTCTGCTGCTATACAATTTGTACCTACGAAGCTAAGCTAGCAATTTCCCTCTATATAGGAGTACAAAGTTTACACTCTGTATAGAGGATTGGGAGTTCTCCCTCTATACAGTAGTACAGAGTTTTCCCTCTGTTTAGAGGGGCGGCAATTCCCCTCTGTATAGAGCTATAGGGTTCTCCCTCTGTACAGGAGTAGGGTCCTGTCGGTAATTCTGTATAGAGGGTAGGGTCGTGCTAGCGCTGCTAAGTCGCAGTCCTTAAGGCGACGGCTAGCTTAGGTTAGGTCCAGGACCTGGGCTAGGCGGCACCCCCTAACACCCTATCCGTTGTAATAGTGTCCGGCAGACTATAGTGCTTCTATATATACTAAATCAGCATTCTCGCTGTTTCTTCTGCAGTAGTTCCTTTATCCTTCGCTCTATAGAAGATAAAGTAGCGTTCTTTGCTTAGCCGATCTACTACGTTAAGCGTAGCATTATATCTATCGGAATCCGGCAGGCCGGTTACGAAATCTATCGTAATGTGCTGCTACAGTTTCTTAGGGATCGGAAGTAGCTTTAGCAGACCAGCTGGAAGGCCGTAACGGGGCTTCGCGACTCGGTATACGTAACAATTAGCAATAAACTAGTAGATCTGTTCGAAGATTCGTGGAAACTAGTAGATTGTCCTTACAGCTTCTATTATCTTCTTCGAGCCTGCATAGCCGACGTCTTTAGAACTATAAACTAGCTAGATAACCTCTGTAATTAGTTCTTCTAGAACTATTAGCTTCCCTAAGCCGGTTTTGCCTAGCTTCTGCTGCTAGTTAAGCCGTTCCACTTTCTCGTAGAGCGTCTCTTCCTTAGTTGGCGGCTCTATCACACAGATCCCTACCTCTTTTAACACCTCGGCGTCTACTATCCGTTTGGTTAACACCTTCTAGAACATGTTCTGATCTTCTTTCGCGCAGCTAGTCTTCCCCTCCCTTCTCGTTAGTGCGTTAGCCTTTCTATTTTAAGCCCCTAGTCGATAGGTGTTAGGATACGCCGCCTAGCTCAGGTCCTAGACCTAACCTAAGCCAGCTGTCGCCCTAAGGACTACGACTTAGCGGCGCTAGCACGACCCTACCCTCTATATAGAATTACTAATAGGACCCTACTCCTGTATAGAGGGAGAACCCTATAGCCCTATATAGAGGGGAATTGCCGCCCCTCTAAACAGAGGGAAAACTCTGCACTACTATATAGAGGGAGAACTCCCGATCCTCTATACAGAGTGTAAACCTTATACCCCTATATAGAGGGAAATTGCTAGCTTAGCTTTGTAGGTACAAATTGTACAGCAGCAGACGACGAAGGAACTGCCTATTAGTTCCTTTATATAGATACCCGGCCTTAAGTTTCTAAACTAAGATTCTTAAGCCCTTATATTAGAAACTAATCTTACTGTTAGTAAATACAGTAATATAACGAAGATAGACAGCGACATCTCTATAGAACCTACGGCTATGCAGGGACAGATGCACTGCGTATACGAGGAGCTGCTAGAACACAAGAGGCAGCTCGAGCAGCAAGTAAACTACTAGGCTACGATAATTTCCTAGCAGGAACAGGAGCTACGACAGCTTAGGGCGTCCGATCGCGATCCGAACCCTACAACGACGAACACAATAGCCTACACCCCGACCCCTAAGAGCAAACTCCCTAACGTTACTACTTACGATAGTAAGGCTCTAGCCGAGTACCCCTCCTAGGCTGCCTAGATACGCTCTAAGCTTCTAGTCGACTTAGGAGCATACCCAACCGAGCTAGACAAGGTAGTTTACCTCTTTAGGAGGCTAAAGGGCAGGGCAGCAGCACAGATTCTACTATACTACGAGACAGCTATTGCCAACCTAGCAATAGCTACGACGACAATGCTCTAGACAGCTCTTAACAAGAGCTATAAGGACCTAGACCGCGAGAGCCGAGCACTCCTACGGGTTAATACGATAAAGCAAGGACGCAAGACTGTATAAGAATTCCTTACAGAATACGACCAGACTCTGGCAGAGGCAGGAGGTCTCTAATAGGAGGACAGGATAAAAATTACCTCCTTAGAGGTAGGCTCCTCTAAGGAGATTATAACGGGATTAGTAGGCGTAATGCGACTAGCTACGTACGATGAATTCTGTAGTCTCCTTAGGATAGTCGACGACTAGCAGCGCAGGCTTAGATGGATAAGCTGCACTTATAAGTTGCGACAACCCCTCTAGCAGCAGACGGACGCTATAGACTAGGAACCAATAGCGACGAGGGTAGCGGCAGCCGTTACTGTACGGCTAAGGGCCGCTACTAAAAGGGCACAATAGGTAGACATAGCTACCCTTAACAAGAGGCGAGCAGAAGGGAGCTGCTACTAGTATAACAAGATAGGCTACACTGCACAGAATTGCAGGCTTTTGCTAGTAGAGAGACCTAGGGGACGGCCGACCACTGTAAGGGTAGCAACTGCGGCGCCCTAATAAGAGGATTAGGAGTCCTCCTTAGACGACGACGAGTTAGGAAAAGAGTAGCCTCTAAGCGAAGGCTCTACTAGAGGTATATACAAGATAGATTGCTAAATCAAAGTACTACTTAGCTATCTTTTAAGAGCAACTACATAACGACAACGCCGTTTATCGTACAGCCTACGCTAAACGGGTCCGCAACAGCGCGGACATTAATTAATACAGGATGTTTAGTATACAGAGTAATTAGCGAAGACTTCGTACAGAGACACTGTATTAAGGCAACCCCTACTATACCTGTACGTATATTGGGCATTACTAGGCGAGGACCGGACATTACCTATATAGTGAAAGTAACGATAGAGATACAGGGACACTATAAGCAGGACTTATACCTCTATATCGTACAGGACAAGTTAGGGTACGACCTAATATTAGGGAAGCTATAGATAGAGCGCTAGCAGGGCAAGCTAGACGTTAGACAAGGACGGCTGTACCTAGCAGTAACGAAGTAGCGGCTCTAAGACTAAGGGAGAGTCCTGCAGGGCGGCAATGCTAAGGCCGAAGTTAACACAGCAACAAAGCAGAGGCCCCGAGACTAAGGGAAGGCTCCGCAGGGTAGCAATGCTAAGGCCGAAATCAACACTGCGACTACGGACATTAAGAAGGCATTAGCGCCTAAGAAAGCGACGGACCCCTATACGAAGCTCCTAAGGGAATATGCAGGGTACCTGGACCTCTTTAAGCTAAAGTCGGCCTCGAAACTGCTACTATACTAAGGAGAAGGGATTGACTACGACATCTAGCTAGAGCTCCGTCTGGATAGGAGTCTGCCTAAGGTACCGTATAGTCCGCTGTATAGAATGTCCTCTAGAGAACTCCTAGTACTGCGCAAGACACTAGACGACCTACTTGCTAAAAGTTTTGTTTAGGCAAGTACCTCGGCTGCAGGAGCCCTAGTGCTGTTTGTCTATAAGGAGGGCAAGGCCGGCTTACGTTTCTGTATAGACTACAGAGGCATTAACGTAATTACTAAGAAGGACTAGTATCCCCTACCCCTTATTAAGGAGACTCTCGGACGGATTAGCAAGGCAAAGTAGTTTACTAAGCTTAACGTAGTCTCGGCCTTCTACAAGATATAGATTAAGGAAGGCTGTAAATAGATAACTGCCTTCTGTACGAGATATAGTCTTTTTAAGTAGCTTATTACCCCCTTTAGCCTTGCCAACGCACCGGCAACCTTCTAAAGGTACATTAACAAGTCCTTGCAAGGGTTACTAGACAATATCTGCTTAGCATACCTTAACGATACACTGGTTTTTACAGACGGCACCTATACAGATTACGTACAGGACGTTAAGAAGATACTAGATCGACTGCAATAGGCTAGATTATACCTTAACATCGACAAATGTAAATTCGGTCTATAGGGTACGAAATACCTAGGGTTTATTATTAAGGCAGGGAAAGGCATTAGCATAGATAGGAAGAAGATTAATGCTATTAAGCAATAGAAGCTGCCTACAAACGTTAAGGGTATACAGGAATTTCTTAGGTTTGCCAACTTCTACTACTAGTTTATACAGAACTACTTAGGGATTGTACGCCCCCTAGTCGAGCTAACATACAAGGACAAGCAGTTCAAGTAGACGGACGAGTGTAATAAGAGCTTTAACAAGCTAAAGGAGCTCTTTACTACAGGACCAACGCTTGCTGCCTTCGACCTAGAACGTATAACAATACTGGAAACCGACTCCTTAGGGTACTGCATAGGAGGCAACCTATTATAGGTAGGCTTAGACGGACTTCTGCACCTATGCGCGTACTTCTTTAAGAAGAACTCCCTAGCTAAGTGCAACTACCCTATCTACGACAAGGAGTTGCTAGCAGTCGTATAGTGTTGCGAAGCGTAGGATAGAGAACTCTGCTCGGTTCCTAAGTTCCTTGCCCTAACTAACTACAAGAATCTAGAGTACTTTACGCAACCCCGGAAGCTGTATAAGAGACACGTACAGTAGGCAATGTACCTAAGCTAGTTTAATATAAGACTCTAGTATCGTAAGGGTAAGGACAACAGTAGGGCTAATGCGCTATCTAGACAGGACTAGGACATGCTAACGACGTACGAGGACGACTAGCTAAAGTTACGAACATTCTAGATGTTTAAGGAGGAGCTAGGCGAGGAGACTATCCGCCTAGCGGCGGCACACCTATAGGAACCCTAACTGCAGGTATAGGAAGAGGCAGTAGAAAAGGACGAGGTATACTAAGGGGCCTGTACAGCGATCTAAGGAGGACAGCGGAAGCTCCTAGCCGAGCTCTATCTTAAGGTATCGGCAGTAGAGTGCTTAGTAGACGAGGAGAACAACCTAAAGTTTAGGAATTAGATTTAGGTCCTAGCAGACGAGAAGCTCTGTACGAGCTTAATACAACAGGCGTATAATTCTATAGCTACTAGGCACCTAGGGCGCGAGGAGACATACAGCATCGTCGCTAGGGACTACTACTAGCCGGCGATAGCGAAGGACATCCGCAGGTTCATACAGAACTGCAACGTATATAGACAGACGAAGCCCTAGCAGGAATTAAAGCATAGGCTGCTAAAACCCCTACCGATCCCAGACCGGCCCTAGCAAGACCTAACAGTAGACTTTATTACAGATCTCCCTAAGAGCGACGGACAGTAGAACATTATAGTAGTAACGGACAAGCTAATAAAGAGGGTAATACTAGAGGGAATAGACTCTATTACGGCTAAGGACACTGCCTAGGCCTTTATACAGACGACGTTTAGCAAGCACGGGTTCCCTAGGTTAATTGTGTCGGACTAGAGTACGCAGTTTACGAGCTAGCTCTAGGCAAGGGTCTGCTAGTTGCTAAATGTAGAACGTCGCCTGTTAACTGTATAGCACCTGCAGATAGACGGTACGACGGAGAGGGTTAATTTGACGTTAGAAGCGTACCTCCGAGCGTACATTAACTATAATTAGACGAACTGGAACTGCCTTCTCCCTATAGCAGAGCTGGCTATTAACAGCCGTACGGCTAATACTACAGGATTGTCCCCCTTCTTTATAGCCTATAGATACGACTACTCCCCGCTCCTACCGACCCTAAGTAGTAACATCCTACGCCCTATACGATCTCTAATTCAACAGGGAGAAGCTATCGTACAGGCGATTATAAATGCCTACTAATAGGCGAAAGCGAGCCTAGCTATAGCTTAACAGAACGCAGAGGAGCAGGCTAAAAAGGGACGACAGGCTGCACTAAGGTGCAAGGCAGGGGATAAGGTCTAGCTAAACCAGCGCAATATCTGTATAGACTAGCTAAGCAAAAAGCTAGATTAGAAGAACAGGAAGTTTACAGTAGTCCGACCGGTAGGAATATACGCTATACGACTTAACACTCTCCTAGGGATCTCCCTAGTCTTCTACGTAGACCTTATATAGCTAGCGAATACAGACCCCCTGCTGCACTAGACGACAGACGACGCGCGCCCACTAGCGATTATAACTAAGGGCTAGGAGGAGTACGAGGTAGAAGGAATCCTTAAGAGCCGAAGGAAGAAGAAGAGGGTAGAGTACCTAGTAAAATAGAGAGGATAGGCAGAGCCTATATAGGAACTATACAAGGCCCTACAGGACACAACTGCGCTGGACAGGTAGGAGGAGAACCATCCCCCTGCCTAGTTACAGTAACGCTGCGCTGTACAGCGAAAAGGGGCACGATCTACCCTAAGGACAGGGCAGTCGCTAATAACTTAGGTTGTTAAAGCATCGAGAATTACGACGTAGGACGCTATAGGATCCCACCGACATTACACTGTACGACACTATACAGAAGAAGGGCTAGAGCAAGAGAACAGCCAGAAAACAGGTAGGAAGGAAAGTGGAAGTAAGAGGGGTTGAGAGCGGAACTGTCCGAAAATTTCTTATACTACCTAGGAGAGGGGAGGGGGTAGCTTACTAGCCACTACCCTGTAGGACCAGAGTAGCCGACTCCCTATCTAAAATCTCAATTACCTCCCGCCTAGCAGGACCCCTACCTAGGCCAGCCCTAGGGAGCAGAGGTACCCCCCTACCCCTACGCACCTCTTCCGGACGGCAGTAGGGGCAGTAGAGGGAGCTATCCTTCTACTTGCACAAGGCGTAGACCCTAGCCTAGAAGCTAGGGAGGCGGTATAGGCCGAGTAAGCCCTAAAGGGAGTTAGGGCAGAGGGCGTAGGGCTGGCCCTAGGTAGCAATAAGGATAGCATTAACGTACGACGCGTAGGCTGTAGCTACCTGCTAAGGTATAGCCTAGGCAGGGTTACACTAGAAGGCGTAGAAGGGTAGCTCGGCTGCGTCCTGCTGCTCGTTAGTGTAGTATCTAAGACGTTAGCTTAGACTGTACAGAGGACGGGAACCTGTATAAACCGGAAGCGAAGCTGCTAGTCGAATTAAGCATTCTACTGCTAGAGGTGGAAATAGGAGGGGACCCTAGCCAGACGGGCGGAGGAAGAGCCAGCGACTACGAGGGAGCTACAGCGAGCACAGCCGGACAGGGCGCGTAGCATAACGGTAGTAACTAGTAGTAACGACTAGTAATAGCTAGTAGGTAGTAGTAACTAGTAGTAGGGCCGGGGTAGACAGTAGACATAGATAGTAGACAGTAGACGGTAGACGGTAGACAGTAGTAGACAGTAGATAATATAGAAGGGGGGAGGCGGGTAGGGAATAGAAGAAAAGAGGGAAGGAAAAGAGAAGGGGGAGGCTTAGTATTTAGGAGGTAGCTGCCTACTATAGGAAGCAATAGCAACTAGAGCAGCTGCTACAGCTGTATAAAAAGGCAAGGAGGCAACTACGACCTAGTAGGCGACGAGCAACGGCTATATAGACGACTGGACGGAGATAAGAAGTCGCGACCTGCTAAAGGAACACTAGGAGCTAAGGGTATACGACACGCTGCTGTACGAAAGGGGCACTACGAGAAGGGAGGGGGGGAGGTATTGTTAGGGGGCGCTGCCCAGCCTAGGTCCTAGACCCGACCTAAGCTAGCCGTCGCCCTAAGGACTGCGACTTAGCAGCGCTAGCACGACCCTACCCTCTGTACGGAATTACCGACAGGACCCTACTCCTATACAGAGGGAGAACCCTATAGCCCTATATAGAGGGAAATTGCCGCCCCTCTAAACAGAGGGAAAACTCTGCACTACTATACAGAGGGAGAACTCCCGATCCTCTGTATAGAGTGTAAACCTTGTACCCCTACATAGAGGGAAACTGCTAGCTTGGCTTCGTAGGTACAAATTGTACAGCAGTAGACAACGAAGGAACTGCCTACTAGTTCCTTTATATAGATACCTAACCTTAAGTTTCTAAACTAAGATTCTTAAGCCCTTACAATAGGTAATCTCAAAGTCGAATCCGGATAAGTAGGCGGCCTACTAAGCTTAGCGCCGTAATAGCTTCTGCGTCTTTATAAAGTAGGTAAGTAACTAGTAATCCGTAAGGACCTAGACTGTACTCTTTCTAGCTATAAGCTCCGGTTTCCACTCCTCGAAAGCCTAAATAATAACTAATAGCTCTTTATTATAAATAGCGTAGTTCTGCTTAGCATTATCTATAGACTTGCTAAAGAAAGCCACTAGATAGAGAGTTTCGTCGTTGCTATATTAAGAAAGGACCCCTGCTGTTACTGTGTTAGAAGCGTCCGTCTCCAGATAGATCGTCTTTTCTGGTCGGAAGTGCGCTAGAACTAGCGCTAAGGCCACTGCTTCTTTTAGCTAGTTAAAGGCTTCTATGCACCTCTTATTCTATAGGCTAGCGGCCTCCTTCTTTAATGCTTCGTTTAGGGGTCTTGCTATCTTGCTAAAGTCCTTAATAAATCGCCGATAGTAGCTGCAGAATCCGAGAAACGCTCTAATTTGTATAGTGTTTCCGGATTTCGGCTGCTTCCATTCTGCTACAGCAGCGACCTTTAAGGGGTCTATCCGAATTCCTTCTCTTCTAACGATAAGACCGAGATATTTGACTTCGGTCTAATAGAACCCGCTCTTCTTCGTGTCTGCGTTCAATCCGACCTCGCAGAGTCTCTTTAGCACCCTCCCAATGTAGTCCATATATTGCTCTCTCGTTCTATTAGTGTAGATAAGAATGTCGTCTAACTAGATAGACACGAACCGTTCTAGCATGTCTATAAAGGTGTAGTTTATAAAGCGTTGCTACACTGCCGGTGCGTTAGTAAGTCCGAAAGGCATTACTAACTACTTGAAATTGCCTATGTACGTAGCGAATATCGTAAGGTCTTCTGTTTGTCCTTCCTCGTTCCTTAATTAGTAGAACGCTTAGCAGATATCTAGCTTGCTAAACTACTTAGCTTTAGCTACTCGTTGTATTGTCTTATCGATTAGTAGCAGCGGATACACATCTCTCTTAGTAACCTTATTAAGGCCTCGGTAATCTACGCACAGTCGGAGACTACCTCTAGGTTTCTGTACGAAAAGAATTAGTAACACATATTTGGCAGAGCTTAGCGTAATAAACTTCTTCGCTAGGTTTTCTCGAACAAACACCTCCACTTAGTCTAGCTCGGCCGGCGACAATCGTCTTAGGGACTCGGTTCTTGGCAGCGTAGCTCCCTCTTTTAGTCGGATCTTGTTGTCGTATTCCGGTCGGTAGAGCGGCAAGAGGTTAGAGTTAGCCTTCGAGAACACGTTAGCGTAGCTGTAGAGTTCTTTTAGTAACACCTCTAGCGGATCCACTTCTTCTTCCGCTATTATCTTCCAGTAGTCTTCGATGTCCTTTATTAAGATAGCGTAAATCTTATTGTCCGGCGACCTCGCAAGGGTCGTTAAAGCTTCCGAGCTTATTATTCCGATCGTGTCTAGAGGGTCGGGCCGATCTATCGGAACCGCTTCGATAGTCGTAGCGTTTGATTTCGCGGCGACGACGGTAACCGATTTGGCGGCGACTCCGCTCTGCTGGTTTTTAAACCCTAGCGTGCCTTTACTGATCTGAGCACGTAGATAATTCAATACAGCTACTTTGAAAACTATATCCAAGGCTGGAGAGGGAAGAATCTACGTACAAGCGGAGGTAGAGGTATTTGAGTGTGTGCTAAGCCTGGTCCTGCTAAGCCTGCCACCTTCTAGCACCTTCCAGCCCTCTATATCTATATTACTACCGCCCTCCCTAACCGGCGATTGCCTACAATCGCAATTAGCCTATTAATCGCAATTAGCCTATTAATCGCAATCAGTCAAACCAGGTCGCGTCGTGTCAAACCAGGTCGTAGGGGTCGCAAATTCAGCTTCGCTATCGGCCAATTAGGTCGCTCCAAAACAGGTCGCTTTTAAGGTCGCTTTTAAGGTCGCTTTTGAGCTTTAATTTCCGTACGTTTTGAGTCTTAATCTCGTACCTTTTTAAGCTTTAATCTCGTGCCTTTTGCCGTCGCTTTCGGCCTTAAATAGTGCCTTATTGTAAGGGGGCCCAAGGATCTTGGTTTAGAAGCTTGAGGTTGGGTATCTATATAAAGGAACTAATAGGCAGTTCCTTCGTCGTCTGCTCCGTACGATTTGTACCTACGAGGCTAAGCTAGCAATTTCCCCTTTGTGCTAGGGTGCAAGGTTCACCCTCTGTACAGAGGGTCGGGGGTTACCTCCTCTGTACGGTAGTGCAGGGTTTCCCCCCTCTAATCCGAGGGGCGGTAGCTCCCCTTTGTGTAGGACTGTAGTGTTCTCCCTCTATACGGGAGTGGGGTCCTGTCGGTAGCTCCGTACGGAGGGTAGGGTCGTGCTGGCGCCGCTAAGTCGCAATCCTTAGGGCGACGGTCGGCTTAGGTCGGGTTTAGGACCTGAGCCGGGCGGCGCCCCCTAACAATACCCCCCCCTTTCTCTTTCTTGTAGTGCTACTTCCGTACAGCGCTATGCTTAAACCAACCAGCTCCTGCTGTCCCTTTAGCAGGTCGTAGCTTCCTATTTCGTTCGGTCGTCCAGGTCGTCGTCCTTCGTCGCTTCCCCTAGGTCGTAGTTGCCTTTTGCTATTTCACCTGTCTGTAGCAGCTGCCCTGCTTGCTATTCCCACTATAGTAGGCAGGCAGCCTAAGCCTTCTCCCTTCTCTTCCCTTCCCCTTTCTCTTCTCTCTGTACACCGTCTACCGTCTACTGTCTACTGTCTACTGTCTACTACTACTGTCTATTACTAACTACTACTAGCTACTAACTACTACTAGCTACTATGTCGTCTGCCCCGTCCAGTGGTGCCCTTGTAGTTGCTGGCCCCGCCTCCCCCCCTCGTCCGGCTGGGGTTCCCCCCTACTTTGAGCTCGTACAGTGGGGCCCTTAACTTAACTAGCAGCTACGCTTCTAGTTCGTACGGTCTCGTCTTCTGTACGGTCTAAGCTAACATCTTAGGTGCTACACTCGCGAGCAGCAGGACGCGGCCGGGCTCCCCTTCTACGCCTTCTAGTGTAACTCCGCCTAGGTTATACTAGAGCAGGTAGCTACGGCCCGCCTGTCGTACGTTAACGCCCTCCTTATCGCTACCTGGGGCTAGCTCTGCGCCCCCTGCCCCAACTCCCCCTAGCCCTTACTTGGCCTATACCGCCTCCTAGGTTTCTAGGCTAGGGTGTATGCCTCGTATAAGTAGAAGGATAGCTCCTTCTACTGCCCCTTCCGCCGTCTGGGGGAGGTATATAGGGGTAAGGGGGTGCCTCTGCTTCCTGGGGCTAGCCCTAGTAGGGGTAGTGGCCCGGCCGGGCCTAAGGTGGTCGAGCTCTTAGATGATAAGTAGGTGGTTCTGGTCCCCGGGGGGGGGGAAGGGGGAAGAGGGGGGGGGGGGGGGGGGGTAATGGCTAGTAGGCCCCCCCCCCCCCCAGATAGTGTGAGAAATTTCGGACGGTGTTCTCTTAGCTTATCTTATTTCCACTCCCCCTCCTATTTGTCCCTTAGCTGTTCCTTTCTTCCAGCCCTTATCCTGTACGGTGTCGTACGATGTCGTGTTAGCGGGGCCCTGTAGTGCCCTACGTCGTAGTACTCGATCCTTGGACAACTTAGGCCTGCCTGCAGCTGCCCTGTTCTTAAGGTAGATCGTGCCTCCTTCCGCTGTACGGCGCAGTGTTACTGTAACTGGGCCGGAGGGTGATTCTCCTCCTATCTGTCCAGTGCGGTTGTGTCTTGCAGAGCCTCGTACAGTTCCTATGTAGGCTCCGCCTATCCTCTCTATTTCACTAAGTACTCTGCCTTCCCCTGCTTCCTCCGACTCTTAAGGATCCCCTCTACCTTATACTCTTCTTGGCCCTCGGTTATAATTGCAGGTAGGCGCGCGTCGTTAGTCGTCTAATGCGGTAGGAGGTCCGTGCTCGCCGGTCGTACGAGGTCTATGTAGAAGACTGGATAAATCCCTAGGGGAGTGTTTAGTCGTATAGCGTGTATCCCTACCGGCCGGATTACCGTAAACTTCCTGTTCTTCTAATCCAACTTCTTGCTCGGCCAGTCCGTCCGGATGTTTCGCTGGTTTAACCAGACCTTATCCCCGGCCTCGCACCTTAGTGCAGCCTGTCGTCCCTTGTTGGCCTGCTCTTCCGCGTTCTGCTAGGCTATAGCTAGGCTCGCCTTTGCCTATTAGAGGGCGTTCGTAATCGTCCGTACGATAGCCTCTCCTTGCTGGACTAGGGACCGTACGGGGCGCGGGGTGTTGCTACCTAGGGTCGGTAGGAGCGGGGAATGGTCGTATCTATAGGTCGTAAAGAAGGGGGACAGTCCTGTAGCATCGGCCGTACGGCTGTTAATAGCTAGCTCCGCTATTAGGAGAAGGCGATTCCAGTTCGTCTGGTTATAGTCGACATACGCCCGGAGGTACGCTTCTAAGGTTGAATTGGCCCTCTCCGTCGCCCCGTCTGTCTGCGGGTGCTATGCAGTAGATAGGCGACGCTCCACCTTCAGCAACTAGCAGATCCGTGCCTAGAGCTAGCTCGTAAACTGCGTCCCCTAGTCTGATACAATGGACCTAGGGAAACCGTGCTTGCTAAACGTCGTCCGGATAAAGGCCTAGGCAGTATCTTTAGCCGTAATAGAGTCTATCCCCTCTAGTATTACCCCCTTCGTTAGCTTGTCCGTAACTACTATAATGTTTTGCCGTCCGTCGCTCTTAGGGAGGTTAGTAATAAAGTCTACAGTCAGATCTTGCTAGGGACGGTCCAGTATCGGCAGGGGCTTCAGCAGCCTATGCTTTAGCTCGCGCTAGGGCTTCGTCCGTCCGCATACATCGCAGTTCTGTACGAACCTGCGAATGTCCTTCGCTATCGCTAGCTAGTAGTAGTCCCGGGCGATAATGCTGTACGTCTCCTCGCGCCCTAGGTGCCCGGTAGCTATAGAGTTATATGCTCGTTGTATTAAGCCTGTACAGAGCTTCTCGTCCGCTGGGACCTATATCCGATTTCTGAACTTTAGGTTGTTCTCTTCGTCTACTGAACACTCGGCTGCCGACACCTTTAGGTAGAGCTCGGCTAGGAGCTTCCGTTGCCCTCCCTAGATCGCCGTACAGGCCCCTCGGTATACCTCGTCCTTTTCTACTGCCCCTTCCTATACTTGCAGTTAGGGTTCCTATAGGTGTGTCGCCGCTAGGCGGATAGTCTCCCCGCCTGGCTCCCCCTTAAACATCTGGAATGTCCGCGACTTTAGCCAGTCGTCCTCGTATATCGTTGGCATGTCCTGTTCTTGTCTAGACAATGCGTCGGCCCTGCTATTGTCCTTACCCTTGCGGTACTAGAGTCTTATATTAAACCGGCTTAGGTACATTGCCTATCGTACGTGCCTCTCGGACAGCTTCCGGGGTTAAGTAAAGTATTCTAGGTTCTTGTGGTCTGTTAGGGCGAGGAACTCGGGCACTGAGCGGAGTTCCCTATCCCAGGCTTCGCAACACTGTACGACTGCTAGCAACTCCTTGTCGTAGATAGGGTAGTTGCACTTAGCTAGGGAGTTCTTCTTAGAGAAGTACGCACATAGATGTAGGAGTCCGTCCGAGCCTACCTGTAACAGGATACCCCTAATGCAGTACCCTAAGGAGTCGGTTTCCAGTATTGTCGTACACTCCGGGTTAAAGGCGGCGAGCGTTAGTCCTGTAGTAAAGAGCTCCTTTAGCTTGTCGAAGCTCCTATCGCATTCGTCCGTCTATTTGAACTGCTTGTCTTTGTGCGTTAGCTTAACAAGGGGGCGTACGATCTCTAAGTAGTTCCGTATAAACTGGCGGTAGAAGTTGGCAAACCTAAGGAATTCCCGTACGCCCTTAACGTTCGTAGGCGGCTTCTATAGTTTGATAGCATTAATCTTCTTCCTATCTATACTAATGCCTTTCCCTGCCTCGATAATAAAACCTAGGTATTTCGTACGTTGGACACCGAATTCGCATTTGTCGATGTCGAGGTACAAGCCAGCCTGCTGCAGTCGGTCTAGCACCTTCTTGACATCCCGTACGTAGTCTGCGTAGGTGCCGTCTGTAAAAACCAGGGTGTCGTCGAGGTATGCCGAGCAGATGTCGTCTAGTAACCCTTGCAGGGACTTGTTAATGTACCTTTAGAAGGTTGCCGGTGCATTGGCAAGGCCGAAGGGGGTAACTAGCTACTTAAAAGACCGTATCTCGTACGGAAGGCAGTTATCTATTTACAGCCTTCCTTGATCCGTATCTTGTAGAAGGCCGAGACTACGTCGAGCTTAGTAAACCACTTCGCCTTGCTGATCCGTCCGAGGGTCTCCTTAATAAGGGGTAGGGGGTACCGGTCCTTCTTGGTAATCGCGTTAATGCCTCTGTAGTCTACGTAGAAACGCAATCCAGCCTTCCCCTCCTTGTAGACAAACAGTACTGGGGCTCCCGCGGACGACGTACTGGCCTGAATAAACCCTTTAGCGAGTAGGTCGTCCAGCGTCTTGCGCAGTACCAAGAGTTCTCTAGAGGACATTCTGTACAGTGGTCTGTACAGTACCTCCGGTAGGCCCCTATCTGGACGGGGTTCTAGCTAGATGTTATAGTCAATCCCTTCCCCTCGGTGTAGCGGCAGCTTCGAGGCCGACTTTGGTTCAAAAAGGTCCAGGTACCCAACATACTCTCTTAGGAGCTTCGTATAGGGGTTTGTCGCTTCCTTAGGTGCCAATGCCTTCTCGATGTCCGCCGTTGCTGTGTTGATCTCGGCCTTAGCTTTGCTATCTTGCAGGAACCTCCCCTGATCCCGGATTCTCCGCTTCGTTACTGCTAGGTATAGCCGTCCTCGTCCGACGTCTAGCTTGCCCTTCTAGCGCTCTATCTAAGGCTTCCCTAGTATTAGGTTATACCCTAACTTGTCCTGTACGACATAGAGGTATAAGTCTTGCTCGTAGTGTCCCTGTACCCCTATTGTTACTTTTACTATATAGGTAATGTCCGGTCCTCGCCCGGTAATGCCCAGCATGCGTACAGGTACTGTAGGGGTCGTCTTAATCTGGTGTCTCTGTACGAAGTCTTCGCTGATTACTCTATACACCAAACATCCTATGTCAATCAATGCCCGCGCCGTTGCGGACCCGTTCAACGTCGGCTGTACGATAAACAGCGTCGTCGTTATATAATTGCTCTTGAAAGATAGCTAAGTAATGCTTTGATTTGGCAGTCTATCTCGCACCCGCCTCTAGCAGAGTCTTCGCTTAGAGGCTACTCTTTCCCCGACTCGTCGTCGTCTAAGTAGGACACCTGATCTTCTCGTTAGGGCGTTGTAGTTGCTACCCTCGCAGTAGTCGGCCGTCCCCTAGGTCTCTCTACTAGCAGAAGCCTGCAATTCCGTATAGTGTAGCCTATCTTGCTACACTGGTAGCAGCTCCCTTCTGCTTGCCTCTTGTTAAGGGTGGCCGTGTCTACCTATTGCGCCTTTTTGGTAGCGGCCCTTAGCCGTACGGTAGCTGCTGCTGCCACCCTCGTCGTCGTCAGTTCCTAGTCTATAGCGTCTGTCTGTCGCTAGGGGGGTTGTTTTATCTCCTAAGCACAGCCTATCCGTCCTAGCCTGCGTTGCTAGTCGTCGACTATCCTAAGGAGGTCGCAGAATTCCTCGTACGTAGCTGGCCGTATTACACCTACTAGCCCCGTTATAATCTCCTTAGAGAGGCCTACCTCTAGAGAGGTAATCTTTATCCTGTCCTCCTATTAGAGACCCCCTGCTTCTGCTAAAGTCTGGTCAAATTCCGCGAGGAATTCTCGTACGGTCTTGCATCCTTGTTTTATCGTATTGACCCGTAGGAGTGCTCGGCTCTCGCAGTCCGGGTCTTTGTAGCTCTTGTCTAGAGCTGCCTAGAGCATCGTCGTTGTAGCTATTGCTAGGTTGGCAATAGCCGTCTCGTAGTACGGCAGAATTCGTGCTGCCGCCCTGCCCTTTAACCTCCTAAAGAGGTAGACTACCTTGTCTAGCTTAGTCGGGTATGCTCCTAAGTCGACTAGGAGCTTGGAGCGCATCTAAGCCGCCTAGGAGGGGTACTCGGCCGGAGCCTTACTATCGTACGTAGAAACGTTGGGGAGTTTGCTCTTAGGGGTCGGGGTAGGGATTGTCGTGTTCGTCGTCGTAGGGGTTGGATCGCGATCGGACGCCCTAAGCTGTCGTAGCTCCTGTTCCTGTTAGGAAATCATCGCAGCCTAGTAGCTTACTTGCTGTTCGAGCTGCCTCTTGCTTTCCAGCAGCTCCTCGTATACGCGGTGTATATGTCCCTCTATAGCCGTAGGTTCTATAGGGATGTCACCGTCCATCTTGCTCTATTACTGCAGTTACCGACAGTGAGATTAGTTCCTAATGTAAGGGGGCCTAAGGATCTTGGTTCAGAAGCTTAAGGTTGGGTATCTATATAAAGGAACTGATAGGCAGTTCCTTCGTTGTCTGCTCTGTACGATTTGTACCTACGAGGCTAAGCTAGCAATTTCCCCTTTGTGCTAAGGTGCAAGGTTCACCCTCCGTACAGAGGGTCGGGGGTTACCTCCTCTGTACGGTGGTACAGGGTTTCCCCCCTTTAATCTAAGGGGCGGTAGCTCCCCTTTGTGCAGGACCGTAGTGTTCTCCCTCCGTACAGGAGTAGGGTCCTGTTAGTGGCTCCGTACGGAGGGTGGGGTCGTGCTGGCGCCGCTGAGTCGCAATCCTTAGGGCGACGGTCGGCTCAGGTCGGGTTCAGGACCTGAGCCGGGCGGCGCCCCCTAACACTTATTTGGTGCCTTGCCAAGGCTGCAGAATTCTCAGAGGTCGCGGCTGCAGAGGTCGTTAGGGCCTCGGAGGTCGCGGAGGTCGTCGAGGTTGTCTTGCAAACATATGTTGCTTCTCGAGCCGTCGCTTTTCGAGCTGTCGCTTTTTATGCCGTCGCCTGTCGCTTCTCGTTCTCGACAGTCGCTTCTCGAACGGTTGCTTCTTAACGGTCGCTTCTCGACGGTCGCTTCTTAGACGGTCGCTTCTCGACAGTCGCTTCTCGAACCGTCGCTTCTTAAGCCGTCGCTTCTTAAACAGTCGCAGAGGTCTCGGAGGTCGCAGAGGTTGTTAGGGGCGCAGAGGTCGCGGAGCTTGCAGAGGTTGTCTTGCAAACACGTGTCGCTTCTCGACGGTCGCTTCTTAGACAGTCGCTTCTTAAGCCGTCGCTTCTTAAACGGTCGCAGAGGTCGCAGAGCTCAGGGTCGCGGAGTCGCAGAGGTTGTCTTGCAAATACGTATCGCTTCTCGACGGTCGCAGAGGTCTCGGAGGTCGCAGAGGTTGTTAGGAGCGCAAAGGTCGTTAAGGGCGCAGAGGCTTCCAGAGGTCGCAGAGGTCGCAGCCTATATATGTCGCTTCTCGAAGGTCGCTCGCTTCTCGACGGTCGCTTCTCGAGCCGTCGCTTCTTAGACGGTCGCTTCTTAGACAGTCGCTTCTTAGACAGTCGCTTCTTAGACGGTCGCTCGCTTCTCGACGGTCGCTTGCTTCTTAGACCGTCGCTTCTTAAACCGTCGCTCCTTAGACTGTTGCTTCTCGAGCCGTCGCTTTGCCTATACTTTGCCTATGCTTTGCCTGTCTGCAGCAGCTATACTAGCCTATAGCTGCTGTACCTCTGTTGTCTATAGCAGCCCTATATTGTCTGCAACAGCTCCGTATTGTCTGCAGCTCTTGCTCTGCCTAGTGCTCTGCCTAGGGGCTCTGCCTAGGGGCTCTGCCTAGGGGCTCTGCCTAGGGGCTCTGCCTAGGGGCTCTGCCTAGGGGCTCTGCCTAAACCTAAACAGTGTGTGTTGTCTGTAGCTGTATATTGTCTGCAGCAGCTGTCTGCTCTATAGCTGTGTATTGCCTCTAAACTGTGCTGCCTCTAAACCTAAACAGTATATATTGTCTGTAGCTGCCTTGTACTTGTGCTGCCTCTGAACTGTGCTGCCTCTAAACTGTCCTTTTAAACAGTATGTTGCCTATAGCAGCTGTGCCTGTGTGCTCGTACCTAGGTGCTTGTGCTTTGCTTCGTGCCTAGGTGCTCGTATTGTCTATAGCTGCCTGTCTCTGTTGTCTGCAGCTGCCTGCCTAAACATACAGTGCTTTTCTAAATATGCAGTGCCTGTTTTGAATATATAGTGCCCTTCTAAATATATAGGGCCTTTCTAAATATGCAGTACCTGTATTGTCTACGGCTCTGCCTTGTGCTCTTGCTCTGCCTAGGTGCGCTGCTCGTGTCGCTTTGCTGCTTGTGTTGCTTTGCTGCTCGTATCTTGTCTGTAGCTGCCTGTTGTCTGCAGCTATGCCTCTGTTGCCTCGTGCTTTGCTTGTGTTGTCTATAGCTGTGCTGTCTCTGAACTGTAATTCTAAACAGTGTGCTTGCCTACAGTAGCTATATATTGTCTCTGTATTGTCTACAGCTGCCTGTTGTCTGCAGCTGCCTTTCTAAATATGCAGTGCCTGCACTGTCTGCATCTGTGTTGCCTGCAGCCGTGCCTCTGTTGTCTGTAGCAGCTATGCCTAGTGCTGTGCCTGTACCTAGGTGCTCTTGCTCTGTGCTCTTGCTCTGTGCTCTCGCCTAGGTGCTCGTTGTAGCTAGGTGCTCTGCAGCTAGTGCTTAGGTTCGCTAGTACTTAGGGCTCGCTAGTGCTTAGGGCTCGCTAGTGCTGATTGCCGGTCGTCTTAATTGGTATGTCTAAATAGAATAGTCTGTTAAAGACCTAAAAAAACGAACGTCGTTGCCCTAGGTCCTGCTAGGTGCGCTCTCGTTGTCGTCGCTCCTGTCGTCGTCGCTCTCCTTGTCCCTACATCGTCGTTGTCGCTCTCTCGCTCTCGTCGCTCTCGTCGCTCTCTTGTCGCTCTTGTCGCTCTCTTGTCGCTCTCGTCGCTCTCTCGTCGCTCTCGTCGCTCTCGACAGGGGCACTTCTCTTCCTAATATCCCTCTCGTAGGGGTACTCTCTCTCTTTAAAACTCTCTCTCTTCTCGATAGAGGCACTTCTCTTCCCTAAAAACTGTCTCTTCTTCTCAATAGGGGCACTTCTCTTCCCTAAAAACTCTCTCTTCTCGGTTAGGGGAGGGGGGGTAGAGTAGCATATATATGTACGATTAAGTAACTGGATATGATTCTACGGCCTCCTTCGTACATCTGCAGTATATACTCTAGGTTGGTTGCACGTACGTTAATCGAGCACCCGGATGTAATTTAATGGGCTCTTTCGCGTAGTGCGGGTGTTGTTAAAGTAAGCCTTGGATATAATAATCTGAGCATGTAGATAATTTAATACGGCTACTTTGAAAACTATATCCAAGGCTAGAGAGGGAAGAATCTACGTACAAGCGGAGGTGGAGGTATTTGAGTGTGTGCCAAGCCTGGTCCTGCCAAGCCTGCTACCTTCTAGCACCTTCCAGCCCTCTACATCTATATCATTTACCTATATCGATAACGGCTTTCTGGTTCTTTATCTATTTCTGCCCTATAATAATGTCAAACCTTCCGATATCTATAATTCGGAACGTCGCTTGCGTAGTGCGACCAGCTAGGGTAGTCCTTAGTGGCATATAATGCGTAATACTTTCTGTGTCCTGTCCGTTGTATGCTGAAATTCGCGTCGGCGATGCTAATTAGACCGGGTAACTATACCCGTTTATTAGCTTCTAAACCAATCGATAGTGGATCGCTGCGCCGATAAGGCCTCCTGTGTCAATAAAAGCTCTTAGCTAAAGGGGGTTTTGCGAGCTATTAAGGGAGTGGACAGTAATTAGAAGGATGATTGCTGTTTTCGTATTTACTTATACCGCCGCCGAGAGCAGATCGCTACAGCTGTTAATACTTCCTTCTTCTAGCGACGTAGTTTGTGTCAGTGCCCTATTGTCTATGCTAGATAGAGGGCCTATCCGTCCAGCTGGTCTTTTCCTAGGATTCGCCGTGGCACTCTACTATCTACACTGTTGGTGTCTTTTAGAGCCGGCTCTATAGCTTAGATAGCCTTTCTTAGTAGCTGCAGCTTTGTAGCTCGATATTCCTGCTTCTGCTAATCCGTAGCTTGGCATCTCGTAGCGATGTAGCTAGGCTTTCTATACGCGTAGCAGGTAGGGACGAACGACGAACGCTGTAAATAAGATAGCTGCTAAGGTGCTCTCTGGAAAGGTGCAGGGGGTCGTGTTGTCGGCGTCGTCGATAGCTTCTTGTTTAATTCGCGCAATTTCGCGTAAGCGCTTAGATTTCTGGTGGTAACTCTCGCTCTGTGCACGAAGCTTTCGAGGTCTTTATCTTCCACTAACGCTATAGCTGCAGCCAGTTCAGGGTTCAGCTTCTGCCTTAGTAGGTAGAGCTGCTTATCTTCTGACACTCTAGCTCTAATTGCATATTTTTGGAATAGTCCGTAGAACTCCTTAAACGTCTGCCTGTTCTGGTTGATCTTGTCCAGTTGCTTACGGGCTGTCTTCTTCCGGAAGGGGTCTCCGAAGCGTTAATTTAGCGCTTTGATTGCTTCTTTAGCGGTTCCTCTTCTAGGTCCGCTACTAGCGAAAAAGCTTTGCCTTCTAATCGCGATTCTAGGTATGCCAACCTGTCTTCTTTACTGTTACCGGCGTAATCGCAATCTATCTTGTTCTTTATCTTTTTCTTAAACGCTTCCTAGTCTTTAGGGTCTCTGCCCCTAAACGCTAGTAGATCGGGTAGTAACGTTATCGGTATGCTACCTTAACTATAGGCCGCTGGTAACGCGGCCTCTGCTTGTTCTTCTCGATATAGTAGCAGCGCCGACGACATCGCTGCTTCCATCTTAGCTAACCGAGTCTTTATCGCCTTCAGTTGTGCTAGTCGGTTTGCCGCTTGGTTTTCTAGCACGTCGATAATAGTTTCTGCCGATTCTTTCTTAGCTATTACTGCTTCTATTTCTTCTCTTAGTCTCCTGTTTTCTTCCGTGTTTCTATAAAATTTCTTTTCGACAAAGGTAATAATGTCGAACACCTTCTCTACTCTATGTTCTGTAAGATATTCTCCTATCTTATCCGGCGTGCGTGCGTACAGTTCGGCATAGCTCTCTATGCCCTTTCGCGCTTTATCTATCTCTTCTTCTGTAAGGCCCTTAGTAGCTATTCTATCGTCGAGGATGCTAGTACGCCTATCCCTCAGTCTATTAGTCTTCCTCTTTCCGCTGCGGCCTGTAACGCCGCCTTCTACCGTTAAGAAGCTCTCTATAGCTGTCTTACAGTGCTAGTGGTTGTTGGTTTAGTGTGTTAGTGCGCGTGCGTTACTCGGGTGTCCGGATAGTTCCCTTTCGTGCAGCGCAGAGTTAGTGTAGTAAGTGAGTTCGAGATATAATAATCCAGGCACGCAGATATAATTCAATACGGCTGTTTCGATAACTATATCTCGAACTAAGGAGGGAAAGGAATCTATATAGCAGTAGGTAAGGGCTTTAGGGGTGGTGTGCTAAGGCCCGGCTCGGTCCGGAAGGGCCGAGCCGAAATTCCGAGGGTCTACCCTATTACTTAGTCCTACCCCTTTCTGCCGCTGCAACACTATCTAACCTAAGCCGACAGCTATCTAAGCTGCAGCGTAACTGGCCTATGCGCCGCTACGGAGGGTCTATATAGATCTACCTACAGCGCGCTATCTCTTCTTCTTCTTTCTTCTTTACTAAGGCCTTGAGCGCTACCGCAAGGCTGCTTTAATAGCGTCGGCTTCGTTCTTCGCTGTTATTATCCGTCTGGCAGGGCCAGCAGTTAGTGTTAGCAAAGAACAAAGACTGTTACTAAGAGCACCGAAGCAGTAGCATTGTCTCCAACTTTACTGTTATTATCCGACCTGCAAAGTTAGCGGGCAGTAACGGTATAATCGGAGACTAAAGTACACTGTCGCGATCGTTTCTATCTGTTGCGGCAGCAGAAAGGGGTAGGACTAAGTAATAGGGTAGACCCTTGGAATTTTGGCTCGGCTCTTCCAGACCGAGCCGGGCCTTAGCATGCCACCCCTAAAGCCCTTACCTACTGCTATATAGATTCCTTTCCCTCCTTAGTTCGAGATATAGTTATCGAAACAGCCGTATTGAATTATATCTACACACTTAGATTATTATATCTCGAACTTACTAACTATACTAACCCTGCGCTACGTAAAAGGGACTGTTAAACTACATCCAGCTACCTAAATAACGCACGCGTACCAAAACCTAAACTAAACACATTAGCACTGTAAGAAGACTATAGAGAGCTTCTCGACAGTAGAGGGCGGCGTTATAGGCCGCAGCAGAAAGAGAAAGACTAACAAAGCGAGAGATAGGCGCGCTAGCATCCTTAATAAGAGAACGGCTATAGAAGGTCTTACAGAAGAAGAGATAGATAAAGCGAAGAAGGGCATAGCTAGCTACAAGGAGCTATACGCTTGCATAGCCGACGAACTAGAAGAACACCTAGCGGAACACAGTAATGTAACGCAGTACACTTAAGCCAAAAGGGACTAGTTAAGTAACTTAGAAGTGACTTGACCAATGTGTACCAGATATATAAACCTTGGCAAGGCATAGTAATGACACGGGCCAACCCACCCCGTATTACACAGGTCTGGAAAGGTGTACGACACTATTACCTTTATCGAGAAGATGTTCTATAAGAAGATAGAAGAGAACAAGCAGCTAAGAGAGGAGACAGAAGCAGTAATAGCTAAGAAGGAATCGGCAGAAACTATTATCGATATGCTAGAAAACTAAGCGGCGACTTGAAGAGCGCAACTAAAGGCACTAAAAACTTAGTTAGCTAATATAGAGGCAGCGACGTCGTCGCAACTGCCGCCACTACGAGAAAACCAAGCAGAGACTGCCTTACTAGCAGCATACAGTTAAGGTAGCACTTTGATAACGTTACTACCTAATCTACCTGCCTTTAGAGGCGGAGACCCTAAGGCCTAGGAAGCTTTTAAGAAGAAGATAAGGAACAAGATAAGTCGCGATTATGCCAGAAGCAGTAAAGAAGACAAATTAGCCTATTTGGAATCGCGACTAGAAGGCGAAGCGTTCTCGTTAGTAGCGGACCTAGAAGATGTAACTACCAACAAAGCTATTAAAGCCCTAGACTAGCGCTTGGAGACCCTTTCCAAAAGAAGACAGCCTATAAGCAACTAGACAAGATTAACTAAAACCGGCTAACATTTAAGAAATTCTACAGACTATTGAGGAAATATGCTATTAGAGCTAAAGTGTCCGAAGATAAGCAGCTACACTTACTAAGGCAGAAGTTAAACCCTAAGCTAGCAGGAGCTATAGCTTCAGTAGAAGACGAAGAGCTCGAAAGCTTTATGCACTAAGCGAGAGTTACTGCCAGAAACTTGAACGCGTACGGAAAATTAGCGTTGCGTAAACCGAATTAGAGATCGTTATTAGCGCTAATAACGCGGGCCTCCGCCCCCTTTCGATAAGGCCCCTAGCAGCTACCCTATTAACCGCGTTCGCTGTTCGTCCCTACCTGCTATACGTATAGAAAGCCTAGCTATATCGCTACCAGATGCCAAGCTACGAATTTGATCCGAGCGCGCAGATTAGGTTCAATACGGCTGTCTTGATAACTGTATCTCGAACTGAGGAGGGAAAGGAATCTATGTAGTAGTGAGTGATAGGCTTTGTAGTGGTGGTGTGCCAAGGCCCGGCTCGGTCCGGAAGGGCCGAGCCGAAATTCTAAGGGTCCACCCTATTACTCAGTCCTACCCCTTTCCGCTGCTGTAACACCACCCCCCTCCCTTACTAGCGGTCGCCCTCGACCGCTTACTGATCTTCTTTTTTTTTTAATTAATTGCTCTATCTAAAGCCCTTTACTTAGCGTCTATCTGATCCGGCACCTAATCTGCGCTATCTGATCTGAACCGTAGGTTATTTAAGCTGCGGCGTAGCTGGTCTGTACGGCACGCGCAGAGGTCTATATAGATCCATCTTCGGCTCTATCTCTTCTTCTTTTTCTTTCTCCACTAAGGGCCCCTATAGCGTTGGCTTTATTTGCTGTTATAATTCGTCTGGCCAATCCGGCGGATAGTGGTAGCCGAGCTGAGGACCCTAGCTAAGCGACCAGCGATCGTGTCCATTGGCTTCCGCGCCGATAGAGCGGATGCAGTTTTCTTTTTCGAATCGTCGGCATTAAAGCCACTCCGGCTTTGGCTTTTCCGGATTCCGGGCGTAGAACTCTTCTAGCAGCTCCACCAAATTCCGCAGGTTCTCGATCGGATACCATTTATAGTCTTCCGGCTACCCCTTCTACGAGATCTTCGCTTTAATAGACTCCCTTATCTTCTTTACGTCTATTACATCTTCTACCTCCCACTCTTCTTCCTTACCGTCCATCTCTACCGGCGGGGGTTCAGCGAATCCCTGTTCTGGAAGGCCGTCCTTAGGGTCTAGGCTTAACAGATCCAAATAAAAGACATTGTAGATTCAGAACAATTTTGGTAGCTGGAGCCGATAGGTTACTGGCGACCTCTTTTCTATTATCTTGAACAGGCCTACGTAGCGGGGGTTGAGCTTGGCGTTGCCTTTTAGCCTTAGGTTCTTCGTGTTAAGCTATACCCTTTGGCCTTCGTCGAATTCTATCGGTAACCGCTTCTTATTAGCTCGAGTTACTATCTTCTTCTAAGTCGATTCTATTGCCTTCTTTGCCACTTTGATTGCTTCTTCTATCTAGGCCTTAAGTGCTTCTGCCGCGGCGTCGGCAACTCTCCTTAACAAGGTATCGGTAAAGGATTCCGAAGGACTGGGTTCGTTTAGCAGTTGAAAGCTTATTCTCGGAAGACAGCTATACGTTATCTCGAACGGCGCCAGCGAGGTAGCTTTAGACAGTAACGAGTTAGCGCAGAATTCGGCCATTGGTAACACCTTAACCTATTGTCCTTAGTAATGGCTGCAGAAGGTTCGTAGATATCGTTCTATCTCTCGGTTAGCCACTTCGGATTGGCCGTCGGTCTGAGGGTAAGCGGCTGTGCTAAGTTTTCCACGAATTCCGAGGACTCGGTTGATTGCTTTCTATACATTAGCTGTAAATTAAGGACCCCTATCCGTAGTGATAGTGTCTGGCAGGCTATAGTGCTTCTATATGTGTTGAATCAGCATTTGCGCTGTCTCTTCCGCAGTAGTGCCTTCGTCTTTTGCTCGACAGGGGATGAAGTAGCGCTCTTTGCTTAGCCGATCTACTACGTTAAGCGTTGCGTTACATCCGTCGGAGTCCGGCAGTCCGGTTACGAAATCTATCGTAATGTGCTGCTACGGTTTCTTAGGGATCGGCAGTAGCTTTAGTAAACTAGCCGGAAGGCCGTAACGCGGTTTTGCCGTCCGGCACGTGTAGCAGTTAGCGATAAATCGGTGGATTCGCTCGAACATTCGCAGAAACCAGTAGATCGTCCTTACTGCTTGCATCGTCTTCTTCGCGCCGGCGTGGCCAATATCCATAGAGCTATAGACCAGCTGGATGACCTCTGTAATTAGTTCTTCTAGAACTATTAGCTTCCCTGAACCGGTTTTGCCTAGCTTCTGCTGCTTGTTAAGCTGCTCCACCTTTTCGTAAAGAGTCTTTTCCTTAGTAGTCGGTTCTATCGCGTAGACCCCTACCTCTTTCAACACCTCTGCGTCTACTATCCGCTCGGTCAACACCTTCTGGAACATGTTCGGATCTTCTTTCGCGCGGCTGGTCTTCCCTTCCCTTCTCGTTAGTGCGTTAGCCTTTCCGTTTTGTGCTCCTAGTCGACAGGTAATCTTAAAGTTGAACCCAGATAAGTAGGCAGCCTACCGAGCTTGGCGCCGTAAGAGCTTCTGCGTCTTTATAAAGTAAGTCAGTGACTGGTAGTCCGTAAGGACCTGGACTGTGCTCTTTCTAGCTATAAGTTCCGGCTTCTACTCCTCGAACGCCTGTATAGTGGCCAGTAGTTCTTTATTGTAGATTGCGTAGTTCTGCTTAGCTTCCGTTATAGATTTGCTAAAGAAGGCCACTAGATAGAGGGTTTCGCTGTCGTTAGCATATTGAGAAAGGACCCCTGCTGTAACTGTGTCGGAAGCGTCCGTTTCTACGTAGATTGTCTTTTCCAGTCGGAAGTGTGCTAGCACTAGCGCTAAGGCTACCGCTTCTTTCAGTCGGTTAAAGGCGTCCGTGCACTTCTTATTCTACAGGCCAGCGGCCTCCTTCTTTAACGCCTCGTTTAGGGGTCTTGCTATCTCGCTAAAGTCCTTAATAAACCGTCGATAGTAGCTGCAGAATCCGAGAAACGCTCTAATTTGTGTAGTGTTTCCGGATCTCGGCTGCTGCTATCCCGCTACGGCGGCGACCTTTAAGGGGTCCATCCGAATTCCTTCTCTTCTGACGATAAGACCGAGATATTTGACCTCTGTCTAGTAGAACTCGCTCTTCTTCGTGTCCGCGTTTAATCCGGCCTCGCAGAGCCTAGCCAGCACTCTCTCGATGTAGTCCGTATGTTGTTCTCTCGTTCTATCGGTGTAGATAAGGATGTCGTCTAAGTAGATAGATACGAACCGTTCCAGCATATCTATAAAGGTGTGGTTTATAAAGCGTTGCTACACCGCCGGCGCGTTGGTAAGTCCGAATAGCATTACTAGCTACTTAAAGTTGCCTATACGCGTAGCGAATGTCGTAAGATCTTCCGTCTGCCCTTCCTCGTTCCTTAATCGATGGAACGCTTAGCAGATGTCTAGCTTGCTAAACTACTTAGCCCTTGCTATACGCTGTATAGTCTTATCTATTAGCGGCAGTGGATACACGTCTCTCTTAGTTACCTTATTAAGGCCTCTGTAATCTACGCATAGTCGAAGACCTCCTCCTAGTTTTCGCACGAAAAGGATCAGTAACGCGTATTTGGCAGAGCTCGGCGTAATAAACTTCTTTGCTAGATTTTCTCAAACAGAAACCTCTACTTCGTCCAATTCGGCCAGAGACAGCCATCTTAGGGGCTCGGTTCTCGGCAATGTAGCTCCTTCCTTCAGCCGGATCTTGTTGTTGTATTCCAGTCGATAGAGCGGCAAGAGGTTGGAGTCGGCTTTCGAGAAGACGTTAGCATAATCGTAGAGTTCTTTTAGCAACACCTCCAGCGGATCTGTTTCCTCTTCTGCTATTATCTTGCAGTAGTCTTCGATGTCTTTTATCGAAATAGCGTCGATCTTATTGTCCGGCGACTTCGCGAGAGTCGTTAAGGCCTCCGAGCTCATTATTCCGACGGTGACTAGGGGCTCGGAACGGTCGGACGGAGCTACAATGTCAGCGGTTGGTTCAGCAGCGGCGAAGCTGTCGTACAGGGTTTTAAACCCTATCGTGCCTTTGTCTACGTTAATGACTGTCTTCTAGTTCTTTATCCACTTCTGCCCTATAATAATGTCGAACCGTCCGAGATCTATAATCCGGAACGTTGCTTCCGTAGTTCGACCCGCTAGTGTAGTCCTTAATAGTACGTAGTGCGTAACGTTTTCCGTGTCTTGTCCGTTATACGCCGAAATTCGCGTTAGCGACGCCAACTCTACCAGGTAGCCGTATCCCTTTATCAGTTTCTGAACCAACAGATAGTGGACCGCTGCGCCAATAAGTGCTCCGGTATCGATAAAGGCTTTTAATTGGAGGGGTTGGCGTAGCTTCTTAACTGGGTGGATCGTAATAGGGAGGATAATAGCCGTTTCCGTATTCACTTCTACAGCCGCTAAGAGCGGGTCGCTGCAGCTGTTAATGCTCTCTTCTCGCGGCGATTCGCTCTGATGCAGTGCCCTATTGTTAGTGCTAGGTAGGGGGCCTATCCGTCTAGCTAGTCTTTTCCTATAATCCTTAACTGTACCCTACCGTCTACACTCTCGGTGTCGGTTGGCGCCGGCTCTATAGCCTGGATAGTCTTTCTCGATAGCGCCGGCTTTATCGCGCGATACTCTTGCTTCTGCTAAGCCGTTGCTTGACATCTAGTAGCGATATAGCTAGGCTTTCTACATGCGTAGCAGGTAGGGACGAACGACGAGCGCTGCGAATTAAATGGCTGCTAGGGGCGTTGTCGGAAGGGTGCAGGGGCTCTAGCTGTCTGCGCCGACGGCGACGGCTTCTGAATCGGTTCGCGTATCGTCGGTTTTCCGTACGCGTTTAGGTTTCTAGCGGTGACTCTCGCCTAGTGTATAAAGCTCTAAAGGTCTTCGTCTTCTACTAAGGCTATAGCTGCTGTTAGCTTAGGGCTCAGTTTCTGTCTTAGTAAGTGCAGCTGCTTATCTTCTGCTACTCTCGCTCTAATGGCATATTTCCTAAACAGCCCGTAGAATTCTTCAAACATTAGCCGGTTCTGGCTAATCTTGTCTAGTTGCTCGCAGGCAGTCTTCTTTCGGAAGGGGTCTCCGAATCGCTGGTCCAGCGCTTTAATTGCTTCGTCGGCGGTTACCTCTTCTAGGTCCGACACCAACGAGAACGCTTCTCCTTCCAGTCTCGCCTCTAAATAGGCCAGTCTGTCTTCTTTACTGCTTGCTGCGTAATCGCGGCTTATCTTATTCTTGATCTTCTTCTTGAATGCCTCCTACGCTTTAGGGTCTCCGCTACCAAAGGCAGGTAGGTCCGGTAGTGGCGTCATTGTAGTGCTACCTTAACTGTAGGCGGCCGGTAAGGCCGAAGGCGCGTAGTCTTCTCGTCGTAGTGGCGGCAATGACCTCGCTGCTTCTATATTAGCTAGTTAATCTTTTAGCGCTTTCAGTTGCGTTAGTCAATTCGCCGCCTGGTTCTCTAACACATCGATAATAGTTTCCGCCAATTCCTTCTCGGCCCTTACTGCTTTATTTTCTTCTCTTAGCTGTCTGTTCTCTTCCAGCGTTCTGTAAAACAGCGTCTCGATAAGGTCTATGCCGTCGTAGACCTTCCCTATTCTATTCTCGTTTACATAGTCTTCTAGTTCCTCGAGCGTACAGTCGTGGATCTTCCTATATTCGGCTATTCGTTCCTTGACTTCCGCGGTCTCTTCCGCTGTGAAACCGCTAATAATAATCTTATTATTAATTACACTGGAGCGCCTACTCGCTCTGTTAGTCTTTCCTTTCCTGCTTCTGCTGCGGCCTGTAACGCTGCTCTCTACTGTTAAGAAGCCTTCTATAGCTGCCTTACGGTACTGGGTTGTTGTTTGGTTTGTGTGTGCGCGTACGTTATTCGAGCATCTAGATAGTTCGACGGGCCCTTTCGCGCAGCGCAGGGTTTAGTGTAGTGAGTGAGTTCGAGATATAATAATCCGAGCGCGCAGATAAGGTTCAATACAGCTGTTTTAATAACTATATCTCGAACTGAGGAGGGAAAGGAATCTATGTGGTAGTAAGTAATGGGCTTCGTAGTGGTGGTGTGCCAAGGCCCGGCTCGGTCCGGAAGGGCTGAGCCGAAATTCCAAGGGTCCACCCTATTACTTAGTCCCACCCCTTTCCGCCGCCGTAACAGAATTAGCAGAAGCAGGAATACCGTAATACGAAGCTACTGCTGCTAAGGAAGACTATCTAAGCTATAGAGCCGGCGCCGAACGACACCGATAGCATAGACGGTAGAGTGCTATTAAGGATCTTAGGAAAAGACTAGCTAGACGGATAGGCCCCCTACCTAGCATAAACAATAGAGCACCGATACGAATTGCATCGCTGGAAGAAGAGAGCATTAACAGTTGTAACGATCTGCTCTTGGCAGCAGTAGAAGTAAATACAGAGACTGCTATTATCCTCCCAATTACCGTCCACCCCCTTAACGACTCGCACCGCCTGCTTTAGCTAAGAGCCTTTATCGACACAGGGGCGCTTATTGGCGCGGCGATTTACTATCTAATGCAGGGTGGTTTGCCTGTGTTATTACTATGCCTTGCTAAGGTTTATATATCTGGTACACATTAGTCAAGTCACTTCCGAGTTACTTAATTAGTCCCTTTTGGCTTAAGTATACCGCGTTACATCACTATCGACTAGTTTAGATGCTAATAAAGGGATATGGTTATCTAGTAGAGTTAGCGTTGCTAACGCGAATTTCGGCATACAACGGGTAAGATACGGAGAGTGTTACGTATTATATGCTATTAAAGACTACCCTGGCGGGTCGCACTACAGAAGCAACGTTCCGAATTATAGACATCGGACGGTTCGATATTATTATAGGGCAGAAATAGATAAAGAACCAGAAAGCCGTTATTAGCGTAGGTAAAGGCACACTCAGATTCAAAACCTAGCAGAGCGGCACAGCCGCCGTCGAATTGGTTACAGTAGTCGCAGCCAAACCAAACGTTACGTCAGTTAACGCGGTTCTGGCCGACTGTTCTGATCCCCTAGATACTGTCAGAATAATAAGATCGGAAGCTATAACGTCTCTAGCGAAGTCGCCAGAGAATAAGATCTATGCTATCTTAATAAAAGACATCGAAGATTACTAGAAGATAATAGCAGAAGAAGAAGTAGACCCGCTAGAGGTATTACCAAAAAAACTCTATAGTTACACTAACGTGTTCTTAAAAGCTAACTCCAACCTCCTGCCACTCTACCGACTAGAATATAACAACAAGATCCAGTTAAAAGAAGGAGCCGCACTGCCGAGAACTGAGCCCCTAAGATGATTATCTCTGGCAGAGCTAGACTAAGTGGAAGTGTTTGTCTAAGAAAACCTAGCGAAGAAGTTTATTACGCCAAGTTCCGCTAAGTATACGTTGCCGATCCTTTTCGTACAGAAACCTAGAGGTAGTCCCCGACTGTACGTAGACTACAGAGGCCTTAATAAGGTTACTAAGAGAGATGTATACCTGCTGCTGCTAATCGATAAGACTATACAATAAGTAGCGAAAGCTAAGTAGTTTAGCAAGCTGGACATTCGCTAAGCGTTCTATTGACTAAGGAACGAAGAAGGACAGACAGAAGACCTTACGACCTTCGCTACGCGTATAGGCAACTTCAAGTAGCTAGTTATGCCTTTCGGCCTTACTAACGCGCCGGCTGTATAGCAACGCTTTATAAACTATACCTTTATAGACATGCTGAAACGGTTCGTGTCTATTTACTTAGACGATATTCTTATCTATACTAATAGAACGAGAGAACAGCACACGGACTACATCGAGAGAGTGTTAACTAGGCTCTACGAGGTAGGGTTGAACTTGGACACGAAGAAGAGCGAATTCTATTAGTCTAAAGTCAAATATTTCGGTCTTATTGTCGAAAGAGAAGGAATTAGGATAGACCCCTTAAAGGTTACTGCCGTAGCGGAATGGAAGCAGCCGAAGTCCGGAAACACTACCTAGATCAGATCTTTTCTCAGGTTTTGCAGTTACCATTAACGATTTATTAAGGCCTTTAGCAAGATAGCAAGACCCCTAAATAAGGCATTAAAGAAGGAGGCCGCTGACATATAGAACGAGAAATGCACAGAGGCTTTTAATTAGCTAAAAGAAGCGGTAGTTTTGGCACTAGTACTAGCGCACTTCCGGCCGGGAAAGATGATCTACCTAGAAACGGACGCTTCCAACAAAGTAACAGCAGGGGTCCTTTCTTAATATAATAACGACGGTAAGACCCTCTACCTAGTAGCTTTCTTTAGCAAGTCTATAAATAAGACTAAGCAGAACTACGCTATCTACGATAAGGAGCTATTAGCTATTATCCAGGCTTTCGAGGAGTAGAAGCCGGAGCTTATAGCTAGAAAGAGCATAGTCTAGGTCCTTACGGACTATTAATTATTAACCTACTTTATAAAGACGTAGAAGCTCTCGCGCTGCCAAGCTCGGTAGGCCGCTTCTCTATCCGGGTTCGACTCTAAGATCACTTATCGATCTAGAGCTTAGAACGGAAAGGCTAATGCACTAACGAGAAGAGAGGGAAAGACTAGCTGCGCGAAAGAAGATATAAACATGTTCTAGAAGGTATTAACTAAGCGGATAGTAGACGCCGAGGTGTTAAAAGAAGCAGGGATCTGCGTAGTAGAACCGGAGACCAAGGAAGAGACGCTCTATAAAAAGGTAGAGCAGCTTAACTAGCAACAAAAGCTCGGCAAAACTGGTTTAGGGAAGTTAGTAGTTCTAGAAGAACTAATTATAGAGGTTATCCAGCTAGTCTATAGTTCTAAGGATGTTGGCTATACTAGCACAAAAAAGATAATAGAAGCCGTAAGGACAGTCTATTAGTTTCTGCGGATCTTCGAGCAGATCTACCGGTTTATCGCTAATTGTTACGTATATCGAGCCGCGAAGCCGCGCTACGGCCTTCCAGCCGGTCTACTAAAGCCACTTCCGATCCCTAAGAAACTGTAGCAGCATATTACGATAGATTTCGTAACCGGCCTAACGGATTCCGATAGATACAATACTACCCTTAACATAGTGGATCGGCTAAGCAAAGAACGCTACTTTATTCCCTATTCAGCAAAGGATAAAGGCACTACTGCAGAAGAGACCGCGAGGATGCTAGTCCAGCACATATAGAAGCACTATAGCCTGCCGGACACTATTACTACGGATAGAGGTCCTTAATTTACTACTAATGTATAGAAGGCTATTAACTAAGTTCTCGGAATTCGCAGAAAGCTTAGCACAGCTGCTTACCCTTAGACCGACAGTTAATCTAAAGTAGCTAACTGCGAGATAGAGAAATATGTACGAATCTTCTGCAGTTATTATTAAGGAGAGTAGGTCAAGGTGCTGCCAGTAGCCAAATTCTGCGCCAATTTAGCACAGTTAGAGGCTACCTCGCTAGCGCTGTTCGAGATATCTTACAGTTATCTTCTAAGAATAAGCTTTTAACCGCTAGACAAACCTAGCTCTTCGGAATCTTCTACTGCTACTTCGTCGAAGAGAGTTACCGCTGCCGCGGCAGAAGCTCTTAAATCTCAGATAGAAGAAGCGATCCGGGTAGCGAAAGAGGCGATAGAATTGGCTTAGAAGAAGATAGTAGTTCGAGCTAACAGAAAGCAGTTACTAATAGAATTCGAAGAAGGCTAAAAGGTATAGCTTAATATACAGAACCTAAGGCTAAAAGGCAACGCTAAGCTTAACCCCCGCTATATAGGCCCGTTTACAATAGTGGAAAAGAGGTCGCCGGTAACTAATTGGCTCTAGCTACTAAAGTCGTTCCGAACCTACGATGTCTTCTATTTAGATCTGCTAAGTCTTAAATATAAAGACGGCCTTCCAGAACAAGGGTTCGCTAAACCCCTACTAATCGAGATAGATAGTAAAGAAGAAGAGTAGGAGGTAGAAGATATAGTAGATATAAAAAAGATAAAAGGGTCTATCGAAGCAAGGATCTTATAGAAGGGATAGCCGGAAGACTATAAATAGTATCTAGTCGAGAATCTCCGAAATTCGGCAGAGCTGTTAAGAGAGTTTTACGTCTAGAACCCTAAAGAAGCCGAGGCCTAAGTAGCTCTAAAGTTAATAGCTCTAGAAGAGATAGAAGGAGAAGAAAGGCCGCGTCCGCTCGACTAGTGCGAAAACTAATAGAAACGATCGCAGCTATTGCTTAGCTAGAGTCCTTAGCTCTACCACTACTACTGCCGGCTCTGCCAGCTAGATAATAACAGTAAAGTCGAGGACGGCACTACCGCTTCCATGCGACAGTCGCCGACGCTGCTCTAAACAAGAAAGGCTTACAGCCGATCGATTTCGTAGATAGTAATCTGAGCACGCAGATATAATTCAATACAGCTGTTTTAATAACTATATCTCGAACTAAGGAAGGAAAGGAATCTATACGGCAGTAGGTAAGGGCTTTAGGGGTGGGTGTGCCAAGGCCCGGCTTGGTCTAGAAGGGCCGAGCCGAAATTCCAAGGGTCTACCCTATTACTTAGTCCCACCCCTTTCTGCTGCTGTAACACCACCCCCCTCCCTTACTAGCAGTCGCCCTCGACCGCTTACTTATCCCTTTTGCCTCTTTCTCTCTTTTTTATTTTTTAATTCGTCTTTCTTTTCTTCTCTTTCTTCTGCTTCTTTAGCTCTAGAAGAGATAGAGGAAGAAGAAAGGCCGCGTCTGCTCTATTGGTACGAAAACTAATAGTGTTAGAGGGCGCCGCCCAGCCCAGGTCCTGGACCTAATCCAGCCGTCACTATAAGAACTGCGACTTAGCAGCGCCAGCACGACCCTACCCTCTGTACGGAGTTACCGACACAACCCTACTTATATACAGAGGGAGAATCCTATAGCCCTGCACAGGAGGGAATTGCCGCCCCTCTAAACATAGAGAAAACTCTGCATCCTGTACAGAGGGAAACTCCCGATCTTCTATACAGAGTTGGGAATCCTGCTCCCCTATATAGAGGGAGATTGCTAGCTTAGCTTCGTAGGTACAAATTGTACAGCAGTGCACAACGAAGGAACTGCCTATTAGTTCTTTTATATAGATACCTAACCTTAAGTTTCTAAACTAAGATTCTTAAGCCCTTACATTAGGAACTAATCTTACTATTAGTAAATGCAGTAATATAACGAAGATAGACAGCGACATCCCTATAGAACCTACGGCTATACGGGATCAGATGCACTGCGCGTACGAGGAGCTGCTGGCACATAAGAGGCAGCTCGAACAGCAAGTAAGCTACTAGGCTGCGATAATTTCCTAATAGGAACAGGAGCTACGACAGCTTAGGGCGTCCGATTGCGATCCGACCCCTCTGACGACGACGACGAACACGACAGCCTACACCCCGGCCCCTAAGAGCAAACTCCCTAACGTTACTACCTACGATAGTAAGGCTCCGGCCGAGTATCCCTCCTAGGCTGCCTAGATGCGCTCTAAGCTTCTAGTTAACTTAGGAGCATACCTAACTAAGCTAGATAAGGTAGTATACCTCTTTAGGAGGTTAAAGGGCAGGGCAGCAGCACGGATTCTGCCGTACTACAAGACGGCCATTGCTAACCTAGCAATAGCAACTACGACGATGCTCTAGGCAGCTCTTAACAGGAGCTACAAGGACCTAGACTACGAAAGCTAAGCACTCCTACAGGTTAATACGATAAAGCAAGGACGCAAGACTGTACAAGAGTTCCTCGCAGAATACGACTAGACCCTAGTAGAGGCAGGAGGACTCTAATAGGAGGATAGGGTAAAAATCACTACCTTAGAGGTAGGCTTCTCTAAGGAGATTATAACAGGACTAGTAGGCGTAATGCGAACAGCTATATACGAGGAGTTCTGTAATCTCCTTAGGATAGTCGACGACTAATAGCGCAGGCTCGGACAGATAAGCCGCGCCTATAAGATGCGACAACCCCTCTAGCGGCAGCAGGACGCTATAGACTAGGAACTAACAACGACAACGAGAGTAGCAGCAGCCGTTACCGTACAGCTAAGGGCCGCTGCTAAAAGGGTATAGTAGGTAGATATAGCTACCTTTAACAAGAGACGAGCAGAAGGGAGCTACTACAGGTGTAGCAAGATAGGCTACACTGCACAGAATTGCAGGCTTTTGCTAGCAGAGAGACCTAGGAGACGGCCGACCACTGCAAGGGTAGCAACTGCAGCGCCCTAACAAGAGAACTAAGAGTCCCCCTCGGACGACAACGAGTCGGGAAAAGAGTAGCCTCTAAGCAAAGGCTCTGCTAGAGGCGTATACGAGATAAATTGCTAAATTAAAGTACTACTTAGCTATCTTTTAAGAGCAACTACATAACGACTATACCGTTTATCGTACAGCCTACGCTAAACGGAACCGCTACAGCGCGGACACTAATCGATATAGGATGTTTAGTGTATAGAGTAATTAGCGAAGACTTCGTACAGAGACACTACATTAAGACGACCCCTACTATACCTGTACGTATGCTGGGCATTACTAGGCAAGGACCGGACATTACCTATATAGTAAAAGTAACGATAGAGCTGCAAGGACACTACGAGCAGAACTTATACCTCTACGTCGTACAGGACAAGTTAGGGTATAACCTAATATTAGGGAAGCTATAGATAGAGCGCTATTAGGGCAAGCTGGACGTTAGACGAGGACGGCTGTACCTGGCAGCGACAAAGCAGAGGCTCCAAGACCAAGGGAAGGTTCCGTAGAGCGGCAATGCTAAGGCCGAAATCAACACTACGGCTACAGACATTAAGAAGGTATTAGCGCCTAAGAAAACGACGGACCCCTATACGAAGCTCCTAGCGGAATACGCAGAATACCTGGACCTCTTCGAGCCAGAATCGGCCTCGAAACTGCCCCTACACCGAGGAGAAGGAATTAACTACGACATCTAGCTAGAGCCCTATCCGGATAGGAGTCTGCCGGAAGTACTGTACGGCCTGCTGTATAGCATGTCCTCTGGAGAACTCCTAGTACTGCGCAAGACACTAGACGACCTACTTGCTAAAGGTTTTATTCGCGCTAGTACATTATCTGTAGGAGCCCTAGTGCTGTTTCTCTACAAAGAAGGCAAGGCTGGCTTGCGTTTTTGCATAGACTACAGAGGCATCAACGCGAATACTAAGAAGGACCGGTACCCCCTGCCCCTTATTAAGGAGACCCTCGGACGGATCAGCAAGGCAAAGTAGTTTACTAAGCTTAATGTAGTCTCGGCTTTCTACAAAATATAGATTAAGAAAGGCTGTAAATAGATAACTGCTCTCTGTACGAGATATAGTCTTTTCGAGTAGCTTGTTACCCCCTTTGGCCTTGCCAACGCACCGGTAACCTTCTAGAGGTACATTAACAGGTCCCTACAAGGGGTACTAGACGATATCTGTTCGGCGTACCTCGATAACACACTAGTATTTACGAACGGCATCTATACAGATTACGTATAGGACGTTAAGAAGGTATTAGATCGACTGCAACAGGCTGGCTTGTACCTCGACATCGACAAATGTAAATTCGGTATACAACGTACGAAATACCTAGGGTTTATTATCGAGGTAGGGAAAGGCATTAGCATAGACGGGAAGAAGATTAATGCTATTAAGCAATAGAAGCCTCCTACAAGTGTTAAGGGCGTACAGGAATTTCTTAGGTTTGCCAACTTCTACCGCTAGTTTATACAGAACTACTCGGAGATCGTACGCCCCCTAGTCGAGTTAACATATAAGGAAAAGCAGTTTCAGTAGACGGACGAGTGCAATAGAAGCTTTAACAGGCTAAAGGAGCTCTTTACTACAGGACCAACGCTTGCTGCCTTCGATCCGGAACGTACGACGATACTAGAAACCGATTCCTTAGGGTATTGCATAGGAGGTATCTTGTTGCAGGTAGGCTCGGACGGACTCCTGTACCTATATACGTACTCCTCTAAGAAGAACTCCCTAGCTAAATGCAACTACCCTATCTACGACAAGGAATTGCTAGCAGTCGTACAGTGTTGCAAGGCGTAGGATAGAGAACTCTGCTCGGTTCCCGAGTTCCTCGCCCTAACTAACTATAAGAACCTAGAGTACTTTACGCAACCCCGGAAGCTCTCTAAGAGATATGTACAATAGGCAATGTACCTAAGCCGATTTAATATAAGACTCTAGTATCGCAAGGGAAAGGACAATAGCAGGGCCGATACGCTATCTAGACAGGATTAGGACATGCCAACGACGTACGATAACAACTAACTGAAATTACAGACATTCTAGATATTTAAGGAGGAACTAGGCAAGGAGACTATCCGCCTAGTAGCGACACATATATAGGAACCCTAACTACAGGTATAGGAAGAGGCAGTAGAAAAGGACGACGTCTACTAAGGGGCCTATACAGCGATCTAAGGAGGACAGCGGAAGCTCCTAGCAGAGCTTTACCTTAAGGTATTAGCAGCAGAGTGCACAGTAGACGAGGAGAACAACCTAAAGTTTAGGAATTAGATTTAGGTCCTAGCAGACGCGAAGCTCTATACGAGCTTAATACAACGGGCGCATAATTCTATAGCAACTAGGCACCCCGGGCGCGAGAAGACGTACAGCATTGTCGCTAGGGACTACTACTAGCTAGCAATAGCGAAGGACATCCGTAGGTTTGCATAGAACTTCGATGTCTGCAGACGGACGAAGCTCTAGCGTAAACTGAAGCACAGGCTGCTAAAACCCCTACTAATACCAGACCGGCCCTAGCAAGACCTAACAGTGGACTTTATTACAGACCTCCCTAAGAGCGACGGACGGCAGAACATTATAGTAGTTATAGACAAGCTAACTAAGGGGGTAATACTAGAAGAAATAGGCTCTATTATAGCTAAGAACACTACCTAGGCATTTATACGGACGACGTTTAGCAAGCACAGATTTCCTAGGTCAATTGTATTAGACTGGGGTACACAGTTTACGAGCTAGCTCTAGGCTAGGGTATATCAGTTGTTAAACGTAGAACGTCGCCTATTAACCGTATAGCACCTGCAGACGGACGGCGCGACAGAGAGGGTTAATTCGACGTTGGAAGCGTACCTCTGAGCGTACGTCGACTACAACTAGACAAACTAGAACCGCCTCCTCCCTATAGCGGAGCTAGCTATTAACAGCTATACGGCTAACGCTACAGGATTGTCCCCCTTCTTTATAGCCTACAGATACGACGACTCTCCGCTCCTACTAACCCTAAGTAGCGCTACCCTACGCCCTGTACAATCCCTAATTTAGCAGAGAGAGGCTATTGTACAGACGATTACGAAAGCCTATTAATAGGCGAAAGCGAGTCTAGCTATAGCTTAACAGAATGCGGAAGAGCAGGCTAACAAGGGACGGCAGGCTGCACTAAGGTACGAGGCAGGAGATAAGGTCTAGCTAAACTAGCGCAACATCTGTACAGACCGGCCGAACAAGAAACTAGATTAGAAGAACCGGAAGTTTACAGTAGTCCGGCCGGTAGGGACCTATGCTGTACAACTTAACACTCCCCTAAGGATCTACCTAGTCTTCTATATAGACCTCGTACAGCCAGCATATACAGACCCCCTGCTGCACTAGACGACGGACGACGTGCGCCTACTAGCGATAATTACTAGAGGCTAGGAAGAGTATAAGGTAGAGGAAATCCTTAAGAGCCGGAGAAAGCGGAAAAAGATAGAATACCTAGTTAAATAGACAGGTTAGGCAGAGCCTATATAGGAGCTGTACGAGGCTCTCTAGGAGACACAGGCACTAGACAAGTAGGAGGAAAGGCAACCTAGCAAACGGTCGCAGTAACACTGTACTATACAGAGTAGGACAGATAGCAGCTGCAAGACAAGGCAGCTACAAGCAATATTAGGCAACTAGCTACAAGAGACGTTGGACAGCTGCAGACAGGATTAGGCAGCTGCAGGCAAGACTAGGAAGCTGCAAAAGAGGGGCAGGAATAGGAGGGAATTAGAGATATCTATCCCTAGAGATATAAAAGAAGAGACGACACTAGGGGAACCTACAAGAAGCATAGTATAGGTGCAGGAAGAGGGAAAGGAAGAAGGACAGGAATAGAGCTAGTACAGGGCAGGACAGGACCGTACAAGATAACCAGCCTGCCCAAGACCGTACAGACGACCGCTAGGTAAACAACTACTATCTAACCCTACAGACGATAATAGGCAGGAACACCTACCTAGGAGCTAAACTCCAGACGACGACCAAGGTACAGGGACAGAGCCAGACAGCCCGCCGCCGCTGGACTGTACAGATAGGACGCGGAGTGCACGGCTAGAGCTATAGGGTAGGAGAAGAACAGACAAGGGACAAGAGACAGGTAGATAGACAGACAGGACCGAGTACCTCCTGTACCTTCGTAACTGCTCGCAGTTCCTCCTCTGCCTCGGCTTCGGCATCCTTAAAGTAGCAAACGGAATCGGTTAAGATTAGGTAGAAGTGATCTAGCACTACCTGCCTTCCCTGCTCGCGGATCCCCCTCTGCCTTAGCTATAGGATCCAGATAGACAAGCCTAAGGTTGTAGCAGTATAGAGGGAGGGGGTAGACCTAGGACGAACAGGCAACTGCTACCCGAGGCCCTAGCAACAATAGGGAGGGCATTTGGCAGGCATTAGCGACCGGCAAGTGCCTGGACGACAGTCGACTATAGACGACCGGACGGAGACGGGAAATCGCGACCTGCAGGAGCTAAAGCTATACGACACGCCGTTGTACGACAGAAGCACTACGATAAGGGCGGGAGGTATTGTTAGGGGGCGCTGCCTAGCCTAGGTCCTGGACCTAAGCCAGCCGTTGCCCTAAGGACTGCGACTTAGCAGCGCTAGCACAACCCTATCCTCTATACAGAGTTACCGACACGACCCTACTCCTATACAGAGGGAGAATCCTATAGCCCTATATAGGAGGGAATTGCCGCCCCTCTAAACAGAGGGAAAACTCTGCATCCTATACAGAGGGAAACTCCCAATCTTCTGTACGGAGTTAGGAACCCTGCTCCCCTGCATAGAGGGAGATTGCTGGCTTGGCTTCGTAGGTACAAATTGTACAGCAGCGCACGACAAAGGAACTGCCTATTAGTTCCTTTATATAGATACCCAACCTTAAGTTTCTGAACTAAGATTCTTAAGCCCTTACAATTTAGCTTATTAAAACTTCTGTCGTATTCGTCCGACTAAGCAAACTGCTTGTCCTTATATGTTAGCTTAACTAGGGGGCGGACTATGTCCGAGTAGTTCTGTATAAATTAGCAGTAGAAGTTAGCGAACCTAAGGAATTCCTATACACTCTTAACACTAATAGGAGGACTCTATTGCTTAATAGTACTAATCTTCTTCTCGTCTATGCTAATACCCTTCCCTGCCTCGATAATAAACCCTAGGTAGTTCGTACGTTTTATACTAAATTCGCATTTGTCGATATTAAGGTAAAGTCTAGCCTTTTGTAGATAGTCTAGTATCTTCTTAACGTCTCGTTCGTAGTCCTTACGGCTGCTGTCTGTAAATACTAGGGTGTCGTCGAAGTACGCAGAGCAGATATCGTCTAGAAGTCCCTATAGGGATCTATTAATGTACCTCTAGAAGGTAATAGATGTATTCGCAAGGCTAAAGGAGGTAACAAGCTACTTAAAAAGGCCGTACCTCGTATAGAAGACTGTTATCTACTTACAGCCTTCCTTAATCCGTACCTTGTAGAAGGCTAAGACAACATCGAGCTTAGTAAACTACTTTGCCTTGCTAATTCGTCTAAAGGTTTTATTAATAAGAGGCAGGAGATAACAGTCCTTTTTAGTAATTGCGTTAATGCCTCTATAGTCTATATAGAATCGTAACCTAGCTAGCCCTTCCTTCTAGACAAATAACACTAGGGCTCCGGCCGAGGATGTACTTGTACAGATAAAGCCCTTAGAGAGTAGGTTGTCCAAGGTCTTGCATAATACTAGGAGTTCTCTAGAGGACATACTGTATAATAGGCCGTACAGTACCTCGAGTAGGCTTCTGTCTAGACGGGGTTCGAGCTTAATCTTGTAATCGATTCCTTCTCCTTAGAGTAGGGGCAATTTTAAAGCCGATTTTAGCTCGAAGAGGTTAAGGTATTTCGGGTATTCTAGTAGGAGCTTTGTATAGGGGTCTGTAACTTTCTTAGGTGCTAGTGCCTTCTCGATGTTAGTAGTTATAGCGTTAACCTTAAGGTAGGGGTCGCTTAGCAGAGCTTGTCCTTGGTCTTAGATTCTCTGCCTTGTCGTAGCTAGGTACAGACGTCCTTGTCCGACGTTAAGCTTACCTCGCTAGCGCTCTATCTAAGGTTTCCCTAGTATTAGGTTATGCCCTATTTTGTTTTGTACAACGTAGAGGTAGAAGTCTTGCTTGTAGTGCCCTTTTAGCTTAATTGTTACCTTTACTATATAGGTAATGTCCAGTCCTCGCTTAGTAATTCCTTGTATATATACAGGCATAGTAGGGGTAGTCTCGATGTAGTGTTTTCGTACGAAGCTTTTGCTAATAACTCTGTATAATCCGGGCACGCAGATTTGATTTAATACAGCCTTTTTGATAACTATATCTCGAACTGAGGAGGGAAAGGAATCTATGTGGTGGTGGACGAGACCTTTGGGGGGGGTAGCGTGCCAAGGCCCGGCTCGGTCCGGAAGGGCCGAGCCAAAATTCCAAGGGTCCACCCTATTATCCAGTCCTACCCCTTTCTGCCGCCGTAACACTACCCCCCTCCCTTACTAGCAGTCGCCCTCGACCGCTTAGTCACCCTATCTATCCGAAAATCTCTACTTTTTTTTTGATTCGTCGTCTCCTTCTCGAAAATCCCCTCTAACGCCGATGTTACCTCTCCCGTCTTCTATTAAAAACAACGTTCTCTTTATCACTTTTTCAATTTCTTACGTTGTCGGCGTCTAAAGTCCTTCACTTGGCGTCTATCTGACCCGTGCGCCTGATCCGTGCTATCTGATCTAAGCCGTAGGTTATCTGTGCTGCGGCTCGGCTGGTCTGTGCGTCGCCTTAGAGGTCTATATAGATCTTTCCGCAGCGCCGTTTTTCTTTTTCTTTTTCTCTTCCACCAAAGCCTTTACCTACTACAGGGTCGGCGGCGCTGGCACGCCACGGCGTCCGCGAGCTGCCTGCCGAACTGGTAGTAGGTAGTGGCTGCGTTGAAGACCTCCCTAAGGCAACCGTTACGATCGTTTCCTTCGGCCTCTGCGCCAATAGGGCGGACGCGGCTTTCTTCTTCTTTCTTCCATATTGTTGACATTAGAGCTACGCTGGTTTCGGCTTTTCCGGGTTCTGCACGTAGAACTCTCTTAGCAGCTCCGCCGAATTCCGTAGTTTCTCGATCGGATACTATTCGTAGTCTTCCGGCCACCCCTTCTACGAGATCCTCGCTTTGATAGACCCCCTTATCTTCTTTACGTCCATTACGTCTTCTACCTCCTACTCTTCTTCCTTACTGTCCATCTCGATAGGCAGGGGTTCGGCGAACCCCTGTTCCGGCAGGCTGTCTTTAGGGTCTAAGCTTAACAGGTCCGAATGGAAGACATCGTAGATCCAGAACGATTTCAGTAGCTGGAGCTGATAGGTCACCGGCGACCTCTTTTCTATTATCTTGAACGGACCTACGTAGCGTAGATTGAGCTTGGCGTTGCCTTTTAGCCTTAGGTTTCGTGTGTTAAGCTATACCTTTTGGCCTTCCTCGAATTCCAGTAGTAACCTTTTTCTATTAGCTCGAGTCACTATCTTCTTCTAAGTCGATTCTATCGCTTTCCTCGCTACCTTGATAGCTTCTTCCATTTAAGCCTTAAGTGCTTTAGCCGCGGCGGCGGCGACTCTCTTTAACGACGTAGCGGTGGATAGTTCTACAGAGCTAGGTTTGTTCAGCGGTTGGAAACTCATTCTCGGAAGATAGCTATGCATTATTTCGAACGGCGCCAGCGAGGTGGCCTTAGACGGTGCCGAGTTGGCGCAGAACTCGGCTATAGGCAACACCTTAACCCATTCTTCTTGATAGTGGCTGCAGAAGGTTCGCAGATATCGTTCTATCTCGTAGTTAGCTACTTCAGACTGACTGTCAGTTTAAGGGTAAGCGGCTGTGCTGAGCTTTCTACGAATTCCGAGGGCTTGGTTGATGGCTTTCTATACGTCGGCTGTAAATTGAGGACCCCTATCCGTAGTAATAGTGTCCGGCAGCCTATAGTGCTTCTATACGTATTGGATTAACATTCTCGCCGTTTCTCCCGCAGTAGTTCCTTTATCCTTAGCTCGACAGGGGATGAAATAGCGCTCCTTGCTTAGTCGATCCACTACGTTAAGCGTAGCGTCGTAGCCGTCCGAGTCCGGCAGTCCGGTTACGAAATCCATCGTAATGTGCTGCCACAGCTTCTCAGGGATCGGAAGTGGCTTTAGTAGACCCGCCGGAAGACCGTAACGTAGCTTCGCGGCTCGGCACACGTAGCAATTAGCGATAAATTGGTGGATCCGTTCGTAGATCCTCAGAAACCAGTAGATCGTCCTTACGGCTTCTATCGTCTCTTTCGAGCTGGCGTAACCAACGTCCTTAGAGCTATAGACCAGTTGGACGACCTTAGTAATTAGTTCTTCCGGAACTATTAGCTTCCCTGAACCGGTTTTGCCTAGCTTCTAATGCTAATTAAGCTGCTCCACCTTCTCGTAGAGAGTCTCTTCCTTAGGGGCCGGTTCTACCGCGCAGACTCCCACCTCTTTCAACACCTCTGCGTCTACTATCCGCTCGGTCAACACCTTCTGGAACATGTTCGGATCTTCTTTTGCGCAGCTGGTTTTTCCTTCCCTTCTCGTCAGCGCGTTAGCCTTTCCGTTTTGAGCTCCGGGTCGATAAGTAATCTTAAAGTCGAACCCGGATAAGTAGGCCGCCTACCGCACTTAACGGCGTAAGAGCTTCTGCGTCTTTATAAAGGAAGTCAGCGACTGGTGGTCTGTAAGGACCTGGATCGGGCTCTTTCCAGCTATAAGTTCCGGTTTCCACTCCTCGAAAGCCTGAATAATGGCTAGCAGCTCTTTATCGTAGATAGCGTAGTTCTGCTTAGCTTCGGTTATAGACTTGCTAAAGAAAGCCACTAGATGGAGGGTTTTGTCGTCGCTATATTGAGAAAGGACCCCTGCTGTCACTGTATCGGAAGCGTCCGTTTCTACGTAGATCGTCTTTTCCGGCCGGAAGTGTGCCAGAACTAGCGCAGAGGCCACCGCTTCTTTCAGCCGGATAAAGGCTTCTGTGCACTTCTCGTTCTATAGGCCGGCGGCCTCCTTCTTTAACGCCTCGTTCAGGGGTCTTGCTATCTTGCTAAAGTCCCTAATAAACCGTCGATAGTAGCTGCAGAAGCCGAGAAACGCTCTAATTTGCGTAGTATTCCCAGACTTCGGCTGCTTCCATTTGGCGACAGCGGCGACCTTTAAGGGGTCTATCCGAATTCTATCTCTTCCGACGATAAGACCGAGATATTTGACTTCGGTCTGATAGAACTCGCTCTTCCTCGTGTCCGCGTTCAATCCTACTTCGCGGAGTCTCTTTAGCACCCTCTCGACGTAGTCCGTATGCTGATCTCTCGTTCCGTCTATATAGATAAGAATGTCGTCTAAGTAGATAGACACGAACCGCTCTAGCATGTCTATAAAAGTGTGGTTTATAAAGCGTTGCTACACTGCCGGCGCGTTAGTAAGTCCGAAAGGCATTACTAACTACTTGAAATTGCCTATATGCGTCGCGAACGTCGTAAGATCTTCTGTCCGCCCTTCTTCGTTCCTTAGTAGATAGAACGCTTAGCGGATGTCTAGCTTGCTGAACCACTTAGCCTTTGCTACGCGCTATATGGTCTTATCTATTAGCGGCAGTGGATATACGTCTCTCTTGGTAACCTCGTTGAGGCCTCGATAGTCTACGCAGAGTCGCAGACTACCCCCTGGTTTCCTTACGAAAAGAATCAGTAACGCGTATTCGGCAGAACTCAGCGTAATAAACTTCTTCGCCAGATTTTCGCGAACGAACACCTCTACTTGGTCCAGTTCCGCCAGCGACAGTCGTCTTAGGGGCTCGGTTCTTGGCAGCGTAGCTCCCTCTTTTAGTCGGATCTTATTGTTATATTCCGGTCGATAGAGCGGCAATAGGTTGGAGTTGGCTTTTGAGAAGACGTTAGCATAACTATGGAGCTCGTTTGGCAGCGCCTCCAGTAGATCCACTTCTTCTTCCGCCATTATCTTCCAGTAGTCTTCGATGTCTTTTATTAAGATAGCGTAAATTTCGTTGTCCGGTGACTTCGCGAGGGTCGATAAAGCTTCCGAGCTTATTATTCCGATCGTAGGCGCAGGCTCGGTAGAGGTAGGCAGAGCCGTTTTGCCGCTAGTCGCCTCTGATCTTGCTGTCGCGGCTGCGACCGATTCGGTAGTAACGGCGCTGTTACCTTGGGTCTTGAATCTGATCGTTCCTTTATCTACGTCGATAATAGCTTTCTGGTTCTTTATCTATTTCTGCCCTATAATGATGTCAAACCTTCAGATATCTATAATTCGGAACGTCGCTTCCGTAGTGCGACCTGCTAAGGTAGTCCTTAATGGCATATAGTGCGTAACACTCTCTGTGTCTTGTCCGTTGTACGCCGAAATCCGCGTCGGCGACGACATTTCCACTGGATAGCCGTATCCCTTCGTCAGTTTCTGAACCAGTCGGTAGTGGATCGCCGCGCCGATAAGAGCTCCAGTGTCGATAAAAGCTATCAACTGGAGGGGTTGGCGCGATTTCTTAACAGGGTAGATCGTAATAGGAAGGATGATCGCCGTTTCCGTGTTTGCTTCTACCGTCGCCGACAGTAGATCGTTACAACTGTTGATGCTCTCTCGTTCTGTTAGTGCCTTTCGCAGGGATGCCCTGTTTTTTACGCTGGATAGGGGGTCTATCCGTCTAGCTAGTCTTTTCCTATAATCCTTAATTGCACCCCCCTGTCCACACTGTCAGTATCGTTCGGCGCCGGTTCGATAGCTTAAATAGTCTTTCTCGGTGGCTGCGGCTGCGGCTGCTTTATAGCTCGATACTCCTGCTTCTGCTAGGCTGTTGCTTGGCATCTCGTAGCGATATAGCCGGGTTTTCCGTACGCGAAACAGGTGGGGACGAACGCCGATCGTAGTAAGTACGACGACTGCTAGGGGGTTCGTCGGAAAGGCGCAGGGGCTCTGACTGTCTGCGCCGACGGCAATAGCTTCTGAATCGGTTCGCGTGTCGTCGGTTTTCCGTACGCGTTTAGGTTTCTTGCTGTTACTCCCGCCTAGTGCACGAAGCTCTAAAGGTCTTTATCTTCCACCGACGCTATAGCTGCAGCGAGCTTAGGGCTCAGTTTCTGTCTTAGTAAGTGTAGCTGCTTATCCTTAGCCACTCTCGCTCTAATAGCATATTTCCTAAACAGCCCGTAAAATTCTTTAAATGTTAGCTGATTCTGACTAATCTTGTCCAGTTGTTCGCAGGCCGTCTTCTTCCGGAAGGGGTCTCCGAAACGCTGATCCAGCGCTTTGATAGCTTTGTCGGCGGTTACTTCTTCTAGGTCCGCCACTAGCGAAAAAGCTTTACCTTCTAATCGCGATTCTAGGTACGCCAATCTATCCTCTTCGCTGCTCGATGCGTGATCGCGGCTTATCTTATTCTTAATCTTCTTCTTAAATGCCTCCTACGCTTTAGGGTCTCCGCTACTGAAAGCAGGTAGATCCGGCAGTAGCGTTATCGTAGTGCTACCTTGACTATAGGCCGCCGGTAGGGCGGTCTCCGCGTGGGTTTCTCGCCGCAGTGGCAGCGACGACTTCGCTGCTCCTATATTAGCTAGTTGATCCTTTAGCGCCTTCAGCTGCTCCAGTCGATTCGCCGCCTGGTTTTCTAACACGTCGATAATAGTCTCTGCCGATTCCTTTTCGGCCCTTACCGCTTTAGTTTCTTCTCTTAGTTGTCTGTTCTCTTCCAGCGTTCTGTAAAACAGCATTTTGATAAGGTCTATGCCGTCGTAGACCTTCCCTATTCCATTCTCGTTTACATAGTCTTCCAGTTCCTCGAGCGTACAGTCGTAGATCTTCTTGTATTCGCTTATTCGTTCCTTAATCTCTGCAGTCTCTTCTGCCGTAAAACTGTTGATAATAATCTTATTATTAATAACACTGGAGCGCCTACTCGCTCTGTTAGTCTTTCTCTTTCTGCAGCGGCCTGTTACGCCGCTCTCTACTGCTAAGAAGCCTTCCCTCTTCTTACAGTGCCTTGGGGGTTGTTGTTGTTAGTGTGGGTGCGCGTGCGTTATTCGGGTTTCCGGATGGTTCGACGGGCCTTTTCGCGCAGCGCGGGGTTTGGTGTAGTAAGTAAGTTCGAGATATAATAATCCGGGTACGCAGATTTGATTCAATACGGCCTTTTTAATAACTATATCTCGAACTGAGGAGGGAAAGGAATCTATATAGTGGTGGACGAGACCTTTGGGGGGGTGGCGTGCCAAGGCCCGGCTCGGTCCGGAAGGGCCGAGCCGAAATTCCAAGGGTCTACCCTATTATCTAGTCCCACCCCTTTCTGCCGCCGTAACACCGTACACTGGACACCTAGTATTAATTAGGGTTCGTACGTAGGCGGATTCGTTTAATATAGGTCGTATAATAAACAGCATAGTTGTTATATAAGTACTCTTAAAAGATAGCTAAGTAATGTATTAATATAGTAGCCTATCTCGTTCCTGCCTCTAGCCGAGCCTTCGCTTAGAGGCTACTCTTTTCCCAATTCGTCGTCGTCTAAGTGAGTCTCTTAGGCCCCTACTGCTGCTATTGCTACCCTAGTAGTAGAAACCCTTAATGCCGGCCTCTTAGCTGGCAAGAGTCTGCAATCCTGTACAGTATGCCCTGCCTGTCTATACTAGTAACAGCACCCTTCTGCCTTTCTTCTATTAATAGTAGCTGCGTCTACCTACTGCGCCCTCTTAGTGTTAGCCCTTAGTCGTATAGTAAAAGCTGCGGCTCCTTTCGTCGTCGTTAGTTCCTAATCTATAGCATCCTATTGCTAGTAGTTAGGTTAGCGTAGCTCGTAGGTGCAACCTATTTGTACAAGCCTACGCTGCTAGTTATCGACTATCTGTAGGAGGTCGCAGAATGCTTCGTATAAGGCTAGTCGGCCGACGTCTATAAGGCCTGTTATAATCTCCTTAGAGAGGCTAACCTCTAGGGTAGCGATCTTTACCCTGTCTTCCTAGAGAAGGCCTCCTACTTTAGCTAGGGTCTGGTTATAGTCTGTAAGGAATTCTCGTATAGGCTTGCGTCCTTACTTTATTGTGTTTAGCCGTACAAGAGCTCGGCTCTTACAGTCTAGGTCCTTATAGCTCTTGTCGAGAGCTGCCTAGAGAGTCGTCGTCGTTGCCTCTGCTAGACTAGCAATAGCAGTTTCGTAGTACAGCAGAATTCGTACCGCCGCTTTGCCTTTTAGTCTCCTAAAGAGGTACACTACCTTGTCGAGCTTAGCTAGGTACACTGCTAAGTCGACTAGAAGCTTAGAGCGTATCTGGGCTGCCTAGGAGGGGTACTCGGACAGTAACTTACTGTCGTAGGTAGTAATATTAGGGAGCTTGCTTTTATAAGCTGCTTCGGCTGTCGTGTTCGTTGTCGTCGTAGGGGTCGGATCGCGATCGGACGCCCTAAGCTGTTAGAGCTCTTGTTCCTGTTAGAAAATCGTTGAGGCCTAGAGGCCTAGTTGTTGTTCGAGCTAGTTTGTACGAGCTATTAGCTCTGTATATATACGCCGGATCTGGTCCTGCATGTCCGTCGTATCTATCTAGGTAGGGTTATTTATTGTATTACTGTAGTTACCGACAGTAAGATTCGTTCCTAATGTTAGGGGTTTAAGTGTCTTAATTTAGAAACTTAAGGCTATGTTTGTATAGGAAGGAACTAATAAGCAGTTCTATACTCTGTCTGCTACTATACTATTTGTATTTACGAAGCTAGCTAGCATCTATAGTACAGAGATAAAGAAAAAGAGGTGCTATCCCGGCCTAGCCTAAGTTATGTCTTAGGCTAGGATAGGTCGTATCTTATACAGGCCAGGATAGGTCGTATCTCGTACAGGCCGAGTTATACTAGCGCTGCTAAGTTGTAATCTTTAGGACGACGGCCGGTCGGCTTAGGCTCGGGGCCTAACAGGACACTATCTATCTACTACCCCTGTAATAGGTTTAAGAATCTTAGTTTAGAAACTTAAAGCTAGGTATCTATTTAAAGAAACGAATAGGCAGTTCCTTCGTCGTCCGCTACTGTATATCTTGTACCTATAAAGCAAGCCAGCAATTTCCCTCTGTACAGGGGTGCAGAGATTTCCCTCTGTATAGGGGTGCAGAGATTTCCCTCTGTATAGGGTATAAGGGGAGGGGATGCCGACTTAGCCAGGCCGAGTTAGGACTCAGTCTAGCTAGGTTTTGCTAGCGCAGCTAAGTCGTATCCCTTAGGACGACGGCCGGTCCAGGTCCGAGACCTGGCAGGACAGTGTCCCCTAACAATACCCTCCTCCCCCCTCTTTAACGCTGCTACGTCTCTAAGCCTGTTAGTTAGGGTTAAACACTATATCTCTCCCTCGGTATGCTTTAGTGCCTTAAAGCACTCCTTAAACATATGCTTAGCCAAGACGGGTAGCACAGCATCGCCAGCTATAGTTATAGCCTCTCTTCTAGTATAATAGTCGTATATATATATGTTAGGGAATCCCTATAACCGAAGGGTCTCCTAAACAATAAATAGGCGGTCGCCGTCTAGATAAACCCTATATAGTCTATATATATCGACAATGTTTTTTAGTAGGAGGTGGCCGGTTCTGGGTAGGGTGTCGGACATGGCCTAGTTGGCCGTTTCGTACAGTTACTGGGCTGGACTATAGTTTAGTAGCGGGAAATCTAGGGACGCTCCTTAGTAGGGCTCTAGCCGTGCACTAGTAAGCCGTCCAGTCTTTATCTGTCTATTTATCTACCCTCTATCCTTCGTCTGTCTATCTCCTATCTTATCGCCCTAACTATGTATCCTGTATCTAACTCGTACAGTCCAGCAGCAGTAGGCTACCTGGCCGACTATCTTAGCTCTTGCTAGGGAAAGCTTTGTTCTGGATAATGTAGTTAGTGTAGGGAATTACCGTCCTCCACCTTAACTCTATTATCTAGACGGGACCTGCCGTCGTCGGATACAGACGCAAGATCCCTAATCTTGTGGGTTTCCGGTACTTCGGTCGCTGTCTAGGGTTATTAAGGACTTAGGTAGATGTTTGATCCGGGCACGCAGATATAATTTAATACAGCCTTTTTGATAACTATATCTCGAACTAAGGAGGGAAAGGAATCTATATAGTAGTAGGTAAGGGCTTTAGGGGTAGAGTGCCAAGGCCCGGCTTAGTCCAGAAGGGCCGAGCTAAAATTCCGAGGGTCCATCCTATTACTTAGTCCCACCCCTTTCTGCCGCTGCAACACCACCCCCCTCCCTTACTAGCGGTCGACCTCGACCGCTTAAGCACTTATCTATCTGTCTCTCTCTCTTTTTTTTATATCGTTGCTATCTAACGTCTTTACCTCGCGTCTATCTGATTAGAAGAGCTATCTAATCGGATCCGGCGGTTACCTGAGCTACGGCGTGGCCGGTCTGTGCTCCGCCGTAGAGGTCTATATAGATCTATCTGTAGCGCCGTTTCTTCTTCTTTTTCTTTCTCTACTAGGGCCTTTAGCGCTACCGCGAGGCTGCTTTGGTAGCATTGGCTTTGTTCTTCCCTGTTATTATCCGTCCGGCCAAGCCGGCGGATAGTAGTAACAGAGAGCAAAGACGGCTACCAAGCGCGCTGACGCGGTAGCGCCGTCCTCGGCCTTACTGCTATTATCTACTAGTCCTGGCTAGCAGTGGTAGTTGTGGAGCCTAAGATACCGCAGCGATTTCCGCAATCGTTTCTATCGGCTTCTGTGCCAATAGAGCGGACGCGGGTTTTCTTCTTCTTTATCAACTTCCGAGCTACTTAGGCTTTGGCTTCTTCGGATTCCGTATATAGAACTCCTTTAGCAGTTCCACCAAATTCCGGAGATTCTCGACTGGATACTATTTATAGTCTTCCGGCTATCCCTTCTACGAGATCCTTGCTTCGATAGATCCTCTTAGTTTTCTTATATCTATTACGTCTTCCACCTCCTATTCTTCTTCTTTACTGTCTATCTCGATTGGTAGGGGTTCGGCGAACCCCTAATCCAGAAGACCGTCTTTAGGGTCCAAACTTAGCAGATCCGAATAAAAGACATCGTAGATCCGGAACGATTTCGGTAGCTGGAGCCGATAAGTTACCAGCGACCTCTTTTCTATTATCTTAAACGGACCTACGTAGCAGGGGTTGAGCTTGGCGTTGCCTTTTAGCCTTAGGTTCTGCGTATTAAGCTATACTTTTTGGCCTTCTTCAAATTCTGTTAGTGACCGCTTTCTATTAGCTCGAGTTACTATCTTCTTCTAAGCCGATTCTATTGCCTCTTTCGCTACCTTAATCGCTTCTTCTATCTAAGATCGGAGAGCTTCTGCCGCAGCGGCGGCAACTCTCTTCGACGAAGTGGTAGTAGGAGGTTCTAAAGGGCTAGGTTCGTCCGGTAGTTAGAAGCTTATTCTCGGAAGATAACCGTAGGTTATCTCGAATAGCGCTAGCGAGGTGGCTTCTGATCGTGCTAAATTGGCGCAGAATTCGGCTATCGGCAACACCTTAACCCACTCTGCTTAATAATAACTGCAGAAGATTCGTAGATATTTCTCTATCTCGCGGTTAGCTACTTCTGACTAACCGTCGGTTTAAGGATAACCGGCCGTGCTAAGCTTTCCCCGAATTCCGAGAGCTTGGTTAATGGCCTTCTATACATTAGCAGTAAATAGAGGACCCCTATCTATAGTTGTAAGGGCTTAAGAATCTTGGTTTAGAAACTTAAGGCTAGGTATCTATATAAAGGAACTAATAGGCAGTTCCTTCGTCGTCTGCTGCTATACAATTTGTACCTACGAAGCTAAGCCAGCAATTTCCCTCTGTGTAGGGGTGCAAGGTTTACACTCTGTACAGAGGATTAGGAGTTTCCCTCTGTACAGTAGTATAGAGTTTTCCCTCTGTTTAGAGGGGCAGCAATTTCCCTCTATATAGGGCTATAGGATTCTCCCTCTATATAGGAGTAGGGTCGTATTAGTAATTCTGTATAGAGGGTAGGGTCGTGCTGGCGCTGCTAAGTCGCAGTCCTTAGGGCGACGGCTGGCTTAAGTCCAGGACCTGGGCTGGGCGGCGCCCCCTAACAATACCCCGCTCCCTTCTTATAGTGCCTCTTTCGTACAGCAGTGTGTCGTACACCCTTAGCTCCTAGTGTTCCTTTAGCAGGTCGCGACTTCCTATCTCTGTCTGGTCGTCTATATAGCTGTTGCTCGTCGCCTACTGGGCTGTAGTTGCCTCCTTGCTCCTTTTTTACACAGTTGTAGCAGCTGCTCTAGTTGCTATTGCCTCCTATAGCAAGCAGACACCCCCTAAATATTCAGCCTCCCCTTCTCTTTCCTATCCCTTCTTCTCTCCTATTTATTCCCCTATCCGCTACCGGTCCGCCTAGCCGTCTACTGTCTACTATCGTCTCCTGTCTACTACTAACATCTACCTAGCTACTACTGTTATGCTACGCACTCCGTCCGGCCGTTCCCGCCGTCGTTCTCTCGTAGTTGCAGGCTCTTCTCTTGTAGTTCCTAGCTCTTCTTCCGCCTGTCCAGCTAGTGTCCCCTCCTATTTTCGCCTCTAGCAATAGAGTGCCTAGCTCGACTAGCAGCTTCGCTTCTAGTTCGTATGGATCTCTGTCTTCCATATAGTCTAAGCTGACATCTTAGATGCTATACTAACGAGCAGCAGGACGCGCCTAAGCTACCCTTTTATGCCTTCTAGTGTAACCCTGCCTAGGTTACACCTTAGCAGGTCGCTACAGCCCGCGCGTCGTACGTTAATGCTATCCTTATTGCTACTTAGGGCCAGCTCTACGCCCCCTGCACTAATTCCCTCTAAGGCTTACTTAGCCTATACCGCCTCCCTAGCTTCTAGGCTAGGGTCTACGCCTCGTATAAGTAGAAGGATGGCTCCCTCTGCTGCCCCTACTACTGTCCGGAGGAGGCGCGTAGGGGTAGGGGGGTGCCTCTGCTCCCTAGGGCTAGCCCGGGTAGGGGTGCTGCTAGGCGGGAGGTAATTGAGATTTTAGATAAGGAGTCGGCCGCCCTAGTCCTATAGGGTAGTAGCTAGTAAGCCACCCCCCCCCCCCCACCTCCACCTAGGTAGTGTAAGGAATTTTCGGACGGTTTTGCTCTTATCCCCCTTCTTATTTCTACCTATCTTACCTGCCTTCTGACCGTTCCCTTCCTCCTGCCCTTCTTCTGTACAGTGTCGTATAGTGTAGTGTCAGTAGGATTCTATAGTGTCCTACGTCTTAATCTTCGATCCTTTAATAACCTAAGTTGCTAGCGGCTGCCCTGTACTTAGGGTAGATTATGCCCCTTTTCGCTATACGGCGCAGTGTTACTGTAACTGGGTAGGGGGATAGTTCTCCTCCTACCTGTCTAGCGCAGTTGTGTCCTATAGGGCCTCGTACAGTTCCTACGTAGGCTCTGCCTATCCTCTCTATTTTACTAGGTACTCTACCCTCTTCTTCTTCCTTTAGCTCTTAAGGATTCCTTCTACCTTGTACTCTTCCTAGCCCTTAGTAATAATCGCTAGTAGGCGCGCGTCGTCTATCGTTTGGTGCAGTAGGGGGTCTATGTTCGCTAGCTGTACGAGGTCTATATAGAAGACTAGGTAGATCCCTAGGGGAGTGTTTAGTCGTACGGCATATGTCCCTACTGGTCGGACTACTGTAAACTTCCGGTTCTTCCAATCTAGCTTCTTGCTTAGCCGGTCTGTACGGATATTGCACTAGTTTAGCCAGACCTTATCCCCTGCTTCGTATCTTAGTGCAGTCTGCCGTCCCTTGTTGGCCTGCTCCTCTGTATTCTGTTAAGCTATAGCTAGACTCGCTTTCGCCTATTAATAGGCGTTCGTAATCGTCTGTACGATAGCCTCTCCCTGCTAAATTAGGGATTGTATAGGGCGTAGGGTGTTATTGCTTAGGGTCGGTAGGAGCAGGGAGTAGTCGTATCTATAGGTTATAAAGAAGGGAGACAATCCTGTAGCATTAGCCGTACAGCTGTTAATAGCTAGCTCCGCTATAGGGAGAAGGCGGTTCCAGTTTGTCTAGTTATAGTCGACGTACGCTTAGAGGTACGCTTCCAACTTCGAATTGATCCTCTCTGTTGCACCGTCCGTCTGTAGGTGCTATACAGTCGACAGGCGGCGTTCTACGTTTAGTAACTAACATACCCTTGCCTAGAGTTAGCTTATAAACTGTGTACCCTAGTCCGATACGATTAACCTAGGGAATCCGTGCTTGCTAAACGTCGTCTGTATAAATGCCTAGGCAGTGTCCTTAGCTGTAATAGAGTCTATTTCTTCTAATTATACCCCCTTCGTTAGCTTGTCTATAACTACTATAATGTTCTGCTGTCCGTCGCTCTTAGGGAGGTCTGTAATAAAGTCTACTGTTAGGTCTTGCTAGGGCCGGTCCAATATCGGTAGGGGTTTTAGTAGCCTATACTTTAGTTTACGCTAGGGCTTTGTCCTTCTATATATATCGCAGTTCTGTACAAACCTGCGGATGTCCTTCGCTATTGCTAGCTAGTAGTAGTCCCTAGCGACAATGCTGTACGTCTCCTCGCGCCCTAGGTGCCCGGTTGCTATAGAATTATGCGCCTGTTGTATTAAGCTCGTATAGAGCTTCTTGTCTGCCGGGACCCAAATCCGATTCCTGAACTTCAGGTTATTCTCCTTATCTACTAAGCACTCTGCTGCCGACACCTTAAGGTAAAGCTCTGCTAGGAGCTTCCGCTGTCCTCCTTAGATCGCCGTACAGGCCCCTTAGTATACCTCGTCCTTTTCTACTGCCTCTTCCTATACCCGCAGTTAGGGTTCCTATATATATGCCGCTGCTAGGCGGATAGTCCCTTCGCCTAGCTTCTCCTTAAACATCTTGAATGTTCGTAACTTTAGCCGGTCGTCCTCGTGCATTGTTAGCATATCCTAGTCCTGTCTAGATAGCGTATTAGCCCTGCTATTGTCCTTACCCTTACGATACTGGAGTCTTATATTAAACCGGCTTAGGTATATTGCCTATCGTATGTGTCTCTTAGACAGCTTCTAAGGCTGCGTAAAGTACTCCAGATTCTTGTAGTTAGTTAGGGCGAGGAACTCGGGAACTAAGCAGAGTTCTCTATCCTACGCTTCGCAACACTATACGACTGCTAGCAATTCCTTGTCGTAGATAGGGTAGTTGCACTTAGCTAGGGAGTTCTTCTTAGAGAAGTATACGTATAGGTGCAGAAGTCCGTCTAAGCCTACCTGTAACAGGATACCTCCTATATAGTACCCTAAGGAGTCGGTTTCCAGTATCGTCGTACGTTCTAGGTCGAAGGCAGCAAGTGTTAGTCCCGTTGTAAAGAGCTCCTTTAGCCTGTTAAAGCTTCTATTACACTCGTCCGTCTACTTGAACTGCTTGTCCTTATGTGTTAGCTTAACTAGGGGGCGTACGATCTCCGAGTAGTTCTATATAAACTGGCGGAAGAAGTTAGCAAACCTAAGAAATTCCTGTATACCCTTAACGCTTGTAGGCGGCTTCTATTGCTTAATAGCATTAATCTTCTTTCTATCTATACTAATGCCTTTCCCTGCCTCGATAATAAAACCTAGGTATTTCGTACGCTGTACACCGAATTCACATTTGTCGATGTTAAGGTACAAGCTAGCCTGCTGCAGTCGATCTAATACCTTCTTAACGTCCTGTACGTAATCTGTATAGGTGCCGTCTGTAGAAACCAGTATATCGTCGAGGTACGCCGAACAGATGTCGTCTAGTAAACCTTGTAGGGACCTGTTAATGTACCTCTGGAAGGTCGCCGGTACGTTAGCAAGGCTAAAGGAGGTAATAAGCTACTCGAAAAGACTATATCTCGTATAGAAGGTAGTTACCTATTTACAGCCTTCCTTGATCCGTATCTTGCAGAAAGCCGAGACTACGTTAAGCTTAGTAAACCACTTTGCCTTGCTAATCCGTCCGAGAGTCTCCTTAATAAGGGGTAGGGGGTACCGGTCCTTCTTAGTAATCGCGTTAATGGCTCTATAGTCTATATAGAAACGTAAGCCGGCCTTCCCCTCCTTGTAGACAAACAGCACTAGGGCTCCTGTAGACGAGGGACTTGCCTAAATAAAACCTTTGGCAAGTAGGTCGTCCAGTGTCTTATGCAGTACTAGGAGTTCTCTAGAGGACATTCCGTACAGCGGACCGTACAGTACCTTAGGCAGACTCCTATTTAGACAGGGCTCTAGCTAGATGTCGTAGTTAATCTCTTCTGCTCGATGTAGTAGCAGTTTCGAGGCCGATTTTAGCTTAAAGAGGTCTAGGTATCCTGCGTATTCCCTTAGGAGCTTCGTACAGGGGTCCGTCGCTTTCTTAGGCGCTAATGCCTTCTTAATGTCTGTAGTTGCAGTATTGATTTCGGCCTTAGTATTGTTACCCTGCGGAGCCCTCCCTTAGTCCTGGAGCCTCTGCTTTATTATAGTATTGACTTCGGCCTTGGCATTACCGCCCTGCAGGACCCTCCCTTAATCTCGGAGCCTCTGCTTCGTCGCTGCTAGGTACAGCCGTCCTCGTCCAACGTCCAGCTTGCCTCGCTAGCGCTCTATCTATAGCTTCCCTAGTATTAGGTTATACCCTAACTCGTCCTGTACAATATAGAGGTATAAGTCCTGCTTATAGTGTCCCTGTATCTCTATCGTTACTTTCACTATATAGGTAATGTTCGGTCCTCGTCCGGTAATGCCCAGCATACGTACAGGTACGGTAGGGGTCGTCTTAATATAGTGTTTCTATACGAAGTCTTCGCTAATTACTCTGTATACTAAACATCCTGTATTAATTAATGTCCGCGCCGTTGCGGACCTGTTCAGCGTAGGCCGTACAATAAACGGCGTAGTCGTTATGTAGTTGCTCTTAAAAGATAGCTAAGTAGTACTTTGATTTAGCAATCTATCTTGTATACGCCTCTAGCAAAGCCTTCGCTTAGAGGCTACTCTTTTCCTAACTCGTTGTCGTCCAAGTAGGACTCCTAATCCTCTTGTTAGGGCGCTGTAGTTGCTACCCTTGCAGTAGTCGGCCGTCCCCTAGGTCTCTCTGCTAGCAAAAGCCCGCGATTGCGTGCAGTATAGCCTATCTTGCTACACTAGTAGCAGCTCCCTTCTGCCCTTCTCTTGTCTAGGGTAGCTATATCTACCTACTGTGCCCTTTTGGCAGCGGCCCTTGGCCGTACAGTGACAGCTGCTGCTACCCTCGTTGTCGTCGTTAGTTCGTAGTCTATAGCGTCCGTCTGCCGCTAGAGGGGTTGTCGTATCTTATAAGCGCAGCTTATCTGTCCGAGCCTGCACTGCTAGTTGTTAGGGGGCGCCGCCCAGCCTAGGTCCTAGACCTGACCTAAGCCAGCCGTCGCCCTAAGGACTGCGACTTGGCGGCGCTAGCATAAACCTACTCTCTATATAGCACTACCGACAGGACCCCACTCCTGTATAGAGGGAGAACCCTATAGTCCTGCATAGAGGGGAACTCCTGCCCCTCTAAATAGAGGGGAAACTCTGCACTACTGTATAGAGGGGGAACTCCTAATCCTCTATACAGAGTGTAAACCTTGCACCCCTATATAGGAGGAAATTGCTAGCTTAGCTTCGTAGGTATAAATTGTATAGCAGCGGACGACGAAGGAACTGCCTATTAGTTCCTTTATGTAGATACCTAACCTTAAGTTTCTAAACTAAGATTCTTAAGCCCCTTACATTAGGAACTGATCTTACTGTTAGTAATTACAGTAATAAAACAAAGATAGACAGCAACATCCCTATAGAAACTACGGCTATAGAGGGACATATACACTGCGTGTACGAGGAGCTGCTGGAACACAAGAGGCAGCTCGAGCAGCAAGTAAGCTACTAGGCTAAGATAATTTCCCAAAAGGAATAGGAGCTACGACAGCTTAGGGCGTCTAATCGCGATCCGACTGCTACGACGACGACGAACACGATAGCCTACACCCCGACCCCTAAGAGCAAACTCCCTAACGTCTCTACGTACGATAGTAAGGCTCCGGCCGAGTACCCCTCCTAGGCTGCCTAGATACGCTCTAGGCTTCTAGTCGACTTAGGAGCATACCCGACCGAGCTAGACAAGGTAGTTTACCTCTTTAGGAGGTTAAAGGGCGGGGCGGTAGCACGGATTCTGCCGTACTACGAGACGGCTATTGCTAACCTGGCAATAGCTACAACGACGATGCTCTAGGCAGCTCTAGACAAGAGCTATAAGGACCCAGACTGCGAGAGCCGGGCACTCCTACAAGTTAATACGATAAAGCAAGGACGCAAGACTGTACGAGAGTTCCTCGCAGAATTTAACCAGACTTTAGCAGAGGCAGGAGGTCTCTAGTAGGAGGATAGGATAAAAATTACCTCTTTAGAGGTAGGCCTCTCTAAGGAGATTATAACTGGGCTAGTAAGCGTAATGCGACTAGCTATATACAAGGAATTCTGCGATCTCCTTAAGATAGTTAACAACTAGCAGCGCAGGCTTAGACAGATAAGCTGCGCTTAAGAGATAAGACAACTCCTCTAGCAGTAGACGGACGCTATAGACTAGGAACTAACGACGACGAGGGTAGCGGCAGCCGTTACTATACAGCTAAGGGCCGCTACCAAAAGGGCGCAATAGGTAGACATAGCTACCCTTAACAAGAGACGAGCAGAAGGGAGCTGCTACAGGTATAGGAAGATAGGCTATACTGTACGGAATTGCGGGCTTTTGCTAGCAGAGAGACCTAGAGGACGGCCGACCACCGCAAGGGTAGCAACTGCAGCACCCTAACGAGAAGATTAGGAGTCCTACTTAGACGAAAACGAGTCGGGAAAAGAGTAGCCTCTAAGCGAAGGCTCTGCTAGAGGTGTATATAAGATAGATTGCTAAATCAAAGCACTACTTAGCTATCTTTTAAGAGCAACTATATAACGACTACGCCGTTTATTATACGGCCAACGTTAAACAGGTTCGCAACGGCGCAGACATTAATTAATACAGGATGTTTAGTATACAGAGTAATTAGCGAAGACTTCGTACAGAGGCACTAGATTAAGACGACCCCTACTGTACTAGTACGCATGTTGGGCATTACTAGGCGAGGACCGGACATTACCTATATAGTAAAAGTAACGATAGAGGTACAGGGACACTATAAGCAGGACTTATACCTCTATATTGTATAGGACAAGTTAGGGTATAACCTAATACTAGGGAAGCTATAGATAGAGCGCTAGAGGGGCAAGCTGGACGTTGGACAAGGACGGTTGTACCCGGCAGTAACGAATCAGAGGCTCTAAGACTAAGGGAGGGTCCAGCGGGACGACAACGCTACGGCCGGAGCCAATATATCGACGAAGCAGAGGCCCCGAGACCAAGGGAAGGCCCTACAGGGTAAAGATGCCAAGGCCGAAATCAACATAGCAACGGCGGACATTAAGAAGGCATTAGCACCTAAGAAAGTAACAGACCCCTATACGAAGCTCCTAAGGGAGTATTCTGGATACCTAGACCTCTTCGAGCCGAAGTCGGCCTTAAAACTGCTACTACACTAAGGAGAAGGAATTAACTACGACATCTAGCTAGAACCCTGTCTAGATAGGAGTCTGCCGGAGGTACTGTACAGACCGCTGTACGGAATGTCCTCTAGGGAACTCCTAGTGCTCCGTAAGACACTAGACGACCTGCTTGCTAAGGGTTTCATTTAGGCAAGTATGTCGTCTGCAGGAGCCCTAGTGCTGTTTATCTATAAGGAGGGGAAGGCCGGCTTACGTTTCTGCTCAGACTATAGAGGCATCAACGCGATTACTAAGAAGGACCAGTACCCCCTACCCCTTATTAAGGAGACTCTCGGACGGATCAGCAAGGCAAAGTGGTTTACTAAGCTCGACGTAGTCTCGGCCTTCTACAAGATACAGATTAAGGAAGGCTGTAAATAGATAACTACCTTCTGTACGAGATATAGTCTCTTTAAGTAGCTTGTTACCCCCTTTAGCCTCGCTAATGCACTAGCAACCTTCTAAAGGTACATTAACAAGTCCTTGCAAGGGTTACTAGACGACATCTGCTTAGCATACCTCGACGACACCCTGGTTTTTACAGACGGCACCTATACAGATTACGTACGAGACGTTAAGAAGGTGCTAGACCGACTGCAGCAGGCTGGCTTGTACCTCGACATCGACAAATGTAAATTCGGTGTCTAGTATACGAAATACCTAGGCTTTATTATTAAGGTAGGGAAAGGCATTAGTATAGATAGGAAGAAGATTGATGCTATTAAGCAATAGAAGCCGCCTATAAACGTTAAGGGCGTACAGGAATTTCTTGGGTTTGCCAACTTCTACCGCTAGTTTATACAGAACTACTTAGAGATCGTACGCCCCCTAGTCGAGCTAACACATAAGGACAAGCAGTTTAAATAGATAGACGAATGCGATAGGAGCTTTAACAAGCTAAAGGAGCTCTTTACTATAGGACTAACGCTTGCCGCCTTCGACCTAGAGTGTACGACGATACTGGAAACCGACTCCTCGGGATATTGCATTAGAGGTATCCTGTTACAGGTAGGCTCAGACAGACTCCTGCACCTATATGCGTATTTCTCTTAGAAGAACTCCCTAGCTAAGTGCAACTACCCTATCTACGACAAGGAGTTGCTAGCAGTCGTACAGTGTTGCGAAGCATAGGATAGAGAACTCCGCTTATTGCCCGAGTTCCTCGCCCTAACTAACTATAAGAATCTGGAGTACTTTACGTAGTCTCAGAAGCTGTCCAAGAAGCACGTACAGTAGGCAATGTACTTAAGCCGGTTTAATATAAGACTCTAGTATCGCAAGGGTAAGGACAACAGCAGGGCCGATGTATTATCCAGACGAGACTAGGACATGCTAACGATATATAAGGACGACCGTTTGAAGTTACGAACATTCCAGATATTTAAGGAGGAGCTAGGCGAGGAGACTATCCGCCTAGCAGCGACATACCTTTAGAAACCCTAACTGCAAGCATAGGAAGAGGCGGTAGAGAGGGACGAGGTATACTAAGGGGCCCGTACAGCGATCTAAGGAGGACAGCAGAAGCTCCTAGCAGAGCTCTATCTTAAGGTGTCGGCAGCAGAATGCTTAGTAGACAAGGAGAACAACCTAAAGTTTAGGAATCGGATTTAGGTCCTAGCAGATAAGAAGCTCTGTACGAGCTTAATACAACGGGCGTACGACTCTATAGCTACTAGGCACCTAGGGCGCGAGGAGACGTATAGCATTGTCGCCAGGGATTACTACTAGCTAGCGATAGCGAAGGACATCCGCAGGTTCGTACAGAACTGCAATGTACGCAGACAGACGAAGCCCTAGCGTAAGCTAAAGTATAGGCTGCTGAAGCTCGTACTAATACTAGACCGGCCCTAGCAAGACCTAACAGTAGACTTTATTATAGACCTCCCTAAGAGCGACGGACAGCAGAACATTATAGTAGTTATAGACAAGTTAATAAAAGGGGTAATACTAGAGGGAATAGACTCTATTACGGCTAAAGACACTACCTAGGCATTTTTACAGACGACGTTTAGCAAATACGGATTCCCTCGGTCGATTGTGTTAGACCGGGGCACGCAGTTTACGAGTTAGCTCTAGGCAAGGGTCTGCCAGTTGCTAAAGGTAGAACGTCGCCTGTTAACTGCATAGTACCTGCAGACGGACAGGGCGACGGAGAGAGTTAATTCGACGTTGGAAGCGTACCTCCAAGCGTACGTCGACTATAACTAGACGAACTGGAACCGACTTCTCCCTATAGCGGAGCTAGCTATTAACAGCTGTACAGCTAATGCTATAGGATTGTCCCCCTTCTTTATAGCCTATAGATACGACTATTCCCTGCTCCTACCGACCCTAAGTAGTAATACCCTACGCCCTGTACGATCTCCTATTTAGTAGGGAGAGGCTATTGTACAGACGATTACGAATGCTTATTAATAGGCGAAGGCGAGTCTGGCTATAGCCTAACAGAATGCAGAAGAGCAGGCTAATAAGGGACGACAGGCTGCACTAAGGTACGAGGCAGGGGATAAGGTCTAGCTAAACTAGCGACATATCTGTACGGACCGGCTAAGCAAGAAGCTAGATTAGAAGAACAGGAAGTTTACAGTAGTCCGACCGGTAGGGACATATACTGTACGACTAAACACTCCCCTTAGGATTTATCCAGTCTTCTACGTAGACCTCGTACAGCCAGCGAACACGGACCCCCTGCCGCACTAGACGACGGACGACGCGCGCCTACTAGCGATTATAACCGAGGGCTAGGAAGAGTACAAGGTAGAAGGAATCCTTAAGAGCTAAAGGAGGCGGAAGAGAGCAGAGTACCTAGTAAAATAGAGAGGATAGGCAGAGCCTATATAGGAACTATACGAGGCCCTACAGGACACAACTGCACTGGACAGGTAGGAGGAGAACTATCCCCCTGCCCAGTTACAGTAACACTACGCCGTACAGCGGAAAGAGGCACGATCTACCCTAAGGACAGGGTAGCCGCTAGTAACCTAGGTTGTTAAAGGATCGAGAATTATAACGTAGGACACTATAGGATTCCACTAACACGACATCGTACGACACTGTACAGGAAAAGGGCTAGAGGAAGGGAACAGCTAGGGAACAGATAGGAAGGAGAGTGGAAATAAGAGGAGTTAGGAGCAGAACTGTCCGGAATTTCTTACACTACCTAGGGGGAGGGGGTAGCTTACTAGCCACTACCCTAGGGGACCAGAGCAACCGACTCCTTATCTAAGATCTTAATTACCTCCCGCCCGGCAGGGCCCCTACCCCTACTAGGGCTAGCCCTAGGGAGCAGAGGCACCCCCCTACCCCTACGCGCCTCTTCCGGACGGCGGTAGGGGCAGTAAAGGGAGCTATCCTTCCACTTGCACAAGGTATACACCTTAGCCTAGAAGTCTAGGAGGCGGTATAGGCCAAGTAAGGGCTAGGGGGAGTTGGAGCAGGGGTCGCAGGGCTGGCCTTAGGTAGCAATAAGGATAGCGTTAACGTACGACGCCTAGGCTATAGCTACCTACTAAGGTGTAACCTAGGCGGGGTTACACTAGAAGGCGTAGTAGGGCAGCTCGGCCGCATCCTGCTGCTCGTTAGTGTAGCACCTAAGACGTTAGCTTAGACCGTACAGAAGACGGGAATCTGTACGAACCGGAAGCGTAGCTGTTAGTTAAATTAAGGATTCTACTACTAGAGGCAGAAATAGGAGGGGACCCTAGCTAGACGAGCAGAGGAGGAGGAGCTAGCAACTACGAGAGAGCTACTAGACGGGGCGGACGGCATAATAGTAGCTGGTAGGTAGTAGTAACTAGTAGAAGCTAGAGTAGTAGATGTTAGATAGTAGATAGTAGACAGTAGGCGTAGACAGTAGACGGTAGTAGACAGTAGACAGCGTAGGAGGAGAAGGCAGGCAGGGAATAGAAAGAAAAGGAGGAGGGAAAGAGAAGGGAGAGGCTTGGAATTTAGGGGGTAGCTGCCTGCTATAAGAGGTAATAGCAACTAGGGCAGCTGCTACAACTAGGTAAAATAGCAAGAAGGCAACTACGACCTAGTAGGCGACGAGCGACGACTATATAGACAGCCGGACGAAAATAGGAAGTCGCGACCTGCTAAAGGAACAGCAGGAGCTAAGGGTGCACAGCACGCTGCTGTACGAAAAGGGCACTACGAGAAGGGAGCGGGAGGGTATTTTTAGGAGGCGCCGCCCAGCCTAGGTCCTGGACCCTGTTGCGGTGGTAGAAAGAGGTAGGACAGATTGATGGGGTGGACCCTGGAATTTCGGCTCGGCCCGGACGGGCCGAGCCGGGCCTTGGCACCACCACCATCAAAGCCCACCACTACCACCACATAGATTCCTTTCCCTCTTCAGTTCGAGATATAGTTATCAAAACAGCCGTATTGAACCTCATCTGCGCGCTCGGATCATTATATCTCGAACTCACTCTCCACAACCCCGCGCTGCGCGAAAGGGCCCGTTGAACCATCCGGAAACCCGAATAACGCACGCGCACCCACCAACAACAACCAACCCCAAGGCACTGTAAGAAGATGGAAGGCTTCTCAGCGGTAGAGAGCGGCGTAACAGGCCGCCGCGGAAAGAGAAAGACTGACAGAGCGAGCAGGCGCTCCAGTGTAATTGACGATAAGATCGTTATTAGAGGTTTTACAGCGGAAGAGACCGCTAAGATCAAGGAACGAATAAGCGAATATAAGAAGATCCACGACTGCACGATCGAGGAACTGGAAGACTACGTAAACGAGAACGGAATAGGGAAGGTCTACGACGGTATAGACCTCATTGAGACGCTGTTCTACAGGACACTGGAAGAAAACAGACAGCTAAGAGAGGAAGTAGAGACGGTGAGGGCCGAGAAGGAATCGGCAGAGACTATCGTCGAAGTGTTAGAACACTAAGCGGCGAATCGAATAGCGCAGCTAAAGGCGCTAAAGGATCAACTGGCTGATATGGAAGCAGCGAGATCGTCGCCGCCACTGCGGCGAGAAACCTAAGTGGAAACCACCTTGCCGGCGGCCTACAGTCAAGGTAGCACGTTGATAACGTCATTACCGGATCCACCGGTTTTCGGTAGCGGAGACTCCGAAGCGTAGGAGGCGTTCAAGAAGAAGATCAAGAATAAGATGAACTGCGATCACGCATCAAGCAGCGAAGAAGACAGATTGGCCTATTTAGAGGCGCGACTGGAAGGCGAAGCGTTCTCGCTAGTGGCGGACCTGGAAGAGGTGACCGCTAAAGAAGCGATCAAAGCGTTAGATCAACGTTTCGGAGACCCATTCCGAAAGAAGACAGCCCGTAAGCAGCTGGATAAGATCAACTAGAACCGACAGACGTTTAAGGAGTTCTACGGTTTGTTCAGAAAATATGCGATTAGGGCCCGAGTGGCGGAAGATAAGCAGCTCCACCTACTAAGGCAGAAGCTGAGCCCTAAGCTGGCCGCCGCTATAGCGTCTGTGGAAGACGAAGACCTTAAGGGCTTCGTGCATCAAACGAGGGTTACTGCGAGAAACTTGAGCGCTTACGCGAAATCACGAGAATCGGTTCAGAAGCCGTCGCCGTCGCCGTCGCTAATGCGGACAACCAGAGCCCCCGCGCCCTTCCGACGCGGCCCCCAGCCGCCTTACGTGCCGCGACCGTCGTTCGTCCCCACCTGTTTCGCGTGCGGAAAGCCTGGCCACATCGCTACGAGCTGCCAAGCATCGGATAAGCAGAAGCAGGAGTATCGTGTCATAAAGCAGCCTCAGCCGCAGCCGCCGAGAAAGACAGTTCAAGCCATCGAGCCGGCTCCGAACGATGCTGACGGCGTAGACGGCGGCGTGCAGCTAAGAATTATGGGAAAAGACCAGCTGGACGGATAGGCCCCCTATCCAGCATAGACAACAGGGCATTAACGCGAACCACGTCGACGAAAGAAAGCATTAATAGCTGCAGCGATCCGCTATCGGCTGCGGTGGAGGTAAACACGGAAACAGCTATTATCCTTCTAATTACTGTCCACCCCCTTGACGGATCGAGCAAACCGCTTCAGCTGAAAGCTTTTATCGACACCGGAGCTCTTATCGGCGCGGCGGTCCACCACCGACTGGTCCGGAAGCTGACGAATGGATACGGTTATCCAGTGGAACTGGCGTCGCCGACGCGGATTTCGGCGTACAACGGACAAGACACGGAAAGCGTTACGCACTACGTGCCGCTAAGGACTACACTGGCTGGTCGCACCACAGAGGCGACGTTCCGAATCATAGATATCGGAAGGTTTGACATCATTATAGGGCAGAAATAGATAAAGAACCAGAAAGCCATCGTTAACGTAGATAAAGGAACTATTAGGTTCAAAACCCCGGGTAGCGGGGCAGGGACCATCGGAAAGGTCGCCACTGTCGCCGCCGAGCCGAAAGCCACGGAGTCTGCGAAAGAGGCTCCGTCCGATCGTTCCGAACCCCCGGTCACCGTCGGAATGATAAGTTCAGAAGCTATAACGACCCTCGCGAAGTCGCCGGACAACGAGATTTACGCTATCTTAATGAAAGACATCGAAGACTACAGGAAGATAATGGCGGAAGAAGAAGTGGATCCGCTGGAGGTGCTACCGAAAGAACTCTATAGTTACGCTGACGTTTTCTCGAAGGCCGACTCCAACCTCCTGCCGCTCCATCGGCCGGAATATAATAACAAGATCAGGCTGAAAGAAGGGGCCACCTTGCCAAGAACTGAGCCCCTAAGGAGACTGTCACCGGCCGAACTGGACTAGGTAGAGGTGTTTGTTCGCGAAAACCTGGCGAAGAAGTTCATTACGCCGAGTTCGGCCGAATATGCGTTACCGATTCTTTTTGTAAGGAAACCAGGGGGTGGTCTGCGACTCTGCGTAGACTATCGAGGCCTTAATGAGGTCACCAAGAGAGACGTATACCCCCTGCCGCTAATAGATAAGACCATACAGCGCGTGGCGAAGGCTAAGTGGTTCAGCAAGCTGGACATCCGCTAAGCGTTCCATCGACTAAGGAATAAAGAAGGGCAGACGGAAGACCTTACGACGTTCGCCACGCGTATAGGCAATTTTAAGTGGCTGGTGATGCCGTTCGGACTTACCAACGCGCCGGCGGTGTGGCAACGCTTTATGAACCACTCCTTTATGGACATGCTAGAGCGGTTCGTGTCTATCTATTTGGACGACATTCTCATCTACACGGACGGGACGAGAGAGCAACACACGGACCACATCGAGAGAGTGTTGAAGAGGCTCCGCGAGGTCGGATTGAACGCGGACACGAAGAAGAGCGAGTTCTATCAAACCGAGGTTAAATATCTCGGTCTCATCGTCGGAAGAGATAGAATTCGTATAGACCCCTTAAAGGTCGCCGCCGTCGCGGAGTGGAAGCAGCCGAAATCCGGAAACACTACGCAAATCAGGGCGTTTCTCGGCTTCTGCAGCTACTACCGACGGTTTATCAAGGACTTCAGCAAGATAGCGAGACCCCTGAATAAGGCGCTGAAGAAAGAGGCCGCCGGTCTATAGAACGAGAGGTGCACGGAAGCCTTTAACCGGCTGAAAGAAGCTGTAGCATCAGCGCCGGTTCTGGCACACTTCCGACCAGAAAGAGCAATCTACGTAGAAACGGACGCTTCTGACACAGTAACCGCAGGGGTCCTTTCTCAATATGGCGACGACGAGACCCTCTATCCAGTCGCCTTCTTCAGCAAGTCAATAAGCGAAGCTGAGCGGAACTACGCCATCTATAATAAGGAGCTGCTGGCGATTATTCAGGCTTTCGAGGAGTGGAAACCGGAGCTTATGGCTGGAAAGAGCACGGTCCAGGTCCTTACGGACCACCAGTCGCTGACCTACTTTATAAAGACGCAGAAGCTCTTACGACGTCAAGCACGGTAGGCCGCCTACCTATCAGGGTTCGATTTTAAGATTACCTATCGACCAGGGGCTCAAAACGGAAAGGCCGACGCGCTGACGAGAAGAGAGGGGAAGACCAGCCGAGCGAAAGAAGATCCGAATATGTTCCAGAAGGTGTTGACCGAGCGGATAGTAGACGCAGAGGTGTTGAAAGAGGTAGGGGTCTGCGCAGTGGAACCGGCCCCTAAGGAAGAAACTCTCTACGAAAAGGTGAAACAGCTTAATCAACAACAGAAGCTCGGCAAGACCGGCTTAGGGAAGATAATAGTTCCAGAAGAACTAATTACGGAGGTCATCCAGCTGGTCTATAGCTCCATGGACGTTGGCTACGCCGGCTCAAAGAAGACGATGGAAGCCATAAGGACGGTCTACTGGTTTCCACGGATCTACGAACGGATCCATCGATTTATCGCCAATTGCCACGTATGCAGAGCGGCGAAGCCACGTTACGGCCTTCCGGCAGGCTTACTGAAGCCGCTTCCGATCCCCGAGAAGCCGTAGCAGCACATTACGATGGATTTCGTAACCGGCCTGCCGGATTCCGATGGATATAACGCTACGCTAAACGTAGTGGACCGATTAAGCAAAGAACGCCACTTCATCCCCTGTCGAGCGAGAGACGAAGGAACCAATGCGGAAGAAACAGCGAGAATGCTGATTAAGCACGTATAGAAGCACCATAGGCTGCCGGACACTATCACTACGGATAGGGGTCCTCAATTCACCGCCGACGTATAGAAAGCCATTAACCAAGCTCTCGGAATTCGTAGAAAGCTCAGCACCGCCGCTTACCCTCAAACCGACGGTCAGTCTGAAGTGGCTAATCGCGAGATGGAGCGATACCTGCGAACCTTCTGCGGCCGCCATCAAGAAGAATAGGTTAAGGTGTTGCCGATAGCTGAGTTCTGCGCTAACTCGACACAGTCGGAAGCAACGTCGCTAGCGCCGTTCGAGATAACATACGGCTATCTTCCGAGAATGAGCTTTCAGCCGCCGAGCGACGCAGACTCGCAGGGGCTTCCCACCGCTACATCGTCAAAGAGAGTCGCCGCTACAACGGCAGAAGCGCTACAATCTCAGATAGAAGAAGCGATCAAGGTAGCAAAAGAAGCGATAGAATCGGCTTAGAAGAAGATAGTAACTCGAGCTAATAGAAAGCGGTCACTAATAGAATTCGAAAAAGGCCAAAAGGTATGGCTTAACACACGAAACCTAAGGCTAAAAGGAAACGCGAAGCTCAACCTACGCTACGTGGGTCCATTTAAGATAATAGAAAAGAGGTCGCCGGTGACTTATCGGCTCGAGCTGCCGAAGGCGTTCCGGATCTACGACGTTTTCCATTCAGATCTGCTAAGCCTGGACCCTAAGGACAGCCTTCCGGAGCAGGGCTTCGCCGAGCCCCCACCAGTTAAGATAGGCGGTAATGAAGAGGAGTGGGAGGTAGAAGATGTAGTGGACGTAAAGAAGATAAGGGGGTCCATCGAAGCGAGGATCTCGTAGAAGGGGTGGCCGGAAGACTATAAATGGTATCCGGTCGAAAACCTGCGAAATTCGGCGGAGCTGCTAAGAGACTTCTACGTGCGGAACCCGAAGAAGCCGAAGCCGGAATGGCTCTAAAGCCAAACGAAGAAAGCGGCGTCCGCTCCACCGGCGCGGAAGCCGATGAAAACGATCGCTGCTCAGATCGTAGAGGGACAGTGGGCTGCGCACGCCGTGGCGTGCCAGCGCCGCCGCCCCCCCCCCCCCCCCCCTGCGATGGAGTGCTGACTCCGGTAGAGAAAGAAAAGAAGAAGAAACGGAGCCGTGGACGGATCTATATGGACCTCCGAAGCAGCGCACAGACCACCTACGCCGCAGCTTAGATGACCCACGGCTCAGATCAGATAGCACGGATCAGATGGCGTCGATCACATAAACGCCAAGTGAAGGACTTCGGATGCAGATAACGTAAGAAGTTGAGAAAGAGACGAAGAGGACATTGTTTTTGATAGAAGACGGAAGAGGTAACGTCGACGTTGAAAGGAGTTTTCGAGAAAAGAGGCGGCGAATCAAAAAAAAAAAAAAAAAAAAAGTGGACATTTTCGGATGGATAAGGTGACTAAGCGGTCGAGGGCGACCGCTGGTGAGGGAGGGGGGTAGTGTTGCGGTGGTAGAAAGAGGTGGGACAGATTGATGGGGTGGACCCTGGAATTTCGGCTCGGCCCGTCCGGGCCGAGCCGGGCCTTGGCACCACCACCATCAAAGCCCACCACCACCACTACATAGATTCCTTTCCCTCTTCAGTTCGAGATATAGTTATCAAAACAGCCGTATTGAACCTCATCTGCGCGCTCGGATCAGACCCGACCTAAGCTAGCTGTCGCCCTAAGGACTGCGACTTAGCGGCGCTAGCATAACCCTACCCTCTGTACAGAACCACCGACAGGACCCTACTCCTATATAAAGGGATAACCCTATAGTCCTGTATAGAGGGGAACTGCCGCCCCTCTAAATAGAGGAAAAACTCTGCACTACTGTATAGAGGGGGAACTCCCGATCCTCTATACAGAGTGTAAACCTTGCACCCCTGTATAGGAGGAAATTGCTAGCTTAGCTTCGTAGGTACAAATTGTACAGCAGCGGATAACGAAGGAACTGCCTATTAGTTCCTTTATATAGATACCCAACCTTAAGTTTCTGAACCAAGATTCTTAAGCCCCTTACACTAGTTGTCGACTATCCTAAGGAGATTACAGAATTCTTCGTATATAGCTAGTCGCATTACGCCTACTAGTCCTGTTATAATATCCTTAGAGAGGCCTACCTCTAGGGAGGTAATTTTTATCCTGTCCTCCTATTGGAGTCCTCCTGCCTCTGCCAGAGTCTGGTCGTATTCCGCGAGGAACTCTTGTACAGTCTTGCGTCCTTGTTTTATCGTATTAACCTGTAGGACTGCTCGGCTCTCGCGGTCTAGATCCTTGTAGCTCTTATTAAGAGCTGCCTAAAGCATCGTCGTCGTAGCTATTGCTAGGTTAGCAATAGCTGTCTTATAGTACGGCAGAATCCGTGCTGCCGCCCTGCCCTTTAACCTCCTAACAAGGTACACTACCTTGTCCAGCTTAGTCGGGTATGCTCCTAAGTCGACCAGAAGCTTAGAGCGTATCTGGGCAGCCTAGGAGGGGTACTTAGCCAGAGCCTTACTATCGTAAGTAGTAATATCAGGGAGTTTGCTCTTGGGGGTCGGGGTATAGGCTATCGTGTTCGTCGTCTTAGAGGTCAGATCGCAATCGGACGCCCTAAGCTGTCGTAGCTCCTGTTCCCGTTGGGAAATTATCGCAGCCTAGTGGCTTACTTGCTGCTCGAGCTGCCTCTTGTGCTCTAGCAGCTCCTTGTACGCGTAGTGCATCTGTCCCTGCATAGCCGTAGGTTCTATAGAGATGTCGCCGACTATCTTTGTTTTATTACTATAGTTACCGACAGTAAGATTAGTTCCTAATATAAGGGCTTAAGAATCTTAGTTTAGAAACTTAAAGCTAGGTATCTATATAAAGGAACTAATAGGCAGTTCCTTTGTCGTCTGCTGCTGTACAATTTGTATCTACAAAGCTAAGCTAGCAATTTCCCTCTGTATAGGGGTGCAAGGTTTACACTCCGTATAGAGGATCGGGAGTTTCCTTCTGTATAGTAGTGCAGAGTTTTCCCTCCGTTTAGAGGGGCGACAATTCCCCTCTATACAGGGCTATAGGATTCTCCCTCTGTATAGGAGTAGGGTCGCGTTAGTAATTCCGTATAGAGGGTAGGGTCGTACTAGCACTGCTAAGTCGCAGTCCTTAGGGCGACGGCTGGCTTAGGTCTAGGACCTAGGCTAGGCAGCGCCCCCTAACAGTAGTAATAGTGTCCGGCAGGCTATAGTGCTTCTATACGTACTGGATTAGCATTCTCGCTGTTTCTTCTATAGTAGTTCCTTTATCCTTAGCTTGGCAGGGGATAAAGTAGCGCTCCTTGCTTAGTCGATCTACTACATTAAGCGTAGCATTATATCTATCGGAATCCGGCAGACCGGTTACGAAATCTATCGTAATGTGCTGCTACAGTTTCTCGGAGATTGGAAGTGGCTTTAGCAGACCGGCCGGAAGGCCGTAACGTAGCTTCGCGGCTCGGTATACGTAATGATCTGACTGCAGTAGACTCTAGGTCAATACCCGTCTTTGATAACTATATCCAAGGCTGGAGAGGGAAGAATCTACGTACAAGCGAATGTGCGGTATTTAAGTGTGTGCCAAGCCTGGTTCTGCCAAGCCTGCCACCTTCCAGCACCTTCCAGCCCTCTACATCCACATCCGTATCACTACCGCCCTCCCTAACCAGTGATTGCCCTTAATCGCAATCAATTCATCAATCGCAATTAGCTAATCCAGGTCGCGTCGTGCCAAACTAGGTCGCAGAGGTCGCAGAGGTCGTAGGGTTCGCAGATTTAGCTTTGCTATCGGCCAATCAGGTCGCTCCAAAACAGGTCGCTTTTAAGGTCGCTTTTGAGCTTCAATTTCTGTGCGTTTTGAGTCTTAATCTCGTGCCTTTTTGCCGTTGCCTTCGGCCTTAATTGGTGCCTTGTTTGTTGCCTTGGTCGCGGAGTTCTCGGAGGTTGCAGAGGTTGTTGGGGGCGCAGAGGTCGTTAGGGGCGCAGAGGCTTCCAGAGGTCGCAGAGGTTGCCTTGCAAACACATGTCGCTTCTTAGACGGTCGCTTCTCGACAGTCGCTTCTTAGACGGTCGCTTCTCGACAGTCGCTCGCTTCTCAGACGCTCGCCTCGCTTCTCGAGCCGTCGCTTCTTAAGCCGTTACCTGTCGCTTCTCGTTCTTAGACGGTCGCTTCTTAGACGGTCGCTTCTCGAGCCGTCGCTTCGCCTGTGCTTTGCCTGGTGCTCTGCCTGGTGCTCTGCCTTGGTGCTCGTGCCTTGGTGCTCGTGCCTTGTGCTCTGCCTGCTTGGTGCTCTGCAGCTAGTGCTCTGCAGCTGTGCCTTATGCTCTTCTGAACCTAAACAGTATGTGTTGTCTGCAGCTGCCTGTTGCCTACAGCTGCTTTGCCTGTCCTATCTGTAGCAGCTGTACCTGCCTACAGCAGCCTTTCTGAATATGCAGTGCTTTTCTGAACATGCAGTACCTGTGTTGTCTGCAGCTGCCTGCCTGCAGCTGTGCCTCTGTTGTCTGCAGCAGCTGTGCCTCTGTTGTCTGCAGCAGCTGTGCCTCTGTTGTCTGCAGCTGCCTGCCTGGGGCTCTGCCTAGGTGCTCTGTCTAGGTGCTCGTGCCTGGGTGCTCGTGCCTCTGCCTAGGGGCTCTGCCTAGGGGCTCTGCCTAGTGCTTAGGCTTGCTAGTTGCACTGCTTGTGTTATATGTCTTGTCCTCGATTGCTGAATGTCCCGATTGCTGAACTGTCTCGATAGGCCTTGTCCGAATAGAATGGTCTGTTAAAGACCCAAAAAAAATGAATGTCGTCGCCCTAGGTCCTGCTAGGTGCGCTCTCGTCGTCGTCGCTCTCGCTCCTCGCTCTCGCTCTCGTCCTCGTCGCTCCTACATCGTCCTTCTCAATCTTCTCGTTCTTCTCGACCTTCTCGTCGCTCTCGTTCTCGTCGCTCTCATCGTTCTCGTCGCTCTCGCTCTTCTTTAAAACTCGCGATCTACTCGTAGGGGCACTCTCTTCCCTAAAACTCTTCTTCTCGATGTCCTCTATAATGGACCTCTCTCTTTAAAACTCTTCTTCTCGATTGGGGGAGGGGGGGTAGAGTAGCATGCACATGTACGATTAAGTAACCGGATATAATTCAACGGCCTCCTTCGTATATATACAGTACACACTCTGGGTTAGTTGCACGTACGTTAATCGAGTACCTAGATGTAATTTAACAGGCTCTTTCGCGTAGTGCAGGTGTTGTTGAAGTGAGCCTTGGATATAATGATCTGACTGCAGTAGACTCTAGGTCAATACCCGTCTTTGATAACTATATCCAAGGCTGGAGAGGGAAGAATCTACGTACAAGCGGATGTGCGGTATTTGAGTGTGTGCCAAGCCTGGTTCTGCCAAGCCTGCCACCTTCCAGCACCTTCCAGCCCTCTACATCCACATCCGTATTACGTAACAACTAGCGATAAACCGGTAGATCCGTTCGAATATTCGCGGAAACTAGTAGATCGTCCTTACGACTTTTATCGTCTTCTTCGAGCCTACGTAGCCGACGTCTTTAGAACTATAAACTAGCTAGATAACCTCTGTAATTAGTTCTTCTAGAACTATTAGCTTCCCTAAGCTAGTTTTGCCTAGCTTCTGCTGCTAGTTAAGCCGTTCCACTTTCTCGTAAAGCGTCTCTTCCTCGGTTAGCGGCTCTATCGCACAGATCCCTACCTCTTTCAATACCTCAGCGTCTACTATCTTTTCGGTCAACACCTTCTGGAACATGTTTAGATCTTCTTTCGCGCGGCTGGTCTTTCCCTCCCTTCTTGTTAGCGCGTCGGTCTTTCTATTTTGAGCTCCTAGTCTATAGGTAATCTTGAAGTCGAATTCGGATAAGTAGGCGGCCTACCAAGCTTAGCGCCGTAATAGCTTCTACGTCTTTATAAAGTAGGTGAGTAACTCGTGATCCGTAAGGACCTGGACTGTGCTCTTTCTAGCTATAAGCTCCGGTTTCCACTCCTCGAAAGCCTAAATAATAGCTAACAGCTCTTTATTATAAATAGCGTAGTTCCGCTTAGCATTATTTATAGACTTGCTAAAGAAGGCTACTGGATAGAGGGTCTCTCTATCGTTAGCATATTGAGAAAGGACCCCTGCTGTTACTGTGTCGAAAGCGTCCGTTTCTACGTAGATTGTCTTTTCTGGTCAGAAGTGCACTAGCACTAGCGCTGAGGCCACTGCGTCTTTTAGTCGATTGAAAGCTTCTGTAAACTTCTTATACTATAGGCTAGCAGCCTCCTTCTTTAGTGCTTCGTTTAGGGGTCTCGCTATCTTGCTAAAGTCCTTAATAAACTGTCGATAGTAGCTGTAGAATCCGAGAAATGCTCTGATTTATGTAGTGTTTCCTGATTTCGGCTGCTTCCATTCCGAGATAGCGGCAACCTTAGAGAGGTCTATCCGAATTCCTTCTCTTCCGACGACAAGATCTAGATATCTGACTTCGGTCTAATAGAACTCGCTCTTCTTTGTATCCGCGTTTAGTCCGACCTCGCAGAGTCTTCTTAGCACCCTCTTAATGTAGTCCGTATGTTGCTCTCTCGTTCTATCAGTGTAGATAAGGATGTCGTCTAAGTAGATAGACACGAACCGTTCTAGCATGTCTATAAAGGTGTAGTTTATAAAGCGTTACCACACCGCCAGCGCGTTAGTAAGTCCGAAAGGTATTACTAACCACTTGAAATTGCCTATGCGCGTAGCGAATGTCGTAAGATCTTCGGTTTGTCCTTCCTCGTTCCTTAGTCGGTAGAACGCTTAGCGAATATCCAGCTTGCTGAACCACTTAGCCTTAGCTACTCGTTGTATAGTCTCGTCTATTAGCGGCAGCGGATACATATCTCTCTTAGTAACCTTATTAAGGCCTCGGTAATCTACGTATAGTCGGAGGCTACCTCTAGGGTTCCTTACGAAAAGAATTAGTAACGCATATTCGGCTAAGCTCAGCGTAATAAACTTCTTCGCTAGATTTTCTCGAACAAACACTTCTACCTAGTCCAGCTCGGCCGGCGACAATCGTCTTAGGGGCTCGGTTCTTGGCAGCGTAGCTCCCTCTTTTAGTTAGATCTTATTGTCGTATTCCAGTTAGTAGAGCAGCAAGAGGTTGGAGTCAGCCTTTGAGAACACTTTAGCGTAGCTGTAGAGTTCTTTCAGTAACACCTCCAGCGGATCCACTTCTTCTTCTGCTATTATCTTCTAGTAGTCTTCGATGTCTTTTATTAAGATAGCGTAAATCTCATTGTGCGGCGACCTCGCGAGGGTCGTCAAAGCTTCCGAGCTTATTATTCCGATTGTGTCTGGAGGGTCGGACCGGTCTATCGGAACCGCTTCGATAGTCGTAACGTTCGGCTCTGCGGCGACGACAGTGACCGGTTCGACAGCGGCGACTCCACTCTGCTTGGGTTTAAACCCGAGCGTACCTTTACCTACGTTAATAACGGCTTTCTGGTTCTTTATCTATTTCTGTCCTATAATAATGTCAAACCTTTTAATATCTATAATTCGGAACGTCGCTTCTGTAGTGCGACCAGCTAGGGTAGTTTTTAATAGCACATAATGCGTAACGCTCTTAGTGTCTTGTCTGTTGTATGCCGAAATTCGCGTAGGCGACGCTAGCTCTACTAGATAACTGTATCCTTTTATTAGTTTCTAAACCAGTCGATAGTGGATCGCGGCTCTAATAAGAGCTCCTATGTTAATAAAAGCCCTTAGCTAAAGTGGTCTGCTTAAGCTATCGAGAGGATAGACAGTAATTAGAAGGATAATAGCTGTTTCTGTGTTTACCTCCACTGCCGCTAAGAGCGGATCGCTGCAGCTGTTAATACTTCCTTCTTCCAGCGACGTAGTTCGTGTTAGTGCCCTATTGTCTAAGCTGGATAGGGGGCCTATCCATCCAGCTGGTCTTTTCCTAGGATTCGCAGTAGAACTCCACTATCTACACTGTCGGTGTCGTTCTGAGCCGGCTCGATAGCTTGGTTAGTCTTTCTTAGAGGCTGCAGTTGCTTCGTAGCACGATACTCCTGCTTCTGTTAATCCGTCGTTTGGCATCTTGTAGCGATGTAGCCAGGCTTTCCGCATGCGTAGCAAGTAGGGACGAACGACGAACGCGGCGGATAAGATAGCTGCTAAGGTGCTCTCTGGAAAGGTGCAGGGGGTCGCGTTGCCTGCGTTATCGACGGCTTCTTGTTCGATTCGCGCGATTTCGCGTAAGCGCTTAGGTTTCTAGCGGTAACTCTCGCTCGGTGTACGAAGCTTTTAAGATCTTTGTCTTCTACTAACGCTATAGCCGCAGCCAATTTAGGGTTCAGCTTCTGTCTTAGTAGGTAGAGCTGCTTATCTTCTAACACTCTGGCTCTAATAGCATATTTTCGGAATAGTCTGTAAAATTCCTTAAACGTCTGCCGGTTCTGGTTAATCTTGTTTAGTTGCTTACAGGCTGTCTTCTTTCGGAAGGGGTCTCCGAAGCGTTAATTCAGCGCTTTGATTGCTTCTTCGGCGGTTACCTCTTCTAGGTCCGCTACTAGCGAAAAAGCTTTACCTTCTAATCGCAATTCTAGGTAGGCCAATCTATCTCCTGTACTGTTTCCAGAATAGTCGCGGTCTATCTTGTTCTTTATTTACTTCTTGAATACCTCCCAGTCTTTAGGGTCTCCGCCTCTAAACGCCGGTAGGTTAGGTAGTGACGTTATCGAGGTGCCGCCTTAACTGTAGGCCGCTAGTAAGGCGGTCTCTGCTTGTTCTTCTCGATGTAGTAGCGGCGCCAATAACATCGCTGCTTCTATCTTAGCTAACTGGGCCTTTATTGCCTTTAATTGTGCTAGTCGATTCGCCGCTTAGTTTTCTAGCATGTCGATAATAGTTTCTGCCGATTCCTTTTCGGCCCTTACTGCTTTGTTTTCCTCTCTTAACTGCCTCTTTTCGTCTAGGGTTCTGTAAAACAGCATCTTAATAAGGTCTATGCCGTCGTAGACCTTCCCTACTCTGTTCTCGTTTATATAATCTTTAAGTTCCTCGAGTGTGCAGTCGTAGATCTTCTTATATTCGGTTATTTGTTCCTTAATCTCTGCGGCCTCTTCCGCTGTAAAACCTCTAATAATAAACTTATTATTAATAACACTAGAGCGCCTACTCGCTCTGTTAGTCTTTTCTCTTCTGCTTCTGCTTCGGCCTGTAACGCTACTCTCTACTGTTAAGAAGCTCTCTATAGCTGTCTTACGGTACTAGTAGTTGTTAGTTTAGTGTGTTGGTGCGCGTGCGTTATTCAGGTGTCCGGATAGTTCAACGGTTCCTTTCGCGCAGCGCGGAGTTAGTGTAGTAAGTGAGGTTAAGATATAATAATCCGGGCACGCAGATATAATTTAATACGGCCTTTATAATAACTATATCTCGAACTGAGGAGAGAAAGGAATCTATGTAGTAGTAGGTAAGAGCTTTAGGGGTGGAGTGCCAAGGCCCGGCTCGTTCTGGAAGGGCCGAGCTAAAATTCCGAGGGTCCACTCTATTACTTAGTCCCACCCCTTTCTGCCGCTACAACAATGTTCTGGCCTGTCGTCGTCTGTAGGGGTAAGGTAGTAGGCGTTTACCTAGCGATCGTCCGTACAGCCTTAGGCGCCCTAGTTATCTCGTACGGCCCTACCCCCCCCCTAACCTATCTCCTCTATTCCTACTCTTCCTATGTTCCTCTATTTCCCCTAACTGTACTATGTCTCTTACAGGTTCCTAGTGTTGTCTATAGCTTTTCCTTTTGCAGCTGTCTAGTCTTGTCTATAGCTGCCTAATGCCTCCTGCAGCTGCCTAATGCCCTTTGCAGCTGCCTGCATGCAGCTGTCTAATGTCCTCTATAGCTGCCTAGTCCCGTCTACAGCTGCTTAATGTCTCTTACAGCTGCCAGGTCCTGCCTATAGCTGTCTAATGTCTCCTGTAGCTGTCCCCTATAGTTGCCTAATATCCCTTGTAGCTGCCTAGTCCTATAGCTGCTATCTGTCCTACCCTGTACAGTATAGTGTTACTGTAACTGGTTAACAGGGTGTTTCTCTTCCTAGCTGCCTAGTGCTAATATGTCCTAAAGAGCCTCGTACAGTTCCTATATAGGCTCTGCCTACCCTGCCTAATTAACTAGGTATTCTATCCTCTTCTGATTCTTCCGGCTCTTAAGGATTTCTTTTACCTTATACTCCTCCTAGTCCTTAGTGATAATTACTAGGGGGCGTGCGTCGTCCGTCGTCTAATATAGGAGGGGGTCTTTGTATACTAGCTGTACGAGGTCTATATAGAAAACTAGGTATATTCCTAGGGGAGTGTAAAGTCGTACAGCGTATGTTCCTACTGGCCGGACTACTGTAAACTTCCGGTTCTTCTAGCGCAGTTTCTTGCTTAGCCAGTCTATACGAATGTTACGCTAGTTTAGCTATACCTTATCCCCTGCCTCGTACCTTAGTGCAGCTCGCCGTCCCTCGTTGGCCTGCTCTTCCGCACTCTGTTAGGCTATAGTAAGGCTCGCTTTTGCCTATTAGTAGGCGTTCGTAATTGTCCGTACGATAGCTTCCCCTTGCTAAATTAGGGAGCGTATAGGGCGTAAGGTAGCGCTGCTTAGAGTCGGTAGAAGCGGGGAGTAGTCGTACCTGTAGGCTATAAAGAAGGGGGACAGTCCTGTAGCGTTAGCTATACGACTATTAATAGCCAGCTCCGCTATAGGGAGGAGGCGGTTCCAGTTGGTCTAGTCGTAGTTAACGTACGCCTAGAGATACGCTTCTAGTGTTAAATTAACGCTCTCCGTCGCGCTGTCTGTCTGCAGGTGCTATACAGTTAATAGGCGACGTTCTACGTTTAACAATTAACAGATCCTTGCCTAGAGCTAGCTTGTAAACTGTATACCCTAGTTAGATACAATTGACCTAGGGAACCTGTACTTGCTAAACGTCGTCTGTATAAATACCTAGGCAGTGTCCTTAGCTACAATAGAGTCTATTCCCTCTAGTATTACCCTCCTCGTTAGCTTGTCCGTAACTACTATAATGTTGCAGCGTCTGTTGCTCTTAGGGAGGTCTATAATAAAATCTACGGTTAGGTCTTGCTAGGGCCGGTCTAGTATCGGCAGGGGGTTTAATAGACTGTACTAAAGTTTACGCTAGGACTTCGTCCGTCTGTAGACATTGCAGTTCTGTACGAACCTATAGATGTCCTTCGCTATCGCCGGCTAGTAGTAGTCCCTAGCAACGATACTGTACGTCTCCTCGCGCCCTAGGTGCCCGGTTGCTATTAAGTCGTACGCCCGTTGTATTAAGCTCGTATAGAGCTTCTTGTCTACAGGAACCTAGATCTAGTTCCTAAACTTTAGGTTGTTCTCCTCGTCTACTGGGCACTTTGCTGCTAATACCTTAAGGTAGAGCTCTGTAGGGAGCTTCCGCTGTCCTCCTTAGATCGCTATATAGGCTCCTTAGTATACGTCGTCCTTTTCTACTGCCTCTTCCTATACCTGTAGCTAGGGTTCCTATATGTATGTCGCTGCTAGGCAGATAGCGTCCTCGCCTAGTTCTTCCTAGAACATCTGGAATGTTTGTAATTTTAGTCGTTCGTTGTCGTACATCGCTAGTATATCTTAGTCTCGTCTAGATAGAGCGTCGGCCCTGCTGTTGTCCTTTCCTTTGCAGTACTAGAGTCTTATATTGAAACGGCTTAGATATATCGCCTATAGTACGTGTCTCTCGGAGAGCATCCAGGGTTGCATAAAGTACTCGAGATTCTTATAGTCAGTTAGGGCGAAGAATTTAGGAACCGAGCGGAGTTCCCTATCCTACGCCTCGTAGTACTGTACGACCGCTAGCAATTCCTTGTTGTAGATAGGGTAGTTACATTCGGCTAGGGAGTTCTTCTTAGAGAAATACGCGTATAGGTGTAAAAGGCCGTCTGGACCTACCTATAAGAGGATACCTCCTATATAGTATCCCGAAGAGTCGGTTTCCAATATCATCGTACGTTCTAGGTTAAAGGCGGCAATTGTTGGTCCTGTAGTAAAGAGCTCCTTTAGCTCGTTGAAACTCTTGTTATATTCCTTCGTCTAGGCAAACTGCCTGTCCTTATATGTTAGCTTAACTAGGGGGCGTACTATCTCTAAGTAGTTCCGTATAAACTAGCCGTAGAAGTTGGCAAACCTAAGGAATTCTCGTACGTCCTTAACACTCGTAGGGGGCTTCTATTGCTTAATAGCATCAATCTTCTTCCTGTCTATGCTAATGCCCTTCCCTGCCTCGATAATAAACCCTAGGTATTTCGTACGCTGTACACCGAATTTACATTTGTCGATGTCGAGCTACAATCCAGCCTGCTACAAACGGTCTAACACCTTCTTAACGTCTTGTATATAGTCCTCGTAGGTGCCGTCTGTAAATACTAGGGTATCGTCGAGGTATACAGAACAGATGTCGTCTAGAAGTCCTTGCAAAGACCTGTTAATGTACCTCTAGAAGGTTGCCAGCGCATTTGCAAGGCTAAAGGGGGTAACAAGCTACTCGAAAAGTCCGTACCTTATACAGAAAGCGGTTATCTATTCGCATCCTTCCTTAATCCGTATCTTGTAGAAAGCTAAGACAACGTTAAGCTTAGTAAACTACTTTGCCTTGCTAATCCGTCCGAGGATCTCCTTTATAAGGGGTAGGGGGTACCGGTCCTCCTTAGTAATTGCATTAATACCTCTGTAGTCTATGCAGAAACGCAAGCCGGCCAAGCCTTCCTTGTAAACAAACAGCACTAGGGCTCTAGCCGATAACGTACTTACGCAAATAAAACCTTTGGCAAGTAGGTCGTCTAGTGTCTTGCGTAGCACTAGGAGTTCTCTAGAGGACATGCTATATAGTAGGCTATACAGTACCTCGGGTAGGCTTCTATCCGGACGGGGCTCGAGCTTAATGTTGTAGTCGGTTCCTTCTCCTTAGTGTAGGGGCAGCTTTAAGGCCGATTTCGGTTCGAAGAGGTCTAGGTATTCCGCGTATTCTAGTAGGAGCTTCGTACAGGGGTCTGTAGCTTTCTTAGGTGCCAAGGCCTTCTTAATATCTATAGTTAGAGCGTTGACCTTAGCGTTTGATCTGGCCTTAACCTCGGCGTTCGCGTTAACTTCGGCTTTGGCATTGCCGCCTAGTAGAACTCTCCCCTAGTCTCGGAGTCTCTGTTTCGTAGCTGCTAGGTACAGGCGTCCTCGTCCGACGTTAAGCTTACTCTGCTAGCGCTCTATCTATAGTTTCCCTGATATTAGGTTATACCCTAACTTTTCCTGTACGACGCCGAAGTATAAGTCCTGCTCGTAGCGTCCTTGCAGCTCTATCGTTACTTTTACTATATAGGTAATGTCCAGTCCTCGTCCGGTAATGCCCAGCATACGTACGGGTACAGTAGGGGTCGTCTCGATATAGTGTTTCTATACAAAGTCTTCGCTAATTACTCTATATACTAAACACTCTGTGTT